>JBANSL010000004.1:56638626-59083626 GCA_037127255.1 Persicaria tinctoria
AACATCATGCTTCCATATAATAGCACATCATTATCCCACAGTTCATACTCATCATATCACAACATGTCCTAACATGCTTCTAAACCAATATAACATGATATCAAAGTATTAATATATCATGGTAACACTTGTCGCTACTAACTAGATTTTAATATTGCATATCAACATGTAAATCCATATCAGGTTATCATGGTTGTTATCCAACATCATCCCAACAGATATAAATGAATAAAATAATCAAGAAAATCCTCACATCATACCAATCAAAAATAAAACACAACCACTCGCCCGTCTCCAATCTCAATCCAAGATTAATCATCTTCTAAACTCAACAACACTAACTCCGACAAAATCCTCTGAAGGAATCCCAATTCATTTCGACACTCCAATCTCACCCCTCATTCCATCAAGCACTCTCACACACCATCCACCTCTAAGAATCCAACTCCTATCTCTAACTCCACACCCGAGTACCCTCTCATACTATATCCTCACTTCTCTTAAGGCCATTCCTTACACTTCCCACACTTCCCAAGATATCACCATCATCATGCCTTGCAAAATTCCTAAAGCTCACTCAGTCTTACCTAAACCAATATCTCTCTCTTGCGACTTATCTCGTAACATCCCGATATTCCTAACTACTCAAGCTCTTTAACCATTCTTCTACCACGCTACCAACGACCTCACCCACAGGTTCAAGGAAGAAGCAATCATGGACATTATTACACATAAGGACCACATCATATCAACTAGCATTTATAAACATAAGATCATGAGTTCAACATTAACATTGCAACTGCATCAATAAATCTCAATTTATCGTTATGCTCAATCTTTATTACAAATCACCATATATGCACATGATCAAGTCAAGCTAGCAAGTTTCATCATAATCTTATCTAATAAACAATTCAGGTTTCTCAGCATTTGCAGTTCACATTTTATAGGTAACGAATTTAGATCATGCTTAGCAACTCAAGCATCAACGCATCAAGACATCATGTACATTAGAACTGTAAGGCACCGAATCATATCATCATAAACAACAGACAATCAGACAACAATTATTACCAAGTCTCCACATGAACACATAAATGTCACCATCAAAGCAGTGCAACATAGTTATCAACATTATTCATAGAGGTTAGCAATTCAAACGGAGGACACTCCCGCCTGCAAGTCATATCATACTCGGTAGTCGCAATCCTCGAAACATACCTGTCCCACCAACACCGTCGATCATGAGGCTTGTGGGTTATGGGCCCACGATTCCGCCACACTACTCTATCGCTATGTAACTTCCTTTCTTTTTCAAGCAGCCGCTCAGCCAATGTATCGCGCATGAATCCAAGTTAGCAGAGATAGGGGAGTGACAAGAGCGGACAACCCAATGTTCCTTTCGGAACCAAACATGGACCAAGGCTAAGAACGACAAGACTAAAGACAAGACTTCGACCCGAGAATAGCAACGATGCCCTTATGAAAGTCTATTAGGTTATAGTCGCGACAAGTAACACGAATTCATCATGGAACGTATCAATTGCACTAATCCACACTAACATGTACCTATCTCAAGGGGGACAACGTTCGTATTCATTTTCAAGGGCACAATCGAGTACTACAACATGCATGTGAGACAAGCTAGTAGCATATTATTCCACGAAACGGATAGGCTTAGCAACTTCAAACAAGCTATGGGAAGCTAGTAATGATCATACAGGGTTCGAGTTCATGCGAATTTTAATGAGAATGACAAGTGTTATATATATGAACGAATGCACAAGCATGGTATACGTATCAACATGTGAGGTCAAGCATGGCAAGGTATATCATAACAATTAGATTAAGCGTCATACGAGAGCACATAGGAGCAGTATGGTAACTATCACCTCGGACAATAATAATCATATACTAGGTTAAGAATGACATGTAATCATCTGACGAGATACATTTAGAAAGTATAGGTCCTACATGATGCTAGTGATACATGATGTCATACAAGCATAGTCATGAGTCACTTAAAGAGTTCAACATAATATTTAGGATAGCAAGAGGAAAATCACACAGTAACAAGAATGACATCACGAGCGACAAATCATAATCATGCTAGGAATGAACCATCATAGGACACGTGTAATGATACGATAGTTATCAAATCATAGAATAAGTACATCACGTGATTCTTTAGCGGGTCATATTGGAAATCATAAGCCCTACAAGACACTACTGGCATATATCGAACATGAGCACAATCAGGGTAATTCGACCAGATTCATCCTAACATTTATGTGTTATACGTATGTAAAATCATGGTATAGCGTGGTGTGTGATCATGCGATGTGCCAAGTCTTACATTCATGCAAGTGCGAGATGATAAAACAGAGTAATAGGGAAACACTACCGAGAGGTAAGATGTAGGCATGCTAAGATAACCATCACGAAAAGCAAGTCGCTCATCGAATTCAACATCAGTCTAATCATGAGTAAAACGCCAAAGATGAGATGAAAGAGGAGAATCACACTATCAGGGACCTAGCTCAAGAGAAAATCAGCAACAACGTAGGCAAGATACAAGTTCGCACAAGTCACAACCGAGGATCCTACACGATGCTAAAAGCTCAATATACATACGATACATACATGTCTTTAATTGATTACATGACCATATGCAAGAGCTCAATCAATCACTTTCCAATGTTATAGATGCATGGGAGGGAATGCAGTGAGGTATAATATAAGTCTAAGTAACGGGCAATGTGACTAGAATGCGAGGACACGAGCTCAACCCAACACATACTAGGATAACATGCATTCATCAAGACTCAATTATACCACATCTTCTCCATTCAACGCAAGCAATCACACAACATTATCTACTTGCAAAATCATCAACAACAGCCAATTTGACGAATACGAAACAGATGGGCATACTATAGATTATTGTCACAAAAGAAATAATAGTATCGACACATCATCATCCAGCATGCTAAGGCAATCATCTACAAGCATTCATACAAAGGGGAGTTGATCACCCTATCATGAACCTAATCCAGGAGGAAATAACAATCATGTAGGTTCATATCATGTGGTTCATGTTTCCAATCCATCATACGATCAATAGGCCAAGTAAACATGCTATAACAACATATAATCATGATAAAAGGCAAGACATAACATGAGCAACTTCTTACTAATGATCATTGGCAATTTACATGCGGGAGATTACAAAATCATGTCATGTAATTCAGAGAGAGTCACCATTACAACCGGACAGAGATCCTTAAGGGCAACCATTGACTTTTCCCGGCTCACTTATCACCCCTCTTTCCCGTGGGACTTTGGTACGACTCTTTGTGGTAAGAAAATAAAGGTTGACCATCATATGAATCAAGAAGGACAACCCCTGACACCTTACTTCTAACTCAACGTGACATCAAGAATTTCCAACACTCACTCAGACAAACTTAATATCCAACCATGATTCCCGACACAGTGTGTTTACCAACCCAATTACCCGTGGGAGACATTGACATCCAGGAAAAGGCTAGATAGAACCGTCAGGGGGTTAACATAGTGGAAGGGGTTGTTCCACACAAGCTGGGTTTGACCACACAGAAACAAGGGTACTCCCACTATCCCGTTTACACAGATCAGTCATTAATACACATATCATAGTTAAGGCATCCAAATCAGATCTCTAGCATAGCAAGAATTCAGCACAGGATCAGTTGATAACACTCATAATAATCTCCTTGGAAACTTCCAGACCCAACTGTAAAGAGCAAGCTAGTATTTTGCCTACCGTTCCCAACTATACCCAATAGGGGTGGTCTATCGCCTTTACTACCCACTCGTATCCCTGTTGGTCGGTTTTCCTCTTTTATTACAAGTCAAGTTCATTATTTAGTCCAATTTCAATTAGTCATCTTAAGTTCATTTTGCCCTTCTTAAAATCCTTTGAAATCCTTTGAAATTCATGGGTGGTTTTCCAAAACATACACTCGACCCTTGCGTACCCGAATTGCAGAACCTCAGCTCTGATACGATCTTTGTAACAGCCTAGAATTATGATTTCCGGGTTACGTTTCAAGGGATGAAAACCCTTGTTCGGATCTTGCAATCCAGGTACGGGTCGAGGTTTCAAACTCATTTTAAGGTTAGTGGAAAGAAGGATTTCAAACCCTAAAAGTCACGAAGGGTCGTTGGGTACCCTTAACCTATCTTAAGACTATGTCGCGAAATTCAATTCAAACGAAAATAAAGCGGAAGCAAGGTTAAGATACAAATGCCACGACAAAGCCGGGTCAAAACCAAATCATAAGCGAGTGATTACCATTTTACCAAGTTAGAATATTAGCTAGGTTCTTCGATTCGCCAAAGGGTTTCCCGTCACAGAAGCAAGGAGCAAACAATATCTGCAGAAAATACCTAAAAAAAAGAACGGGGAAAGGAGTCAGATCGAGCCACTCATGCGGGACCGGCAGTCCTCGCTGAGGGCACATAGTATGTGCTATACCTAATAAAGATGCTCTAATGCAGTACGAAAGTCAAACACACTAGCATGCCCCTAAGTATAATAATGTGCAGAAATACTGTAAAGGGCCCAAGACAATGCCAAGTGGCATATCCCTCTCCTACCTTCACCCCCTTCCGATAGGGCGGAGACTGGCCAGCTCGTGAATGCATTCCATCATAATCGGGCGGCACGCATGCCCAACCCGCTCCACAATAAAGCCCGCAGGCATATCATAATATAAGGAAATTCATGACTCGATTGACTCAGGGTACCCGATGAGGCTGGGATACCCTATGACCCTAGCAAAGACTCTAGGACTATCACAGATAACAGCCGTTCTGTTTCAAACGCATAAAGTAAACAGATGCTCAATCAATTAGTGCAACCTAAACATGATACTACATGGCATGCTTTTATGCATATGCAACACCTAACATAAAATGCAACAACATGCATGAATGTCCAACCTGAGTAAGCCCCCTAGGGAACTTACCTGAAAATGCAGAACAGCAAGATAACACAAGCAAGGGCCCAAATGCAAGTCCAAGGTAATCCATAAGCAATACACACCTATCATCAAGCCATTTCCATAAGCTACCGGACTAATATTCATACATATGAATCCCAAGTTCTCAACATACTCAAAACCAACCGATAGTAAAACCATTTTTCAAAACCTTTTTGATAAGATCAACATCAACCAAAATCATTCTTCCAATTTCCTTCCCAAAACTTTCCAACTCTTAAATCTCAAGTTAAATCGACTTAGAAAATCAACAGTTCCTTTAAAGTCATACTTAACTAAATCCTGACATTAAACATTTAAACCTTAAAACCAATACCTCAAAACCATACTTGTCCAAATCAAGAGGAAGTATTAAATTCCTAAGTCAACCCAAAATATTGTTTTATCAGAATATTCCGGCATTTTGGTTTTCCAACAACAAATCCTTAAAAGATTATTTCCGAACTTAAGATCTCTTTTTAAATAGTTTAACAAACAATTCTTACTAAATAAAATATTAAAATTAAATCCTCTTTACAAATCATAATTATAATCCGAGCCAATAAGTCCTTTTAGAGCCCCCCAAAAGTACATATTTAAAGATCGCAAAATACATATCTTAATAATATTATTTTAAAATCCTTTAAGACGGATATTCATAATTTCAGAAAATATATTTTTCTCAAAGCGAAATAATATAATAATGATATTAAACTAACACTAATTAAATAAAATCATAACATATATACAACATAATATAAGTGACCACTCATTTAAACATAACAATTAACAACAACAACCCAAACCACCAGCCCACAACCGAAACCCAACCCGGAAGAACAGGCCCAAACCCGAAACCCAAGCTGAAGCCCAAGACTCGGCCCAACTCTTTTAAAATCTAGTTCCCTTCTATTTACAAAACCAAACCGGACCGGGAATAAAAAGAAATGGCTTAACCGGACCAAAATTAAAACAAATCCACCGAACCCTCTTCTTCCCCAAATTAATTGAACAGAGCTCTGCGTGTAACGAAACAGAACGGAGGAAGAAAAGGAGTCCAGGGCCCTCGCCGGCGATGGTCCGCTCCCCCTCCGGCCACCCTCAAAGAATTTCCCCGACCAACTATAACACAAAAAGCGAAATCACGGGAAAGAAAGAGGAATCGAATGCTCACCGAGGGCTCGAGATCTCGCCGGATAACACCCGTCGATTGTCGGATTCGCCTTACCGGAGTGGAAATCGAAAAGCTCGGTCTAGGAAGAGAGCAAATAGCTGGGGTTAAAGATCGACTTTAGAAGGAAATGGGTCGGAAAACGATCGAGAAACCATTACCGACCTTGCTTGAACGGAAATAGCGGAGAAGACACGCTCGCGTCTTCGAGGCTTCTGGCTCCGGTTCCTGAACTTTGAATGCTCTTGCGGATGTCGAGAACGGGAAGGAAGGCTGGGGTTGAAGATGTCGACTGCTTGCTCGGACTCGAGAGGAGGAAGCTGTCGAGGTGATCGGCTTCTCCGAATGGCGAAGCAGGGGAGTCTCTCGGCGGCTCGCGGCTTCGACGGCGGCGAGGAGGGTGCAGGTTGGCGATGAACGACGAGAAGGGGAAGGAGGGGGGGGGGGGGTCGGTGGTGACTGCAAGACCGAGCAAGGGGTGGCGATTTGGAATCTCGGCGTGGCTGAAATCTGAACGGCGGAGGTGAGAGATGGTGTTCACTGGGTTTGAAATTGGAAGCTTGGGTAGGGTTTCTGGCTTCTGCAGAGAGGGGAAATGGGAAAGAGAGAGAGAGAGAATGCTTCATTTGTGGGCTTGGATTCCAATTTCAAGAGGAAGGGGAGGTTTCCTAGCTGTACATTGCAGAGGGAGTTTGGCATTTTGCCTAGAGAAGCATGGTGAGAGAGGGAGATGCTTTCTGAACTGGTAGCACAGTTGGCGTGTAAGCAAGGGGACAAAAGGGTGAGCTTGTAGAAATTTAAGGTAGGAAGGAAAGGAATACAACTTAAGATGGTCCCAAAACTCCAAATGTCAAATATCCGGAATATAAATTTGAAACCCGCTCACTCGACCTTATCCCGACGCGTTTAAAATCCTCTTCAATTTTCAAATTTTCGGTATATAAAATCAGAGTATAACATATTTTAAATTTCCAATTAAATAATGCCGGAACTTGTTTTGAAATATTTAGAATAAAACCAATAGCTCAAGGACAGAAATTCCAAACCTTCCAAATTTTAGAAATCGGGATGATTATAATTCTCTATTTTAATAATTTAATATTCTAAAATTTCCCGGTCTTTACAAGATGTGTGTGAATACCGAATATTTTGACTATAGACATGATTAATGGTCTTTCATTAGGGGCACGCAATGTGTGTGGTTTGCATCGTGTTTTTCTTCATCGATATAATCTGCAATTGATTGTTCTAATACCTGCTGATTTTGGTCTTTTGAACTCCAACAAACTGCTTATTGAGTCAATTTTGAGCAGCTTAGGGTTTTAGACTTTTTGTTGGAACTGGATTGCCTAGAGTAGATTCAAGCACTTGAATAATGGTTTCCTAGATACTAACAAGGAAGGAATTAAAAAGAAATGTTGTAAGAACTATTGATTTGAGTACCTTTGCAGTTTGAAATTATAAGCTTGTTAATATGCCTTTTCCTTTCTTAAATATTCCAATTGGAGATTTTTATATGGAAAACCAATCTAGTTCATATCAATGTCTTATGTGACGTCGCGGATGATCCAGAAAGTGCAGTGGCTGTACTAGGAAACAAAATCAGTGCTACCGAGGGCTCCCTTGCTACAGGCGCAGTTGGAACCATAATGCAAGTTAGTGGTCACTCTGGCTTGATGGAGTTCGCTAGGTTCTTCCCCACCTAATCTAGCTCTTGATGGAGTTCGCTGGTCAACTTTTGAGGGTCAGGTTTGTTCTCTATTCTCCTGTTCCCTATGTTTTATGAGATGTTTGGTGTTGTAAACAACGATTAATGGATTATAACTAATAGTTATTTGGTGGTTGTTTTAGATCTGGATAAAAAAGAAAATGGGGAAAATTAGTTCTTGAAATAGAACAAGTCTGAAGTTTCAAAAACGAAAGAAATTCCTTAAAATTACTTAAAATGTGAACTGAAAGATCATTGATTTTGATTCCTTGAGCTTGTACATATTATAATGACTCTTCTTGGATATATAGTATTAACTTTATTTGAGCTTGTACATATTTGGTGGTCGGACCTAGTTTTGCTTTAGAATCTTCTCCGTATTTTCGTTTCCCCTGTTTGATTTCGTCTAGTGTAGCTCTGAGGTTCAATTTCTGCTTTGTAAGCGAAAGAATAGTTGATATCCTACAAGAGATTGACAGATACCTTAAGGAGGAGTTTCAGTTGTTTTCGGTTCTACACAGGGAAAGGGTATAGTTGTTTCCTTGACTTTGCAGCAAAACCGATAGGCGATAGCCATTGCTGTTGAGGTCACAGATGAATAGGTGATTAGAGCAACATCAATACATGAGAGAATTCATAGGGAAAGGAAAGGAGAAAAGAGAATAGATGATTATAGTTATTCTTGTCTGTTTTTCTCTCTTATTTTCAGAGAAAAACATTTTGTTCGACGAAAACTAAAAACATTCCTCAGCTTCAAATCTATAAAAAAACAAAGATCTGGCATGTATACCAGCATGTTGGATGCTGTTTGATATGATTAGTCCATTTATGGCGTTTCCCCCCTAAATGTGTAGATAACACAATTTATGTGAAATCACAGGAAAAAAAAACATACGATTGATTTCTGGAAATGCATATGGATTTAGACTGAATGAAATCCCAAGGAAAGCATTGTTCATTGTGATCTCATGAGTTCAATTTCAAATTGAAATTAAGAGTGCAGTTAGACGAATCGATGAGCGAATAGGTAGCTATTAGAGTGTTAGTACAACCTTCATCTAGCTAAACTGCTCAGACACTTTTAGATGCTTCAAACTGTTATACTGATTTGGATCAATCTAGAGAATCACCCTGATCTGTAACTGCAGATTTGGAGCTGCTAATCACCCTAATCTAGGTTTGGCAGGCAGATTATGATTCAAGAAAAATAAAAGCTACCATTAGAAGCTCAAAAGGAAGGATAGAAGTCTGATAACAACATTAACAACATATAAGTATTGCACAAGGTGGATACAGTCATTTAATTGGATCATTGAGCAACAGAAGCTCCATCCTAACTTCAATGATAATCAATAAGTACACACAGTAAACAAGGTCATAGAACTACTCCCTTACTTGTCAGAGCAGGCCCTCACCTTATGTTACAATCTTCGCCAGGACAGTAGCTTAGATGGCTTTGGAAGATAAATCCATGGGTGGAATTGACCCGCCAGCAGCTACAATCTGTTGCTCCATTTGCAACATATCTCCATCCTATGAGTTCTCTCATGTATTTATGTTGTATTTGGCATTATATATGAATAGCCTATTAGCTCAATTGGTAGAGCGATGTGCGTATGCACAAAGATGTGGGTTCGAATCCCACATAGGTTACATAATAGATAAGGACACAACAATCCCCAATTGTTAATCATGCACATTATAATCTTAATTATGCACTTTTTAACCTTAATTATGCACTTTTTAACCTTAAGTATGCACTTTAATTTAAAATTGTTATACGTAAAAAAATCGATTTCAAACTCACATCTATCGACCTAAATTATGCGAGAGGTGAACCCAAACTCTCAAAAGTAAAAAAAAAAACAAAATTAAAACTTCGATTTCAAAAGAACATCTTTTGTCTTATTCATGCACATTATGATCTTACTTTTGCACAATTGTATTATAAATCTGCACAATTGTATCTTACTTTTGCACAATTGTAGTTTAAATTTGCACAATTGTATCCTACTTTTGCACACTTGTATTCTAAATGTGCACATTACAATTTTATTTTTTGCAGTTTATGTTCTTATATATGCACTTCATAGTTGCACAAATGCATTCCACAGTTGCACAAATGCACTTCACAATTTCACAAATGCACTTCACAGTTGCACAAATGCACTTCACAGTTGCACAAATGCACTTCACAGTTGCACAAATGCACTTCACAGTTGCAAAAATGCACATTATAATTTAATTTTTGCACCTTATACTATTCACGAAGAGAAACATAATAAGAGATACCACATAGATAGCCTATACGGGGTTTGAACCCGCATCTTTGTGCGTAAGCACATTGCTCTCCCATTTTGAGCTAATAGGCTTTAGTGCAAAACTTCAAAAGGTTTAAGCAGGACAATGTGGAAAAGATAAACAAAGACTGTTACATAGTTAGATCAAGTATCTTTGAATAACAAGCAGCATTAAAAAGATGTTATAAAAGAAGCATGGAGGACCGATGTAAGGGATTGAACAGAGCAATTCTAAATCTGCACAATTGTATCTTACTATTGCACAATTGAAGTTTAAATCTGCACAATTATATATTACTTTTGCACATTTGTATTCTTGATTTACCTAAAGAGGAGGATCCATTAAACTCATGGACAATTCACGGAGGATAGTAGCATAAATTGAACATCAAATTAGGCACCCAACCGAACAAATTGAACAAAATTAGGAGCCCAACAGAACAAATTGAACAAAATTAGGAGCCCAACCGAACAAATTGAACAAATCCAATCTGTTGTATTCGTAAGTAAGGGCACTCGAACAACAACTAGAAATCAGATTCCAACAAAATAGATTCATTATTCATTGATACAGTACTGACAACAGTCCCAAAACAAGCAATGAGAGCAACACACCATTGGGGATGATGCTATTAGGATTAATTTAGTAACCAAGTGTGTATTGATACATATCTGCTTGTGTTGTGCCTACTACGAAGATGAAGCTACTCAATGGGCAGGAAGAGCTACAGTGTGTATGTACTGTCTGTTGGCTTGTTGAACATAGTTGAACATTCAAGGACACTTGAACACTGCGCAGAAGAAGACAGCGAATGATCAAGTTTGACGTCTCAAACCGAATAGGTGAGCAATGAAGATACCTGCTCAAAGTGATTTGTATTGCTCAATCAAATGAGAAGCCTGGAGCCGAGATTCAGGGACTATAGTGCGACCCAAGGTGCGGAGATACGCAATCTGACAACCAGATGAATGTAAAATATCAATGTCAAAGTTGCAGGTTCCAATTGTGATATAAGAATCAAGTTAGGTACCTGTTTAGGAGTTGGTTCCGACGAGCTCATTACGTTCTCCATCCGCAATTTCTGGAAGTATTGCTGTAGCTAGACAGAGCGTATGTAGAAATTGAAGAGATTAATATTTCCCTTGTGGAACAAACTTTCAGCTACTGAATGCAACTCCAATGAAGCGAAAACCAATTTTTGTTACCTGTTTTTCCATTATTATATGAGCACGCTTATCAGGGTCTATCTTCTCACATCTCAAAACCTAGTTACAAAATCAATGAGGTTCAATCAACATTACTAACAAAGGAATATACGTTCAGCTCAAAATCAAAATACTTATGAATGCCCTTGGTAAATACTTCTTCTTACCCAAATCAGAACGAATACGGAGTATATTTCAACAAGAAAAAAGAGAGAAAAACTTGCAATATCCTGAGCTTTGAAGGTGTGTGAACTAACTCCACCCTGAACTTGAAAGTGTGAAACAAATATCCGATACTAAACAATCCATGTGAATGTAGTCGTTGGATTTGTGATTATGTAACATGCCATTAGCAGCTATATAATTCAGTCATATATCCGACTACCACGCCAATTTTCTTGCCAAATTTTGTTGCAAATGAATTGATTACTGGAAGTTTAGTGTTGGATATTTGTTTTAAACTTTCGAGTCCAGGGGAATGTTCAGCTCACCCCTCAAAGTTCGGGATATGTAAATTATTTTCCATAACATAAATGAATTGCAAACTTACATATTCAGCAAACTGAATTGCTTCATCTGTTCCCAAGCAAGACTTTAAAGCATGCAAAGCATCCTACAGAAGGTTATCATAATATAGTGAGAAGAAGTTAAAACCAACACAGATCAGGTCAAGTACATGTGATTTGTGAAATGTTAGCTTCCAGCATTAAAATCCCAAGAAATAAATATTAGCTTGCTTAACAGGCTATCTTTGGCAGTATAATAAATCGGTTTAGTTCACCACTTCATCGCTTCCAAACCAGCCTTCCCAGTATTTTGAGACATACATCTAATGGATGAATCAAAGAAAGTAGAGGAATGAAAAAACAATAATAAGGCTACCACCTTATTACTCAATCTCCTATCCTAAACATTTTATCAAACACCTAGTATGCATGGATTTAGCCATAACTCAATCTCGATTACTCTCCTAGGCATTTTATCAAACACCTGAAAGGCATGGATTTACCCCATCTCAATCTCAATTTCAAATCAACAAATCTCAATCTTAATCCAATTTCCATCCATCAAAGTTCATAAATTCAATAAAAAAATTCAATCCACTGATTAAATAATTCAGAAGCACAAAAACACAATCTCGATCACTAATTAGAAGACAAAGGAACATATACCAATTTCAGAACACTAATTAAACGATGAACAGATAGATACCAATTTCAGAACCCTAATTAGAAGACGAAATCGACGATTGATTGATCGAAGAGGGCCAAAAGAGAAGCAACGAACTAACCTGGGAGCCCTAATTGATCGAAGAGGGCGAAGAGAGCCAGTGAACAAACGCGAAGAGAAGAAGGCTATGTGCGGTGATCGAAAAGGACGAAGAGGGTCGACGGGATCGAAGATGTTGATCTCGGCTAGCTGTGGCTCTACATCGTTCCCTTTGCTTCTCCGAATCCATGGATAATAAGAGAGGCGAGCGTGTTGTTCCTAGTTCTCCATTGATAAGAGACGAGGCAGTCAGACGAATGTGACGGCGAGACCCAATAAACAGGCCCAACCTGCTCTACAGTAATCCATCCAAAAAAAACACTAGTTAAGGAAATTTTACACGTTAAGCATATTTTACACGATAAGGACTTTTTACATTTGAATGAATCCCTATATATATATAATATATAAACTTTCTATAAAAATTATATCCTAATCTATCCAACTAAACTATCCTAATTTATATTGTAATATATTATATTGCCATCTAATTCTATCTACATGTAAATGGTAAGTCTATCTAGCTAAATTAATATAATAAAACAACTGTGGCAACTTCGTGAGACACATCCATGGGCCGCATCTCCTCCAATTCATCAGCCAAAGTGTCGATCCGATCCGAGCCGGCCCACCTTGCTTATAATTTATAAAATGATCCCCAAAATTCATACGATCGAGGCTGAAAATACCTGAAATTTATAAAAGTACTAGTGTAGTCTCCGAAAATCAAATAATACAAATTAACTATAAAGTATGTAAAATATAGATGAACTAGTGTATGCCCCGTCCCCTGCACGGGAATATACTAACACAATATTATAAATTTTCACTTATTATCTATAAAAAATCCTATTATAAATATGAATTACATTATGATAATTAAACTAATAACTGGAAATATAGGATTAAAATTAATCTAGATCTAAATAACTCATTCTCCTAAAAAATAATATAGATATAAATAAAATAACTATGAAATAATTAATTTTGATATAAATAATTCTTTCCACCGAAAATAATCGATATATAAACCGTCCACATGCCAAATTTATATATAAACCGTCCACATGCCAAATTATTTATAATCCATATGAAGATACACTTATATGGCAATTTGTATATCTGTATATGCCAAATTTATTACTATTATTGTGTTTAATTATATTGATATAATTATTTCCTTATATAATATTTACTCTTGTATAAGATATTCCATCTATTCAATTGTATGAATTAATGGTAAAATAAAATAATTATTTTGATGAATTAATGGTAAAATAAAATAATTATTTTTAATTATATAAATTAGAACTATCTTATTATTAATTTATTATATTTCCTTTTTGACAGGAGAAAGTTTTACGAGATGCAATCACGCGCCGCCACGTAAGCAGATTCACTCACACGCCGCCACGCAGGCTTCAATGCATCGGTTTTAGTATATGTATATATAGAATAAAATAAATATTTTTAATTATATAAATTAGAACTATCTTATTATTATTTTTATTATATTTCCTTTTTTACGGGAGAAAGTTTTGCGAGACGCACTCACGCGCCGCCACGTAGGCAGATTCACTCACACACCGCCACGCATGCTTCAATGCATCGGTTTTAGTATATGTATATAGATATGACATAATATAATATGCAAATATATAACTAAAATAGAGCCTATCAAACTACCACAAGCTTAGACTTTTGCTCGTCCCCGAGCAATCTAATCACAAAACAAAGGCAAAATGAAAAAGAACCCAAGAGACTCAAAAAAAATTCTATGAATGATTAGTCATTAGTATAGTTATCATGGCTTCAAGAGTATTTATTACGTTAAGCTCAAAATAGTTATGACACTATGAGACCCACATCAAACCCTTCATACTCATCGCTTTAAACTCCGATTAGGTTCAGGGGATGCTTGCATTCAGAAATTATTGAGCACTCAAAATCATTAAGCACACTTAAAAATCGTCATAAACACCCATAGATTAATAGGTCTTTTCTATTTCGTAGGTTCATCAAAGCTCTTTTTTTTAAGTATCTTTTACTTACTTTTTCTTCCTCCTTGCGTGAATTTTATTCTCCACAAACAGTATCGGTTACGAACCTTATTTTTTTGTCTTCTTATGATTCTCAATTCTCGAGTGAATTTTATCATCCTCGAGCATGTCATTATGTAAGTCTTTGCTTGGTTTATTGATGATTCTTTTCACTCGAGTGAATTTTATCCACCTCGAGCGGTGCAAGTGAATTTTATCCTCCTTACACTTATCAACCCAGCACATAATCAAATCACATCAAAAATCACATAAAACGGATAACCGAATTTACTAGTGCTTTTCATCAGGGGTTTAGACATATACACAAGAAATCATATTATTTTTTTCAAAGATTGCTCTAAACTGAACATCCAACCAATAATCGAGTTATAACTAAAGCTCATAATCCAAATTATCTATGGAAATCCCACAAGTGTCATTATTCAATTAAAATTCAAAATTTATTAACTCTTAAGCAATGAAAAACCATAGATCACCATCAAGGTCATACCAATCATAGAAACATCTCTCTAAAACAACTAAAAGAAAAACTAACAAATAAAGACAAAGACTCAATAACTTACTACGACCATGGGATAATTATCAAATATCTATAATGCGATATAATGCAATGCATAAAAAAAAACTAAAACTAACACACACACACACACACACACACACACACACACACACACACACACACACACACACACACACACACACACACACACACACACACACACACACACACACACACACACACACACACACACACACACACACACACACACACACACACACACACACACACACACATATATATATATATATATATACGGAGCTACACCTGAATTCCACCACCCCATGCTTAAAAGTTTACTTTGTCCTCAAAGTAAAAAAAATAAATAGGAAAAAGTAGAGGAAACTCACCAAACAAATCAGGCATTCCCGAACAAGCTTTGAGCTGAAGAGGAGATAGTGGTGCAGCCTCTAAAGTCTGAACAAACCCTAAAACTCAGCAACGGTCTAACACAACCAACAATAGCAAAAACAAGCCAAACTTGCACAACGATCAGTAGCCGATTCAATTCAATAGCAAAGAAATATCAAAAGCATAAAATTTTATCTTGATAGATGACTATTCCTAAGTACTAACACCATTAAAACATGATAAAAGAGTTGAAATTACAGCCCTGGTGTTCAGCAGAAGCATTCGGAAACAACTTGGACGCAATTGGCACTTGTGAACCTTCTTGGAGTTAGATAAATATAGGCCTATCCTCTTTGCGAAACGCCTGGCCAAGACACAAGGCAAAGAAAAGAAAACACAACAAGCACATTCGAACTGTCCAACCATAATAAAAACATCTAAGCTCAAAGAATAGCAAATATTAATTCAGCATAAATCAGCCCATCAACTCTTGCCGGGATAAATTAAAAACATGGAATTCAAATGATTTCAGGGAGCATATAACAAGAAAGGAACACGAGATTAATTAACAACAAAAGTGAAGGCAAAACCAATCGAACAATGAAATCTAAGCCTAGGACCAAGTAGGATACTTATAAGAGTTGTAGTTCATGCTCAAGTCACATTTAAAGTGAAAAATCAACGAATTCTAGTGACTTCAGAAGAGTAGAAACTAGCAAGATAAAATTGAAGAATAGGAACCATCTCATAGTAACTAGGCTTGTCCAAATAAAAGCAATAAGAAATCAGAGCAAGAAGCCATATCCAAGAATTCCTTAAAATCAAGTATGTCATGAGCCAACTCAAGCAACAACTCCGCAATCAAAGAAAAATCAGCCCCATAGATCATGTTCATCCATACTTTGCAACTAAATTCATAAAAATAAAATTGATAGGGACACAGGGAGCATGAAACACACGAGAATTAAAGGCATGGGTACACTAGAATTCACATCATCCACACATATCACAAATAGAAACTTTAACCACTAGCGGCACTGTGACAGGCTATCATAGCTCGAGAGCACAATTAAGCCTATAATTTATCATGGGAAGTTCAAAGCAAACAAAACACCAAATTTATAACCATTAGCAAATCAGAGTAGCAATAATCCTTCTCGAAATAATCCGCCCAAAATAGGACAATAGAACAACACCAACAACATTACTTATGCAAAGAAAAACAATAAGTAGCACAATCATTTCAAGGTCCTTTAAGTGCTAACTCGAGACAGTACCATCCCAACCACAAATCTCCAACAGCAACATCATCAATCACTCATCCAAGACTCAACAACTCACAAATTCAGCACTGTTAAACAGTGAATTCAACAATGCAAATCGAAAAAGAGAGACTAACCTAATCATACCCGATTGAAATCGAACCTGCTGTCTCATGATGGTCCGGAGATGGTTCTTAGAGAGGGAGTATGGTGAACAGAGGTGAACAGAGAGGTGAGGAGGAAGGATTGCTGCTGGCAGATGGCGGTTGCTGGCAGTTGGCAGGAGATGGCGCGGCGAGACGATAAAGCGGTGGGAGGCTCGTGGTCCGGTGATCGCTGGGCTTCAGGACGAAGTGCAGGAAGAGGCAATATCGCGAGGAGGCAAGGCGGCCCTTGGGTTAGGGTTCCGTCGGGACAAGGGCGAAGGGAATGGGCGGTCTTAGATGGTTGGAGAGTGGTTCGATTGCACGCGGCTGGAGATGGTAGGAAAGGCGGTGAAGCGGCGATGGTGTGAGATGGGTCGGGACTCGGGAGAAGGGTAAGAAAGAGGGAGATAGGAAGATAGTTTTTTTTAACGAGAAAATATATATATATATATATATATATATATATATATATATATATATATATATATATATATATATACTAGGTGGGTTAGGCGCGCATTCGCGCGCCGTTGTAAACCTTGTAACGAACACCATATAAGCATTCCACAATTGCAAATTAAGCATTCATACTACTAGAGAATCTATATGTTCAACTCTTGGCTGCAGCAGAAAATAGCCCAAAATTCAAAATGCAGTCTTCTATCACTGCAAATGCATTGACAAAAAAGTTGGAGGATGAATTAGCCATAATTAAACATTGTATTATCGACATGTTAATGTACTACTTGAGAGCTATTTGTGTTACCTTGCTTGGAAATGTCACATTGTTTCAGAGCCAATTTAAACCTTCATGAAGCTCTTCGCCAGAAGTGAGCCAGTCGAGAGCACATGTGCCATTTCTTGATGTACTTAATGGATTTTAAAGAGAGCGCAGTAGATTAAAGACAGAAAGAGAATCAATGGCTTGATTGCACCATCCAACACAGCAAGTGCAAAAGATATGAAAGGGGAGGGCGAGAGAGTAAAGATACCAGTGTTATTGGCGGAGGAAGTGGAGGCCAGGCTTGTTTGTGATCTAGACAGCATTCATGGCATTCGGGAGATCTTGCATATTGGCAAATACAAGCAACACATCATCTCTCAATTCATCATGTAAATTCAACAAGATTGAGTTAAAATTTTGAAAAGGTTGAATGATTTACCGAAATTAGTTCATCCACAAAAAGCACCAAGGAAGACAATACCTCTTCCAACATTTAATGGAGGTCATCCCTAGCTTCAACATAACGACCATGATTATTGCTATCAACCACGAAGATGAATCATTAGGTGTTTGAGAAGTAATGTTTCCACCATGGTCGGATTTGAGATCCCAAGATCAGGGATCCAAATTAGTAAAAAATTCAACCACTTTTGGTCATGTCACAAAGTATGGAAAACTAAGATATTGAAACAAAGTAGGCATTAAAAACCTAGCTAAATTGAGCATTTCGGTATCTTTGATGCATTTATCCACAACACTGAATCTTTTGAGATGAAATATGTACCTTGTCTTGACCTTCAACATCCTACATAGTGAAGATGATAGGCAGTGAAGTTGATGCTCTTGTACTTCACAGACTCTGCATTAAACCCTGAGAAAAAGAGAAATGAATGGAATTGGTATCCGAATTTTCCTTTCAAGAAACAAGAAGGTGTCTTAGCAATTGCTTGTACAGCATGGTAGTCTCACCAGCTGCATTGAGACCTACCATAAGTATATGCATCCCTGTCTTAGAGAACAGCCTGCTCAAAAGCTACCCAAAAGACAACCTCATATCATCTCTTATGAACCAACAATGAGATGAAGAAAGTGATTCATACCATAAAAGCTCTCATCAGGAACACCAAACTGCATCCTATTAGTCAACTTCCTCATATATGTGACAGCATATCTATAAAACTACATATTATTAGTAAATAACCAAAAGATATAAAGGACAAGGCACTACTACAGGAAGGCAAGTTGGTTCCATCAGAAGTCAGAAGATTAATTAATACCTCTCTTCATCTCTATCAAACGATGGGTTTAACAAGGCCCAAATAAGTTGCCCGCAAATGGCTCACAACTTTTCACTAAATTCAAACCCAACCAATCCTCCCAGTCTTTCCGAAGAACATCAAGCAATATAAGTTGACAACATAGGCACAATTTTTACATTTCAGCAACAGAGAAATGCTGGAGGTCAAGCATTGTGTTGCTATTAGTGCATAACCAAAAAATTGTCATCGAAAACAGGAATTCTCATACAAAAACCTAGGACATATTTAAGGTTATATTAAATAAGATTCTTTCAAGATAGATGCTCACATTCACCTCTCTATCAAACTGTAATATAAAGCATCTTTTGACACAATCCCTTGTAGGCTTGCATTCACTTCATCCAACTGAATCTCACTGCAAGATTCAAAACCGACATGGAAGGGTTAAGAATGCACAGAGAAAAGCGGCAAATCAGCGACCAAGACACTAAAAAATAGGATAAGAGAGATGAAAAGGTGAGGAATTGAATTGAAGGAAAGTAAGGGTTACCTAGATCAGGGCCGAGAAGAGAAACCAAAGAAGAACCCGCCTGTAATAAACAATAACAAAATAAGAAGAATTTGAATGTTCGAACAATCAAAGTGATTCTTCTAATTTTCCGAACACAGACAAAGTTTTAAAATCTTTCAACAATTCAGGGAGTTAGAAAATTTTAGATTAAGGAAATTATTAATCAATAAAGAGAAATTAAAAAACAATAGAGTATATTGTTGAGATCAAATAAGAAACATCACTCCAAAAGGCAAAAATCTGTAACAAATTGTGCTGAAAAACTCACAGAGATGGAGTAATGCAATACATACATGTAAAAAGTATATAAAAACATATAAATAAGCCCACTCAATAAGAGAACTAAAGGAGACTATCCATTAAATTTCGATGAAGCTAAATAAAAAAACCAGAAAGAAATTACCTTCTTATCTGTCACCCCTCTTATCAGTCTTTATTTGTTGCCTTTTGTGGCTATGTTGTTGATTGGCTGCAGCTATTGTCTCTGCCATCTTTACAAAATCCCATAATCTTAATAAGCTCTGATGATGTTTCAAAGGTGACTGAATACAGACTCAAGACTCTGAGGGGGTAATTTCAGATTTGTATAAGTAGAATCTTACTATATGATTTTTAATATTGCTTTTTAAAATGATGCTCTTTTTTTATGGGTATTTGAATGAGTTCGTTTGTTAATTGTTTCTCCTCCTCTGCGGTTATTAGATCCCACTGGAGATGAAACATTAAGAGATTTGATTATGAGGGGAAAAGGTGTCCTTTTCTATACGGTCAAGCTCTTTAATCTAGTTTCAGGTATGTAGAAAGCTATATGAAATACTGTAATTCTCTCAGCCAGTTTTTTCCATATATAATGTGAAGATTCAAACATGTAAATGGAGGTTTTGAAGGCCTCTTTTTAATTAGCTTGAAGGAGTGAGTCAAAGTTATCTGAAGCTCCATGGATCCTACAACCGAAACATTAAAACTATAGGTTGTTATCTACGAAAAGAATGCATCATACCCGGAATTAAGGAAAAACATGTTTAAGTGGTTAAAATGCATACCAGTAAAACTAAATCCCTCTGTATCAGCTCCATCAATCACATGAGCCTTTGTATCCTGAATTTGTAAATAAAGAGCGGCCATATCCGGGGTTCGAACTGGGGACCTTTGGGTACTGCCCGCAAGTCCTTTCCAGTGAGCCATTCTGGAATAGTTAATAAGCCTTTGTATCCTTTTAATGAGAGCGCCACTTGACTTTGAGCAGATTCACTACTGCCAAGCAATCTAAATACTGCAAGGAGGCGAATTTGAATTATTACAAGAAGCAAATCTGATCACTCAACCAACAGAAAACAATGACAGCAAATTCCAACAGCTTGATATAGGAAAGATTGAAGCTTTGACTATGGGGTAAAGGAATGCTAACATAATCATTTCCATTACCGGCTACATTTAAAAGCTAGATAGACAAAAATTAAAGCATACCAAGAATGACAAAAGGAATTAAAAAATCTACACATCATTGAACGAGATTACTAATTAGATATCAAAGAAAGATGAATGGATTCTCCAATTCTCAATAATTTAAACTCATATTAATGACCAATATTAAGAGGAAATTTAAAGAAACCCCAAGTAACCTATCTTTGTTAGTCAATTTTCCCTTGAATGAAGAACACCAAAGCCAGTTACGCACATATATAAATGTGGCACAACCAATCCCCTACCCATGAAAAAAGAAATACACTTGCATGAGAAATAGAAAATCAGACTTGTGTTAGTCACAGGGTTTAATTTCAACAAAATGGTGCCCTTTTCACTACAAATTGCACCCATCACAAGTGATCTGCAGTGTCTTTAACATAAATACATTAACCTAATTAGAATATCAGAAATTAAAGAATCCACGAATCAGTTATAACAAAATAAATTTTAGCAATTAAAACAAAAAGAATGAACGCCCAAATGGCCTGAAGAAAGGCCTCAGCAGTATCAGTCGTTTGACACTAAACTGCGATGTTTAAAAAAAGTGTGGGAGGAGGGGGAATTAAATAGGTAACTACAAAATATATAAACCTATCGAACAACCCTAATGAGCAAAGGTAAAAAGACAATGATAAGAAATTGCAATATTTTTTATGCTTTATGAACGTATCATCGCAAAAAAAAATTAACCTGAAATGAGATATAAGTCAAAAGAGATGCATAATAAGCCATCAAGGTGAATGACCAACAGAAAACAATGCCGTTGTCATCATGAAGCACAACTATCAGGTAAAGTCAAGGGGTGGACCCTAGTGGGGACATGGATAAACCTATGTCAGTGTGTCTCAACTATTCGACAAAGCAATTTGTAGTTCAACAGGTCACAAAGGACCCTGAAGTTTGTTGAGTTCCATCCCTCTTGTTATATATTCTTATATGATCTTTTTGTGTTCTTATTACTAATCCATTAGTGTACAACTTTTAGTCAGGCTGGATAGAGTTGCACCTTCAAACTTATTCAGCCTATGATCCAGTCCTCCAAGTCTAAACTTTTCATATTTCTTTTTGCCAGTCTCTTTCACAGTTATTGTATTTTCTGTCTTTTCATTAGTCTGAAACAAACCCATTATACCAAAAGAATATACAGATCCATTCAGAGGGATTTTTTTAATTAAAAAAACAAAGGATCAATATTGGTCTAAAAAAATCCTGTAAAATGGAGTGAGAAAACAAAGAAAAGGTATATTAATACTTTACAACTGCATACTCTTAAGTCTTAAGTTTTCTCTGAAAGGAATATTAGAGGTTTGTGCCTTTTTTGTACATCAGTACAGATTGATAACACAGAGTTTTGCCAAGCACACCATGTTTATCTACTTTTCAGTGGTACCTCTAGGCATCGATTAGGGATAGTTCATCTATCTACAACAGGATAATGAAGCCCTTGCAGACTGAAAGGATAACATTGAAGCTATTTCCTTACCTGGTAATAATAAAAAAATGCTCCGTATGGCTTGCAAACAGATATAGATTGAACTTGAGTGAGCGTGCTTCTCTTGCCTAAAACAAAAGTTTGCACATCAGATTTCAAAAAACGAGTAAATTAACAATCATTTAACTAAACTTATATCACTTTCTACCTACTCACACATCCAAGGAATCCACAGATGCATCTGACGAATGAGCACGAAAGACAAATCGAAGATGGGATTTTTACAGAAGAAAATACAGAGCATGGTAAGTGTTTCTAAAACATAAATTCAGCTTTTGAGTGGCATGGGAGCTTATAATCACCTAAAATTGAAATTTTAAAAGTCGAAATACCAATAACCGAGAAGTGAATCCCGGAACTAAGCTCCCCCAAAGGCAAAAATTCAAGCAAACGTGATCTAGAACATGGCTTCATTGACAGATTGGGGGCCACCCATTTTTTTAAAAAAAAAAACCTAAAATTGGGAATCCATAATTCCCACAACTAAAATAAGAAAGAAATAAAGATGCCTAAAATTGCAGGATAAAAAGCTTAATTAGAAACAACTCAGATTAGAATCCCGGAACCAGATACCCCAAAAATCATAAACGAATTAAAAGTGATCAGAGAAGGACTTTCCTGATAGATTGGTGGCCACCAACAGAACAACAAAAAACCCTAAAATTTGGAATCCATTACTTCAACAAATAAGGGATAATTCCAACGATCACTCCAAATAACCCGAGGGAACTCCCAAAAATCTCAATCACACGAATCTTCACAAAGAGCGAGGAGTTTTGGACTTCTTATAGAGCGCAACTACTTCCAATTATTCCCACACATAACCTATTGCATCCATCAAGCTCAGGTATGATAAGGACAAAGAACTTTCATAGCTCACACTCTAAATATGCGAGAAAACTTAGGACTTCCCCACAACCAAGGTTAGCGAACCCAATAATAAACTAAACAGACGAGGGTTAAACCTCTTAACTTCCAATCAAACATTTTGAGTGAATAATATACACAAAGAAATGTATAGTTTCATAATATAAGCTCCAGCCTTGGCCTATCTAATATTCCAGTCAAGATGCTAGCTGAGAACTCTGAAATTTGAAGAAACAATTTAAAGTGAATCATATACACAAAGAAAACTAAATCTTTGATAAAATAGAGATGAAAGCGAGTGGCAAGAGATCAAAGGAGGTTACCTGGTTGACAAAGGAGGCAAAATTGGAGAGCGAGAAGCAGATGGGGTGGCCGAGAACGGGGACAATACATGCAAGTTTCTTGTGAACCATATCCTGCCAAATCAAAACCCTTAAAAACCAGAAATAGCCTCGAATTCTGAAATTCGAACACTTAATTTTTTAAACGGAATCATATACACAGTAGAGATTAGAACAATTCAAGATATAAACAAAAAATGCAATTGCAAATGTAACAGAAGGGCTGAGATTAGGGTAGAAATCTAACCTCAAATTGATAAACCAACTAATCATAGGGAACAACCGACGCAAAAGGAATCGAGCAAATTCATCGGGTAGAGAGTCTTGTTTGTCAAAATTCACAAGAAACCATTCATGTAACCAAACAGGAGAACATTCTTGAATGAAGATCCTCCAATCTCAAGTCTGTCAAAGCAAGCCCATACCTGTTTCATAAAATCCATCACATGTTCAGTGGAGTCTAAAGGAGTATACTTCTAGTATTAACAATTGTGTAATGCTAAAATCCACATAGTGGACAAAGTGCCAAGTATTGTAAAATGAATAAGAAACCATTGAAAATCCTCGTTGATGAATAACAAGATTCCAGCTAGCTGGTTGAAGAGAGAAGTGTTTCAATAGGCAGTCACTGAGGGTATTGTTTTCTTGGCATATCAATTCTCACCAACCCCCTTTTGAATAAACAAAAAAAAAACAATTATTGAACCCTTCAAAGGAAAAAAGGGCAAGAGAATGCATACATTAAATGAAAGGTTAATGCAAGGTTAATTAGCATTAAATGAAAGATCCATCACATTAAATGGAAGGTTGATCAGCATTCAACAATATCTTTGTGACAACAGCCTAAGTGAGGAATTAAACGGTGGCAAGCAGATCTCCCACTGGGAGAAAATGCATGAAAAGAATTGGATGAGGGAATTCTAGCATTAACAGAATAAGACGTGGAGGCGAACAGAACAGATGAAGTGTAAAAATGCAGAAAACAAAGCAACTCGGTGAGCAATGGATAAGCCATGTTACATGTTGCAATAGGGAAAATGATCCTTGTCCTTTCATTTAGTGATCGACAGGATACACCTGAAGCAATGAAGGCAACACTTCGAACTATATAATGAAATCGATAACAAAGGTTGCCCAAAGAAAAAAGTTTTCTTATGTACATGTGTTAAGAAAGTACTTCAGTGAAATTTAATTCAACAATACTACAGGATAAGCTTGTGATGATAGTTTGTTAAATTATCTTTAATATGACTATGAATACATACCATCCAATTTTGGGAAAAATGACACAAACTAAAATGAGTGAAGAGAAACTCAGTCATCAAGAATGGAAACATAAAAATAGCTAACAAGTAGTGAATCATGTCACCCATGAACCCAGCCCGGAAGAGGCCTATTTACATGTGCTACATTATCAACTTTATTACTAACCTTGCAAAAGAAAGACCAAAAAGAGACAATAAACAAATAAATTGGGTTAACAAAATGGAGAAAGAGGAAACTGGAAGCATGGACAATATTCGAATAGACAATACTTAGATTTAAAAAGTATGAGGATGAATTACCTTTTAAGTAACAAACTACCTGCGAAATAGAAGCAAACCGAATATAAAGTTTAATAGAAAAATAAAAAATAGCCAACAACTTAGAATCACAGAAGAAGATGACACAGGTCAACAACAATACCAATAGAGCAGACAAATATTATCAACTGAGATAAAACCTAAAAACCAATTAAAATATGCGTAAACAATACAAAATAGAAGGAAATTAATGGACAAACGCACATTCGATTTGAAAAGTTGTGATTTTTGGAAGGAAGTGGAAAGGAATGAGAAAGAAGCAAAGTGGAATAACTTTATATAGAACATTTTGGACTTTAATCAGAATGAATCGGATTATACAAAAACAATAAGAAGAATAATGAAGTCATAAGAAACTATCTAAGACCTTGCATAAAAGGTGATAGGTGTATGGTGTTTATAGAGGTTAATACTGACCTCATGAAGCTCTTAGCTCCTTGAATAGATTAACAAGTTGGCAACTTAAATGTTCTTGAGAACAATGGGGAAACCTCTGACTTATTGTTAAAATACTGCCCTGGGGCCAAGAGGATATCTGAAGGGCACCATTTGCAAAACTGAGATATGAAAAAATGGACTAAATACCACCTATTCATAAAAGACATGAAACAGAAGTTCAGAACTCATACACCATAACCATGAGAAGATAGGAAATAGGAAATATTAAACATAGGAATGCAAGCTCAGAATTTTATTTTTTTTAAAAACCATACATACCTATATTTTCATCAAGAACCATCTCTTTTTTGTATTCCATAGATCCAAGAAATTATGGTAAGCCCAATTGTACCTTTTTAGATTGTGTATGATGGATCGGATAACATTCAAATAAGGAAGAACAAGAGATCAAAATGGAATATGTAACCAAAAGATCTAAATCTTTAATGATTAAAATATCAAAAGGTTAAAAGAGCAGAAAGTATTTTGCTCACCTGGAGTGTCTCCTAATCTATTCCTGATATTGAGAGATGAGTTGCTTAAGACGTTGAACTTCCTTCACTTTATCATCAAAGTCCTTTACACGCTCATGCTGAATTTATACAACTCGCTTTAGAAAAGTATTTAACGAATTAGTGCTTGCATAGAAACAAAATCAATGATAAAATCAAGAACCGAATTGAAGGAAAGCAATGGTTACTCGGATTCACGAGCGAGAAGAGAAAACAAAGAATAACCTACATGTAGCAAAAATAATCACAAAATAAGACAAAACATAACCTTATTATCAAAATGAAAGGTCGAAAAAGAATTGATTTGAAACCAATATGAGGAACAAAGAGGTTGAACCAAACAAAAAATCATCAACCTAATGACAAACCCATGAACCAAAGAACTTTTCAATCACATCATAGTTTTAGCCTTTAGGGTCCATATATAAGAGTTCCAATATACACAACCTAAAGGTAACATAAGGTTACAAGTTACTTGGAAGAAACAATCAAACGAATTTGCCAATACAGATAGCAGTATTAAAAGATAATGATAACCTGTAGATCAGCCTAAGGTGGTAATGGCTAGCAATTCCTGCAAATCCACAATATCGAGCACCACTATTCGGGATCTGAACAAAAAAAAGGGGGGGGGGGGGAACAATTAATAGCAATTTCAAAAAAGCTAAAAATAGCAGAGCTAGGGTTAACAGCAACGGCAAGTGAATAATAGTCCAGGTATCTAACCTTGAGTTCTTCGAGTCGATTTCAAATCTTCTAAACCTAAAGGGCCAAAATCCCCAAAAAACGACTTTAGGCACGCATGCAAGAGCACTCGGCGAATTCAGCTGCGCCTTGCTCTGTTTTATGCAATTGCAGCGCCTCCTCGTCACAATTCCTGCAACTAAACCCATAAACAATAACCTCAAAACCATCGACATTATAGAAATAAAACTGATTAAAAGGCAATCAACCCAAAGAAAGCCAAAAAACAAGTATAAAGAATCTGACTTTTTAATCTTCGAAACCTAAATGCCCAAAATCCAATGCAACTGATTAACAGATAATGAACCCAAAGAAATCCAAAAAAAAAAGTTTAAAGAATCTGACTTTTAATAAACAAATTAATATAGTAACCCTAACCTGATGCTCGAAAATTGAGAACAGATGTAGAAGGCGAGAGCCCTGACCAAGAAGAAGAGAGGGTGATTTAGCCTGATTTCGCTGAATCGAATCATTTCCGTTGAGAATCGCTTCCTTGAGCTCGAAAATTGCTTGAAGAAGAGAGAGTGGAATGCCGCAAGAGTCGTGAGCAGGCAAGGGCACGAGATGGAAAACCCCCCGTTGAAGAAGAAAGAGAATGGGAGCATGCCATGGAAGCATGCCGGAAGGACCACTGCCGGAGGATCGGAGACCGGGAGCGAGACACCGAGGAAGCAAGCCGGACGAACCATGGCCGGAGGCAGGAGCTTGAACCGAAAGCCACGGAAGCGCCGAACCCCGAAAAAGAAGGCCGAAGCCGACTAATCGGACAAAAGAATAAGGTGGTCGGTAGGCGACGGTCGAGATCGAAAGAAGAAGGACCGAAGGAGGTGAAGATGGAGATGAAAAGCCAAGAAGAAGGTGGTCTGTACAGGCGGCGGAGGCGGCAGCCGACAGAGACTCGATCTCCGGTGAAGGAGAGAGGCGTAGAGAGAGGCCTTTGGAATTAGATGAGAAGACCGAAATGGACACCAAAACAAAAAAATAAACATTTTCAAATTCAGGGTTTCAGGGGCAAAGAAGACACTACACATGGGAAAGATGTCAGCCGTTGATGAACTGCACCGACCACAAACGGACGGCTAAATTAGTAAAATTAGTAAAGAACAGTAAGGGCAGACTTCCTGGCTTTAGGTAGTAGTGATGATATATATATATATATATATATATATATATATATATATATATAAAAGTTAATCCTAACTTAAAAATAAAAAGGAATTAAAAGAAACATATCGTAAATTGCTTCCCAATCTCTCTAAGATGAGACATGGTTAACGCCCTCCGCAATTTATCAAACTCTTGTGCACACATATCAAGCAAGCATATATAATATAATGATAATTTGCAACTAAATAATATTACAAATAAGAATCGTTTCAATTTATCAAACAAGCGAGCGTGACTCTTTGCAGAGGATCAATATAATACCACCAATTCAGTTTCATTGGTGGCTTTTCAAAATAGCAATTAAAAGGATCAATATAATTATCATTACCTTTCAAATTGCAAAAGTTTATCTTTATTACCTCTCGAGCCTCAGGATGTGGCTCTTGACATGGTTCATCAACGGGGGAGCTCAGAATGAATGCCTCGGATGGAGTAGGAGACAAAACACATGAAACCTCATGTGTCAACTCATGAGATTCAATGTCAAGAAGCATGAGACCCTCTTCTCCATCGTCGATTGAATCATTGGTGCTTGTGTCTTGGCTTTCCTCATGTATCTCGCCCGACATCGGTTTGAAAGGTAAGGGTATGGATGCGAGCTTGTAGTCTTCTTCCACCTTTTCCATGGCACCCACGCAAAGGAAACGATCCCACAATTCCGGCCAATCCAAACCGCAAAAGCCTTCCTTTTTCAAAGATTTGGCGAATTCTCGTATTTCGGGAAGCATGCCATCTAAAACATAAACTATTTGTTCAATCAAATCATCTTGGATACCCTGTGAAGCACGATCATCCATTAAATCTTGCACTCTTGCGAGGTAATGGTGAAAGTATTCTCCCTTGTATTGCCACAACTCCAACTCCATTGCAAACAATTAGTAACGAGGTATCGCGAACCGTAAGATAGGTCCACAATGGGGTTAGATATATATACAAAAATCAATAAACACATAAAACAAAGAAATAAACTTGATTCCCCGGCAACGGCGCCAATTTGACAGAAGAAAAAGTCGTTGATTTACCTCGCCAAAAATAAATCCCAAACAAACAAACTAGAATAGTATGAAAGTAAGGGGTCGAACCCTAGAGAATCAAGTATTTCTAAATATTGTGTATTTATCAATATAAAAAGAAAAGATTTTTATGAATGAAAATAAAAGATAATAATATTGACAAAAGGAAATAAAGGATATAAGAAAAGTGTTTTCACCTACAAGTTCTCGACTTTGGTTGATTTTATTGATCATCGAATCCTTTTGAAGTTATTATATCGTTTCCTACGAATTCCTCTCGTCTTGGTTTAAGTAGATTAAAAGTCATACGAGTCCAATTAATCCCTTACACCTCTATGCAACCTTAACACGGTCAAGATTTAACAAAGAGATAGCAAATAGTCCCAAGAACTTGAGCATATAAATAACTCCAATCAAACACGGTAAATCAATGTTTAAGATATATGTCAACTCCCTACATAATCATGCTTCAAACACGGAATTCACATTCTTATGCGTGCTACTATGGAAATAACACAAATACGAAAGTATTAAATCCTAGCATGAAATCAATATTATCAAGGTAGCTAATCAAGATAATATCACTAACATAATTAATATCACACAAAGAAGTTGAAGGAATTAAAGAGGAAAAATAACTTAAATTAGAAACTCATAAACCACCAACCAAGTCTCAAAAGTGTAGGCGAAAACTAAATACTTTAGCACTCCATAAACACGAACCAAAACAATTAGAAGAAAATTAATCTAAAGCCATACTGCTCCTCGTCTCTCTTTCCCCCTAATTTGTCGTATGACATATTATATATATATATATACTGTAATATATTATATTGCCATCTAATTCTATCTAAATGTAAATGGTAAGTCTATCTAGCTAAATTAATACTCCCTCCGTCCTAAAATACATGGCCTTTTAGGCCTTGAACTTTTGTCAAAAATACATGGGCTTTTAGGTTGGTAGGGTAATAATTACCCCTACAAAAGTACAATAGTAGGTAAAATTTAAGAGTTACCCCCTCTATAATAATAATGAAATTTAAATATAAATAGGCTTTCTTAATTAATGTGCAAAGGTCTAAAAGGCCATGTATTTTAGGACGGGGGGAGTATAATAAAACACTGTGGCAACTTCGTGAGACACGTCCGGGGGCCGCATCTCCTTCAATTCATCAGCCAAAGTGTCGATCCGATCCGAGCCGGCCCACCTTGCTTATAATTTATAAAGTGATCCCCCAAATTCATACGATCTAGCCTGAAAATACCTTAAATTTATAAATGTACTAGTGTACTCTCCGAAAATCAAATAATAAAAATTAACTATAAAGTATGTAAAATATGCATGAATATGACTTAATATAATATGCAAATATATAACTAAAATAGAGCCTATCACCCCTCTTCCCTTTTTGTTTATGGAAGGTGTGAAAAATTTCATGGGCTATTAGAATATGGTCTTGAATGAATCTATCATCCACAAAAGCTATTTGGAAGGGATTTATGATTTTTGGTAAGAAGGGTTTCAATCTGTTAGCCAGTCGTTTTGCTATTATTTTATATATCGTATTACAAAGACTAATGGGCCTAACATGATTTACATCCATTGGAATGTATATTTTCAGAATGAGAGCAATAAAAGTTTGGTTAATTTCGGTAAGCATATTGCCAGAGTGGAAGGGGGGGGGGGGGGGGGGGATCTATCTGGACCTGGGGTTTTATCATCGACCATAGTATGTTTGTTTGATAAGTGTATTGTTTTCGTCCATCGTTACCCAATGGTGTATATTTTTAATTTTGGTTTCATCAAATAGGATTGACATTTTGGATGTAGAATCTATCAGCTAATTCTTTTGTCATTTGGTTTCTATTCTGCGTTTTATCGTTTAGATTAGTGCCATCTTTTGCAACAAAATTTGAGGTTGAGTTTCTAAAGTTTCTAATCTTAACCACATATTGGTAATATCTGGTGTTTTTATCTGCAAATTGAAGATGTTTAATTTTCGCTCATTGTTTCCAAAAAGTATGGCTAAAAGATAGTACGTGTCTCCTTTTATTTTCAAGCCTAGCTAGTTTCTCTGTTTGGGTTTGCGATATCGTTCCCCATGGAAGATTTTGCTGGAGCTCTTGAATTTGAGTATCCACCCTGAAAATATGGTTCATAAGGTTGCTTGAATGTATCTTACACCAATGTTTTGAGTTTTTTTTAAGGAGCTTTTACAACGGATGGTGGTTACAGTAACCCATCCGACCAATTCCTATGCTTACATTTTCAACTGCTTCTACAAAACTTCACATGAGTAACATGATTGCTTACACACCCTCGTTTGCTCAACCCAACACTTGCAAGATGGAAACAAAAGTAATCCTACCATAAACAAAAGGTGGTTGGCATCGTTGAATATTAATTCAAATCTTACACCTAGACATTTGTCCAGAATCAGTTAAAATGTGAATGTCAAGCTTTGGCAGAGCCTCTCTACTTCCTTTAGCTCCACTGAAAGAGTCCCTAAACCATATAACTGGACCCGAAATCCCCCAATTTTTATGGAGAAATTTGGACCCGAAACTCCCAATTACAATCATAGAATCATAATTGTTGTAAGAGGAAATCGAGAATGCAAAACAATAGGTAAACAAAGTAAAGCAACCGATCGAATCCCAGCAAATAATGTTCAAGACTCCCTCCAAATGTAGTAAGAGTAATATAGGTTCAAATCCTCGAGGAAGCTGGTGAGCGGATTCTAGGCAGCGGTGGAATCTCACGGACCTCGACTAAGGGCTAGTCGACAGGGGTCAGGCACAGTCGAACGCAGCAGAAACTCTCGGCAAAAGCTACTCGAGATCGACCAGGGGCTACTCGCGCCTCATCGCAATCGCAGACATTATTGATTTGAAAGAAATAACTTGCATTAACTAAATTCAAAGCCTTTACAATTCCGGCAATCAACTTTCGTTCCTAAATCGTCTCTGTGGAACTACTTGTCTTGCTCTGAAATTGAATGAATAAAACTGAGCCCCATGGGCTTTATTTATAGGCTTCTACTCCTTGCAAATCAAGAATAGAATATCTATATCTATATCTAAAACTACATCTATGACTTTAAAGATAAATAAAAACTATAATATAATTAAATCTAAAAATAGGGAAATATATCTAAATTGTCTCAAGTGGATAAAACACTGTTCTTCATGATAGATGTGGATAAATCGGATAGACTTTGCTTCTCCTCGGCTCCAAGGACTCTACATCGAGTAGAACTGCAATCAGCGCGTCACGCGGCTTCGGGAAATCCTCGTCGATCTCGACAAGGCGTGGTCGATCTCGACTAGGAAAGTCATCGACTGGGCCGACTTCGTCGTCTCGGCTAGCTGGTGCTCGACAAGCTTGGACATGACTCCTGGCGCTGGTCGATCTCGAGGAGGTCTCCTCGATCTCGACGAAGGGTGTGTTCTCGACTTGGTCTTCCGAGGTTGTCGAGTCGGATGTGGGTTCTCAGACTTGTCGACCTCGAGGATGCTCCTCGATCTCGACGATGGATGACTTCTCGACTTGGTCTTCCGAGGTTGTCGAGTAGCTCTTGTCGACATGCTCGGTCACTGCCTCCTGGGCTTAGTCGATCTCGACAAGGTCTTTGTCGACCTCGAGTAGACCTGGACCTGGTGTTGTCGAGCAGCATCTCTTCGACATGGCTCGGGGAGTGGGGTCTGGCACTTATCGATCTCGAGGAGGATTTGGTCGAGATCGAGTAGACTTGCTCTGCTCCGCGTTGTCTGGTCAGGTCTCTACTCGACTCCAGTGTGTCCGGACTTGGCTTGTCGACATAGACGGGAACTTAGTCGAGGTCGAGTAGACTTGCTGCTTCCGTCTTTGTTTCTTGGTTTTCTCCCGAAATGTTTCCATATTCTGCAATATTAAACAGAAACTTATGTAGATCTCCATTTCTAACGAATAAGCATATACTACATAAATTCGACATATTCCCAACCCGAAAATATGCAAAATGTAAAGAATATGGAACTAAAATATGTATAAAAACATGGCTACTTTGGAGACATCAATAATTCAACCCCAATTACAATTCAAGTCGAAACTTGAATTCTTCTCAACAAGATGTAGTTTGTGTGTGTGTGTGTGTGTGTGTGTGTGTGTGTGTGTGTGTGTGTGTGTGTGTGTGTGTGTGTGTGTGTGTGTGTGTGTGTGTGTGTTTTCTATAACTCTCTGTAGCAGATTAGATGCAATATTGGGTTTTCCATCTACATTTTAAAACATGAATTAGATACATTTGAAAATGCGCAAAAATGAGACACAATCACCCTAATATGTAGAAAGGAAATCCAAACCATAAGGGGAAAACAAATAAAGCAAATAACAAATGGACCCAATCTGAATGCAAATTTATATCTCTTGGGATTGTCAATGATCAACAAAGAAGCCTCACTGCAGCTTTTGTCACTAGTAGATATGACCTCAATCAAATACAAATACTCCAACACATTAGATTTACTAATGTTGGAAACATCTATCAATAACATAGGGGGATCAACATATGCGCATATGCTATTATCAGAACTAGACTGCACATATACTGAGCTATTTGTTTCGATCAAGGTAAGTTGCCCAATATTATGAGCAAGTATAAGGCTTCCAAAATTCATTCTCAGCAAATAACCAGCAAGTTTAACCATAATAAGCATCAATAAGTTTCCTCCCGGATCAAAAATCAATCGTTCCCATATGCAATGAGTATGTAATTCCAGTTTCTTCAACAGTCAATTTAACATGACTTGATATAGCTTAGAGATGTGAAGTGTGTGATGACTCGCCTCTACGACGGATGCATAAACTTCACGAAAATTTGTCATCCCTATCATCTCCTTAACACCATTTTGCAGGTCACTTCTCGACCGAGCACCATACTCCGTAATCAGGGGATCACCTACCCCTACTGCAAGTAAATGTGCCTTACCTCCATGAAGTGCCTTCATCTTTGCAACAATCGGCCTATTTTTATGCTCAACCGACAATACTTCATCCATAGGATCAAAAAACAAAGGGAAGCTTAATCGAGTCATTTGACTCATCCATTACAACAGCCACATCTTGTTAATTTCACCTCTACAATAGCTACCTCACTTGCAGCTGCAACCATTAACCCGGCTAGATCATAGTCAGACCCAAATCAATGACTGTCCCAAGCAAATTCGAATGTGACACACCAATTTCGAGTGTAATCAATTCTCCTCCGAAATCCCTATCTGAAATCTCTGTTACAAAAAAAAAGCAAATAACAAATGGAACCTGGATCGCACATATCATCTTGAAAGATTATTCTCTCAAATTTACCTCCATCCCATCCATCTTCTTCGCAATCAGCTTCCTCCACTCCAAAAGCTTCCGCTCCAGAACCCTAACAACTTCACTGTCTTCCTCGCGTAGCAATTCATATGGCAAGATTCGGGATCGGAGGTCGGGGCTCCGGGACTCGGCGGCGGTGGCTGGTGAGGGCGGAGGGAGGCTCCCTGCCAGCGGTGGCGGACTGGCGGCTGGTGAGGACGGAGAGAGGGCGACTGGGAACTCGGGAGGGAAGAGCAACTAAGGAAGGTCGGGCTTTTCTTTTTTGTTCAACGTTTTTTTTTGCCGGTCCAGCCCGGTTCAGTTTTTTAATGGCAACCCCGCGCCGATTTTCTTTTAATTACCCCATTTTCACTTTAAGCATTCAACTGAGGAAAGTCGGGCTTTTCTTTTTTGTTCAACGTTTTTTTTTTCCGGTCCAGCCCGGTTTAGTTTTTTAATGGCAACCTCGCGTCGACTTTTCTCTTAATTACCCTATTTTCACTTTAAGCATTATTTTTCATTTTAAGTGAGAAGTATTGGTATGGTGAGAAGGTAAGAAGCGATTTCATTGGTCAATCCGCTACATCTACTGCTAGGGCTATTATATGAGCCGAACAGCTCGAGCTCAGCTCGGGCTCGGCTCGAAAAAGCTCGAGCTCGGCTCGTTCGAATGTGTAAATCAAGCCGAACTTGAACATTACTTTGGGCTCGAGTCAAGCTCGAGCCGAGCTCAAAAGCTCGAGTTGTGCTAGATTTCCCAAAATACCCCTAGGTCAATTAAAGTGAACAAGAACGTCAAGAAGAGAGAAGACATGAGCTTCGCTTCCGTTCCGTGCCGCTTCAGTCGCTACTGTGTGCTTTCGAGGGCTTCGTCCTTCGCTTGAGCAGCCTCCACTCCCTTCCGGCACCGGTGACTTGCTCCCCCCCGGCTGACCATGTGTGTATTTTCTCTCTTCCTTCCTCCTTCTTGCTCCTCTCCTTGTTGAAACAGATCGTTCCGCACTCCTTCCTCCTTCTTGCTCCTCTCCTTGTTGAAACAGATCCTTCCGCACTTGTTTATTGCAAATTTGTTCCAGGCGGCATGTTCGATTCCTCCTTCCTAGTACAGATCTGTTCAAAGTATGGATTTTGTACTTCCTCCTCTCCTCTTCGTTACTGAAGCACGCATTTGGTTAGCACAAAAATTGGGTACTCAAATTGGTTGATTACTGATATTGGGTATTAAAATTGGTTAGCACAAAAATTGATTATTGAAATTGAGTACTGAAATTGTTACATTGATGAACTTGGGTATTAAAATTAGATTTGATATTTCAAAAACAGCTCACATGAGTCGAGCTCGAACGAGCCCAATGGCCGAGCTTGAACGAGCTTAGGCTCGTCCGTTCGACTTGATTGAGTATTCAAGCCGAGCTCGAGCTAGCGAGCCGAGCTTGAACGCCAAAAAAAGCTCGTGTAACTTTTGGGCTCGAGCTCGGCTCGGCTCGTATCCTATTCGAGCCAAGCTTGAACATGTCAAGCTCGGCTCGTTCGGCTCGAATATCACTCCTACTCGCAGTACCGCGCGAGTTTAGACTACTCACGTGCCTTTCTCTCCCATGTGCGTGTCATCCACGCGCTCTACATTGGAAAAAAGTGAACAGATCCCCCTTCTATACGGATGAATCGAACACGGGTTTATGGGCAATTGGCAATAAGCATAAACGTAGCAGCGTACCACTATACCATTACGTATTTAATGGTCATTCACATTTTCATAAGTTTTAACCATTAAAAGTTTTCAACTCAAAATCCAATCCGCTTTGTTTACTTTTTGTTTTTGAAAATTAATTAAAACATCATCATATAATTTTATTAATTATACATTTAAAAAATATATATTTCATCACAATTTTTATAATTGTAAATTATCTTTTAAAAAAATTATATTAATTATACATTGGAAATAACAAAAATTAAGTAGTTACGAATATTATTAAATTATTCACGAACCATTACTATATATTTCATGAACCACTACTATTTATTTCATAAATCAATACTATTTATTTCATTAACCAAAAAAATTAAGTAGTTACGAATATTCTTAAATTATTTCATAAACCATTATTATATATTTCACGAACCACTACTATTTATTTCACGAAACAATACTATTGATTTTATTAACCAAAAAAAATAAGTTGTTACGAATATTTATAAATTATTTCATGAACCACTACTATTTATTTCTTGAACCAATACTATTTATTTGATAAACCACTTCTCTTTATTTCATGAACCATTAGTCTTTATTTCATGAACCAGTAGAATTTATTTAACGAACAAATACAATTTAATAATTGTAAATTTTTCATTCTTATTTTATTTTCTTATATTTATTTTGTAATTATTATTTTTTAAATAAAATGGTTCATGAACCAATGCTATTTATTTCATGAATCAATACTAAAACCCCAGAACCACTTGATATAAAAACCCTGAACCATTTGGTATTAAATCTCTGAACCACTTGGTATAAAACCCCTGAACCACTTGGGATAAAAATCCTGAACCACTTGGTATTAAAACTCTGAACCACTTTGTATTAAAACCCTGAATCACTTGGTTTAAAACCCTGAACCACTTGATATAAAAACCTTGAACCACTTGGTATTAAAGAAGTGGTTCATGAAGCTATATATAAAGAAGTGGTTCATAAAGTTATTATGAAGTGGTTCACGAAGCTATAAAGAAGTGGTTAATGAAGCTATAAAGAAGTGGTTCATAAAGTTATCAAAAAGTGGTTCATGAAGCTATAAAGAAGTGCTTCATGAAGTTATCAACAAGTAGTTCATGAATCTATCAAGAAGTGGTTCATTAAGCTATAAACTACTACTCTTTATTTTAATGAACCCCTATAATTTATTTCTTGAACCACTATTATTTAAAACTTGTAAAATTTCCATTCTTCTTTTATTTTATTTTTAATGTTTATTTTTAATTATTTATTTGTTTTTAATTATTTATTTAATGGACTAATACTATTTATTTGATGAATCATATATTACTCTCTATTTCACGAACCACTCATCTTTATTTCATGAACCACTAGAATTTATTTCATGCGCCACTACTATTTTAATAATGGAAAAATAACCAAAAATAATACCAACTATCCATCGTGAACCAAAAATAATACGAACTTTAAAATTGACAATATCATATACAAACTATCACCACATTGACCAAAAATAATACAGTCGAGTAGGGGTGGGCGCGGGACGGGACGGGACGGGATGGGGGTCGTCCCGCGTCCCGTCCCGCGTAATTTTTGCAGGACGGGACCAGGACGGGATTCACTACTTTTTTTTCAATCCCGCACGGACCTTGTCCCTCACGGGACGGGACGGGACCGGGACGGGACCGGGACGGGACGGGCCCTATCCGTCAAATAAAAAACATTATAAAAAAGTTAAAATTCTTATAGAATATAAATGTTATTTACGCTAATCAATTTGCTAGTAATTACTAAGAAGTTGGACAAAGTATACACTTTGTATTACAGTGTATATATTTGTACAGTGTATATATTACGTTACATAGTATATTACGGTGTGTATATATATACTGTAATCAGTGGCGGATCCCGAACTTGTTGATTGAGGGGGCGAAAATTTACGATAAAAAATATTTTATGTAATGTATCCTGAATTTGCATGATTTATTTCATGGTTTTCAAATATTTCAATATAAACTCATAATTTGAAGTTCTCGAATATAGTTATATTATTAAGATACGATATTAATAAATAATAATTACAATAAAAATATATCGGTTTGGTAAATGATGTGGGAAATATTGTAATTTAATGCTGAAATTTGAAACGCTTATAACTTTTTGCTCAGATATCGGATTTGAGCTTATAATATATCAAATCGAAGCTATCGACGAGGGGAATATATATGTTAAATTTCATTTTCGATTGGGGGGGCGACTGCCCCTACTGGCCCTAAAGAGGATCCGCCACTGACTGTAATTGTACATGTATTTATGTAATCAAATATATATACATATATATACTATATAATATACTGTATATCATAATATATTTTATATATAGTATTACAATATATATTAATATTAATATTTATATATATGCGGGACGGGACGGGATTTGCGGGATTGAGACGGGTCGTCCCGCGTCCCGTCCCGCATAATTTTTACGGGACGGGACCGGGACGGGATTTACTATTTTTTTTCGAAATCCCACCGGGACCGGGACGGGACCGGGATTTGCGGGATTTGCGCCCACCCCTACAGTCGAGTTTTCAGGTGGATTTTCCGATCAACTCCACCACGTTGACGCTGGAAAGACACGTAGCATTGCCACCTCACTGTCTTAGTTTGATTAACTCACATCCTCATTTTTTTTTATTTTCCACAAAATAAAAAAGGGAAATAGATCTCTTACTGCCTTTGCAAATTCTTTGCATTCTCGATAGTTTTTGATACGATATAACAAGATTTGATTATTATATTTTGAATGAGAGAGAGAGGGGAGATAATGGATTCAAGCATCACCACCACCATGAGACTGTGTACATACCAGCACAACCTCAAACTTTTGAAATCAAATTGGGGCTTTTCAAAATTAGGGTTTATTTTTGCAAATCAAATTGGGGCTTTTCAGAATTTTTAACAAATTGATCAATCTTGATCCAGATTCCCAAGTTATACAAAAAACCAACAGTGTAATCACAAATCCAGATCCAAAAAAAACTTTGATGCTTCTGCTCGAGCTCTCAAATATGGTGGACACCAACTCTAACGAGAAGGAAGCATACGGGATAGTCGGAATCGATATCTGGCGAGGCTCCTCAACCTTTCGAGAATAGGGGACTCCGGGATTGAGAAAGGGGCCGACGAGAGATCTGTCGAGTGAGAGAGCTAGAAAGGGACCTTTCGAGAATAGGGGACTCCAGGATTGAGAAAGGGACCGACGAGAGATATGTCGAGTGAGAGAGCTAGAAAGGGACCTTTCGAGAATAAAGTCACATCGCTCACCATAAATCATCAACCAAATCTGCATGCGCATACTCATCATATCCGCATATATCCCAACAGTTCATCACACACATAAAGCATATAATTTGTTCGATAATATTCTACTAACTCGTCACAATTATATAACCTTTTAACCTCTTATAATAAATTACCACAAGTCATGCTATTAGTCACACATATCATGCCGTTAGTCACCTGATCATATCATCATGCTAGTTAGTCATGGAATAAGTCGTATCCCCAAGTTAGCCCCCCCCAAGCCGTTTCAAAATCCGAGTCAAACGGTTAGAAATCTCAATTCTTAAAAATATTAGCAAAACCCTTTTTTAATTACTTAATACATCATTTCCTATCTTGAAATTCATTTTTCCAACTTCTCTTTTTAAATCGACAAATCCGAATATTTCATTTAAATCCCAAATGATTTTATAGATATTTTAAACACCACTAATTAGTTAAATAATAAATGGATAAACCCAAACCAAACCGAACCGACGAATCCCAACCGGTTAACCAAATAACAAATATATACGTATTTATGTACCCAATTAGCTCTTATTTACTCCATACATGTTAGTAGGGGGGACCCACATGGAGAGCCCGCGCCCGCCTGCTCGACTCGCGCTCGCCGGTGCTCGCCTCGGCTCACCCGCATCTGCCCGCTCGCGCTACCTGGCCTACCCACCCTGGCTGCTCGTCCCTGCTCCCGCTGGTCGCCTCTCGCCCGCGCTCGGTGCCTCTGCTAGCTCTCGCTGCTGCTCGTCTTCGGCTTCCTCGCTCTCCAGCGCTCGCTGCGCTCTCGATCACCAATCCGAGCTCGCCGGAGCTCTCGAGCTCGCCGGAGCTCTCGAGCCCGCTCGACTCCCCGCACTCAGCTCACACACACTCCCACTCGCCCACAGCCCAACCCCGTCAGAAATCAACTAAAAACAGAGGAGGGAAAAGGCGGGACTCACCGAGGAAGTTCGCGACTTCGGAGCTCTTGATCGGAGGTCTGGGTGTGTTCGGAGGCTCGCGATGGCTTGTCGGACCTGCGTCAGATATGGGTGAGCGTGACGGTGAAGCCTGAGGACGATTCCGATCAAAAACAAGTGAGAACGGCTTACCGGAAGATTGTTCGCGCTTGAACAGGGCGATGGAACATCGGTAGTTCGGTGATGGTGTTGGGGCTTCTGGCCTGCCCCGAGGTGTTGGTGGACGTCAAGGGAGATGGGAATTGATGTTGTTGCTGCTTCCCTACAAGGAAGGAGGAGGGACGGGGGTGGTGAGCTCGGTTTTGGGCTCGGTACAACAAAGAAAGATGGTCGGGGAAACTCAGGGCTGGTGGCGCCACTGGGGTGCCTTGGGTGGCGACGAGAAGGTGGTGGTGGAGGTGCTTGGGGAGAATTGGAACAGAAAAGGGCTGGATTGGAGTTAATGAAGAAGGGAAGGGAGGATTTGCTCATCCTTGTTCCAATGGGAATCCAAGGCAGATGATGGGGGGAGGGAGTCGGTGAAAGTGATGGTGAATGGTCATGGTGAGGGTGATGGGGTAAGGTGATTTGAAGGAGGTATGGTGAGGTAAGAGAGTGGTTGAGGGTGGTGTGTTGACTTGGTTTAACTAATATCCGAAAATAAATCTCGTATACGCAAATTTCGTATCTCGAATGTTAGTTCCCGAATGTTAGTTTCTCTGAATCTCGCTTTCTCGATCAATTAGATTTTTAAAATAGAAGAGGATATCGACATTCAATAATTATGTTGAGTTTTCGAGGTAAAACGACGGAAATTATTCGTCAAATTTTATATTTCGGTCGGAATCCGCTAAATTAGTTTTAAATTCAGTTTAAGTTCATTTTTAATTTCCTCTTTCCGAAAATTTAGGATTTGAAATTCCGAACCTTTACAGAGTGGAGGCCGAGATTGAGGCAGGAGGTGAAGGAACGGATGAAGGAAGAGATGGGGCGGGGGCAAGAAGAGGAGACGGCGGTGGAAGAGGAGAGATCGAGGAGGTTGTGGCCGGACTTCACGGCGAGGAGGTTGTGGTCGTCGTGTTCGCGTGAGAGGGATGTCGAGGTGAAGCACTGAGGAACAATTGGAGGAGACGAGGAGTCGATTAGGGAAACGCGCGTGTTATTCACCTACAAAAAGAAAAGCGTGTGGGTTCCTTTTAAATTATCCAATCACATTATTTCTTTCTTTCTTACCGGGCCAGATTCTTCTCCGTTTAACCCTCTTATGAATTTTAAAGTAAAAAAAACACCCCCACGCGCTTCCTCTTTCTCCTCAAATCCCTCCTCTCGAACTTCTCGCTCTGTCCTCTCGCACTTCTCGCTCCGAGCCCACCACTGCGCCGCACCTCCGATCGAGAACGCCGCCGCTGTGCTCCCACAATCGGATCTCGTCCTCTCGCCCTTCTCGCTCCCACAATCGCTCCCTTCTCTCCCTTCGCAGATCTCGTCCCCTCACTGCCACAATCGTCGTCGATGTCGATGCCCTTGTTTACTGTACGAAGAACCGATGTCGGCGAGCTGAACACCATGCCTCTCCCTCCATTCGTTCAGATCTGCAAACTCGGGTCGTTCCTTCCCTCTCGCCGCCGCTTCTCTGAGTGTTAAGCTTACCATCAGAGGGGGTGGGAGACTGGCACTTGGCGGCGAGATCGACAATGGGAGGCGAGGACGGAGACAACAGCGAGACCAACACGACTCCGGCCGAGATTCATCTGCAATTTGCCTTAATTAAGCTAGATGACGTTAACTGAAAAAAGCAAATTGATTGGAGATGAAGAAAAGAATAAACTGGGTGGATGGAAATTGGAAAGTGAATTATCAGATTAATCAATATTAAAATGACTTCTTAATTTGTGGAATCAAATGAACTGAATGGGAATTGGTTCTGAACAATTAGTGCAATTCAAATGGGTTTTGAACAGTTAAGCAGATGCAATTTTTTTAGGGATTGCAATTGCACCACATTATACAATATAGAGACTATATATGAAGTTCTCTTTCTAATGCTTTTTGAATCGTTACAATACGATGGAATGTTGGTTCATTAATAATGGTTCATAGAGATTGGTTCATTTGGTGTGATATATATTGTTTCACAAACTTGGATTTGGTACTCTCTATTACACAATGTCTTTTAAAAAAAATTTATAATAAAGTAAAGAAAAATAATATGACCATCTAAAGAAGTAAATAGAAGTGGTTTATCAATATTATATAGAGCTGTTATTCGAGTTGAACGAGCCGAGTATTGCTTGTTCATATTCAGTTCATTTAGAATATGAGCGAGCTCGAGCCGAGCCTAAATTTTGACTTGAGCCTAAAAATGTGCTCAAATTCGGCTCGTTTAGGAAATGAGCGATCTCGAGCCGAGCTTTTTTCGAGCTTTAGGCAATTCTACTCACTCATTATACAATAACTTAAAGAAAATTTTAGAAATTCCATAAAATTCGAGCTATTCGAGTTTAATTCGAACGAGCCGAGCTTTGGACCGACCTTAAAAATTTGCTCATACTCGGCTCGTTTAGAAAATAAATGAGCTCGAGTCGAGTTTTTATCGAGCGAGTACGAGTCGAATTCGAGTTACTCGTGTTCACATAACACCCCTAATTTTATAGCAGTTGGTTTAGCACACATATATAGAGTGATTAAGTGATTAAGTAGAGAGTGATTCAGTGACTAAATAGGTTGGTTCAGTGACTAAATAGAGTGTGGTTCAGTGACCGAATAGAGTGTGGTTCATTAGCCGAATAGAGACTCGTTCAACGACCGAATAAAGTGTGGTTCATTGTCCACTTCTTTATAGCTTCGTAGCTTGATGAACCACTTCTTGATAACTTGATTAACCACTTCTTTATAGCTTGATGAACCACTTCTTGATAACTTAATGAAGCACTTCTTATAGGCTCATGAACCACTTCTTAATAGCTTGATGAACCACTTCTTAATCACTTGATGAATCAATTCTTCATAACTTCTTTATAACTTGATGAACCACTTGTTGATAACTTGATGAACCACTCCTTTATAAAGAAGTGGTTCATGGGCCTATAAGAAGTGGTTCATCAAATTATCAAGAAGTACCTCATCAAGCTATAAGGAAGTTGTACAACTTCTTTATAGCTTGATGAGGTACTTCTTGATAACTTGATGAACCACTTCTTATAGGCCCATGAACCACTTCTTTATAGCTTGATGAACCACTTCTTGATAACTTGATGAACCACTTCTTTATAGCTTAATGAACCACTTCTTAATAACTTCATGAACCACTTTTTATAGGTCCTTGGTTCAATGACTAAATAGAGATTGATTCAGTGACTAAATAGAGGTTGGTTCAGTGGCTATATAGGTTGGTTCAACGTCTAAATAGAGGTTGGTTCAGTGACTAAATAGAGGTTGGTTCAGTGACTAAATAGAGCTTTATTAGCCACTTCTTTATAACATCATGAACCACTTCTTAAAGCTTCATGAACCACTTCTTTATAGCTTCATGAATCACTTCTTTATAGCTTCATTAAACACTTCTTTATATGTTCATTAACTACTTCTTTATAGGTTCACGAACCACTTCTTTATATATATATATATATATAAAGAAGCGGTTCATGAAGCTATAAAGAAGTGGTTCATGAACCTATAAAGAAGTAGTTAATGAACATATAAAGAAGTGTTTAATGAAGCTATAAAGAAGTGATTCATGAAGCTATAAAGAAGTGGTTCATGAAGCTTTAAGAAGTGGTTCATGATGTTATAAAGAAGTGGCTAATAAAGCTCTATTTAGTCACTGAACCAACCTCTATTTAGTCACTGAACCAACCTCTATTTAGACGTTGAACCAACCTATTTAGCCACTGAACCAACCTCTATTTAGTCATTGAATCAACCTCTATTTAGTCATTGAACCAAGGACCTATAAAAAGTGGTTCATGAAGTTATCAAGAAGTGGTTCATGAAGCTATAAAGAAGTGGTTCATCAAATTATCAAGAAGTGGTTCATCAAGCTATAAAGAAGTGGTTCATTGGCCTATAAGAAGTGGTTCATCAAGTTATCAAGAAGTACCTCATCAAGCTATAAAGAAGTTGTCACTACTAGAATTATGTTATTTAATTTAAAAAAAATGCTAAAATTGTCTTTTAATCTCGACCATCCATTTCATCCAATCAACGGTCTAGATGTGTTCACATGTTACACAATAAGCCTTGATTACACGATGGGTACAACAGATTAATAAATTTCATTTCTATCAAAAGATACAAATTTCACACACACACACGCCCACACACGCGCCCACACGCACGCCCACACGCACGCACACACGCGTGCGCACACACACGCGCGCGCGCACACGCGCGCGCGCACACGCGCACGCACGCGCACACACACACACACTCACACACACAAATTTCACACACACACACACGCACACACACACGCGCACACACACGCGCGCACACACACACACACACGCCCACACACACGCACACACGCACGCACGCACGCACGCACACGCACACGCACACACACGCACGCACGCACACACACACGCGCACGCACGCACGCACCCACGCACGCACGCACACGCACACGCACACACACACGCACACGCACACGCACACACACACACGCACACGCACACTCACACACACACTCACACACACACACGCGCACGCGCCCGCGCGCACATACACACACACACGATGGGTACAACAGATTAATAAATTTCATTTCTATCAAAAGATACAAATTTAAAAGATTTTTTTACGAGGGACAAGTCCCGTCCTGTCCCATGAGAGATAAGACCCTTTGAAATTCAAAAAAATATATTTCAATCCCGTTTTGATTCCGTCCCGTAAAATATACGCGGGACGGAACGCGAGTCATACACACGATGGGTACAGCAGATTAATAAATTTTATTTCTATCAAAAGATACAAATTTAAAAGATTTTTTTACGAGGGACAAGTCCCGTCCTGTCCCATTAGAGATAAGACCCTTTGAAATTCAAAAAAAAATATTTCAATCCCGTTTCGATTCCGTCCCGTAAAATATACGCGGGACGGAACGCGATATGAGTAGACGAGTTTTGAGCTAGATTGGTATTTGCAAGAGATTCGGGCCAACGTTAACAGTGAATGGGCCAGGCCCGTTTATTTTTTTGTAGCCCACTTCTTTCAAGTTTTAACAGCACTTTGGCAACACCTCTGACTAGCTAGGGACAAAAAGAATTGCTAATACCAAACCTAAATCATCCTAAAACCCAAAGCATTGAGCCTCTTCTTAGTTTCTAATGGAAATTTGGACGCTAGATCATTTATATGTTATCCACTTATTCATGGTCGAATCTCTCTGACGATGTTGAAAGGGACCCTTGTTAATGAGAGGATCGTCGCTCCTAAATTTGGAGTATGGATATTATATAAGTCGAGTAGCTCGAGCTCAGTTCAGGGTAGGCTTAATAAAATCTCGACTTGAGCTTGTTTATTTACTAAGCAAGCCGAATGTGAACACATGTATAAGCTCGATAAAAATCTCAGATCGGCTTAACTTGGTTTGACTGGAGCTCGAATACCTTGAATTCTGTTAAATTAAAAAAAATTGTTTAAATTACTATGTTATAAGCAAGTAGAATTGTCTAATATTCGGGGGGGAAAAATCAACTTTAGCTCGTTTATTTACCAAACAAGTCAAATATAAATCTAAGTTTAATCTCGAGTTCAAATTTAGACTCGAGTCGATTGAGCTTCTACCATTTTTAAACGAACTAAATATAAACAAGTAATACTCGATATGCTTGACTCGAATAACATTGGAGGAGCCCAAGGCCGACCCTGGAAAATTTGGGTCCCAAGGCGATATGAAAAAATTGGGACCTTTTACTGAAAAATATATTCTCGTTTTTTACATAAAAAAAAGCATTAAAAAATACTATAATTATTCAAATAAACATCAAATAACATATATTTGTAATATTCTTACCAAAAATAAATTTGAGTACCTGATCAAAGCAATTGGATTTCATCTATAAAATTGAGGAATTTAGCAAGGTGATTTTGACTTTAAGGTAATAAATGGCATGATTTTTTAGCAGTAATGTTGCCCACACCAAAGAGAGAGAGAGAGGAGATTAGAGAATGATTAATGTTTATCAAAGAGAAAAACCGAAAAAAGTATGGTAAACCGGTAATTTTGATTTTTTTCTCCTTCCTTTTTTTTTACTGAAATTTCAACCATAGAACTTGAAAAGCACAGTTTTAGCATTTGATTTCAATATGTTCTTGAATTCAATATTTCTATTTACATTGATGATATATTATGGGCTTCTTTTTTTTCCAAAATTGGATCCTTTTACCCGAGTATGTGGGCTTCTTCAATATATATATATATATATGTATATATATATATATATATATATATATATAATTGGGGCCTTTTAATTAGCCAACTAGGTAAGGCATCTTTTTTTACGTGGGCTTCTTCAAACACTATTTGTGTCCAAAAAAAGGCATTATTTCAGCCGATGACTATGTGGGCTTATGCTTCTTTTTATTTTTCATGAAATATATATATGATATTTTTAAAATTGGGGTATGATAATGCATATTTTATATAGGCATTAAAGGTAGTTCTTATTACATTTATATAGTGGTATTGCATATGTTTTGGTCTATTTTTATATCTTTCTTGTGAAGTATTCGAGTTCGAAATCTACGCCTTTTTAGTGTTTATTCCACAGTTTTACATTCCGAGCTTGGATGAGATCTTGGAGGAGCTTAAATGACTGATTTCGGAGCATAAGGACGACTAAGGAAGGAGCATCGAGGGAGCAAGGAAGCACAACGTCGAAGCTAAGGAAGGATTGTGGTGCCCGAGGAGCGGCGCATGCCGTTATCCCACCGGCGGCCGCAAATCTTCCGTATTCAGCAAACGTCGATTTTAGTCCGAAGATTCTATTTCATTATTATATTATTATCTTATTCTCTAAGGTTTTGCACGACTCTATTTAGATTATTTTCATCTTATTGTTGAGACGTTCGTTGTTAGAGAGAGGCGTGAGATACTTTGAGAGAGATGCGCGTTCTTTTGGCTATGAGTTGCTAAACTCATAGTTTCACCTGTGATTCGAAGACATGGTTGAATGGATTGTGAGGATTTGATTTCAAATAGTTATTTATGATTCTATTTATCATCTTTTTCTTATTGATATGTATTTGTGTTCCTTTCTATGATTGATCACAATGTTTGGAATTGCATCTATGCTATAAATTCGTTATTGGTTTCTAGATAGCAAACGAAGTAATTCATTTAGTGATATTTCTATGCCTTTGTAGTGGATGATAACAATTGATCTATGTCGAGTAGATGTGTTAGGGTCGAGTGGGTTGTTCTCTCGGTTTCTAATTGCATTGAATTGTGTGCCCATTGGTCTAAATTGAATCAATAATGCTATTCTTTAGTGATATTGAATAAGAATATTGTATATTTGCGGAACAATCAATAATAGGTAGTCGGCATATACTCTATAAGTAATATTGAAATCAATCCTATGATCTTAAACCTCAACCATTGTCGAGAATTACTGGTGAAATGTTTTTTCTATCTTATTATCAATACTTTGCAATCATTAATCTATTTACTTTATTTCGCTATTTCATTAAGTTGTAATAAACTATTGCTATTGTCATAAGAAATCATCGATAGGACTATAAAAGTGAAACCTTTTCTCTTTGTGGGTTCGACATCCGGACTTTATTACTATACTAATCTTTTGGTTTGAGCATTGAGTTAGGATATTGTTACTATTTGGGAAATGCGAAAAACCAACGACGTTCGCCCAGGACCAAATTTTTGGCGCCGTTGTCGGGGAGAAAAGAGAAGTTTATTCGCTTTATTTTTCTTTCGTTGATTTCTTTTTATCTTTAATTTTGCTTTAGTTTTTGTTTTTCTTTAGGTTTTGGCCTACTCTGTAAGATTCAAAACCGCTCTACTAAATCATCGTCTTTGTCTTTTGATCATGAGGTTTAAAGATCTCTTTCTATATTGAAAAGGAGACTTGATTTTGATCAAGATAAGGAAATGGGAGACAACAACAACAACAATAACGGCAACATAATCAATCCGCCAAGAAGGACCCTGAGAAGCTTGAAGGAGCCTAATCTGAATGTGCAACCGCTTGCAATTAGACTTCCCGCTCTCCATGAGGGTTCCAGGTTCGAATACAAATAAAATTGGTCTACTATTTTGCCTAATTTTCATGGATTGTCTGGGGAAGAACCAAACAAACACCATGCAAACTTTGCCAGTGTATGCGATAGACTTAGACCCCAAGGCCTAACCGATGACCAATTAATGCTTAGAGTGTTTTTATTCCTTTCTATGATTGATCACAATGTTAGGAATTGCATCTATGCTATAAATTCGTTATTGGTTTCTAGATAGCAAACGAAGTAATTGATTTAGTGATATTTCTATGCCTTTGTAGTGGATGATAACAATTGATCTATGTCGAGTAGATGTGTTAGGGTCGATTGGGTTGTTCTCTCGCTTTCTAATTGCATTGAATTGTGTGCCCATTGGTCTAAATTGAATCAATAATGCTATTCTTTAGTGATATTGAATAAGAATATTGTATATTTGTGGAACAATCAATAATAGGTAGTCAGCATATACTTTATAAGTAATATTGAAATCAATCATATGATCTTAAACCTCAACCATTGTCGAGAATTACAGGTGAAATGTTTTTGCTATCTTATTATCAATACTTTGCAATCATTAATCTATTTACTTTATTTCGCTATTTCATTAAGTTGCCATAAACTATTGCTATTGTCATAAGAAATCATCGATAGGACTATAAAAGTGAAACCTTTTCTCTTTGTGGGTTTGACATCCGGACTTTATTACTATACTAATCTTTTGGTTTGAGCATTGAGTTAGGATATTGTTACTATTTGGGAAATGCGAAAAACCAACGACGTTCGCCCAGGACCAAATTTTTGGCGCCTTTGTCGGGGAGAAAAGAGAAGTTTATTCGCTTTATTTTTCTTTCGTTGATTTCTTTTTATCTTTATTTTTGCTTTAGTTTTTGTTTTTCTTTAGGTTTTGGCCTACTCTGTAAGATTCAAAACCGCTCTACTAAATCATCGTCTTTGTCTTTTGATCATGAGATTTAAAGATATCTTTCTATATTGAAAAGGAGACTTGATTTTGATCAAGATAAGGAGATGGGAGACAACAACAACAACAACAACAATAACGACAACAACAACAATAACGACAACATAATCAATCCGCCAAGAAGGAACCTGAGAAGCTTGAAGGAGCCTAATCTGAATGTGCAACCGCTTGCAATTAGACTTCCCGCTCTCCATGAGGGTTCCAGGTTCGAATACAAATCAAATTGGTCTACTATTTTGCCTAATTTTCATGGATTGTCTGGGGAAGAACCAAACAAACACCATGCAAACTTTGCCAGTGTATGCGATAGACTTAGACCCCAAGGCCTAACCGATGACCAATTAATGCTTAGAGTGTTTTTGTTCCTTTCTATGATTGATCACAATGTTAGGAATTGCATCTATGCTATAAATTCGTTATTGGTTTCTAGATAGCAAACGAAGTAATTGATTTAGTGATATTTCTATGCCTTTGTAGTGGATGATAACAATTGATCTATGTCGAGTAGATGTGTTAGGGTCGAGTGGGTTGTTCTCTCGCTTTCTAATTGCATTGAATTGTGTGCCCATTGGTCTAAATTGAATCATTAATGCTATTCTTTAGTGATATTGAATAAGAATATTGTATATTTGCGGAACAATCAATAATAGGTAGTCGACATATACTCTATAAGTAATATTGAAATCAATCATATGATCTTAAACCTCAACCATTGTCGAGAATTACAGGTGAAATATTTTTTCTATGTTATTATCAATACTTTGCAATCATTAATCTATTTACTTTATTTCGCTATTTCATTAAGTTGCCATAAACTATCTCTATTGTCACAAGAAATCATCGATAGGACTATAAAATTGAAACCTTTTCTCTTTGTGGGTTCGACATCCGGACTTTATTACTATACTAATCTTTTGGTTTGAGCATTGAGTTAGGATATTTTTACTATTTGGGAAATGCAAAAAACCAACGACGTTCGCCCAGGACCAAATTTTTGGCGCCGTTGTCGGGGAGAAAAGAGAAGTTTATTCACTTTATTTTTCTTTCGTTGATTTCTTTTTATCTTTATTTTTGCTTTAGTTTTTGTTTTTCTTTAGGTTTTGGCCTACTCTGTAAGATTCAAAACCGCTCAACTAAATCATCGTCTTTGTCTTTTGATCATGAGATTTAAAGATCTCTTTCTATATTGAAAAGGAGACTTGATTTTGATCAAGATAAGGAGATGGGAGACAACAACAACAACAACAACAACAACAACAACAACAACAACAACAATAACGACAACATAATCAATCCGCCTAGAAGGACCCTGAGAAGCTTGAAGGAGCCTAATCTGAATGTGCGACCGCTTGCAATTAGACTTCCCGCTCTCCATGAGGGTTCCAGGTTCGAATACAAATCAAATTGGTCTGCTATTTTGCCTAATTTTCATGGATTGTCTGGGGAAGAACCAAACAAACACAATGCAAACTTTGCCAGTGTATGCGATAGACTTAGACCCCAAGGCCTAACCAATGACCAATTAATGCTTAGAGTGTTTTTGATCCTTTCTATGATTGATCACAATGTTAGGAATTGCATCTATGCTATAAATTCGTTATTGGTTTCTAGATCGCAAACGGAGTAATTGATTTAGTGATATTTCTATGCCTTTGTAGTGGATGATAACAATTGATCTATGTCGAGTAGATGTGTTAGGGTCGAGTGGGTTGTTCTCTCGCTTTCTAATTGCATTGAATTGTGTGCCAATTGGTCTAAATCGAATCGTTAATGCTATTCTTTAGTGATATTGAATAAGAATATTGTATATTTTTGGAACAATCAATAATAGGTAGTTGGCATATACTCTATAAGTAATATTGAAATCAATCCTATGATCTTAAACCTCAACCATTGTCGAGAATTACAGGTGAAATGTTTTTTCTATCTTATTATCAATACTTTGCAATCATTAATCTATTTACTTTATTTCGCTATTTCATTAAGTTGCCATAAACTATTGCTATTGTCATAAGAAATCATCGATAGGACTATAAAAGTGAAACATTTTCTCTTTGTGGGTTCGACATCCGGACTTTATTACTATACTAATCTTTTGGTTTGAGCATTGAGTTATGATATTGTTACTATTTGGGAAATGCGAAAAACCAACGACGTTCGGCCAGGACCAAATTTTTTGCGCCGTTGTGGGGGAGAAAAGAGAAGTTTATTCGGTTTATTTTTCTTTCGTGGATTTCTTTTTATCTTTATTTTTGCTTTAGTTTTTGTTTTTCTTTAGGATTTGGCCTACTCTGTAAGATTCAAAACCGCTCTACTAAATCATCGTCTTTGTCTTTTGATCATGAGATTTAAAGATCTCTTTCTATATTGAAAAGGAGACTAGATTTTGATCAAGATAAGGAGATGGGAGACAACAACAACAACAACAACAACAATAACGACAACATAATCAATCCGCCAAGAAGGACCCTGAGAAGCTTGAAGGAGCCTAACTGAATGTGCAACCGCTTGCAATTAGACTTCCCGCTCTCCCTGAGGGTTCCAAGTTCGAATACAAATCAAATTGGTCTACTATTTTGCCTAATTTTCATGGATTGTCTGGGGAAGAACCAAACAAACACCATGCAAACTTTGCCAGTGTATGCGATAGACTTAGACCCCAAGGCCTAACCGATGACCAATTAATGCTTAGAGTGTTTTTATTCCTTTCTATGATTGATCACAATGTTAGGAATTGCATCTATGCTATAAATTCGTTATTGGTTTCTAGATAGCAAACGAAGTAATTGATTTAGTGATATTTCTATGCCTTTGTAGTGGATGATAACAATTGATCTATGTCGAGTAGATGTGTTAGGGTCGATTGGGTTGTTCTCTCGCTTTCTAATTGCATTGAATTGTGTGCCCATTGGTCTAAATTGAATCAATAATGCTATTCTTTAGTGATATTGAATAAGAATATTGTATATTTGCGGAACAATCAATAATAGGTAGTCAGCATATACTTTATAAGTAATATTGAAATCAATCATATGATCTTAAACCTCAACCATTGTCGAGAATTACAGGTGAAATGTTTTTGCTATCTTATTATCAATACTTTGCAATCATTAATCTATTTACTTTATTTCGCTATTTCATTAAGTTGCCATAAACTATTGCTATTGTCATAAGAAATCATCGATAGGACTATAAAAGTGAAACCTTTTCTCTTTGTGGGTTTGACATCCGGACTTTATTACTATACTAATCTTTTGGTTTGAGCATTGAGTTAGGATATTGTTACTATTTGGGAAATGCGAAAAACCAACGACGTTCGCCCAGGACCAAATTTTTGGCGCCTTTGTCGGGGAGAAAAGAGAAGTTTATTCGCTTTATTTTTCTTTCGTTGATTTCTTTTTATCTTTATTTTTGCTTTAGTTTTTGTTTTTCTTTAGGTTTTGGCCTACTCTGTAAGATTCAAAACCGCTCTACTAAATCATCGTCTTTGTCTTTTGATCATGAGATTTAAAGATATCTTTCTATATTGAAAAGGAGACTTGATTTTGATCAAGATAAGGAGATGGGAGACAACAACAACAACAACAACAATAACGACAACAACAACAATAACGACAACATAATCAATCCGCCAAGAAGGAACCTGAGAAGCTTGAAGGAGCCTAATCTGAATGTGCAACCGCTTGCAATTAGACTTCCCGCTCTCCATGAGGGTTCCAGGTTCGAATACAAATCAAATTGGTCTACTATTTTGCCTAATTTTCATGGATTGTCTGGGGAAGAACCAAACAAACACCATGCAAACTTTGCCAGTGTATGCGATAGACTTAGACCCCAAGGCCTAACCGATGACCAATTAATGCTTAGAGTGTTTTTGTTCCTTTCTATGATTGATCACAATGTTAGGAATTGCATCTATGCTATAAATTCGTTATTGGTTTCTAGATAGCAAACGAAGTAATTGATTTAGTGATATTTCTATGCCTTTGTAGTGGATGATAACAATTGATCTATGTCGAGTAGATGTGTTAGGGTCGATTGGGTTGTTCTCTCGCTTTCTAATTGCATTGAATTGTGTGCCAATTGGTCTAAATTGAATCAATAATGCTATTCTTTAGTGATATTGAATAAGAATATTGTATATTTGCGGAACAATCAATAATAGGTAGTCAGCATATACTTTATAAGTAATATTGAAATCAATCATATGATCTTAAACCTCAACCATTGTCGAGAATTACAGGTGAAATGTTTTTGCTATCTTATTATCAATACTTTGCAATCATTAATCTATTTACTTTATTTCGCTATTTCATTAAGTTGCCATAAACTATTGCTATTGTCATAAGAAATCATCGATAGGACTATAAAAGTGAAACCTTTTCTCTTTGTGGGTTTGACATCCGGACTTTATTACTATACTAATCTTTTGGTTTGAGCATTGAGTTAGGATATTGTTACTATTTGGGAAATGCGAAAAACCAACGACGTTCGCCCAGGACCAAATTTTTGGCGCCTTTGTCGGGGAGAAAAGAGAAGTTTATTCGCTTTATTTTTCTTTCGTTGATTTCTTTTTATCTTTATTTTTGCTTTAGTTTTTGTTTTTCTTTAGGTTTTGGCCTACTCTGTAAGATTCAAAACCGCTCTACTAAATCATCGTCTTTGTCTTTTGATCATGAGATTTAAAGATGTCTTTCTATATTGAAAAGGAGACTTGATTTTGATCAAGATAAGGAGATGGGAGACAACAACAACAATAACGACAACAACAACAATAACGACAACATAATCAATCCGCCAAGAAGGACCCTGAGAAGCTTGAAGGAGCCTAATCTGAATGTGCAACCGCTTGCAATTAGACTTCCCGCTCTCCATGAGGGTTCCAGGTTCGAATACAAATCAAATTGGTCTACTATTTTGCCTAATTTTCATGGATTGTCTGGGGAAGAACCAAACAAACACCATGCAAACTTTGCCAGTGTATGCGATAGACTTAGACCCCAAGGCCTAACCGATGACCAATTAATGCTTAGAGTGTTTTTGTTCCTTTCTATGATTGATCACAATGTTAGGAATTGCATCTATGCTATAAATTCGTTATTGGTTTCTAGATAGCAAACGAAGTAATTGATTTAGTGATATTTCTATGCCTTTGTAGTGGATGATAACAATTGGTCTATGTCGAGTAGATTTGTTAAGGTCGAGTGGGTTGTTCTCTCGCTTTCTAATTGCATTGAATTGTGTGCCAATTGGTCTAAATCGAATCGTTAATGCTATTCTTTAGTGATATTGAATAAGAATATTGTATATTTGCGGAACAATTAATAATAGGTAGTCGGCATATACTCTATAAGTAATATTGAAATCAATCCTATGATCTTAAACCTCAACCATTGTCGAGAATTACAGGTGAAATGTTTTTTCTATCTTATTATCAATACTTTGCAATCATTAATCTATTTACTTTATTTCGCTATTTCATTAAGTTGCCATAAACTATTGCTATTGTCATAAGAAATCATCGATAGGACTATAAAAGTTAAACCTTTTCTCTTTGTGGGTTCGACATCCGGACTTTATTACTATACTAATCTTTTGGTTTGAGCATTGAGTTAGGATATTGTTACTATTTGGGAAATGCGAAAAACCAACGACGTTCGCCCAGGACCAAATTTTTGGCGCCGTTGTCGGGGAGAAAAGAGAAGTTTATTCGCTTTATTTTTCTTTCGTTGATTTCTTTTTATCTCTATTTTTGCTTTAGTTTTTGTTTTTCTTTAGGTTTTGGCCTACTCCGTAAGATTCAAAACCTCTCTACTAATTCATCGTCTTTTTCTTTTGATCATGAGATTTAAAGATCTCTTTCTATATTGAAAAAGAGACTTGATTTTGATCAAGATAAGGAGTTGGGAGACAACAACAACAACAATAACGACAACATAATCAATCCGCCAAGAAGGACCCTGACAAGCTTGAAGGAGCCTAATCTGAATGTGCAACCGCTTGCAATTAGACTTTCCGCTCTCCCTAAGGGTTCCAGGTTCGAATACAAATCAAATTGGTCTACTATTTTGCCTAATTTTCATGGATTGTCTGGGGAAGAACCAAACAAACACCATGCAAACTTTGCCAGTGTATGCGATAGACTTAGACCCCAAGGCCTAACCGATGACCAATTAATGCTTAGAGTGTTCCCCTTTACCTTAAAAGATTCGGCTAGCGATTGGTTATATTACCTTCCCCCCGAAAGTATTACTACTTGAGTTGAATTAAAGAAAGATTTCCTTCAAAAGCATTTTCCCGCTACTCGCCTCCACAAATGCAAAAAGAAATTGTCTAGTATTGAGCAATCACCTACGGAGAGTCTTTATGAGTATGTTGAGAGATTCAAGAGGCTTAAGGGTAGTTGTCCACAACATGGTATACCCGAGGACGATTTAGTGTTATATCTATATGAAGGCTTGCTTGATAGGGATAGAAGTGTTATCAATGCTACTAGTAGAGGAGATGTTTTGGATAAAACACCTCAGGAAGCATTGCAAATTTTTGAAGGTTTAGCCAATGCCTCGCAACAATATGGGAAACACCAAGAAGTAAGAGGAGTACATAAGTTGGATAATTCTGGAGACAATCGTAGAGATGAGTAAGATAGGTTTACTGAGATCATCAATATGTTGGCTATGCAATTGAATCAATCACAGCAGCCTAGACCATGCGGTGTCTGTGGAGATCCAAATCATCCTAATGATAAGTTCCCATTGATGTTAAATGTTAACAAATTTTATGATAAAAAAATTATTAGAAACGAATAATTTAATATCCAACTATTTGATCAAATGTTAACACATCTTAAGATGCTAAATGTTAACAAATCATAATCATTGGATAGAAACGAATAATTTTTAATACTCAAACAAATAATGACTTCCAAATTACCGAATACTAACTCTGAACTTGCCAAATAATCAATAATCCATTTACTTCTTAATTCAAATGAGCAATTTATCAACGAATACTAACTTTGAACTTGCCAAATAATCGAATTTGACAGACAAATTTTGCAACTATTCGATAAGTTGATAGTAATTATTCGCTAAGTTGATAGTAATTATTCGTTAAGTCGAAGACCAACGAGGCAACCCATAAGCCGGTAGAAGGCGAGCATTGTTAGGAAAAATTCACAAGCCTTGTTGCGTTATGTTGTCTAAGTTATCGTTGCCCTATTGCGTTAGACGTTGTAAAATAAAATTACAGCATCTATTATAAAATCATCCATATTATCTTATTCCACATATTATGTTGTTTAAGTTCAATTATATAATTACCTTTGTCTTTTTTTTTACACTTCTATATGTGCTACAGGTTCAATTGCAAGAATTTTTTTACGAAAAAAACATTTCGTATGTATGAAAACAAGTATTGTAATATAACGTCAAATATGATGTTATATATCCACATAACAACGTCCAATTAGAGGTTGTTATGCTTTTTTTTTAATATCGTTTTCTGCATACATTTCATGCATTTGGCCTAGAATAGTACATAATCGATGTAGTTTATACTTATTTGCCAAATTACGGAGTCTACACCAGTTTCTGTTTAATTTCAGAAAAATCGAGGCAATTTACAAAAGTTCAGAGAAAGGAGGAGAAACTCGAAGTCAACTACAGAAAGTCTGAGGTCAAGGAGTAGTGGAACCAGGACAAATCGAGCTACAAACGAGAAAAGCGAGTCGACACACACAGGTGGATATCGGCCTAGTTTGGTCGATATCTAGTGAGGCCATACGATATTCACCAGAAAAGCCAGAATCGAGTTAAGAAGAAAAGAGTTGATCGATATCGACCATGCCTGGTCGATATCGAGGGACCAAAATCGAGGCGCGATCCGAGAATCGACCAGAAGCTGGAAGAAAGAAAATGCAAGTCGATATAGACCTAGGCCGGTCGATATCGAGTACATTTTGGTCGATTTTCATCCCCTGGAGCCGAGATCGAGTCAGAAAGTGAAGCTGAGAAATTGCAGGTTGATATCGACCTAGGCTGGTCGATATCGAGTGACCACCAGTGGCCGATTTCGATCATATCCGAGCTCTAATCAAATTTCTATCCAAAGTCCAATGGAGATATCCACAAGAGGAGATTCTATCAAGTTCTATCAAGATGGAAGAGATATTTATCTACTTTAGATATAGTTTCTTGTTGATTTATTTCTTTATTTCCATATTTTTATCTTCAAGTAATAGATAGATAGATTTCGATATAGATATAGTTCTCTTTCCTAATTATCTAGGGAATAAACATTATAAATAAGGCCTTAGGGGTTGAGTTTTAGGTATCTTATTCCAATTCATTCATAGTTCCAATTACACATAGAGAGAGTAGAGAGAGAGAGAGAGAGAGAGTTGTGGCCGAGTGGAGCAAGAGAGGCGAGAGCGGATTTGGCTTTGTTCGGTTGTAAGTCTTTGTTTTATTTTATTAATGCAATTTAGTTCCTTTTATTATTGATGTCTTTCTTGATGATGAAGAGAAAGTAGTCACCCAACTTCTAGGGTCGGGGTGAGCCCGACGGTAGCCATGTGAGATGATGCGGTAAAGGTACAATCTTTTGATGCGATTTCGTCTTCTATCCCTATGAGCATGATTCTTTTGAGAAAGTGGAAGGTGATTCTTGTTTGTGTTATTGAAGCGAAAGTGATCTTAATACAACTTGGATTAATTATGTGAAAAATGGTTAGTAACAATTAGGGTTTATGCGAAAGCCTCTATATTCCTATTTGTTAATAACGAAAGTTATTTGATGAAAAGCATGATATTTTTTGCCTTTATGTGTTATTTTGCATGGATATCGTTGTGGTGTTGAAACCCTGATCTTGGAAGTCTTTTATTTTATTGATTTATTTCATAAATTTCGAGTTTTTTAAGTTTCTGTCCAGTCGATATTGAGTTCTGTTGGTCGATTTTGCAACTCGATATCGAGTTCACTGGGGTCGATATCGACCAAGTTTCTGTCTTTGTTCTATTTTCTGGTTTTCTCTGTTATTTCTGTTTGTCTGGTTGATTTTCTGTTGAGTTTGGAACTGAAAAGGCGGGCGCTGACACGCTTCTTCGTGGATCGATCCTGATTGCCTTCTACTAGAACGGGAGGAAGTCTTGTATTTATTTGCTGAGACAGGGAGTCAGTTTGATTTGATATTTCATATTTATTTTCATACTTGACACATCCTCATGCAACAACAAATTGGCGCCGTTGCCGGGGAAGCCATCAATCGCGCCCTTTTTAGTTCTTTTTCTTTTCTTTATATTTGTCTTTTCTTTTTAGTTTCTTTTTACTTGTTTCTTTTTATTTTTACTTTTCAGGTGCATGCGAAGAACTGATCGCATACCCATAGACCCAATTCTTGAGCATGAGCAATTTTTCCATCTTCAGCAAAGGCTTAGGAGGAGACTCATGTCGACATCCGACAACGAGAATGCGGGCCAACTCACACCTACAAAGGAGCTTGAGCAACTCCGCCAACAGATTGAGGCATTCACCACCAGAGAAGTTGAACACGCCCGACGAGAGGCGTAATATGCACAGAAATAACAGAGATCGTTCTTCTCGCTATTAATTTTAAAATTCGTCCTTCTTTTATTACTTAAATTAGGAGGAGTCAATTTAGGGGAAGAATCAATGAATGTCCTTTAGAGCATGTCACCACTTTTATAGACTTATGTACGTGAAGCTATAGCTGATGGTGCTAATTTGGAATATTTAAAACTAAAGGCTTTTCGTTGGTCCCTAGCAAGAATAACACAACAGTGGCTGGAAGGATTGCCTGCACGGTCAATTCGCACATGGAAACAACTACATGACCTGTTCCTCAACAAGTTCTTTCCTCCTGGAAAGACAGCAGCTCTCAGACAAAAGATAACGACTTTCAGATATAAGCCAGGGGAACAATTAGCACAAGTCTGAGAGCACTACAAATGGCTTCTGAAATACTGTCCTACGCATGGACAGCCGCCCTACGTCATCCAGGAGATCATCTTCCATTGTCTGGATGTGCCTACTAAGGATCGGATCAACAACTACACCAACTATGAGTACCTTGGATACACTCCACGCCGAGCGTAGGAGGTATTTGAGACACTGGCCAACTACGACAACACATATGAGACTTCTGCGGCCGCTTCTGACGAAAGGTATTGTTTGGGGTCAAAAGTCTATGGATTTCATAAATTTAAATTGAAACATGAATGTATCCTGCATTCAATTTCGTAATGGGCTAAAACAAAAAGAGAGGAAACAAAAGCCCATTAATCCATCAGTCCAATGACCCAATTAGATATGTGGTCTATTTGATCAGTTTAGTAGAGGAAGAAATTGTCAAATATGGAGGTTATGGGTGAGTTGTAACTGCCCTTAATCCTACTGAACGTGGGGAGGTTTTCAGTTTTTTTCACCCAAAAGAAAAAAGAGAGAGAAATAAAAAAGGTGGGGAACTGCTAGGTAACTGCTCCCAATTAGGCCCTATAAATAGAGCTCCTAAGACGCTAAAAGATTCATACAGACAACACGTGATAAATGGAGTAAAACAAAAAACTACCAACAAGGGGAAGAGACCTACCCACGACGACCCATCATAAAACAGGGAAGAAGATCAAGTGAACGAACAAGATGACAATTGCCAAGACAATGCTTTGCTAAATTAAATTTTGATGGTTCTGTAAGCGAATTATGAGAAAAGCACCTTTGGTTTTATCATTAGAAATTATAGAGGAGACAATATCTACATAGGACACGACAAATGCGGAAACCAAACTGCTGTGAAAACTGAAGCTATTGACCTTTTTAAAGAAATAACGGCGGCGAAGGAACTAGGACTACAACAACTTAAAATAGAGGGAGACAATTTTACCGTGATCAATGCACTGAAAAACACCTGGAAGTGCCATTGGGACGTTGAGATGCTCATTTCAGATTCTCTTTATCACCTACAATCTTTGCAATCAGTAGTTATTAACCATGTGTTCCGTGAAGGTAATGTGGTGGGAGATAAGGTCGCACACCTTACTACCTTAGTCATCATTCCGTTGGAACTCAACTACAATATCATTCTAGTGTTTTAGGCCTCATTCGTCACCGTCAGGATGTTCTCGGTTGGCGGAGGAATCGTCCTTGACGTCGCCGAATATTTTCCTTAAATAAAAAAAAGCAATGCTTTTTAGGACTTTTACTCCATGGCTACTCTTTTTATTTGGTATTCCATTTTATTCCCCCGCGAAATTTAAAAAACAATATTTGGCCCCCAAAAGAGTACAGTAAAGAACAAAACGGGAGGAAGCAATGTGAAAAGCGTTTTGGTTAAACCTTTAAAGGCCAAAAAGCAAGACGAGTCCTGAATGCAGTATTCCATGAACAGGGAGTAGGGACAGCCGGCACCCTGTTATTGGATGGCTTTTGACCCCTCGTCACGCCGCTCGGCGTTGATGGACGGGCAGTGGACCCCACCGTCTCCCAACACCCATCTTCTAATCTTCTAATCTAAACGAAACGCACCTCTCACCCGCCACTTTCTTTCTTTCTTTGATGCCCCAACTCTCTCCCTCTCCTCATTCAATCCTCTCTTTCCTTTTTCATTCTTTTGTTGCATCTTCCTATTTCATTTAAACACATATTTATTTTATATTAGATGAATTAATGAGAGGCCGGCAAGATATATCCATAATGAGCAAGATAGGATTTCTATTAGTGGTGGCGACGGCGGCAGCGGTAGTGGCGTTGCCGGCGTTGGGAGTGAGGGTGAGCCCCCGTTCCAACCTAGTCAACATGACTCTCGTCCGCAGAGCTACATCCGTTGGCGCTTGTAACCCTCCTTTCAAATTAAGCTTCCATATATATTACTGTTATTTTTCTGTACGTCAATGATGATGATGATGATGATGCCGTTGAATTGAAATGAAGATTGCTTGGATGGGAGTTTGCCTGCGTATCATCTGGACAGAGGATTCGGGTCGGGCACCCACAATTGGTTGTTGCAGTTTGAGGTTTCCTTTCTCCTTCCTTATATCTCTCTCTCTGTCTCTCACATTACATTATTCACTCATTTCCATCTACAAATTAATTTTAATTTAATTTAACTTGTTGGGGAATCTGGGTTGTCGTCTTGGCAAATAAGGTTCACGAGATGCCAATTAAACATATCACCCATGCCATCACTGACCATCTTTATTTATTTATTTATTTACTTGTGTCTTGTTTCGTTTGTGTGTGTCGATCTCTAATGAATTATATAAATTGAGATTAGGATATCGGTTCGATTGGATTAAGTAGTCTAATTAAGTTTAAATTCCATCTTCCACTTTCGACGTTCTTGATATATCGTGTGTATGGATAAGGTGATGGCGGGCGGTTTGAATTCCACAATTTAAAGGACCAATTAAGTATGAAGGGATGTTTTCATGCCATGGAAATTATTAATTAATATATATAGTGGTGTTAGTCATTTATTGTTATAAGATGTAACAACCATGCTTTACAGTTACTTATACATATATGCTATGCTACCCATAAATGAGGTAGGTTTTCAGTACTTTATATCCTCACTGGATTAATTATGTTCGGATAGTAAAGGGAATATTTTGGTACTCCTTCCATTTCAAAATATAAGTCCTTTAATCATTTCATTACAATATTTAAGAAGGTAAACACTAAATAAAATTGAGAACCCGTTGTTTTACATCACATATTGTCATACTTTATATCAAATCATTTGGCACATAAAGTATTTGCACAAATTAGATAACCAACCATATATATATATATATAAATATATATATAAAGATCGATAACATATTCAGAGTTTCGTAAGTACCTATCACTGAAACTTGAAGGATTTCTTCTTTTATTCTTACCAAGGGGGGTGGGTGGTGCAACGATGTTGAATCGTGTATTGAGAGATCACAAACACGCCGCGGATCAACGCGTTACATGGGCAAGCAGGAAGTATTTTCCGGCATCCTCAGCAGCAATGCTTCTCTAAATCCAGGTTCACTTAATCCTTGTCTTTCTCGTTAATTTGTATATATCATCAAATTTTGTTGAGTCCTTGCTGCTCTCTGAACTCTGTCTCTGTCTCTCTCTCTCTGTATATATATATATCCGACTTATCAATCTAGTAATGTATGCAGTTGATAAATAAGAGGGACGGAATGCAAAACCATATCTATATGCGCGTATATATAACCGTAAACATGTATAATTAATATTGAAATGAACTTTCATAAGCTACTGTGGAGTCTGTGGTGTGCGTCTTGTCTAACATATAGTATATGGTGAGGTATTTTTGACCTTTGAGTACACCTTTGTGTTGATTTTAGTTGGAGTTGGAGACTTCAAAATGAAGCGATGTTTGTTCAGAGCACTGCTCAATTATAGTGCCACCAAAAGTCAATCAAAATTGACCCTACGTACCCCATCAGCAATCTAAATATTTTTGGTGAACATTTAAAATTAACTCAACTTTTGCAGATGTAGGATCGGATCTCTAATTTGGCTCCCTCCTTTATGCTTAAAAAATACAGTTTGGCAACCTGTTAATCTAACTTTGAAGAAAAAACATGTAAATTAATCTAATATATGATATAGAGGAATAATACTGCGTCTCCATAGACTTGTAGGTTGGATTTATTGTCACAAAAAAAGGAAGGGTGGTGTTAATGTTAATGTTAATGAAAATTTGGCATATTGTGGCCCCATTTGCAAACTTGCATGTGATGAGTGATAGGGTCACTCAATAAGGCAAAGCAATTCATACGAAGTGACAGCGTTTTGGTCCCTGGTGAAGCAAACTTCTCGTGTGGGTTCCCGTCTACTTGTTTGTTTGGTTGTCATGCCACTGCACTCTCCAGTCCCCCATTTGTCTTTTTTCTCGTCCTTTCGTTTTCCTATCTTTCTTCAACTTTTAAAGTCAAAGTTTGTGTTTTGGGGTGTAGCCGATTAAAACTTCAAAAGCTAAAAAAAATTAGATAGATAGTTGTTAAAAAGCTATGATTTTAAAAACTAATTCAACAAAAATCTTGTATTTATATTATTTAAAATTATATAATATAAAAAAATAAAACCATCAAAAAGCTACTCATTAGGCCAAACATAGCCTAAGTCCTAAATCTTAAGGGTGTATTAGAAAACCCATTGTGGGTTGATGAACTTGAAATGGATTGCATTTAAGAAGTAACATGTTAATCATTGAGGTAGAGTCTTCCCTTGTGGGCCATTGATATTACTACAAATATGAATATCAGAATATGATGGTGTTATATAAATACACAATTAGCTTTGAATTTGTTTATGGCTGACCCCACATATATACCCACCCACTAAATAAATGATACTACAAGCCTACAAATATAAATAGGCCACTTTAAAAGACTTAAATGCATGTTGACAATGTCATATGGAATAGATGAAAATGTAATATTGTTTAAATTAGGTGATCATATATAACTTTCAGTACTAATGTGAGTCTTGTAGTGAAAAAATCCCAATTGATAGATTACATAGGTCTCCTATTGTATAGTGGGCTGAAAGCCCGTTAAGGCCCAATACCTTGTAACCTATATATATGTTATATCAATGAATGGAAACCCTCAAGGGAGGACATTACAATCAATCTCATGATCTCACATGGTATCACAGCCTAAGATCCAAAGACCCTAAATTCTTTTTCTCTAACCCTAGCCGCCACCTCCTTCTCTCTCTCATCGCCGCCGCCCTCTCACCGTCGGCCCCTTCCTTCTCTCTCATCGCCGCCAACCTCCCACCGTCGGCCAATCCCTAGCGCGCCCGCGCCACCTCCCAACGCGGCCGCGTCACTCCCACCGTCGGCCCCCTTCTTCTCTCTCTCGCTCGCTAGCACTTCCGCACGCCGCCCTTAGCCTTCCCTTCTCGTCCCAATGGCTAACCCACAACCTACCGACCCTATTAAGCCGCCCTACCATTCCGCCCTCACCATCTTCAACATCAAAAATTGCATCCCTATCATTCTTGATCATGAGTCCAGTACCTACACCATGTGGTCGCACCTTTTCACGACCCATGTTAAGGCTCATAAAGTCCTCCACCACATCGACTCCTCCGCTAACCGCCCTGCCAGCGAAGACGACGATCTCTTCGCTCAACTTGACACCATTGTTCTTCAATGGATCTTTAACACCATCTCAAAAGATCTATTGACCACTATCCTTGACCCCAAAGACAACGCCTTGAAAGCTTGGAAGAAACTTCAGGATCTCTTTCAAGACAACAAGTCCACCCGTGCTGTCTATCTCGAGCACGAATTCTCAAGTTGCAAGCTTTCCTCTTTTCCGTCGATATCTGCCTACTGTCAGCACATCAAGACCCTGGCTGATCAGCTCGACGCTGTCGACTCCAAACCCAGTGCCACCCGTCTGGTTCTTCAGGTTCTCTCTGGTCTCCCTTCTGAATACAACGCTGCTGCTACTCATATTTAGCAGACAGAGCCTCTCCCTACATTCGAGAAGACCCGGTCTCAACTGATCCTGGAGGAGACTCGCCTTCAACGTCAGACAACCGACGCCGCCAAAGACAAGACGGCGTTGGTCTCCTCCAGCGACATCATCGAGCAACTCGCCCTTCAGCCAGGCCGCACCAACGATCAGCAAGGACCTAGAGGCGGCGGCCGCAGCGGCGGGCGCGGCCGCGGCCGCAGCACCTGGCGCCCGCAGCAACATGATAACCGCCACCCCTCTTGGTACCCCAACCCTGGCTACCCTCCTTGGATGCCCTATGGCTACCCCGGTGCGTCGTTTCGTGGACCTGCCCCATATCCCAACCGCCAGCAGGGCTTGTTGGGTCCTGCTCCCCGTCCATCATCCGATCAGGCATACCCGACTGATGTGCACAACGCCTTCTCTTCCATGCAGCTGACACCTCCTGACGGTTCTTGGTACATGGACACTGGCGCTACCTCTCATATGACGAACTCCTCAGGTACTCTCTCATCTCATTCTTTTAAGGGTCCTGCTCATTCTATTATCGTTGGCAACGGTGGTCGCCTTGCTACTTCGGGCATTGGCCACACCACACTACCAACCCCTACCAATCCTTTGCACCTAAACAATGTCCTTATTGACCCCAAACTTGTCAAAAACCTTATCTCTGTCCGTCGGTTTACCACTGACAATGATGTTTCTCTTGAGTTTGATCCGTTTGGTTTCTCTGTGAAGGATCTTACTACGGGGGTTACTCGCATGAGATGTAATAGCACTGGGGAGCTCTATCCTGTGTCGCCACCTTCACCATCCAGCCCGTCAAGTCCAGTCGCCCTCTCGGCATCATCATCCAGTCTTTGGCATGCTCGTCTTGGTCATCCCAGTCCTGCAGTTTTAGATTTACTTCGTTCTAAGAGTCTTGTCATTTGTAATAAAGAGCACCGCTCTGGTTTATGTTCGTCTTATCAGTTAGGCAAGCATGCCAGACTTCCGTTTCAGCGTTCTTTAAACACTACTTTCGCACCTTTTGATATTATTCATAGTGATATTTGGACATCTCCTGTGCCTAGCAAGGAGGGTCATAAGTATTACCTTTTGTTTCTGGATGATTTTACACACTTCTTATGGGTTTTCCCTTTGCACTTTAAACCTCAAGTGTTCCCTATCTTTGCCAAATTCCATGCTTACATTAAAACACAGTTTCATACCTCTGTCAAGTGTTTCCAATGCGACAATGGCCGTGAATTTGACAATAAAGATTTCCACACTTTCTTTAATACCAATGGGATCTCCTATCGCTTATCCTGCCCCTACACCTCGCAACAAAATGGCAAAGCCGAACGAATCATCCGCACCATCACCAATATGATGCGCACTCTTCTCTTCCACGCATCCATTCCCCTCCCTTATTGGCCTTACGCCTTGGCCACCACATGCTACCTCCTCAACATTCTCCCTTCCACCACCCTCAACCATCGCTCACCGTTTCAGGCACTGTATTCCGTTTTGCCCATATATGATCACCTTCGTACATTTGGTTGCTTATGCTTTCCCAATCAAGCATCCACCGCCCCCCATAAGCTTCACCCTCGCTCTACCCCTTGTGTCTTTCTTGGCTACCCGTCTGATCATCGCGGTTATATTTGCCTTGATATCAAGACTCACAGGATCATTCTCTCTCGCCATGTCACCTTTGATGAGTCGCGATTTCCCTTCGCGTCTCCCACACCCCCTGTGTCGTCGTCAGAGTCTGAGTCACCATTTCCTCACTTCATTCTTCCCCAGAGCTCTCCCGGTGCTCCTGCGTCTCCCCCTCCCCCACCTCCCTCGCCACCCCCCACAACCAGACCTCACACCCGCAGCGTCTCCGGTGTCTTCAGACCCCGACAGATCGTCTCCATGACCACCGACCATCACCCCGCTATACACCCCACATCCCCTCCGCCAACATCCCCGCCCCAAGATGGCGCGCCCACGTCCCAAGCAGGCGCGCCCGCGCCCCGACCTGGCGCGCCCGCGCCCCAACCTGGCGCGCCCGCGCCCCAACCTGGCGCGCTCGCGTCCCCGGCTGGCGTGCCCGCGTCCTTCGCCTCTCCTGCCCCCATCCTTCCCAACTCCCTTTCACCCTCTGCCTCCACCCAGACCTCCCTCTCCCCCGTTCCCACCTCCCACAAAACAGCCCTCCTAGACCCGAATTGGCAGGCGGCTATGCTTGACGAATACAGGGCCCTTACGAAGAATGGTACTTGGGTTCTTGTGCCTCGCCCTCCTGAGGCGAACGTCATTCGCTGTATGTGGCTCTTCCGTCACAAGTTCCGCTCTGATGGGACATTGGAGCGCTACAAGGCCCGTCTGGTGGTTAACGGTAGATCTCAACAGGCCGGTGTTGATTGTGATGAGACCTTCAGCCCTGTGGTCAAACCTGCCACTATCCGAGTGGTCCTGAGTCTGGCTCTGTCGCGCAACTGGGGCATCCATCAGCTGGATGTCAAGAACGCCTTTCTGCATGGTCATCTGAATGAGACGGTTTACATGTTTCAGCCTCCGGGGTTTGCTGATGCCGAGCGTCCACAGCATGTCTGTCTCCTCAAGCGCTCTCTGTATGGTCTGAAACAGGCTCCACGGGCATGGTTCCAGCGGTTTGCGTCTCATCTGCTCCGCTTGGGTTTCACTGGCAGCCGATCGGATACGTCTCTGTTTATCTATCGCAGAGGCTCGGACTTGGCTTTCCTGCTGCTCTATGTAGACGACATCATTCTCACAGCCTCTTCTGATGCTCTTCGAACGTCCATCATCTCGAGATTGAGTGCAGAATTCGCCATGTCTGATCTGGGTCCGCTGTCTTACTTCTTGGGAGTTGCCGTTCAGCGGCATGCGTCTGGTCTGTTTCTCTCACAGAGTAAGTATGCTGCTGAGATTGTTGCTCGTGCTAAGATGGTCAACTGCAATCCCGTTGCAACCCCAGTCGATACATCCAACAAGCTCAGTGCTCATTCTGGTCCTTTGGTTGATGATCCAACACTGTACAGGAGCCTCGCTGGTGCTCTTCAGTATCTCACTTTCACCAGGCCTGATATCAGTTACGCCGTCCAGCAGATCTGCTTGTTCATGCATGCCCCTAGGGAACCTCATTTTCAGGCTTTGAAGCGGATCATTCGGTACATCAGCGGCACCCTCGAGCTCGGCACCACCATCACTCCTTCCTCTAAGCTTGATCTTGTGGCATACACTGATGCGGATTGGGGTGGTTGTCCAGACACACGTCGCTCCACGTCTGGTTACTGTGTCTTCCTCAATGACACTCTTGTGTCTTGGTCAGCCAAACGTCAGTCCGTCGTGTCTCGCTCCAGCGCTGAAGCCGAATACAGGGGTGTTGCCAACGTTGTCTCTGAGTGCTCTTGGCTCCGCAATCTCCTGCTTGAGCTACGATGCCCCTTACAGAAGGCCACTCTGGTCTACACTGACAACGTCTCCGCCGTCTACCTGGCTAGCAACCCAGTCCAACATCAACACACGAAGCACATTGAGCTTGATCTCCACTTCGTCAGGGACAAGGTTGCCATTGGACATGTCCGCGTTCTACATGTCCCGTCCTCTTATCAGTACGCTGATATATTCACCAAGGGTTTACCTAGACAGTTATTCATTGATTTTCGTTCCAGTCTCACTGTACGGACCCCTCCCGTTTCGACTGCGGGGGTTTGATAGATTACATAGGTCTCCTATTGTATAGTGGGCTGAAAGCCCGTTAAGGCCCAATACCTTGTAACCTATATATATGTTATATCAATGAATGGAAACCCTCAAGGGAGGATATTACAATCAATCTCATGATCTCACACCAATACCAATGATACTTGGAATATTGGCAATATGATTATATTGATGATTATGAATGCAGATTTTTACAACTGGAATCGTGTGAAGATACGATATTGTGATGGAGCCTCCTTTTCTGGCGACTCTTACTTTTTTAACGGGGTAATTTCACTCTCTTATGATCCATTTTATTTTATCATTATTGTTTTTTATTCTTAATTAAACTAGATGTTGGTGGGAAAATGGTTTGGGATGAAAATTTCACTCTATTTGTGAATCAGAATGGACAAGTAAGATTCCATAATATTCAATTTTAACACTTAAAATGAGATCGGGTTCTATCATAATCTCACTCGGACCGAACCGATGACTGGGGTCGTGTGAATGAGCGCACATACGCTAGTAGCGTAGTATATAAATCGAGTGAGGTTTCATTGTAAAAACAATTGGCAACAGAAAGAGTACCAAGTTATATACTAAGGCTCGTTACGTTCAACTTTCGATGTGGGACTGTTTTTAGTCTCATTCACATCCCTCAATATGCTCAAATCAGATCATGTCAAATAGGTTTTAATGGCTTACGATTTAGATTAGTTCCTATCAATTCAATTTTGAGTCAGGTTATTTCAAGTCTGATCCATTTAGAACTAGCTATATACAGGTTTTAGGAGTCCAAAAACAATAATAAAAGCATTGAACTTGACCTGCACAATGGCTCTAAATTCCAACAGACCTATTTGCTTTACTTCAGAGGGCAAAAGATTTGGGAAGCAATCATCCTTGACCTTCTTCCTAAAGGCCTAGGACTTGCAAAGAAGGTAACCCTTTTGTTTTCCATTTCTTCCATGGATTCGAAGGCCACTAGTTCTATACAGCAACTTAGATTCCGCAATGCCAATGCAGGCTCTTCTCTCAGGCTGCTCGGCTGGGGGTCTAGCCGTCTTCCACCATTGCGACAGCCTTGCTAGCTTCTTACCGAGCAATGCAACCGTCAAATGCCTTAGCGATGCTGGCTTTTTCTTAGACATGTACTCCTTCCTTGTGTAACCCTTCATTCCGCTATTGTTGTTTCGTTTAGTTGGTTTTAACTCGGATTCTCCTCTCGGTTTGTCTTATGCAGAAGTGACATAAGTAGGAACCACACTATGAGGTCCTTCTATGACCAGCTTATTGACTTACAGGTACTAAATCAGTGTTTCTCTAAATTTCGCCTTCAATTCTTATTCGCCGCCTTCACGAAATGACCAGTCCTTTCTGTGACAGGGAGTGGGGCAGAATCTGAGCCCAAACTGCACAAGCTCTCTTGACTTTCCGAATCTAGTATGATCTTCTAAACTGCCTCCTAACCGATAATGAAGACCTTGGTCCGTGACACTATGGGACTGACTGATCACTCTTTCTTGCTGTCCAAATGCAGTGCTTTTTTCCGCAATACGCTTTGCCATACATCACAACGCCGTTTTTCATCCTCAACACAGCCTACGACGTTTTCCAGGTTCACAAGTCTGCTCTCTATCCTCCTACTTTCATTGTTTGAACACTGCAATGTTTGCAACAAGTTTGTTTCATGTTTTGCCTCAATGACAGTTTCATCATGCACTTGTGCCGCCATCTGTTGATACAGTCAGGCTGTGGCGACATTGCTTGTATAACGTAACAGCGTGTAGTCCTATCCAGCTCGAACTCTTGCAGGGTCGATCTCTGTCTTTGTATAAAGTCTCTAGCTAATTAATATAGACTGTTTGCATCATTTTCTTTCAAGTGTGCATAAGACTTGAATTTGATGGTTTCAGGATTGAGAGTGAATATGGTGTTGGCATTGTTACCCTTCTATAAGAATTCGACAAGGGGAGGGATGTTCATAGACTCTTGCCTTGCACATTGCCAAAGCGAGACACAAGATACATGGTACGCCGTGGACTCTCCAACAGTGCAAAACAAGGTAACATATATATTGGCGCTTTTGAAGTGAGTCTATCTTGTGATATTACCGTTATATTACTCCCAAGCAAAATTAAAATGAACTCTTGCAGACGGTATCGGAAGCAGTGGGCGATTGGTATTACAGCCGACAGGAGACGAAGTTGATTGATTGCCCGTACCCTTGCAACACCAACTGCCGCAACCTGATTTGAAGAGGCACAACCTAAAAGGGGGTCACACTCACACATTGACAATCCATACACATAGGAACATACACGCACACAAAGATGTAGGATTAGTTCTGCAATTCACATTCATCTAATTATTGTTTGTCATTTTTCAAATCTATTTTTAGATGTTCTTTGGAGTCGAGTGTTTGAGCGTTACAACATTGGCGATCCATGATCAGATGAACAAAGTGTTTGTATGATGGTGAAAACTTCATCCACACGAGTAGATATGAGACTGTACGCACTTGATTTGATCGGAAATTTTCAATATAAATTGGACTCGAATTGGGCCAACTAGGTAAAGAGAGGCCCAACAAAATTTGGTTAAGAAAGGCCGATCAAATTGCAGTCCTAGTAGAAAAGAACTTATGTTGATTGGGCTTAGGATGCTTGTGATTTTCTCTAACTATGGCCCAAAATAATTCCAGTGCATGTTTTTTTTTAGTGAGTGAGGCTATAGGCAAGACATCGGAACGGCTATAGGCAAGATTGTTACCAACAAATTGCATGACATGTCATTGACTAATTTCGACAATATTTACACATTTGGCGGAGAGCAAAACAAAAACCCTATTGATATTTATATGCCTATAGAATTTGTTGAATCTTAATCACGAATACACAATAAACTCATTGAACTGTATGAAAAAGAAACACGGTATAATTATTGAATTCTTTCTAATGGTGTTTGACGATTTCATCCGGTTTTCGATTAACTTATCCATCGAAACCAAGATTGACAAAATTTTCTGAGCTAATTTTGTTACCTCGTTACATAGAGGCGAGGGTACAGAGGAGGCTCAGCTAAATTTGTCGAGGTGATGTATTAAATGTAATGTTATGTGTTAATTTCCTATGTCTTGTTTGCTTTATGTGTTACGTGTATTGTAGTGTGTATGCTTGTAACATGTATGTTTATGATGATTGTACATATTACATATAGGTAACATATATATACTATGTATGGATGCATACTTTATCATATATTCGACTGAGTCATATTGAGCTATATAGCTTGATCCTCTAACGAATATATATGTATAAAGTATGGTGTGATAATACATATGTATAATATGATATAACTATATGTATAATATGTATATACCAAGAGATAAAAGCTTACCTCGTTACTGGGCTTTAGCCCATTAGCTGAGAGAAGCCCGTGATTGCCGGACTGGATTGAGGAGCCCATTGCTTGAGCTCGTTGCCAGCTGAAACCCTTAGTGGAGACGCTGCGTTTTGGCCTTGGCTGGAGCTCTCCTTTGGTGACCTAGCTATATAAGCTCATGTTGGAGCTTTTCTGCCGTCGTACTGTTTGTGCTCTCTCTCTCTCTTCATCTTCCACAAGACGCTCTCTTCTAGGGTTTTCTAGGGTTTGATGTTCCTCTCCCTTTGCCTGAAGATTTACCGAGCTTGGAAGCGAAGAAGGTGGCCGACAGCATCCCTGGTGGTTCTCTGGTGGCCGGCGCTCCAAGCTCTGGGCAGCAGCTCTCCTTGTCCAGGCGATCTAGGGTTTGAGATCGAAGACTTCTTCGATCTATGGTTCCTACACAGGGGGATTTCTTTCTCTCTTGGTTTCTGATCTCATGCATGTCTAGATCTAGGAGTTTTTTGTATCTCTTTACTTGATCTGTCCCTGTACGAACTCATTATAGTGGATTTGACCAACTCTTGAGGCCCCGTGGATGTAGGCATAGCCGAACCACGTAAAATCGCTTGTGTTTGTTCTTCGACTTGCGTGTTTCGATTAGATCTGTTATCTCTTGCTCGATTTCATTCGCTTCCGCATATTCGCCTATCTCGTTTATCGATCTATAGGTTTCACAACGTGGTATCAGAGCTTGAGTGTCACGTTCTTGATTTCCTGGCTCATTATTGAGTTCTAGGGATAGAGAACGGGTGTAGGGCCTCGGGCGGACCTAAAAGGCGACATCGCTGGTGCCACACCCCCCCTGCACGACATACCATACCCTTGTTTGCTAGATCTAGGTCTCTGTGCTTTATTTCTGGCTTCTGGTGTGTAGATCTGTGTGTTTATTGCTTGTTCTTGCAATATTTTGTTAGATCTACTTGGTTACTGTCAAGATTCAAGGTTTTCTTGAATCTGAAAGTGTTTTTGATTCACCTACTAACTTGGTTTCTTTGTTTTTGCAAGGTACTGGTTACTATGTGTGACAAAGGCACCTATCTAAAGCCCTTCAATGGCCACACGGATTTTTCTATGTGGCAGATCAAAATGAAGGCAATTTTGACAAAAGAAAAATGCTGGGTTGCTGTGACAAATAAGTTTCCTGATAACACTGCTATGGAAAAAATCTTGGAAACTGATGAACAAGCCCACAATGAGATCATGCTACGCTTAGGAGATGAAGTTGCTAAACAGGTCTATAATCTTGAGACAGCTGAGAAGCTGTGGGAGGGGTTGGAAGCCCTCTATTTTGTAAAATCTCTCCCTTCTCGAGTTAACCTGTTTAATAAGCTTTTTACCTTTAAAATGGATGTGTCCTGTCCTTTATCTGAGAATCTGGATAAAGTTTTTACTATTATTCAAGATTTGCAACGCTGTGGTGATAAAGTTGAGGAAACTCAACAATGTGTGTTGTTGTTAAATGCTTTGCCTGCTTAGTTTGACACTTTTAAAGATGTTGTTCAATATAGCATTGATAAATTAGATAAAAAGGTTATCCTTGAGTCTATTATTCAGAAAAATGATGCATTGAAAGTGTTTAAAAACAAATATGAGTCTAAATCTAACACCAAAACTGAAAATAAGAATGAAGTTCTTGTTTCTAAAGGTAGGTTCAGAGGCAATAAGCCAAATAACAACCAAAATCAAAACAGGAATAAACCTCAGAAGGACAATGGTAAACCTGAGTCTAGTCAACATGGTAAATTTGACAAGCCTGATAAATCTCACTTGATGTGTTCTTGCTGCTCTAAGTCTGGTCATATTGAAAAACATTGTTTCAAAAGAAAAAGAGATGAAAAAGCTGCTGGAAAACAGCCTAATGTGTCTAATGTGTTTGAATATCATCCTTATTATACTCATGAAGTGCTTGCATTATTAAACACTGTTGATTCTAATACCTGGATTTTGGATTCTGGATGTACTATGCATGCTACCTATCATAAGTCTTGGTTTCATGATCTTAAATGCTTTGATGGTGGCACTGTTATGCTTGATGATCATTCTGTGCTTAAAATTAAAGGTGTTGGATCTATTGCTTTAAAGATGTTTGATAATGTGGTTAGAGTTATTAAAGATGTTAAATGGGTTCCTGCTTTAAGAAGAAACTTGATGTCTGAAAGTGCTCTTGAAGAATTGCATTATGATGTGTTTAGTTCTACAGGTGTGAGAGTTGTCACTAAAGATGGTAAGCCTGTTATTAAGTGCATTAGAAAAGGTGGCTTATATGAACTTCTTGCTACCCCTGTGATGAATTTCTCTACTGCTACTGCTCTCACTGTTGCTAACTCTGTGAAAACCATGTCTTTAAATGATACCCTTATGTGGCATAATAGGTTAGGTCATATAGGAAATAAAGGTTTAGAACATTTGCATAAATCTGGCATTCTTAACTCTAAACCTTGCACTATTGAGTTATGTGAAAACTGTGTGCTTGGTAAACATACTAGGAAAAGTTTCAAGTCATTTGTTCATGTCTCTACTGCTCCTCTTGATTATATACATTCTGATCTTTGGGGCCCTGCCCAAGTTTCCACTGTTGGTCATAAAAGATACTTCATGTCTCTTGTTGATCATTACAGTAGATATGTTTAAGTGTATTTGTTGAAGACTAAAGATGAATCTTTTGAAACTTTTAAGATATGGAAAACTAGAGTTGAAAAAGATATTGGATTATCTGTTAAGTGTTTGAAAACTGACAATGGTTTGGAGTTTTGCAATTCTGTGTTTAATGCATTCTTTCATGAGCATGGTATAAAAAGACATTTGACAATTCCTGGTACCCCTCAGCAAAATGGTACAGCTGAGAGGTTAAACAGGACTCCTCTTGAAAAGGCTAGATGCATGTTAATCTCTTCTGGTTTGAAACATAGTTTATGGGGTGAAGCTGTGGTTACTTCTGTTTATTTGATTAATAGAACTCCTTCATCTGTGATTGCTTTTAAAACACCTTATGAGTTATAGACTAAAAGAATACCTAAACTTGATCACTTAAAACCTTTTGGTTGTACTGTCTATTCTTATGTAAATCAAGGTAAGTTGGAACCCAGATCACAGAAATGTGTTCTCCTGGGGTATCCTGAAGGTGTCAAAGGGTATAAACTTTTAATTGTCCAACCTGGTGTTTACAAAACAATTGTAAGTAGGAATGTTATCTTTAATGAGCATGAATTCCATTTTAAAAAGGCTTCTGCTTCTGTACTTAATGTGACTGACGTGCAGGAACAAGATGATCAGTTTTATGTTCATAAGAACATAGATTCTGATTCTGATGATGAGTTTGATAGTGGTTATTCTTCTCCCTCCCCTCTCTCTATTTCTTCTCCTGCCCCTCCTGCTTCTGTGATTATGCAACCTCACCAATTGGGTGGGGAAGCAACTAATGAATCTGTTTTGCCTACTTCCTCTTCTGTTACTCCTGTTTCTGTGGATGAGGACACTGTTGTTGAATCTGTGTCTGCATCTGGTTTTGGCAATTCTAGTTCTTTAGATGCTTTAAGACATGATTTATCTGATTGGCAATTAACTAGAGATAGAAGTCCTAGGATTGTTATCCTTAATAAAAGATTCATTAATAACATTGTTGAGTTTGCTTGTCTTGTTTCTTCTGTGGTTCAAAATTATACTCCTGAAACTTATGAACAAGCTATTAGATGTGCTCACTTTAAATTCTGGAAGCATGCTATGAATGAAGAAATAGATTATATGAGAGTTAATAAAACCCGGACTTTGGTTCCCAAACCTGTTGATGCTAGATTGATTGATTGTAAATGGATCTTTAAACTCAAAGAGGGAATTTCTAAGTCTGACCCCCCTAGATACAAAGCTAGGTTGGTTGCTAAAGGTTTTACTCAAAGGGAAGGAGAGGATTACAATGAGATCTTTGCTCCTGTTGTGAAGTATAAGACTCTTAGATTGTTGCTTGCTATGACTGCTGTCTATGACTTTGAACTTGAACAAATGGATGTTAAAACTGCTTTTCTTCATGGTGACTTGGATGAAACTATTTACATGAAACAGCCTAAAGGCTTCATTGATTCTGTTCATCCTAACTATGCCTGCTTGCTTAATAAATCTATATATGGCTTGAAACAATCTCCACGACAGTGGAATATCAGGTTTGATAGATGTATGAGATTTAGCTTGGGTTTTAAGAGAAGTAAGTTTGATACATGTTTGTACTTTAAAGGTTTAAAGCATGCTGGTCCTGTGTTATATGTTCTTCTATATGTGGATGATATTCTGCTTATTTCTAAGTCTATTGATTGCATCCTTGATATTAAGAAGAATTTGCAAAAACATTTTGACATGAAGGACTTAGGCATTGCTAAGAAAATTCTGGGCATGTCCATTGTTAGAGATAGAAAGCATAAGAAGCTTTGGTTGCATCAATGTGATTATGTTCAGAAAGTGCTAGATAGATTTCATATGATTGGAGATAAAGTGAATAACATCCTTCTTGGTCCTCATCTTGACTTAACTAAGCTCAAAGAGAAAATGTCTGTGGTTGAGTCTAAAAGAATGAAATCTATACCTTATGATGCTGCTGTTGGTTCTGTTATGTACTCCATGATTTGTACTAGACCTGACTTGGCATTTGCAATTAGCACCCTTAGTAGGTTTATGTCTGAACCTGCTGAGAAGCATTGGTTGTCAATGAAATATCTGCTTAAGTATTTGCTTGGATCTGTGAACTTATCCCTGTTATATGCTGAACATTCTTCATCTTATGATTTACGTGGTTTTGTTGATGCTGACTATGCTAGCAACAAGGATACCAGAAAATCTATTACTTCCTATGTCTATAGATGGGCATGTAATTGTGTTTCCTGGAAATCCCAACAACAACCTATAGTTGTATTATCCTCTACTGAGGCAGAGTACATTGCAGCATCTGAGGCCTGTAAAGAGGCTATATGGTTGCAGGGTATTCTGAAAGAGATTGAGAAAAAGCACTATACTATTGTTTTGCATATAGATAGCCAAAGTGCTCTTTACTTGTGTCGTGACCCCATGTATCATGAAAGAACTAAGCATATAGATGTGAGATATCATTTTATAAGGGAAAAAGTTGAAGATATTGTGATTCATGTTAAGAAAATTGATGGTAGATATAATCCTGCAGATTTTGGTACAAAAATAGTTCTTTATGAGAAGTTTTTGTATTGCAGGAACTTCCTCCATTTGGAGGAGCTCACTTGATTTGTTGTGTGAGTGTGGGCTGAGGACGGACCTGGCATAAGAATCCACTAGAGTGAAGCTGAGTCAGCCCAGTGCAAGACTTAGAAAATTACAGGGGCATTTGTAATGTTATGTGTTAATTTCCTATGTCTTGTTTGCTTTATGTGTTACATGTATTGTTGTGTGTATGCTTGTAACATGTATGTTTATGATGATTGTACATATTACATATATGGATGCATACTTTATCATATATTCGACTGAGTCGTATTGAGCTATATAGCTTGATCCTCTAACGAATATATATGTATAAAGTATGGTGTGATAATACATATGTATAATATGATATAGCTATATGTATAATATGTATATACCAAGAGATAAAAGCTTAACTCATTACTGGGCTTTAGCCCATTAGCTGAGAGAAGCCCATGATTGCCGGACTGGATTGAGGAGCCCATTGCTTGAGCTCGTTGCCAGCTGAAACCCTAAGTGGAGACGCTGCGTTTTGGCCTTGGCTGGAGCTCTCCTTTGGTGACCTAGCTATATAAGCTCATATTGGAGCTTTTCTGCTGTCGTACTGTTTGTGCTCTCTCTCTCTCTTCATCTTCCACAAGACGCTCTCTTCTAGGGTTTTCTAGGGTTTGGTGTTCCTCTCCCTTTGCCTGAAGATTTACCGAGCCTGGAAGTGAAGAAGGTGGTCGACAGCATCCCTGGTGGTTCTCTGGTGGCCGGCGCTCCAAGCTCTGGGCAGCAGCTCTCTTTGTCCAGGCGATCTAGGGTTCGAGATCGAAGACTTCTTCGATCTCTGGTTCCCACACAGGGGGATTTCTTTCTCTCTTGGTTTCTGATCTCATGCATGTCTAGATCTAGGAGTTTTTTGTATCTCTTTACTTGATCTGTCCCTGTACGAACTCATTATAGTGGATTTGGCCAACTCTAGAGGCCCCGTGGATGTAGGCATAGCCGAACCACGTAAAATCGCTTGTGTTCGTTCTTCGACTTGCGTGTTTCGATTAGATCTGTTATCTCTTGCTCGATTTCATACGCTTCCGCATATTCGCCTATCTCGTTTATCGATCTATATGTTTTACATTAAACTCGGTCAAATAAGACAATGTGATGAATTAAGCTCGACACCCACCCACTCTCGACAAATCTATTAGAATTGCCGTTAGTCAGAATAATAAATGAATTAAATAGTCTTTATGATGTAAGCACGCACATTACTAAATTTTATGTGAGTGCTTAACTATGTTTAGCATGTGTGAGCGCATTTATTGGAACATCAGAAGCATTTATGGATTCCGAGCAAAGACCTGCTTAAGAGCTGATAATGAAATGCATTTGAGCACTCACATTGACACACAGTAACTTGTAAAGAATTATGTGCCATTTTTCCTTACTAGGTTGGTAGGTAAAGCCGTGCTTCGCACGGTATGATGTTTGGTGGTTTTAGGAAGGGCATGTGAGTGTGTCTTGGCTAATCGAAGTGCACTTAAGTGCTGGCCTGGAAAATGCAAGGTCAATTTTCACATATCATGTGTTGCTTTAAGTTTTGCAGATGAAAAATGGTTGTTTTTTTCTCCTCTAATTTAGATTTCCCAACAGAACACGAGGATACTCTCTCAAAACTTATACTTTCAATCATCCTATAGTGATCTCTAAGCTTCTCTGTCTTTACACGTCTCGCATAATCAACAATCTTAGTTGTGGCCGCTCCGTATTCGATCGAATTCAGGGCCCCAGTTTGGCGTGTTGCTTTTGGAGGATTCCGATTCCATCTTGAATAAACTTCAGTTAAATTGTCACAAATTATGGCTGCATTTAAACTTCCTTCCTGCAATATTTGCTCCACTTTCTCCTTTCTGCAGTATTAACCAATCAGGAAATTGTAGGAGAAATCTGCAATTTCAAGCATAGGCAAACTGCACTGGCCAACGACGTTTCCCACGGAAGAATTCCTGAGCATACAAACATCAGCTTCTCAGTTGAGGGAGATGATTTAACAATTAACAGTAGCTTCTGAAAAGGGTAAGCATTTTCTTCATCTTCCTTGTGCAAGTAGTTACCTTATATGAACTAATGATCCTCATATTTCATGGTAAGACTTAAATACTATTTGGAACTTCATCTTCCTTATGCAAGTAGTTACATTATATGAACTAATGATCCTCATATTTCATGGTAAGACTTAAATACTATTTGGATCTTCCCCACAACATGTATTTCAAATCCAACTGACAAGCATCACTCATAAAAAGGTGTAGAATTTGAAGATTTTGTATTTGACAATTCAACTTAATTAATTCTTCAAGGTACACTTGAGGTAAAAATCAGGGAGATGATAGGGGCTGCGTGCAAACACCATCCTTACCTGTGATGAGAATTCGACTTCTCAGTACCATTACCACCTGGAACAATCCCTTGAAGCTTCTTCCTATCCAAGTAAAGTTCCTGAAGGTTCTTCAAGTTCGCAAGATCAACGGGAATAGGTCCAGTTAAATCATTGGACTCAAGGTTTCCGCCATCCACAAAGACGATAAAATAAGATAACAAATATGAAAGAAGGTAAACTATTAATAGTAGTATGCCTTGAATTGAAAGCTATTGTTCATACTTCATACATTTTGTTCAGGCTCGTCATATTTGCTAACTCAGAAGGAATTTGTTCACCTCAAGGTCTTCGATCGGTACAATTCTGAAAGAATTTGTTCAGTTATAAACTGGTTATCTCCAAGATCGAAGACCTTGAGGTGCTTCAACATGCCAATTTCTTTCAGAACTGTACCGATCAAATTATTGTCATGTAAGATGTTGCAATACAATAACCTATTTATAAGAAGCTAAGATAGACAGTAACTGCGAGAACTGATTCACCGACATATATTGGAAGCCTTATAACTGCTCCAGGTAAGTCAGCAGACCCAGTTCAGGAGCAAGGAACCCCTTCAAAGATGACATAGAAATGTTTCTACAAGATGAGTAAAATCAAGAATCTGTAATTTGATCTCTCGTTATTGACTTTGAAAGTTTGATAAAGTAAATGAAATTTAAATTCCTTACGGCTTAACAACATGGTCTCTAGCAACTGAACAAGAAACACCCGACCATTGACAGAGATCTGGATCTAGACCATTTCAATTTGAGAAAACCAGTAATGGATCTTCATAAATGGCTTCCTTGAAGTTAGCTAGTTCCCAAACTGAACCAAAAACCCCCAATTTCCAATTAGCAAAATCAAATACATTTTCTCAACAATGTAATTGTAAAAATCAAGATTCACTCACAAACTATCAACACTAACATCCAAAATTGGGAACATTAGATAAATACCTTCATTTGAGACAAAAGATCCAGTAGTAAATCCAGAAATGGACAGTACTCCAAAGAGGGCAAAAAGGAGGTTAGCCCAAGTAACTTCTCTCATCTTCAAATTTGCAGCTTCTGGGTTCTCCCAGGAGATCCACAGTTGATAAGAACTCACTGACTCTGAGGTAAAAATAAACAAGTAAAAGGTTGAAATCCCAATGGTGCGGGAAATCCTAATGAATAGTTTAGTCATGGGTTTCAGGTGATCAATCATGAAGAAAACATGCCAGTTGTGAACTTTAGGAAGAATCTTAAACAGGACCACCTCATCCTTATAAAAAAAAATCACAGAACAGAAATAATGTTAACTAAGTACTAATCACACAATCTGATGCGGGACCATCTTCTACAGCTCCAGACACACCCATCATTCTAGGAGAAGGACCAATGACTCGAGCTAGAGCAAAGAAGCTTCAGAGAGACTCATTCCTATTCGTCACTCACGCTTTGTTCTCGAGCAAGGTTCAACTCCCCGAGCCTACATTGAAGACATACATGTGCATTGGAGCACAAATGGAGGCCGAGCCACCTTAGAAATGCTTAGGCCGAAATATTCTAAGTGTTATGTCTAATTTCAGCTTAAAAATGTTATTGGGCTGAATTGGGCTTTTTAAGTCATTCTTTTTAGAGACCTTATTTATTTTTGTTCTTAGATCTATTTTAAAGCCCATTAGTTAGTAGATCTATCCTATTCTATCTATTAGGGCTGGCCAGAACATGTTAAGGCCTATATATATTTTCGTTTCTTTCATTGAATTCAATTGGAACATTCATAATACAAGTTATTCTTCTCAAAACGTGTGAAACACTTCAGAGAGAGAGGTCAGGCCGAATAGAGCTGTGCTCTTCGTGATCTCAACCGATTGATAATCTCAGCTTGGTTTGCTTTGTGTTCGTCAACTTCGCAAGACTTGGTGATCCTAGTATTCACAAGCCCCCTTCTGGTGCTTCAAGTTGTCCGCTTGATTGTGTCGGATTGTAGAGGCGGGTTGTGTAGGCATTGGTATTGGTTCCTACCCTCTGAGGAGGCCTGGGGTCTTTATCTTGTGCTACATAGATCGACTCAGTCCTTATCAGGTCGTGTCTTTCCATTCTTGCATTCAATTTCGAGTCTTTATCTATCTTTATCGAGTCTTTGTCATTCTTGTTTAGTGTCGACATCAAGAATCCTTGTTCTTGATCGTTCTTGCTGCGTCTTTTTTGTTTCTTGGCTGTTCTTGATTGATCTTGATCGAGTTCTTGCTTTTCTTGTTCGGTTCTTGCTTGTTGTCGAAGATCGGACCATCTCACGGCTAACCACGTATCAAATTGGTATCAGAGCTTTGGTTTCCGACATCAAGATTGAGTCTTTTTCTTTTCTTAAACACAAAAACACAAAAATAGAGTCTTTTCTTTGTTTGGTTATTTACTTCTTGCATTCTTTTTGATTAAATTACTAATCTTGAGTTTGTGATTGTTTGTGGTTGCATAGCCTAAACATAAAGCCTAGCCGAGACCGTGGAGTCGACCAAAGTGGTGCGCACAGCCCTTGTGAACACCCTATAGCCGACGGCATTCATTGTCCCCATAGTCCTCCTTTGGCCGATTCTACTACACCACACAAGGACAAACCCTAGTTTGTTCTATCTTTACTATCCTTTTGTTTATCTATTCTATCTTTGGAATTTTGATTTATCTTTTATCTAATTCCATTTATCAATTGCCTAAAATCAGATTTTATAAGTTGTTGGATATTAATTTCCATTATATCTATCAACTATCACAAAAGGCACAAGATAGATCCTATTACCTAAATTAGCCATTCTATCTATATCTTTTCATTAGGGCTGAATTTTTATCTTCTATCACCACCATATTCAGATTTTCGAGTCCTATTACATATTTAGAGTCTTTCTTGCATTAGTATAAAAAAAAAATAAAAAAAAAAATCAGTTTCGAAATCTATCATTAAAACTTGGACCTAGGAGGATAAAATTCACTAGGGGTAAAAGTAAGTCAAAAAAAAAAAAAAGGAAAGTGTTTTGTTGATCTAGTGCAAGAAAGCTCCCAAGGACCATTGGTGAATCCCTTCTCAGCCCTAGTCGACAGCCCTATATCCCCAAACACATCAACCTCCACAAAATTGAAACCCTACCCTGCAACTACAACATCATAACTTGAAGGTTTTCAATCAAAAGAGGTAAATTTCCAAGTTTTCTTTTATTTCTCTTTCTTTTTCTTTGTGTCGAGTACTCTACTCCTTGATCGAGTACTATTGAGTGCTATTTGCTACAGTCGAGTGCACCTTAGTTTGTGTCGAGTGATTCCTTGCAATTTCCCATCTGTTTTGCTTGGATCTAAGTTTGTTGCTTACATCGAGTTCTCTACAGCCCTTGTTGAGTACTCTCCTGCGTTGTTTCATTCATTACATACCTTGATTGCCTTGTTTTGCTTGGTAGTTGATTGGCCCAAAGCGGATTGCCCTAGCAAGGGTGATATATCAATCAGAGAGGGAGTGAGAGCGAAACACAATTGTGAGCTGTTTTATAAATTTACTAACCTTTAACATATTTCTGTGTTTCTTTTGTCTTTGTTATCATGTCTAACAATCAGGGAAACCATGGTGTTAACAACCCCAACAATGAGGGTAATTCGAGTGCTACAGTGACACCCGAGCAATTTCAGACCATGATGAACAACATGGCGACTATCATGAACAACACAACGGGTGTTCCTGAGTCATTGGCAGCGCTAACAGCAAGGGTGGCTGCATTAGAGAGCTCTAGGCCTAGTGGTTCGAACAACATAGGTCAGCAAGAGCGAGTTGAGATACCGCGAGGCGAAAGAGAGGTCGTAAATCCTAACCCTAATCCTAATCCTCATGTTAATGTCAATTTAGATAATCCTTTATTCAATGAAAACAACTCTCCACGAGGTGGGAGAAATGATCGGAATAATGGGTTTGTTAATGTGCAAGGTCAAGGACAAGGAAGGGGAAGAGGTCGAGGCTATCAAGAGCAATACTATTACTCGGAGCAAGATGACGACTTCCAAGAAGAGGAGTATTGGGAGCGACGCCCGAGGCGGAATCAAAGGGGAAATCAAAACCGACCACCTAGATTCAATGATGACGATGGAATGGGTAAGGTTAAGGTAAAGATTCCTCCTTTTGATGGTAAAATTGATCCAGATGCTTATATTGATTGGGAAATTAAAATGGAGCAAATCTGGAATTGTCATAATTTCTCAGAACCTAAGAAAGTGCAATTAGCTTCCCTAGAATTTCAAGGTTTTGCATTAATCTGGTGGGATAATCTTGTTAAGGAAAGAAGAAGATCCCTTGATGCACCTATTGCTTCTTGGGAGCAATTAAAAGTGGTAATGAGAAATAGGTTTGTACCTCAACATTATGATAGAGAACTATTGAATCGATTAGAAAACCTTAAACAAGGTAGTAAATCTGTTGAGGAAACATTTAATGTTATGCAAGAAGCCATGGCTAGAGCTAATATAATCGAAACTCATGAGAAAACTAATGTTAGATATCTTTGAATCTTACATCCTGCTTTAGCTCATGAAATTGATTATTTTCCCTATACTACTCCTACTGAGCTTTTACATCTAGCTATGAAAGTAGAAAAGGGACAACGCTACAAAAGCCAAGGCAATAGAGTGTCGAGTGGCCAGCAACAAGGATGGTGCCAAAACCGACCTCAACAGCCCCAAGGGCGCTCGGATATGGGTTCCAAAGAGCGAGCTCAACAGCCCCAATGGAGGAGTGAAGGTCGACAGCCCCAACAGCCCCTCGACAAGGGTAAAGGCCCATGGAATGGACGAGAATCGTCTGGGACATCTACTGGTCCCAAAGGGAGTAATCCTAATCCTTCTACTACTCGTTCTAGAGATATTGTATGCTTTAAATGCCAAGGTAGAGGACATTATATGAAGGATTGCCCGAATAAGAAAACGCTCATGGTTAATCAATTTGGAGAATATGAATCTGAAAATTCTTGTGATGAACCGGATGAGCATGCTAATGACAATGATCAGAACTTGAACCTTGTTTGTTATGAAAATGATGATAATGAGGTTGAATATGAGCATGGAGAATCTTTGATTGTTAGGAGAGTTTTAAGTGTTGTTCCTACACCATGTGAAGATAATCAAAGAGAAAACTTATTTCGTACTCGTTGTCTTGTTAAAGGAAAGGTTGTAAATGTGATCATTGATGGAGGTAGTTGCTGTAATTTAGCTAGTCAAGAAATGGTTGACAAATTGCATTTACCTACTGTCCAACATTCTAGACCTTACAAATTGCATTGGATGAATGATTGTGGCTTATTGAAAGTGCATAGACAAGTCAAAGTGCATATTAAACTAGGACATTATGAAGATGATGTTTTATGTGATATAGTGCCTATGCAAGCTTGTCATATTCTATTAGGCCGTCCTTGGCAATCTGATCGTAAGGTTATTCATGATGGGTTTACTAATCGTTATACCTTTACTTTTCAGGGCAAGAATGTCATTCTCAAACCCATGACACCTACACAAGTAGCTGATGAGATTGAGAAGCGGAAGGTAAGTAAAGGTGAGTTAGATAAGGAGGCTCAGTCGAGCCAAGTGGATCCTCAAACTCGAGCTAAGAGTGTGTTTTTGGTTTCCAAAAGCACATTCCTGGACGAATTTGCGGATGGTGGAACTATGCTTATGCGCCTTTGCAAGAGCTTGAGCATGTTGAGTGAAGAGCTTAAAGCTTCTCTTCCATCGAACATTCTCGCTCTTCTTGAGGAGTTTAAGGATGTGTTTCCCGATGACATACCACCAGGTCTACCCCCTATTCGTGGAATTGAACATCAAATTGATCTTATTCCAGGGGCTGCATTACCTAATAGGCCTGCGTATCGTATGAATCCCACTGAGACCCAAGAGGTCCAAACCCAAGTCCAGGAACTGTTGGACAAGGGTTATATTCGAACTAGCTTAAGTCCGTGTGCTGTGCCTGTGTTATTAGTCCCTAAGAAAGATGGATCATGGAGAATGTGTGTAGATTGTAGGGCTATTAACAACATTACTATTAAATATCGTCACCCTATTCCTAGATTAGATGATATGCTAGATGAGTTACATGGAGCTTCTATATTCTCTAAAATTGATCTTAGAAGTGGTTATCATCAAATTAGAATGAAAAAGGGAGATGAATGGAAAACAGCCTTTAAGACTAAGCTTGGTTTATATGAGTGGTTGGTTATGCCTTTTGGTTTAACTAATGCTCCTAGCACTTTTATGCGTTTAATGAATCATGTGCTTCGAGATTTCATTGGAAGATTTGTTGTTGTTTATTTTGATGATATTCTGATTTATAGCAAATCTCTTAATGAACATGAATCACATCTTAGAGAAGTGCTTAAAACGCTAAGAATTGAACACTTGTATGCTAATTTAAAGAAGTGTGAACTATGTAATGAACAAGTGTCTTTTCTTGGATTTGTAGTGAGCTCGAATGGACTGCGTGTCGATGAGGCTAAGATCAAGGCGATCCAAGAATGGTCAACACCCACCAACATCGGCCATGTACGCAGCTTCCAAGGATTGGCGAGTTTCTATCGTCGCTTTGTACGCGATTTCAGCACCATCTCAGCACCCCTAACAGAGCTTACGAAGAAGAGAAGTGAGTTCACTTGGGGAGCAGCTCAGGAGAAGGCGTTCAACATGCTTAAGGACAAGCTCACACACGCACCCCTACTAGCCCTACCCGACTTCTCACAGCCCTTTGAAGTGGAGTGCGATGCTAGCGGAGTTGGAATTGGTGGAGTCCTTATGCAAGGAGGTAAGCCTATAGCCTTCTTTTCTGAAAAACTTAAGGGTGCTTGTCTTAAATACTCTACCTATGATAAAGAATTATATGCTTTGTTTAGAGTACTTAAGACATGGTCTCACTATCTATGGCCTAGCGAGTTTATTCTTAGGACTGATCATGAATCTTTAAAACACTTTAAAAGCCAAGATAAACTTGATAGGAGACATGGACAATGGATGGAATTCATTGAAACATTTCCTTATGTGATTAAATATAAGAAAGGCAAAGACAATGTGGTTGCGGATGCATTATCTAGGAGACATGCTCTAATAGCTGATTTTGATTCTCATGCTTTAGCTAGAAGACGTGTACTTTTAACCACTTTGGATTCTAGAGTCTTAGGCTTTGTTTACATAAAGGAATTGTATGAATCTGATTTGGATTTTGGAGATCATTTTCGAAAATGCTTAGAAAAAGGTCCTAATGACAGCTTTTATATACATGAAGGATTCTTATTTCGAAAAGATCAAGTGTGCATTCCTAGATGTTCTCTACGATTATTACTTGTTAGTGAAGCCCATAGTGGTGGATTAATGGGACATTTTGGTAGAGATAAGACATATAACACACTGAAATCACACTTCTATTGGCCACATATGCTTAGGGATGTAGAACATTGCCTTAAGAGATGCATAGATTGCATTAAAGCCAAAGCTAAGCTTATGCCTCATGGCCTTTATACACCACTGCCGACCCCCTCAGCCCCTTGGGAAGACATTTCTATGGATTTTATTGTTGGGTTGCCTAGAACTAAGAAGGGGAGAGATTCTATATTTGTGGTAGTGGATAGGTTCTCTAAAATGGCTCATTTCATTGCATGCCACAAAACTGATGATGCTACCAATGTTGCTAATCTATTCTTTAGAGAAGTAGTTAGGTTGCATGGTGTGCCTAAAACTATTGTTAGTGATAGGGATGTGAAATTCTTAAGTCATTTTTGGCGTACTTTATGGAATAAATTGGGAACTAGATTGCTATTCTCTACTTCTAGCCACCCCCAAACTGATGGCCAAACTGAGGTGACTAATAGAACACTTGGAACACTCCTTAGAGCCATTATTAGGAAGAATTTGAAACTTTGGGAAGAACCCTTACCTCATGTGGAATTTGCATATAATCGAACCATCCATTCAGCTACTAAAATCAGTCCATTTGAATGTGTGTATGGTGTTAATCCACTAACCCCTTTTGATCTTACTCCATATCCTATGAGAGACAAAGAATCATTTGAGGCAGGTAAGCATGTCGAGTTCATTAAGGAGCTGCATGAACGGACTCGAGAGAAGCTGAAGCTAAAGGCTGAATACAATGCTAACAAGGCCAACAAAGGACGTCGCTTGGTCACATTTCAGCCTGGAGATCTTGTATGGGTGCACTTAAGGAAGGAGCGGTTTCCAGAAGCCCGGAAGAACAAGCTGTCGCCGCGTGGTGATGGACCATTTCGGATCAAGAAGAGAGTGGGCGACAATGCCTACCAATTGGAGCTTCCTGGAGACATGGGCGTGAGCGCTACATTCAACGTCGCCAATCTAATCCCTTACTTCGCTGTGGATGAGGACTTGGATTCGTGGGCGAATCCTTTTCAAGAAGGGGAGGTTGATGCGGGACCATCTTCTACAGCTCCAGACACACCCATCATTCTAGGAGAAGGACCAATGACTCGAGCTAGAGCAAAGAAGCTTCAGAGAGACTCATTCCTATTCGTCACTCACGCTTTGTTCTCGAGCAAGGTTCAACTCCCCGAGCCTACATTGAAGACATACATGTGCATTGGAGCACAAATGGAGGCCGAGCCACCTTAGAAATGCTTAGGCCGAAATATTCTAAGTGTTATGTCTAATTTCAGCTTAAAAACGTTATTGGGCTGAATTGGGCTTTTTAAGTCATTCTTTTTAGAGACCTTATTTATTTTTGTTCTTAGATCTATTTTAAAGCCCATTAGTTAGTAGATCTATCCTATTCTATCTATTAGGGCCGGCCAGAACATGTTAAGGCCTATATATATTTTCGTTTCTTTCATTGAATTCAATTGGAACATTCATAATACAAGTTATTCTTCTCAAAACGTGTGAAACACTTCAGAGAGAGAGGTCAGGCCGAATAGAGCTGTGCTCTTCATGATCTCAACCGATTGATAATCTCAGCTTGGTTTGCTTTGTGTTCGTCAACTTCGCAAGACTTGGTGATCCTAGTATTCACAAGCCCCCTTCTGGTGCTTCAAGTTGTCCGCTTGATTGTGTCGGATTGTAGAGGCGGGTTGTGTAGGCATTGATATTGGTTCCTACCCTCTGAGGAGGCCTGGGGTCTTTATCTTGTGCAACATAGATCGACTCAGTCCTTATCAGGTCGTGTCTTTCCATTCTTGCATTCAATTTCGAGTCTTTATCTATCTTTATCGAGTCTTTGTCATTCTTGTTTAGTGTCGACATCAAGAATCCTTGTTCTTGATCGTTCTTGCTGCGTCTTTATTGTTTCTTGGCTGTTCTTGATTGATCTTGATCGAGTTCTTGCTTTTCTTGTTCGGTTCTTGCTTGTTGTCGAAGATCGGACCATCTCACGGCTAACCCCGTATCACAATCTGCATAAAAACTTGTTAACATACTGCTAGGCGGCTCTCAAATACCTTCTAACTTCACAACAACTGCTTTCATTGACTGGATCTCCTAAAGTTGTCCATCCATCAGACTCATGAATCGTTCAAAGAATTGCTTCTCTACAATGTTTAAATGCACACAATCAGTGACTCGTAACAACCAATATAAATGAAGAGCAAAAGAGAAGTGGATGAATTATACCAACTGATTTCCGCAAATAGCCGTGTTCTTTTCTATTTCTTTTTTTTTCTGTTTTTTTTATGAGGGAGAAAAATAAAAACAGAAAATAAAACTGAAAAGAATAGGACTTACCTTCACTTTTCATAATCATCATCTCCTGACTTGCCATTGCTGCATCAGCCGCTGCAACAGAAGCATCAACAACAACAGCTTTTTCGCCAGCTGCAACTTCTTCATTCCAGCTTGGTTTTGAGTCATTCTCATTAAGGCCATCGTTATCATATTTAGATATCACCTGAAGTAAAAGTTTAGCAATCGCAACGGAAAAATAACTAAAATTTTCTCACAAAATAGAGGAACATAGGGTTAACAAGAAAACCTTTTCAAGAATGAATAACTATAGAAATCTCATTGTCTTCAAGACACGTAGATATGAATCCCATATTATACCTTAAAGATAATGATTGTTCCAGCTCCAGAGGCAGCAAGAAATCCTATTGCAAGAAATGCATGGTACCAATGAAATTGCCTACATAAGGTAGATATAACCCTTGATTGTAAATCACTCTCACTTCCAGCAAGACATTGTTTGCAAAACACTCTCACTTCCAACAAGATCCACAAAGTTCTGTACAAAGAAGTATGAGCTCTGAGATCTTTACATCCAAACACCCAGTTGTCAGCCAATGACCAATCATTCAGCAGGTTAAGGTTGCTTTCAGCATATTTTCTTTTCAAGGTGTTCAGACAAGCCAATAAATTGAAGGCAACAACCAGATATCATTTCATAGCCCAAAAGTGAAACGATGACTGTCAATGGCCATCAATAAATTGAAGGCAACAACCAGATATCATTTCAGACAAGCCAATAAATTAAGGTTGCTTTCAGCATAATCTCCAAGATGGCATTTAGTAAAGCCATTGAGTGTCGAATTCTAACTATCATACAAGTAAAAGCAGATGAAATTAACATGATAACATATTTTGGTCTGTAGTGTAATTAACCTTCATGATTCCATGAAACCAACTGTCTTTAGCAGAACAAGTTATCTCTTAGGATCTTTACCAATAAGGTTCCTACATTGATAAAAAAATATTCCTATATAAATCATCTTAGAACCTTATCAAGGCATTACACGATCCTAAATCCTAATAGAATTAACTATCGTAGAATTGATGTGTTTTTCTTGTGGACGAAACCTAAAGTGATAAGATGAAGTCTGAAACTAATTGTATATTCACGATGTCTATTTACATGAATAATTGTATCAGAGAATCTAATTCCAGGATTATTACAAGATCAAAAGCATCCAAAACTGAACCTGGAATAGAAATGTTGGTTGCAGTAAGTTAGCTGAACATGCTAACTTCAATCTAGTAAGATGGATATGAATTGCCTTACTGTATTTGCTTTAGCAAAGCATACTGTGATGTGATCCTAGTCGTCATTGAGCTAGAATCCTTTATCTTACAAAGCTCTGTTGCCGAGGCCGAATATCAACTCTCGTTTGAGAAAACAGCATGGAGACACTATGGTATTTTGGCTCGTTCAGGCCGTATAAAATTCCGATTGAAGCCAGTGAGCACTTGTTGGAAAGCTATTTTAAGTGGCTACAACTTTCATGAAGAACACTTCTCCTAAATCAGCCTCAAAGATGCTCGTATTTTACATTCTATTCAGCAGTTCAAATATGGACGATTTTCATGCTTTTATTTCTATTAAAAGAAGTCCCACATCGATTAGCGATGCTTGGGGGCTATATTTTCATCCTATATATTTCTTGTAAAACTTTCATTTTAAGCCAAGTCAAGTTGAGTTTAGTTAAAGTTTGAGCCACTAATAGCTTCCTATGATTCCGGGTTAAGGATCGAGTTCTTGGTGAGAGGCTAAGAGCAAACCCTTTGATGAGAGGTCGAGGGTGACACCCTAGTGAGAGGCGAAGGTGTCAAAGGGTCGAGATCCTCGGAGTGTGATTCCGAGAGGATTGAGATCGAGTGTAGGGGATTCAAGGGTGAGAGGTCTGCGAATCTTGCTCCACATATCCCTTTTTCCAGTTCCCAAAAATCCCAAAACTAAGCCCCACAAAAAAGAGTGTTCGAAAGCTCGAGCCTTGGTCGATCCGGTCCTCGGGTCTCATCAAGTGGTATCAGAGCTAATCGACTCGGGTCCATCGAGCTTCGATAACTGAGTGGTTTCTTCCTAGTCAAAATGTTCAAGAAGACGAGTTCCAAGCTTTTGTCCGAAGAGTACATCCGATGGGCCATTCGAGCCTATGATGATGGGTACCTTCATTGGAGCGACATGGATGATGCTACATATGATGTAGTCGATCAAGAGCTCCGAAGGAGATATCGAAAGAGAAGGGCTCGAGAGGATGAGGCTCGACATAAGAAGAAAGTTGAACCACCTTGGCAAGAGATCCGCAAGCTTGTGGAAGACTCAATGCAACAAGTACAGGAAATGCGAAAAGTTGTCAACACATTGGGTTCGACGGTATCGAAGCCCACAACAGCCCCACCTCCCTCTTCAAAGACGACATCCTCTACGACCATCGGCGACACACTTGAGATTAAAGAAGGCAAGTCCAATGATGTTCCTATTGAGATTGCGAAGGTCAACCCTGAGGTTAAGAAAGATGAGGAAATCATCCAAGTTCCCAAGGTTGCGCTTTCCATGAAGGAGAAACAAATGCCAATCGACATGCCTAGCTTTCTGAATTCCATGTCAAGTAAGTGGTTAGATTCGATTTCTTTCATTCCGTCTTGCTTGCCTTTCACGATTCAAGAAGAAGAGGGGATTCAAGATCCGTTCAAGGAAGAAGAAACATGTCCGAAGGAGTCGCTTGTTTCCATCACGGATTCGAGGACGAATTCTTTTCAAGGGGAAGAGAATGATGTGATCCTAGTCGTCAATGAGCTATAATCCTTTATCTTACAAAGCTCTGTTGCCGGGGCCGAATATCAACTCTCGTTTGAGAAAACAGCATGGCGACACTATGGTATTTTGGCTCGTTCAGGCCGTATAAAATTCCGATTGAAGCCGGTGAGCACTTGTTGGAAAGCTATTTTAAATGGTTACAACTTTCATGAAGAACACTTCTCCTAAATCAGCCTCAAAGATGCTCGTATTTTACATTCTATTCAGCAGTTTAAATATGGACGATTTTCATGCTTTTATTTCTATTAAAAGAAGTCCCACATCGATTAGCGATGCTTGGGGGATATATTTTCATCCTATATATTTCTTGTAAAACTTTCATTTTAAGATAAGTCAAGTTGAGTTTAGTTAAAGTTTGAGCCACTAATAGCTTCCTATGATTCCGGGTTAAAGATCGAGTTCTTGGTGAGAGGCTAAGAGCGAACCCTTTGGTGAGAGGCTGAGGATGACACCCTAGTGAGAGGCGAAGGTGTCAAAGGGTCGAGATCCTCGGAGTGCGATTCCGAGAGGATTGAGATCGAGTGTAGGGGATTCAAGGGTGAGAGGCATGCGAATCTTGCTCCACATATGCCTTTTTTCCAGTTCCCAAAAATCCCAAAATTAAGCCCCACAAAAAAGAGTGTTCGAAAGCTCGAGCCTTAGTCGATCTGGTACTCGGGTCTCATCAAGATGGATATGAACTGCCTTACTGTATTTGCTTTAGCAAAGCATACTGGCACCAAACATGGAAATCAAATAACTCCAAAAACTATCGATCAAGCACATAACAACAACAATCAACCCAATATATCTTGCACCTAGCAAGGTTTGGGGGTATGAAGCAAACACATGATAAAAATTTGAACTAAATTGTCATTTTCTAGCTAAAGCGATCATAATAAACCATAAGAGCTAAAACTTTCAAATTATAATTTATCAATTATAATCAGAGTAGCTGCAAAATACCGGTAAGGAAAGTCTCATGTCCTTTGCATTGCATCCTGAATCCAGATTTCCATAGGCCCAACGAGCTGAAATGAGGCCAGAATAAGCGTGATAGCATCCAATTTCCGACTCTAAACCAAACGATACTCATCATCTGACTTCACATGATCTTCAACTCTGAATGTAGGCAAATCCACAAATTTCCACACCTATCTACATCCTCTAAAAACTTGAAAGGAAGCACCTTATAGTCAACTTCAATATGAAACTCGTATACCACTGATTGCCCAACCAAGGCATCTCTCACACCAAACCCAGAAACCTTGAATCCATCTTTGTGAAACCCTAGCCCCTTTACTATAGGAGTCTATAGCTTCCCTCGTATCCTGGAAAGCAAAGTCACCAAAAGATATTGATCTTCCACTAAGTCTAGAAATTGCTTGAAATTCAAACATCCAATTGCAGCAGGTCGTAATCTTGTCAAATCTAAGGAATGAAACAAAGGGAGGTTAAAATACCACTGGAACAGAAATAATAATCCACCTAAAATTTTGGGGTTTTTTCCCAATAAGTTGAAGAACGAAAATATCAAGCAACGTGAAACCCATAGATGAATAAAACTATCAGAAAAAAGGAAGATTTTTCACGTGAAGAAAGTCCTCGGGAATAAAATAAGAACTGAGTTTGTCATATTTTGGAGATTAGCTTAAACGGAGTCCGAATCCCCAGTTTTTTTAGCAATAGAATTAGATTTAAGAATAATAACACAGTAAGCCATACTGACATTTAATAGATCCTAGAATAGGGAACTTACCTCTTTCACATAATAATCGATAGAAAAAGACGCAAGTGATGGCCATGCGGTGAGGGAGACAAAGGACAATGATGGTGGTGGAACATGAGCTGCGAACAATTAATGGACTGCACCTTGGAACCACGAATGCCAACTGGATATCAAGGTAACGAACAACCTGTAATAAATAAGAGTTGGAATTTCAATTCAACTAAAACACTGCAGTACCAGAAGTTGAGAAAGCTGAGAATTGAATTGAGAGGCCATTTACAAATGATGATAGGAATATCAAACAATTGAACTGATGAAACGAAGAGAGAACCTCAAATTTATTTGTACCTTTCCCGTAAATCAACAAGTGAGGCTTCAAGGACATACACCAATAACACTATATCAAAAGTAAGTGTAATTCAACACATAAAATGTGGAGAAATAAAATGAACAACTTCTACTTCTCCTATCCTTAAGTAATGTCTTGTATGTATATAATGAAATGACAAATGGATATTTGAGTATTTGAGTAACCAAATTTGAATCTAAGGCAAGCTAGGCATAGTAGTTGGTATACTCTCATCATTAAATTACTCGAACCACACATATGAAGCAACTTCATATAATAAATAATCAAATAATTATAGCAATATCAAAGTTGTATATTTGAGGGAGAATAATTGAAGGAACTATACCTTGCCGTATGATGCTTTTGCCTATTTACAATAGACTGGCCAAATGATCACCATTACATACTACTTATAATCCCAGCCTTGGACAAAACATCATAGGAAACGACGTTGGCAACTTGTTTTGTGTTTATATTTGGTTTCGTTGATAGAGGAATAAAAACTTGCAAAGCATTACGATTATGCACTCGCGAGAATGCAACATATAATTGACCATGAAAGAAACAAGGTTGATGTAAATATACACAGACTTTGTCTAAAGTTTGTTCTTGAGACTTATTGATAGTCATTGCAAAGCTTAATTTAATAGGGAATTGTTTTCGCTCAAACTCAAAAGGATATGTAGATGCAGTAGGCCTTAAATTTATCCTAGGACGTAAGACTTGAGTACCTTTGTAACAACCGGTAGAAATTTCCCAAAGTATGACATCTTTTTTGAATTGTCTACAAATTAATCTTCTTCCATTGCGTAGGCCATTGGCAAGATCTAAATTACAAAGAAGTATAACATGGCAATTTAACTTTAAAACTAATTCATGAGGACTCATTCTAGCAGAGCAAAGAGTATGTAAAAATTTCGTTGGATATAAATTGCAGTTATCATCGATGATTGAATCAAAACTTTTGTACACAAAAGGAATACCTAGAAACATTGAAATCACGGATGAACTGATTTCATCAACACCATCATTTGTAGGAGTTAGAATTGCTAGAGTACTAAAGACATGCGCATCAAAATTGGGTTGTAACATTTCTAGAAACATTGATTTTATTAAAACAGGAATATGTTCATCTCCAATATGATAACATTGAATGTAATTAGGCAATACAATAGTAGCAGCTTTTGATGTTTGAAGATTACCGTTTCCTAGTTGTAATAAGAAAGAAGCATATTCAAAATCCTCTTTTGCTCTGATATTAACACATAATTTAAGCTTTTGGAAATGGGGCCAAAGGTATGAGTTGACCAAACTCGAGTTCATAATTCCAGTTTCTGATTTGTGGGGCATAACAAGCAATACTTGACAAAAATCACCTCCAAACACAACTATCTTACCGCCAAAAAGAAGTGTTGAATCACATATGTCTTGGAGAAGAGAATCCACTGCCTCATCATTTTGTTTATTGGCCACAGAAGCCTCATCCTACATAATAACTGTTGCAGCTCGTAGTAGCATGGCCAAACTACTTTGTTTAGACACAGAACAAGTAATATTACCTCTTTCACTTATATTTCATTTGAACCTTGAATGAGCAGTTCGGCCAGTTGGAATGTTATATGCAGCTATCCCGGATGAGGCTGTTGGCAATACAATAAGACATATTTCTCGAATCTTAGCATATAAAGCACAATATAAATAAGTTTTACATGTTCCTCTAGGACCATCTACAAAGAATATATCTGATGATTTATGAATAACATGATTCATGATAACATCAAAAGCAATACGTTGCTCCACATTGAGATTTGCATCTGCATTTACATATTCAGCTGGTATATCAACATTAAGAGCATCAGCAATGTCTCCAGTATTTTTTAAGCACATTACATTAGGAATGATAGTAAGATCGAAATTAAAACGTGTCATACTACTTCCCATCCCTTCTAAATATCTTTCAATTTCACAATAAGTTAATTGAAATACTTTAGCTGGCTGTTTTTTATGAAAGTGAAAGAAATCTTCTGATAAGAAAGGTTAAAATTCATTCCATAACTCTTGTGGGTGAAGAGCTTTGCAAAAATGAAGGACAGTAGCAAATAATCTTCGTAAGGCACATGTCATTTGTACTTCCACTGCTTCTCTCATACAAGCTCCGGCATAATCATCTTTCTGTAGTAGTGAATGGTGGTCTGCAACCTCTTTGAAAGTTAAATATGGAATTCCATCAACAATCAGCAGATCATCAAAAGAGACTGCACCTCTCACATTTATGAGCAAAAGTCTCAAGTAATATCGCTCCCCTTCACAAGGACTAACATATGTTAATCTCCCAACACATTTAGGACCTTTTCGATCTTTTCATACCTTTAAATGACTATTCTAAGCAAAGTATTGTGGGAATTCAGAATATAAAAATTGTTTAGCATTAGGGAGCAGAGCATTTGCAGTGAAATATTCAGTTAACATAGTTGCACTCCGACGTTCATCAGTAACTATATTCTGTGAGCTCTCTCGCTCATCAAATCTAACCATGTGCATATGAGGCAAGTGTACTTGTAACGGAGAGACACTTGGGGACATAGAATATAAGGAGAATGCAAATAACCTCCATGCCGATTCAGGTGGACTAATCCATCGTCCGGATCGATATGAACTAGTTTCATTCTCAACGGGTTTATTATGCATATTAATATCAAAACGAACTTTATCATGTCCTTTGTACACGTACTCCTAAATGTACTTGACTACTTGAATAGTGGAACATATTTCTACATTTAGATGATAGTCAAATGCCGCTAGAAGATATGGGTTATACGGAAGAACAGAATGGTTATCTAACATAAACTTTCTAACAAGTACTTCATCTCCATTGTTACGCCTTTTATATATAGGATATGAATCATTAGTACTTGATGTCATTTCAGCATAGTCACGCGGATACCCAAATTTGCACTCTAAAAGCATCCCATTTTTTTTTTCATACATGCACACTTAGGGTTCTTCTTACCATAAGGACCATGCATCATATGTTTAATAACAAGGCGACGCAATTCAGGGAATTCATTTGATGGTAACTCTGCACTTACATATTGGTCGAAACTTTCTGCAACAAAAATTTTATAACCCGTTCCGAAGATAAGTAACATGTGTAAATGTGGTAGACAATGTTGTGAGCCTAATTTGCCATATTTTACAATTACTCTTATATCGATTTCTGCATGCATTTCATAAATTTGGGTTAGAAAAATATATAATTTGTGTAGTTTATGTTTATTTTCCAATTATGGAGGTCTACACAAGTTTTTGTTATATTTCGCAGAAATCGGACGCACTTTGGAGCTTAAAGGAAAGTCATGAAGAAGTTAAGGATGGTGCAGCTGGAGAAAACGCTATTTTTCATCATTCATCGTTCTGAATCAAGCTTTGATGTCTTCATGAGAGTTGTAGCCCTCAGAAGGAGCTTTCCAACGCATGCTCATATGCTTCAATCCGACAAACAAGGACTCGGAAAAGTGCGTTTCAAGAACGGAGCAGAATGCTGAAAGCCGACAGAGTTACTCGAAGTCGACCAAACTGGTCGAAGTCGACCAAGTTTCGAGATATTCTATCAAGATACATCAAGTTCTATCAAGAGAAAGAAGATCTATCCATAATAGTCCTAGTTTCTTTTTTGATTTATTTCTTTTATTTCCCTAATTTAATCTTTAGATATATATAGAAAGTTTAGATATAGATAAAATATTCTTTCCTAGATTAGCTAGGGAATGAACACTATAAATAAGGCATTAGGTGGCTAGATTTTATTCATTCAATCATCCAAGCTACAAGCCAATAGAGAGAGAAAGTCGAGTAGGAGCGTAGAGAGCTTAGGCCGAGAGCAAGTTGGAGTTGTCGAGAAACGTTTTGGCTTCGATCGGTTGTAAGTTTTATTTAGTTTATTTAATGCAATTTATTTTCTTGAAATCTCTGATGAGTTTATTCATGATGAAGAGCGAGTAGTCACCCAACTTCTAGGGTCGGGGTGAGCCCGACGGTAGCCATGTGAGATGATGCGGTAAAGGTAAAATCTTTTGATGCCATTCGTCTTCTATCCCTACTAGCATGATTCTTTAGCGAAAGTTGAAGGTGATCCTTGTATTTGTTATTCAAGCGAAAGTGATCTTAATACAACTTGGATTAATTATGTGAAAAGGGGTTAGTAATAATTAGGGTTTATGCGAAAGCCTCTACATTCCTATTTGTTAATAACGAAGGTTATTTGATGAACATCGTGATCTTTTATGCCTTTATGTGTTTTTTTACATGGTTATCGTTGTGGTGTTGAAACCCTGATCTTGGAAGTCTTTAGATTATTGATTTGTTTTCCCAAAATTTCGAGTTTGCATTCATTTCAATTCGAAAAGGTGGGATTTTTAGTTTATGTGTTTAGTCGATTTCGAACAGTTTTGCTCGACGTCGAGGAAGTTGGTCGACGGCGAGGAAGGTTTTGTCGAGGTCGAGTTCTTTTGTTTGGTTTTTGTTTCTGCTTGGTTTGCTTTCTGTTTTTGGTTGACAGTGTTGGTCGATTTCGAGTTGTTTGGTCGAAATCGAGGACTCTTCTGGTCGAAATTCTGCGGAGATCTGGAACTGAAAAGGCGGGCGCTGACACGCTTTCTCGTGGATCGATCCTGACTGCCTTCTACTACAACAGGAGGAAGTATTATATTTATTTGATGAGACATGGAGTCAGTTTGCTTTTATATTTATTTATATTTTCATACTTGACCATCCTCCTACAACAACAAATTGGCGCCGTTGCCGGGGAGGCCATCAATCGCGCCCTTTTTAGTTCTATTTCTTTTCTTTATATTTGTTTTTATTTTTAGTTCCTTTTTACTTGCTTTTTTTTTTTTTCAGGTGCATGCGAAGAACTGGTCCCACGCCTATGGACCCTATTCTCGAGCCTGAGCGGTTTTTTCATCTTCAGCAAAGGCTTAGGAGGAGACTCATGTCAACATCCGACAATGAGAATGCGAGCCCGCTCATACCTATACATGAGCTTGAGCAACTCCGCCAACAGATTGAGACATTCACCACCAGAGAAGCTGAACACGCCCGACGAGAGGCGGAGTATGCACATAACCAACAACGGTGGGAGGCAAGGGTAGATCGCGAGATCAACGAGAGAAGGGAACTTGAGGAGCGGGTTGGGCACATCCCAGCCAATGCAAAGGGGTATCTGGATCCTACTCTGGAAGTTCCAGAATCAGCTATCATTCTTCCTGCTATTAATTTTGAAATTCGTCTTTCTTTTATTACTGAAATTAGAAGGAGTCAATTTAGGGGAAGAATTAATGAATGTCCTTTAGAACATGTCACCACTTTTATAGACTTATGTGAAGCTATAGCCGATGGTGCCAATCTTGAATATCTAAAACTAAAGGCTTTTCGTTGGTCCCTTGCAGGAATAGCCCAACAATGGCTGGAAGTAGGGCTGTTATCTGAGCCGAACAGCTCGAGCTCGGCTCGGGATCGGCTCGAAAAAGCTCGAGCTCGGCTCGTTCGAATAAGTAAAACAAGCCGAGCTTGAACTGTATTTTAGGCTCGAACCGAGCTCGGGCCGAGCCCGAGCCGAGCTCGGAAGCTCGATGTACGAATTTACCAAATTACCCCTCCCTAGGGTTATGAATTGAAGTATGAGTAGTTCGGCCTAAAGGCGCTTCACTTCAGCCGCTTCTCCTTCGTTCATTGGTCCTTCCTTCCCCCAGACGCGCTTCTCCCTCTTTCTTCAGTCGCTCGCTCCTTGGTCCTTCCTTCCCTCAGACGCATCTCTCTCTTCCTTCAGTCGCTCGCGCCGGCGAACTGTTGCAGCGCACCAGGTTCCTCTTTGGTCAGTGTACCCATTCCTCTTTACGGCGCGAGCGAACTTCCTCTACGCGGCCAAGTTCGTTCCTGTTACTCCCTCCTTGTTCATCTGCTCAAACTTCCTCTGCGCGGTCGACTGATGAGATTTCTTGATTAGCTTTTCCTATTTATAGTTTTCTGCCTTCTCGATCTCCTAAATCTGAATAGTTTCTTGATGGATTCTTTGGTTTTGATTGTTGTTTTCTCTTGCTAGATCTCTGTAAGCACACGATTGATGGGTTCTTGGCGGGATTGGTCGATGAAAGCAATGTCTTTGAATATAGTATCACAATTTCCGCCTGACACTCTATTGAGTTCAATCTTGGATATCTTATTGTGGAGACCTAATTCTCGTCTCTTTTTTTTTTGGTGTGTTAATTTTGTCACTGTTTGGGTTTCTAGGGTTTAAACTTGTAGGTCTTGGTTTGACTTGATTTAGGGCTTTCCTTTTTTCTTGTTGAAATTATCGGTGGTTTATTGAACTATTGATGCTTTGTTTTCGTCGATTGGGTAGATTTCAGAGATTGGGTAGATTTACTTCGTCGATTGATTTTGTCTTTGCAGGCTGGAATTCTAGCAAGAGGGACCAAGGTTTCAGGTTTTAAAGAATTTGAGTAATTGATTGATTGGAATTTTGATTCCGCCGGGTCTATGAGATTGGAAGAAGTGTACTACTGAGTACTGACTGCTGACTCTGCTGAGTGCTATATTAATTTTGTATCTTGTTATACACATTGCTCATCAAATCGATATGATATAGTATTTCTGTATTTGCAATAACAAGGAAAGGATGGAAGTTTGTCTCAAAAAAAAATAAAAAAATGGAAGTTGCATTTAGGCACCGAGCTCGAACGAGCTCGAACGAGCCTAACTACCGAGCTTGAACGAGCTTAGGCTCGTTCGTTCAGCTTGTTCGTGCCTAACCAAGCCGAGCTCGAGTTTCACCCTGGGATCGCGAGCCGAGCTTGTGCGCCAAAAAAAGCTCGAATAATTTTTAGGCTCGAGCTCGGCTTGGCTCGTTTCCCGTTCGAGCCAAGCTTGAACATCTCAAGCTCGGCTCGTTCGGCTCGAATATCACCCCTAGCTAGAAGGATTGCCTGCACGATCAATTCGCACTTGGAATGAGCTACAAGACCTGTTCCTCAACAAGTTCTTTCCTCCTGCAAAGACAGCTGCCCTCAGACAACAAATCACGGCTTTCAGACAAAAGCCAGGGGAACCACTAGCACAAGTCTGGGAGCGCTACAAGAGGCTTCTGAAATCCTGTCTTACTCATGGCCAGCCGCCATACGTCATCTAAGAGATCTTCTTCAACTGCCTAGATGCGCCTACTAAGGACCGGATCAACAACTACACCAACTATGAGTATCTTAGATACACTACACGCCGAGCATGGGAGGTATTTGAGACGTTGGCAAACTATGACTACACATATGGGACTTCTGCGGCCGCTTCTCACGAAAGGTATGAAAGGCCTACCCCATCTATGCCGTTGTATGTGCCACCTAAAGAAGTTGATCCAAACGTCAGGGACCAATTCCACAACGACCAGGTGCGCCGTCTCACCAGGCAGGTTAAATTCCTCTCTAAAGATAAACCATGTTTGGAATGTCGGTCTGTGAGGCACAACACTACTGTGTACCCACACGTCGATCAAGTACATCTAGGAGAGACCCACGAGGAGGTAAGGTATGTGGGGGGACATTACTCAGGGCAGCATCAGAATCAAAACTGGAGCTATTATCGACAGCCCCAGCATCAGAATCTCTCTCCCTACAGAGCACCTGGTCACCCTGATAGAGAAAGTAAGAAGGATGACATGCAGACCATCCTTGAAGAGATGCGGAGGAATCATTCAGACACCAAGCAGTCTATCAATTCCATCCACACTCAAATGCATCGTGTCAACTCCAGGTTTGGGGACATCGATATCTGGAGGAAATCGATTATTGGCCAGCTTGCAGCAGGCGCCCCGAGACAGTCAGGTATGCTCCCTGGATCTTATGAGCCCAACCTTAAGGGCAAATCTGTGGGGCAAGTAGCTGCAATGAATCTAAGGAGTGGGCGACAGATGCAAACTCCCGAGCCTAACACCGAAGGAGAAGCTGTAGCAAACAACTCGACATCGAACAAGCCAGTCGACATCGACCAAAACGTACTCGACATCGACCAACATCAACTCGATATCGACCAGAACGTGCAACCCAAGCTGAAGTCGACCAATGTAGTCGATATCGACCAGCACCAACTCGATGTCAACCAACCTGTACTCGACGTCAACCAACCTTCAGCACCTCCGACGAAGAAAAAGCTGCCTTTCCCGACAAAATCTCCAAAGGATCCAACAGAGAAGAAATTCCAGCGCTTCATTAAGATGTTTCAAAGGCTCAATGTCACCATACCCTTCACAGAAGCTCTTAATGAGATGCCATCCTATCTCAAGTTCCTAAAGGAGATTCTGAGCAAAAAGCGGTAAATGGTTGAGATCGCAGAGGAGTGCAGCCAGATGGATGTTCTTGAGAAAGGGCCAGATCCAGGTAAGTTTGCTATAACCATTGGATTTGTTCAATATAGATTTAATGCATTATGTGATCTTGGAGCCAGTGTGAGTATAATGCCTCTATCAATATGGTCCAAGATTAAGATATGTACCCTAGAGCCTGTAGATGCTAAGCTTTACATGGCGAACAACACGGTGGTCATCCCAACAGGCATGGTGGACAATGTGCCAGTACAAGTAGGTAAGTTCTTTGTCCCTGCTGATTTCTTGGTTATTGATATGGCGAAGGACCCTGCTTGTCCAATTATTCTATGAAGGCCCTTCTTGGAGATGGTGGATGCCAACATAAGCGTAAGGAAGGGAGCGCTCACTTTCAACATCAGCGATGAGGTAATTGAGTATTCCTTCAATAAAACTGAAAGGCATACATGTCCCATGGAAGAGGTAAAGTCCATATCAGCTGGTTACATTACTTGCGGGGAGCTTAAGGTAAGAAATAAGACTCCCAAAGAGCTGAAAAAGAGGGATATGGTAGCCCAGGTGGAAGAGATCATGGCCATTTTGAACGACGACCTAGAGGATCTACTTGACATCGACCAAGGTAAGTCGACGTCGACTAACTTCTTTTCGGATGCCTTGACAGGATTCAAGTATGGGCTCGAAGTCGACCAGAGTTACTCGACGTCGAGTAACTTGGTCGACGTCGACCAGACTCAGGCTCTCTACCTACAGCAGCAGCGTCGAGCAAACAACTCGAAGGCGAGGACAACTCGACGTCGACCAAGTTGGTCGACGTCGACCAAAACCCTACTTTCTCGACTTCTCCTTCCTCGACCAGTAGTCCACCAGACGAGCCAAATTCCTCGATGTCGAGTACCCTTACTCGAAATCGACCAGAACAAGAGGTTCTTGAATCCAATTCTGCGAAGGTAAGCCAAGTTATGGACAACTCTTCTCCAATTTCTATTAATCATTTATCTATACATGGAAGAGGTTTGCCTTGGTATGTGGGATTATGTAGGATTTCCAATGATGAGTCTAAAGAGTATGAAATAGGCGACAAAGTCTATCTTGTCAAATCAAAGGATCATTGGTGATAACTCACTCCCTTGATGAAAATCGGAATAGTTGTTCCAAAGGCTTTGACAGGATGTTTGTGTCAAAGGCCTTGGAGTATTAACAGTTGATGAAATACAAAACCTATCTTATTATTCGTATATTATTTTATCTTATTATATACTTCCATTATATTATACATATATGAATGACTAACCATTTCAGGAAGTATAAATTGAGATTACATCCTTCCTTACACGTTGAAGAGATCAGTTCAAAATAGATCATGGCGTTTCAATGTATCCATATATAGAAGATTGCAAGATCGAACTGATTCCAAAAGAGCCGTTGGAGATCTGGTGATGAAGATCCACACGCTCCATGCTATCTCCATGCTAGTATATAAAGGAAAGGAAGGAGAAGACAGACACAGAAGTGCTACACACGAGCTTCAATTCATTCCAGCAATCTGTCTTCCAAGTGTCTCTCTGCTAAGCGCTCAAATAGTTTGTTGTTTATTTCAAAGCCTTTGAGAGTCATTGTGAGCTTATAGGATATATTTATTTCAAGTGTTACTCGAGAGTTTATAACTCGGGAAGTTGCACTAGGCTATTGATTTGCGAGAGTTAGAGGATTGTACTAGATAGCTGAGAGAGGTGGGGCTCTTCTAGATTGGTCTAGGACTCCAAGGGAACGTGAGTTGACTAGATTGCAATTGTATAGGAGAGAGGCTTCTCGGTGAGCTATTAGGATCCTAAGCTAAGCAATCAATAAAGCCTTTGAATCCTAGGGTTGTGGAAGAACCCTAGGCGGGGACGTAGGCCAAGTTGTGCTGAACCTCGTAAACAATTACTCGTGTCCTTTACTTATTTGTTTTACCTTATTTCCGCACTTGGTTCGAATTGTTTGACTTTGTGATTCAGGTTTTCTCAAAGGGTTTAGCACGAGCTTCAAAAGCCTTGAGACTTTCTTCGAAAAACGGGCATACTCTATTCAACCCCCCTTCTAGAGTATTTCTATATTACATTATTTTACATTTTCGAACCTTCAATTGGTATAAGAGCTTTACTCACTGTTTTTGATCTAACAATCTTGTGAGTTTTCGATCATGTCTGGTGAAGCAAGCGGAGGATTTGCACAGGGAAGGTCCACAAGCAGACCGCCACTCTTTGTAGGAAACAACTTTGTCCACTGGAGATCCTTGATGAAGATGTTCATCATAGACCAAGATCTAGAGCTTTGGAACATTATAGAGAATGGTCCGAAGATTCCAGAGAAGAAAGGACCAAACGATACCAAAGTTGCAAAGAAGGAGTCTGAATACAACCAAGCAGATCTTGAAACCATCTCCAAAAACTACAAGGCTATTAACTTACTTTATTGTGGTCTTAGCACTGATGAGTTTAACCGTATTTCCTCTTGTAGGTCAGCTAAAGAGATTTGGGACAAGTTGGTCGTCACCTATGAAGGAACAAGCCAAGTGAAAGACACCAAGATCAGCATCTTCCTTCGAAAGTATGAGCCCTTCAAGATGAAGTCCGATGAGTCAATCAAAGCCATGTTCACACGATTCACAGAAATCACCAACAACCTTGACTCTCTCGGCAAGAGCTTTACCAACGTTGAGAAAGTGAGGAAGATACTGAGGTGCCTTCCAAAGGAGAAATGGGGTCCAAAAGTAACAGCTATAGAAGAAGCTCAAGACCTCACCACTCTACCCCTTGATGATCTCCTTGGGAAGCTGATCACGCATGAGATGATCCTTAATGAAGACGATGGAGAACTTCCAGCTAGCACCAAGAACTTGGCACTCAAGTCTAAGAAGGATGAGTCCAAGGATGGATCTGATTCTGAAGATGAGGATGACGATGAGGATGATTCTTTTGCTCTTATCACAAGAGGCCTTGCTAGAATTCTCAAAATGAAGAAGCAATTCAACAACAAGGATGGATCAGAGTCTTCAAAAATTTTGAGGTAAGCCTCAATACAACAAGTATGAAAAGAAGACTAAACCGTTGTCTTGTTTTGAATGTGGTGAAACAGATCATCTTGTGAAGGACTGCCCTCAAAAGACAAAGAGCCAGCTCAAGAAAGGTGACAAATGGAAGAAGAAAGCTATGGTAGCTACTTGGAGTGATTCCAACTCTGACTCCGACGATGAGAAGGCCAACATTTGTCTGATGGCTTCTGGAGATGAATCTCACGATGAAAAGCTTGAAGCTACTGTAAGAGAACTTATGGAAAGTCCAAAAGAGGTATTATCAGAATTCCTTTCAAATATGATTGCCAATGAAGAGAAGCTTATTTCCCAAACTAACATTCTTATTAAGAGAACTATGGACCAGGAAAGAACTATTGAGGATCTGTCTATGAGGGTTAAAGGTCTTGAAGCTTCTTATTCAGGTCTTGACATTAAAGTCAAGACGCTTGACTCGGAGAAATCTGAACTCAAGCAAGATCTCTCCTCTCTAAGAAATGAGCATCATGACTTAGAGAACGAGAAGATCTCCCTGAATAATAAGATTCTAGACCAACAGACAGCCCTCATAAGTTTTACCAAATCCAAAGGCACTCTCGATAAGATGTTGGGTGAGCAACAAAGTTCTCTAAACAAAAGTGGTATTGGTTACAACCCAAAGTTTTTAAAGAAGCAACACTTTACCACTTTTGTAAAGGCTAAAGGAAGCAGAACCTCTCCTATATGTCACCATTGTGCTAGAAAGGGACATGTAAAAGAGACCTGCCCTTATAGAAGAAAGGATCCTTATATTATTCGCAATACATTTCCTGTTCATTTGAGAAAAGAACGGATAACACAAGTTTGGGTCCCAAAAGGCACTATTTTACCAAACATGGTTTACCCCAACAATGGATCCAAATTTGCTTATTGGTCTAGCCACAAAGGTTGATGTCTGTTTTGCAGGAGATCACCAAGGTGAAAGAACACAAATGGATTATTGATAGTGGTTGCTCGAGGCATATGAGTGGGAAGAGTTCTCTCTTTCATGATCTAAAGGAGCAATCCACGGGAACAATCACTCTTGGTGACAAAGGGAAATGCGACATTGTTGGTATTGGTAGTGTTGGAAGTGATTCCAGCCATAGTATTAAAAATGTCTATCTTGTCAATGGTTTAAAGTATATTTTGCTTAGCGTTTCTCAATTATGTGATAGTGGTAACAATGTCAGATTTAACAAGAAAAGATGTATAGTGTGCAGAGATGATACAGGTGAAGTTATATTGACTGCATATCGTTACAACAACATATACGCTGTAAATGCTGATCAAGTGGCACAAGGAAGCTTACCCTGTTTAAAGGCCTTGACGGACGGGGAGACTCGGTCATGTGAGTCCACATACACTACAGAAGCTTGTGTCCAAAGGGCTTGTAAGAGGACTACCTGAGATGGACTTCAAAGGTATTGACATGTGCAATGCTTGCACACGAGGTAAACAAACACGTAGCTCCTTCAAACCCAAAAAGGTTGTAAGTTCTTCTAGACCCCTTGAACTTTTACATATGGATTTATGTGGTCCTATGCGAGTCAAATCTCCCAATGGTAAAAAGTACATGCTAGTTGTTGTCGATGATTTTTCAAGATATACTTGGGTTGCATTTTTGAAAGAAAAATCAGAGGCCTTATTTGAGTTTTCAAAACTTTGTAAGGAGTTGCAAACTTTAAGAAATGAGCCCATAGTGTCTATTCGGAGTGATCGTGATAGGGAGTTCGATCAACTTCAATTTGATTTGTTTTGTGCTAAATATGGCATCTCCCATAACTTTTCTGCTCCTTGGACACCTCAACAAAATGGGGTTGTGGAACGCAAGAACCGCACCTTAGAGGATATGACCAGGACTATGCTTTTAGAAAATGCATTACCTAAAACCTATTGGGCTGAAGCTGTTAACACAGCTAACTACATTTTAAATCGTTGTCTAATTCGTTCCATCTTAAAGAAAACTCCTTATGACCTTTTCAAAGGCCGCAAACCACTTATATCTTATTTTAAACTCTTTGGCTGTACTTGTTTTGTTCATAACAATGGAAAAGATAACCTTGGGAAATTTGATGGGCGTAGTGATGAAGGTATATTTCTTGGCTATTCCACGAGTAGCAAAGCTTATAGAATCTTCAATAAAAGGACCCAGGTAGTTGAAGAAAGTATACATGTTGTTTTGATGAATGCAATGATGGTGCTTTGAGTGAAAGTGTTGCAGATATAGATCTTAATATCCATGAAGAGAACGAGGAAGGTGATGATGCTGCGACCATGAACACAGAGAAAAGGAACATGCAGGAACCGATTCATAACACTGAAGAATTGGCCCAAGGTGTTGAAGATGCGTCCAAAGCCCTTGGTGTCCAATCCAACAGTGTTGAGATGTCAGAAACTGCTGTAACTGAACCTAACAGGACCACGGAGTCAGATGTACCACAAATCAATCCTGATGGTGTGACGAATCAAGGAGCTGAGACTAGCAAAAGGAAATTCAAATACTCCTCATCACACTCATTAAAAGATATCATTTCTGACCCTACTTCTAGTGTTCAAACTCGTTCTAAACTTAAAGACCTTTGTGCTTTTAACGCATTTGTTTCTCTTATTGAGCCAAAGAAGGTAAATGAGGAACTTCAGGAGCCGGACTGGATCATTGCTATGCAAAGTGAGCTTAACGAATTTGAAAGGAACAAAGTCTGGACCTTGAAGCCTAGGCCCAAGCATCAATAAGTCATTGGCACTCGATGGGTGTTTCGAAACAAGCTAGATGAGAATGGCAAGGTTGTGAGGAACAAGGCAAGGCTTGTTGCTCAAGGCTACAATCAAGAGGAAGGTATTGACTACGAGGAGACCTTTGCTCCCGTAGCCAAGCTTGAAGCCATTCGCATTTTATTAGCATTTGCATCTTTGATGAGCATAAAGTTATATCAAATGGATGTCAAGTGTGCTTTTCTTAATGGTTTCTTAGAAGAAGAAGTATATGTGGCTCAACCCCCAGGTTTTGAAAGCTCAGAATTCCCCAATCATGTTTACAAACTTGACAAGGCGCTTTATGGTTTGAAACAAGCCCCAAGAGCTTGGTACGAGCGCTTGTCAAAATATCTTTTAGAAAATGATTTTAAAAGGGGGTTGATCGACAAGACTCTTTTTATCAAGACCAAAGGAAAGGACATTTTGGTTATTCAAATTTATGTTGATGATATATTATTTGGTGCTACTAACACATCTTTGTGCAATGAATTTTCTGACATTATGTGCAGTGAATTTGAGATGAGCTTGATGGGTGAACTCAACTTCTTTTTGGGGTTACAAGTTCATCAATCCAAGAAAGGGATCTTCGTCAACCAAAGCAAGTACACTAAGGATCTCTTGAAGAAGTTCAAGATGGATCAATCCAAAGCAGCCAAGACTCCCATGAGCTCAACATTGTCTCTAGATCAAGACAAGACTGGAACAAGTGTCAATCAAAAGGAGTATCGAGGAATGATTGGATCTTTATTATATCTCACGGCTAGTAGACCTGACATCATTTTTAGTGTTTGCATGTGTGCTAGGTTTCAAGCTGATCCAAAAGAATCTCACCTAGTGGCTGTGAAGAGGATCTTTCGATATCTCAATGGCACTAAGGAACTTGGACTATGGTACCCAAAGCAAAAAGATTTCACTTTAATTGGATATTCTGATGCAGATTTTGTAGGCTACAAGGTGGATAGAAAGAGCACATCAGGATGTTGCCAATTCTTAGGAGCATCTTTGATCAGTTGGCACTCAAAGAAGCAAAACTCAGTTGCTCTATCCACTGCAGAAGCCGAATACATTGCAGTTGGAGCTTGTTGCTCCCAAATCCTTTGGATAGCTCAACAAATGCGAGATCTTGGCATCAACCTCAAGGGTATCCCAATTAAGTGTGACAATACAAGTGCCATATCCATCACTAAGAATCCTGTTCAGCATTCAAGGACCAAGCATATTGATGTAAGACATCATTTCATTAGAGATCATGTTGAAAAAGGTGATGTGTCCATATCTTTTATTTCTACTGATTATCAATGGGCTGACATTTTTACTAAGCCTTTGGCAGAGGACAGATTCACCTTCATTAGACGAGAGATTGGGATGCTTAACAAGGATGCACTTTCGTAGGGGGAGCTTTCCCTTTACGAAAGATAAACTCCACTCAATGTCAAGACCTTTGAGAGTTATGTCAAGGTCTGCAAACTGAACAGTGGAGTACATATATCGGATCATATATTTTTGGTTAATATCTTTTTAGATATTTAATCAATTATATTTGTTTTAATCGGATTTCAAAAATTGCCTATTTCTATGATTTCCTTAACCGTTAAGATATTTTATTTTTGGATATATATTTTTAGTTACCTTGTCCGATTTTAATGGGTATTTGAATTTGAATTTGAAATTGAAAACCTTTCAAATCTTAGCAATGTAATGATTTCTTTCCTTGGAACCCTAAACCCATCCCATCAATCCGTCACCCTCTCTCTCTACTTAAACCAATTCTGTACCCGATTACAACCCACACTCAAAATTTTCCAAATCCTTTCCACTCCTTCATCTTCAACCTCTCAAAGAAACCCTAACCAACTACTTCCATGGCACCCAAAACCAAGAAAGCTGTCACTCCCAAAAGACTTGGCGCCACCCCCAAGGGACGCCAGGCCACTGCTACCTCTCCCACACCCGAACCTGCTACTCAAGCCATCATCCCAGTAGTTGTCTAGAGCACCATTAAGGCGAGCTCGGCCACGGCTCCCAAAGGCTCTCAGAAGCGCGCTGCTAAGAAACCCTTGAGTACTAAACAAAAGGGGAAGAGAAAGATTCTGGCTGAGGAAGAGGACGAGGAAGAAGAGGAAGACGACCTTGATGCCGCCCTGGAGCGAGATGCTGCCAAGGAAGCTGAGGAAGAGGCCTTGAGGCAGAAAAAGGCCGATGAGGAGGCCGAACTTGCTAAGAAAAAGGCCGAGGAAGAAGCTGAGCGGATTCGGAAGGAAGCCGAAGCCGAGGAGGTTCCATCCGAGGAGGAGCCTGAGGAAGAAGAAGAAGAAGAGCACGAGGGATCCGGAGAGGACGAGGAACCTGAAGGTGATGAAGCGGGGTCCGGTGAAGACTCGGGGTCCGAGGAAGAGGAGGAAGAAACTCCCTCTCCTTCTCCTCCTCCTCCCCCGTCTCCGAAGAAGCGGAAAGCCCCTGCTCCAGTCAAGCCTCCATCCCCTAAGCGTACCAGGAAGGGCCCTATCAAGAGTCTTGTAGCGCCTGTCAAGAGAGCTGCTCCAACTGTTGCGCGCAGAAAGAACGCAGACCCCCCGGCCTATATCCAGGTAAATCAATCCTTGCCCTCCTCTTGGTTTTTAGATGTTGAGACTGCTGGTAAGTGGGTAGACGAGTTTCGTACTCGTAAGCTTAGCTGTTCAGATTTTTTAGACTTTGAATTCTTTGAAGCTTTGAAGATGCCTTGCATTGAGCTCCTCAAAAATTCCCCAGCCTGGACTCTTCTTAACCGAGAAACTGTTTACTACCCTGAGCTTACCCGACTCTTCTACATCAACCTAAAAGCCAAGAACGACACTGATGGTTGGTCTTTGGAGACTGTTGTCAAAGGGGTTAGAATCTCTCTCAACCCCAATGATTTTGCAGATCTCCTAGGCTTACCTACCCCTGTTCCACCATCTGAAATCCACCCATCAAAAGAAAATTGCATCATCCTAGCCCGAGCCAAATATCTCCTACCCGAAGCGTCCAACAACACCTCAAAGCAACTCACCCACTCATCCCTAACCCTTGAGGCAAAAATTATCTTTAACATCATTGTTAGATGCCTCTTACCCCGTCTCAACTCTGGCTCACTCCTAACCGACAATGCCATGGTCCTGCTCTACCGCATTCTAAATGGCCTTGACCCAGATCTGGCCAACACTATCCTTGGTACCATGGCCCCTGCCAGAAAAGCTCGTAAAGGCTCTCCCTTCCCCTTTGCTACCCTTTTGACCCCCATCTTCAAAGCTTCTGGAATTGATGTCAAAAATGAAGAGCAGCTGCGTCATACGGGTATGTTCGACTCTAAAGGCCTTGAAAAGATTGGCATCACTCGGTCTCCCCAAGGGACCTTGAGTCTTGCCACTCCTTCAAAAGCCTTTCCCACTGCTCCAGCTTTCGATGAACGCATGGACAACCTAGAGTTGGGCTTGGAGGAAGTTCGCTTGGATATTAAGGAGCTGCAGAAGGAGTTGATGACAACGATGAGCGGGATTTCAACGATGCTGGAAGGAATGTGGACGAGGCTCACTGATGATGCTCTGGATTGACCAAGCCTAAACCTTATCCCACCCTATCCCACCCCTGAAACTTGTTACTTTGCTGGTTTTTGGAAACGTTTTCAAAACATTTGGTAACTTTTGGTAACTGTTTTACCTCCGCCCTTTGTTGAAAGACAAAAAGGGGGAGATGATCGTTAGACTTTGAAAACCTCTTTTTAAAGGTCGTGGAGGACCTTGGTTTTTGATTTATGGTTTTCAGTTGGATAGTTTTTGCATGCTTTAAAAATCTGATCCAACATTTGTCTAACCCTTGCAGGTACTTAGTCTGATTGTGATTATGTTATATTCGTTTGACTAAGTTGCAGGGATGCACAGGTTTTGTCTTTCATCAAGGGGGAGATTGATAACTCCCTCCCTTGATGAAAATCGGAATAGTTGTTCCAAAGGCTTTGACAGGATGTTTCTGTCAAAGGCCTTGGAGTATTAACAGTTGATGAAATACAAAACCTATCTTATTATTCGTATATTATTTTATCTTATTATATACTTCCATTATATTATACATATATGAATGACTAACCATTTCACGAAGTATAAATTGAGATTACATCCTTCCTTATATGTTGAAGAGATCAGTTCAAAATAGATCATGGCGTTTCAAAGTATCCATATATAGAAGATTGCAAGATCGAACTGATTCCAAAAGATCCGTTGGAGATCTGGTGATGAAGATCCACACGCTCCATGCTATCTCCATGCTAGTATATAAAGGAAAGGAAGGAGAAGACAGACACAGAAGTGCTACACACGAGCTTCAATTCATTCGAGCAATCTGTCTTCCAAGTGTCTCTCTGCTAAGCGCTCAAATAGTTTGTTGTTTATTTCAAAGCCTTTGAGAGTCACTGTGAGCTTATAGGATATATTTATTTCAAGTGTTACTCGAGAGTTTATAACTCGGGAAGTTGCACTAGGCTATTGATTTGCGAGAGTTAGAGGATTGTACTAGATAGCTGAGAGAGGTGGGGTTCTTCTAGATGGGTCTAGGACTCCAAGGGAACGTGAGTTGACTAGATTGCAATTGTATAGGAGAGAGGCTTCTCGGTGAGCTATTAGGATCCTAAGCTAAGCAATCAATAAAGCCTTTGAATCCTAGGGTTGTGGAAGAACCCTAGGCGGGGACGTAGGCCAAGTTGTGTTGAACCTCGTAAACAATTACTCGTGTCCTTTACTTATTTTCTTTACCTTATTTCCGCACTTGGTTCGAATTGTTTGACTTTGTGATTCATGTTTTCTCAAAGGGTTTAGCACGAGCTTCAAAAGCCTTGAGACTTTCTTCGAAAAACGGGCATACTCTATTCAACTCCCCTTCTAGAGTATTTCTATATTACATTATTTTACATTTTCGAACCTTCAATTGGTTTCCCAACAAATTCAACAAGAAGAAGATGGGGCCCTTCACGGGGAACAAGATCCATTCAGGCGGATTGGAGCTGATGGACAAAAATGGAGTCATGTTTGAAGTCCATGCTACATGGGCCCTCCAAATGCCACCTTGAGCTTAACGGAGAAAGTCGGCCTAGTGACTATAAAATCTAGAGCTTGTAAATAGACATTTATTTTTTGGGATTTGTGGACATTGTTGTTTTTGGTTTTTGATTTTGGACATTGTTTTTCTATTGTGGGTATTTCTTTACTAACGAATCCGGTAGGTAAAAGAAGTTGCAGACTTACTCGACGTCGGGTAAGTTACTTGACATCGACCAAAAACATCGAGCAAAAAGGAGTCTGTGGTCGAGGAAAACCAACCTGGAGGCATCACCTTACTCGATCTCGAGTAGTCTTGGTCGACATCGACCAGCTTCCTCGAAATTGACCAACTTTTGTCGATGTCGACCATCTCTGCAGCAACATTGCACTCGATTTCCGATGTTCATCGCGCCTGTTTAGTAAGTTTCTTTCTTTACCCTTGTTTTTATATAGTGAAGACACTGTAATGTTTAAGTATGGGGTGGGGGGAAGGCCTTACTTTATGCATATTTGATTTTATTTGACATTATGTGTGCATACTTTTAAGTTTACTTCTTGAATTGCTTATACATGGCTACTTTGGATTTCATCTTTGATATATGTGCTTATATGCATGTTTTCCAAAGTTTGAAAAATCACCCCCATTGAAATTTTTTTATTAGTGTCATGGAAGCTTTATTGAAGCCGACAATGCAAAATTGGATTCATTAGAGATATCATATGAAATTGCCTAGTAAAGGCAAGTCACAATGAAGTGTATATTTTTATTGAAAACCATGAAATGAGGTAAGATTTGATGTTGCTTTTGACATGTTGCATAATAAGAGGATGGAGAACTTTATATTTCCATATAATGCTCATATGTTTATATTCCTTAACCTTACCTATGCTTATGCATCACAAAAGCCATATTGAGCCTTATTTCATATTATTGTCCACATGATCTAAATATTGCCCATTCTTTACCTTATTTCCTATCCGGGGATTATGTTGAGAATGATGTTACATTATGGAGATTATTATATGATGTTTGTTTTGTTGCTATATATCATTATTGGAGTTTGGCAGGAAATTGAAAAAATATATTATGGAAAATTTAATGAGTGAAAGAAAATCCGATCACCTCAAGAGATAAAAGTAGATCGACCATGCTCGCTGAGATAATAGTTTGGCGAGATGGGACACACAGGTGAGAAATCAAAAGAAGAAGGAATGTGCCATGAAAGTTTGGAAATTACTCCATTTCTCCGGATTATTAGCACTACATTGCCAAAAATTGCCCACCTTTAGCCTTTTACCAATCTACTCCTTATTGAGCTTAAATTAAAGTCCTCTTGATTATTAATGCTTTTTCACGAATGAATGTCTTGCATAACCTTCCTTTTGTGAGTAGATGTTGCTTTTATTGCACATGCATTGATTTGTGACACAAGTATCTTTTCGAGGATGGTAATTGATTGCAGGGTTATATGAGAATGAATCTAATATGTTGAGAGTTTTGATTACTTCCCCTGTATGACGATTAAAAGTATTGCTTGAGGACAAGCAAGCTTAAGTATGGGGTGTTTGTTGTGAGCCTAATTTGCCATGTTTTACACTTACTTTTATATCGATTTCTGCATGCATTTCATACATTTGGGTTAGAATAATATATAATTTGTGTAGTTTATGTTTATTTGCCAATTATGGAGGTCTACACAAGTTTTTGTTATATTTCGCAGAAATCGGACGCACTTTGGAGCTTAAAGGAAAGTCATGAAGAAGCTAAGGATGGTGCGGCTGGAGAAAACGCTATTTTTCACCATTCATCGTTCTGAATCAAGCTTTGATATCTTCATGAGAGTTGTAGCCCTCGGAAAGAGCTTTCCAATGCATGCTCGGGAAAGTGAGTTTCAAGAACGGAGCATAATGCTGAAAGCCGACATAGTTACTCGAAGTCGACCAAACTGGTCGAAGTAGACCAAATTCTACTCGCCTTTTGCTCCAGAAGACGAGATCGAGCACGAGCTGAGCACAAGAGCACTCGAGTTGAAGAATTCTACTCGACGTCGAGGAAGTTGGTCGACGTCGAGGAGACTCCAGAAGCTGTCCGAATCCGAGATCGAGGAGAAGTTCGAGTTTGGTGGTTACTTGCAAGCCAAGATTCGAGATATTCTATCAAGATACATCAAGTTCTATCAAGAGAAAGAAGATCTATCCATAATAGTCCTAGTTTCCTTTTGGATTTATTTCTTTTATTTCCCTAATTTAATCTTTAGATATAGATAGAAAGTTTAGATATAGATAGAATATTCTTTCCTAGATTAGCTAGGGAATGAACACTATAAATAAGGCATTAGGGAGCTGGATTTTATTCATTCAATCATCCAAGCTACAAGCTAATGGAGAGAGAAAGTCGAGTAGGAGCGTAGAGAGCTTAGGCCGAGAGCAAGTTGGAGTTGTCGAGAGACGTTTTGGATTCAATCGGTTGTAAGTTTTATTTAGTTTATTTAATGCAATTTATTTTCTTGAAATCTCTGATGAGTTTATTCATGATGAAGAGCGAGTAGTCACCCAACTTCTAGGGTCGGGGTGAGCCCGACGGTAGCCATGTCAGATGATGCGGTAAAGGTAAAATCTTTTGATGCAATTCGTCTTCTATCCCTACAAGCATGATTCTTTAGCGAAAGTTGAAGGTGATCCTTGTTTGTGTTATTGAAGTGAAAGTGATCTTAATACAACTTGGATTAGATATGTGAATAAGGGGTTAGTAACAATTGGGGTTTATGCGAAAACCTCTACATTCCTATTTGTTAATAACGAAGGTTAGTTGATGAAAACCATGATCTTTTATGCCTTTATGTGTTATTTTACATGGTTATCGTTGTGCTGTTGAAACCTTGATCTTGGAAGTCTTTAGTATATTGATTTATTTTCCCAAAATTTTGAGTTTGCATTCGTTTCCATTCGAAAAGGTGAGATTTTTAGTTTCTGTGTTTAGTCGATTTCGAACAGTTTTGCTCGACGTCGAGGAAGTTGGTCGACGTCGAGAAAGGGTTGGTCGAGGTCGAGTTCTTATGATTGGTTTTCGTTTCTGCTTGGTTTGCTTTCTGTTTTTGGTCAACATTGTTAGTCGATTTCGAGTTGTTTGGTCAAAATCGAGGACTCTTCTGGTCGAAATTCTGCGGAGATGTGGAACTGAAAAGGCGGGCGTTGACACGCTTCCTCGTGGATCGATCCTGACTGTCTTCTACTATAACGGGATGAAGTCTTGTATTTATTTGATGAGACAGGGAGTCAGTTTGCTTTTATATTTATTTATATTTTCATACTTGACCATCCTCCTGCAACAACGGGCCACGCTTTTAGAATTCTATGACATCAATACTTGCAGCTACTGGATCAAATATGTGATCTTTTAAGATTAATTTCTTCAACAATCGAACTTTAGCACAGAACATTTTAGCAACTAAATCAGGTGTATGTTCAGATCCTTCTCCAAATAATAATTGTTCTTGTATTTCCGGCCAATTTGGATTGCATGTCATGGTTATAAATTAATCGGGCTTTCCAAATTTCTGAACGAGAGCCATAGCATTTAAATTACGGCATTTCATATCTCTAGACCCACCAACAAAAGATGCAGGAAGAATAACACGACGTCCAACATCAGAAGCTTTGCAACTACCATCATTTACACTATCAAATATTTCTTGATATAATTCACTCCTAATTAAAACCTGATTTCGACGAATAAAATCCAAACACGTGTTCTCGACTTTAATATACATATCAACAATATACTGTAGAAATAAACGAGCAGTATGAAGAAGAAAGTTTCCCATACGAAATTGGAATCTATAGCAATAATATTGTCGACATGATACATATTTACCTGATTCCGATGGCGGTGCATTTGATGCTACAATAAAAGGGTTACACCTTTAAATAAAACATTACAAAAATTAAGAATAGATTTAACAAGTTCATCAAATAAATAAATTTGCAGTACCTGCTAACTCTCTGTCTATAATATTTTCAGTTGTTTGTGTGTCATTAGTCAAAGGAAATGATGACTCATTGCATGGAACAGTTGGATATGTAGAGTCATGTTTTAGACCTTGGTGCCAACCAGATTGACCTTCATTAAACAAGAGTGGATATTGCAAAGGGTCATAGCAACCATAGTAATGTAATATTTGATGTTCATGATCGAATTTTCCATACACCACAATATGATGACTATTAATATGGTCAGAACTACTATCAACTACAATAGCTGCAACCTCATTGGAAGTAGGTGTATTATAGACGCGTTGATCCAAATTAATAGACGTGAACAGTAAAATTTCGGTGTTTGTTGCTATTCGGAATGCACGTAAAGACCGAAAGAATGATGCATAAGGATTGACAGAAATAATATTGATTAGAGCATCAATTATTTCAGGATGAAGGTCAGTCAATGTATTACAACGTGCATCAAATTCAGAAGCACCATCATAAAAGTATAGTTGCATGAATTTTGGTTTATCATTATGAGGTAGAAGATTAGGAAGGTAATGATAAAGTTTTCCTTTAACTAAAAAGGGTTAAATACCCTTTGTGTTACTACTTTCACTGAAATTTCCGCCAAGACAACTATACGCAAACAAATTATTATAGCCTCTAGAGAAGCGACGAAAATGTTGGCCAATAGCATCCTCTATGACAAATAGATCGTAAAGCTCATCACAAAAATTAATATTCACAAGCTTTATAGTTCCATTTGCACAGCAAAAAGTGGGGCATTCAAATGCAAACTTTTTCGCCCCACAATGTTTACATATCGATGGGTCAGGCAAATGCATTGGTGTGTATAATAAGTTATCCATACCTAAACCTTTAAGTGTGAATACATGATCTAATTTGCCAGAAGTATTTGTTGGTTGTGTTGTATAGATTAAACCACAATCAATATCAGTCTGGAAAAAAAGGACAACCATTATATAAGCACATGAAATTTCCTTATATACTATTATAACATTTAAGAAGACGCTCATGTCATCACTAAATAAGCAATTTATCTAAGATAATGTACACTAATGTAACCAACAACATAGTCAATTTTGATAGTACAAATAATTTAAATTATACAACAAATATAAGGACATATAAGGTTTAATAAACATTTTTTTAATGATTAAAGAATTGTGTTGTAAAAGGTTAAGTTATAAAAATGTAAACGAGTTCGCTGCACTTTTCGAGAAGCACATAGGGTCGGTATCTCATTAGCAACCTATGGGCAAAAAATAAAGAGAAAATTTTGAGTTAATAACTTCATCATTATAACAATTACACCAAAGTAAACAAAAGATATTAGCTGTAAATAACAATAAAAAAAGATAGTTTATTAAGGTAATTGTAACTGTTTTGTAGTTAATCTACAGGTAGATTAATATCACTAAACTAAAACTATAATCTCTGCATAAACATAATGAATAAATTAAAATAAATCTAAAGACAAAGAAATGGGAAGAAAACCAGCTTTATTACCTGATTCACAATTGATCTCGTTCCATACTAATATGTCGGCCCTAAAAGCTAAACTTAATGAAATTTATGCAACTACCCTTCTATCCGTAATTTTAAATGTAATTCACGGAAGACATACAATTTGGGTTTATAAATAATTATTTTATTATTTAAGGATAAATATCGTATTTTTAAAATTTGAGGAATATATAACTATTTAAGAAAGTTTAGAAGAATATATGACCAACTGTTTCTTAAAAAAAATACCTATAATATTACACCCTTAAATTCACATTAAACAAAAGTACAAAATGTATATTTAGTTTCTACATGATTGTTATAATATATTTGGGAAAAACTGTCAAAAAAAGAAACGTATAAAATTATGATAATTTAAAACACACACGATATAATAACATATAATAATCTCAGTTAAGGCCTAACCATTAACTTGTGTAACTACATCATTTTATTATTGGGCAATTTCAAGATTTTGACTTCACAAGAAATAGAATAACCACCCAAAAAAAATATCGCAAAGTAGATTAAATATAAACGGCCAAACACAGCAATTGGTGTACAAATATTGTAATAAAATCAATGGCAATAATGAAAATAACCAATTGTATTGCCTGATCAGGAGTTCTTCTTTTTCGACGAGCACCCACATGTTTAGCCATTGATGCGTCTCTAGCCATCTATAAATGATAAGCATTTCAGGAAGTAAAAGATTATTACTTAAGTCATGTAAATTGTAATGCAAACAAATACCTCGGAAAGAGGCCACATAAAATATGAAAATCAAGACCAGTACACGACTACGCATTGGATGACATGTAATGAAATCAGAGGAGGTAGGAGTTCCGATCTCATTTGCATTATCAGTAGCAATATAAAATAACCAATGATATGAACATGACTTTAGTTGATGCAGTTATAAAGAATTATAAATAACGTCATAAATTATATACCTCAATTCCAGTACGACGACGCCTACGTTGAAACAAGTCTAACATAGGAGAGTGTTCTGTACTTTCTACAGCTTCACCCAACCTGGGAAGTAACTTCAGAGTACAAATGGAAATAATTAATTAGACAAAATTTCTCAGAATAATTGTGTAATAGAAAATTGGTAAGCACATATTTGTAAGGCTCCTCATTCGGTTATAGATGTCGTTACAAAGAACATGATTACGATAAAAAAAACATACATATGAACAACCGCATCTGAATAAATATGCATATTAATTGCACATTCAATAAGAGGCGGCCATGATTATTAAATATTAAACAAACATAAATAAAAAAATTGATGTAATTATGCAGGTAAGGATGTGTATAAACCTCTTCAGCTATAGAAGTTGTACTTGCAACAATTAAATCAGTAATATGATGTCGTTGAAGTCCTTCAGAAGCATTTGATATATTACCCGATACACCAACATGTACCTAGAAAAAAAAAATTTGCTTAATGAGAATGTAAAGACTAAATATTATGCATATATAATCATCTGAAAATACTGCAACAACAAAAAAAACAAACTCCAAAAGATAGGAACAAAATAAATGATACACTTTAAATGGTGAAACTAAATGTAGGCACACACAATGAAGCCACAAAAGGAACATGACAGTATATAGGTTGAGGTTGTAGATCAATAGCATATTAAAGATCACTTAGTTAAACAATTGCCACTTCAGTTTTAACAACAGATGTACCTTTACATTACTACATTTACGATATATGAGATATTCGGTAGACGTAGGAGTTGAAATTCCTGCTAAAGCATCATCAGCAATCTGAAACAAAACATTGGATATGAGCCTGTTAATATATAATATTTGCAAAATGAAACCCATGTAAAATAGTGCTTCACTACAATGGTAGAAACTATACAATAGTACCTCGGCACGAGTACGGCGTTTGCGCCGGTGAAAGAACTCAGATGGGTCTAAAAAAGAAGTACTTGATTCTTGAGTTGAGGAAGGAGTGGTAATCTGAACCCATTGGTAAAAAATAAAGATAATAAATATGAATCATGATGTATTATTTAAATGGAAATTCGGTTACATTAAACATTGAATAAGGAAATCTGTGATGGCCAATTAAATCATAATGTTTCTTCTCCTATATTACTTAAAAAATGCAAGCACAACAAAGTAATAAGGCACAACTAGGAAATGACAATTTACATTTTCAGATCGCAAGTTAATCACAGAAGAAATGTCAGTTGTCACAACATTATGCACTTCATTTGCATCAGCAAGCGGACAAATAACTCCAAACACATCGGTGTTTCCAGTATAACACAACTCAAGTGCATCCTCAAGGCACCATTTTGTTGCCTACAGAAGACAACATGCATCAATACTCATAAAGATCAAATGAAAAAGGGTAAAAAGGTTGAATTAAGACAAACACTAAACTGACCTCTAGGAATTGATTAGCACAATCCATGGTTTCGCCCTCAACAACGTTAAGAAAAGAAGAAACCAATTGGTCCTTGGCCAAAGGTGAGAGTTTGTCATCCATTAGAGAGGTTACAGGAGAAGACATAAATTTCCTGGGGGGGGGGAAAGGGTAAATGTGAACCACAAAATGCAACTACAAAACAAGAAGTGACAAAGAATTACAGAAAGCAATAACTCATCATCTTAACGGATAACCAATGAGATAACAACAGAATTTTTTTAAGGAAAAAACATGTTATAACTTGAATATAAATAAAGGTGAAAAAAAAAACCAACAACGCATCATCTTGAATGATATCAAGGTTCCACATAAGCTATATAGGTTGAAAAGCAGATAATGTTACTGTGTTTTATGTGGACAATTCTCCATAAAGTTGAACAATGAAAGGGAAGGAAACACGTCAAAAAATAGGCAAAAACATCATTTACCAAGTGAGAAACTTGAGTTCCAAAAGACATTTACCATAATTTTCATTACTTAAAGAAGAGAAACCCACAAATATTCAAGTAGTACAAACAAATCCAAACAACTTAAATGCTATTTCTAAGACATTCTTCTGTGAGTATTTCGTAAACTAATTGATGTATTTATTCTCTTTCTATATGCAGGAAAAAGAACCTTAAAAACTAGATGGAAATTAATGACAACAAACCCAAACATGTATGCACCAAGACAATAACCATTCATCAATTTGGAGAACAGACTGACTTCCTAGTTGTTCTGAAATTAAAGCCATATATAAAGGAAAAAGAAAAGGGCAAACATTAAGGAAGAAAAATCGGGACATGAGGGAAAAAATTGGATGCAAAATCATTTCATAAAAGGAAAATCAAATCCCCTAATAACCCTAATCCGATTCATTGAGGCAGTAAAGCAATTTAAAAAAGGGGGAGAAAGTGTGGGACTAATGATGTGATCCGAGCTCTTTCGACACATGCTCGATGTTTTAGTCATAACAGGACCTATATTTGTCTGATGAAAGTCCATGAGTACTTGTTGGAAAGCTAATTCGAAGGGCTACATCTTTCATGAAGACCAAAATACCGAAATCATCCAAAAAGAGGTCCGAAATTAGAAATAATCCAGCTGTTCGAAATCTGGACAGTTTTCCCGACGCATTGAATGAAGTCGGAATAGATGAAGAGACATTGAACGGGATTCATTCAATGGAACTTGATGGTTTTGACACTTCATGATGACGTCCAACCCTCCATTTTCCACTAGGGGGTTGGCTAACTTTCTCCATCAATTCCCGAGAGAATTTTCATATTTTCCGTCTTTAATTTATTGTTTAATTGTTGCTTGGTTTATGGATATAAAATGCCTCAAACTTTCTCATTAGAAATAAGATATGAGTTGATAATTTTTGGAAGAAAAGTGTGTGTGTTTGGTTGATTTGGTGAGATGCCATTTTGACACCCCATTCCGGAGTGAGAGGCCGAGGAATGATCCCGTTTGTCTAACTCTTTCCGGTGAGATGCTTGTTAGAGTTGTTCAAACAAAGGCTTGATTGCTCGAGAGTGAGATGCCGACGAGTGAGAGAGTGAGTTTGGTGAGTCTATGGGTGAGATGTTCATAGATTTAGCCATCCATATCTTGTTTTTATTTTCCCCAAAAATAAAAGAGTCGCGTGTGTCCAATTTTGTTCTCGTGCTCGGTTGAAGCTTTGAAACTTGTTGGATCGATCCTTCGAGTCGCATCATTTGGTATCAGAGCTAATCCATCAAGTTCACAAAGCTTTATGTGATTCAATCACTTTCATCCACATCCCTCTTCAGAGCCGTCGCGGTTGCAACCATTACGCAGATCCAACGTACAGGGGCGTATCGTACCTTTTTGGAAAGGCAACGCAGATTTGAGAGTCTTCGCGGAATCAACCATCAAGATATCTTACGCAGATCCAACGTATAGGGGCGTAATGTTTCTTTTTGGAAAGCAACGCAAGATTCGAGGACGAATCTTTTTCAAAGGAGGGGAGGATGATGTGATCCGAGCTCTTTCGACACATGCTCGATGTTTTAGTCATAATAGGAGCTAATTTGTCCGATGAAATTCCATGAGTACCTGTTGGAAAGCTAATTCAAAGGGATACATCTTTCATGAAGACCAAAATGCCGAAATCATCCAAAAAGAGGTCCGAAATTAGAAATAATCCAGCAGTTCGAAATCTGGACAGTTTTTCCGACGCATTGAATGAAGTCGGAATAGATGAAGAGACATTGAACGGGATTTATTCAATGGAACTTGATGGTTTTGACACTTCATGATGACGTCCAACCCTCCATTTTCCACTAGGGGGTTGGCTAACTTTCTCCATCAATTCCCGAGAGACTTTTCATATTTTCCATCTTTAATTTATTGTTTAATTGTTGCTTGGTTTATGGCTATAAAATGCCTCAAACTTTGTCATGAGAAATAAAATATGAGTTGATAATTTTTGGAAGAAAAGTGTGTGTGTTTGGTTGATTTGGTGAGATGCCATTTTGACGCCCCATTTCGGAGTGAGAGGCCGAGGAATGGTCCCATTTGTCTAACTCTTTCCGGTGAGATGCTTGTTAGAGTTGTTCAAACAAAGGCTTGATTGCTCGTGAGTGAGATGCCGACGAGTGAGAGAGCGAGTTTGGTAAGTCTATGGGTGAGATGTTCATAGATTTAGCCATCCATATCTTGTTTTTATTTTCCCCAAAAATCTAGAAAAATCGGAATAAAAGAGTCGCGTGTGTCCAATTTTGTTCTCGTGCTCGGTTGAAGCTTTGAAACTTGTTGGATCGATCCTTCGAGTCGCATCAACAAGAATCTCACGTTTATATACAACTCTAATGAGATTCATATCAGACAACTAATTGTCAGTCAGATATAATTCAAAGACACTTACAATAATTTTCATTACCTAACCAAAAAAAACCCATAAATATTCAAGTAGTACAAACAAATTCAAACAACTTAAACGCTATTTCTAAGGCATTTTGTTGTGAGTATTTCATAAACTAATTGATGTATTTATTGTCTTTCTATATGCGGGAAAAAAACCATTAAGAACTCAAGAAAATAATCACAACAAACTCAAACATGTATGCACCAAAACAATAACCATTCATCAATTTGGAGAACACACTGACTTCCTAATTGTCCTGAAATTAAGGGCATATATAAAGGAAAATGAAAAGCCCAAACAATAAGAAAGAAAAATCAGGACATGAGAACAAAAATTGGATGGAAAATCAATTTAGAAAAAGAAAAATCAAATCCCCTAATAACCCTAACCGATTCATTGAAACAGCAAAACAATTTAAAAGGGGTGGGGGGAAAGTGTGAGACGAATGCGCAATTTCGTAGCCTGAAACAAGTTAATGGATAAAAAAAATTGTGGAAAAGTGTAAAATAATAAAACAGTTAATACGCAACTATAAAAAGAACAAGAAATTTAATCCATGTACGCCAAGGCAGCCATTTACAGGTGAGAAGAAAAAACAAAGACAAAAGTAACTTATATCTAAGGGTTATTTCAGGCTATGATTTAAGTTTCATTTTGAGGGTTTAGACTTGGAATTAAAGGTTTTTAATTTGCAATTTAGTCTGGCCTATTAGTCTCATACAAGAATGTCACATTTATGTACAACTCTAACATAAGTACCAATTGGCACAGTCTATTTCAGTACAATTAAACTCTTCAATGTGGGTAAAACAATAGAATCCATTCACCATCACATCCTCATGCGAACTTTCATCTACATGCTTAGCCAATTGTATAAAGTTCATGTGTTTCATATTCAAAGCTACAACAATTCGTTGACTTGATGCACTCATAAACTACTGTACTATGTGATGAACAGTTCAGCTTATACTATCAATCACTTTCGGTGAAAGAGAAAAAACGAGTCTCACGAATTTCACACTATAAATTCGAGAAAAGACAGAAAAATTGAGCAGACTTAAACAACAAAAGAGCACGAATCATACATAATTTTATCTACTAAAAATCAAAGAGGATTAAAATCTAACATTTGAGGACTCAATTTGGTGAAATTCGAAATCAATTTCCACCTAATTCTGAAAAGAAAATTGGATGCAAAATAAAGAGAACAATTACGACACTTTGGAATAAGAAAGCCCTAACAAAAACTATCTCAACGAAACTCAAAGTAACCTGGACTTCATACTTTCACAAACTGAAGGCAAACAGATACGGCGCAGAGAGAGTAGGTGAAGGACGCAGCCTGGGCCGTGGGCAATTCCAACAGTAAGAGTGGTGCGCAAGCAGACAACGAGATGGAACTGGGAATTGATCCACAAGAAGGTGCAGGACTGGTGAAGTAAGCGACAGAAGCATAATATAAACAGAGAGAGAAGAGAAGAGACACTACCGAAGCCGGTGAAATGTCAGGCGAACGAGAATATAGAAACATCAAGAAGGAGGATGGGGTGAGACAGAGAGAGGTACTGACGGGAAAGGCGGTGGAAGGCAGATAAGAGGAAGAATTAAGAAGGAGGTGGGAAGGAAGGAAAAGACGGGCAAAGATTGAAAAATTCATAGAATCTACCGTAAAAACACAAGCTCGATCAATCTCACCCATTAAGATTGAGGTATTTAATAACCACGGTTTGGACCACAGAACGCGTAACACCCAAGCATGATCAATCTCATGTTTATGTACAACTCTAATGAGATTCATATCGGACAAGTAATTGACATTCAGATATAAATCAAACTCACGAATATTTGCCAAAAACAAGCCAACTGATATTCACAAGAACCAATATGTACAAAAACAAAAGGAAGACGTTCAAAGGAAAAAACCAAACCTAATCTAAGAGCAGAAGAAGAAGAGAGTGAGATGAGGAAGTTTCAATCATCTACACTCTAAGATTAGCACCCGAAGCTCCAATAATAACACCAAAATCAGGACAGGAGAAGAAAGATTGGATGCAAAATCAAATCCCCTAATAAGCCTAATCCGATTCATTAACATACAAGTTTGATCAATCTCATGTTTATGTACAAGTCTATTAGAAATCAACTTTAATCTAATTCTGAGAAGAAAAATTAGATGCAAAATCAATTTAAAGAAATAAAAATCAAATCCCCTAATAACCCTAATCCAATTCATTAATACAAGCTTGAGCAATCTCATGTTTATGTACAAGTCTAATTCGAAATCAATTCCCACCTAATTCGATAGTGGTAAATCATAATTAGAGAATCAAAACAGAAAGTAAGAGAGAGCTAGCTCTAACCTTGAGTTCCTCGACTTCGAATCCGGAAATTGGACGACGATAAATAAGAAAGGAGGCAGATGGAGCGACCATGAAAACGGCTAGAGATGGGGGAGGAGGGAGAAGGTGACACGAGAGGGAGATGGCGAACGAACGAGGATAGAGAAACAACGAGCGGTGGGTAGGCGGTGAAAGGGAGTAGCTAAACGCGGCGAAGAGAGCATATAAGTAGATGAAACTTGCAGCCGACACCAACGAGGCAAGATCTTATAGCTAATCGACCGTATTGAAATTCAACTGAAGAATGGCATATAAATTCACCCACGGAATATGAATGAGAGAAGATAAAAAGAGGGAGAGGGATAAGGAGCTCAGACTCTCAGAGCAGAGCACCGGCCGGAAATCCAGAATTTAGACGAAAAGACCAAAAAGGACAGTCAAAGAAAAAAATAATAATTTTAAATGCAAACTATTTGGGTTAAATAGGACATTATACACATGGGAAGATGTGAGCCATTGATCAAATCTCCCTACCTATATCCAACGGTTATTTTAGCAAATTTTTTATGACCAGTAAATTCCGACTTGCTGCTTTTATAGGAGTAAGGATGAATCACCAAGGAAACAAAATAGTTTAAATCATGATGACTCACTATCTTAGAAAAACATTTTCACACATGAGGAGAAAAAACTATTTTCCCGATGCATCATTTCTGATAAGGCTATGTTCCTATAAATTTCAATTCAAAATAACAATTTAACAATGCCATTGTTCTGCCAACTTTAAAATATAAAAAAGACAAATAATCTGGACACATGCAACATAAATTCATAACGCATGCTGGCTTTGGAACTAAAGTGACAGTTTGTAGAGAAGGGTTATAAAGTCAATCTTCACTTTGACATGTCAACATCCAATATAAAATCAAAACAACATTTTAACATATAAATTCGCTATGAGACTATATATTACACAATCTTAACATATCAATCTTAACTTGAGCTCAATCAGTAAATTCCCCCACTCAAAGCTCACCAAGAAAACATTTCCAAACAACAAATTTATAAACATATCAATATAAGAGTATAGAACCTAAAAATATTTTTTAAAATTTTTTTCGATGTAAATTTATAGTCGAAATAATTAAGTGTTACACCGAGGGGTGCGGGGAATGTTGTAGAGGATCCGGACTTTTACTTCAATGCCTTCCAACTTTGCTTTTTTTAATTAAAAAAAAAAGGTGAGAGCAAAGTTATTGATAAGAAATTGAAAAATGCATTGTAACTCACCAACTTTGAAATACCCCAAATTATTTTTGGGATATTTCTTTAGATAATATTATACTATACTATGTGAATTTAGGAAGCTAATAAATTCACATAAGGTATATAATATAAATTAGAATAATTATATTATTCTAATTTTATCGTCTAAACATTCTTGCTATTTAATTTATAAAGTTAAATTAAATAATATTTTCTTTCCGCTAATATATATATAATATATATATAGATCCGTATATATGTATAATATATAGTCAAAACCATACTTCATTTCCACAAGAGGAAACCCAATAGAAAAGACCCATTTTTCAACCCAATTTGTGCATTTAGATGCCCAGAATTTTCAGCCCAAAGATAAGCCCGTATAAGAGTCCAATTACTTGAGCCAACTAGGCTCATGGCCACGGTAAACAAAAAGGAAGGAAGAGGATTTTTATTTTTGTTTTACCTTTTCCTTCTCCCCTAAGTGTATCTCTTCCTCCGGATTTTTTTCATAAACATCTCTTCCTTAAAGATAAACCCAAACAAGTTCACCCATTCTGTTCGCGATCTCCTCACCCAACCGATCGATCTCTTCCTCTCTATCCTTAAATCAATTCCAATTCCAGCAGTATAAATAGAGGTGAGGGCCTTGCTGATCTTCACATCCCACAGCCTTCCTCTTCACCATCCTCTTCCAATTCTCGCGAAATCCCCGTGAGCAGCAGCACCACTGCAATCGGGAGCAACCACGCCGAATCCGAGCCACTGCAGCCAGCCATCGCCTACACCGATTGCACCCCCTGCAGTCGGAGCCTCGCCGGAAGCGCGCCCGTGAACAGCCGAGCGATCGAGCTCAGTTGCTGCCCCCACCGCGATCTCAATCGCGCCGCCTTCGATTACTGTCGTCAGCAATCGAACCGACCTGAGCAGCCGCCCTGCGCCGTCGATTCACTGCCCAGCACCGCAGAGTCGCCTTCTTCGATCGCCGATAGCTCAACGCCGGAGGAAAGCTGTGCCTGCGACTCGGATTTCCTTGTCTTATCGTATCATCGATCCTCACGATCATCTGAGTCATGTTTGGAATTTTACCTTTTTACCAGTTTCCACTTTAAATATTCGTGTCATTCCCTTAACCTAAAACATACCGTTTTATGGTCACTGTAAGGTTAAATTGTGAACATTTTCCCTATCATTTGCTAGTCTTTATTGTACGAACCTTCCTATTTATTGGATGGCTGGTGTCCTTCGTTCTCACGAAACACCAGACCATATTCCACAGGTCTAGTGGAAACAACGGAGCAGGAGAGAGTTGAAGAGCGGGCTATTGAATACTTTACTACAAGTTTTGAACCCTTTAAAGTTTCCGCACCGCTACTTTCCTTTCATTTATTTTGGGAATTTATTTATACTTTATGGTTTCAATATTCTTATTATTATTATGAACATATATTTTAAACTAATAAATTTTATTTACTTCCGCCCATTTTATTATATTTATATTATCATCTTGTTTATGGGAGCATGGTTGCATGTTCCTATAAGCCTCAGGTGGATTCAAAGACATTAAAGTCTGCGGATTCACTGGCGCTGTAACATCCCCTTGGGATTAGAAAGGGGGTGTTACATAAGGTGGTATCAGAGCCATAGGTTTTAAAACGTTTTCATTCGGATTTTTAAAGGATTTCTAAAAGTGAATTTCAAATGCTTTTATCAAAACTAAGTTCTATTTACAAAAGTAAGTAATTTTGGAAATGATTTCAAAATAATTGTCTGATAGTCCTGCTCAAGCTCCTGCTCCTGCCATAGACTAAGCTTATATTCTATATTCTTGTTCTAAATCTCTCTTTCCGGATTATCTCGTCGATTTGATTAATATAGCATCTCCTACCTTCAGATCATGAATACTAGGAGACGTACCAAAGCCGCTACTGAGCCCATCATGCCACCACCTAACTCCAATCGGGTGGAGAATCATATTCCAAACCCACACATGAAGCGAGTGGATGAGTCCGGGGACCAATCGCAGAATGGCGGCCAAAGTCAGGCTAGGGCTTCTCACGCCAGCCAGAGGCAGAATGGCGGCCAAAGTCAGGCTAGGGCTTCTCACGCCAGCCAGAGACATAATGGCGGCCAAAGCCAGGATAGGGCTTCTTATGCTAGCTAGAGGCAGCACATCTCAGCCGGTAACATGTTGAACGAGGAGCTGATGCAAGCCCTGAAGGGAATGGTGAAGCTGTGGCTGAGGTATTGGGTGAGGATAGGCGTCCACCTCCTAACGGGCGTGCAACGAATGGAGATCGGGTGACACCTAACCCTCCGCCTAACCACCCAACTGGACCGATGGACACCTACAACAATGTCCTAAAATCGGTCAATGCCAGCAAGATGGATAGCTATGATGGAATTGGTGAGCCGTTCAAAGTGGTCCAGTGGTTCACGCATATTGAGAAAGTCTTCCGAGGTATCCATTGCACCGACGACACTAAGGTACATATTGCTGCTTTATACCTGAAGGGTGCAGCTGGACAATGGTGGGAGACTGCCTACCACACTTGGGCCAATGATCCTTCGTGGGAGGTCTTCAGGAAGCTTGTTACTGACCACTACTTCTCTCCGTCGCTAAGGTTAGAAAAGAAGAGAGAGTTCCTCTACCCCAACATCCAAGGGATGAAATTAGCTCAACTAGTGAACAAGTTTTATGAGCTGCTGCCCTACGCTGAGGAACTGGTACAAACTGAGAAGCACAAGGTTGATTATTTCCATGAATGGATGTACCCGGAGCTGAAGCTGCAGATGTTGGCTTACAAAAACGAGACTCTTGATGCTTATATTGACGCAGCGTACAGAGTTGAGGCTACTCTTGAAGAAAGCAGAAGGACTCGGGAGATGTACGATCGGAGGAGAGATCGTCAACAATATTCTGGCTCGAAGAGGCCAGCTCCTTCTGCATCTGTCGAGGGGTCGGCAGCTAGCCGCACCCGGCAAGGTTAGGATACTATCTCTATGAGAGGTGGCCAGCCAATAGTTTGCCACAACTGTGGTAAGCTAGGCCATAAGAGACCTGCATGTGAGGAGAACGCTCGAGTTTGTAGAGGATGTGGGAGGTATGGACATATGGTGAAGTTTTGTAGGAACTCGGGTGATGGTCAAGCTCGGTCACAACAAGCTTCAGCAGTTGCACCACGAGCTCCAAACTCAACAACAAACCCACCTCAACCATGGGGTCATAAGATGCAAGCTGCACCGGAACCTATAATGCGGAATAAGAATAAGGCCCCAATGGAAGGAACGTCTAATCAAGGTCCTAAGCTGTACACTTTACATGCCATTACCGAGGCTGATGAACTGGAGTAAGCTACGCTGGAAATGAGAAATTGTGCGACGTCAAGCTCTTAAGTAATTTCTTTATGTTAATCTGTTCTAGCATTTCAATAAAGTGAGTCATTGTGCGAGTGTTCCAATGAACTCCATATCTAGGAATCAACTTTTCGGTATTATGATTATAACCAGTCAATTTTGGATTCATCTTTACAACCTTATAGGTTGGAGTCAAAGTGAGAAATTGGTGTGCAAATTGACAATATTCTAACGTTGAATACCATATAAGCTTCGCACACTTCCCTACTAATACTCCTCTCAAGTTATACAATCAGCTCTAGTATGTTGATACTTTTGATTCCATATCAAGTTGGTCAGCCCGTGTTTATTTATGGATATCGAATAAGAGTCGGGAAGTGCTCCCTATAGACTCTAGAAGGGCTCCTCTATTTTGCTTCTGTATAAGCAGGACTAATACCCGCATGTGAAATTAGTGATCAACGATCGATATGTCATATCTAAGGTCCTTTATGGGGATAATTAGTAACCCTCTATGCATGTAGGTTCGTCTTTTCTAAATCTCGATAGTATTAAACGATCATGGGTTATATATCTCATCTCTTCTTTCCATGATCGAGCAACCGAACTCTCATTGGTAAAAGTTTGAGAATATTAATTTTAAATATAGATATTCACGATTTATGAAGACAAGGACGCAAGGACGCAAGGACGCATGTGCTGAAGAACCGGACAACGTTCATATCGATAAACCAGGAGACGAAGACCCATAACTCAACTCCTATGAATAAGACTGACTAGTTTTGTCACAATGGTTGCCTTCAAAGCCACCCGGCCGGGCCATTTGACAACCTAGAAAAGGAAGTCAGATGGGGCTGAGACGAAAGCCAATGACGAGCTAGTTAACCCCATTTCTTATGTGATGCGAGTTCATTTATTCCGAGCAACGAGTGTGAATATTAAAAGATGTCTTTCAACATTTTATTATACTTATTTTAGATATTTATAGTTATTGAGATACACTGTTTTCATAGGGTTAAAATTTTCAAACTTTGCCATTGAGGAGTTCGGAAAAGCAACGAGTTACTTTAGATGTAATTCTCATCGTTTACGTATTCGATAAGTACATTAAGCGAAGCATGCTTAAATTCTACCCACTCGAGAACTATTGTTAAATACACCTAGCTTTGCTTTGATCAATCTATAATCTCTCATCTATTTCGAGGTTACTATTCTATCTTCCACTCATTTCTCTTTCCTTTTTCTTCTTCTAAGTTTCAGGACGAAACTTATTTTAAGGAGGGAGGTATGAAATACCCCAAATTATTTTTGGGATATTTATTTAGATAATATTATACTATACTATGTGAATTTAGGAAGCTAATAAATTCACATAAGGTATATAATATAAATTAGAATAATTATATTATTCTAATTTTATCGTCTAAACATTCTTGCTATTTAATTTATAAAGTTAAATTAAATAATATTTTCTTTCCGCTAATATATATATAATATATATATAGATCCGTATATATGTATAATATATAGTCAAAACCATACTTCATTTCCACAAGAGGAAACCCAATAGAAAAGACCCATTTTTCAACCCAATTTGTGCATTTAGATGCCCAGAATTTTCAGCCCAAAGATAAGCCCGTATAAGAGTCCAATTACTTGAGCCAACTAGGCCCATGGCCACGGTAAACAAAAAGGAAGGAAGAGGATTTTTATTTTTGTTTTACCTTTTCCTTCTCCCCTAAGTGTATCTCTTCCTCCGGATTTTTTTGATAAACATCTCTTCCTTAAAGATAAACCCAAACAAGTTCACCCAATCTGTTCGCGATCTCCTCACCCAACCGATCGATCTCTTCCTCTCTATCCTTAAATCAATTCCAATTCCAGCAATATAAATAGAGGTGAGGGCCCTGCTGATCTTCACATCCCACAGCCTTCCTCTTCACCATCCTCTTCCAATTCTCGCGAAATCCCCGTGAGCAGCAGCACCACTGCAATCGGGAGCAACCACGCCGAATCCGAGCCACTGCAGCCAGCCATCGCCTACACCGATTGCACCTCCTGCAGTCGGAGCCTCGCCGGAAGCGCGCCCGTGAACAGCCGAGCGATCGAGCTCAGTTGCTGCCCCCACCGCGATCTCAATCGCGCCGCCTTCGATTACTGTCGTCAGCAATCGAACCGACCTGAGCAGCCGCCCTGCGCCGTCGATTCACTGCCCAGCACCGCAGAGTCGCCGTCTTCGATCGCCGATAGCTCAACGCCGGAGGAAAGCTGTGCCTGCGACTCGGATTTCCTTGTCCGAGTGCTGCTGTTGCCCCGCGACCACCATCGCGCCGCCTTCGACCCTTGTCCGAGCGCCGCCGCCGATTGCCGACGACCATCCCAGTCCGAGCGTCGGTCGCCGTCCCCGAATCGCCTGTGCCGTGAGCCATCCCGCCGAGGAGTTCGTCCGTCCATACTCTGCCCCCTGTACGTGAGTCGAAGAAGACAGTGAATTGGACATTTTAATCACTTTTGTTTTAATTACAAAAAACTTCCATTGTTTTATACAATTTCCGTTTTTGGCCCTAACGTAATTACTTATTAAGTCAAATGGCCAATATTTCTAAATTATTAAATCCTTGCCCATTTAAGTGACACCAAGAAATCTCGAAGCACTCACGCCGGATCCCGCTCCACGAGGAATTCATATTGGTATATAATATTTAACTTTATAGAATTAACTCAATTTTAAATTGAGTTAAGTAAAGTTAATTTCATACAATACTAATATTAATATCCCTTTTTCTGTTGGATTCGATAGGTGCTAAATTCTCGCCTGGTCAGCTGATCATCGGAAGTCAAGGCAAGTGATTTCGTTCATCGCCCTTTTGCGTGTTTCGTGATTCTTTTGTTGTGCCTTTTAAATTCTAATTTATCCTTTTAATCATAAATTGGCATGAGTATAAATTAATGGACAATTATTAGTTATAGTGATATGGGTATTAAATGTGTCATTTGTTTTATAACTCGAGATAAATAAAAGTTGCCCATTTTCATCTTCCGAATTGCATGATGTCCTGCTTGTTTCTTTCATGCAAAATAATAGCATGTGATATTAAGATCCTTTGAAATATCCGTGCTTGTACGTCCTTGTTGGTCAATGTCGTTATTATGATCACCTAGTATTAAGTATTACAGTTGTTATAATCTAAAATGTGCATCTCACGTGGTGCGAATTGACTTAAAGTCAGTACGAGGGCTATCTCGCAGGTTGGGAATAGTGTAAAGCTCAATCTAAAAGGTTCCATGGAATATCTAGACTTCAAATAGTCTCAGGTCGCAGTCCTAGCTGAGTCTGGACCCGTGTTCCTATTAGACTTCAAAGTCTCAGGTCGTAGTCCTAGTTGAGTCTGGACCCGTGTCCTTATTAGACTTCAAAGTCTCAGGTCGCAGTCGTAGTTGAGTCTGGACCCGTGTCACTATGTCTTATATTGTGTTATAATTACATATATACATTATTGTGATTATTGAGATTATTAATAGGTGATCAATTCAGTTATATTATACTTCACTCTTACTCGAGGTATAATTCCTTATCTTATCGTATCATCGATCCTCACGATCATCTGAGTCATGTTTGGAATTTTACCTTTTTACCAGTTTCCACTTTAAATATTCGTGTCATTCCCTTAACCTGAAACATACCGTTTTATGGTCACTGTAAGGTTAAAGTGTGAACATTTTCCCTATCATTTGCTAGTCTTTATTGTACTAACCATCCTATTTATTGGATGGCTGGTGTCCTTCGTTCTCACGAAACACCAGACCATATTCCACAGGTCTAGTGGAAACAACGGAGCAGGAGAGAGTTGAAGAGCGGGATATTGAATACTTTACTACAAGTTTTGAACCCTTTAAAGTTTCCGCACCGCTACTTTCCTTTCATTTATTTTGGGAATTTATTTATACTTTATGGTTTCAGTATTCTTATTATTATTATGAACATATATTTTAAACTAATAAATTTTATTTACTTCCGCCCATTTTATTATATTTATATTATCATCTTGTTTATGGGAGCATGGTTGCATGTCCCTATAAGCCTCAGGTGGATTCAAAGACATTAAAGTCTGCGGATTCACTGGCGCTGTAACATCCCCTTGGGATTAGAAAGGGGGTGTTACAAACTTGGTAGTGATTACAGTCACCTCCATGGTCATATACACCTACTATATACTTTTTTTAATATTTAGTTTTTCTTTTCTTTTGCTGAAGTTTAAAACTTATTCGGCAATATAAGACTTGTGATTGAGAATCTTATTCAAACTGTTTTTATTTTGGTTACAGTGTCTATGTCCCTGTTTTTCTTTGATTATAGCGTCTATATCACCTTGTTTTTGTTTTAGTTACAGTATCTATGATCATGTTTTTATAGAGGTGACAGTGTCTATGACCTTGTTTTTATTTTAATTACAGTATCTATGACCCCGTTTTTATTGTGGTGACAGTGTCTATGACCCTATTTTTATTTTGATTACAACGTCTATAGGGTTTTCCTTTGATTACTGTGTATACATCCCCTTTTTCATAGTGGTGACAACATTTATGACCTTGTTTTAATAGTGGTGACAGTTTTTATGACTATCTAACTCATTCATATATTGAAGGAGAAATGTCCACCTAATGTTTTTTGGCTTCTCATTAGCCCCTTTAGGGTTTGTGCTTACCTTGTCATAGGGGTTTCCATTTGGTGATAACAATCATCTCTTAACGACGTACTGTACTTAACATTTTAGGGTTTAGGATTTAGGGTTTAGGGCCACCCTAAACCCTAAACCATACTGTACATCACATTTTCTTTTGGCTTCTCATTAGCCCCTTTAGGGTTTATGATTCCCTTTTCCTAGGGTTTTCCTTTGATTACAGTGTCTATGAACCTTTTTTCATAATGATGACAGTGTCTATAAAGCTGTTTTTATTTTTTTTACAGCGTCTATAGGGTTTTCCTTTTGATTACAGTGTCTACGACCCTCTTACCCATTCATATATTAGAGGAGAATTGTCACCACATTTATTTTGGCTTCTCATTAGGCCCTATAGGAGTTGTGCTTCCCTTATCATATGATTTCTCTTTGATTACAGTGTTTATGATCATGTTTTTATAGTGGTGACAGTATCTATGACTTTATTTTTATTATGGTGACAAAAGTAGTTACATCTTTATTTTTTTTATTGTGGTGACACTACTTTAAAAAAATCTAGAAAACTATAAATTAGAAATTAGAGAAGAATTGTCATCACATGTATTTTGACTTCTCATTAACCCCTATAGGGTTTGTGCTTCCCATTTCCTAGGGTTTTCCTTTGATTACAATGTCTATGAACCTTTTTTCGTAGTGATGACAGTGTCTATAAAGCTCTTCTTATTTTTGTTACAACGTCTTAGAGTTTTCCTTTTGATTACAGTGTCTATGACCCTTTTTTCATAGTGGTGACATTGTCTATAACCCTGTTTTTATTTTGGTTACAACATCTATATGGTTTTTCTTTTGATTACAGTGTATATGACCTTGTTTTAATAGTGGTGACATTGTCTATTCCCCCCATAGGGTTTATACTTCCCTAGTCCTAGGATTTTCCTTTGATTACAATGTCTATGACCCTTTTTTCATAGTGGTGACAGTGTCTATAACCCTATGTTTATTTTGGTTACATCGTCTATGACCCTCTTAGGCTCTTACCCATTCATATATTGGAGGAGAACTGTCACCGCTTATATTTTGGCTTCTTATTAGCCTCTATATGGTCTGTGCTCCCTCGTCCTAGGGTTTTCCTTTGGTTACAGTGTCTACGACTCTGTTTTGATTTTGGTTACAACGTCTATGGCTCTCTTACCCATTTATATATTAGAGGAGAACTGTCACCACATGAATATCGACTTCTCATTAGCCCCTATAGGGTTTGTGCTTCTCTTTTCCTAGGATTTTTCTTTGATTACAGTGTATATGAACCTTTTTCCATAGTGGTGACAATGTTTATAAAGCTATTTTTATTTTGGTCAATGTCTATAGAGTTTTCCTTTTGATTACAGTGTCTATGACTTTCTTTTTATAGTGGTGACAGTGGCTATGACACTGTTTTTATTTTGATTACAGTGTCTGCGACCCTCTTACCCATTCATGTATTAGAGAAGAACTGTCATCACATTTATTTTGGCTTCTCTTTAACCCTTACAGGGTGTGTTCTTCCTTTACGATAAGATTTCCCTTTGATTAAAATGTCTATGACCATGTTTTTATAGTGGTGACAGTATCTATGACTTTATTTTTTTTTATAGTGGTTACAATAGTAGTTACATTTTAAATTTTTTTAATTGTGGTGACACTACTTTAAAAAAATATAAAAAAACTAGAAATTAGAAATTAGAGAAGAAATGTCATCACATGTATTTTGACTTCTCATTAGCCCCTATAGGGTTTGTGCTTCCCATTTCCTAGGGTTTTCCTTTGATTACAGTGTCTATGACCATTTTTTCATAGTGGTGACAGTGTCTGTGACCTTGATTTTATTTTGGTTACATCGTCTATGACTCTCTTAAGCTCTTACCCATTCATATATTAGAGGAGAACTGTCACCACTTATATTTTGACTTCTTATTAGCCTCTATAGGGTTTGTGCTCCCACATCCTAGGGTTTTCCTTTGGTTACAGTGTCTACGACTCTGTTTTGATTTTGATTACAGCGTCTATGACTCTCTTACCCATTCATATATTAGAGGAGAACTGTCATCACATGAATATCAACTTCTCATTATCCCCTATAGGGTTTGCGCTTCCCTTTTTCTAGGGTTTTCATTTGATTATTGTGTCTATGAACTTTTTTTATAGTGATGACAGTGTCTATAAAGCTTTTTTATTTTTTGTTACAACGTCTATAGGGTTTTTTTTTTATTACAGTGTCTATGACCCTTTTTTAATTGTGGTGACAGTGTCTATGACCTTATTTTTACTTTGCTTACAGCGTATATGACCCTCTTACTCATTCATATATTAGAGGACAACTGTCACCACATTTATTTTGGCTTCTCATTAGCCCCTTTAGGATTTGTGCTTCTCTTATTATATGATTTCCTTTTGATTATAGTGTCTATAACCATATTTTTACAGTGATGACAATATCAACTTTCTTTTTATAGTGGTGACAACGGTAGTTACATTTGTAATCCCAATCGGCACTTTTAATGATATATTCACCCTACTAGGGTAAACCAATTGCAACATTGGAATTCAAATGCAATTTGTCAAGTTAAACGTGCAAAAGCAAAATGAGGTTGGTAGGTGAGAGACTTTGAGACTTGAGAGGTGGCTTGGAAATAGAATTTAATATTGTATTCACCTGCAAAAGCAAAATGAGGTGGCATGGAAATACAAGTTAAACCTGCAAAAGCAAATAAAATGTCATGATATATTCCTCTTTCATCATCTTCACATTTAACCTGAAAATCGCACTTGAAAATTAAGCTCATTGCCCGCAGTGGTTTTGAATTGATACTCTTTTTTTTTGTTTCATGAAGGTGGGCAATTGTCAAGGATGAAGCAGTGGCAAGAAAGATGGTCAAGTTCATCGAGCTCAGTACTATCGGAACATCGAAGGAAGCCCAGCTCCGAGCAGGAAAGGTACTCAATTCAATCTGTGACAGCTACGTCGACTTCTCTTCTCCTGGTAGAGAGGGCTTCTTCGAGTACGGAAACCGTGTCATGGCTGACAGATGGGAGAAGCTAAGAGAAGCGGTTAAGCGCAATGGAAGGTTCACCCTCCTCGAGTACCCTGAAAGCTACTGCAATTTTGCATTGAATTAATTAACAGGATCAGAGATTTGGGCGAAGACTCAGCCTGAGCATCGGTGGCGGCGGATGTCGGAGGAGCGGAGGCGGGCTGCCATGCTCGAATCGGGCGGCCGGAGGCGGAAACAACGACGGCCGAATTGACTGGTCTTGAACCACGAATCCTTCGTGATTTCTTCGATGCTTAGCCTGGATTTTGGATTCGGATCCAGTAGAGAGTAAATCTTAGCCCCTCGCACATCCTTGATCTCCTCCTCCCCCAATCGGAGAATTTCAAATCTCAAGCAGTGGCCACGTCCATGGGCTCTCCGTCGCCGGCAATCCCTATCGGCACCATCTTCTTCCAGCTGCCTCTGATCGGTCTCGTTCAACGCCATGGAAGCTCGGAGGGGAGCCCGGAGGAGCCTTCAATGGCGGAAATCAGTGAGCGACGCGGGAGGGCGAGAGGGAGCAACAGAGAGGACCATATTTGGAGGGAGAGGGAAGGGGATCTGGGAGGCAAATCCGAGGGAAGGAGAAGGAACCATGGGAGCGGATCGATCGATCGAATCTTTGAATTAGGAGGAGCCATGGGAGCGAGAGCGCTGGATTCTGGAAAGAAAATCAGTGAATTAGGAGGAGAAGGAATAATAAGTCGGGTATAATTGAAAAATGTAGATATTTAGCTAATATTGTAACCCTTGTGTCCTATAACTTAATATTTGTTTCTAAAATGGCCACTTAACAAAAAAACCCTCTATATGTGCAGAAAAGATTGTTTTTTTTTTATTGCATTGGAGAAAATTTTACATTTTTTATTTAATTAGACATTTTTAGTTTTAAGGATAATAAAAGAAATAAAAATTATAAAAAAATGAAGTTAAAAGGGTTTGAACTGACCGCAAAGTATTAATTAAATACATCTTATTACCGACTAAGTTAACCTAGCTATCTTTGTGACTTTTTACTCCTTGTACAAACTTCTATCCCAAAATTAGGAAAATTTACCAAGAAAAACCTGTTTTTCCTCGACTTTTCTTCCGGGCTAGGGGTGACTTCAACCATCATGATCCCCTAGATTCACCACTATATATATGATAATACATGCATGCAATAGAAAATTATCATACAAGTTTACATGCAATAGAAAATTATCATACAAGTTTATTAGTTTAGTAAGTATCTATTCTAAAGCTAATTGATAATAATTGTAGATCTGCACTAATGCGGGTTGTCCCACAAGACCCGCTTCACCCATTCACATAAATGAGTGGTTATGGACAACAAATGACACCCAAGCGAGCCGTCGCACTCGCAACGGATAGGGATTGGTAATAAAGATTATAGATTTACTCATTGTGGGCTACTAAGCCCGCAACGAGTACCCGCTATATTTTTCTTAAAAATATATATATAATTAATAATTATATTATAAAATATATATATACACACACTATGTACTCCATATATTACTAAGTTAGTCTAAGTCAAAGTTTGAAAATAATTGTACATATACATACGTACGTACATACATAGCGTCAGTAACCCCTATGAATAACAAAATCAATTCTTTTAAACAGAGGTAGATCTTCTTTGGGGCTAGGGGTGACGGTCGCCCCCCACCGATCAAAAATAAAATTTAATATGCATATTTCTCCCATCAATAACTTCGATTTGATGTATTATAAGCTCAAATCTGAAAACTGAGTAAAAAGTTATAAATGTTTCAAGAATGAACCTGTATAAATTATTTTCCACATCATTAATTAAACTGATACGCTTCTATTGTAATTATCATTTATTAAACTTTGTAACCTAATACTATAATTAAACCAGAAAACTTTAAATTAATATGATATATTAAAATATTTAAAAATCATTAAATAAAGTAAGCACGATTTATGTTTTTATTCTAGTTACACATTCACAATATTGATAATTTTTTCGAAAAAAAATTTTGAGTTGAATTTTTCGCCACGTCAACTAACAATTTTAGAATTCGCCAATACTTTTAATTACAACCATTATAAACCTATGATTCATAATATTATCACACACTTCTCCACTATCTTAAAAAAAATACATAATATCAACAACTAAGAAATCAAAAGTATCAATCGCATACGAAATTAATACAATATTAAACTATTATAATCTAAACACTTATGATATCTCCCTACAAGCATATATATGTACTATTAGTTTAGTTTAGTTTTTTTTTTTAATATTTTGGTGAAACAAATTTCTCTTTATTTTCTTTTCTCTTTATATTTTTTTTATTAAGTAATAATTCGGGCTCAGATATACCAGAAACTCAAGAGGCCGACAAATCGGCATACGGGGGAGTCGTCGATACATACAATAAAGCAGAAAATACATGAAAAGAAAAAAGGCGCAGTCACCCGATACCATGCGCACTGAAATGAATGAAACTAAGCAGAGCTAGAACCGAAGCGTTGAGAGCACCGACGAAGAACGAGGTGAAGCACCATCAAAGGGAGGCACCGCAGGTCAGCGGTACATCATGACACTATCTCCTATTGGCAGTGAAGACGAAACTCCAAGGATCACTCTCCCGAATACGGAGTCGCCCATCGCACACTACCACGACCCCAACCTGTCCCGACACCGGACGCCGCACACCCAACCAAGCTGTAGACTGCCTAGAAACACCAAAGACAACGCCACATGCTACCCGAAGAGAACACCAAAAAATTGGTCAATAAAGACACGAATTTCCACACTGATAGAGATATATACTGAAACTTGCAAGCAAGGGTTATAAAATAAAACAGATGTGTCATGTTTTATTTATTTATCATCTTATAAATATTAATTAGGAAATCGAGCCCGCTTTGGGCCCAAGCAAAAGACTGGGGCCCAAAGCACTAGACCAAGTCTGATCTTCATATGAGATCCACCAAGGGGCCAAGAGAGACCCTAAAGCAGGCTGTGGAGGCGAGAAGCCAGGCGTTGATTGTTGTGAGTAGGGGTGATATTCGAGCCGAACGAGCCGAGCTCGGTATGTTCAAGCTTGGCTCGAATAGAAATCGAGCCGAGCCGAGCTCGAGCCTAAATTTTATACGAGCTTTTTTTAATGCTCAAGCTCGGCTCGCGAGCCTATACACATGTTCGAGCTCGGCTTGTTTAAGCTCGATCAAGCCAAACGAACAAGCCTAAGCTCGTTCGAGCTCGTTGTCCAGGCTCGTTTGTTCCGCTCGTTAGGCTCGTTTATGCCAATTCATTTTCAAAGCCGAATTGATAGGATGCCACTCCGAGGAGTCCGAGCCCTTAGATCCACCATTGAAACTAACCTAATCCTCATATAAACTCTAGCACGAAAACATGTATATTTTGCAATAGCAAATTATAGCAATAATCTAGCAAAAGTAAGGCATAAACAAACTCTATCCAGGACAAATTCAATATCATAAACTCTCTTGTATTCTGTATTCAGTATAAGATTAAGCTATTACAAATTCAAGAAATCAGTAAAACAACAAAATAAGTTACAGATTCAAGAAATACAGCAGCCAGAGATCTGGGGGAGATATGCCAGATCCGTGAGAGATGCCAGATCTGCAAATGAGACTCGAGAGAGATTTGGGGGAGAGAGAGTGAAAATTCTTGACCTAATCGAGACTCGAGAGAGATGGTCGGGGGAGAGAGATCTGGGAGAGCGAGATTTGGGAGAGATCTGGGATAGATCTAAGAAGTAAGATGAAGAAGTACTTGGTCGAGACTCGAGGTGCTGTTGGAGGACAGCCGAACAGCGACGAGTCCGAGTCGAGGAGGACGAGCCGCGAGCGAGAAGGACGAGCGAGAGAAGGAAGTCGCTGGCGCCGCGTTGCTACTGCTGCTGTTCATCAGCGGTGCCTGAGCCGAGCTCGGAAGGAAGGCCGACGCTGCTAGGCTGAACAGACGGGAGGAGGGCGAACGGGAGGAGGGTTGAGGGCCAACGCTTTCACCGGCGGTGCCTCAATTTCTCATTTTTTTCTAATCGCCAAGAAGTTTAAAGACAGAAGACGCCAACTACAGTCTACCGAGCCTGAAGAAACCCTAAGTCCTTTTATATAATAACCCTAGGGGTATTTTCGTGATTTTTTGTATCGAGCTTCCGAGCTCGGCTCGGGCTCAGTTCGAGCCTAAAAATATGTTCAAGCTCTGCTTGTTTTCCCTCCACGAATGAGCTCGAGCCGAGCTTTTTCGAGCCGAGCCCGAGCTGTTCGGCTCAGATAACAGCCCTAGTCGTGAGCCTAATTTGCCATGTTTTATAGTTACTTTTATATCGTTTTCTGCATACATTTCATACATTTGGGTTAGAATAATACATAATTTGTGTAGTTTATGTTTATTTGCAATATATGGAGGTCTACACAAGTTTTTGTTATATTTCGCAGAAATCGGACGCACTTTGGAGCTTAAAGGAAACCCATGAAGAAGCTAAGGATGGTGCAGCTGGAGAAAAGGCCATTTTTCGGTATTAATCATTCTGAATCAAGCTTTGATGTCTTCATGAGAGTTGTATTCCTCGAAAAGAGATTTCCAACGCATGGTCATATGCGTCAATCTGACGAACGAGGACTCGGGAAAGTGCGTTTCAAGAACGAAGTAGAATGCTGAAAGCCGACATAGTTACTCGAAATCGACCAAATTCTACTCGACTTTTGCTCCAGAGGACGAGATCGAGCACGAGCTGAGCACAAGACCACTCGAGTTGAAGAAATCTACTCGACATCGAGGACATTGGTCGACGTCGACGAGATTCCAGAAGCTGTATGTGTGCGAGATCGACGAAGAAACTAAAGACGAAGGAAAGTTAGTCGATATCGAAGAAACTACTCCACATCGAGGAAATCCCAGAAGCCGACGTCGAGTAATCCGATTTCTTGTTAAGATTTTACCCCGAAGCCGATGGTAAAGAGCGAGTAGTCCACCCACTTCTAGGGTCGTGGTGAGCCCGACGGTAGCCATGTGAGGTGATGCGGTAAAGGTATGATCTTTTTATGCAATTCGTCTTCTATCCCTATGAGCATGATTCTTTTGCGAAAGTTGAAGGTGATCCTTGTTTGTGTTATTGAAGCGAAAGTGATCTTAATACAACTTGGGTTAATTATGTGAAAAAGGGTTAGTAACAATTAGGGTGTATGCAAAAGCCTCTATCTTCCTATTTGTTAATAACGAAAGTTATTTGATGAAAAGCATGATCTTTTATGCCTTTATGTGTTATTTTGCATGGTTATCGTTGTGGTGTTGAAACCCTGATCTTGGAAGTCTTTAGTTTATTGATTAATTTCATCGAATTTCGTGCTCTGTGTTCGGAAAAGTTGCAATTTTAGTTTCTGTGTTACTCGACATCGAGGAATTTTAGTCGACATCGAGGAAATCTTGTCGACATAGAGGAAAGTTTGTCGAAGTCGAGTTGTTTCTGTTGGTTTTCATTTTCTGTTTCGTTTTTGCTTTCTGTTTTACTCGACAGGTTAGTCGATTTCGAGTACTTTACTCGATATCGAGGAATCTTTTGGTCGGTTTCGTTGAGATCTTTCCGCTACCTGAGATCCGCTGACGTGCTTCCTCGTGGATCGATCCTGACAACCTTCCACTACAATAGGAGGAAGTCTTGTATTTATTTGCTGAGACAGGGAAGTCAGTCTGATCTATATTTTATATTTATTTCATACTTGACCATCCTCCTGCAACAACATAGATCACGGCGGCACCCGGTGCCAGAGCCGAAGAGGCTTCCGGAGGAACACGCCACTGAAACGGCCCAGGCCGCCACCGAGAAAACAACCGGAGAGGGATGGGGGAGCCTAAGCAGGAGCGAGTCACCTACGAAGGCGGGATCGAAAAAGAGGCTCCCGCAGGGGATTTGCAGGCCACGCTGCCATAGTACCACACGAAGATGGGCAAGCCGCGCCAACCACTGGTGGCCACCACAACGGAAAGGTGGGAAGGAACCAACACCGACAAGAGCGGAGATGCGAGCGGTGCCGAATCAAGCCAGAACGCCGGTGAAGGCGGTGAACGACAGGCCGAAATCTAGCGAAAGTCGAGATAGAGGAGCAGGGCAAAGCCAGAGCGCCTCCGAAGAGGTTGTTTTCCGACCTCCGACGAGGTGTTGACGGTGGTGTAAGGTGTTCACCAACCCCTAAAGGGTAACTATAATAATGAATAATCGAGAGATTTATCATTTAGATTGGAGGATTTTCTAATATTTTGACGAAAATGGTTTCTTTATTTTTCTATATATATATTTTTTTTTATTAAGTAAAAATTCGGCTGGGGAACCCTAACCGAAAGCATCCTGTCGGATGAGGTCAAGAAGACCTGTATCTGAGTATAGCTCAGATCCCCTGGTAGAGTAGCAAAGGTGTGCAACCTTATCTGCTACCCGGTTACCAATACGGGGAATATGTGATATGCTCACATTTCTTATTCCTTTGAGAAGGTTTTGGATATCTGACATAGCCATTTCTATTTCCCAAGGACATCCAGCTTGTGATGTTAGGTAATCCGTGATAATTTTAGAGTCTCCCTCTATTATTAGATTTGCTATGTTTAGTTCTCTCGCCTTTTCTATCCCTAGGCGTAGAGCTAAGGCTTCCGCTATAAGGGGTGATTGTCCACCGTTTGCTTTTCCGCCAATGTTGATTAGGTTTCCATGCCAGTCTCTAATGATGTATCCAATAGAACTGTTTGTGGTTGATTTGAATGATCCGTCAAAGTTTAACTTATATTTGCCCTGTGGAGGTTTTTTCCATCGATAGGTTTTCCTATTGTTCCCAGATAGTCCCTTTCCTTTACTTTGTTTCTGTATGCCGTCTTCCTCCATATCATTCCACTTACTAGCTTTCCTCCAATTATCGATATTGGTTGTGATCATTTTCTTTATAGCCTCTGTAGAGGGAATGGTTTCATTTATAAAGATTGTTTGATTTCTTATAAACCAAATAGTCCACCATCTGATTGCTAACTGTTGTTTCTTTTCCATCGGAAGAGTGGAACCTAAAGTTTGTAAAATTTGATTCATATCTCTGTTTCCTGTAATTAGATTGTTGATGTTTTGAGATATTTGACCATGGAATTGTTGCTGAAAATTGTTGATGGGACATTCTATGAATAGGTGAATATCATCTTCCATGCCTTGGTTGCACAAGCTACATGTGGTCGGTACCGCCACCCCTTTTAGGGCCAGCCTGGTAGCCGTGGCTAGACCTTTTTGTTTTATTTTCCAAATAAAGTTCTTAACTTTAGGCGGGGCATCAAGTTTCCAGATCCATGAGAACTCATCCGACGGTCTTTGTGGAGTTGATGAGATTAAGTTAAAGGCACTTGTTGTTGTGAACCATCCTTTTTTGGCAGGCCACCAATACAGTCTGTCTGTCAGGGGAGTGATTGGCAGTGGAATTTGCATAATATCCTCCACTATTGGCTTTGGGAGCACCGATTCGAGTTTTTCCTTCCACCATTGTCCTCCTATAATGAAATTACTTACGGAATCATGTTGGTTAACGTTATGTTGAGAGTCTATTTTGTCTTTTAGAGGTGTCGTATCCACCCAGTTATCTTCCCAAAACTTAATTGATTTCCCATCCCCCACCTGCCAGATGAGTCCCCTTTTGAATTTTGGAATCAGATAACTTAGTTTCGACCATTGCCACGAGGCATTGCCTTTTCTAGAGTAGGTAAGGATGTGGCTTTCTTTCAGATACTTGTGTTGTATGATTTTGACCCAGTTATTTTCTGGTTCTGCCAGAATTTTCCAGAGCAGTTTTAGCTGAAGAGCTTCATTCATATCTTTGGTTTTTCTAATTCCCAATCCTCCGTCCTTTTTTTATTTACATATTTTGTCCCAACTGATTAAAGGGCTATGTTGCGCATCTTTATTCCAGAAAAAGGTTCTGTTGATTTGATCTAGTTGTTTGTGTACCGCTACCGGAAGCATGAAGCTCTGCATTGAGTATAAAGGTTTCGATGATAAATTAGACACTATTAGGGTTGCTCTACCTTGTTGAGAAAGGGCATTGGCTCGCCATTTGCTCAATTGGTCTTTAGATTTGCATATCATTTCGCCAAAGGTTTCCTTGGTAACCCTCCCATTTATGATTGGACAACCTAAATATTTTTCCAGGTTTCGTTCAAGGGGTATGTTTAGAATCCCTTCAAGGTCTCGAGCTCTTGATCTAGGGATACCCGGGGTGGTTTGGAAGGACGATTTATGATAATTTACTTTTTGCCCTGAGAATTTACAATAATCTTCAATTATTTCTTTAACTTTTGTACATGCAGAGTTACTTCCTTTTGAGAAAATTATTATGTCGTCTGCAAAGGCCAGGAACGGAACACAAGGGCCTGAATGGCCAAATTTGAATCCGATACTGTTGTGGTTAGATTCTGCATCCCTTGAGAGTTTACGCGCAAGAATTTCTGCTCCGAGCAGGAAGAGAAACGGGGAGAGGGGGTCCCCTTGCCTCAGACCCCTTGAAGGTTTGAAGGGGTCTGTAGGACCGTTGTTTACTAAAACAGAAAAGGAGATTGTGGTCACACATTCCATAATAATATCCACAATTTTTGGCTGAATCCAAAATTTTGGAGGACTGCTTTCGTGAAGTGCCAGTCTACTCTGTCGTATGCTTGCTCCATATCAAGTTTTATTGCAGCCCATCCCTTGGTACCTTTTCTAGTGCGAAAGGAGTGGAATACCTCGTGGGCTATTAGGATATTGTCTTGGATTGCTCTGTCGGAAACAAAAGCTCCTTGTAATGGGTGTATAAGTTTTCCTATCACCATTTTCAGTCGTTCTGTTATTATCTTTGAGATGATTTTATATAAGGTAGAACATAGGCTAATAGGGCGATAGTGTGTAGTCATAGTAGGATTATCAATTTTTGGTATGAGGGAGATGAAAGTGTGGTTAATTTGTTTCAGCATTTTGCCAGAGTGAAAAAACGCTTTTGTAGCCCGGATGATATCAGATCCAACGATGTCCCAATAATTTTTGTAGAACTCAGCCGTCATTCCATCAGGACCAGGGGATTTGTTGTTCCCTATTGAGAAGACAACCTTTTTGATTTCACTGTTTGTTGGTTGTTGGATAAGAGATTTGTTTTCCTCTTCTGTAATGATCGGGTTGATTTCTAAAAGGTATTCTTCTAGTTGGGGGTTCCTATGCATTCTTTCCCGATTAAATCTTTTCTCAAAGTCTCTTTGAATTTCTCTTTTAATATTTTCATTGCCAATTATGTTTGTTCCTTCTGCGGAGGTAATTGTTCTAATTATCTTCCGATTTCTTCTCCCCGTGGCTACTCTATGAAAATAGGAGGAGTTGGTGTCTGCTAGTTTTAAGTGTTTTGATTTAGCTCTTTGGTTCCAGTAAGTTTTATGGAAAAGAAGCAGCTTTTCTCTTTTAGATAGTAGATTTTGTTCTTTTGTGTACGAATCTGGGTTTTGGTTAGTTTGTTGGATAGATTGTATTTCGATTAGGGCCTCGTCAACGTCTTGTATTTGTCGGAAGATGTTTCCAAATGTTTTTTTATTCCAATTTTTGGCCTTTTGTTTGAGGATTTTTGATTTGTATGTAATACGGAACATGGCAGAGCCTGCACATGAAGCTCTCCATGATTGCTTAACAATATTTGGGAAGTCTTTCCTTTGCAGCCAAATGTTTTCAAATTTAAAAGGGGGTGGTTTAAAGCTAGTGTTTTTGGAGATGTCAATTGAAATAGGGCAATGGTCCGAGTTAGAGAATGCTCCATTCTTAGTTGCCAACTCGGGGAACATGTCAATTACTTCATGATGGACAAGTACCCTATCAAGTTTTTCCAAAATGTTATCTGGACCAAATTGCTTTTTTCTCCAAGTAAACGGGTTGCCGTACGAGGGGATCTCCAGCAGGGAGCAAGCATCTTTGAATTCCATTATTCTCGTAAATCTTCCAGGAAGGGTTTCTGCCCCTCCGCTTTTATCCGATGGTTGGCTTATTTCGTTTAAATCTCCCATGATTAGGCATGGAATATCACTTTGGGTAATCAGATTGTATAGATTTCTCCAGAAGTCGTCTTTTTCTGAGGGGTTTGGTGGGGCGTATACAAACAACATTAGACATTCAAAGTTCTCTTTTATGTTCTCGTATTTTATGCCAATAATTCTAGGGAGATGAATAATTACCGAGATGGATTCGTCTATGAAGGAGTTTTCATTCCAGAATAGGGCAATGCCCCCGGCACGACCCGACGCCGGGGACCAACACATGTTTGTGAAACCCGCATTTTTCCATAGAGATTCTTTTGGTTCTGTTTCAGTCTTTGTTTCTGCTAAGATTAGCATTTGTACATGATCTAACAAACGCCATTCGTTCATGTTAGTCCAGAAGATTTGTTTTCCAATCCCTCTACAGTTCCAATAGCGTATGATCATGACCACTTTGTTTGTGCATAGGAGAGCAAAAGGTGAGCCCTCCCACACGTATAGCTTACTCTTTTTGCGGTGTTCCCTATTTTCTATAGTTTAATTTTCCTTAAGAGCTTCTTTTGCAAATTTTTCGGTTTTGAAACTATTTCTCTTAAAGTGAGCTTTTCATGGAGTAAGGTTTGTGGAAGGATATTGTTCAAGGTAGTGCATGATTGGTAACTTGGAGTGGGGATTCTCATAGAGTAATTATTAAAGAAATTTAGGCACATATATAGGAATATTAGTTCACCTTTCCTACCGAAAGTTAATCTAAAGGGGAGTCTCCCACATAAACAAGCTTTAGAATGAGTTTTTACCCCAACCAAGGTTCTCCAGTATATTTGAGGATGGGTTAAAACCCACCGATTGTTTATCTTAGAAGTGTTGCCATATGCTACTTTAAACTTGAGTTCAAACACAACGATCAGATTGTCATAAAAACAGATTCGACAAGCCGAATAGTAAAGGCAAGCTAGCACATATATTATACATTGATACAGGGTACCCAATACCTTCAATTGCCAACCTGACTCGTGTGCAAGGAGATCAAAGCATGCACACAAGCAGTTACATATACCAACATTCGACCTAGGTAGGGGTTCAAACACAATATGCAGATAGTAGTACCTCGCTGCACCAATGTGTTCCAACAAAATTTGATGGAAAAACTAGTTTGACGACTTGGAGCTTATATTCAAAACCCAATACCCGAACAATAGATCAAAGTATTTCACCAGCCAAGTCTCCTTAAGAAAGGAAATTGTACAATAAATTAATCTCTTGTACACAGAACGCCACCACATTTTGGAAACAAGATAGCATCTGGACACAAAGCATCGCTCAATCACTATTTTCTCAAAATCATGATAGAAAGGGCAGAGATCAAAATATTCACTAGTACAGCAAGTACAAAATGAAAACCAGCCAACCATCTCCACCATAGAAGATCGATAGGCGCCGGGCAGGCATAGTATTTTGATGGGATTAAATTCCCTATAAATCTTAGACATAGCCTTATATAGTGATGTGAACATATAGAGAATAGACAAAACCACTACTATAATGGATGAATTAATCCCTTCCTTTACTTTGGTAATCCAACAGATTAGAGGAGCAAGCCAATCAATATGGATGGAGTTTGGTAGGAGGAGAAGATTGTTATGGAGCCACTTATACACGTAGACTACTTTACTCATATCATAAGGCTTTACCCAGATAAGTCTGATAGCAACAATGACAGTCGGAAGATCGATTACAGACCAAGATCGACCAACAGATATCAACTGCGACAGGCAGCGCACATGGTGACTCAAATAAGGACTGTTGGAGATACCTTTAATCCACAAATTGGTCAAGAATAGGCCACCCAGGACACCGTTAACCCAACTACGAAGCCACACTGGGGCAAACGTGTAAACCCAATAGATTTGTAATGGGATGTACCCACTGCAATGATCCTGTAAAATTAGATCTTCACTAATCACCCTAAGACTGGTTGTCCATTGATTTTTTATCCACACTTTATACCAGCGGGGAAGTAGAAGATAGATTTGCTTACCAGTAAGAGATAGAAAATGAAATTGTACATAAGGAGAGAACAGAACTAACCAAATGCCATTCTCCCGGAGTGCCTTTAGCTTAATCCACACAAACACCTTTCTCTTCTGAATACTGAGTCCCTTGGACTTGGAAGCGAAAGCAACGTTTACACCGTCTAAGAGGACATAAGCCCTCTCAGTAGTTTTTTCTTTCTCAAATAAATTGAGACCCTTTAGGGGGGTGTAAGATGGAGGTACAGAAAGCTCTGGCTCCATGGGTGATTTGCCTTTGTCAGTCTCAGGGGAACCCATCAGCCAAAACAAAGAGGAAAGGTAATGAATATTCAGTAGATGTTTAAGCAAATATTTTTTGACAAAGCGAGAAAGAAGAGGATTGAGTACACACCTCCCTTCTCGAGCCCTTTACTGTGTTGTAGAGGATTAGATACTTAGTTAGCATATTCCCAAGGTGTGTGATAGATGAGTATCTACCATAAACCTCAAGTTTAGGAGCTGTAGTTGGCAATGGATTTTGAAGCAATCTAAATTGACAAACCTGGACAATTAGATAGCTAGATGCATATATAATACATAGGTTCTTGGTTCTAAGTACCTTAATCTCCCCAAACTTTGTTTTAAAATTTCTTCTTGAACAATTGCTACCTAATTCCACGTAATGACTCTCACTATGATGAATATCAATGTTTTTACACATAATTACTTGACAATAGCTCCCCCAGCAAATGCACACTCTAAAGGATAAGAGATTAGAATATTCATAGACCACAAAGACGATTGAATCATGGGTAATCAAATTCAATTTGTCAAGACAAAAATTTTGAAACACACATTCATACACTAATAATACCTTAGCATTGATTGGGTCTTGGGCAACGATTGTATCCTGGCTTCGAGTATGTGTTTCCTTCAACAGCTTAGCATCAATCTTGGATCTCTTCAAGGTTTTCTCAAGGTGTTTTAGCATCCTTTGAGAACCCTTTCGGGATATGAAGGAAGAAGGAGCATGAGTCCCCTTCCCTGTCTTGTTCAAGGAGTAAAGTTTACCTGCAAATGTTAAGGAGATTCCCCCACCACCAGATGGGAGCAGAATCCCACCCGGTGATAGCGGAAGCTCATGGTTTTGAGGGCCCTTTCGGGATGTAGACGGTAGAAGGACATCAGATCCATCTATGGTTTTGTTCACCCAAAAGGTGAGAGTTTTTCCCCAAATCCAGATTAGATCGAAAGAGAGATAAAGAGGGTAGATGTGACAAGGAGGGAATTTCATACCATTGTACAGCCGACCGGAAGGAGGGAGTAACCGGCAAGCAGGCCGATCGGAAGGAGGCAGAACCGACCACCATTGATTTGACCATAAGTGGAGACAGCAGCGCGAAGCAATACAGTAAACTACCCAGCAGTATAAAGAAGGCCAGGGAGGAGGCCGAGGGATTCCTCCAGCGCGTTGACCCCCACAAGTTGAGCCCCACAGATTAGGCCGATGCTGACAGCCGCTCCGAGAGGGAGGAGCCAGGGAACCCATCACCGGCAACCGTCTGTACAAAGACGAAAAGACTTCGAACGGGAGGGCATTCTCAGATGCTAGAAGGGGATAAGCAGAGACAAAAGTAACAAAAGCCTTTCGATTGAGATTATATTCCACACTGGAGGCATTTTCTGAATTGGTTCGATACAAAGATTTGTTTTTGGAGGGGGCGATTTTGGATCTAGGGTTCTTCCAAGCTGATTTCTTTTGGGGGCAGATTTTGAAAAAGGGAGGTTTTTCACTTCGCACGTGAGTCGCGTTCATTGCGCTTTAGGTTTTTTTTTCCTTTAGCCACTCTCATCTGTAAGTGAGTTGTTAGTTTTTCCTTTATTTTTCTATATGAATCTAAATGTAGAAGGAGCTTTTCATTTAAAAAAAAAATAGAAGGAGCTAGCCATTTTTTCTGGCATTTATCATATGAACGTGGCAAGTTATGATTGGGTGGACTCATGCAACTCCTTATCAACAAATCAACAAATAGGCGTGTGCCCTCCGTCCGCCGAATCTTACTTCTCACAAACGAAATCCCAACACACCTAACGAAACTCTGATCCTCCCATGGCGGCCTCTGTTACCATCGCTGGTTTCACCGCGATCTCAGCCTCAATCTCCAATTTTCAAGACGGCCGCCGTCAGGGTTTATCCTTCCACGCCGGCGCCTCCAAACCCTCTTCTTCCTACGGGAGGAAATATTGGAAGAGGACGATGATTGCGAGAGCGCAGGGTATCAACCCTGAGATCCGCAAGAGCGAGGAGAAAGTTGTTGATTCCGTCGTCGTCACCGAGCTCTCCAAGAACAGCACCGCTTATTGCAGGTACGCTCCATCTTCTTTATAAAGAATCCTCAATTCTCTTTTATATTCCTTTAATTTAGTACTTGTTAATGGTACGTTTTTATATCGGAAGCAGTGTTTGCACCCACTTTTTTTTCAACCATATGTTCACATATCTTAGTTTTTATAAAATTAATAAATCTTACCTGTCTAGTCACACCGTCTAACTCAAGACATATGAAAAGTGTAAATGACCCATGATGAGGTACCCTTTTAATTATTAAAAAATGTACCCTAATTTCAATACAGTAAAATATAAAGAGTATAAAATTTTTACACAATCCCTTCAATTTTTAGGTTTGAAGGGTAAATTCCAACATTAAATCAAAACACCATAAATTCGATATGACTCTAGTTTTCACACTGTATAACCGAAGATGCTCGGTCTGAAACTAGATGCGTTAGGACGGAATCGGTAAGAGAATGACGCAAACTATAAATAAGAGAGTTGTATATTTGACACTATGACCTGTGTGTCAGGACCTTGCCATGAGAATTCTTGATTAGAAATGAAAGTAGAGAGGGATGTAGAAGAAAGAGTACATAGAGGAAGAGGGAATTAGGAGATAGAGGAAGAGGAAGGGAATAGGATTTCTGATTAACAATTGTATACCCTTTCCATACAATCCATAGGTATTTATATGCCAAATACCCACTTTCTACTAATTACATTTATAACCCCTAATATTCTAGATCATAACACTAGTTGTGTTTGAGCGCGCAAGTTATAAAGATATTGTGATACCCATTTTGGAATGGTTCAGTCGGAAAGGATTTACGGTTAATACTCATATGTCTCTGGTTCGAAACTCAGATCTATTTACCAAAAATCAAAGATATTGTTATGATTGGCTTGTTTCAGTGTCGATTAAGATAGATTGGTTGTACTTGAGATTTGTGAAGTAAAAATAAATACCAAAATATAAAAAATGTTGAAGCATAATATATATGAATCCAATACAGACTCCCATTCAGTACTGCCTAATGTTTTTGGAATGTACATAACAATTAATTAATAAGCTTTCGTGGAATGGAATTTAGCACAATTAGTTAATTAATTAACAGGTGGACCGGTAGCTAGCCTAACTTAATTGTCTAGGAAACTTGATGTAAATAACATTTTAATTTGGGTTTCAAGGACCATATTCCACATATATAGAGTCTACTTAAAATTAGTTTATTGACTAATTGTTGCGGGACGTACTGGTGCTATATATGTATATACCATAATTAAGCTAGGACTAGCCACTAGGAGTCCCAAATCAACCAATTAGGCAGGACTAAGAAACGTGTTAGAGATAGATGCATACATACATACACCGATATATGTACTAATGTACTTGTAGTTGTTTATATTTTGATAATGGACTTGAAAATGGTGGGTGTATAGGTGTTGGAGGTCGGGTACATTTCCGCTGTGTGATGGAAGCCATGTGAAGCATAATAAAGCCACAGGGGACAATGTTGGTCCTTTAATCTTGAAGAAGCAGTAGTTTTAATTACTTGGTCCATCGTCCCCTCCGATCAGGATCCCCTTTTCTTATATATCTATGTATCCCCAACTTTAATTTAATTTAATTTGCTGCTATACATTTCAGGCTTCTGCCTTGTATTTCATCCATCTTATAATCTCAATTTAATTCGGTGTTTATTGCAGTATTACTACTACTAATACTACAAAATAATTAAGATGGTAACTACTAACTATACATACATATATATGAGCATGATCGAGAGAAAAGAACTGGAATGATGTGCGTCTTTAGTTTTAGGAGTGTGGATGACAGTTTCTTTTTTATTTATAAAGATGTTAATTTCCTTACCAGTAGCCACTAGGGGTGGCATATGATATCTTGAACTGGTAAATATATATAAATCTCCAAAGGGAGGGAAGGTGGTTTTAGACACCCCCAAGTTACAAAAAAAGTGAACCAAAACTAGGGAACACTTGTAAAATATAAAAACGGCTAAGCTACTAGCCTTCGTTTCCACTCCCTATCCGCCCTACCACTAGTAGAAAAAACACATTTTAACCCGCTACATTATAGGCCGGATGGAAAATATCCGGGCTCTAATAGGCTTAAAAATAATAAATACGCATTTTCTTTTTAAAAAAAAAACTGAAAGTATAATATAACCCGGATGTATATGCACGCCCGGGCTGTTATATGTTGAGAGGTTCCCACCAGCACACATCAAATACCCCGGAGCTACAATATCCGGGTGAATATTCGATCCTAATAGCCCGGGCGTGTCCTCAACCACTGACCTTCGGGCTATAAAAGCATGTGGCCACCAAAATCCAAATTAATAGCCCGCATCTTTAGGCCCGGGATATAAACAAGGGGCTTGAAGCGTAAAAAGAGCGCACATCTGAAAGGGCGGCCATTCCCAAAAAATAAAATTAAAAGGGGATCTAGGGTTCCCAAATTGAAAGAGCCAGAGCTTCCTTCCTGAAATCAAAATCGCCAAAACTACCTTCCCCAAGTTGAAATCCCGTGGTGGTCGTTGTCGTGGTCGTGTTCGCCTCTCACCAAAGAATTCGCCGTCGTCTGAGAGGGAGTTGTCGCCTCACCAATTATCGTCGTCCCTCTCATCGTCTCTCCCGCTGTCTCTCCGTCATCGCCATCTCTCCTTCTCTCATCTTCTTTGGCCGTCTCACCGAGGTTAGTTCAAACACTCATATTGTGCGACTTTAGATTAGGTATTTCTAGGTCTTTGGTTCCATTGTAAGTATTTCCTAAGAACTACTAGTGTTTCTCAAGTTTAGACAATGCCAACGGCCAACCTAATGTTCCTTATTAAATCAATTAAGTAATGCCTATTTAACATTGTACTTTTTTTGCTTATTGCTTGTATATAATCATTATCTTGAAAGTTGGTGAGTTTCTACCTTTGTGGATGAAGTACATATGAATACATATTATCTTGAATTTTTTGTTAACACAGGTCTGCTTTTTTGGACTGAAAGGTCCTTTGATTTCAGATTTATTTAAAATTCGTTAAAGTATTCTTATATTATTTGAGATAATGTCGTAATTGGACTAGTAACGTGGTTTTGAACAAGTGTAATTCTTTGCTTATCTGAGAAAGAAAAGGAATGCATTTCTTGGTTTATTATATGTATTTTGCATTTGTGTAAGCTTGTTATGATTTCTTGAATGTAAATTCAGAACCTGGAACTTGCATCCCAAGAACAAAGTAGAGATAATTGATGGTTCTAGAGCAGGGAATTGATAAGTAGAGACGAGCATATAAGGTCTGATGAGGTTTTTTTTTATGAAAAAAAAAGTCTAATGAGGTTTAATCTAAAACTAATTGATAACTAGAGACGAGCATATAAGGTGTCGGAGGGAATTGAAGTGAAGTCCGATGCACATATAAGGTCAATGAGCTCCAATGAAAATTATTTTGTTTACGATCTCTTAAACTGGCTGTAAGGGACAAGCATCATCATAGTGTTAACGACTCAAAGTAGAATTGCAGTTTCATTGCCCTATTGTTGTATTCAACTGGCCATTTTGTTTATAATTTGATTTTTTACTGACTTAATTCATTTATTCTCTCCAGCATGAAGCAGCCCAATCCCATATGAACAAGTGAACAACCCTTATATATGCCTTATACATATTTTTGACTGACTTAATTCATTTATTCAGATTCCAGAGGTTACCATTATAAACAAAATGAATAAACTCTGGAATCTGAATACATATTCGTTAAGACATCTAAATACAAGCGTTTGTGTGTTTATCTGTGTATCATCTGCATCCCTTATATATGCCTAATGATTATCGTCGTTCTTAGTAGTGATGTGCTGTGCGTTTGATGATAAAGTGATATGCAGCCTTACTGCTCATGGTTCCCCAAATATAGAACAAAAGGTTAGCACTTTTGTGTACTTCATCAACATTATCCTTCTTTCTTTGAGTTTCGGAATTTGTTCTTTTCTTCATTAAGTTTAATCAATACGGTACTACCTTCTAATGTTAGCAAGTTATTTATGTTTTTGGTCTGCGATGCTGAGATTGGTTGGATTTACAAAGGCAAATATAAAATGCATATCATAGTATGATAATAGAGAAAGAGAGGGGCAAATAGATATCATGGTCATTATCTCATGGTCATATGTTTGTTTTCAATACTTATAACTTTATTTACAAAGGCAAATAGATCTCATAAAGAGATTTCCTCTAATTTTTAATCACACGAAGCTATGGAAAATGTAGTGATTTTAATGATATAGAATTCTGTAAACAAATGCAAGAAGGCACTGTTATAGAATTCTGTAAAGTTGGAATTTTTTAAACAAATGCAAGCAGGTATAATGTATATAGAATTCTGCAGGTAATGTTCTAATACCGACTGATTTTGGTCTTTTGATCTTCAACAAGCTGCTTATTGAGTGAATTTTATTTAGAATCTCTCAAATTGCACAGAAATGTTTGTTCCCTATTTAAGTTGATTTAATTTTCTCTATCTATTCCAAATCTGTTTGTTTTTTTTCCTCTCTGAGAAACTCCCGAGTTTGCTTGGGCTCTATCTTGTTCTTCTCTGATTTTTGCAGGATGGAAGGAGATATTAGCTTCAGTTGGTCGCGATTCATTTGCGACGAAGAACCCACTGAGATTGATGGTCAATTCTAGCATATCATTTGTGTCTTTTAGATAATGAGAACATATTTACTTTTATTTTTATCATCAACCTTGCATTGTGAGTATAATAGATGGAATCCATGTACGTTTTTGGTTCAATGTAGTTGTACGTGCATTGATTGTATATTTGTATGAGCAATTGGTAACATAGATTGTTGGTGGAATGTGTCGATGCTTGTGATTGTGTTGTGAACATATTTGTAAAACAGGTGGAATATGACCTACATAAAAAGGCCATTTAAAAAAATAATGAAAGAAAAGAGCCCGAACCTACTAAATATGTGAAATATAATCAATTTTCATGCTGCAAAATGACAGACCAAATAGCCCGGATCTAACAATCTCCGGGCTATATAATCTCCTTACGTGGGTCTTTTGATAGGGAAAATAACTCGGATGTGAAAACTCCGGGATATTTGATATACCAAATAACCCGGACATTCAATACAATCCGGCCTATAAAACCGTTGAGATTTTTTACAAAAATCTGACTAGACTCTATTAGCCCGGGCGTGTATTTTTTGGGTCCGGGCTCTTTACCTATTATCACACTAACCAATCGCCCGGACCCTATAGGCTCTATATCCGGGCTATAATATAAAAAACGCCCGGGCTAAAAGCCCTTTTTTCTACTAGTGTACCGGCGACCCTTCCTTTAGCTCTCAGCCTATCTTTGCACTCATTTACAATCGTTTTCGCCAAAACCTCTACACTATCGAACTTATGTTCCAAAATAGCCATGTTCCGAGCCCTCCATGTATGATAGATTATACAGTTCAGCGCAAAGAGCCTTGACTGGAACATGTTTGACCCTCGGCTACTCCCCTCAGCAAACCAGTCGAGCCACCCTTGTATCGTCTCAAACCAGCTCGAAATCCCCAACCATGCCATAACCAACGCTGCCACGCTCCCGGTATAGGTACACCCAAACCATAGATGCTCGCAATCCTCCATATCCGCACCACAAAATGCACATTCATGCGTCGGTACAGCATTCCATTTGAACAACCTAGCCCTCATATGCAATCTATCATGCGTTGCAAGCCATGTAATGAAGCTCCAACATTTGCATTGTTGTACTGTCCATAGCAGCTCACCCCAAGGCTTTCGGTTGCCCCGAGCTCGCAGCATCTCGTATGCTATTCGTGGCAGCTCCTTTCCCGACCTCTGTAATGCTTCCAGGGTTGATCCTTCAACTCCAACGACACACTTCCAAGTCCATGAGTCCCTTGCTGTCAGCTGAACATCTTGCATCTCCTGCCCCTTTAACAGGTTAACTTCCACCCATCTCATCCAAACACACTCCCTTCTTTGGACAATATCAACAGCTAGTTTAACATATATGGATTTATTTCAGGCAAGGATTTCCTTGATCCCCAGCCCCTCTTCCTCTCTCGGGAGTGTGACTGTCGACCAAGCAACTAGGTACCTTCGTCCCTCCAGATTTCCATTCCAGAGAAATCTTCTACACATCCTCTCTATTCGATCTACTACCCCTGATGGCAATAGAAACACCTAGCTCCAGAAACCCAGAATTCCCATGAGCACAACATTTATCAATTGCATTCGCCCAACATATGAGAGATTTCGGGCTGACCAGCAATTAATTTTCCTTTCAATTTTCGATATTAATGGATCATACTCCATTATCTTTAGGCGCTTATTGTGGAGTGGGCATCCTAGGTAGCGAACCGGGAGCTTGCCCTTCATGAATCCCAGCACCCCGAGCAGCGCCAACTCTTTCTCTATCGGGAGCCCCGCCAGATAAACCTCAGATTTTGATGCATTCGGTTCTAGCCCAGAGACACTAGCAAAATCATCAAGACATTTCTTTATCATGCCCACTGATTTCTCTTCTCCCCTGCAGAAGATTAACAGATTATCTGCAAATGCCAAATGGGTCAGATTCAAGTCCTTGCATTTGGGCTGATGATTGAATTCAGGATTGCTCGCCACATCCTCAAGCATTCTCCCTAATATTTTCATACAAAGCACGAAAATATACGGGGACATAGGGTCGCCTTGTCGCAGCCCTCGGTTACTCTGAAAGAAATCTTCCGGCACCCCATTTACAAGAACCGGGAAGCTAGATGTACTGATACATCCCATAACTAGCTGAACGAATTTCAAAGGAAACTTGAAATAAATCAGCACCTTCTCTATGAAGTCCCGGCTCAATGTATCATATGCTTTATGTAGATCAACCTTCAACGCACATCTAGGAGAGACCCCCTTTGTGCCATATCCCCGGAGAATTTCAGTTGCAACAACAACATTATGATTTAGAGCTCTCCCGGGTACAAAAGCCCCTTGTGAGTCGGATATCAAGCCATCCAGGACCCCCCGGACTCTGTCTGCCAGTATCTTCGTAATAATTTTCAGCACAATGTTACAACAAGAGATCGGGCGTAAATCCTCTACCATCGTCAGATTATCCACCTTTGGTATCAAGGAAATAAAGGTATGATTGTATTGTTTGAGAAGTTGGCCTGTTCTGAAGTACTCATGGACAGCCTTGCGGATATCCGTTTTCATGATATCCCATCCCTTCTTAAAGAGATCACTCCCAAATCCATCCGGTCCAGGCGATTTACTCTCGCCAATGCTCTAGATAGCTTTCCTGATTTTACTCAATGTCGGATCTGTCACCATGCCACTAACATCATCAGGTAGAAGATTACATCCAACCGGGAAAATGTAATCGTTCACCTTGGCCGAAGGTGATCCCAGTAGCTCCTTATAGAATCCCACGATGAGGTTAGCCAGTTCACTCGGCTCTTCCACCTTTCTACCACTTTTATCAATCATATACATGATCGAATTTGTCCCCTTCCTGATCTTTAGGTGCCGGTAGAACACACTGGAGGTTTCCTCCCCTTGCGTTAGCCAGTGCAACTTGGCCTGTTGGGTCGTTAAGCTCTTCAATCGTCGCATATTGTCCCCTACCATCCTCTACAGGACCTTAATACGCTTATGTAGATCATCCCGAGATCTATCAGCCTGCAACCTGGATTGAGCAACCCTTAGGGACTTTGTATTCTTTTCCAGTTCACTCCTGATATCAACAAACTGATGTCAGTCCCAACCCTTCAGTATTTCTTTTAAGCTCAGGAGCTTTTTCCTTAGTATGAACTGCCGGCATCCCTTGTGAAACTACGCCAGACACTAGCAACAATACTCCTGAACTCCGGTTCCTCACACTAAAAATTTTTGAATCGGAAAGGAAACCCCTTCTTCCTTTGTGCCTCTCTTATTGTTACCATTGCCGGGGAATGATCAGAGAGCAGAGGTATGTCAAAGGTGGCCTTAGTGAATGGCATTACATCCATCCATTTTTCACTGACCAATGCTCGATCTATCTTTCTTTCCACTCGATCTGTCCCAACCTGACTATTGTTCCAGGTGAGTCTACATCCGGTATACGCAAGGTCAGCTAGATCACATTCCTCCATTACTCTTCGAATTTCAGAAAAATCATCAGTTGGCTGGTCCACTTGCGGCCATCTATCACTCATCTCATATATGCAGTTAAAATCCCCAATGACAAGCCACGGGAGAGAGTTCCCTATCTGTTACTGTTTTAGGGATTCCCAGCACTCTCTTCTCTGTGCCCTCTCATTCCGTGCATACACAAATGTTACCAAAAATTGGTAATGTCCATCCATGCTAGTGACCTGACAGTGAATAAACTGGGCTTCCATCATCAATATGTCTACTCTTGCTGTCCAGGGATTCCACCATAGCCACATTTGAGCTTTGATAGTATTCACACGGTTTATAACATTCTTCCAGCCCCGCGACATACTCTTAAGCACTTCCTTCTCCCCTTTTATCGTCATCTTTGTCTCAAGAACTGCTAGAACACTTTTAGTATTTTTATGTATGAAATTATTCACCATATGGTGCTTGCCAGAGGCATTAAAGCCCCTAACGTTCCAGGCTCCAATTTTCATACTCGACATGAGTGGTCTATGTTCAAGGTGCTACCCCCTGCTCTACTTTCTTCCTTACTGAGACTCGATTCATTGCTTTGCCCTTACTGCCCAGTTGTACCGATGTCTGCTGCAAATCCCTCGCTCTCAGTGAATCTGATTTTCAAAGGAATTTTGAATTCCACATGCTGCTTCTTTGCCATCTTCCCCCTCGTTGCTGCATTCTTTGATCCCACCGAAGACCATCCTTGGTCTCCTCGTGAGGAGGATTGCGGCACTTTTGTGACTCTAGGAGTATGAACTTCTCCCCTCGGACTGCTATTCTCACTGTTATCCTGCATAACCCGTTTTCCTTTCGGATCTTCAACACCACTCTGCGTTTTTCCCTTATCTGCCATGATGTTTTTCTGGTGTGTTAAGGGATATGTCGATGAGTTGCCTGCCATTAATTTCTCCTTCCATGTCATTCTTGGCTCAGCTACCCGACCATCCTTTCCAGCATTCCCCTTTCCCTTCATCTGCTCTGGTTTCCTCTTTCGACACCAATTGTCCTCATGCCCAAACTTGTTACACATTGAGCACGCCCATGGAAGCCATTCGAATTGCACTTCCTGCCTTCGACTGGTCCCCTCCTCATTTGATATCCTCCTTGATTCCGCTGGAGTGACCTCAACTAGCAATCTGGCATATGAAATTCGGCTTCTACTAGCGGTACAGCTATCAATACACACTGGTGTCCCTATCGCACTACCAATTTTGCTGAGCAAATCAGTATTGAAAAGAATAGGGTCCAGATCTGGCAAACACACCCATAAGGGAACTCTATCGAAGATCTCCCATATCAGTGGCATGCCCGGATACCATCTCTTCACTAGCATCGGTCTAGTCTCCTCAAACGTCCATGGTCCATTCTCGATGACCCAGTCAAGATCTTCCTCATTCCGGAATTTGAACAAAAAAACCCCATTCTCTTTCATAAACAGTCTCGGCGTCTCTATCTTCCATTTTTGCTGCACATACGTACGGACCCATTGGAATTGAGGCGCACGCCCAGGAATCACCCCTACCAGAGTGGCTTCCCATTCCTTCGTTGCATCCTGTATTTCCTTCCTTGAGATTACGATCTTCCCCTTTTCAATTTCGGGATGAAATTGAAGCTTCTCCGCCTGTGAAATGCTTCGATTTGCCCTGAAGAGGCTCGCATAAGTTTTGTTATCTTCTTGTTTTGGCGCTTCCTCCGAACTTCGCCCCTTTTTCTCCATGTAGCGCCGGGCCTCTTTCACAAGGTGATCCTTTTCCTCCAGCAGCACCGAAGATCCCTCCATGGATCCCGTTTTGTTTTTCAGGATCTGTTCTTCGTTATCCCTTTTTCCCGAAACCCTTAATTTCATTATCGATCCATCAGAATCAATAATCCCTCGTTTTCGAAGCAGAACTGAATAATCATGTCGGATACCCGAAATCATTTAGCCCCAAAACCCCAAACCGTATACGTACGAACCATCTAAAGCGGATTATCTGGCACGGTAAAGCTATTCGAATCAGTGTCAGATACCGCCCGGGTTATTCGACACGAACCATATGTTTTTTTGTTGTCTGTTTGCTATTGGCTACTACTGTGAGTGTACACATAATGCAGCAATTGTTGCTGAGTAGAGTGAGTGTCTGTGCAGCTGCTGCATTTTAAGTTCAATACACATACTGCATTTGCATTTTTTGAATGGAAAAAAAAACCGCACACAAAAGTTCATACATAAATTCGTCCATTAATTCATACATAAATCTATACATAAGTTCATACATAAATCCATACATAAGTTCCAAAAGAAGTAGGATTAATGCAGCATACCCCAAAGGTCCCAAAAGCAACCCGATAATACAACAAAACGCGGCACTGATGCCACTGCATTGGACAACAACTGGGATACTGGACATTGTAAAAAAATTGTACACAAATCACAAGGGGTGACTGGGTGAGAGTGCGAGATGTTGTGAGCCTAATTTGCCATGTTTTACATTATCTTTTATATCGATTTCTGCATGCATTTCATACATTTGGGTTAGAATAATACAAAATATGTGTAGTTTATGCTTAGTTGTAATATATGGAGGTCTACACAAGTTTTGTCATATTTCGCAGAAATCGGACGCATTTTGGAGCTTAAAGGAAAGTCATGGAGAAGCCAAGAATGGTGCAGCTGGAGAGAAGGCCAATTTCCGGTTTACATCGTTCTGAATCAGGCTGTGATGTCTTCATGAGAGTTGTAGCCCTCGGAAAGAGCTTTTCAACGCATGGTCATATGCGTCAATCCGACAACCGAGGCATCGGGAAAGTGCGTTTTACGAACAGAGCTAGGAGCTGAGGAAAGTTATCGATATCGACAAGATTTGTCGACATCGAGGAGTTATCAACTCGACATGTGTTCTAGACGTTGAGCACGAGCACCAGACGAAGAAACTTCTAGACATCGACAACTTTTGTCGATATCGAGGAGACATGTCGAGAAGATTTGTCGAGCAGCTCCGGAAGCCGAGATCGAGGAGAAGTCCGAGCGGGATTGGATACTTGCAAGCTAAGATTCTATCCGAATCTATCAAGATCTATCAAAGACCAAAGAAGATATCGACACATTAGATATAATCCTAGTCTATCTATTTTATTTAATTACACTATGTTATTTAATATAGCTTTTAGATATAGATATAGTTGTTCTATCCTTGATTAGCGAGGATTAGAAGCCTATAAATAAGGCCCTAGGGGGATCAGTTTGATTGATTCAATTCAAGACATAAGTAGTTAGTTCCATTCAGAGATACAGTTTTAGGAGTTCGAAGGTTTTAGGGTTTTGGCTTTTTGCGAAAGTTGATTGCCAAGATTGTAAAGGCTTTGAATTTAGTTTTAATGCAAGTTTCTTCTTTTACATCAATGTCTTTTATTACAATGAAGAGCGAGTAGTCCACCCACTTCTGGGGTTGGGGTGAGCCCGACGGTGGTCATGTGAGGCGATGCGATAAAGGTCAGATTTTTATGCGATTTATCTTCTATCCCTATGAGCATGATTCTTTTGCGAGAGTTGAAGGTGATCCTTGTTTGTATTATTGAAGCGAAAGTGATCTTAATGCAACTTGGATTAATTATGTGAAAAAGGGTTAGTAACAATTAGGGTTGATGCGAAAGCCTCTATATTCCTATTTGTTAATAACGAAAGTTATTTAGATGGAAAGCGTGATCTTTTATGCCTTTATGTGTTACTTTGCATGATTATCGTTGTGGTGTTGAAACCCTAACCTTGGAAGTCTTTAGTTTATTGATTAATTCCGTGTTTTCATTCGTTTCTGTCCGAAAAGCATTTGCAATTTACGTTTCTGTTCTTATCGATTTCGAAGAATCTACTCGACATCGAGTTCACTTGTCGACGTCGAGAAGTTCTGAAGTCGAGTTCTTTTTGTCGAGATCTAGTTCTTTGCTTCTGTTGTCGATCTGTGTCTTGTCGAGAACATCTTGTCGATAAGCCTTCTGTGTCGAGTACTTCTCGATATCGAGGACTTCTGTGTCGACAAAACTCGGTCGAGTACTTTGGTCAAGTTACTTACTGTTGTCGATTTACTTGCTGTTGTCGACTTGCTTTGTTCTTTATTTGCTTTGCTTTTATTTCTGTCTTTTACTTGTTCTTTGCTTTTGTCTTAGTTGCCCTTGCCGGGTTTATTTGTTTCTGTTTTATTTCTGCTCCTGCTTTTGTTTCTGTGTTTTTCTGCTGCTGCTGTGAGAATCTGATAGCTACCTAAGAACTGCTGACGTGCTTCCTCGTGGATTCGATCCTGACTTTTCTCTTACTACAACGGGAGGAAGTCTTGTAATTATTTGCTGAGACAGGGGAGTCGTTCTAAACCATATTCTATTCTATACTTGACTTACTCCTGCAACAACAAATTGGCGCCGTTGCCGGGGAAGCTATCAATCGCGCCTTAGGTAGTCAGTTCTCATTGTTTCTTTGAGTTACTTTTCAGGTGTATGCGCCGTTCTGGTATCCCACCTGAATATTACGGTTTAGACGAACCAGAGCGCCTTCTACACATCAGAAATAGACTTCAAAGAGCCATGGAGGACGCTGAAACACAGGAGCAGCTGATCGCTAGGCTTACCAGGGATCTAGCCGCCAGGGATGCTGCTCTCGCCGCTGAGAAAGCAACAAGGGAGCAAGCAGAGGGCGTGATTGCCCAATATCCTCTTACTGCGGAAGATTACATGCATCCCACTCTCGTCCTGCCTGAATCGGCCATTCTTATCCCTGAAAACTCCTATGAAATTCGCACTCAATTTCTAATTGAACTTAAAAATAATGCTTTTCATGGGAATTTTAATGAGTGTCCTCTTGAGCACATTATAAACTTTTCTGACATGTGTCGTACACTTGTTGAAGGTACCACTCTGGAGTACATCAAGATGAAGGCTTTCCGATGGTCTCTCGCTGGCCCCGCATTGCAATGGTTAGTAGGGCTTAAACCGCGAAGTCTCACGACATGGGCCCAAGTAGAGCAGGAATTTCTCGACAAATTCTTTCCTCCTGCCAAGACAGCATTCCTACGCCAAAAGATCACAGCTTTCAGACAGAAACCTGGGGAGCCGCTGACAAAGGCATGGGAAAGGTATAAGGAGATGCTACGATCCTGCCCCACCCATGGACAACCACCTTATGTGGTTCAGGAGATTTTCTTCAATTCTCTTGATCAAATCACTAAGGACAGAATCAACAATTATACTCGATATGAGTTCCTAATAATACCACCAATTGAAGCATGGGGTATCCTGGATAAGCTCACCAATTACGACAACAAGTATGGGGCTCCTGCAAACTATGAGGAGAATACCTACGCTAGGCCAGCCCCATCCAGGCCTCTCTATGAGCCAGTAAAGGAAATTGATCCTGATGTTAGGGAGCAATACTACAGAGACCAGAATAAGAAGCTCATCAAGCAAGTCAAGTATCTCTCTGTCAACCAACCTTGTATAGAATGCGGATCGCAAAGGCACACCACTCCTGAGTGCCCACACACAGAACAAGTCAGGATGGCAGAGCATCATGAGGATGTAGCTTACGCAGGGGGTCCCAATCGCTACATGGGGGACCAAAGGTTTCAGCAACCACAGTGGAACCAAGGTGTCCCTAGGAACCCCCCGCCATACAGAGCTCCAGGACATCCAGAGAGGGATCAACAGAAGGATCAGCTACAAATAATCCTCGAGGAGATGCGCCGGAATCAGGGCACTATCAACCATCAATTCCAGAACATCAATACAAAGCTTGGAGAAATTGATGTCTGGAGGAAGTCAGTGGACACTCAGATTGGCCAACTAGCAGCGAGTGTCCCTAGACAATCAGGTGTGCTCCCTGGATCCTCTGAACCTAATCCTAAAGGTAAATCTACTGGACATATAGCTGCTGTAAAGCTCAGGAGCGGACATCAACTACGCGAGCCAGAGGCCGGAAAGGAGCGAGACAGCACTGAAGAACAACTCGATGTCGACAAGAATCTTGTCGATGTCGACAAAAAACTTCTCTATGTCGAGGACAACCCTGATCGACCAACCTCTGCACTGAACAACAACTCGACATCGAGGAAAGTTGTCGATGTCGAGGAGCTTGTCGATGTCGAGAAGTCCCATGACGATGTCGATAAGACTGCAACACCTCCGACGTCTGTTCTGGCTCCAAATCAGAAAAAGAAGCTACCTTTCCCCACGAAATCTCTAAAGGACCCAGCGGAGAAAAAGTTTCAGCGCTTCATCAAGATGCTTCAGAAGCTCAATGTTACCATACCATTCACATAAGCTCTCAATGAAATGCCATCTGATGTCAAATTCCTAAAGGAGATTCTGAGCAAAAAGCGATCAATGGCTGAAATTACAGAAGAATGCAGCCATCTGGATATACTTGAGAAGAGGCCAGATCCAGGTAAGTTTGCTATAACCATTGGATTTGGTCAATATAAATTAAATGCTTTATGTGATCTTGGTGCCAGTGTGAGTATTATGCCTTTATCGATATGGTCCAAGATTAAGATAGGTGCCCTGGAGCCTGTGGATGCTAGACTATACATGGCCAACAACACGGTGGTCATTCCAACAGGCATGGTGGAAAATGTCCCAGTACAAGTAGGTAAATTCTTCGTCCCTGCTGATTTCTTAATTGTTGATATGCAAGAAGATCCTGCTTGTCCAATTATTCTAGGGAGACCATTCTTGGCGACTGTGGATGCCAACATAAGCGTACGGAAAGGAGTGCTCACCTTCAACATCAGCGATGAGGTAATTGAGTATTCTTTTAATAAAACTGAAAGGCATACAGGTCCAATGGAAGAGGTGAAAGCTATATCAGGTGGCTACATCACCTGCGGGGAACCCAACGTCAGAAATATGACCCCTGAGGAGATAGAAAAGAGGGACATGGAGGCCCAGGTGGAGAAAATCATGGACATCCTAAAAGAAGAAACAGAAGATCCAAATCAAGGTACATCGATTTGGACTAACTATTTTTCGGATGCCTTGACAGGAGCTAAGTATGGGGTCGTAGTCAACCAAAACTCCTCGAGATCGAGTAGTTTAGTCGACATCGACAAAGATCAGAAACCTCCACCAGCATCGTCGAGCAAGCCACTGGAACCGGAGAACAAGTCGACATCGACAACTGTTGTCGATATCGACAAAATCTTGATCTCCTCGATCACACCTCCATCGACGAGCAGGCCAAAGGGGATCGAAGACTACTCGACGTCGACAAGAGTTGTCGATGTCGAGAAGATTCTGGCTTCTTCGACACCACCTTCCTCGACGAGAAACCCACCTGAAGACGATAACTCCTCGACATCGACAACTCTTGTCGATGTCGACAAGATCAAGGTTTCCTCGACTTCGCCGACTTGCAGTCCACCAGATGAGCCAACTTCATCGATGTCGAGTAACACTGCTCGATGTCGACAAAATCCAGTGGTTCCCGAATCCACAACGGTAAGCCAAGGTATGAATCTTTCTTCTCCTATTTCAATCAAAGATTTATCTATACATGGGAGAGGTTTGCCTTGGTATGTGCGCTTATGCAGGATTTCCGATGACGATCCAAAGGAGTACGAAGTAGGAGACATGGTCTATGTCTCTAAATCAAAGGATCATTGGTTTCCTAACAAATTCAATAAGAAGAAGATGGGACCATTCACGGTGAACAAGATCCATTCAGGAGGGATTCAGCTGAAAGATAAAAATGGAGTCTTGTTTGAAGCCCAGGCTACATGGGCTCTGAAGATGCCACCTTGAGCTTAACGGAGAAAGTCGGCCTAGCGACTATAAAATCTAGAGCTTGTAAATAGACTTTTTGGACATTGTTACTTTTGTTTGTTTTTTTTTTTTTTTTTTAGATGTTGTTTTTAGGATTATTCTATTGGGGATATTTTCTATCGAGTCTTGCAGGTACGAAGAAAGCTACAGATCTCCTCGACGTCGAGAAAAGAACTCGACATCGACAAGCCACATCGAGAAAGACAATGTCGAGGAGATGTTGTCGACATCGAGGAGTTCCATCGACTAGTGTTGTCGATGTCGACAACCCTACAGCAGCACTTCCTTCGATTTTTCGACGATCTGCACATCTGTCTTGTGAGTTCCTTTCTCTTCCCTTATTTTTTATACAGTGAGGACACTATAATGTTTAAGTATGGGGTGGGGGAAGGGCTTATTTTATGCATATTTGCCATATTTGACATTATTTGTGCAATATTTAGAATTTATTTCTTTGAATTGCTACATGGCTATTTTGGAATGCATTATTGATTTATATATGCATGATTTCCAAAAATTTGAGAAAAATGACCCCAATTGAAAATTTTGAATAATGTCATGGAAGCTTATATTGAACTCGACGATGCAAAATTGGATTAATTAGAGATATAGCATGAAATTGCCTAGTAAAGGGAAGTCACAATGAAGTGCATATTTTGATGAAAACCATGAAAGGAGGTAAAATTTGAAGTTGCTTTTGACATGTTGCACGATAAGATGATGGAGGACTTTATATCTTTCCATATAATGCTCATATGTTTATAATCCTAGCCTTACCTATGCTTATGCATCACAAAAGCCATAATATGCCTTATTTCAAATATTGCTCCACATGATCTAAATATTTGTCATTCTTTACCTTATCCGGGGATTATGTTGAGAATGATGTTACATTATGGAGATGTTGTCATATGGTGTTTGTGTTGTGATTATTATCAATATTTGGAGTTTGGAAGGAAATTTGTTTGAAATATATGGAAAATTTAATGAGTGAAAGAAAATCCAATCACCTCGGGAGATAAAGGTAGATTGACCCTGCTCTCTGAGATAATAATTTGGAGAGATGGGACACATTGTGAGGAGTCCAAAGCACTAAGTATCCGGGGCCATTCATGACACTCATGTTTGCGACTCGCGAGAAGGCAGTGCTGAGGTCAGAGAGGTAAAAGCATTATTATTGAAAAAAGCAATATGAAAGGTGATGAATCAAATGGAGAAAGAATGTGGAATGAAACTCAAAGTTTGAAAGTAATCCATTTCCCTGGATTAAAAGCACCACATTGCCAGAAATTGCCCACCTTTAGCCTTTTACCAATCTACTCCTTCATGAGCTTAAATTAAAGTCTTCTTGATTATCAATGCTTTGTCACTTATATTGGTTTTGCATAACCCTCCTTTTGTGAGTAGATGTTGCTTTTACATATTTGCACATGCATGAATCTGTGACACTAGTACCTTTTCGAGGATGGTAATTGATTGCAGGGTTATATGGCAATGAATCTAATATGTTGAGAGTTTTGATTTCTTCCCCTGAATGACAATTAAAAGTATTGCTTGAGGACAAGCAAGCTTAAGTATGGGGTGTTTGTTGTGAGCCTAATTTGCCACATTTTACATTATCTTTTATATCGATTTCTGCATGCATTTCATACATTTGGGTTAGAATAATACAAAATATGTGTAGTTTATGCTTAGTTGTAATATATGGAGGTCTACACAAGTTTTGTCATATTTCGCAGAAATCGGACGCATTTTGGAGCTTAAAGGAAAGTCATGGAGAAGCCAAGAATGGTGCAGCTGGAGAGAAGGCCAATTTCCGGTTTACATCGTTCTGAATCAGGCTGTGATGTCTTCATGAGAGTTGTAGCCCTCGGAAAGAGCTTTTCAACGCATGGTCATATGCGTCAATCCGACAACCGAGGCATCGGGAAAGTGCGTTTTACGAACAGAGCTAGGAGCTGAGGAAAGTTATCGATATCGACAAGATTTGTCGACATCGAGGAGTTATCAACTCGACAAGTGTTCTAGACGTCGAGCACGAGCACCAGACGAAGAAACTTCTACACATCGACAACTTTTGTCGATATCGAGGAGACATGTCGAGAAGATTTGTCGAGCAGCTCCGGAAGCCGAGATCGAGGAGAAGTCCGAGCGGGATTGGATACTTGCAAGCTAAGATTCTATCCGAATCTATCAAGATCTATCAAAGACCAAAGAAGATGTCCACACATTAGATATAATCCTAGTCTATGTATTTTATTTAATTACACTATGTTATTTATTTATCATTAAGCTTTTAGATATAGCTTTTAGATATAGATATAGTTGTTCTATCCTTGATTAGCGAGGATTAGAAGCCTATAAATAAGGCCCTAGGGGGCTCAGTTTGATTGATTCAATTCAAGACACAAGTAGTTAGTTCCATTCAGAGATACAGTTTTAGGAGTTCGAAGGTTTTAGGGTTTTGGCTTTTTGTGAAAGATGATTGCCAAGATTGTAAAGGCTTTAAATTTAGTTTTAATGCAAGTCTCTTCTTTTACATCAATGTCTTTTATTACAATGAAGAGCGAGTAGTCCACCCACTTCTGGGGTTGGGGTGAGCCCGACGGTGGTCATGTGAGGCGATGCGATAAAGGTCAGATTTTTATGCGATTTATCTTCTATCCCTATGAGCATGATTCTTTTGCGAGAGTTGAAGGTGATCCTTGTTTGTATTATTGAAGCGAAAGTGATCTTAATGCAACTTGGATTAATTATGTGAAAAAGGGTTAGTAACAATTAGGGTTTATGCGAAAGCCTCTATATTCCTATTTGTTAATAACGAAAGTTATTTAGATGGAAAGCGTGATCTTTTATGCCTTTATGTGTTACTTTGCATGATTATCGTTGTGGTGTTGAAACCCTAGCCTTGGAAGTCTTTAGTTTATTGATTAATTCCGTGTTTTCATTCGTTTCTGTCCGAAAAGCATTTGCAATTTACGTTTCTGTTCTTATCGATTTCGAAGAATCTACTCGACATCGAGTTCACTTGTCGACGTCGAGAAGTTCTGAAGTCGAGTTCTTTTTGTCGAGATCTAGTTCTTTGCTTCTGTTGTCGATCTGTGCCTTGTCGAGAACATCTTGTCGATAAGCCTTCTGTGTCGAGTACTTCTCGATATCGAGGACTTCTGTGTCGACAAAACTCGGTCGAGTACTTTGGTCAAGTTACTTACTGTTGTCGATTTACTTGCTGTTGTCGACTTGCTTTGTTCTTTATTTGCTTTGCTTTTATTTCTGTCTTTTACTTGTTCTTTGCTTTTGTCTTAGTTGCCCTTGCCGGGTTTATTTGTTTCTGTTTTATTTCTGCTCCTGCTTTTGTTTCTGTGTTTTTCTGCTGCTGCTGTGAGAATCTGATAGCTACCTAAGAACTGCTGACGTGCTTCCTCGTGGATTCGATCCTGACTTTTCTCTTACTACAACGGGAGGAAGTCTTGTAATTATTTGCTGAGACAGGGGAGTCGTTCTAAACCATATTCTATTCTATACTTGACTTACCCCTGCAACAACACGAGACATTGGCCATAAACGCATCAACCATCTAGGGAAAAAAAACAGAAACAAACCAAATCGATTCAAAGATCCAAACGCAACTAGCAGATAGCAACATAAACGCAGATATCAGAGCACAAAATCGACCATGGTTTGGAGCAAAAACAACTAGAAAATTGCCACAAATACGCAGCAAACGCATCAAAGGCTTAAGAAAGAGCGAAAGCAAACCAAATCAATTGAAAGACCCTTTTACTTGCCATGGTTTTATTGTAGGAGGAAAATCGAGACTTGCAATAATAAAAAATAAATAAATCACAGCAAACCAGATTCCGTCCCTTGCAAATAATTACAAGACCTCCTCCTGATGCAGCAACGGGAAGTCAGGATCGATCCACGAGGAAGCGTGTCAGCGGATCCTAGGCAGCGGAAAAATCTCACAGAAGTCGACAACAGGGTCATCGATCTCGACTAGGCTAGTCGACAGAAGATCGGACAGTCGAACACAGCGCAACAGCAAGCACAGGGGCTCGTCGATATCGACCAGAGGGTACTCGATATCGAGTAGGCTTCGTCGACGTCGAGTTGGGCTTTGTCGAGTACCTGCACACAGAAGCTACAGCGATGCTAGATCCAAGATCAGTAACTCGAGGTCGACCAGGCTTGGTCGAGATCGAGTAAGGGCAGAAAACTTAAAACGAAACGAAAGAAAATAAAAACAAGTGCTTTGGGATTTCGAACTAAACTTAATGTAAAAGACTTCCAAGATTGGGGTTTGCAACAACGATAACCAAGCATGCATAAGGCAAAGATAAACAGATAATCATGTAAATTGCATCAAAGGACAAGCTTTCGCCTTCTCCAACAATTAGACAACTCTTTCAAGAAATCCTAATTGTCTCTACCGATTTTATGTTTACACTCCAAGTTGTTAACATGGATCTCCATTAGATGGGTAATAAACACATAAACAAGTAGTAGATGCTCAAAACATGATAAAGGTCGGATCTTTACCTCAAACGCGCATGGCTATCGTCGGGCTCGCCCCAACCCTAGAAGTGGGTGGACTACTCGCGCTTCATCGCAACCTCAGACATCATCGATTGAAAGAAAATAACAACTTGCATTAAACTAAATTCAAAAGACTTTACAATCCCGGCAATCCAACCCTCGTTGAACGCCCAAAACCCTGAAACCTCTAAACTCCTAAACCGTCTCTGTGAACTACTTCTCTACTTCTTAATTGAATCGAAATCAGCCCCATGGGCTTTATTTATAGGCTTCTAAAGTGCTTAATGATAAATAAAAGCAACAAAGAAATTAAATCTAAAAGGGAAATAATATCTAAAGTGTCTCAAGTGGATAAAACTCTCTTCTTCATGATAAATGTTGATAATTCGGATAGACTAGGCTATCCTCGGCTCCAAGGACTCCAACTCCGAGTAAGACTGCATCAATGCGTCACGCGACTTCGGGAACCTTCGTCAATCTCGAGTACGGGGTCTCGGCTAGCAGGTCCTCGATGTGGCTCGGTCATGACTCCTGGCCTTAGTCGATCTCGAGGAGAGCTCCTCGATCTCGATGAGTGGTGTGTTATCGACTTGGTCTTCCGAGGTTGTCGAGCAACCCTTCTCGACATGCTCGGATGTGGGCTTGTCGACATCGAAGACGCTCCTCGATCTCGAGTAACAATGGATCATCGACTTGGCCAGCTTGGTGTATCGGGTAGCCTCTTGTCGACATGCTCGGACACAGGCTCCTGGGCTTCCTCGATCTCGACAAGGGTCTTGTCGATCTCGAGTAGATCATGGCTTGGCCTGGTGTTCTCGAGCAGCATCTCTTAGACATGGCTCTCGGGGAATGTGGTCTGGCACTTGTCGACATCAATGAGAACTTAGTCGAGATCGAGTAGACTTGCTGCTTCCGTCTTTGCTTCTTGGTTTTCTCCCGAAATGTTTCCATATTCTGCAATATTAAACAGAAACTTATGTAGATCTCCATTTCTGACAAATAAGTATATACTACATAAATTTGACATATTTCCAACCCGAAATATGCAAAATGTAAAGAATATGGAACTAAAATATGCATAAAAACATGGCTATTTTGGAGACATCAGGTTTCAATGATGTTTGATTGATGACTTTGACGCTTCGAGAGGCGAGAGCTGAGAGAAAGGGTGAATGAATAGCGAAAGTTGATTTCAGATTTTCAGATGTGATTTGGAATATCGATTGAGAGTTATGGCGAACAAACAACGAGATTCATATTGAAATTTGAGAGAGTTAAGGTTGGGTCGGCTGTTGGCTTGAGAGTCTGAAATTACAAGCAAAAGTCGAAAGAAAATATTGAAAATAAATGGAAAAAAATAAAATTTAGCAGCGCTTGAGAAGGATTCGAACTCTGTTTGCCTAGCCTAGTTCTTACACTTGCCTTGAACCAACTGACCTAGCCAAGTTTATTATTACTTAACGAATTCTATCTATACTAGGAATATACTACCCTATCTAATTTTTTTTTTTAATAAAAATGGCTCGTGTCGTGTATTCGACAAGGTGATATGCTCGATTCGAACACGAACCATTTATAGTCGTGTTTTCTTGATTTGTGTCATTTTCATGTTGTTTCTTTTGGGTTTTTTCGTTTCGTGTCGTGTTTTTTTTCCGGAAATTTTATGAGGTACTCCGACGTATCGCTTGATTCACGCGGTGACCAATTGTTTTACCTCTTTCACGTGGTAAACCCGAGGTTTGGAATTATTTCACCTCGTACCCTTCTCTCTTAATTTTAATAGCCCTCCGTTACTTTGAAATAAAAAAAAATTCAGTTTACCATTGAAACCATCAGGTGAAAGACCAGCAAACAGCCGGGGGAAAGAAGACCGAACAGTACAGAGGAAGACCGACAGAACAGCACATGGAGGAATGCCGAGAGGAAGGGCAAACGAAGGCGGCGCATGGCGGTCGTTCGCCCACCGAACATCACCGCCTCTGTACTGTTCGTCGGCGGGGACCCGCCGGCGTTGGAGTTGCTGGTCGTTGGCGTTAATAAATGCGAACAGAATCGAGCTAGCTGGACGTACAAGAAGAGAAGCTTGTTCCAAATTTCGACAACACCATCCGCTACGGTGTTCTTGATGAGATCGAAGAACCTATTTTGTAAATCAATAACTTTCAATTGCTTCACAAATTCGACAACCCTAAACCCTAACATGACACAACCACTAAATTCTTCTACAAATTCGAATAAGGGGCAAAATTACAGAGCCATTGGTGTAGACTAGTATCGAAAAAGGCCAAAATTGTGAATTTGTGAAGAAATTGGTGTCGAAAAAGGCCAAAACTGGACATCCCTTATTGCCCTCTTCACTCGGAGAAGCAACTGTGTAGCAGCAGGACCGCCTCGTTTGCCCAGAGTCTGCCGCCACCGCCGACGCCGCCCTCTGACGGCGTCGCCTTCGTTCGAAGGCGGACTCTTCTTTGATCGCCCCTTCCCTGCGTCGGGCGAACGAAGGCGGAATCTTGTTCTTTCTCCCGATGGTTTCAATTGTAAACTGATTTTTTTTTTAAATTTCAAAGTAACGGAGGGCTGTTAAAATTAAGAGAGAAGGGTATGCGGTGAAAAAATTCCAAATCTTAGGGGTACCACGTGAAAGAGGTAAAACAACTTGTCACAGCGTGAATTAAGCGATATCTCGAGGTACCTCGTGAAATTTGCGCTTTTTTTTTTGCACACCGTACTTAACCAACATTTTAATCCAACTTTTGGAATTTTCAAATGAATTGGAGGGAATTATATATGAAATAAAGTAACATCAATTAATCATTGTATACACTGTTAACAAATATAGGTTTTTTTTAGGCTTAAAATTTTGTTTGAAGAAAAAAATACTTTTAAGTGTTCTAGGTGTTGGGATATGAGAATTATTACTTTTTTCTCTCTCAAGTTTCTTGTTTGATGAGGGTTGTTGATAATTAATAAAGGGGTGTTTACCATATAGGCCAAATTTTTGGACTATAATAGAAAGTTGTCCTCCAACCTCTCTATATTAGGGAATTGTCCACCATTAATTTTTTTTATGCTGAAACCGAAAACAACCGAAAACCTTAGCAACCAAGCTTCCTCTCCTTCATCCTACCTGCTGTAATCGATCGTTTTTTGCCTCTTAATCGATCAAATTCTTACTCAATCGATCAATCTGTTGCTGAATTGCTTCACTACACATATCAAGTAAGCATTATCAATCGTTTTGGCTGTAATTTCGAACAATTATTCAGCAATGTTATTTGAACTTATGATTTTGATGTTGATTAACTATAGATCTGCTATAATCATTGATTTAACGTTCTTTAAAAAAATGATTTTGCACTACCAGATCTGCTGAAAACAGATTTTCGATTGCTGCTATAGGTATCGTTTATGATTGCTCCTGAAATTACGATTGATAATATAATTCAATATTTTCTATCAATTGATTATGATTGTTTCGATTTTCTATAGCTAATCGGTCGTTTTTTGCCTATTAATCGATCTATCTATTATAGTCGATCAATTTGTTGCTCAATCAATCAATCTGTTGCTGAATTGCTTCACTACCGATATCAACTACCTATGCATATCAACGAAGTAAGCATTATATATTTACTGTAATCGTTGATTTAACGTTCTTCAAATTTTTTGATTTTGCACTACTAGATTTGCTTAAAACAGCTTTTTGATTGATGCTATAAGTATCGTTTATGATTGCTCATGAAATTACGAACGATAAATCATAATTTGCACCCCTTCAATGTTGATGAATCTGTTGAATTGGCTGAATTATATTATCAATCATTGATAAATCTTTTGTGCTAGAGGATTATGTATGTTGCTAGAGGATTGATGAATCTATTGACACGGACAGTGTTGTCGCCCGTGTCACTCAAGGCCCAAGGACTATGTATGTTGGAAAAACATTCGAATCTAGACAAGCGGTAAGGATGCTCTATACATTATGTCTATGACAGACATATTTGGATTTGAGGTTAAAAAATCAACACCAAAATATTATAGAGCAATATGCATAGACAAAAATTGTGATTGGAAATTGCATACAAAGAGAGTTTCAACTATTTATCATGAGGTGATATTGTATAAAGATATACACACATGCCACATGGGATACAAGAACAAGACACTGTAGACAAGCATCATCTAGTGTTATTGCCAGCCTCATACAATCAAGGTGACTACTGCTTCAGCAATTAACAGGTTGTTGTTGTAGATGGCACATTCTTAACATGAGAATATAAAGGTACATTGCTTGGAGCAGTTACACAAGATGAAAATATGAAATTATACCCGCTGGCTATTGGGATTGTTGACACAGAAAAGAATGCATCTTGGGAATGGTTTTTTCAGCAACTCATTAAAGTTATACCACCTACGGATGATTTGATATTTGTTTCTGATAGACATTCCAGCATTGGTAAAGCTATCGCCAAGATATACCATAATGCTAACCATTGCATATGTATGTGGCATTCGAAGCAGAACAGACAAATAACTTTCAAGAAAAGGCATGCATCTTGCTGACATGTTCCAACAAGCTGCCGAAACCTACATTGTTAGTTATTTTGCCCACCAATTTGACCGTATAAAAGAAAAATGCCCAAGACTTGCAACCAATGTGATATCCGCAGGGCTGGAGAGGAGGGCAAGAACACATGCAAAGGGTGATCGGTATAACATGATGACATGAAAGAACACTAAAAGCTTGAACTCTGTTTTGAGTGGTAAAAAAAATCTCCCCATTGTTGCACTGTTAGAATTTGTTAGAGATAAGTTGACAGAGTGGTCTCAAGAGAGAAGGCAGAGCGCATCACTGAATACACAGAGAGTCTCCCCTACAGTAATGAAAATGATTCAAGAATTGCAAAAGGATGTTGGGGCATACACTGTAAAGCACTTGAACTAGTCTGTCTTTGAAGTTATTGGAGAAGGTACGCGGATTGTTGTTGATCTTTCGGCAAAAAATGCACCTGTAGGGTGTTTGACATTCAAAAAATCCCATGCATACATGCTCTGTCAGCAATAGTGCATAAAAATCTTGATGTGTCACATTTTGTTGCAAGTTTCTACACAAATGAAGCTTGGAGTTTGGTACATGCTGAAACCATATATCCAGTCCTTCCTGATGATGAAATAAATCTTCCTGGATATATTAAGCAAATTAAATGTTACCCACCCATTATAAGAAAAAGATGTGGTCGACCTCCTTGGAAAAGGAAAATCTCCAAAGGAGAGTTTGTGAGAAGATCAAAACACAGTAAAGAATGGCTTCAAATGGAGCATGGGAAGAACTCAAAAGCTCACCACCAGCTAGCTACAAACAAATAATGATGATGTTAATTTTTAGTTCAGTTATCAACTTTTTCAGCAATCAGATATGATTTTAATGTGATGCTTTGTATTTTTTTTTATTATCAATTGTACTTTGTGTCATTTCTATACTATATCATATTATTTTTAGTTTTTATGGTTACTAGTTATCCTTTCTTTTTATTACTATTCTGAAACTTTAATCTAGACAATCCTCTCTGTTTCAGCATGAAATATTTGCTAAAAACAACTTGCTGAAAACAAAATGCTAAGAAACTTTAATTTAACTTGATTGGAAACGCAATACGACCCCCATTTAGAGATTATATTTTTGTGTTTCTATAAAATATGGCAACTTAAGATTGTATAGTGGTGTCATCTTGAACAAAATGGAGAAAATATAACTTGCTTAAATAAAATGCGTAAACAGGAGTACTGAACAATTTACATTAAACCATTAACTAAATGTCAATTTCACTGGCTTAAAAAATGCCATTGAAATGCATTCAAATCCCACTATGCACACATATACAAAAAAACATCAGTTGTCCATAATATTTCCTGGAAATACATCTACAGTACGAATATATCAGAATGTCTTGAAATTCCTAAATCTGAGAGATATCATTATCTAGAATTTAAAGCTCCATCTCTCTTGAATCAAGTCTGAGACCATACGTTCTCGGTATCGAAAGATTCTTTCATTGGTAAACTTCTTCACATCTCCCCCAAACACCAGTGGTTCGATTGCTTTGAGTACGAAGACCCCACAAGACGCACTACAAAAAATGGAACAAAACATAGTTATATCAAGCACAACCACAAAAATTCTTATACATGACTTTCCAAACATTATAAAATGTAGGTTTCCATACCCAGTTGTATCATGCACTAGATCAGGGACCTTGTTAATGTGGAATGTAGAGGGTTTAAAATTTGGGATCACACTAGCCTTATCCAAATGTATTGGCAACCACTCAGACATTGGACGCAAATATTCAACAAGCTTTTCAGCAGACACAATGTAGTGGTTGAAATCATATGCATTTATAACCATTTCAGCAAAATCTATCTCCAAGGCAACCCAGTGCTCATTGTTTATGGTAAATGGGGTGTAAACCTTTTTTGCAGACTCCCAACTCTTGGGATAATCACTAGGATATAATCCCAGGAAATAGCTAGCATTGAATTGTTCAACATGGTTTAATTCTTCATATGATGGCGAGCATTCTGGGAGATACTTTTGATGAAAAATAGAATCCATCACAATAATGCCTTCAAAGCTGCCAGGATCCTCACTGATTCTCTTCCTCGTGTGAACCAATCCAGCTTCAAGGTGTTGAAACAGTAAATAGTGTAAGGTATTTGTTTAAAGCGGATCATAATAACATAAACACATACATAGTTACATTACTCCAAAAGGTGCTGAAAAGAAAAACAGTTTCAACATACTTACATCGATATCAAGCCAACCATCCTTCCTAACAATGTTTCTGAAAAATGACTTCTCTTTTCTAACTCCCATTAAAAGTACTGAAAAATCCCTGCATAAATTATTACAATAATAAAAATTCAGGTCAGCAATATATAGATATTACTAAAGCACTCGAAAAACACATGACAATTAAGATGGATATACGTTGAGTCTTTAATACAACCATACATGAAGTCATGATCAACCTTGCTGAGCAATGATTTTTTTTTCATCATGCTTCGGGATCCTTATCTTTTCAGCAACATATGGGCTCAAAAGAAAACTACTTGCTTTTGGAAGACGCTTTGAACGCCTGAAATCTTTAATTTCTTCTTTGTATTTTGGATCTTTGGCAATTGTATCCCACTCAGTACGTGTCTCCTTCAACAACTTGTCATCATCCCCTTCCCCATCACTTACATATATTGTTTTTCCAAGAGGTGGGGTCATTAAACCACCACCGTCATCTTTTGTTGCAACATCTTTTCTTGCATTACCACCACTTTCTTCACTTTCTAGAGATGCAGATTCATCACCATCATTGACTATTTAACCATGAGTTGATGTGGCTTCAGCATCTACCATTTCAGCATCTTTGGTTCCAGCATCTTTATTTTCAGCATCTTTTGATTCAGCAACTTTGAGTTCAGCAACACCCAACCCTTTAACCCCCCCCCCCCCCCCCCAAAAATGCCATCATCTAAACACTGCTCCCCACTGTTCAAATCCACATCAGAGTCACGCCCTAAGTCAACAGAAAATTGTTGCCCTGAAGATGAATCCAATGACCTCTGCCCTTCAACCAATGTAATATGTATAACCTCATTTGCAGATACTGAAACATCTATGCCTTCCATGTTTAAGTGCTAATCCATTTCAGCATTCATCACATCCTCCCCTCCTACAGCCACACCCCTCCCCCCCCCCCCCCCCCCAAATCCTATGCTATCTATCATTAGCATCATCATTCCCATCGTTAAATAACAAAGAATCCTTTGTAGGTGCAGCTTCAATGGATGACTTCAATCCAGTTTCAACAACTCCATGAAAAGATGGACATGCAACTTCAATTGGCATAAATATAGCACTAGAATCTTCAGAAACTGACTTACCTCTCCTACGAAATACCAATCTAGGTTTCGCAATAGCATCTTCAATGGTTGGTGCTTTCCTTACAGCTGAAATTTTCTTACCCCTTGTCTTTTTTCTTTAGTATAAGCAATTTCCCAGGATGGTTTAGAAATGACATCAGCTTGTTGAGCTAAAACTAAACCAGCAGACTGACCCCTCCTCACTGTAGTAGGTTTGTTTTTTTTTTTTTGATTTTCTGTTTCTTCACTGATGACAAATCTTTACTCTCAGATTTTCGCTTCTTGAAACCTGCAGCACCTAAACCTTAATTTCCACCTGACCTTTCATTGAATTCTTGGTGTTCCTCCCCTTGGGTTTCAACAGAAGGTATATCTAATGATAAATCACCTTCTACAAGGCAATTGAACCTCAACCCATATGCTCTTTTCCTCATTTTCCGACAATCATACAAGTTATCACTCTCAAGTTTTAAAAATACAGGTTCGGCTATATGATCAAGAATGGGGTGAACAACTTCATCTTTAAAGAACATCCCTGGGGACCTTGCAAACTCGCCAAAATTTGGAAACATGGGTGCCTAACAACAAATAAAAAAACACAATAAAATAGCTGAAATTATAAAAATGAACCGAATAAAAAAAGGAGATTGAAGTAAGATAGAGCTAACACAAAAATATTACCAGGTCACCATTAAACAACTCTTGCGCTTCAATATAAGTATGTCGTAACGAACACTCCCAACGAAGAGAATAGGGATCGTCCGCACGCATCTTGAAATCGCAAAGAAACTTATCAGAAAGCACAGGGAAAGCCTCCAATATCCGAGCCTACCAATATAACCAAGAAACGATGCATATCATACAAAAAAAACATTGCTGAAATAAATATGCTGAAACAAAACGTGCTGAAACATTTTACATGAAATTAATTACTTGAAAAGCATAAATATATCGAACCAATTCATATGATGGTTTCAGATATGATCGATCACAAAGGAGAACCTTCTTTAAAGACTTCACCTCCAAAGAATAGGACAATCTCCCCCATGGATACAGTTCACATTTCGCTTGATTGCATACAAGACCAGCATGATTTTTGTTCACACTTTTTGAATGCATGAACATTAACATGTTGTCGATAATCAATAACTTTTCCATCTGGAGGTTCCTTGAAGATGATTTTCTACAAGTTTTAAATGCCTCCAACAACTCATCGTACATACACTTTGATTGATTCCCCCCAAGAAAGTAAGACCACGAGAATTTCCCAGATGATTTCACTGAAGTCTCTATAATAGGAAGCCCTGTAATTGCATGAAACTTAATCAACGAGAATCGAGCAACAAGACCATCAAACTTAAATCACATGCAGCTTATCACTTTTAATCATACGAAGCATCATTTGATGAATCAGCTGAAAATTAAGTTTCATCTTATTCTTTTGAACAGAAACCCATCCAAAACAACTTCTCCTCGGTGCCTCAAGATCAGTTTCAAACAGATGTTTCTCTATAACATCACAGACATCTAGAGCACAATAAACATTGGATTTTTCACAAAATCTAGCCTTTACAGGAATGCAGTACTTCAATCTCTGTTAAAAAGACACATTCATAAACATGAATCAACATAAAAACACAACAGACAACAATAAAGTATGAAAAAAAAATATACTCACATCAAATTGACATTTATATTCTTGAAGATCACTTGCAAAGGCAATAACATCTAAAAACACACAAAAATATACACAACAACAGTGTCAGCATGAATAAAAAAAATCTGCTGAAATAGGTATTTTACAGACTATCCTGAAATAGGTATTATTGATAAAAATCAAAGAAACATTACCGGATGCATGCATACATTTGAGAGAAAAACACAAGAAAAACTGGAAAAACATGAACAAAAAACTTTAGAACAAAAACAACACACCTCTGCTTGAAGAACCGGTTGAACTAATACCTTCAACTGAAGGAACCTTCTCCGAAGAATTTTGTTCACTGCAAATCATGCACATTAGATATCAAACAATATAATATTGGGGAAAAACGAAAAATAGGGATAAAACACATAAACACAAAATACAAACTGTCATCTGAGGGATCGCTTGCAGTTTTACTGTCCATTTCAGTAACATCCCTTGCCTCGACCTAGAGCTGGCAAAACCCGACCCGAACCCGAAAACCCGACCCGGTCGACCCGGAACCGATTGTTTTGAACACCGATCAACCCGACCCATTTTGGACCCGAAATCCGAATAACCGGTAACCGAAACTCACCCAAATCCGAATGAACCGAACCCGATTCAACCGAAACCCATTAAGACCCGAACCCGTTACAACCGAAACCCGATATAACCCGAACATTAAGATACATTCTAGTAAATTTTTCAAAATTAATATTGAAATAACTGAAACCCGAGACAACCGAAACCCGAATGAACCGAAACCCAATACAACCAAAACCCGAACCCGACCCAACCAAATGACCAAATTATTAGACATTACCCGAAACCGAATGACCCGAAACCCGAATAACCCGAACCCCGACTAACCGAACCCGAACCTAATCCGACCCGCCCGATTGCCACCTCTACCTCGACCTCATCAGATGGTTTGTTCTCTTCCATTCAACATAAAATCAAAGAGAAATAAAAATGAAAAAACGGTATAACACTATAAAAACACAAATCAAACCCCCACTTGAAGGATCGCATGGAGTTTTATTATCGATTGCAGCAACATCAACTGTCTCCATCTCGTTGGAGCCTTTATTCTCTGTAATTCAACAAAAATAGAAGAGAAATGTCGTATTCAACTTCAAAACCGGTATAACACTATAAACACACAAAACACACCCCCATTTGAAGGATCGCTTGCACTTTTATTATCGATTGCACCAACAGCAACTCCCTTGATGTCGCCGGAGTCTTTGTTCTCTGCCATTGAACCAGAATCGAAGAAAACCGTCGGTTTCAATTGCAAAAACCGCCTGAGCAAGTTAGAGAGAAAGAGAGAGTGAATCGTGTTCAAGAAGCGAAATGGGAGAGAGAGAGTGTGGGGATAGAGAATTTCGTACATCAGCATGTATCTTTACATATGGAAGGGCAATTTTGTCCATAAAATTTTACGTGGACAAAACCCCAATTTGTCGGACTTGGTGAAAATTCCGTTAATTTGGGAGAAAATTTGCGCCTTTGGCGCAAATTTTCTCTTCATAAAGGGTATAAATGTACTAAGTTTATGATTTCCTTAATTTGTGTGCAAATGTCTAAAAAAAACTTGTATTTTTTAAAGAATGTAGTACTCCCTCTGATCCAAAATAAGTGTCGATTTAGACTTTTGAATTTGATCCAAAATAAGTATCATTTTATGTTTTTTAAGCAATTTAATAGATTGATGAATGAAAATTGTTATTGTGAATTGTATTTGTTTACTATTTTTTTCTTTCAAACTCTCCACTTATTGGGTGAAAAAGTCGGTAATCATATAATAAATGGTAAGATTTACAAAAAAAAAAGTATTAAATCAATGATAATTAATACTTTACTTAAAAGTTGTGTTAAAAGTTAAAACTAAAACAACACTTATTTTAGATCGAAGGGAGTATATAAAATAAAACTAATTAAATCTATCAATTTAGCACTTAAAATGGATTATAGATCGAGTAGCTAGTAATTAATATCTTCTTAAATATATACCTGAGACCTGTCAAATGAGTCATTCGGGTCGGGTTCGGGTCAAATCACTTCGGGTCCCAAGTAATAAAGGTCCCGGGTAACATGGGTTTCGGGTATTTTCGGATTGAATCGAACCGGGGTTTCGGGTCATTTCGGTTTGGTCAATTTTTTCTTTTTTAAATAAAAAAATCATGATTTGATAATGTTGCGATAAATTTAAAATTCTAAAATTAAAGATGTTGTGCTTAAATTCTAGTGTTTGTAAATATATACTATATCTGATCTAAAATATTTAATTTTTATTATTTCTCATAATTTTTAATAAAATGTAATAATATATAAATATCAAAATATCAAATAATTTTATTAAAAATTTGATATTTTATATATTATTACATTTTATTAAAAAACATTTGATTTTTATTATTTCTCATAATTTTTAATAAAATGAAATAATATATAAAATATCAAATTTTCAAATAATTTTTTAAAAATAATTTCATGCGATTAGTAATAAGCATATAATTTCGAACCAAAAAAAAGTAATAAGCATATAATTGTTTTAATATTTTAATATTTTTTAGAATTTTTTCTTCTTAAAAAAACTTGTTGAAAAATAAAAAATCAAATACTATCGATCGGACGGAGTATTACACAATACAAATAAATATAAAAGTTGATTTGAAAATGAAAGATCAAGTGATTGTAATTATAAAATGTAATAAATTGGAATCCTCATAAAAAATTAATCATATTTAATTATAAATAAACCGGGTCGGAACAAATAGTGACTGCGAATAAACGCTCTCTCCTCTCTCTAGGATTCTAGAGAGAGGGAGACCACAACCACGGCTCCGGTCATTCCAACTCTGCTTCGGCCGCCATTAACCCGGCTCTGGCCGTCTTGTATCTCTGCGGCGCCGCCGCTCCGGCGTGTTTTTCGACTATAAACCTTGCTCGATACAACCTTGCTCCGAGTTCCATTTTTTGTTTCAATCCAAACTAAAAATTAATTTGGGGCTTTTGTAGATCTGTATCTTCTACCCCCTTTAGAGGCTCTACTGGACTGATTTTGTGCAAATCCTCCCTCATCTTGGATCGATGGTTCAGAAGGTTTGTTTTCAGATCTGCTCAACCCCGCTGCCGCCTATATCCCTTCGACTGTGGCATGGTGGCTGATTTCGTACCCTTTGCCAAGTCGCGTCCTCAACTGGGTTCAATGGTGGATTCACCTCCGCCCTTGGCGCTTCCCTCCCTCTACGATCGTCTTCTCGGAGGGGGTCGGACAGTGATTCGCGCCCATGGCCTGGTTAATTGCCATGCCTAGAAAACCCCGAAATCCGCAACCGTCCTTTCAATTTCGCCCCGTCGCTCCTCCTCGTCGAGCTACGTGGATTGTTTCTGCCCAGATTCACCATTGGGTAGTTCCTCCTTGGATTTGCCGACGTCGCCTTTACCGCCTTGGGTGTGTTTTCCTTGGCCGGCGTTTGGTTTCACTTGGTTGTTGCGTACCTTTCCTTGGCTTTGGTTCAAATTTGCATTTTGGGCCCGAAACAACCTGAAAACTTATGCTTTGGGCCCAAGGAAAAACCTTGTGACTAAACCAATACAAAAACATCTGCCGAAATATAAAAAGTACGAACAATTAAATAAAAATATACAAGAAACCCATATCCGCGGACAAAGGTCCAAACTGCCATTCAAATACGATCATCCGCGGATGAAAAAGAACAGAAACGTGGCAGCCATGCCCACTTCCCACGAGTACAACACGTGTTGAAAGTTGAGCACCACGTGGCACAACATGCAAGAGAATCAAATATCTATAAATAGGGAGAAGCTTCATAGGTAAAGGGAGAGGATTTGGGAGGAAAGGAGCGGAAGAGGACATAGTGAACCCAAGAAACAGAAGATCAAGAAGAACCGTACGCGTAGAAAGAAATCCGATAAAATGAAAAGAGCCTACATCGGTCACAATGTCAAATTCTGCAAATGAAAACCACTGTCCGTCTTTAGTGTAAAATTCTATTAAGGATTATCATTTATTAATCTCAAGTTATTCACTCGACGACAGGTAAACGGATCAAACTTCCAAATTGTCTAGGAAAAACCCGATAAGGGAATTATCCGTTGTTATTAAAGATTATCTGCTAACTTCCTGCGGCACAGGTTGGGCCGCGTCGATCTTTTTGACGCGGGTCAGGTAAGTCCGTCGTGATGGTTAGTCATTCCATTAGGTAGATTTCCGGGCCCCACTAAAAATTGTGGCCTTGTCGGATACGGCCGCTTTGAAGGAACTAGAATACAAGAGGAGGCTTTCCAAGTATCAAGATAGACGAATTTCCCCACGACATCTTAAAGAGGGAGATCTAGTGCTACGACAAGCCACCTCAGGGGGGAAGCTAGATCCCAACTGGGAAGGACCATATATAATTATCAAGGAAGTTCAAAGAGGCGCATATAAACTCAGCACTCCTGAAGGAATCATCTTGAACAAGACTTGGAACGCGGACAACCTAAAAAAGTATTGTGTGTAATCGATAAATAGCTAAATATAAAACTGAGTCGCCCCCGCAAGGATCAAATAAAGCGGTTAGAGGGCGCTTTTTATAACGATATGCACATTAATGGAACTTCTTAATAAAGTCCTAGGACGCTGGAGCTTGGCTCCCCGTCAGGCCTCTGATCGAATCCGCATTCTCAGAGTTGATATTTTACAATAAGTCCTAGGACGCTGGAGCTTGGCTCCGCGTCAGGCCTCTGATCGAATCCGCATTCTCAGAGTTGATATTTTACAATAAGTCCTAGGACGCTGGAGCTTGGCTCCGCGTCAGGCCTCTGATCGAATCCGCATTCTCAGAGTTGATATTTTACAATAAGTCCTAGGACGCTGGAGCTTGGCTCCGCGTCGGGCCTCTAATCGAATCCGCATTCTCAGAGTTGATATTTTACAATAAGTCCTAGGACGCTGGAGCTTGGCTCCGCGTCAGGCCTCTGATCGAATCCGCATTCTCAGAGTTGATATTTTACAATAAGTCCTAGGACGCTGGAGCTTGGCTCCGCGTCAGGCCTCTAATCGAATCCGCATTCTCAGAGTTGATATTTTACAATAAGTCCTAGGACGCTGGAGCTTGGCTCCGCGTCAGGCCTCTGATCGAATCCGCATTCTCAGAGTTGATATTTTACAATAAGTCCTAGGACGCTGGAGCTTGGCTCCGCGTCAGGCCTCTGATCGAATCCGCATTCTCAGAGTTGTTACCTCGTATTAAGTCTTAAGATGCTGGAGCTTGGCTCCGCGTCAGGCTGCTAATCAAATCCGCATTCCCAGAGCAAATATCTAATAGGAAGACCTAAGACGCTTGAGTTTATGTCCGCGTCAGGTCTCTAATTGAATCTACATTTTCAAAAACAATACTTCATCATTAATCAGGACACTTGAGCTGAATGGTGGCCAACCTATCAACAAAACCAAACTCGTAGGTTGACCACTATTGAAATATTACAAAAGGGATGTTCTTTTTGGGTTCCCAAAAAAGTATCATTATTATTGAAAGAAATCAAAAGCAATAGACACCTGATTAAAACAAGTATCCTTCAACCTATGTCCGCGGAAAACGCCCTGGGATGATACGAGTTCTACCCTGACTTAAACGAAATCCGTTTGAAGGAGGACCGTCTGACTCCGAAGAGGCCCACTCCGCATCAACCTCATCTCCCACAGCATCTAAGATCTGGACATCAAAGCGATTCCCTCCTTTGTAAATAAAAGTAAGGGAAGAGCCAATGTGGACGATGAGAGTCTCGGCAAAGTCATTCCAACCACCCCTCAAAAATGGAACCCTATAGTCTCCACGCGAAACCTCCACCGGGAAATCACGAAGAATCCTGGTGGACAGAAGAACATTCCTGGGAAGTTCTGGCCCAAGTCTATCTTCGAAACATAGGGGCAAAGACTAACAAAAGCAACAGATTTCAAGAAGTGCTGGAAAATAAACTTGATAAAAAGGGAAAAAATCAATCAACAGCAGATAAACTAACCAAACGGAGAAGTTGCTCAGGAAAACTAATCCTCTCGGAGAAAGACCAAGGTAAACTAGCCATGGAGGGCATCACGAAAGCGCAACAATGAGTTCAATAGCTTCTTTCACACCCTCTCTTTTATATAACAAAGATCTGGACATGTGTCGAAAGGCACGAGTATTGAACAAATAAATTTGAAATGTCACATCATCGAGACTGGAACCACAGGCACCATGCATGTGATAAATAGTAAACACTATTACTGAATTTCTCAGAAAACCTGTAAAATGGACATCATGACCTCGAAAAACTAACATGCATAAACGGAGAGATTCCCAGAAGTGATTGTCATGAGCTGGATAAACTTCTAATTACTAAACAGTTGAAAGAAACTGGAATATTATTCTGAGCTAAAACATTTTAAAAACCATTCGAAATTATTTCAGGAGGAGCCCGATCGTCGTTATTTCCCCCACGCGGATTCACCACCCGATCATCGTTATTTCCCCTACGCGGATTCACCACCTGAACTTCAAAGTAGGCTTCACCCATGTGAGTGAAAATCATAGAAACCCTCTGCTCGAAGCCGTGGGAATCAACAAAGTCTTTCCATCCGCGGCCAAAATAAAGTAGACCACCGTTGCGCCGCTCTATGCAAACTGGGAAGTTGCTCAATAAATGAGACGAAAGAAAAACCTGACCGGGAATAGTGTCGGCATACTCCTCTTCAAACCGAAGTGGAAGTAACTAAAAATAAGGAAGTATTAGTTAAAGATCAGTTTTCTGAAGATCTCTAATACAGTTAGCTCACCAATTGCAAAAACTGCTCTGGATGATCAATCGCTTGAAAGAAAGCCCAACGGGTTTCCGACTCGACAACTCCGTCTGCCCTAAAGGACAGGGGTGGAACTATAGTAGATCCCCGCATCTCGATGAAGTTGGAAAAAACAGTAAAAAACCCTTTACTTATCGGTAACAGAGGAACAGTAAAAAGGAACACCTGTGTGACATGCAAACAGATGGCACAACCCCCAAGGGCACGCGTCCCGCTTTTTCCAAGACAAGTCGACCAGGTGTTAAACCTTTTTCTAAAACCGATAAAAAAAAACCCCAATAAAGGAAATTAAAGTTACTTATTGGTAAAAAGCGACGAAACCAAAGACAGGTAAGCCCCATGCGACAAGTATAAAACACACCCAAAACACCCATGAGTAGAGTGCAATCCTAAGAAAAAAATGGATCCTAACCCACAGCCTAGGGCTTTCTACAGAGTCATCATGAGGGAAGAGCAACTTCAAACCCTTCGCCTCCCTCTCACGTATGTCCTAATCGACGAAGACGCTCACACACAGGCCAGACTCTGGTCCCGCTCCAACCAAGAGCACGAGGTGAAAGTAGACAAAGATGAAGATGGCCTTTTCTGGCTAACCCAAGGATGGCGCGACTTTACACAATCAAATCGAGTTAATGTCGGGTCCGCGTTGATCTTCACCTATATGGGGGATTCTATCTTTGAAGTTGATGTTGTCAGCCCAGATAGTGAAGAAAATGGAGAAGTAGTCCATCCTTGATCCCCTAATAAATTCTCCGCGTCAACTATGTAACGAGCCTAGAAGGATCCAACCCCTGTGAAAGGTTTCTGTACGCAGTTCCTCTTAGTAATAATAAAGATCCCTCTCTTTTATTTCAGTCTGGAAAACATGTGAAACTAGTAAGGAAATCATGAATTCCTCTTTTTTGCTTTATTTTTGTTCTGCTCAAAGACTTATATCAAGAGACAGGCTTGAAAAATTACAAAAGGATAACGTGGAAATAACTCAATTAGAACCGCACGATGAAGAGACTGAATCCGAGATAGCTTTCGTTTCATCCACAACTTCACGACGCGGACAAACTTGAAAGGAAACATTGCCCTTGTGAAAAAACATCATCGCGCTCCCTACTCCCAGGTGATGAAGTATGAGAAATTCATCCCAACCATTGTCAATTTGAAAAAGACCATTTTCGCTCCATGATACAGCCATAGGAAAATCGCGGACAAGATAAGAAGAAAGAAAGGCCCATCGTGGCGGAAGAGGTCCATACTCAGCCTCAAATTGGGGAGGCATAACCTACATGTGAATCAAATCAAGGCTTAAGTTGAGAAAACTCAAACTTCATTTAAAACAAAATTAAAGGAAACTCACTAGCCGGGAAAGTTGTTCCACATTCTCGATATTTTGAAAAAAGGCCCAAGGATTAAAATTCCCGGAGGACATAATACTTGCAATAAGTACAACCGGTTAATGCAACTCAGGAGGTAACAAGAGATAGAAATCGAGACCTTAAAAGGAGGAATTCACCCAAAAGAATAAAGACAGGTGGTGACAGGTTTTGAACACCAGGACAAACCCGTTCAACACTTGTAAAACCTGGAACATAAATGCATAAATATTTACCACAAACTAAGCATGCAAGCATCACAAATGTTTTAACCAGAGAGATCTTCAACCTTTTTTCAAAACGAATGAAGTATCTCAAAGGTGTACCAAAAACCAGAAAACCATATATGAATTCCCATTGTTTCACTACTACACAAAAAACCCCGAAAACGCTAAAGTCTCTCAAACAGAGGTTGCCTTCTCAACTTCTTCCTCCGCTTCATCACCATCATCATCTTCAGAATAAGAGTCTTCCGCGTCCATCTCCTCTTTTGAAAGACCCCAGTCAGCACTCTCCAAACTAGGCTCGAACTTTTCTAAAGGGATACCTGGGTTGCTTAATGAACGTGTCACACTCTGGTTGATCCCCGCAACCATTCCCTTCCGAAAATAACTGAAGCATTTATCTTTCAGAATGCTGGAGCCTTTTGGAGTCTAAAGACAGGCTTTCGCCGCGGAAGATAGGAAAGAGAGGCCAACCTCCGTTTTAATCCACTCAGAGGATAGATGCTTCAAACCCTCAGGACTCTGAAGCCATTGTAGAGCCACATCCTGATCTGATCGTGCCTTGGCAATTTTGAGCTCCTGTTTGGTGATAGATAGCTCCTCGCGAAGAATAGAAAAGTCTTCCTCCATCTTATCTATGGCAGCCTGTTTTACTTGAAGAAGTTTCTGTGAGACACCTTCAGAAGCCTCTAGCTCTTTGACGCGGGAGGCAGCAGAGTTTGAAGAAGCTTTCAAATCATCATATTTCTTTTGAAAAACAGCCATAGCCTCCTTCAGAGTTTGCACCTCCTCGTGAAGGTCAACCGATCTCTTCCTAAATTTTTCCACCGAAGATGGATCCCCTACGGTGTTCCCCAAGATACGGAGCTTATGGTTCAATTTTTTGATTTCTTCATCCTTCTTCCGAAGATCTTCCTCTCCGCATACCAGGCGTCTCTCAACATCCGGTTGGATCACCATCAACTACAAAATTGGAGTAAAAGTAAGAAAATCTGAGAATAGGACGCGTCAAGAAAGTGTAAATGGGAAACAACAAAAGAATTTAAACTTACCCATTGGATTAAACCATCAAAGTTAGAGGAAAGAGTGACAGGGTCCAAACGCTTAACATACCCTTGCTCCGGAAAGCAACGTTTCTTGGCTGGAAAAGCAAGACCTTGTAGGTCAACCGGATCGAAACCTGGGATAGGAAATTCGCGAAGAGTAGCCACACCCTCCAAAAAGAGCCCCTTCTTATCTGATGCAGATGGCCCAACAGCTATGGCAAATTTCCTCCTTTTGGATCTTGAAGATTCCGGCGCGGATGGACCAGTTTGTTTCTCTTGAAGAGCAGGAACCAATGATGAAGATTCGGCTAAAACGCCAGTCTCATCCGCAATACTAACATCAGCGTTTGATACCCCTTCTAAAACAGGAGGAGGAACAGGAGGGTCATTGGCCACAGGACTCGATTTCCTCTTCTTTCCCGCTTTAGCTTTGTGCCGGTTCAAAAGCGCATCCAGATCCATCTCGTCTGAAAAAACAATACATTTTCCAATAAGTTATCCATTTTAAGAAAAGTAAAAAATGAAAATGCAACTCATTAAATAAAGAAGCCACCTAGTCGCGGATGAGGCATGCTCAAGCCAGCCATCTCAAGACGGAACGCGGATAACATTTTATCCCATGGAAATCTAGGGATATGAGAAAAAGACAGCTTGAACTGAAAAAGATTGGAAATTTTTGGTTTGGAAGCAGAACAAAAAGGCCCCGGGACCGTTTGACAACTAAAACCTTGTCCGGATCTGTCGCGGACCAAAAACCACTTGTATTTCCAATTTGGTTTGCTTGACAACCTCTCCATATACTTATAACTTGAGTTGCATTGATAAAATCTTGTGTCTTGAGTCCCCTTTTTCAGAGAAAAATACTAAGCATCAACTTCAAAGAGGGGGCAACACCAATTTCCTTGCATCTCATAACAAAACTTGTAAAGAACATCCAACCATTGGGAACAATCTGTGCAGGACTCAGATTATATTCCTCCAAAAACTTTGAGAAAAGGGGATGAAGAGGAAGTCGGAAACCCTGAGATAGGCTCGCAGCATATACGACTAAACAATCTTCATAAGCGTCCAGACAACCGCCTCCTTCCTCAGGAAGACAGAATTCAACACCCGCTGGCCATGGGAAGACTCGCGAAAGAGCATCGAGATCTCCAAGGTTCAGTAGAGTCGTACATCCCCTCAATTTACCAATTGGGGACCTCCATGGATGAACTCTTTCAAGCACAATTGGTGGACGACTGGTTGGAGGGGGAAGAGGTTTGAAATCCCCCAAAAAGAGACAAGAATCGAGGTCCTTTAAGTCGTACACAGGGGTGTCCAAGTCGTACCTTAGGTGCTTCTACTACACCAATAGGAGGAAGCTCATAAGGGATCCAAACTTCTTCCGACTCTTGATTCGCCGACTGAGACGCAGACAATGTCCCCGCGTCCACAGAAGAACTAGCACCCTAGACATCCACAGCAGTTGGATTTTCACCGTCCGCGCATCCCTTCGAAGAAGAAGAAACTGAGTAAGGTGAAGAATAGTAATCAGGGTCAGAACGCTTCCGACGCCTTCTCACCTTAATGGGGCTACCGTTAGGACCAATTCGATCCGGGGTAGACGCGGATGTAGAAGAAGATGACTCTGACGAAGAATCATCAGAAGAAGAAGAAGAAGAACCCCCAGAGGAGAAAGAAAGTATCTCCGGAGACATACGCGCTTGAGAGGATGAGACAGCACCACCTCTCCATCCTTCATCCCTCTCAAAATCTTCTAATAAGTCACCCTCCTTGTTGATATTAGCCATTTCTAAAAAGAAACTAGAAGAAAATTGAACGAGTTTTTACTCACACAAGGTAAGGTTTCATCCAAAAACACTCTTGAGACGATTCCATACCCAAATTCACGATCTAAAGAACAAAAAATCAAAGAACTCAACAAAGAAAACTCAAGAACATCCGAGAACAAGAAGAAATACCTTGAGGGAATTGAAGAAAACCCCTGGAAACTTCAAAGCTAAACGGCCCAAACCCTAGAGAACCGCCGTCGGAAGACTGAAGGCAAGGATAGGGATTAAAAATTGCGGAAAGTAGAAAAAGACAAGTGTTGGGTGAAAAAGAGAACGGAACGGGGTAACTTATAGAAAAATTATCGTCGTTTGAAATTCCAAACACACATGGGCCTAATGGGCCCAAATTGGGCCGTGACTTGATGAAGAAAAGGCCCATTAATCCCATCAGAAACAACAAACGACAACAAAACTACAGATGTTTATATTTTTTCGTCGATCCGCGTCAATTACTAGACATAATCAACACGACCCGAGGAGCTGTGACTAAACCAATACTAAAAACATCTGCCGAAATATAAAAAGTACGAACAATTAAATAAAAATATACAAGAAACCCATATCCGCGGACAAAGGTCCAAACTGCCATTCAAATACGATCATCCGCGGATGAAAAAGAACAGAAACGTGGCAGCCATGCCCACTTCCCACGAGTACAACACGTGTTGAAAGTTGAGCACCACGTGGCACAACATGCAAGAGAATCAAATATCTATAAATAGGGAGAAGCTTCATAGGTAAAGGGGGAGGATTTGGGAGGAAAGGAGCGGAAGAGGACATAGTGGACCCAAGAAACAGAAGATCAAGAAGAACCGTACGCGTAGAAAGAAATCCGATAAAATGAAAAGAGCCTACATCGGTCACAATGTCAAATTCTGCAAATGAAAACCACTCTCCGTCTTTAGTGTAAAATTCTATTAAGGATTATCATTTATTAATCTCAAGTTATTCACTCGACGACAGGTAAACGGATCAAACTTCCAAATTGTCTAGGAAAAACCCGATAAGGGAATTATCCTTTGTTATTAAAGATTATCTGCTAACTTCCTGCGGCACAGGTTGGGCCGCGTCGATCTTTTTGAAGCGGGTCAGGTAAGTCCGTCGTGATGGTTAGTCATTCCATTAGGTAGATTTCCGGGCCCCACTAAAAATGGTGGCCTTCTCGGATTGGGCTTTTTCACCTTGGGCCCGAGGCAGCCTGGAAAATTGAAATTAAAAAGTAAATATTATGAAAAATAATTATATTTACCTTAATTCGCTTAAGGGCATGGATTATTTACAAATTTTATAATTTTATCCCGCAAGGGAATCAAACCCCGCTCATTTGGGTGTCTACTAAATCCCGTTAGGGTTGATTAAATCTCGAAAGGGTTTTAGGTGCTCTTTACTCAGGCGGTGTGCGGCTCTGCGGTGGCATGACTGAGCGTTCTTCTCTGTAGATGTGGTTCTGGATGTCGGAATCGGGATAGGTTGGGGTCGAGGTAGTGTGTTTCGTGGCGTCTCCGCTATTCGGGTTGGCTATTTCCCTGAAGTTTCGTCCTCACTGCCACATGATGATCGGGTCCTGATGTATCGATGACCTACGGTTCTGCTTCAGAGTGGGGCTTGGCTTCGTCCGTCGTCTTCGTCTACATCTTTGGGGCTGCTTAGTTTCGTTTTTGTATGGTGTGTTTCCCTGAGTTTGCACCGTTATGTTTTGTTTGTTTGTTTATTTGGTTTGTAGACAGTACTCCCATTTGCCGGTTTGGCCGACCTTCGAGTTTCAGATATGTCTGAACTCGAATTCTTACCTTATATAAAAAAAAAAATCGGGTCACTGGGTCAATTGGGTAAATCGGGTCAAAATTACTGGGTCAATCGGGTGACTGGATTGAAATCCAGATTCCCCAGAAAATTTTCGAGCGTTCGGGTTCGGGTTGGAAAAAAATTTCGAGTCAAAATTTCCGAGCTCAGGTCGGAAATTTTCCGGACTTTCGGGTCGGGTCGACCGAGCCAGATTGTGTTTTGATATGTCTATATACATCTAATGAATTAAGCAACCTGAAAATGGTCGGCTTTGCATCGAGAAACATAAGCCATGTCTCATTCTGCGTCCATTAATACCTTCACGCCATTTACAACCTCTCCTTCTCCAAACCCTAAACCATTGCCATCATTAATACGGAGTCAAGTATTAGATCCTGAGGGGGGCTCTCACCTATGTTATACTTTTTTTATTTATGATTTTTTTTATACAAGTAAAGATTTGGCGATGGCTAGCCCCTATTAGACCATCAGCCAAGAGCATTCTGATGGATGCAGATACTAAGTTATCTATCCTAGAGCAGTGATGGCATCACATTTGTTTGGAACATCCTGGCAACATGGTCACACATATTGGTTTCCCTGAAGATGTGACAAAACGTACTCCACCACCTCGATTAAGCAAATATAAGTATAAAAGTAAACCAATCCCTATTCTTTTGCGAAAGTCGAAGGTGATCCTTGTTTGTGTTATTGAAGCGAAAGTGATCTTAATAAAACTTGGATTAATTATGTGAAACGGGTTAGTAACAATTAGGGTTTATGCGAAAGTCTCTATTTTCTTAATTGTTAATAACGAAAGTTATTTGATGAAAAGCATGATCTTTTATACCTTTTGCATGATTCTTATATGGTTATCATTGTGGCGTTGAAACCCCGATTCTAGGAGCTTTTAGTTTATTGAATTTCCCACCAATTTCGTGTTATTTTTGTTTTTATTCCGTTCACAAAGTCACGTTTTTACATACTGCACTACTCGATTTCGACTGAAATCTACTCGACGTCGAGTAGTCTGGTCGACGTCGAGTAGACCTGGGCAAATGCGGCACGTCCCGTCCCGATGCGGGCTGCTAAGCCCGGCCCGTCCCCGCAACGGGTACGGGATTAGAAAGGGCAATTTACCCGTTACGGGCCGCTAGGCCCGTAACGGGTACCCGCTATTTTTAAAAATTATAATATATATATTACGGCCCGTAACGGGTACCCGCTATTTTTAAAAATTATAATATATATATATATAATAAATAATATCAATTATTAATTTGAATTAAGAGAAAAATAAAATAAAAACACCTGTACAGTATACCCTAAATCTCCATCTCCTATTCTGCGTTTGCAGTACTTGGGATGTCTTTGAAATTTCAGCATGTAGTGAGTGCGATTGCTCCTTTTCATTTAATTTATGGAATGCCTAATATTTATAGATCATCAAACTATAACTCAGAGATGTCGCTAAAATTTATGGAACCCCTGCTATTTAATTAATTTGCAGTTTATGTTGGATTGTTTTTTGTTACTTTTTTCGCCATAGTAGGGACTGTTTTTTTTTGTTGAATTGATGAATGCGTTTTTTTTCCCGATCCATGAATTGTTGAATGTTGAACTACAGGCTTACAACATCCCTTGGTTCATACTTACAGGAGTTTTTTTTTTTTTTGGGTTCAATCATTAGATTATAATAGGCTTAAGAAAAATTAATTAGGTTTTCGGGTACCCGCGGGTAGCCCGCGCCCGCATTCGTGGACGAGATTGGACACGACCTTGAACCCGTTAAGCGGGCTTAGCCCGGCCCGCGTCCGCAACAACGGAAAAAATTCTCGGGGTAAAACCTATCACAAGCCCGGCCCGCGCCCGCGTTTGCCCGAGTCTAACGTCGAGTACTCTATTCTACTCGACTTGCTTGTTTTCGTCCTCTGTTGCACGGTTTTGCAGTTTATGTCGACAGGTTTAGTCAAGATCGAGTACTCTACTCGATATCGAGGAGCCTGCTGGTCGGTTTCGAGAGGATTTAGGAACTGAAAAGGCGAGCGCTGACATGCTTCCTCGTGGATACGATCCTGAATATCCTACCACTACAACAGGAGGATTTATTGTATTTTATTTGCTGAGATAGAGATTTAGTTTGATTTTTTCTTTCGATATATTTTCATACTTGATTTTCCTCCTGCAACATTTGTGCTTATTTGCCAATTATGGAGATCTACACTAGTTCTTATTTAATTTTGCAGAAATCGAGACACTTTACGAGCAATTCGGATAAGAGAAGAAAATTGTCAAGGTGCTCGAGATCTACTATAGGGAGCTCGAGGTCGAGTATAAGCTGAGCTAGAAGACATCGAGCAGAAGAGGAGAAGAAATTCACTCGACAAGTCTAGTCGATGTCGACCACTCTGGTCGATGTCGAGTACAATCTAGTCGACATCACCTTCAGAGATCGAGATCGAGCACAAGACCAGCAGAGAACACAAAGTCTAGTCGACGTCGAGTACTCTACTCGATGTCGAGTACTTCCTAGGAGCAGTCCGAGTCGAGATCGAGTAGGAATCCGAGAGAGAAGTTACTTGGGCATGAAGGCACAAATGATCTATCCACAGTAGAATACTTATCCACATTAGTTAATTCCCACTTTTACCTAAGGGGATTTTGATTTTATTTATTTATCAAAGTTATATCTTAGGAAAGAGATAGATAGAATTTAGATAGAGATAGATTGTTCTTTCCTAGATTAGCTAGGATTGAACACTATAAATAAATCCCTAGGGGCTGAGTTTTAGGGGCATTCTATTCTCAAGCAATTGAGCAAACACTAATTAGACAATTTATAGAGGTTTTGGTTTTGGAGAGCTTTGGCCGAATGGAGTGGTAAGAGCGGAAGTGATTTGGCTTCGAACGGTTGTAAGCTTTTGTTTAATTTAATGCAATTAGTTATTTCTTTTACATTATTGATGTTTGTTATATTGAAGATCGAGTGGTCACCCAACTTTTAGGGTCGGGGTGAGCCTAACGGTAGCCATGTAAGGTAATGCATCACATGTATAATTTTTATTGCGATTTCATCTTCTATCCCTATTTGCATGTTTCTTCTAAGACAGTAGCATGTGATCCTTATTTGTGTTATTGAAGCAAAAGTGATCTTAATATAAACTTGGATTAATTATGTGAAAAGGGTAGTAACAATTAGGATTTATGCGAAAACCTCTATCTTCTTAATTGTTAATGACGAAAGTTATTTGATGAAAATGCATGATCTTTTATATCTTTGGCATGATTCTTATATGGTTATCATTGTGGCGTAGATACCCCGACTTTAGGAGCTTTTAGTTTATGGAATTTAATCCACCAAATTCGTGTTTATTTTTGTTTTTATTTTTATTGCAAAAGTTACGATTTTCACTGCACTGACTCTCGACATCGAGTAACCTGGTCGACATCGAGTAGATTTCTTCTCGACATTGGCTCTGTTTTGTCTTTTGTTGTGCAGTTTACAGGTGAGATCGACTGCTTTACTCGACATCGAGTACTCTTACTCGGCGTCGAGTAGCTTCTGGTCAATTTTTAGGGCGATTTGGAACTTGAAAGGCGAGCGTTGACACACTTTCTCGTAGATACGATCCTGAATACCCTACCACTACAGTGGGAGGGATTCTTGTATTTTATTTTCTTGGACAGGGAGTTGGTTTAGTTCGTTTATATTTTATATTTATTTTATAACTTGATTCCCCTCCACAACAAATTTTGGTGATGTTTCCGGGGAAGCAATCAATCGCGCCCTTTCTAGTTACTTTTTACTCTTTTCTTTTTGTTTATATTTTACAAATATATGCGAAGAACTGATCGCACACTTATCGATCCTATTCTCGAGCCTGAACGCTTTTTCCATCTTCAGCAAAGTATAAGAAGAAGACTCATGTCGACTACTAACAACGAGAATGAGGTACAACTCACACCAACACATGAGCTTGAGCAACTCCGTAGACAGATAGAGAAACTCATCACCAGGTAGACGGAATATGCCCAACGAGAGGCACAATATGCACAGAATCAGCAAAGGTGGGATGCAAGGGTAGATCGCGAAGTCCATGCCAGAAGAGAGCTCGAGGAACATCTTTCAACACGTCCCTACAAACGCAAAGGAGTATCTGCACCCTACTCTGGAAGTTCCAGAATCACCGATCGTTCTCCCCCGCGTTAACTTTGAAGTTTGTCCTTCTTTTATTTATGAAATTAGGAGGAATCAATTTCAGGAGAAACCTAATGAATGACCTTTAGAGCATATAACTATTTTTCTATATTTGTGTGAAACTATTACTGATGGTGCTAATCTAGAATACTTGAAACTAAAGGCTTTTCATTGGTCTATTGCAGGGGTAGGTTCACAGTGGTTCGAGGGTTTAACTCCACAATCCGTTCGCACGTGGAACGAGCTCAAGGATTTGTTTCTTAACAAATTCTTTCTTTCTGCCAAAACGGCGCAACTCAGATAACACATAACGACTTTCAAGCAGAAGCCATGGAAAACACTTTCTAAGGTGTGGGAGCGCTACAAACGATTGTTGAAGTCTTTCCCTACGCACGGTCAGCCACCATATGTGATCCAGGAGATCATCTTCAATTGCATGAATGTGCCAAGAAAGGAGCGGATCAACAACTATACGGCCTATAGGTATCTTGAGTGCATACCACATTGTGCTTGGGAAACCTTTGAGAAGTTGGCCAATTATGACAAGATCTATGGGACTTCTTCGGCCTCCGAAGAAAGGTATTAAAGGCCTGCCCCATCTATGCCACTCTATGAGCCACCAAAGGAGGTTGATCCGGATGTCAGGGACCAGTTTCACAACGACCAGGTATGTCGTCTCCCCAAACAAGTTAATTTTTTTACGAATAATCAACCTTGTTTGGAGTGTGGGTCAGTGAGGCACAACACTAATGCGTGCCCATATGTCGACCAAGTGCAGCTTGCAGTAACCCACAAAGAGGCACGCTATGCAGAAGGAAACTATTCAGGGTAACACCAGCAACAGAATTGGGGATATCGCAATCCCCAATACCAAAGAGACCCTCCGCCCAACAGAGCTCCTGGTTATCCTGACAAAGAAGGTAAGAAAGATGACATGCACATCATCCTCGACGAGATGTATCGGAACTATGCTGAATTCAAACAAGCCAACAACTCCATCCATACTCAACTGCACGACGTCAACTCGCGATTGGAAGAAATTAATGTTTGGAGGAAAAATATAGAGACCCAGATTGGTCAACTGGCAACATCCGTCCCCAAACCATCAGGTACGCTCTTTGGATCTTATGAAACGAATCCTAAATCGAAATCTGTAGGTCAGATGGCTGTCATGAACCTAAGGAGTGGGCATCAACTGCAAACACCCGAGCAAAACAAGAAGGAAGAAGCTACTTGAGAGTACTCGACATCGACTAACCAGGTCGACTAGGAAGTAGTCGACATCGAGCACCCTATACTCGATGTCGACCAGAATGCAGAAAACCCCTAGAAGTCGACTCCTCCACTCGACGTCGACCAAACATCAGTCGATGTCGACCAAACATTACTCGACATCGACTGAAGATGAAGAGAATATGAGCATGTGGTCGACTGAAGATCACCCTGAGGCTTCAACATACTCGATGTCGAGTAAGTCTGGTCGATGTCGGCTAACTTATTCGAGATCGACTACAACATGCATCGTTTTTCAGCACTTATTCTGAGCTTCTACACGTCTATCTAGTAAGTCTCTTTCTTACCCTTGTTTTTATACAGTGAGGACACTGTAATATCTAAGTATGGGGTGGGGGAAAGGCTTACTTATGTGCTATATTTAATTATTTCTCCATATTGTTCATGCATGATTACTTTGGATATATCTAATTGTCTATATGCTTTACATGTTATTTTCCAAAGTTTATTTTTATCACCCCCATTGAAAATTTTTATTAGTGTCATGGAAGCTTTAAGTTGAGCTCGACGATGCAAAATTAGATTCATTAGAGATATAACATGAAATTACCTAGTAAAAGGAAGTCACAATGAAGTGTACTATTTCTTGAAAACCATGAAATGTGGTAAATTTTGAAGTTGCTTTTGACATATGCACGATAAGAGGATGAATGACTTTATTTTCCATACATACTTATTCTTACCTTATTCTTAGCTTTACCTGTTTTATTATGCATCACAAGCCATATTATGCCTATTTCTTTACCTTATTACCCATCCGGGGAGTATGTTGAGAAATTGATGTCATATTATGTAGACTATTATATGGTTGTGTGTTGTTACTATTATTTTGGAGTTTGGCAGGATGAATGAAAAGTTATGGAAAATTTAACGAGAGAAAGAAAATCCGGTCACCTTAGGAGATAAAGGTAGATCGACCCTGCCTGCGTCGAGACGTTAGTTCCGTAGGATGTTAGTTCCGTAGGATGGGACACTCGCGAGAAGGCGGTGATGAGGTTAGAGAGGTAAAAGCATATAAGTGAAAAAAGCAAAGAGTGCATCAAAGCAAAGAAGCAAAGTTTGAGAAGTTCTCCCCGGATTTAGCACCATATTGCCGAAATATAGCTCACCACTATACCTTTTTACCTTCTCTTCATCATACGCTTTAAAGTCCTCTTGATTATCAACTGTCTTATCGCTTATGAATTATTTTTGCATAACACTCCTTTTGTTTGTGATGTTGCTTTTATTCACATGCATGTATTTGGTGACACTAGTACCTTTTCGAGGATGGTAATTGATTGCAAGGACATATGAGAATGAATCTAAGATGTTGAGAGTTAAATTTCTTCCCATGTATGATCATTAAAAGTATTGCTTGAGGACAAGCAAGCTTAAGTATGGGGTGTTGATGTGCGCTCAATTTTCCATGTTTTGCATCTACTTTTACTTCGATTTCTGTCTATATTTTATACTTTTTTATTCGGAAAGCACGAGATTTGTGTAGTTTATGTTTATTTGCAATATATGTAGGTCTACACAAGTTTCTGTTTAGTTTCGTAGAAATCGGACACACTTTGGAGCTTAAAGAAAAGTCATGAAGACATTGGAGAAGTTAAGGAAGAGCACAAGATGTTGCATAGGGAGAAAAGCCCACTTTTCACCATTCATCATTTTCAATCAAGATTTGATGTCTGCATGAAAGTTGTATCTCTCGAAAATATCTTTCCAGCGCATATTTATATGCGTCAATCCGACAAACGAGGACTCGGGAAAGTTTGTTTCAAGACAAAGCAGAATGCTGAAAGCTGACAGAAGTATTTGACGTCGACTACACTTGGTCGATGTCGAGTAAAGACCTAGTCGACTTCCATCCCAGGGGCCGAGATCGAGCACAAGCTGAGCCAAAAACACAAGACCTGGTCGATGTCGACCACTTTGGTCGATGTCAAGTACACCACAGAGCCAAATCCAAGTCGAGAGTCCAGATGTGAGATTACTTGGGCATTAAGGCACAAGATGTTCTATCATTATGGAAGACTTTAACCACATTAGTAATTCCCTATTTTACCTAGGGGGAATTTAATTTCTTTATTTCTTTTATTTATTAAAGTTTTATCTTAGGATTTAGATAGATAGATATATAAAGAAGATATAGTTGTTCCTTTCCGAGATCAGCTAGATGGAGCACTATAAATAAAGCCCTAGAGGCTAGTTATTTAATGGAATTCAAGCGAAGTCATCTTCGGGCACAAGGTAGGTAGGAAGAGAAGAGGAGGCCAAGAGTGAGGAGAGAGAAGAAGAGATTCGTGAAGATCGATGTACTCCTTTCGTTTGTTTTATGTTAAAGTTGTTAGTTTTAGTTATGTCTTCCTTTTAAATTCCCTCTTCTAGGGTTGGGGTGATCCCAAAATAGATATGTGTGTTTGATTTATGAATTCATGATTCTGTATGTCTTTATTATCATCTACCTATGTGATTAATCCTTTGCGACAGTCGAGGACAATTCATTATTTGCAATTATGAAGCGAATGTGAATTAATTATGAACTCAGATAGTAATTAGGTTTTCCTTGCGAAAGTTGGTTGATTCTAATTAAGAAAAGGTAGAAACAAATTAGGGTTTTATGCGAAAGCCTATATTGCCTAAATTGTTGGAATTTGCGAGAGTTGATTCTTTGATTATAACGCATGCATATTTATGTAATTCATGGTCTATGCATATGTTTATCGTTGCAGTGATCCTTAACCTTGGAAGTTTGCCTTTTTATTATTTGCTTTATTGTCTTTATAAAGATTTCGCAGAGCAATCCTACACGAAATTGACCACAACTTCCCAATACATCCATCGACATCGACATAGTTCTTCTCGACATCGACCACAACCCTAGCCACTACTCCCTCCACTCCGCAAACTCTGAATCGACTAAACCAGAAGCACCGGCTTCTCTCATAAGGATAAACCTGATTCCCCTATACTATAGCGGGGGTCTAGACTAAGAAATTTATTTGGTCGAGAAATCCCTCTCGTCACTTCCCTAACAAGTTCAAGGAGAAAAGGATGGGACCTTTCACAATGCATAAGATCCATTCCGGAGGATTACAACTGATGGACAAGAATGGAGTCTTATTCGAGGCCTAGGCCACATGGGCGACGCAGATGCCACCTTGAGCGAGAAAAAAGAACTCGGCCTAATGACTATAAAATCTAGAGCTTGTAACAAGACAATCAGTTTTTAGGAGTTTTAGATACTTTTGTTTTTGTTTTTAAACATTATTTTGGATTTTCTTTTGTGGATTCTGTCTTTCTAACGAAAATTGTAGGTACAAGAAGTTGTAGAGGTAACCTACTCGACGTCGACCACATATTTGGAGAAGAGGAGCATGTGGTGGATAGAAGGGCCACCCTGAGGCTGTCGTACACTCGATGTCGAGTAGGTCTGGTCGACATCGACTAACTGAAGGTTCGATAATATAAAACTAAGTAATATAGAAATACTCTAAAAGGGGGGTTGAATAGAGTATGCCGGTTTTTCCAGATAATCTCAAGACTTTTGAAGCTCGTGCAAAACCCTTTGAGATTAGACTTAGTCTTTTCTCTGAAAACCTGAATCACAAAGTTAAACAATTCGAACCAAGTGCGGAAATAAGGTAAAGCAATAAGTAAAGGACTCGATGAGTTGTTTACGAGGTTCGGCACGAACTTGGCCTACGTCCCCGCCTAGGGTTCTTCCACAACCCTAGGATTCAACCGGCTTTTATTGATTCACAAGACTTAGGATCCTAGTAGCTCCCCGAGAAGCCTCTCTCATATACAATTGCAATCTAGTCAACTCACGTTCCCTTGGAGTCCTAGACCAATCTAGAAGAGCCCCACCTCTCTATGCTATCTAGTACAATCCTCTTACACTTAGTGAATCAATCGCCTAGGGTTCACTTCCCGAGTTACAAACTCTCGAGTATAACACTATAACCGAATATATCCTATCAGCTCACTTTGTAACTCTCAAATGCTTTGAAATGAAATAACAGACTCTTAAAACAAGCAGAGAGCACACGAAGACAGATTTTTCTTGAAGGCTTGGAGTGTATGAAAGCTCGTGTTCAATGAATGTGTATCTTCTGTCTTCATCTTCCTTCTCTTTATATTGAGACAAATAGGCGCCAAGGATCTTCTCCAACGGCTAGATAAGATCATGGCTTGAGCTGAATCTTCTATCTTTCGAAACTTCGAAGGCCACAATCTTTCCGATTTGAATCTTCTCAAAACGCATCACAAGGAAGGAAATAATTCGAAAATACTTCCTGAAAGGTTAGTTAAGTATATAATAATATAATGGAAGTATATAATAATATTAAATAATATTCGAACATAATAACATATAGAACGGGTTTTGTATTTCATCAACACTTTTAAAGCTCCAAGACCTTTGACACAGACATACTGTCAAGGCCTTTGAAACTTATTCCGATTTTCATTAAGGGAGGGAGTTATCAATCTCCCCCTTGATGAAAGTCAAAACATGTGCATCCCTGCAACTTAGTCAAGCATAAATAATATAAGTGAAATCGGACTAAGTACCTGCATGGGTTAGACAAATGTTGGATCAAATTTTTAAAGCATGAAAAGTCATCCAACCGAAAACCAAAAATCAAAAACCAAGGTCTTCCAAGACCTTCACAGCAAAAGGTGTTCAAGTCTAGACAACCACAGATCATCTCCCCCTTTTTGTCTTTCAACAAAGGGCGGAAGTAAAACAGTCACCAAAAGTTTTAAAACAGTTTCCAAAAACCAGCAATGTATCAAGTTTGGGATAGGATAGGATAGGATTGGGTTAAGCTTCGTCGTCCGGAGCATTATCAGTGAGCCTCGTCCATAGACCTTGCAGCAACTTGGTTATCCCGCTCATCTCCGTCATAACTTCCTTGTGCAGCTCTTTGAAATCCAGGCGAACTTCCTACAGGCCCAACTCTAGGTTGTCCATGCGTTCATCAACAGCTGAGGCAGTGGGAAGAGCTTTTGAAGGAGTGGCAAGACTCAAGGACCCTTGGGGAGACCGAGTGATGCCAATCTTTTCAAGGCTCTTGGAGTCGAACTTACCCATATGACGCAGCTGTTCTTCATTTTTGAAATTAATTCCAGAAGCTTTGAAGAGATGAGTCAAAAGGGTGGCAAAAGGGAGGGGAGAGCCTTTTCTGGCTTTCCTAGCATGAGTCATGGTTCCAAGGATAGTGTTGGCCAGATCAAGGTCAAGGTCATTTAGGATTCGGTAAAGTAGGACCATAGCATTATCAGTAAGGAGCGAGCCAGAGTTAAGACGGGGTAAGAGGCATCGAACAATGATGTTGAAAATAATTTTTGCCTCTAGGGTAAGGGATGAGTGGGTGAGCTGCTTTGAGGTGCTGGTGGATGCTTCGGGCAAGAGATATTTGGATCGAGCAAGCGCTAGGCACTGTTCTTTTTTGGGGTTCTCGGGAGAGGGTGCACAAGGTTTAGGTAGACCAAGGAAATCAGCAAAGTCATTGGAGTTGAAAGAGATTCTAACCCCTTTGACAATGGACTCCAAAGACCAACCGTCAACATCGTCTTTGGCTTTTAGGTTTATGTAGAACAGGCGGGTTAGCTAGGGATAGTAGACAGTTTCAAGATCAAGAAGGGTCCAGGCTGGGGATTTTTTTAGAAGAGCAATGCAGGGCAATTTCGAAGCTTCAAAGAACTCAAGATCCAAAAAATCAGAACAGCTTATCCTACGAGTTCGAAACTCATTTAAGGCATATTATGGCTTTTTGTGATGCATAAGCATAGGTAAGGCTAGAATTATAACAATGAGCATTATATGGAAATATAAAGTCCTCCATCCTCTTATTATGCAATATGTCAAAAGCAACATCAAATTTTTCCTCCTTTCATGGTTTTCAAGAAAATATGCCCTTCATTGTGACTTCCCTTTACTAGGCAATTTCATGCTATATCTCTAATGAATCCAATTTTGCATCGTCGAGTTCAATATAAAGCTTCCATGACATTATTTCAAAATTTTCAATGGGGGTCATTTTTCAAAACTTTGGAAAACATGCATATATAAGCACATAAATATATAATGAATTCCAAAATAGCCATGTATAAGAAATAAAAAATAAATAAATAAATAAACCATAAAAAATGCACACATAATGTCAAATAAAACCAACTATGCATAAAGTAAGCCCTTTCCCCACCCCATACTTAAACATTACAGTGTCCTCACTAGACAGGTGTGCAGATCGCCGGGAATCGAGTGCTATGCTCTGGGCCGAGTCTGATTTAGTTTACTTCTATCCCCATGGACCTGAAAAATGTAGAAGAGAAATACCCACAATAGAAAAACTAAAAGTTCAAAACCAAAAACAAACAAAAGCAACAATGTCCAAAAGTCCCAAAAATAAATGTCTATTTACAAGCTCTAGATTTTATAGTCGCTAGGCCGACTTTCTCCATTAAGCATTAGCCTGGCTCATCTTTGTCCGGAGGTATAGGTGGATCTGGTGGTTCCTCCGGTGGTGGGAAGCGTGGGATGTCATCCGGGGGCATCATGTGAAGAAGCTTAAACCTCCCCGAGTGGACGCTCCATGGCTCCACCCATCCATCTTCCTGGGCTCCAGCCGGCTTGCATAAATGAATATATAAAGGAAATTTGCATACCTCATAATCATACCTCTTTCGCTCCACTGGTTGATTTGTTTGCACATCTCCACCACAGCAAAACGGTGGAGTGGGAAGAGATATTTCCACCTCATCGTGCGGAGCTTCATGCCACTTTGCGAGGACCCCATACTTAAATATGAACATTGGTTGCTCAAAATCGTTAGGGATAGCCTTCACCTTATAAGGCACAAGTGACTTTGAAACAACATGGGCAACAACGTCCAACTTTTTCTTTTCTGGCTCTTCTTCCTCTAGAGGTTCTTCAAATGGTTTTTCAAAGACAGAGGACAAAGTTGGAATTGAGATAGCGGAAGGACATACCTGGGTATCGACTAGAGATAGATCGATATCGATTGGAGATGGGTTGACATCGACTAGGTGTTGGTCAAGGTCGACCTCAGGTTCAGGTTCTCCTTCTAGCAGAATTGGGGCTTCTGGAGGTGATTTTGACGAATCTCGGAGCTTCCTAAATGCGCGTACACCCTCAAGCCATGCCTCCTCATCAACAATGTATAGCCATCTCAAATATTCCAATTCTTTTGCATACTGTCTCGCTCTTTCCCTTTCGAAATACTCGAGGGTGTCCTGCATATACCTGTAGAAGAAAACTCAAAGAAAATGTGAGATCTAACTACCTAAGGCGCGAATGATAGCTTCCCCGGCAACGGCGCCAATTTGTTGTAGGAGGAAATCGAGTATGCAAATAAAATATAAATAAATCACATCAAACTAGATTCCGTCCCTTGAAAATAATTACAAGACCTCCTCCTGATGTAGCAGCGGGAAGTCAGGATCGGTCCACGAAGAAGCGCGTCAACGGATCCTAGGCAGCGGAGAAATCTCACGGAAGTCCACCACAGATGTCCTCGATCTCGACTAGGGTTAGTCGACAGAAGATCGGGCAAGTCGAACAGCGCAGCAGCAAGCACAGGTTGTAGTCGATCTCGACAAGCCCTTACTCGAGATCGAGTAGGATCTTGGTCGACTTCGGCTTGTCTTGTCGAGTACCTGCACACAGAAGCTACAACGACTTTGGGTCGAAGATCAGTAGTCGAGATCGAGGAGTGCTATTCGATCTCGAGGAGACAGAGAATAAAACGAACAAAAGTTAATGCAAAGGCTTTGGGATTTCGAACTAAACTTAATGTAAAAGAACTTCCAAGATTGGGATTTGCAACAACGATAACCAAGCATGCATAAGGAACGAATAAAACAGATAATCATGTGAATCGCATCAAAGGACTAAGCTTTCGCCTTTTCCAACAATTAGACAACTCTTTCAAGAAACCCTAATTGTCTCTACTAATTTTATGTTTACAATCCAAGTTGTTAGCATGGATCTCCATTAGATGGGTAATAAACACATAAACAAGTAGTAGATGCTCAAAACATGATAAAAGTAAGATCTTTACCTCAAGCGTGCATGGCTATCGTCGGGCTCGCCCCAACCCTAGAAGTGGGTGGACTACTCGCGCTTCATCGCAAACTCAGACATCATTGATTGAAAGAAAACTAATTGCATTAAAATAAACCAAAGTTTACAACCGCTTGAAGCCAATTCCGCTCTCGCTTCACAACTCCAATCGGCCGCTCACTCTCTCTCTCTACTTCTCCTACTTACTTCTCTATGAAAATTGAATGATTAAAACTCATCCCCATGGACTTTATTTATAGGCTTCTAAACCTTGGTATTCAAGGATAGAAACATCTATCTATATCTAAAACTATATCTAAAAGCATTAAAGATAAATAAAAGTAATTTAGGAATTAAATCAAAAAAGGGAAATTCTATCTAAAGAGCAAAATCTTCCATGTGTTGATAGGTGTGGATAGATGTTGATAGGTGCGGATAGATGTTGATAGATCTCGGATATCTCGGACTCCTTCGGCCCCAAGGAAAGCCAAACCGCGTCGGACAGCAAACCGCGTAACGCGGCTTCGGACACGACGCTCGTCAATCTCGACCAGGGCTAGTCGACATTGAGTAGGAGTTGTCGTCGACTGGGGCTGGCCAGGCTTCTCGGGTGGCTCTGCTCGACATGCTCGGACTCTGGCTCACAAGTGTACTCGATCTCAAGTGCCTCTCGTCGATCTCGAGTTGGGTGGCCTTGTCGACTAGGTCTTCTCGGCAGCGTCGGGTAGATCTTCTCGATGTGGCTCGGGTGTCGGCTTCCGGGTTCCTCGATCTCGAGTAGGTCTACTCGATCTCGAGTAGAGTGTAACCCGGCATGTCTTCGTCTTCGGCTTCTCGATCAGCTCCTCCTCGACCAGGCACTCCTTGGACTTTTTGGTCGATCTCGAGTACAACTACTCGATATCGAGTAAATCTCTCAGCTTTCTGCTCTGTTCTTAAAACGCACTTTCCCGAGTCCTCGTTCATCGGATTGACGCATATGACCATGCGTTGGAAAGCTCTTTCCGAGGGATACAACTGTCATGAAGACGTCAAAGCTTGATTCAGAACGAAGAATGGTGAAAAATGGCCTTTTCTCCAGCTGCACTATTCTTAGCTTCTCCATGAGTTTCCTTTAAGCTCCAAAGTGCGTCTGATTTCTGCGAAATATAACCAAAACTTGTGTAGACCTCCATATATTGCAAATAAGTGTAAACTACACAGATTCTGTATTATTCTAACCCAAATGCATGCAATGTATGCAGAAATCGATATAAAAGTAAGTGTAAAACATGGCGAATTAGGCTCACAACACTCGGCCTCCTCCTCGGCCTTCTTCTTCTTCTTCAAGGCTTCCTCTTTGGCTTCCTTGGCAACATCTCTTTCCAGAATGGCGTCGAGATCTTCTTCCTCCTCTTCCTCGTCCACCTCCTCAGCGATGACTGTCTTTTTCCCTTTTTGTTTTGCACTGAGGGGCTTCTTTGCAGAGCGTTTTTGAGAGCCCTTGGTAACATTGGTCGTGCTCTCAGCGATGGTGCTCTGGACAACAGCAGGGACAATGGCTTGAGGAGTGGGTTCAGGTGTAGGTAGACCTGTCAAAACACAACCCGACCCGGTGACCCGACCCAACCGACCCGAAAAATTTCCGACCCGAACCCGAAAATTTTGACACGAATTTTTTTTTCGACCCGAACCCGAAAAACCCGAAATTTTCCGGGCAATATGGGTTTCGACCCGGTGACCCGATTGACCCGGTAGTTTTGACCCAATTGACCCGGTGACCCGACTGACCCGGTTGATTTATAATTATATATAATTAATTTTTTTTATATATAATTAAAATTTATCACAAAATTATCAAATAATGATTTTTTTAATTTAAAAAAGAAAAAATTGACAAACCCGAAATCGACCCGAACCCGACCCGAAACCCGATCAAACCCGAGTTCGAGTAAACCCGAAAAACCCGGAACCCGTTTTACCAGAGACCCGTTTTACCCGAAACCCGAAGTGACCCGACCCGAACCCGACCCGAATGACCCGTTTGACAGGTCTAGGTGTAGGAGAGGTGGCAGTGGCCTGACGTCCCTTGGGGGTGGCGCCAAGTCTTTTGGGTGTGGAAGCTTTCTTTGATTTGGGAGCCATGGAGGAAATCGGCCAGGGTTTTTAGAACAGTTTGAGAGGTTGAAGAAGGAGAAGTTGGAGAGGTTTTGGATAAGTCTGAGAGTGTGATGGAAATCGGGTACAAAATTGGTTTAAGTAGAGAGAGATGATGATGGACTGATGGTACGGATTTAGAGTTCCAAGGGAGGGTAATAATGTCATTGCCAATTTTGAAAATATTTCCAATTCAAAATTCAAATAAATCCATTAAAATAGAAGGGAATAACCGAAATATTTTGTTCCAAAAATAACATATCTCAACGGAATAAAAAAATAACATAAATAGGCAATTTTGAAATTCGATAAAAATATAATTGATTAAATATCTAGAAAGATATTAACCAAATATATGTGATCCGATATATGTGTTCTACCATTTAGTTCACAAACCTTGACATAATTCTCAAAGGTCTTGACACTAAGTAGATTTTATCTTTCGTAAAGGGAAAACTCCCCCTACGAAAGTGCATCCTTGTTAAGCATCACAATCTCTCGTCTAATGAAGGTGAACCTGTCCTCTGCCAAAGGCTTAGTAAAAATGTCAGCCCATTGATAATCAGTTGAAATAAATGAAATGGACACATCACCTTTTTCAACATGGTCTCTAATGAAATGATGCCTCACATCAATATGTTTGGTCCTTGAATGCTGAACAGGATTCTTAGTAATGGAGATGGCACTTGTATTGTCACATTTAATAGGAATGCCTTTGAGGTTGATGCCAAGATCTCGCATTTGTTGAGCTATCCAAAGGATTTGGGAGCAGCAGGCTCCAGCTGCAATGTATTCGGCTTCTGCAGTGGATAGAGCAACTGCGTTTTGTTTCTTTGAGTGCCAACTGATCAAAGATGCTCCTAAGAATTGGCAACATCCTGATGTGCTCTTCCTAGCCTGCAAAATCTGCATCAAAATATCCAATTAATGTGAAATCCTATTGCATTGGGTACCATAGTCGAAGCTCCTTAGTGCCATTGAGATATCGAAAGATACTCTTCACAACCACGAGGTGAGATTCTTTAGGATCAGCTTGAAACCTAGCACACATGCAAACACTAAACATGATGTCAGGTCTACTAGCCGTGAGATATAATAAAGATCCAATCATTCCTCGATACTCCTTTTCATTAACACTTTTCGCAGTCTTGTCTTGATCTAGAGATAATGTTGAGCTCATGGGAGTCTTGGCTGCTTTGGATTGATCCATTTTGAACTTCTTTAAGAGATCCTTAGTGTACTTGCTTTGGTTGACAAAGATCCCTTTCTTGGATTGGTGGACTTGTAATCCCAAAAACAAGTTCAGTTCACCCATCAAGCTCATCTCGAATTCACTGCACATGATGTCAGAAAATTCCTTGCACAAAGATGTGTTAGTAGCACCAAATAATATATCATCTACATAAATTTGATTAACCAAAATGTCCTTTCCTTTGGTCTTGATAAAAAGAGTCTTGTCGATCAACCCCCTTTTAAAATCATTTTCTAAAAGATATTTTGACAAGCGCTCATACCAAGCTCTTGGGGCTTGTTTCAAACCATAAAGCGCTTTGTCAAGTTTATAAACATGATTGGGAAATTCCAAACTTTCAAATCCTGGGGGTTGAGCCACATATACTTCTTCCTCTAAGAAACCATTAAGAAAAGCACACTTGACATCCATTTGATATAACTTTATACTCATAAAAGATGCAAATGCTAATAAAATGCGAATGGCTTCAAGCCTGGCTACGGAAGCAAAGGTCTCCTCGTAGTCAATACCTTCCTCTTGATTGTAGCCTTGAGCAACAAGCCTTGCCTTGTTCCTCACAATCTTACCATTCTCATCTAGCTTGTTTTGAAATACCCATCGTGTGCCAATGACTGATTGATGCTTTGGCCTAGGCTTCAAGGTCCAGACTTTGTTCCTTTCAAATTCGTTAAGCTCACTTTGCATAGCAAAGATCCAATCTGGCTCTTGAAGGGCCTCATCTACCTTCTTTGGTTCAATAAGAGAAACAAACGCGTGAAAAGCACAAAGATCTTTAAGTTTAGAACGAGTTTGAACACTAGAGGTAGGGTCAGAAATGATATCCTTTAATGAGTGTGATGAGGAGTATTTGAATTCCCTTTTGCTAGTCTCAGCTCCTTGATTCGTCACACCGGTAGGATTAACTTGTGGTACATCTGACTTCGTGGTTCTGTTGGGTTCAGTTACAACAGTTTCTGACAGTTCAACACTGTTGGATTGGACACTAAGGGCTTTGGATGAATCTTCAACACCTTGGGCCAACTCTTCAGTATTGAGAATCTGTTCCTGGATGTTCCTCTTCTCTGTGTTCTTGGTGGCAGCATCATCACCTTCCTCGTTCTCTGCATGGATGTTAAGATCTATATCTGCAACACTTTCACTCAAAGAACCATCATTGCATTCATCAAATATAACATGTATACTTTCTTCAACTAACTGGGTCCTTTTGTTGAAGATTCTATAAGCTTTGCTACTTGTGGAGTAGCCAAGAAATATACCTTTATGACTACGCGCATCAAATTTCCCGAGGTTATCTTTTCCATTGTTATGAACAAAACAAGTGCAGGCAAAGGGTTTAAAATAAGATATAAGTGGTTTGCGGCCTTTGAAAAGTTCATAAGGAGTTTTCTTTAAGATGGAACGAATACGACAACAATTCAAAATATAGTTAGCTGTGTTAACAGCTTCAGCCCAATAGGTTTTAGGTAATGCATTTTCTAAAAGCATAGTCCTGGCCATATCCTCTAAGGTGCGGTTCTTTCGTTCCATCACCCCGTTTTGTTGAGCTGTCCTAGGAGTGGAAAAGTTATGGGAGATGCGATATTTAGCACAAAACAAATCAAACTGAAGTTGATCAAACTCCCTACCATGATCACTCCGAATTGACACTATGGGCTCATTTCTTAAAGTTTGCAACTCCTTACATAGTTTTGAAAACTCAAATAAGGCCTCTGATTTTTTTTTTAAAAATGCAACCCAAGTATATCTAGAAAAATCATCAACAACAACTAGCATTTACTTTTTACCATTGGGAGATTTGACTCGCATAGGACCACATAAATCCATATGTAAAAGTTCAAGGGGTCTAGAAGAACTTACAACCTTTTTGGGTTTGAAAGAGTTATGTGTTTGTTTACCTCGTGTGCATGCAATGCACATGTCAATACCTTTGAAGTTCATCTCAGGTAACCCTCTTACAAGCCCTTTGGACACAAGCTTCTGTAGTGTATGTGGGCTCACATGACCAAGTCTCTTATGCCAAGCTTTGGATCGTCCGTCAAATCCTTTAGACAGGTTAAGCTTCCTTGTGCCACTTGATCAGCATTTACAGCGTATATATTGTTGTAACGATATGCAGTCAATATAACTTCACATGTATCTTCTCTGCACACTAGACATCTTTTCTTGTTAAATCTGACAATGTTGCCACTATCACATAATTGAGAGACACTAAACAAATTATACGTTAAACCATTAACAAGATAGACATTTTTAATACTATGGTTGGAATCACTTCCAACACTACCAATACCAACGATGTCACATTTTCCTTTGTCACCAAGAGTAATTGTTCCCGTGGATTGCTCCTTTAGATCATGAAAGAGAGAACTCTTTCCACTCATATGCCTCGAGCATCCACTATCAATGATCCATTTATGTTCCTTCACCTTGGTGATCTCCTGCAAGACAAACATCAACCTTTGTGGCTAGACCAATAAGAAAATTTGGATCCATTGTTGGGGTAAACCATATTTGGTAAAATAGTGTCTTTTGGAACCCAAACTTGTGTTATCCGTTCTTTTCTCAAATGAACAGGAAATGTATTGCGAATGATATATGGATCCTTTCTTCTATAGGGGCAGGTCTCTTTTACATGTCCCTTTCTAGCACAGTGGTGACATATAGGAGAGGTTCTGCTTCCTTTTGCCTTTACAAAGGTGGTAATGTGCTGCTTCTTTAAAAACCTTGGATTGTAACCAATACCACTTTTGTTTAGAGAACTTTGTTCCTCACCCAACATCCTATCAAGATTGCGCGCCTTTGGATTTGGTAAAACTTATGAGGGATGTCTGTTGATCTTGAATCTTATTATTCAGGGAGATCTTCTCGTTCTCTAAGTCATGATGCTCATTTCTTAGAGAGGAGAGATCTTGCTTGATTTCAGATTTCTCTGAGTCAAGCGTCTTGACTTTAATGTCAAGACCTGAATGAACATCTTCATCAAGGATCTCCAGTGGACAAAGTTGTTTCCTACAAAGAGTGGTGGTCTGCTCGTGAACCTTCCCTGTGCAAATCCTCCGCTTGCTTCACTAGACATGATCGAAAACTCACAAGATTATTAGATCAAAAGCAGTGAGTAAAGCTTTGATACCAATTGAAGGTTTGATAATATAAAACTAAGTAATATAGAAATACTCTAGAAGGGGGATTGAATATAGTATGCCGGTTTTTCCAGATAATCTCAAGACTTTTGAAGCTCGTGCAAAACCCTTTGAGATTAGACTTAGTCTTTTCTCTGAAAACCTGAATCACAAAGTTAAACAATTCGAACCAAGTGCGGAAATAAGGTAAAGCAATAAGTAAAGGACTCGATGAGTTATTTACGAGGTTCGGCATGAACTTGGCCTACGTCCATGCCTAAGGTTCTTCCACAACCCTAGGATTCAACCGGCTTTTATTGATTCACAAGACTTAGGATTCTAGTAGCTCCCCGAGAAGCCTCTCTCCTATACAATTGCAATCTAGTCAACTCACGTTCCCTTGGAGTCCTAGACCAATCTAGAAGAGCCCCACCTCTCTATGCTATCTAGTACAATCCTCTTACACTTAGTGAATCAATCGCCTAGTGTTCACTTCCCGAGTTAAAAACTCTCGAGTATAACACTATAACTGAATATATCCTATAAGCTCACTTTGTAACTCTCAAATGCTTTGAAATGAAATAAAGACTCTTAGGACAAGCAGAGAGCACACGAAGACAGATTTTTCTTGAAGGCTTGGAGTGTATGAAAGCTCGTGTTCAATAAATGTGTATCTTCTGTCTTCATCTTCCTTCTCTTTATATTGAGACAAATTGGCGCCAAGGATCTTCTCCAACGGCTAGACAAGATCATGGCTTCAGCTGAATCTTCTATCTTTGGAAACTTCAAAGGCCACAATCATTCCGATTTGAATCTTCTCAAAACGCATCACGAGGAAGGAAATAATTCGAAAATACTTCCTGAAAGGTTAGTTAAGTATATAATAATATAATAGAAGTATATAATAATATTAAATAATATTCGAACATAATAACATATAGAACAGGTTTTGTATTTCATCAACACTGTTAAAACTCTAAGACCTTTGACACAGACATACTGTCAAGGCCTTTGAAACTTATTCCGATTTTCATCAAGGGAGGGAGTTATCACTAACCTACTCGAGATTGACCACCCTTGCAGTGAATTTCAGCATTTGTTCCTAGCTTCTGCACATCTGTCTAGTAAGTTTATGACTTTACCCTTGTTTTTATACAGTGAGGACACTGTAATATCTAAGTATGGGGTGGGGGAAAAGCTTATTTTGTGCATATCTATGTTTCTTTCTTGAATTGCTCCATACATGGTTACTTTAGATTTCATATTTATCTGTGCGCTTAATGTTTTCCTCCAAAGTTTATTTTTATCACCCCCATTAAATTTTTTTATTAGTGTCATGGAAGCTAAATATGAACTCGATGATGCAAAAATGAGATTAATTAGAGATATGGCATGAAATTGTCTAGTAAAGGGAAGTCACAATGAAATGCATTATTTTTATGAAAACCATGAAAGGAGAAAAATTTGAAGTTGCTTTTGACATGTTGCATAATAAGAGGATGGAGGACTTTATATTTTCCATATAATGTTCATTGTTTATATTCCTAGTCATACCTATGCTAATATGCATCCAAAGCCATATTATGAGCCATATTTCATATTTTTCTCCACGTGATCTAAATATTGCCCATTCTTTACCTTATTTCCTTATCCGATGATTATGTTGAGAATGGAAGTTACATTATGGAGATTTTTATATGGTTTTTGTGTTGTTGTTATTATCATTATTGGAGTTTGGCAGGAACTATTTGAAAAGTTATAGAAAATATAATGAGTGAAAGAAAATCCGGTCACCTTAGGAGATAAAGGTAGATCGACCTTGTCTGAGTTGAGATGTTAGTTCCGCGGGATGGGACACTAAGGTGAGAAGTCCGAAGCACTGAGTATTCGGGGCCATTCATGACACCCATGTTTGCGACTCGCGAGAAGACAGTGCTGAGGTTAGAGAGGTAAAAACATTATAGTGAAAAAAACATTGAGCGATGAGTGAAATGTGAGAAATCAAATGAAGAAGGAATGTGGTATGAAAAGTTTGGAAATTACTCCATTTCCCCGGATCATTAGCATCACATGGCCAAAAATATCTCACCTTAAGCCTTTTACCAATCTACTCCTTCATGAGCATAATTAAAATCCTCTTGATTATTAATGCTTTGTCACTCTTTTTTTTTTGGCATAACCCTCCTTTTATGTGTAGATGTTGCTTTTACTCATAGGCATGGGTTTTGTGACATTAGTACCTTTTCGAGGATGGTAATTGATTGCAGGGTTATATGAGAATGAATCTTTGATGTTGACAGTTTAGTTTCTTCCCCTGTATGACCATTAAAAGTATTGTTTGAGGACAAGTAAGCTTAAGTATGGGGTGTTGATGTGCGCTCAAATAACCATGATTTTCGCTTACATCTATATCGATTTTTGTATGCATTTCATATTTATAGGTTTGGTTTATACAGAATCTGTGTAGTTTATACTTGTTTGCCAATTATGAAGATCTACACTAGTTCTTGTTTAATTTCGCAGAAATCGAGACACTTTACGAGCAATTCGGATAAGAGAAGAAAATTGTCAAAGTGCTCGAGATCTACAACGGAGAGCGCGAGGTCGAGTAGAAGCTGAGCCAGAAAATATCGAGCAGAAGAGGAGAAGAAATCCACTCGACAAGTCTATTCGACGTCGAGCACTCTGGTCGATGTCGAGTACAATCTGGTAGGCATCACCTTCAGAGATCGAGATCGAGCACAAGACCAGCTAAGGACACAAGTTCTAGTCGACATCGAGTACTCTACTCGATGTGGAGTACATCCCAGGAGCAATCCGAGTCGAGATCGAGTAGGAATCCGAGAGAGAAGTTACTTGGTCTTGAAGGCACGAAGGATCTATCCACAACTTAAGATTTATCCACATTAGTTAATTCCCACTTTTACCTAAGGGGATTTTTATTTGTTTTATCTTATTTATTTATCAAAGTTATATCTTAGGAAATAGATAGATAGAATCTAGATAGAGATAGATTGTTATTTCCTAAATTAGCTAGGATTAAACACTATAAATAAAGCCCTAGGGGCTGAGTTGTAGGGGCATTCTATTCTCAAGCAATTGAGCAAACACTAGTTAGGCAATTTAGAGAGGTTTTGGTTTTGGAGAGCTTTGACCGATTGTAGTGGTAAGAGCATAAGTGATTTGGCTTCGAACGGTTGTAAGCTTTTGTTTGATTTAATACAATTAGTTATTTCTTTTACATTATTGATGTTTGTTATAATGAAGAGCGAGTAGTCACCCAACTTCTAGGGTCGGGGTGAGACTGACGATAGCCATGTAATGTAATGCATCAAAGATACAATCTTTATTGACAAGAGGAAAACATGTCGTTGCTCCTGCCAAAGAATACTCAAACTCACAACTAGTATAGTGTGCAAGCAAGAGGTCGATCCACAGGGAAATCTACTCAATTCAAGTGCAAGTCTAATCACTAAGAGAGAATATGGGGGGTTTTGGTGAGAAAAAGATCTGCCTTTTATCAAAGCGGAAGCAAGAAAACTAAGTAAATTAATTTTAGAATGCAATTGAGAGAATTGAATTAAGTTCTCCTACAATTTATCACTTCGATTGATGAATTCGATCCTTGTTTCAGCCTCTAGTCCTTATCTTTTCCTATCAATGTCCTTGTATAGATCTTAGGTAGATTACTAGTCCTACGAGTCATAGCAACCCTTATCTCTGAATAACCCTAACACGGTTAAGATTCAACCTAGAGATAGCATTAAGAATATGAATTAACCAAGGTACATATAATATCAAGCTACGAATCGATATTCAACATGTATTCAACTTCCTACACATCCAATTAGTCCTACGAGTCCTAAAGGGATATGATTGTCACTTGGGTTAAGGTTCGCTACGAGGAATTACAAAACCCTAGCAATTGAATGAATCTACTCTAACTAGTTGATTAGTCCAGAGAGAATAAAACATATTCAACCAATTAAGCGCAAAGAAGTCAAAACATTGGAATAGGAATAAGAACTAGATTAAGAAACTCACAATTCAACAATCAAAGATCCAAACTGTAGGCGAAACCTTGAGAGTTTAGTTGCTCATGCTCAACGGCGCTCTCAATAATTTTCTAAAGTGCATAAGGTGAATGAAAGAATAACCTAAAATGTCTCTTAAAAGCATTTAGAAAGTCGGCCAAGAAATAACATAAAAACCCTAATTAAAGTCCAATTCTAAATCGGCGTTTCTGCGAAGGCCGCGGGGCAGCCAACCTAGGCCGCGGGGTGTCCAGGCGATTTGCGAAGTCGCTCGTCTTAGGTTCGGGCCGCGGAGCGGCCGTACTGTTCACAGCAATTTTTCCGTTTCGAATTTGGTCTCGATGTCAACACGAAAGTTGTAGATTTCAAAGAGAGCTTTCCAACGCATGGTTATAATAGTCAATCGGGCCATCGAGGCCTCCAGAAAGTGCGAAACAAGTTTAGCTTGTCTAGCGACAACTTCTGCTGACTTGTTCTTCACTTAGGTTCACGAAATTCGACTTCGCTCCCGTGCTCTTCACTTTTCTTCCTCAAATTGAATCTTCCTAATCCATGAGTCTCCCCATTCCTCGTCGGATCCACATTTACCTGAAATTAACCATAAAATTGCATAGATTCCGACTCTTCCAACACCATAGGTAAACATGTAATTGTAACTAAAATATGCACTATTCTCAACTAAACTATGCTAAATGTAATCTTTATATAATACTAATCATGCTCTCTATCAAACTCAACTCTGCAGCCCCACAGATTAGTAATTCATGTCTTACTAACCATCTATATAAACTCTTAATTTAGAAGAGTTTAGGATGATGTGTCAATCGTAGAAGCATTTTAGGAGTCTTAACCAATCATATTTTTTTTGCCTTTTTTTATTTTCTTTAATTCTACTTTTTTCTTTTAATTCTCTTTTTTCATTAATTTTACTAACCATTGGGCTTCATTCAAAACATTGAATTCAATCTAATATAATTATTGGGCTTAACTCAAATTTATTTACTAACTATTGGGTTTAATTCAAAACATTGAATATAACTATTTATTATGACACATCACATTTAAACAATGTTATAATGATATTGATATTATTATTTCTGAGTAATTTAAAATATCTATATTTATGTATTATGTTTTACATAAGATTTTTGAAAAATAATTTTTCGAGATAATTATAAGATACATTTGTTATAAAGTTTTTTTTTATGATTTTTATCTTAACATTTATTAATATTTTTATATATATAACATTTAGCATGCCTATAATGATTTCTTCTGCCTCTGTCTTTAAAATCGAACCTCTTGATGTATTTTGAAAGAATACATCTAATAAACCGCTCTCCGGGTCACGAATGACTCCTCCCACTTGGCAAGAGCCCATGGGCTTAACCGAGCCATCTATATTAATTTTATAGATATTGCTCGGAGGTTTAGTCCACTTAATGTTATTTCTATTGGTGATGGGCGTGGGTGATTTATTTTCCACCTCCGTTTCCGAGTTCCAGCATTTGATATTTGATATTACTTCAAAAGCTAGATTGATTGTTGAGTTTGGATTTTTATTTTTAAAGATAACATTGTTTCTGGTGTCCCAAATTGTTTGCCATATAATTCTTTTATTGTTGATTTATTCATTTTTTTTTAAATGAAGGATGTCAATAATATCTTCATTATAATCTTCTACAAGAAGTAGTTTTTTGCCACATGCATTTTCATAATTTTGGATAAGTTTTCTGGCAAAGCTACAATTGATAAATAAATGTGTAACATTCTCATCTTCACTATTACAAAGTGAGCATTGTGTTGGCACTTTGTGATGTGATCTTCTTCATCAATGAGCTCGAATCCTTTATCTTGCAAAGCTGTGTTGCTGGGGCCGAACATCAACCCTTGTTTGGGAAAACAGTTTTGCGACACCGTGGTATTTTGGCTCTTTCGGGCTGCATAAAATTCCAATTGAAGCCAATGAGCACTCGTTGGAAAGTTATTTTAAGTGGCTACAACTTGCATGAAGGACACTTCTCCCAAATCAGCCTCGAAGATAATCGAGTTGGACGTTCTTTCCAGCAGCTCCAATATAGACGTTTTTCCATGCTTTTATTTCTATCAAATAAATCCCACGTCGATTATAGATGTTTGGGAGACTATATTTCCATCCTATATATTGCTTGTAAAATTTTCATTTTAAATCAAATCAAGTTTAGTTGAGTTAAAGTTTGAGCCACTAATAGCTTTCCTATGATTCCGGGTTAAGGATCAAGTTCTTGGTGAGATGCTAAGAGCGGACCCTTTGGTGAGAGGTCGAGGGTGACACCCTAGTGAGAGGCGAAGGTGTCAAAGGGTCGAGATCCTCAGAATGTGATTCCGAGAGGATTAGATCGAGTGTAGGGGATTCAAGGATGAGAGGCGTGCGAATCTTGCTTCACATATCCCTTCTTTTCAGTTTTCATAAACCACAAAAGTTAGTCCCACAAAAAGAGTGTTCGAAAGCTCGAGCCTTGGTCGATCCCGGTCCTCGGGTCTCATCAAGTGGTATCAGAGCTAATCGACTCGAGTACATCGAGCTTTCGATAATTGAGTTGTTTCTTCCTAGTCAAAATGTTCAAGAAGACAAGTTCCAAGCCTTTGTCCGAATAGTACATCCGATGGGCCATTCGAGCCTATGATGATGGGTATCTTCATTGGAGCGACATGGATGGTGCTACATATGATGTAGCTGATCAAGAGCTTCGGAGGAGATATCGAAAGAGAAGGGCTCGAGAGGATGAGGCTCGGCGTAAGAGAAGGTTGAACGACCTTGGCAAGAGATCCGCAAGCTCGCGGAAGACTCAATGCAACAAGTACGGGAAATGCGAAAAGTCGTCAACACATTGGGGTCGACGCTATCGAAGGCCAAAACAACCCTACCTCCCTCTTCAAAGACGACATCCTCTATGGCTATGGGCGAGACACTTGAGATTAAAGAAGGCAAGTCCAATGGTGTTCCTATTGAGATAGCGAAGGTCAACTCTGAGCTTAAGAAAGATGAGGAAATCATCCAAGTTCCCAAGGTTGCACTTTCCATGAAGGAGAAACGAATGCCAACCGACATGCCTAACTTTCTGAATTCCATGTCAAGTAAGTGGTTAGATTCGACTTCTTTCATTCCGTCTTGCTTGCCTTTCACGATTCAAGAAGAAGAGGGGATTCAAGATCCGTTCAAGGAAGAAGAAACATGTCCGAAGGAGTCGCTTGTTTCCATCACGGATTCGAGGACGAATCCTTTTCAAGGGGAGGAGGATGATGTGATCTTCTTCGTCGATGAGCTCGAATCCTTTATCTTGCAAAGTTGTGTTGCCGGGGCCGAACATCAACCCTCATTTGGGAAAACAGCTTTGCGACACCGTCATATTTTGGCTATTTCGGGCTGCATAAAATTCCGATTGAAGCCAATGAGCACTTGTTGGAATGCTATTTTAAGTGGCTACAACTTGCATGAAGGACACTTCTCCCAAATCAGCCTCGAAGATACTCGAATTGGACGTTATTTCCAGAAGCTCCAATATAGACGTTTTTCCATGCTTTTATTTCTATCAAATAAATCCCACATCGATTATAGATGCTTGGGAGGCTATATTTTCATCTTATATATTGCTTGTAAAATTTTCATTTTAAATCAAATCAAGTTTAGCTGAGTTAAAGTTTGAGTCACTAATAGCTTCCTATGATTTCGGGTTAAGGATTGAGTTCTTGGTGAGAGGCTAAGAGCGAACCCTTTGGTGAGAGGCCGAGGGTGGCACCCTAGTGAGAGGCAAGGGTTTCAAAGGGTCGAGATCCTCGGAGTGTGATTCCGAGAGGATTGAGATCGAGTGTAGGGGATTCAAGGGTGAGAGGCCTGCGAATCTTGCTTCACATATCCCTTCTTTTCAGTTTTCATAAAACACAAAAATTAGTCACACAAAAAGAGTGTTCGAAAGCTCGAGCCTTGGTCGATCCCGGTCCTCGGGTCTAATCACTCTATTGTAGTGTTTATTTAATCTTTGGGTGGTAAATAAACCATCAATCATTATCTTCCATATGAGATTCTTGATCCTTGGAGGTAAATCAAGTTTCCAAATCCATTTGCAATCATCCATATTTCTGCTATTAGTATTATGGTTGATAAGCAAAGTAGATTTAGTTGAGAATCTACCGTCTTTTTCAAATTTCCAGAATAATTTGTCACTGGTGTCCCAAGTGGGTATTTTATTTTGTGTTATTTGATCAATAATATGATTTGGGAATATTCTCTGTAGTATTGTTAGATTCCATTGCTTCTGATTATTTATCAGATGGGAAACTTTGAGGTTTGGATCTTCCAATCTTTGATATTGGTTTAAGCTGATTCGATCAAGCCGCGTGTCTCTCCATACATTTATTTGTTCTCCATTTCCATTAAGCCATTGGAGCCCTAAATTGAATTTTTTCCTTAAAGATAAGAGTCTCCCAAATTGTCAGGAAGTATTTTGAGTATCCCTTTTGTTTATATCCATTGTCTGTAAGTATTTTTCCTTTATAATCTTTACCCATGTACTGTTTTGGTCTGTATAAATTTTCCAAAGAAGTTTCATTTGCAAACCTTCGTTTAAGGATTCTGCTTTTATGATTCCTAGTCTCCCTTCATTTTTATGTTGACATATTGAATCCCAGCTTATTAGTGGTGTATATCTTTTAGATTGTAACTTGTTCCAGAAGAAATTCTTGTTAATTTGATCTATTTGATTAAGTATTTCTTTCGGTAGAAAAAAATCTGCATTAGATAATTTGTCTTTGAGTTGAGATTAGATTGGATTAAAATGGTTCTTCCTGGTTGGGATATGGAGGAGGATTTCCACTTCGAGAGTTGTTTCTTTAAATTTTGGAGTGCATCTTCGAAGACGCAATTTTTCACCCTATCATTGACAAGAGGGATTCCTAGATATTTCTCAATTATTTTTGATATGGAAATACCCATTTGACAAGCAAGGGATGTAACTAATGTTGGATTGATATTTTTTGAGAATTGGATAGAGATTTTATTATAGTTTATGGTTAATCCAGATGTGTTAACAAAGTTGTTTAGCGAGTTTTGAATAGTATGCAAGCTCATGTGAGATGCTTTTGAGAAAATTATGGTGTCGTCTGCAAATGTGAGGAAGGGTATCGGTGTTCCTTGCTTAGTTAATTTGATACCCACTAGGGCATCTTCCTTCATTGCCTCATGGTGTAACTCTCTTGCTAGATTTTCCATTACTATTACAAATATGTAAGGGGCTAAAGGGTCACCTTGTCTGATTCCTCTATTTGGATTGAACTGCTTACCCGCCAAATTGTTGACTAGTACTGAAAATGTAGTGGTAGTAATGCATTTCATTGTCCAGTTGATCCATATTGGATGGAAAGCAATCTTTTTTAGAACTGCTTCTATATATGACCAATTAATCTTATCATATGCTTTTTCCATGTCTAGCTTTAATGTCATCCATCCTTTTTTCCCTTTTGTTTACTAAATGTATGGAATACTTCATGGGCAATTAATGTATTATCTTGTATCGATCTTCCTTCTACAAAAGCACCTTGAAAGGGGCTTATTATTTTCGGAAGAATTGGTTTAATTCTATTTGCTAAAAATTTTGCTATTACTTTGTATAACGTATTACAGAGACTTATAGGTCTGTAGTTATTGATATTTTGTCGATCTTCTACTTTAGAAATTAAGGCAATAAAGGTTTGATTGATTTGTTTTAGGATGCTACCTGAGTAGAAAAAAGCTTTAATTGTTTTGCAGAAGGAAGTACCCACAATATTCCAGTAATTTAGATAGAATTCTAGCGGGAATCCATCACGACTCGAGGACTTATCTTCTGCCATGCTAATTAGTGTATTTTTAATTTCTGTGTTTGTTGGGTTTTTTATAAGTTGTTAGTTTTTCTCTACGGTGATTTGTGGTTGGATATTTCTGATTGCCTCTAGTGTAATTTTTTCTTGTTGTTTCCTGATAAACCTTTCGGCCATTTCCCCAGTAATTTAATCTGTTATCTCTTGCTGATTAGTTGTATAACCTTGGTTGGTTGTGAAGGAGTTCATTGTTCTCTTAAAGTTTCTTTTCGTATTTTGAACATTTGTTCAACTGGTCTACTTTACTCCATAAACATCGACTTTCCATTGATCCATAGAAGCATCATTAGTGATTTTTCAATTTTACATATATCAATCTTTCATAGAAATTGGTACTAAAAAACATAAAGGACTTATGTATAATTTTTGTAAAATTATCTTGTTGTTATATACTACCTCCGTCTCAAAATATTTATAATTTTACTTTTTTGGCACGTTTTTTAAGAAGTGAAAAACTCTATAAAATATTAATTTTTTAATAATTTCATACTTAATACAATTATCTATGAAATTATTAAAAAAATTATTATTTTATAGAGTTTTTCGCTTCTTAAAATACGTGTAAAAAAATAAAACTATAAATATTTTGAGATGGATGGAGTATCATTTTGATAAATAAAATGATAATTTAACATTTCCATAACAAATGTATTTCGAATGATTTAGTAAACCAAGTTTATAGGTTAGTTTCTTTAATTGTATTTTTTTACAAAAAAAAAAATTTCCTTTTTTATGCTAAAAAATAAATCTATATCTATATAAACTCTTAATTTAGAAGAGTTTAGGATGATGTGTTAAGCTTAGAGGAATTTTAGGAGTCCCAACCAATCATTTTCTTTTTGCCATTTTTCTTTGGTTTTCTTTAATTCTATTTTTTTTTTCTTTTTCCTTTAATTCTCATTTTTCTTTAATTTTACTAATTATCTATATCTATATCTATATAAACTCTTAATTTAGAAGACTTTATGATGAGGTGTCAACATTAGAGAGATTTTAGGGGTTTTAACCAATTTTCATTTTCTTTTTTCTCTTTAATCTTTTTTTTTAAAATTCTTCTTTTTTCTTCTTTTTCTTTTAATTCTTTTTTTTTTCTTTAATCTTACTAAATATCTATATCTATATCTATATAAACTCTTAATTTAGAAGAGTTTATGATGAGGTGTCAACATTAGAGAGATTTTAGGGGTTTTAACCAATTTTCATTTTCTTTTTTCTCTTTAATTTTTTTTTTAATTCTCCTTTTTTTCTTCTTTTTCTTTTAATTCTTTTTTTTTCTTTAATCTTACTAACTATCTATATCTATATAATCTATATAAACTCTTAATTTAGAAGAGTTTATGATGAGGTGTCAACATTAGAGAGATTTTAGGGGTTGTAACCAATTTTCATTTTCTTTTTTCTCTTTAATCTTTTTTTTTTAAATTCTCCTTTTTTCTTCTTTTCATTTTAATTCTTTTTTTTTCTTTAATCTTACTAAATATCTATATCTATATCTATATAAACTCTTAATTTAGAAGAGTTTATGATGAGGTGTCAACATTAGAGAGATTTTAGGGGTTTTAACCAATTTTCATTTTCTTTTTTCTCTTTAATCTTTTTTTTTTAATTCTCCTTTTTTCTTCTTTTTCTTTTAATTCTTTTTTTTCTTTAATCTTACTAACTATTGGGCTTAAATCAAAATATTGAATTCAATCTAATATATTGGGCTTAATTCAAAATATTATTTACATAATATCATTTTATTATGGTAACTATATTTTCTAATAATATTTTGTTTGAAAAATATTCTAATATTAATTAATTATTTCATGTTACATTTTTTAACCAATCTATACAAACTCTTAATTTTCTGATGAGGTGTCAACATTAGAGAGATTTTAGGGGTTTTAACCAATTTTCATTTTCTTTTTTCTCTTTAATCTTTTTTTTTTAATTCGCCTTTTTTCTTCTTTTTCTTTTAATTCTTTTTTTTTAACGGAAATTTCGCCAGGTACCCCTGGGGTATTGCAAATTTCGCCGGGTATACGACTTTTTTACAAAATTTGCGTGGTACCCCTGAGGTTTTAACCCATTTCGCCTCGTGCCCTTCTCGGTTAACTTTAACTTTTTTTTTTGTGTTTTCCGTTAGTTTGCTCAAAAAAGAAAAAGAAAAAGAAAAAGAAAAAGAAAAGAAAGAAAGAAAGAGACGCGAGGAAACGCGAGGCCAGAAACACGAGGAGAGAGACGCGAGGAGAGCGACGGAACCCTCGCTCGGACCTGGTGGCTGCGCTCGGGCTCGGTGGCTGCTGCTGCGCTAGGGTTCGGACCTGGAGGCTGCGCTCGGACCCTCGCTCGGACCTGGTGGCTGCGCTCAGACCTGGTGGCTGCGCTCGGACCCTCGCTCGGACCTGTTGCTGCGCCCCCGACGAGAAAGGTAACACTTTTGCTGTCAATTTAGAGTTGAAATCGAAATCTAAATTTGTTTCTGTTGAAATCGATACCTGTTGTTGCGCTAGGTTTGAAATTGTTTGTGTTTAAATTTGTTGCACCTGTTGATGCGCTAGGGTTGAATCTGTTGAAATTTGTTTCTGTTGAAATCGATAGATATCAAAATCGCTAGGGTTTGCTGCACCTGTTGCTGCGCTACGGTTTCCATGGATGGAGTTATGCTGCGCTAGGGTTGAATTTGGGGGTTTTGGTGATGTCAATTTAGGGTTTTTTGTAGAGGTTATTCATTTGAAAACAGTTGGTGGATCTGTTGGTGGATCTGCTATGAAATAATGTGAAATATGCTATGAAAACAGTAGCTGTTGGTGGATCTGTTGGTGGATTTCATATTGTTGTTAAATCTGCACAAATTTGTTCATCGATGAGTGCACAAATTTGTTGTTAAATCTGCTATGAAAACAGTAGCTATTGGATTCAGTTTCTTTTTGTCCGTCAAAGTTTCCGTCTTGTAGGTTTAGATCAACTGCAATATGTTATTTTTTATGTCCAGTTGAATGTGGTTCTTGGTTTTTTGAGTTTAATGTAATTGGTGATTCTTGGTTTTTTGAGTTTAATGTAGTTGGTGATTTGAGTTGAATGTAGTTGCTCATCTGATTTAATTTTTTGCCCTTGAGTTTCTGCTATACAGAACTTTTGTGTTGAATGGAGTTGGTTATTTTTTATTTTCAGTTACGTTGTTGATTTAGTTGCTGATTTTTTTAGTTGAATGAAGATGATTTATATCTTCCATTCAATTATTGATTTGAAGCTTGTTAAAAAGCCTATTAGCTCAAACGGTAGAGCATGTGCTTATGCACAAGATGTGGGTTCGAGTCCCATATAGGTTGATTTCTCAAAGTGCAAATGAAATGTTCTTCAAATGAACACAACTTGGTTTACAGTAGTAGCTAGTTTCTAAATGATGAGGGAAGAATATATGCAAATGCAAGCATCTAGTAAATTGATTTAGTTGAAGAAAAACAAGTTAATTATCTTTTGAAGACGGATAATGTTCTTTGATCAAAAACTACTTTAATTGGACTGTATAACTTAAGCTACTACTAAGGATGGGGGATTGAACTATTTCATTCTATTGTCCCAAAGTTGATCCTGACTTTTATCACGTATCAAGCATCAATATGATTCTATAGTCTCAAATTTGAAATAATCAGGTAGCATGGAATCCATGGCAATTTTAATTGCTAATTCAATAATTCTATGAGAAACTACGATCTGTAGCCCATGTGGGATTCGAACCCACGTTGATGTGTACAACACATTGCTCTACCATTTGAGCTAATAGGCTAATTTTAGCTAGTGTATTTGAGAACTTTTAGTATGTCCACAAATGTAAAATCCAAATTCTCATATTCTAACCAAGATTTTTATGTAACATCAGCATCAAAGAGAAATGTCTGAAACATAAGAATATAGGCATTAAAAAGACTTGTGACCAGAAAAGCAAGCAAAAATCGCACCAAATGTGTTAGGAAAAAATATATACATAAAGAATGAACTACACAAGATAAGGAACCTTTATTGTCTTGGAGATCCAAAAAGTAATATTCTTCTCTTGGTGCAACCTTACAATTAATAACTAACATGCATGCTTTCTATAGCATCTCAACCAATAGCTTGTATTGTTTCCTCTATCCAAAACAACTTATTTGCTACTATTTAACATTTCTAGAGAAGCTGAAGCATCAGCACTTCAGGCCATCCTCAAACTAACTATAAACGCTGGAAAGACAAGCCAAGTCATAGAAATGTAGAAAATCAATTGATAGGTCACTAAAAAGTAAAGCTTCCTAGATCAGCTACTTTCCTTTAGTAAACTAGTTAAAAGTTAAGAAAAATAGCATGTGACATTCAAAAATGATAACCAAATCTGATACATTAAGCAATAGGCAAATCTGATACATTCTTCAAAGATCAGCTACTCACTAAAATAGCATGTAAAAAAAACGTAAAGCTTCAAAGATCATAACCAAAACTGATACATTCAGCAATAGGCAAATTACAGGCAAAAACGCACACCACACACTAGAATACATAACCAAATCTGATATTTATAAATGAATCTGAAGCTGCAATTAGCAAATGGACCAAGAATCTGATATTTCTAAATGAATCGGATGAGTGACAGTAATTAAGCATTGCAAGTTTATTAACAAATCCATCATAGATACACAAGCTTATCGAGAAACCAAATTTCAACTTCCAAATACATCAATTTCAACCTAAACCCTAAATTTCATATCACAAAAAAAAAAAAAAAAAACCAAATGCATCAATTTCAACCTAAACCCTAAATTTCAGTAAAAGGATAAATTCGCTAACCTCTCTGTAGCTTCTTCTTCTCCACCTACGGTCGTCGGCAGAGGCAATGGGCTACCAATGCCTTCGCTCTCAGTCACAACGCATCTAGCTTCACCCCCCACTACCGCCTCCATCTTCACAAATCACAACGCCTCTGGAAGCAGCCTCACCGCCGCCCTTTGTCACCGGCGCGACCTGCCTTCGTCTTCTCTCTCTTGCCCTGCCTTCCTTCGACCTTCGTCTTCTCTTTCTCTCTCACGGTCTGCCCTCGTTCGCCCTTCGTCTTCTCTATCTCTTGCCCGAGCTTGCTTTGTTTCGTTCTTTTTTTTTTCTAATTAAAAAGTAACGGAGATGGAGATTCTGTTAACTTTAACCAATAGAGGGCACGAGCCGAAATCTAACAAAAACACAGGGGCACCACACGAAATATGTAAAAGAGTTGTATACCCCGCGAAAATTGCGATACCTCAAGGGCACCCCACGAAATGACGCGGGGATCGTACTAGTTTTCTTTAACCAAATGACGCGGGGATCATACTAGTTTTCTTTAATTTTCTAATCTTCTGTTATTTTTAGTAGCGATTTTCTTTAATTTGCCCTATAAACATAAAGAAATGAAACACAAAAGAAGTGAAAACATCTTCTCCAAAAAAAAAAGTGAAAACGAAAATAAACGATAAACCGACACGTGTGCGTCGGAGGTCAGTTTTTCAGGTGTCGGTAGTCCCCGTTGCCGGTCACCTCAACCGGACACGCGGCGCCCAGCTGTTACTTATAATCCCTTTTTCAGTTCCTCTCCACCCTTCTTCCTACTTCACTCGCCACCGCCAATCACCAAAAGAAAAAAATTACACTCCCCAAGAAAATCACAGAAACCAGGGCCACCTCTCCACCGCCGCCAGAAAAGGTTCCGATCAAGTTTTCCCTTTCTTCATGCTTCCGATTTCTGATGCCTCCTTCTCCGACCGCCACCCTCTCTTCAAGCCCAAGGCCTCCCCTGGAACCAAATCGATTTCTCCTTCTTCTTCCCTCCCCTCGTTCGCTTCCCTCTTCTCCCACCCTCGCTCCTGCTTCATCCTCTCCATCCTCGTTCTCCAAACCCTCATCGTCCTCATCTCTCAGTTCTCCCCCTTCGCCTACTTCTACACTCGCCCAAAGCACGAATCTTTGCCCGCTCCGCCCGCCGCCGCTTTCCAATTTCGGACTCTCAATTCCACAATCGCACCGACTGGAAACCCTAATCCCTGTGAATTAGGGAAATTCTTCGTCTACGATCTCCCCCCGGTTTTCAACACCGAAATTTATGAGAACTGCGACAAGCTCAGCCCTTGGGGCTCCCTCTGCGACAAGCTCTCCAACGGCGGCTACGGCCGCCCGGCCTCCTCCTCCGTGGCGTCGGTCGTCCCGCCGAGCCTCGCCGGCGCATGGTTCTGGACAGACCAATTCGCCTCCGAGATTATCTTCCATAACCGCCTCCTCCGCCACGAATGCCGCACCATGGAGCCCGGATCCGCTACGGCGTACTACATCCCGTTCTACGCTGGACTCGCGGTTGGGAAGCATCTCTGGTCGTCCAATTCCACAGCGAAGGATCGCGACCGTCCGTGCGATTTGATGCTTGATTGGGTCCAATCGCAGCCGTGGTTCCGCCCGTCCCTCGGCTGGAATCACTTCATCACAATGGGGCGGATCACGTGGGACTTCCGTCGGTCTAAGGCCGACGACTGGGGGTCCCACTGCATCTACGCGCCGGCGATGCGCAACATCACCCGCCTCCTCATAGAGCGTAACCCCTGGGACTACTTCGACGTCGGCGTCCCCTACCCCACCGGCTTCCACCCCTCCGACCCCGCCCAAATCGCGGAGTGGCAGGCCTTCGTCATGTGGCGCGCTCGCAGCACCCTCTTCTGCTTCGCCGGCGCGACGCGCGGGTTAATCAAGAACGACTTCCGCAGCCTCCTCCTCGACCAGTGCCGGTCCGAACCCGGCCTATGCCGAGTCGTGGATTGCTCCGGTTCGACCCGGTGCAGCAACGGCACGTCAGAGATCCTTGAAACGTTTCTGGACTCGAATTTCTGCCTACAGCCGAGGGGAGACAGCTTCACCCGGCGGTCCATTTTCGACTGCATGATCGCAGGTTCAATCCCGGTTTTCTTCTGGAAACGAACTGCTTACTTCCAGTACGAGTGGTTTCTACCAGGCGAACCGGGGAGCTACTCGGTTTTCATCCACCGGGACGCCGTGAAGAACGGGACCACGTCGATCAAGAAGGTGCTGGAGAGCTACAGCAAAGAGGAAGTAAGCCGGATGAGGGAGAAGGTAATTGAATATATACCCCGGTTGGTTTATTCTAAACCGGAAAGTGAACCCGGTTCAGGAAGTGTGAAAGACGCAGTGGATGTTGCAGTGGAGGCCGTGCTAACAAGGATCAAACAACAAAAGGAGAATGCGTTTTGGTGGTAAAAGGACAAAAGGAAAGCATACTTTTTTTCTCTTCTTTTTTTTTTCTCTTCTTTTCACCTCTTTAAAACATTTTACTTTAGTTGTGTTGTGTTGTTACATTGTTTCTAAATTTTGGGAATATAATGAATATGTTGTAAACTAGTGGCGGAATTGATTCAATGGTTTGTATATGAAGGCAATTGATATATTGATATGATGAAGTTGTCACCTACACGGCTACACCTATAGATGAATAAATTATACGTATTTCTCCAAGTTTCTTGATAAGAATAAGGGGCAAACATTTTTCGGATTTAAATGAATTGTTGCAAAATACAGTTGACATTGTCGGTATTAGCTGTTAAGTGGGTGTAGCTATCAACAGTGCGTTTTCTTGCTAAGTTATGAAGGTATTGTGTATATATATATATATGTGGATGGTGTTGTGTGACTGTCATCTTTATGCTTTAGAGAATAAAGGGTAAGTTCTTTTGTGCGGTTTGTATATCAAACTTTTTTTAGTCATGACAAAATTTCTTTTGGTTCCATCTACAACATCTTATCTTATATATATAGATATATTCACATACAACATCTAGATATCAAAGATACAAAGAATTTGTTTGCAATGACAGTTCATAATTAGTTTGTATGTATAGATATGATATTGATATGTTTTTGTTACGGTTTCTACATTCATCATCCGATTTTCATTAATTCGATCTTTGTGGGGTTGGCATATTTACTCAGCTTTTGGGGCCGATTTTAACTGTTGTTGTTCATGTTCTATAGTGAACAATAGTACGTACAGTGTACTCATTGCTGGCTATATCCAAAATACATGTTGTAAATTAGCCTTGTTTTGTTTGTATACTCGATCTTCCTCTTGAAAGAATCGAGTACTCGGTTGTTAGTTTGAGGCGGCGTTAATTAGTCGTTGTATTCGGCTCTATAAATAGTAGTTCTAGCTGGCATATTAGTCAGTCAATATATTTTAGCTCAAATGACTATGACGTGCGTAACATAAAAAAAGGCTCTTCGATCAGATCATCACCCTATTTGTTCTCTTATGATGCACTGATAACTTGCTATTGATGAACAATATATATAATCAGGGCCGTGCCAACGTTTTGAGGGGCCCTGTTCTAAAAATAACAAAGGCTAAAATAAAACGTTCAACTAATTCAAATAGCGATAAATAATAGAAAAAAAAAACAAGTTTTCATTATATAATTTCAAAATAATTGTAACGATTACATATAAAGTACCAAAAAGAGTCTTAAAATTAATTAAAAGCAAAACCACGCTTCCATTGATGATTGAGAAGAGGAGGAAGAAGAATTGACGTTAATGAAATCTGGGAATTAGGTGACGTCACTTTTTTTTACGTCTCTTTATTTTTTTTTCTTTAAAAAAATAGAAAAAGCTAATTGTGGCCTTGTGTGTTTCAGAGGAAGACTAAATGGGCTTAGGATGGAGACTAAATGGGCTTTTATTACCCAAGTACTATGTATATACAACAACACATATGGGGCCCCAACATTTTGGGGGCCCTGTTCGGGTGAACAGTGCAAACCTGGTAAAGCACGGGCCTGTATATAATTATACAAAGCATAGAGACAAAATGATAGCTAGCAGATTACTAATTGAATCAAGAAGCATACCATGTGCCACATTAAGCACTTAACGTAGGCGACTAATAAGATGTTTATTCATCCGATAGCGATGTGGCAATGCAAGTGTTGATCGAGGGTTATGATAGTCCAAATGACAACGGGAGGAAGATCTACTTGGATCATTTCCCTTTCATTTTTCCTGCATTCCTTGCTCTTGTTGATGCACCACGTACACAACTAGAATTGATTTGGGCTCCCGGTATCCGGCTTGGTAGGGGTGGGCATTTGCAATTAACTGGTAAATCAATTACTGTAATTGATAAGCAGTTAATTGCTATTTCAATTAGAAAAATGTAATACCCGTATTTGAATTGAAATGTCCAATTAACTGCAATTTCAATTCAAACACTCCAATTAATTGAAATTGAAATGTCCAATCTTCCTCTCTCTCTCCTCACCCATCGGAAACACAAATCTCCCAAATGGGCCACCCTCCGCAACAGCAACCCCCGCCTCTCCCTCGACTCCTCCGCCAACTCCACCAGCGCCTCCTCCGCCCCCACCGACTACCGCCACCTCGACATCCCTAATTCCACACCTCCCGTTGAGGCCCGCCCATCCGCATCCTTCCTCCACTATATGTCCCTCCACATGCTCTCCTGCTCCGCGTACTTCGCCGTCGTCCACTGGCTCTCCCTCGTCCCCTCCCAGTCCATCCACTCCCCCCGCCAACTCCTCAAGATCCTCTCCCTCTCCGCCATTTTTTGCTTCTCCGTCGTCTGCGGTAATGCCTCCCTCCGCTACATCCCGGTCTCCTTCAACCAGGCCATCGGCGCCACCACTCCTTTCTTCAACACTAAGTGGGGGAAGAGGAAGTAGTTGATTCATCGGTGCGGTTTTGGGGACATGAAATTGATATGTTGTAGACTTGAGATCGGTTGTTGTTGTTGATGTCCCCGGTGGAGGTGAGCAGGTCCTTCCAATTGGGGAACGGCGATGGAGAGATCCAGAGAGATGTGAGGGAGAAGGCGAATTGGGGAACGGCGATGGAGAGATCCAGAGAGGTGTGAGGGAGAAGGCAAATTGTGGAACGACGATGGAGAGATCCAGGGAGGGTACTGGGGAGAGAGAGAAGCGCTTCAAGGCAGCGTGAAATTTACAGAGAGACAAAGAGAGAGGCGATGATGAGAGCGAGAGAACAGCAAGCGAAGCAGAGAACCCTAGTCTTTCTGTCAATTAATCAATTAATTGGTCCAATTAATTGAAACTGTTCTGAATTGTAAAATAAAACCAATTCAGTTAACTATCTTGAAAAATATTTTTATTTCAAAACAGTTAATTGTAAAATGGAGCAATTTTTCAGTTTTTCAAATCAATTTTTCAATTTCAAATAATTTTGCCCACCCCAAAGGCTTGGTAATCTGTTTTCACTTTTGATGCATATCATACATATGATGTTTGCTAGTAAATCAGGATTTTTAGCAATCCTGATCGGTTTTACTAGCAATCCGATTGCTAGTAGTAAAGGTTCTTTTTGCTACAATTTGGGGCATCATAAAATCATGTTGACATGAGGGATTAGAATGAAAGGGCTATATGTGAAGAGAAAGAAGATCGACATCATTCATTCATGAAATATTGTGAAGAGTCTATAAGACGATGAATAATACTCTAGAAAGGGGGAGGGTGAATAGCCTTAAGAAGATTTTTAAAACTTGTCAATACTTTGATATAGCTATCAAATCTTGACGAAGTAAAATTGAAAAATGTAAAGTAAATGCGGAATGTAAATAGATGAACACACGAATTGTTGACGAGGTTCGGCACGAACTTGGCCAACGTCCCCGCTTAGGGTTATCCAACCCGTAAAATTCAACACTTCTTATTTCACTTCCTTGAGCCTAGAACTTCCTTAGAAGAACTACCCTTCTTCTATACAAAGCCTCACCACTTCTATTCTACCACTCAACCTTACGAGTGAAATAAAAGCTCTCACCACATATTGGAGTGTGCCTTAGATCGAGTATATGATACTCTTAATGTAAAATGAATGACGTGTACAATAAGTGTTTGTGTTTCCCTCAACTCTAAAAAATAAACAATACTAGACTTTGTGAAAAGGCAATTGTGGATCAACGCATGCTTAAGATGACTTAAATGCTTTTGAATGAATGCTTGCTCAGTTGTTGTTCATCATCTTCTTGCACCCATCTTTATATAGTTGATTGGCTTCAAGGATAGGGATGGAGAACCGTTTGAAATTTGAATTCTTTCCAAGTGAATTTGAATTCCTTCCGAATCCATTCTTTCCAAATCCATGGCCTGCAATCTTCTCCATGATCAAACATGTACTCTTGGAAGATCAGATCTCCTCGTATCCTTATATAGCTCTCCCACTCTTTCCTGAAGTACAATTCAAGGAACTCTACCACATAATAGGTTAGGAGAAAACATGAGTATATATTTGAATATGGCCCGATCCAAGATGACTACTTTATGGCCCAATGAAGGGCCCATAAATAATCTTGGCCCAATGAATCAGTCTTGCCTCAATTCCTGCACTTAAACAAATCAGTTCATAGACAAGATAATATTCGATCAAACATTTTAGCCATGGTTTCAAGACCTTGAAACCAGGCCTTGCTGTTTTGTCTTTCATCACCCTTAAAAATAACCTGCAAGTTAATATCTCAAGGTCTTACAATTAAGGTGGAGTCTTCATGTTGGGTCACATGCATGCAGTGGCGGATCCTGAAGCGTTTAGCTGAGGGGGCGAAAATTTGATCTCTAACTTTTTTCTGAAAAAATCATCAATATTTGAAGTTTCCTATTTAATTATAGTATTAAGTTATGAAGTATAACGAATAATGAGTATGATAGAAGTGTATTAATTTGGCAAATGATGTGAAACATAATTTATATCACTTCAGTTTTGAAACGTTTATAACTTTTTACTCAGTTATCGGATTTGAGCTTATAATATATCAAATCGAAGCTATCGACGAGAGGAATATTTATATTAAATTTCATATCTGATTGCGGGGGCGAATGCCACCCCCGGCCCTTTAAAGGATCCGCCCCTGCATGCATGGGTAAGTCTAGTTCTATTCTAGTTGTAACACGCGTGAAATATTGGGCTTAAGAACAGTAAGGATCACTTCCACCAATATAGTAGCATACGTGGTAGATCCAAGATAACACAAATCGAGTTGAGTTGAATCCATTTGTCATCTATAATGTTTGTAAAGTGATATTTTCTAATTTAACATTACCTAATTTTTTGGTTCTTAATGTTGTAGTCATTTTCCAACAATTTTGCTAAAAACATTTAAAATATAAAAATAAAAGTCATATTTTCTAATTTAATATTACCTCCGTTCCAATAAAAGTCAATTACTATTTATTCATTTTTATTTTTTTAGTGTTGAGAACTTGTATATTTTTCTAAGTGTTTTTATACCATTTAATATGTATGCATTGTATGTATTATAAGTGTAACATGAATTAGATGTTATGGGTCTAAGGGTAGAGAACCAAGCGTGGGAGTTAGCTATACCGGACTGGATTGAATTGAGCCTAAATCGGGCTTGATCTCCTAATCAGTTCATCTTACAAGACTTTGGGCTCTCAGCCCATGAAGCTCAAAACGCTGGCCCAAACCTTGAAGCTCGTTGCCTAGATGCCCGAAGGAGCTCTCCTACTTAAAACGTTGTGTTTATCTCAATTTCTCTATAATAAGAGAGGCTCCTTAGGTTGCTCATCTCTCTATCTGCTTCTACTGTTCCTTTGCTCTAGAGAGAGAGAGAGAGAGAGAAAGAGAATTTGTAAGAGCGATTAAGGTTAGGGTTTTCTATTCAATCTCTTCCCTGATGCGGGGTTGTCTGATCGTTCCATCAAAGGCTCCTGAAAACAAACAAAAACAGAAGATTAGACGTCGGCTGGATTTTAGACTGATAACAGAAGACTCAAAGACATCAGTTTTCAGACAAAAACCGATGTTCAAAATACGACAGATTCAACGAAAGTAAAGATATGGGGTTCAAAGGCAATCAGTTGGCTGGAATACTTATACCTAAGAGATTCAACCACTCGTCGGCACAAGTCCCTGAGAAAAAGAACTCCTTCTACAACTTGATTCAAGCCCATCTTGGATCAAGAGGACGTGGACTTTCTCCTTGGATTACCTACTCCGCGAGACAAATAACCAAAGAGACAAATCGGCACAAACGGATTGAAATCTCAATCGTACGAGCAAGAACGCAAGAGGAACTTGACTTAGGGTTTGATCAAAAAGCTTCTGAATAATATTGAACGTGTCTTTCAATAACAAAGAGCTCTCCCTTAAATGACCTTCTATATTCTATCTAAAATCAAAGATATATCTATTTTCCGAAAATAATATAATATCAACTAAAATATTATAACACTAAATAATAGATATAGATAGAGTTTCCTTAACATCCTTCAGATTCAAAATCCATCACTCCCCTTGGAATCGACGGCGGGCCTTCCGATCCGCTAACAAGTATGGCCTTAGGGCCTGTCCCTAGGTCTTTAACACTTGGCGTGTTAGCTCATCTCCCAATGTAACATACCAAGCTGGCGAGTTTATCAGCGATTAGTTTTCAGTTTGGCTTGACTCCGAGTCACTGGTCCGGCTCGTAAGGCTGGTGCTTTGGGTGCTCCTGCATCATCCTCCCCTTCTTGGGAAGGATTCGACCTCAAATCCGCTTCGTCTTCTCCCGTCGGATAGGGGCTTAAGTCAGCGACATTGAATGTCGAGCTAACTCCAAAGTCGTCGGGAAGCTCAAGCTGATAAGCATTATCACCCACCTTCTTCAAAACCTTGAAAGGTCCATCACTACAAGGCGACAATTTAGACTTCCGCTTATCCGAGAAGCGGTCCTTCCTTAGGTGCACCCATACGAGGTCTCCTTCTTCAAAGATCACCTTCTTACGCCTTTTGTTCTTGGTAGCCGCCATACTAGTGGCCTTTCCCTCGAGGCACTGCTTGGTCCTCTCATGGAGCTCCTTAATGAACTCAATCTGCTTACCTGCTTCAAGGCTTTCTTTTTCTCTCATAGGATATGGAGTAAGATCAAAAGGGGTTAGCGGTTTAAGACCATAAACACATTCAAAAGAAGTATATCTAGTTGAGGAATGCAAAGTCCTATTATATGCAAATTCTACATGTGACAATGCATCTTCTCAAGACTTCAAATTCTTCTTAATGACAACTCTAAGAATGGTGCCTAGGGTACGATTAGTAACCTCCGTTTGGCCATCTGGGGTGACTAGAAGTAGAAAATAGCAACTTAGTACCTAGCTTAGCCCAAAGAGTCCTCCAAAAATGGCTTAAAAACTTAGTATCTCTATCACTCACAATAGTATTTGGCAAACCATGCAACCTAACGACTTCACGAAAGAAAGGACTATCAACATTAGAAGCGTCATCGGTTTTATGGCAAGCAATAAAATGAGCCATCTTAGAGAATCTGTCTACAACCACAAATATCGAATCTCTCCCCTTCTTAGTCCTTGTCAAACCTACTATGATATCCATGCTAATATCTTCCCAAGGAGCACTAGAAACTGGCAAAAGGGTATATAAAGTTATAAACCATGTGGCTTCAACTTAGACTTGGCCCTCAAACAATCTAAGCACCTTTTCATAAAAATTTTGACATCCTTAAGCATGTGAGGCCAATAGAAATGTCTATCTAATGTATGATAGGTTTTATCCCACCCAAAATGTCCCATTAAACCACATCCATGGCTTTCTTTCAAAAGAAGTAACCTCAAAGAACATCTAGGAATGCAAACCTTATCAACTCGAAATAAAAATCCATCAAACAAATAGAATTTATCTAATGAACCTTTCGATTTACAAGTCCTATAGGTCTCCTCAAAATTAGGGATGTGCACCGGTCTAAAACCGAACCGAGCCGGGCTTAACCGAACCGAACCGAAAATCTCAAAATTTCAAAATTTCGGTTCGGTTATTTGCCGGTTCGGTTTGTGTTCGGTTCGGTTTTAACCTAATTGAACCGAATTTCCATAAAAAAAAAATTAAAGTATACAAATATAAATATATATACACTGTATTTATGTGTATATATACACATATAAATACATATTTCAATATAAAGTATACCAAATATATATAAACATATACATGCAAGTTCATATACACTGTAATAACTATATTTATACTTTATAAAGTATACAAAATTACAAATATATATATATACACTACTTAATGCAAATACAGTGCATGTGTATACATGTAATACATAATTATATATATATATATATATATATATATATATATATATATATATATATATATATATATATATATATATATATATATATATGTATACAAAGTAAGTATGGGTATATATAAAGATATACATTGTATTTATGTAATGTATAAAAAAAATTCGGCTTAACACAAACCGAACCGAAGTTTCGGTTCGGTTATGTTCGGTTTGTGTTGGTTCGGCCCAAAAATTCGGTTTGAGCCGAATCATGCACACCCCTACTCAAAATCATTGTCATTTACATATAGATCCGTAATATAGAGAAAGCCTAAAACCCGAGAATCTAATGTAGTCAACAAGCAATGACGCCTATATAAAGCATCGGCCACTACATTGTCCTTTCCCTTCTTATATTGAATCACATATGGAAAGGTTTCTATAAATTTCATCCACCTACAATGCCTACGATCCAACTTATCTTGACTCCTAAAGTACCTCAAGGACTCATGATCAGTTCTAAGCACAAATTCTTTAGGCCAAAGGTAGTGAGACCATGTCATAAGAACTCTGAACAAAGCATACAACTCCTTATCATAAGTAGAGTAATTAAGACAAACACCCTTCAATTTTTGAGAAAAAAAAGGCAATAGGCTTACCTTCTTGCATGAGAACTCCTCCAATTCCAATTCCGCTTGCATCGCACTCAACTTCGAAAGGTCGGTTGAAATCCGGCAAGACCAATAGTGGAGCATGCGTCAGCTTGGCCTTAAGGGTGGTAAAGGCCTTCTCTTGGGGCGCTCCCCAAATGAAGTGTTGACCCTTCTTGGTCAACTCCGTCAATGGCACGGCGATGGTGCTGAAATCCTCGACGAACCGCCGATAGAACGTTGCCAAGCCCTGGAAACTCCTCACCTCGCCAACACTCGTAGGTGTCGGCTACTCCTGGATAGCCTTAATCTTCCCTTGGTCGACTTGAAGCCCTCTTGAACTAACTACAAAACCAAGGAAAGTGACACTATCAGAACAAAACTCACATTTCTTCAAATTAATCAACAAGTGCTGAACACGAAGAGTTGAGAGAACGTCCCTCAAGTGAGTTTTGTGATCTTCCAAGGTTTTGCTGTAAATAAGAATATCATCAAAATGTACAACAACAAATTTCCCAATGAGCTTTCTAAGAATATGGTTCATCAATCTCATAAAAGTACTAGGCGCATTAGTCAAACCAAAAGCATAACCAACCATTCATATAAACCATGTTTAGTCTTAAAGCTGTTTTCCACTCATCCCCCTCTCTCATCCGGATTTGATGGTAACCACTTCTCAAATCAATTTTAGAAAGTAAAGTAGCACCATATAATTCATCAAGCATATCATCTAGCATAGGGATGGGGTGCCTATACTTTACAGTGATATTGTTAATAGCCCTACAATCAACACACATTCTTCAAGATACATCTTTCTTAGGGATTAATAACACAGGTACCGAACATGGACTCAAGCTCTCCTTAATATATCCCTTATCCAACAGTTCATGAACTTGGGATTCTATTTCCTTATCTTCTTGAGGATTGGTCCTATAGGCAGGGTGGTTAGGCAAAGAAGAACCAGTCATAAAATCAATTTGATACTAAATACTCCTAAGAGGTGGTAATCCCACAGGCATCTCATCGGGAGTGATATCCCTGAATTCCTCTAAAAAATCCTTAATTCTTGGAGGTAATTGTTTCTTAACATCATAAGAAAGCAAGCATAGATCTTTACACAAAAGCATAAGAGTGTAATCGGAACTTATTACCTCGGAGTGCAGTTCAGTTTTTGACATCAGTAAACTTACTGCAGTCATCTCAGGACCTTTTGACATCAGTGTTTCTGCAGAAGCCGGTGTTGTAGCCTTCTCATACATCGGTTTTCCTGATCCCTCCGCCTCCCTCTTCTTCCTAGCATTCTCCAGCTCATCTGTAACTTGCGAAGGCGTCATGGGTCTAAAGATGATTTTCTTTCCCTTAAAATCAAAGGAGTAACGATTAGTAAACCCATCATGAATAACCTTGTGATCATATTGCCAAGGGCAACCTAGCATAATATGGCTAGCCGTCATAGGAGCTACATCACAAAGAATGGTATCATCATATAAGCCCAAGGAAACATGCACATTAACTTGTTTATCAACCCTAACTTTACCAGTATCATTCATCCATTGCAATTTATAAGGTCTAGGGTGACACAAGGTAGTCAATTTCAATTTAGACACCATTTCAGTACTAGCAAGATTGCAACAACTACCACCATCGATAATAACTCGATAAACATTGCCCTGAACACGAAATTGAGTATGGAAAAGAGTTTCAAGCTGATTATCATCATAAACAATAGGCTTAGAATGTAAAACTCTCCTAACAAGCAAGCAAACTCCTTGTTCATAATCAAACTCAGCTAGATCACATTCAGACAAGTTATCAGTTTCAGCCTCAGGTTCATCATTATCAGATTCAGATTCATATTAACCTAAGTGATTTATAACCAAGACACGTTGATTATGACAATCCCTAGCCATATGACCTCTACCATGACATTTATAACAGACAATATCCAAAGTTCTAAGATTAGGGTTAGGAGTACTGCCCTTTGAAGAACCGGGTTTACCCAATGGAGTTGCTGGCAACGATGGAATCGGCGGTACTGGGCCACTAGAGCCCACCGCAGTCGCGACAGGTGTCTTCTGGCTCCAGTTCATCGTGGATGTTGATTGGAATCACATCTTTATTTCCACCTTTACTGCTAGGTGAAGTAGTTGCATCATGGTCTCGCAGGAATAGGAGTCGATCTCGCGAGCAAATGGACGGTTGAGAATTCCCAAGTATCGCGACATGGTGTCCTCTTCTGCCTCTCGGATGTCACACTTTCCATGGCTTCCTGCATGGTAGTGTAGACCTCTTCTGCACTCATGGAACCTTGACGGAGAGTATTCAGGTGATGTTTCAGATCATGGATGTAGTGTGAGGGCACAAACCGGGATCTCAGCAGAACCTTCATATGTGCCCAAGTGGACACAGGTGCCTCCAAAGTCCTCCTCCAGTCTCTTACTAAATTGTTCCACCAAGTTAGTGCAAAACCAGAAAATTCTAAAACAACTAATTGAACCTTTTTCTCCTTAACAAAGTTATGGCAGTCCCAAATGTGTTCAATGTTAGCTTCACATTCTAAATATGCATCAACATCACTAGCTCCAGTAAAAGAAGGACTCTTTACCTTTACCCAACCGATACCGTCTTGTTCGAGTTCCCTAGCACGCCTATGTTGGTAATTGTCCTCTCTCCCAACATCCTCAAACTCATCGTTGATGATGAGTTGTTGCTGTCGACCTCCCCTTTTGTCCAGATTACCCCCGTTGGGTGGAGGGTTAATCACCATCTGATCATCTCGAGGGTTTTGAATCCGTGGTCTTGTCGCCAAATGGGCTTCGATTCGCTGATTAGTTTGTAGCAACTGAGCCATGGTAGCATTTATATCTGCCAGAGTTGCAGCGAGACCCTCTTGGGGTATCTCTTGGTCATTTGTCGGAGTGTTAGACATCACAACAGAAAACAAACAAGCAAACACGTTAAAGTTAGTGAAAAAACTGAAAAATCATCGCAAGTGTTTCGCTCTTCACTCAATTTGTGGCGTCTGTGATCTCAATATGTCTCGTGAGAATCTGTTCTTCAAACAGAGATTAGAAACCCAAGAAAATTCATAGAAAGACTCAAAAGCAAAGAAAAGGTTGGGACTTAGTGTAGGTAAGACTCAGAGTAGTAGCATGAGACAATCCCACCAACACTAACGTACTAATGCCTATGATCTGCAGAAGGTTGCAAATTCTGAACTTTTAGCTTTCTAGTGCAGGCCTTTATTTAAGGACTGTTTTTCCAACGCACTTTTAATCGCGGGCCTTTATAACATGACTAATTTTTCCGACGCGATTTCTCTATTCTTTTTTTTTCTGCAGCAATGTCGAAAAGAAATTATTTATTTATTTATTTGCAAAAGATAAGAACATGTTTTTAGGGGTTCGCTGGCAGAATTGCGAAAACAGTTCAATAGGCACAACCAAAAGCAGACACAAACACACCACACAAGCACTAGCGAGAATTGTTCAGAACATACCGGAAAGGTTGACACGAGCCAAAGTCGGAACCTGGCTCTGATACCACTTGATGTGGGGTTGTCTGGTCGTTCCAACAAAGGCTCCTGAAAACAAACACAAATTGAAGATTAGACGTCGGCTGGATTTCGGAATGATAACAGAAGACTCAAAGACAGCAGTTCTTGGACAAAACCGATGTTGAAAATACGACAGATTCAGCAAAAGTAAAGATATGGAGTTCAAAGGCAATCAATTGACCGAAATACTTATACCTAAGAGATTAAACCACTCGTCGGCACAAGTCCCTTAGCAAAAACCTCCTTCTACAACTTGATTCAAGCCCGTCTTGGATCAAGAAGATGTGGACTTTCTCCTTAGATCACCTACTCCGCGAGACATATAACCAGAGAGACAAATCAACACAAATGGATTGAAATCCCAATCGTACGAGCAAGAACGCAAGAGGAACTTGACTTAGGGTGTGAGCAAAAGCTTGTGAATAATATTGAATGTGTCTTTCAACGGCAAAGAGTTCTTCTTTAAATCACATTCTAGATTCTATCTAAAATAAAAGATAAATCTATTTTCCTAAAATAATATAATATCAAATAAAATATTAAAACACTAAATAATATATATATAGATAGAATTTCCTTAACATCCTTCAGATTCAAAATTCGCCACGCCCCTTGGAATCGACGGCGTGCCTTCCGATCTGATAATAAGTATGGCCTTAAGGCCTGTCCCTAGGTCTCCAACACTCGGCGTGTTGGCTCATCTCCCCATGTAGCTGACAGAGGGAAAGTCGTTGATTTACCTCTCCAAAAATAATTCTCAAACAAACAAACAAGTATAGTATGCATGTAAGGGGTCGAACCCTGGAGAATCAAGTATTTCTAAATATTGTGTATTTATCAATATAAAAAGAAAAGATTTTTATGAATGAAAATAAAAGAAAATAATATTGACAAAAGCAAATAAATGATAGAAGAAAAGCGTTTCCACCTACAAGTTCTCGACTTTGGTTGGTTTTATTGATCATCGAATCCTTTTCAAGTTATTATATTTCCCTACGAATTCCTCTCGTCTTGGTTTAAATATATTAAAAGTCCTACGAGTCCAATTAATCCCTTACACCTCAATGCAACCTTAACATAGTCAAGATTTAACAAAGAGATAGCAAATAGTCCCAAGAACTTGAGCATATAAATAACACCAATTAAACACAGTAAATCAATGTTTAAGATATATGTCAACTCCCTGCATAATCATGCTTCAAACACGGAATCCACAATCTTATGCGTGCTACTACGGAAATAACACAAAGACGAAAGTATTAAATCCTAGCATGAAATCAATATTATCAAGGTCGCGAATCAAGATAACATCAATAACATAATCAATATCACACAAAGAAGTTGAAAGAATTATAGAGGAAAAATAACTTATATTAGAAACTCACAAACCACCAACCAAGTCTCGAAAGTGTAGGCGGAAACTAGAAAATTAGCCAAACATGGCTTACCTAAGCTTTCTTCTCTTTAATGGTGATTTCTCTACTTTTAATTTTTTGAGAAAATTTGCGCCGAAGGCGCAAAGTTTCGGCCAAATTAGCCAAATATACACGTTTGTGTAAAAATTGCAAAAGTATACATTCCCTTGAAAAAGGAAAACCTAATCCTTTATCTTATCGCTCTCGGCTCTCCCATGGATCTGGCGACGGCCCTCGTTCCAGATCTGGCGCCGACGAATTCGTCCTCCCTCCCTCCCCTCGTTCCAGATCTGGCGCCGGAGAAGACCATCTCTCTCACCTCGTTCTAGATCTGGGCGTCGATGAAGACGATGGCGCTCGTCCTCTCTCTCCCTGCCACTAGTTCGTCCTCCCTCTCTCCCCTCGTTTCAGATCTGGCGCCGGCGAGGACCGTCTCTCTCACCTCGTTCCAGATCTGGCCGTCGATGAAGACGATAAAGACGACGGCGCTCCTCCTCATGCGCTGACGGAAGTGGATCCCTTGATCAAGTTATGTTTGTCAGCATTCGATCAGTTCCGCCCCCTGGATTAGGATTGTTGCTGCTACTCGATATGAAATCTGAATCCCTTGATTGTCAGCATCATCGTCGGTGTCGGCAAGAGAAGGTGTCCTCGATCTCGATCTAATCTGGTATGTCCGCCTTTGCTTATGCTTGATGTTCATCTGGTTCTGTTTGCAGAATTTCGGAGCTTGCCTAAGCGCATAGTTTCTAACAGAGAGATTTCATCGACAGATTTCAAGGAAATGGCGGAAGATGAGACCACTTCGGGATCAACATCGGCGAAGGTGAAGTTCCTCCGTGCATCTTTGGCTGATTGGGTGCACCAGAGAAATAGAAGCCTCCTGGATTCGGTGCTCTGATGGCGCTCGATCTGAGAGGTCCTCCCTCAATTGCCTGTTGTCGGCATTGACGCTATTAGTTTCTTCACGCTCCGATCGTACAACACTTCCATGGTGAGTATGTCTCTTCTGGAACCTCAATCACTGATGTACTGATCTGAAAGGTTCTCAATCGTTGTTGTTCTAGAATGAGATGCTGCCAGCAAATTCTAGTCTACTGTTGCTTCTTATTTGAATATAGAAAAAAGAGCTTTTATGATTGATGGTACCCGAGTATATGTTAAAGGGATAATAGTTAGCAAATCTAAATTTGTTCTCCGGTTTATTTTCCACATTAAGGATTTTATGGTTGCAACTTGCAACATAAGCTACTGCCTTTTCAAGTATTTTAGCAGAATTGATGGCATAAAATGATTATATGCAAGTTTCTGATTGCTATTAGAGGTGAGAAACATAGATATGATTCTATTTAGATTGTTGAATCATTCATATACTCTTGTTTAATGCATGAGCTGACGAGCTTAGCATTTTGATTCATCCACTTAGGGTGTCTCAATCATGTTATTACTGATATGGTGGTCTGATAAGTGATAACAAAATCGACAAGGTCTTATTTGATAAGTTGGCCTTTTGGCTTAGACCAAACGCACTACAAGAGCATTGGTTAATGCTTGAGTCCTTAAAAACTGGTTTGTTTCTTAATGCTGACACTGTTTTTATGTATATTTTTTAGCGCTGATATCGTTTTTAGTTTGATATTATATATGTAGGTATATATGTATGCTTGAGTCCTCAAAAATTGGTTTATTTTTTAATGCTGACATAGTTTTTATGCGTATTTTTTAGTGCTGACATCGTTTTTAATTTGATATTATATATGTAAGTATATATGTATGCTTGAGTCCTTAAAAATTGGTTTATTTCTTAGTGCTGACATCGTTTTTATGCGTATTTTTTAGTGCTGACATCGTTTTCATGCATATTTTTGTGTAGGTATATATTTGCTGACATCGTTTTTGCAATATAAGAGATGGATGAGGAAGGAGGTCAGCATCGTCAGCGTCGAAAAATTCTTTGTTTCTCACTACAAAAAAAAATTCGTTTTTTTTTTGAAACATTCCTTTGTCTCTTTGATCTCCCCCTTTTATATTTTATATAAAAATATATTGATATTTGATGTCATCACCGTCGGCGTCAATATTCTCGTAGAGGGCGTCCGCAATGCTGACGTCAGCATTCCCGACGTCATCGTCGGCTGTGTAGCATCCTCGTAGACGGCGTCAGCATTCCCGACGTCGGTGTCAACATCCCTCAAACGGTGTCAGCATCGTCGACATCCCCGGTGTTAGCATCGTCGACGTCCTCCGCGTCAGCGTTGTCGGAGTCTGCGGTGTCAGCAATGCGGACGTCAACATTCTCGACGTTGGCGTCAGCACCGACGCGTGGAAAAAAAAGAAAAAAAAAAGTTGGCGTCAACATCCTTGTAAACGGTGTCAGCATTCCCGACGATGACATCAACACTGACGCGCGGAAAAAAAAAAAACTTCATTGTAAACGGTGTCAGCATTGCCGACGTCAGCATTCCCGACGATGACGTCAGCACTGACGCGCGAAAAAAAAAACAAAAAACAAAAAAACAAAACTGCTGACGTGGAGGGGGGCACGGGGGGCACGCTGGAGGGGGGTGTGGGGGGCACGCTGGAGGGGGAGGGGGAACATAGGAGGGGCACAAGGCTTTGTGGTAGTGTTGTGTATAGTTTTGCAAAATTCCCAAAATCTTGTATATTTGGCTAATTTGGCCTTTGTATTTGTATAGTCGGCAAATTGACCCTAATTTTTTTTAAGAAAACTAACTCTAAACATCCTATTTATAAGCCTAAAGCCTTTCATAAATAAGGTAAAAGATAGATAAATAAGATAGAAACTTCCTAAACAAACTAGATAGAAGGTAGACTTTCCATATTTAATTCAGCGTCGGATTTCGCTGGCAGCGAGAACTCCAACTCGCCGGAGCGAGTCCGACCATCCGCAACTGCGAGTGTGTGCTTGTCTTCTTCGAGTCGTCGTCCTGGTGCACCCCGCTAGCAGCGAAACCTTCCGCGGCAGCGAGTGACTCGCTCTAGCGAGTCCAGTCGCTGGCAGCGGATGGTGTCTGCTCGCTTGCTCTCCCGCTGGCTCCCGGGCTTACTCGACTCGATGGCAGCGAACTCCATTCGCTGGCAGCGAGACGTGCTGGATCCTGGGCATGCTCCTCGTTGACTCTACTCGCTGGCAGCGAGATCCCATTCGTTGACAGCGAGTTCTGCTCAGGACACTTTCTCGCACATGATGATGTTGACTTGATTCGCTGCAGCGGAAAGCCATTCGATGTCAGCTAAAATCCAGCAGAACATAATCATGTAGATCTTCGAAAGAGCTTTCCAAATCATGCTCATATGCATCAATCAAACATCCGAGGCCTCCGGAAAGTGCGTTACAAGTTTAGCTCGCCGGGCGGACAACATTCGCGACTCTCTCTTGTTTTCGCTCTTAGACCTCGATTTTGTGTTCCGTTGCTCCTTAGGTTGTTCCATGCTCTTTGGTACTTCTTCCTTATGCTCTCCCAAGTCTTGCCTTAGCCTTACTTAGCTCCGTTCCTCGTGTTCTTTGCCTCGGATCTACGAATCTACATAAAACCATCGAAATAGCGTAGATTCCGAACTTTTCCACAAAACGGGCGCTAATCTAATTAACACTAAAACATGAATATATGAAAATAAAATGCACCTAAATAATCTATAATTCCTATTGGAATATGCCTTATCAGTAGCATATCAAGCTGGCGAGTTTGTCAGCGATCAGTTTGGCTTGACTCCGAGTCACTAGTCCGGCTAGTAAGGCGGCTGCTTCGGGTGCTCCTGCATCATTCCCACTTCCGGCTGGTGAGGCTCTTTTTCTCCAATGACTTCCAGCTTCATTTGAAGGGAGAGTGTTCCCTTGGTGACCAGCGGTTGCTTGGAGTTTGGGTTCTGTTCTCGGATCTGAGTCTGTATCCTCAGATATGAGATTGTAGACAAAAGTTCTTCTTCTTCTTGCTTGCTTTTGTGTTTTCGCTTTTGGTTTTCACTTAGATATTTTTTTGTACTTTCGGCTTTGCCCGATTTGTATTTTCTCTCTTGTTTGATAGTGGATTAGGGCTGACTCTTGAGGCCACGGGGATGTAAGATCGCGGATCCGAACCTCATAAACAAATCTCATGTTCTTCCATTTATCCTCTATCTTTTGTTCTTATTTCTTTTGAAACCAAATCGATTCCGATCTTCCTTTTCATTTAGAATTATAAATTATACCATAGAGGAAGTATGTATTTTTTTAGCGTGATATGTTCCAATAAAAGCCATTTGCTATTCAATTATGCATAAAATATTATTTTTTTTCTGATTTCATAAAATTTTAATAAAAAATTATATGTTTTCTATAATTTTAAGGAAAAGTTAGGTTAATATCCATATTTGGTGACAATATTAAGAAAATGTCCATTTTTTTCATAATTAAGAAAATGTCCATTTATGACAAGTTTACCCCTGTTCTAATTTCTCCCCCAAATTAGGTTTTTTCCTCCTTCAGAAAAGACGCTCTCCTTCAGCGTGCAAACTTCATCTCCCTCCTCCTTCAGCGCACAAACTTCATCTCCCTCCTCAGTTCCTTCAATTTGTCACCGAGGCATCCGATCCAAGGAGATTTTGGTGGATTTGGGCGAGGTTCATCATCAGATTCAAGGTATTTTCAGATTTTGGGACAAATTTCGTCCTCAAATCGAAGCTTATTTGTCACTCAACAATCCGATCGAAGAGGATTTCAATGGATTGTTCATATTAGGGTGAATCCAACCGAAATCGAGTTGCTGGTAGAGATTATATCAACAAATCGAAAACAATTTGTCACCATTCGATCAGCTTGAAGACTATTTGGGTTGCTCATGTTTGATTCATCATCCTTCTTCTTAGATTGAAGAGATTCATCATCAAATTATCATCTTATATCTTGTTTCTGGTAATAATCATCTCTCTCTCTCTCTCTCTCTCTCTCTCTCTCTCTCTCTCTCTCTCTTTTCTATTCATGATGATAACGAATTCTCTTATTGAATAGCTTGAACTCAATTTAGAACTTGGTAAGAGATTGGTGACATATAGCATTGTCATCATTTGAAAATCTGAGCCATATGTAATTGATGACATATGTAAACATAAACTTGATAATCCATTGGTGACAAATCCTCTTATGGTATAACTTGAATTCAATTTAGAACTTGGTAAGAGATTGGTGACATATAGCACTGTCATCATTTGAAAATCTGAGCAATATGTAATTGATGACATATGTAACCATAAACTTGATAATTAGTTGGTGAAAAATCCTCTTATGGTATAGCTTGAACTCAATTTAGAACTTGGTAAGAGATTGGTGACATATAGCACTGTCATCATTTGAAAATCTGAGCAATATGTAATTGATGACATATGTAAACATAAACTTGATAATTAGTTGGTGACAAATCCTCTTATGGTATAACTTTCAGTTTGAGATATTGGGTGGAGAGCAAAGAGTTTTGGTTGATTTGAATGCAAAATCTTGTACTTGCAAGGTGTTTGATCTGGAAAGAATTCCTTGTGTTCATGGACTTGCTGCCATCGAAGAAAAATGATTGAGTGTTGTGAATTTTTTCAGTGAGTACTACAATAATGAATCATGTTATTTGGCATACCATGAAATAATTTATCATGTTTTATCATAGGCGGAGTGGATTGTTCCCAAAGACATCAAGATATAGAAATGTTATCCACCATTGGTTCGAAGGAAGAGTAGGAGGCCACAGAAGAAGAGGAAACCGTCAGTTGGTGAATACAGATACCGCAACAGAAAGTGACAGAAATGCTTTAGCAAATACTAGCTTGGAGATATAGAAACAAAGGCGGCATATACATAGCCAGCAAAATACTAGCTTGGAGATATAGAAACAAAGGCAACATATACACATAGTCATCATTACTAATCATATTTTTAATATTGTTGAAGTCAATTAGTTTTGGTTTGAACCATATTACAAGTCAATTAGTTATGTTTTGAACCATATTACAAGTCAATTAGTTGTGTTTTGAACCATACGATCTGTTATATGAACATGATAGTATCATATATCAAGATTACATTGTCACCAATATAACATAACTTTATTACCAAATATTATCATGAATTGGTAAAAATTACCATCAACCTATAGTCAAAACATATTGTCATCAGCTACCAACATATTGTCACCACCCTCTTGTATGTAATGTATTGTCACCAAAAGAAAAATATTGTCACCAACCTATTGTCACCAAATACTGTCACATCAACGACAGAACACTGTCACCAACCTATTGTCACCAACCTATTTGCACACATCTATTGTCACCAATTACAGAACATTGTCATCAACCTATTGTCACCACCCTCTTGTATGTAATGTATTGTCACCAAATAAAAAACAGTGTCACCAACCTATTGTCACCAAATACTGTCACATCAACGACAGAACACTGTCACCAACCTATTGTCACCAACCTATTTTCACACACCTATTGCCACCAATTACATAACACTGTCACCAACCTATTGTCACCACCCTCTTATATGTAATATATTGTCATCAAATAAAAGTGTCACAAACCTATTGTCACCAAATATTGTCACATCAATGATAGAACACTATCACCAACATATTGTCATCAACCTATTTGCACACACCTATTATCACCAATTACAGAACATTGTCACAAACCTATTGTCACCAAATACATAACACTGTCACCACTCTATTGTCACCAACTACAGAACATTGTTTTCATATTGTTTAATCAACCGTATTGTCGCCAACTAAAATACATTGTCACCACCCTATTGTCATCAACCTTTTTTCGGTAATCCATTATCACCAACAATAAAAAAGTGTCACCAACCTATTTTCATCAACCTTTGGTCAATAATCTACTGTCACCAATTACAAAACTATGTCAACAATATAGTGTCAACCACCTCTTTTTAGAAATTATCTGTCCCCAACGACAAAACAGTGTCACCAACTACAAAGCACTTTCATCAAACTAAAATGTTTATAGTGCTAATGTTATCACATTTGTCATCTAATATTAACACATTTTTGTTACAAAACTAAAACCCTAGAACAAAGGTAGCATAGACCCAAGAGGGGCTAAACCTGGGCAGATGAAAATTTGATGTACAGTATGGTTTAGGGTTTAGCCCTAAACCCTAAATCCTAAACCCTAAACCCTAAAATTTGTGTACATTACTAATGTTATTAGATTTTTCATCTAATATTAACGCATTTTTGTTACGAAACTGAAACCCTAGAACTAGGGGAGCATACACCCTAGAGGGGCTAAACTTGAGCAGACGAAAATTTGATGTATAGTACTAATGGCATCACATTTGTCATCTAATATTAACGCATTTTTGTTGCAAAACTGAAACCCTAGAACAAGGGAAGCATAAACCCAAGAGGGGCTAAACTTGAGCAGACGAAAATTTGAAGTACAATATGGTTTAGGGTTTAGGGTTTAGTCTAGAACTACATTAACTTCCAAAATGAAGGGGAACAGTTGAGACAGTCACCGTGATAGTCAGATTGCAATAAGTGTCAAAATACAAGCACCATGCAACATTCTACTACTACTTAATATCATAAAATAGTGACAATTAAAACATGGGTGCAGATTGTAATCCTACATCACTCATGTCCAATAATTATTGAACAAATCCATAGCCATCCTCTCCCTATACGCATCCATATACTCGTCTGAAATAGCTTCAATACCACCATGAATTCCATTTGTCACCAATCCTCTCCCTATACGCATCCATAGCCATCCTCTCCCTATACGCATCCATATAAATCTACCAATTGTCACCAATCTAAAAATAACAACAAAATAATTACATAAATTTCATTTGTCACCAAAACAGAATATATAACTCTACCAATTGTCACCAATATAAAAAAACAAGAAAATAACAACATAAATTCCATTTGTCACCAAAACAGAATATATAACTCTACCAATTGTCACCAATCTAAAAAAACAACAACAAAATAACAACATAAATTCCATTTGTCACCCAAAACATAATATATAACTCTACCAATTGTCACCAATCTAAAAAAACAACAAAATAACAACATAAATTCCATTTGTCACCAAACAATGAAGCAAACCCCCGATAGTCTCAATTAAATTGATGATATAAAATCAATCTAAATACTAATTGTCACCAAACAAACAATTGTCACCAAAACAAACAATCAATGATAAACACTTGAAATTGAACAACCTATAAAGTACGAAAAAATTAGATTCATCAATAAGAACACTAACCTGGATTATCCATTTGAAGTAGATAGAAACACACAAACCCTAAAAAAACATAAACAAATTGTCATCAGATCAATGTACTCACAAAAAAATCCGCACTTGTCGTCCCAAATCATAAAATTATCATCTCGAAATGATCAGATTTTTGCAAGTTTAAGAGCCTTTCAGTTGTGTTTTTTTCTGGTGGATATGCACTTGTGCATTGCGGTTTGGTGTGAAAGCAGACCTCGTTATGAAAGCAGATTCCTAGTCATTGATTTTTAGTGGCTTCGTTCAAGTTTCTCAGTTTCAACTTTGAGAGCCATTTTGAGCATTTTAGATGGTTCTTTTGCAAGTGTTAAATCTCTAGCATTTTGAGCATGTTAAATTGTTAAATCTCCACTTATAACACGTTACTCAATTCAAATCAGTTGCAAACTACTACTACAGAAGGCATTAAACATCTATTTCGGAGCATAAGCAATCCCAATCGAAATCCCAATAGAATTTAGGACTAACAATCCCAATTGAATTTAGGACTAACACACTAAAAACAAAATTCCAATCGAATCGAATTTAGGGCATAAGCAATTCCAATCGAATTTAGGGCTAACAACGAAATTCCTCAAATCAAAAGGGGAAGTGAACCAAAAAGGGGGGAATAGATTGAGAAGGACGGGAAGGAGAAAAGGAAGCTTACCAGTAGCGACGACACCAGTAGGAGCAACGCCGGCGAAGGAACGAGCAGTGGGAAGAACAAGCTGCGGGAAGGAGCAAGTGGAAGGAAGGTCTACAACTGTCTTAATTTCACGGTCTACATCTAAGACTGGGGTAACGAGTGCGACCGACGACGACAAATGGGGAGTCCGGCGGCAACCGGAGACGGAGCAGGGCAACACGAGTCGGGACTGTCGATGGAGTATCATCTCTATAGGTTGGGGTTGTTGGGAAGGAGAAAGACAAAGAAAGAATGGAGGCCGGACGCGTGAGGAAAGGAATGAGAATTGGGTATTTTAATAGTAGGGGTAGAGTTGGAATTACCATAAAATTGTGGACATTTCCTTAATATCCCTTTAAACATGAACATTTACTTAATTGGCTTTTCTAAATGGATATTACACCAAATTTTTCCTAATTTTAAAGCTCACTAAGAAAACGTGTATTAATACAAAAGTGATATGTTTTTCAAAACAGGTGAAGTATGTCTTTTGAAATGTACGTCAACATTTTTTTTTAAGTTTAAAGATTTAGAGAGACTTTTATGACAAAACTTTCTAAACTTTTGTAAATTGCTGAGATATCATATCTAAAATCTCCAAGAATTTATTTTTTCTTCACCAATTTATCAAATTTGAAGATTTGAGAAACATTATAATAAAACTCCCTCAAAAAAAATGCTAACTTCCACATTTTTTTTTCTTCTCCGGCCTTCTTCTATGAAATGAAAAATAATATTTTTTCATTGTTCAGAAAAATAAGAAAAGAAATGACAAATAATATATTTTTTCATTTTCGATGTTGACCTTTTTTTTTTTTTGGTTGTCATTTTTCATAATAGGATATCTATAATTTTATAAAAGCGTGAACTTGTGAATGAACAGTGAATTAACACTGTCAATTAACCCTGTCAATTGCCTCCGTTTTCATTTTCGTGTTTCCAGTTGTGCCACTCACCGCCTCTTTGCAATTCTCCTGCCCACTCCAATCTCACTCTTCGATCTTTGAACACCCCTATTCTCTTTTCGATAGCTTTTGCTCTCCACCGCACCTTCTTCACCTCTTGCCATATCACCTTACCGTATAAACATCACAACCGTTTCGCCTCTCAACTCCTGTACGTCATACATCAGGAGCACCAAGGTTCACTCGTGTCGTTTATTTGTTCCAGATCCATGGTCGCTCCTTCTTTCTTGAATCCTCCTCGATTCATTGGCGACTGGTCTAGGTCCGGTTGCAATTCGCTGAAAACACCAAGGTCAACTACATGGCTGCTCTGGTGTAGGTTTACCGTTTACATATGTTTTGAATTACGAAATCAAGTTGGGGTTGACTTGGAGTTTATTATGTTGGAATTAGGGTTTTGATTTGGGATTGTGAATTAGGGTTATGAATTATGTTGGAATTAGGGTTTCGCCAATATTAACATTCACGTCTTTTGGGTTCTGCCTGAAATGGCTCACAATCTCAGTTTCAGGTATCGGCAGGTTCGACGACTTACCAGAGCTTTCCCTCTTAGCTTCTCAGGTTACGATTCCTGTTTTCACATTCTACAATTTAAAGTTTCCGCCTTTTGGCTGCTTCCTCACGAAATGCCATTATGCCACAATATCAATTGCAATTTGTTTTTTGTTTTTTTTTTCTTTTTTATTGTTGGGTTTCATTTCGTTTGATATTTTTGGCTGGAAATTGTTACGAGGGGTGATATAATGTGCCCTAGATTAAGGTTATCCCCACCATGAAAATTGTGACTGGGCCTACTATTATGATGTCTAATGATTATTCATAAGCAATCTAGGAATGGACATGTAATGGACAAAGAGTAAACTTCAACCAAGAAGATAAAAAATATATCTCTTAATGATTCATCTTTTTACACGATCTTGAAGTAAAATTCAAGCTTTGTTAATTTAGAAAAATTGAGGATATTTTAAATATAATTTTGTATAATTTTTTGAAGCTGAATAATGGAATGTATTACTAGAATTTCAGAATTCCTCTCTTACATCAAGACAAATCTATGACTCAAATGCTTCTGGACTATATTCATAAATATATATAGCTGAATGTTGGGATCTTGATTCCAAGATGTGTTTTTGATGAACAAGCATTCAGATTTAATGGTTTGTTAAGTGTTTTTTTAGAGACCAGGAACCTAAGATAATTCACTGTCAATAATTTGTATCACTTCTAATCTGTTAGCTAAATGAATCCAGATTGTATATTTTCTCAAAAATTGATGGAGGACAGATGAAGAGCAACATCAATAATCAAGGGCTCGATCCATTGTTGTAACTAACTCATCGGGTTCATCCCATTCTCTTGAATCTGCGTAAGCCTCTCCTCAAATGGGTTTAAATGAACTGGGAATTTCTTTGTCGTTGATCACGACATTTACTCGAGCTTTGATCATCCTGGAATTCATCGTACGTTGATTCCATTTCCTCCTTAGCTTAATTTCCATGAAATTGGCGGATTTCTAAATTCGATGTGTGTTTGGTTTGTGTTCTTGATGGAACTTGGGGGCATCGATAGGATTTTTGTTGACGGCGAAATATTACACCGTGGTTGAGAAATTGAGTTGTGTGGAGATACATTGATCGGGGGATTCAACTTCTAAATCAATGTGAATGCGATGTGTGATTCGATAAATTCAAGACATAATAGAAAAGTGTGAGGAGTAAAATGTGAGATTGATAGTGTCATTGAAACGTAGATCCCTTGAAAGGGATTTAATTTGAAGTTTGATCTTTATTATGGTTATTGTTATTCTTATTATTATTATTGATTATTGATGTACATATCTATTGCTTTATGCACATATAGCCTGTTGAATGACTTACTGATCTGTAGAATTTTGAGAAGTGAAAAGGGCAACACTTGTCCTTATTTGATTCTGAAGGTGTTCAAAAGTATAAGATTGATCAGCAATTTTGAGACCCAAAAAGAATAGCTGATGTTTGTGAACTTTAAAAGTTTGAAGGAATTATGAGCATATTTAGCAGATTATGGCTCAAAGTCCATGAAATTTAGTAATTTACTGCTCTCTTTTATTTATGTTAATACAGAGATTAGGCTGATCGAGAGAATAAGTTCCATTTGAATAATGAATAGAAATCAGCATTTTACACAAATAATATCCTAAATTCTCCCAATAGAAAATTTAGAATAAGATATATAGTTAATAGTTAATTTTGAGATTAAAAAACACAGAATATGTATTTTGTTTGAAGTTCAAACCCTACTTTTAGATAAATTAATATAAAATAGGGATTTGTCATTTGTGATGATGTTTCAATTAATTTATCAATGGAGCTTTAATAAACAGGTGTGCCATATGGTGTTAAGGTGTTAAAATTAGGAATTTGAGGAGGCTTACTGAGTAAACTAAAAGATGGGGTGGTTTAGTGAAACTGTCCCCTCTCAATAGACTCATTACACAAACAATAGAGTTTGGCAACACAAACACCCTGTTTGGAAGGTGAGATTTGGTGGGATTTTTAGGAAGGGAAGTGAGGGGAAAATAAAATTGGTGTTTGGATGGACAATCAAGGGGAAGAGAAAGGATCACAAAGGTGGGTAACTGCTCAATTTGATGGGATTTCACACCCCATCAAAACGGTGGAATTTGATGGGAAAGTGAAATTCCTCCCCTTCCTTCCCCTTCCTTTCTCTTTTCCAATTTCCCACCCTTTCCCTCCCCTAAAAAAACCAAGTGCCAAACAGACTGAAAGAGTTCATCATGTCATTGATCTATACTGTCTACAGTTGATCTCTGTTTCACCTAAATTTCCAGATTGAAGATCTTAAGCACTGTTCTTTTGCTGAGGTATTAACATTAGTGGTGAAACCCATGTTTTCTTTTTTTTGTCAGACATGAGTTATTTTGAGAATTTCCCTCTCTTGAATCATCTCTAAGCCAACCATTGTGTTATTTCAGATCTGTTGGTATTTTACTGATACTTGGGAGCAGTTTAGAATAAGTGGAGAAGTTGAAGTTATTGATGCTACAGCCTGCTGATACAATGAAGCTTCAGGTGAGAGTGTGACTCGCTAGATCCTTGCAAAAAAATTTACACTTTATGCCCAATTGAGTCTTGTTAGTTTTCAATAGAATTCATACACGCGAGGAGCAAATTTTGTGCTCAGATTATTACTGATAATTTTTTTTAACATGATGAGATTTTAGAAGTGCCATCTTTTCATGGAAGTGCAGTGATGAAAGACCTTCTTATTTTTCTTCATTTTCTAATCAGGTTTTTGATAATCTTGACCTTATAATTTAGTTATTCTTGACCAGGCCCTTGTCATTTTTGGTTGAATAGAATTTGATGGGCACAAGGATTTCTGCAAAAAAGATGGCATCTTTTTACTTCTTGTTGGTATGCCTGACGAAGATCTTCAAAGGGCAAAGTTTCTTCGGCAATGGTAGATGAACTCTCCTGGCTTGTTTTGGTTCTGCTATAGATGGACTGGTTGAACATTGAACACAGAGTAACCATATCCTAATTTATTTGCAGATGTCCAAGGATTCAAGTCTCTGCTCTTCAATCAAGTTCTTTGTTTTCCAGTAGCAAAAATTATACTGAGTAGTTCTTTGGCCCATCTTATCATCAAGGAATAAATTAATTTCCCCATCTTATTGTCAAACACTAAAACATTATCATATGTTCCTAATCTTATTGTGAGCCCTGACCAAACCGCGCGCGAATGCGCGCGGTTTCTGACCTAGTGTACCAAAACGAGCAAAGGGTCCTAAAGAAGTCAATCAAGCCATTGAATTTCAAATTACAATTGGTATATACCTGATAATGCACATTTCTAATGGGCATTATAGGATAATTTAGTTGCATTTACATTGTAGAATATGCATGTTTTAGTGTTAATTTAGATAAAACTATTTTTGTGAAAAAGTTTGGAATCTACGCTATTTCGGTTGAATTGTGCAGAATCGTAGATCCGACATGGTGGAAAGCAAGGGAAAGTTGTTAAACATGGCCAAGTGAAGTCAAGAAATCAAGCTAAGAAGAGAAAGAAAGGAGAAGAGAAAGAAAGAGGGAAGAACAATGAAGAATCGAGCTTCTGGGCATCAGTCGCTGCCAGCGAATGATGCAGTCGCTGCCAACGAAAGGAACCAGAAGCCTGGAGCCCAGCAAGCCAGCGAGAGAGAGCCCGCGGGAAGAGAGAGCCAGCGAGAGGAGAGACCAGCGAGAGAGGAAGCTGAGCAAGCGAGCAAGCCAACACTATCCGCTGGTAGCGGCATCACTCGCTGCAGCGAGACGTTCGCTGCCAGCGAAAGGCACTAGGACGACGAGACTCGACAACTCGCTCCAGCGAGTTTGAGATCTCGCGGCAGCGGAAGCCCCAGCTCGCGGAAGCGGGTTCAGTGTGTCGCGGAAGCGGAAGGAAGGGTCCTAGGAGGATGGAAAAATTCTAAGGCATGGAAAACTCGCTGCCAGCGAGTGTGCCAGCGAGTTGGTAGCGGAAATCCAACAGAAGCTCAATCAAGGCCATTCGCTGCCAGCGGAAATTTCTCGCTGCCAGCGGAATCCAACGCTGAATTAATTTAGGAAAGTTCTATCTTTGATCTAGTTTGTTTAGGAAATTTCTATCTTTTATCTATCTTTTATCTACCTTTTATGGAAGACATTAGGCTTATAAATAGGATGTTCTAGGGTTAGTTTAATTAAAATTCCAAGTAGAGAAATCACCATTGAAGAGAAGAAAGTTTAGGTAAGCCATGTTTGGCTAATTTTGTAGTTTCCGCCTACACTTTCAAGACTTGGTTGGTGGTTTGTGAGTTTCTAATTCAAGTTATTTTTCCTCTTTAATTCTTTCAACTTCTTTGTGCGATATTGATTATGTTATTGATGTTATCTTGATTAGCTACCTTGATAATATTGATTTCATGCTAGGATTTAATACTTTCGTATTTGTGTTATTTCCGTAGTAGCACGCATAAGATTGTGGATTCCGTGTTTGAAGCATGACTATGTAGGGAGTTGACATATATCTTAAACATTGATTTACCGTGTTTAATTGGTGTTATTTATATGCTCAAGTTCTTGGGACTATTTGCTATCTCTTTGTTAAATCTTGACCGTGTTAAGGTTGCATTGAGGTGTAAGGGATTAATTGGACTCGTAGGACTTTTTATCTATTTAAACCAAGACGGGAGGAATTCGTAAGAAAAGATAATAACTTGAAAATGATTCGATGATCAATAAAACCAACCAAAGTCGAGAACTTGTAGGTGGAAACGCTTTTCTTCTATCCTTTATTTGCTTTTGTCAATATTATTTTATTTTATTCATAAAAAAATCCTTTCTTTTTATATTGATAAATACACAATATTTAGAAATACTTGATTCTCTAGGGTTCGACCCCTTACTTGCATACTATACTAGTTTGTTCGTTTGGGATTTATTTTTGGCGAGGTGAATCAACGACTTTCCCTCCGTCAATACCTGACTAATTTTTCACCAAGCATACGGAGCTAACAACTAATTTTAGAATCGTTTCCGCTATATACACCCCAAATCCTGCACGTCAATTCCGACGTGCAGGGTTAAAGTGGATTAATTAATTTTTAAAAAGTGCTAATTAATTAGAAAGGCTTTCACATTGAAATGAACGTGCATTTTTAATGGCAGATTTGCGGTGTATCAAAAAACTCCCTTTTAGAATCGATAGACATTTTTACTTGAACCAGTATTTCGATACCGACATCTCGAGTTGACAAAATGTTAACTCAAAAAGTCAAATTTCAATAGATTGTTTTCAAATAAAAAATACTTATCGACCGTTAGTACTAAGTACCATACATTTAGACTATTTAGTCAATTTTTTTATTAGGAAAAGATTCAAGCGAATGAGCTCTACCCGACGGCATCCTTACAGATAAGGTCTAATAAATCAGAATCGTTGTAAATATCGACACCCCAGGCAGAGTGGCAAATGTGTGCAACCTTATCATCCACTCTATTTAATGAAAGGATAAAACAAGTGGTGCTTATCAACACATTTTGATCGTTCAGCAGATTTGACAACTTTGCGACATCTCAGTAAAATAGGTCGTTCAGAGTCCATATTGATCGGATTGGATCGTGTCATATCTTGTTGGAACGATGACGAAAAGATCTACAACTTTGCTGCTAAAGATATTTCAAGAATCCGCCGGTAAAATGGCCGCAAATCATCATCTTTGCAGTTGTTCACTGTTTGGACGAAAATAATTATCTTTCCATATTTAGTTTATCATTTTATCCTTATATTTATTTAAGAATAATGTAAATTAGAATAATATTTATTAGTTGACTTTTCAATTAATTGATATTATATCTAATTAGTTTTTATATTTATTAATTAGGATAAGTTTTATTTAGTTAGGATAAAGTTTGATAAGCAATCATTAGCCTCTAAGGAAGCCAACCAAACCCTAGTTCTTTTTCTATTTAAATGTTCCATTCATTCAATAAAATCATATAGAATATAATTTTTTTATAAAAAAAATCAGATTTGGAGAGTTCTCCTAGGGAGGAACCGAGTTCCCCGCGTGGGATAGGTTTCGATGTCACTACTAGAAAACTTCAATTAGACATCTGTTGTCAACAGATGTCTTTCAAAAAAAATTCCGATCTCTTTGTGCGTGTAGTAAAAGATCAAATTTTCCACATTGGTTTTAAGCAGATGTGTTTTCTTCGCTAAAACATCTGATTTGTTTTGAATATAGATATAAATCAGCCCCTCAAATTTATTTTTGACATGTTCACGTATTATTATAGCCTTATTATTTTTCATTTATAAGCTTTTGAAGATATTCACACCAAGCCTAAATTTTACATTTACATCACTATTTTAAAAATAATCAATGTATTAAAACAAAATAGACATCTTTTTTTATTATATTGATTGTGTGTATATTCATTTCATATATATAATTTTTAATTTTTTAATTGTTTTAGAATAATCTATCACATTAAATATGTATATAACCGATGTATAAATATCATATGAACATCATTTTAGATTTTTATAAAGATGTTGTTGTTAGCAATATATATCAATCTATATTAACATTGTGATGTAAAAATATATGTTACACGCTGATTTAGATTATTTAAACGATGTCTATAATGATACTAGCATCCGTGTTTGTGCTATGGTTCGATGTCACATCTATTAAGATACATCACTTTTTATTTATAATCCGATGCTTTTTAATTTGATACGTAACACCATTTGCTCGATATAATATAATTTTTTATATATAAATGAAAGGATTGGTACTTTGATTAACTCAACGTACAATATATTAACAACCTACAAATGCCATTTTGAATGTTAAAGTGATTAACAAAGAGATTCATATGTAAGTGTAACATCTACACAAACTGCCAAAAAAAAAAGGACAAGTACTTATTCATCCATCTTAATCACATCATTTCAGACACGGATAAGTTAACACAATGCTTGCAACCGCCTTGGCCAAAACCTCCCCCTAGCTCAGCATGAATGCAGCCCGACTCAGCTCCAAAATCTCACAAGAAGACACATCAGTGACAGCCAAATAGACAGCCCCCGATGAGGCTTCGAAATAGCTCCACAACCCCCCACCAAAAATTCATTTATAAATCAGTCCAAGAGCGGCCATAAATCTGCAGAAATAGGAGCTGAAATTACCCATAAATAAGTGTCAATGAGGCCTCTAACCTCATCTGCAAAACCAGTACCAATTCAACAAACTCAGCAGCATTTAAACACATCGAAAGATAAAAAAACTCAGCCCCACAACATCCCCCATCTATGCAAAAATTCTAGTTACAGCAATACCACCAATCCCCATCATGTTCAACTGTGAAAAGCAAATCAGTCCATTAGGATGTGAGCCTCACTCACAAAAAGGTTGTACAAGAAAGCTAAGCCTTTCTCTTGGGCGCCTAGGTTCCTCCCTAATACTACACATATGCTTGTAAATGTTTCCTAAATATATTTTAACCTTAAAATTAAAAAAATAAAGATAAACAAACTAAGGAGTATATCAACTTCATCATATTCAAAGCCTTCCCTCATAGGGAGAGTAAAAAATTAACATTTAACCCTAATGAAAGAGCTATACATTATCTTATATTGTTAGGAAGCATATCATAGTACATCAGCACGAGACTTTTATTTATTGATTCAAATACAAACTTCACAGAACATTAGACTCCATTTTATGCTCACCTTTTTTAGAGAGTCAAGCATTGATTCCACAACATCCTCACATGATCTGTAAGAATACAAGTGTGGTCAAATTTACCATAGACAGAATGCAATTAAACTCAGTTTTATTATAGCTAATAACTGTCCAAATAATCTTTTAGTGATAAAGGGAGTAATACCCTCTAGATAAAATTTGACTCAAGCAGAAATGTCCCGTTTCCTTGGTTAAATGAATTTGGACACCAGTCACGGGCTCACTGAAAGATGGGCTCACTGAAAGATTAAATACCTACAAAGTGTTTCTTGAGATCTTTACGGCCTGAGCGAGATGGTAAGACTGGTGCTACAACATACGTAGGGTCTGAAACCAAAACATGAAAGAAACATGAAAAATGGAAATATGTACACTAAAATAAAAGCTCAACTCTATCTTAAGATGAGATTCATTTGATCTTCTACCTTTTAGCGATGCAGCTACATAATATAAAGAACCAGTCAGGGTTGCAGTGAACACGGCTGCAAAAGCTTAGGCAAATGGCACAAATGGAGGCAACACTCCAGTCTAGAATTTGAGAACAGAGATCAGTCAATTCTGTAAGCCTCTAATGAAAAGAAAGCGACATTATGGTAGGTGAGAATCGGTAGGGTGCTTACAAGTGATGCCATTCCCCGTGCATCTGTAACAAAGTCGCTGCCTCTAAGGAAAATGTCGGACAGAGCTCCCTGCAATTTCATCTTTTCACCATTAAAATTCCAGAAGAAAAAGAACTTGAATACTAACCTATTAAGGATATGTTTCAAGATGATGATGGTTTCCTAGAAATTAATGCATACAATACGGACCTGCACTAGGGCCCTGTAGAAGAGTTCCTCACCAACTGAACTTGCGGCAACAATAATCATGAACTGTAAGAAACAAATGAGATATCACAAGCACGGACTTATGGCTACAACTCTTGCAGAATCTCTGAAAGCAGGAATAGACAGTTTACCTGCCATGGGACATTCCATAGAAGAAGCTCCGGAGCTCTTCATCCTCCACGTCTCTTATTGCACGAGCATGAGGGGACACCTTAACAACCTCATCCTGTAATATGGACATGATTTAACTATTAATTCAGTAGTTCAGCCCAATCAACAAAAGGACTATGAATGAAGCTAGTGTTTCCATCAACAAGACCGTGAATTAAACTTAACTAATCTCGCTCTCACCATGAGGAATTCTCATAGTTCTATTTAGGAAATAAAATGAATGAAGCTTAACAAATCTCAGCATGAGTAATTCCTAAACACTATCGTCAAACATCTCTTCTCACCCAAAAATACCAGATCTACATCCTCCACCACCCTGTGAACCGAGAACAATAGGAACGGAGAGAGATATACCTTACAACAACAAGAACCCCGACTCAAACCATCACCAAACCGCCTTCTCCATATCATAACCCTTCTGAGCTTTTCTTTTCCCCTAGATCTAGCCTTGCTGGATCAAAAGCTTCCCGATTAATTGGAGCTTCATCAAGATCAGGTGCTCGACATCCATGGTAGAAACCCTAAATTCAGACACAGAAATGAAAGAGAAACAAAACTTTAAGAACATTAGAAATATAGATCTGTAAAAAACATGAGCAAAACAAGAAAGTAAAAAACCTGTTTCAATTTTAGAGCCCCCAAATCCCAATTCGAACCCTAACAATAAATTCGAGGCCCCAATTACCTGCTCAAGTGCACAAGCAAACAAATCAATAACATATCCTTAATTTACCAGTTGCTTTGAAAGGCCTTCATAAAATTTGAAGGCTTTGTGATAATGAGGATCGGAATCCTTGTCTAGTTCCTTGTGAAAATGAATTGGCTTAGATAAAAAATTTGAGACAATCTGCAAAAAAATATTTCAAGGATAACAAGTCAATAACGAAGTGATATCCTTATATCATGCACTTAAAAGTACACATGGACACTGTATGTACAAAGAAATTTTAAACTAGAAATGTTGTAAAACATTACATAAGCAATAGGAAGCCCTTTGAATTCTTGTGAAATGCTTTGATTACCAAATAGAGCAAGCATTCATTAGAGCAAGCATTCATTGATTGATCTAACTTTCGATCTTCAAATCATGGTTAGCATATATTTCAACATATAGAATTTAAATTACTAGAGGCTTATCATGATAAACAAAGACTGAAAATGTCATTCCATATATTCTGAATTTTCAAACAAACACTAGATATCATCAGCAAAAGCAGATTAGGAAGACAATACCTTCTAAGAAGCTGGTTGCTTTCTATGGAGAGTGCCTCAACCTCCTTCAATTGATTGCTTATCTTGTCATCAAGACTACATGATTTCTCCTCCTACTCGGTTCTCACTGATTTCGCCAGTGATTTGCAGTATGTGTTGAATGCTAGGTAAAAGCTTGCTCCCAATGCCCTATAATAAACACAAAATTAGTGGAATCTCAAAGAAAAAGTTTATATATCCCAGAAAGAAACCCTAAATTGAAGCCTTAATCTCAATCATGCAAGAGCAAGTTCATATTTCAAAATCACAAACTCTAAACAAGTTGAAATCAACGAAATGGGAAGGAGAGTAAAGCATCTTACCATAAATAACTCGATGAAGCTGAACAAAGTAAAAGGAGAAGGAGAGTAAAGCATCCTACCATAAAGGCAGTCGTTGATGAAGTGGTGGTCCTGATGGCAGTCGGTGATGCGTTTGTCGTTTGGGAGGTTGCGCCGCAAAGAGAGATCGAGTGAGAGAGAGTAAGAGAGGAAATAGAAGAAGATCGAGAGAGGGAGAGAAAGAAAGAGGGGCAAGAGAGATAGATCTCAGATCTGTGGAGAGAGGAGGAGAAGTCGAGGATGAAAGCCGGAAGAAATAGGAGAGATGGCGGTGGTGGCAGTGTTGGTGGCGACGGCGGGAAGGTAGTTGCGGGTGCGAGTTAGGGCGGCGGAGGGGAGGCAACCACGTATGTCTAGGTTTCAGATCTGTAGAGACATGAGGAGAAGACGGGGATGAAAGTTAGGAGAAAGAAGAGAGGTGGTGGTAGTGGCGGCGGCGGCGGTGGAGGGCAGTAGTGGCGACGGTGGCGGTAAGGGGGGTGGTGGTGACATTCAGGCGAGGTGAGCCAGAGAGATTTCGGAGAGAGGGTCCAGTGTTGTTCTCAATCTGTTCAGACAAGTCCGGAAAGGAAATAGCACCTATTTTCACTATGGGCGGGTGTTTAAAAAAATATTCTAAGTATGGGCGGGCATTCAAACTTCAAGCACTCACAAAATTTCATCAACCGCGCGTTTATTTGTTTTTTTAAATTAATAATTTAACATCTATCAAAAAATTCAACAGTTGTTTTAAGCCTTTTTAACATCACAAATTTATTATCCGATGTAATAGTTTAATTTAACATCGGTTACTTTTTTGACAGACTTAAATCATATGATGTCTAATTGCAGTATTCTAGTAGTGTGTGTTGTTCTTAGTTTGGTTTGTCTTTTGTGTGTCGATCCTCGTTGAAGGGTTAGTGCTACCACATGTTTGGTGTGTGTCGTCCTCTTTGAAGGTTGGTGTTATCCATCATGCATGGTGTATGTCGATTCTCATCATATGATTGGTGCTATCAAGTATTCACGAGCCCCCTCCTTGTGCCTCCAAGTAGTCCCCATGGTTGTGTAAGGTTGTAGAGTCGGTATATAGTCATTGGTGTTGGTTCTTGCCCATTGAGCCAAGGGTCCTCATCTTCTTCTATATAGATTGCCTCACTCATTTATCGTGCCTTGCATATTTGATTATTTTCGAGTCCTTTACCCTCTATTACAGCCGGGGATGGCTATCGCTGGCATAAACCAACCATGTGGCTATCGCTGATCCCTAATCCCCAATTCATGAATCTCCTTCGTATCCCCTTTCTTCCTCCTTCTACTCTCTCCTCGCTCCGATCCCGGGGATGGCTATTACTGGCATAAACCAACCGAAGATCCGTCGTTGCACCTTCTCCCCTTTCCTCCTCCTCGCTCCAAACCCGTGCACCATCAACGACGACACCGCTGCTCTCTCGTGCCCAAGGACGGCGCCGCTGATGATGTCGCACTTATTGCCATCGACCTCGGAGGAGAGAGGCGCTTGTTGCCAACAACCTCGAATAGAATCTTCCCGCGCACACTCAGGTGCCAACTCCAAATCCATCGCTCTCCTCTCCTCTCATCCATAATCCCTCCTTTTTCTGCTTCTCGTATATTCACAACCAACCCCTCGCCTTCATCCTTGACGAACTTGATATGATTTTTCTGTAGCCATGAATCCCATGATGGATTTCAAATAGAATTTGAAGAAATGCCACGAGTATGTGCGCACCTTGGAGGAGGAGCGCAGCAAAATCGAGATGTTTTGCCTCTCTGTTTCGTCGCGAGCTCCCTCTTTGTCTCAGTAAATTTCGTTGAATTTGATATGGAATGAGCAAGTCTGCCACTCTACTTATTTTTCTTGATTATCCTATTCCTTTGATATTGAGTTGTCTCTCGATTGATAGAACATATTTTTTGGGGGATTATATCATTATACTAGGAGACCACTGATTTCTGGGTGTGTTTGAGCAGACTGAGAGGGATATATTGTGTGGTTGTTAGCTCATCTTGGAGTTTGATCTATTTTTGTTTGTTAAATCATACAATTTGGGGAAGCTATATTGGGTGGTTGTTATAAGTTACATGTACAATATGTGCTGACATGATTTTTAATTTATTTTGGTTAAATAGAAATTAAGATGTTGTTAGTCTGTTAATTTCTATATTGTCATCATGCACTTACATTGCTTGTTTACTAATAAAAGTTTACTAATAATTAAAAGGGGAAAAATATTGTTGCTGCACCCTTAATAACGATGTCAGCACTAACACTGTCAGCATAATATATCTTATAACAATGTCAGCATAATATATCTTATAACGGTGTCAGCATAACAGTATCAGCACTAAGGGTGCTGACACGGAATGAATAAAATCAGGCCTTTAGGAATCAGATTCAAAGTAATCAACTAGATGCTATTTTAGGGACAGGTGCAATGTGTGTGGTTATATGATTAGATGTGCTTGAATGTGCTTGCGAAAATTCAGTAAGCTTATATGTGCTTGAATAGTTGAATGTAATTGCTGGATGTGTGTGGTTAGATGTGCTTGTGAAAATTCAGTAAGCTTAGATGTGCTTGAATTTATATGACTAGTTCATGCTTTTATATGATTTGTCACATTATTTGCTTAAAATTAAGAGGTACAAACAATGTTGCTGACACCCGGTGTCAGCAGTAACAATTTGCACAACAGATTATTATTTGTTCACATCATAAAGTTATATTTGCACAACATAAACTTATATTTGCACAACGTAAACTTCTTTTTTTTCACTTTTTTTTAATTCAGATTGCTTGTTTTTGAATTGGATTTGCGACTCCTGGTTGATTTGCGACTCTCAAGCATGTTCTCATCCATTATCCCATTCTCTTTTTTGTGTAATTGATGCTTTTTGAGGTGGTTGAGTAATTAATCCTTGTTTGGGGTTATGTAATCAGGCCCAACAGAGGGAAGCTAAGCTGCAAGAAGAAAACGCCGACGATTTGGAGTTGCAACTCTAGGATGCAAGAGAGGTTGCAAGAAGCATAACAGTTGCAGAACAAGTTGAAGGTTGTGAACTTATGATGACAGGTTTTGTTCGAGTCGAATTTCTAATACTTCTTGATGTTTCTTCCGAATAAGTTGCAACTCTAGAAGAAATAATCACTAGTGTGTGATGGTGAATTTCTTCACGTGAAATGATAAAATTGTAGACATAGAATGGAATATTTCCTTGGTGTTTGCTGATTGTTATTGCTTTGCTAATGAATAATGATGTTTTTTTTAGTTGAAATGCTGAGATTGCTATTGCTTTGCTAATGAGTAATGAGCTTCCTTATTGATGAGTCATCTTTTTTAGATTTAGATTTGCATAACTCTTTACTAGACTTATTGCTAGTAGAAAATGATTTTTCACATTATTTGCTTAAAATTAAGAGGGAAAAATAATGTTGCTGACATCGGGTGTCAGCAGTAACAATTTGCACAACAGATTGTTATTTGTGCACATCATAAAGTTATATTTGTACAACAAATTGTTATATTTGCACAACATAAACTTCTTATTTTTTTCACTTTTTTCTAAAAATTCGGATTGCTTCTTTTTTTTAATTGGATTTGCAACTCCAGGTTGATTTGCGACTCTCAAGAAGGTTCACCTTATTTCTCTTTTGTTTATTTATCTACTGGTCATTGACTCCTACGCACTAAATTGGTCGAAATCGATTCACTAATTCTTGTTTATGTCAATTTTAATCTTGATGTCAAACTTCTTGATTGCCTTTTTTATTGAACCGCAACTTCCAGTAAGGATTTGTGATCTGCTTTGCTAGTTATGCTATATTTATCTCATTCTCTCTATGAAGTATGAATTCCCTTGCTAGTTATATGTTTTATACTAATTTGGCATTTATTGTTCATGTCTTTTATTGTTCCTACTAGAAGCTACTGATATATTGTATAATTTGTTAACTATGCTGATTTCAAGATAGATAAACAGAAAGAAAAGATACAAATCTTGTGTGCTGACATGGTCTCTAATTATGTGTTGACATGGGAAAACGTTTGCTTCTTTTATGAAATGATTTGATAATTTTTGAAGCATTTAAAGTAGTTTGTTGAACTATGGATAAGGTTTGGTTGTTTCTTCAAATTTCTTTGTGAATTAGAGCTTCTTCAGCTTCATGTCTTTTTTGTAGAGCGATGTTTTTTTCTTTTTACATCAGTTTGTTGTAGGGTTATGTTGTTTATCTGAATGTTATGTTATAATATAATTAAAAGCCTTTAGCTCAATGGTAGAGCGGTGTGCTTGATTGAACTGCAGCTTCCAGCAAAGATTTGTGATCTGCTTTGCTAGTTATGCTATATTTATCTCATTCTCTCTATGAAGTATGAATTCCCTTGTTAGTTATATGTTTTATACTGATTTGGCATTTATTGTTCATGTCTTTTATTGTTCCTACTAGAAGCTACTGATATATTGTATAATTTGTTAACTATGTTGATTTCAAGATACATAAACAGAAAGAAAAGATACAAATATTGTGTGCTGACATGGTCTCTAATTGTGTGCTGACATGGGAAAACGTTTGCTTCTTTTATGAATTGATTTGATAATTTTTGGAGCATTTAAAGGAGTTTGTTGAACTATGGATAAGGTTTGGTTGTTTCTTCAAATTTCTTTGTGAATTAGAGCTTCTTCAACTTCATGTCTTTTCTGTAGAGCGATGTTTTTTCTTTTTACATCAATTTGTTGTAGGGTTATGTTGTTTATCTGAATTTTATGTTATAATATAATTAAAAGCCTTTTAGCTCATTGGTAGAGCGGTGTGCTTATGTGCAAATACGTGGGTTCGAATCCCGCATAGGCTAAAGTTTATAATAATTCTAGTAATTTGCAAAACTTTCTAATAAATGTTCAATAATAAGATATATTAGTGCAATTTTAAAATATAAATGAATGTGCATATCCTTTTTATAAGGTGGTTTAAGAAAATATAATATAAATATTATACTTGCACAACATAAAGTTCCATTTGCACAACATAATATTATATATGCACAACATCAGGTTATATTTGGACAACAGAAAGTGGTTACACGAAAAAAAAATGTTGATGCCCAACTTAATGTGCTGACACAAAAAGAAGCATCTTCGACGTCAACAGAGTGAACAACTCCGATGTCAGCGTCAACGGCGTCAGCAACTTCGATGTCGACGTCAGCAACGTTAGCATCTCTGATGTCAGCGTCATCAGCGTCAGCGTCAGCGTCAGCGTCAGCGTCAGTGGTGACATGAAAAAAAAAAGTGTTGACACATAAAAAAAACATCCCCGACGTTGGTGTCAGCAATGTCAACATCAATGCTGACACGAAAAAAAAAATCTTCGACATCGACGTCAGTGCTGACACGAAAAATAAAAGTGCTGAAAAAAAAGTGATGACACGAAAAAAAGCATCCCCGACGTCAGTGTCAACAAAATCAATATCTCTAATGCTACCGTCAGCAACGTCAACGTCAGTGTCAACATCTTCGACATCGGTGTCCGTAGCGTCAGAATATCCGATGTTGGCGTCAGCAATGTCAATGTCAGTGACAACATCTCTGATGTCGGACTCAGCCGACATCAGCGTCAATGCTGACATAAAAAAAGGCATCTTCGATGTCGGCGTCAGCATCTCCGATGTCGGCGTCAGCATCTCTAATGTCGGCGTCAACATCTACAATGTCGGCGTCAGCAACGTTATCGTCAATGCTGACACGGAAAAAGCATCCCCGACATTGGTGTCAGCAGTGTCAGAATCTCTAATGTTGGCGTCAGCAACATCAACGTCAATGTCAACATATCCGATGTCGGCGTCAACCGACATCCACCTCAGTGCTGACACGAAAGAAACCATCTTTAACGTCGGCGTCAGCATCTCCGATGTCGGTGTCAGCCGACATCAGCGTCAGTGCTGACACGAAAAATGCCAGTGGTGTCCGCAATGTTAGTGGTGACACGAAAAAAAGCATCCTCGACGTTAGTGTCAGAATCATTGCATCCTCGACGTCAGCATCAGCAACCTCTGCATCTCTGATGTTGTTGTCAACAACGTTAGTGTCGGTAAAAAAAAGTGTTGACATGAAAAAAAGCATCCCCGACGTCGGTGTCAGAATCTCCCATGTTGGCGTCAACAACGTCGACGTCAGTGTCAGCATCTCTGATGTCAGCGTCGGTAATGCTAATGTCAGCATCTCCAATGTTGATGTCGGTGCTGACACGAAAAATATCAGTGGTGTCCGCAATGTTAGTTGTGACAGTGTTAGCAGTGTCAACAATGTCAGTGCCAGCGGCGTCAGGAATGTCGTTGTCAGCATCATTGTTGACGTTAGCGGCATCATCGTTGGCAATGGTCTATTAATAATTGATCTTTAAAAGCCTCTTAGGTCAATGGTAGAGCGATGTGCTTATATGCAAATAAGATATATTAATGCAATTTTAAAATACAAATGCATGTGCATATCCTTTCCATAAGGTTGTTTAAGCTTGCACAACATAAAGTTATATTTGCACAACATAATATTATATATATATGTGCACAACAGCGGGTTATATTTGCACAACAGAAAGTGCTGGTGCGCAAAAAAAAAAAAAACTAGACACGCGAGGGGGGCCGGGGGCACTGAGGATGGGGGCTTGGGGGACAAAGGGGATGGACACTCCACCAATTTTTTCAAATTTTTGGACACTCCCCTAATTAGATCAACTTTTTTTTGGATATTTAACAAATTGAACCATGATTTTATTGAATAAGTTTTATTGAATCATTTTACTTTCAAGCAATCTGTGTGACTGATTTTATTGAATCTGTTTGTGATTTTATTGATTCTGTTTTATTGAATCATTTTGTTATTTCATCTTGCAATTTGATTTTGAGTCATTTTACTTTCAAGCAATCTGTTTTATTGAATCGGTTTTATTGAATGTGTGACTGATTTTTTTTTTAATCTTCAATACTCATTTGTTTTACTTATCTTACTAGTTTATTGGATAAAGAAACAAAGAGTTGAGATTCTTACTTGTGGAGATAATGTCCCTTATTGATCAAGTAAGACTAAACGTTTCATTTATATTATGGATGTGAAAAAGTTTTTCAATGTCAATTTGTAGATGGTGAATTCTGATTTGTGATGATAATTTTTTTTTGTAGATTATGTCATCTCTAAATGTTAATGAGTCTTCAAATGTCAATGAGTCTCAAGGTGTCAACAATTCAGTCGACATAGGGGCTTCTCCCACAACAACTTCATATGAGGAAGTTGACGAGGCAACAGAATTGACTCCGAATGTGGTTGGTAAGAAGAAAAAAAAAGTCGGCGACAATTTGGGATGAGGTGACTGAAGTTGAAGAGAAAGGCAAAAACTATGTGAAATGCAACTATTAGGGTTTCAAGATGGCGGTTAGCAAAGGAGGGCCAACAAGTTCCTATATAAGGCATGTTAAATCTTGCATTGTAAAAAAACTCTGCTTTTGGGTAAAGGTAAAGGTGGATCTCAATAGACAATGTTGAGCTTCGATTTTGTAGGAAGTGGTTCGTTGACATCTTACATGTATGATAAGGAAGGAGTCTACGATGTTACAGAAAAGACGATAATGGTTCATGAGTATCCATTTTCTATGGTTGAGCGTAGGTGGTTGAGAATTCACAACAAGTTGATTAACCCAAGCTATGAGCCAGTTGAATGTCTTTCTATTAAAGATGTATTTCTATTAAAGATCGTGTAATGAGGCTGTATAAAGAAGAAAAGGAAAAGATGAAGGCAAGTTTTGCAAATGTTTGAAGAATTAGCTTAACTTCATATTTGTGGACTTCCAAGCAAACCAAATAGTACATGTGCATCACAAGGCACTATGTTGATGAGGAGTGGAAGTTCCAAAACAACATCTTAAATTTCTGTTTATTGCCCCCACCGCACACGGGAGTTGTCATTGCTAATAAAATATCTGACTACCTATCTGAATGGGGTCTTGAAGATAAAATTTCTTCAATTACATTCGACAATGCAACTTCAAATGATACAACCACTCGATCTCTGAAAGAACAGTTTGAGTTCAGAGGTGTACTCTACTTTGACGGGAAGATCTTACAAGTTAGATGTTATGCGCATATCTTGAATCTCATGGTGCAAGATGGGTTGGAAGCTCTTAAGGGCTTTATTAATAAAGTTCGGGATAGTGTGAGATACATCAGATTGGCCCGTTCTCGTCTTCACAAAAGGAATGAAGTTGTGAAGAACATGGGTTTGCCAATGAATAAGAAGTTGATTTTTGATGTTCCAACCTGATGAAACTCCACCTACCATATGTTAGAGAGGGCACTTGTATTCAAAGAGGCTTTCCGAAGGTATGCCATTAGAGACACTTCATATACATTGGCACCATCGGAAGAGGAGTGGAAAATAGCTCGAGATGTTTGCAAGTTTCTGGCTGTTTTCAACAATGTTACTAAAATCTTCTCATGGAGAGATTATGTAACTTTGAATTTGTATTTTCCTAAAATTTGGAAGATTAGGCATCTCCTAGATGAATGTGAGAAAGATGAAAGATCATTCATGAAAACCATGGTTCAGAAAATGAAAGCGAAATTTGACAAGTATTGACATGACGCCAATCTTTTGATGATAATAGTTGTAGTGTTGGATCCTCGAAACAAGATTGAATGGATTAGGTTCGTGTTCGAGAAGTTGTATGGAGTGGACAATGTTAAAAGCAAGGTTCGATATGTGATGTTTACAAGTTTCTGGCTGCTTGTGTGATTTATTTACCATTCCGCTTGAATTTGGCAAGTTTATTGGGTGACCTTAAGATAAGATAATAATATAGTTATCCACCGTTTATTTAAAGCATTATTTATTCTTATTCTTTTTTTTATAAGGTAAAAATTCGAGGTCAGAAAAATCTGAACCTCGAAGGCCGACAAGTCGGCAGACGGTTTACCGTCTAAACAAATAGAAAATACAAAGATGGTGCATATACAAGCAACAACACTCTACAAAGGCAAAACAAGAAACAACCAGACCGATATGAGAAGAGGACGTAGACGAAAGACGAAGCCAAGCACTCTCCGGAAGCAGCACCGCAGGCCAGCGGCACAACAGGATACACCCGTGGGCAGTGAAGACGAACCTCCAAGGAAACAGTCTTTCGGATAAAGGAGACGCCTCTTATTCTTTCATGTTGATTGAGTAAGGAATGACACATGTCATTTTCTTTGATGTTTCCATCCTTTTATTTTAATTGCTTTTATTTCATATATTTGGCATCCATGTTACCTATACATAACATGAGTTATCTTGTGTTGTGTAATCACCTAGGTTGTTAAGTAAAAGTAAATAGTAATCATGTGAGGATTGTGTGTTACGATTGGAACTCAATTGAATCAAGATCAATCAAGTGAATGCAGTATGTAAAGTAATAAAAATAATGGAAACAGGTCGGGCCTGTGTATACCTAGTCTATAAAAGGTTTCATGAAACTAACACATTTCCGTAGAGAAATGTTACCCTACCTCCAGTAATAGGCTGCTATCTGCTAGTGAGAGCGAGGCCGGTATCATATTATAACGAAAAATGTGTGATGTAAAATATTCAATTCATATTAAGAGTGGTAAACTTGTAAAGCATATAAACTTGTGTTTAAACGACTCAGCGTGAGGATGTGAGTGAAGTGTGTTATATAAATTTGTGTTTAAGCTACTCAATGCGAGGAAGTGAGTGAAGTGTGTCTTAAATAAATTTGTGGTTAAGCTAATCAACATGAGGATGTGAGTGAAGTGTGTAATATACATATATTTTGTTAGCATAGTGAGAATAATGTTTTAAAGCGATCACAATTAAATCAAGGTATATCATATTCCATCTGTAATCGGAGTATGGTTCCTAAGAGTGATTGACGCTCACATCTTTTCTTATTCAATCCTTCTGGATTATCCGTGTAACAGGAGTCGTGTCTTAAAATGTTAAGCCTACAAAAAATATTCTCAATAATCACATTTGTGTTTAGATTCATACATTATCATGGTCACTGACTCACTAAGTTTGAATCCAAAGTAGTCCCGGTATTCGAGTCGTTGCTTGCTATTTCTTACGAACTAACTGTCCTATTATTTGTGACGGCAGGTTTAGGTCGAGTCTCCAAAGAGAAGATGAAGAGAAGTTGAGAAGACACTTAAGTTATTTTAACATTGTATTTACATTTTAAAATTTCTAGATATATTGTATAAGAGTTTTATTGTTTGAATTTATTTAAAAGTCTTCAGTTGTAATATTGTCAGGTTGTAAATTTAACTCCTCAATTTTACAGGAAAGACTAATAAATAGTTATTTTTTTTAAAGTCTTCTGCAATTTAATTGTATTTCATTTATGTATTTAATATTATCATCTTTTTTATGGGAGCATAGTTGCATGTCCATATAAACCTAAGGTGGTTACGAAGACATTAAAGTCCGAGTAATCACTGGTGTTGTGACATTCCTTCGGGTTATAAAAAAGGGTGTTACATATTATGGTTGTTCCGATAACTAGTGTGCCTTCCGAGTCGGCCTTCAACATTGGGCGTTGAGTTCTTGGGGATGATCGATGCGCTTTGGGTGATCAAACATTAAAAGCACTTGTCTGTGGACATAATTGGTTTAAGACTGATTTGGAACTCTTCGATTTGCAATTCCTTGATCATTGAAAATCAGGTAATTCCATCTCCCATTTTATTACACTGATTTCCATCTCTCATCATGTGGCAAGTTTGAATTTTAATTAGTTTGAATTTTATTGCACTGAAATTCAATAAGTGGGCTGGTTTAGTTTGAATTTTAGTTAGTTGATGGATGTTGCTAATTACCTATATATCTCCTATTGCTGTTGTAAGTGGATTGATGTTGATGTTGTAAGCTATGTTGTTGTGTGAAATTTAGTTAGTTTGAATTTTATTTATATGATTTTTAGTGATTTGCAATTCCTTGATGATTTGCAATTTCAGTACATGGGCTCATTTTAATGATTTAAGTTATTTTGAATTTTAGTTATATGATTTGGAATTTCTCAATTTGCTTTATTTTCTCCCTAGCTCATTCTACTGATTTTCTCTTTAGTTAGTTCCAATGTTGCTGCTGCTGGAATGTTGCCATTGTATTGCTGTAAGATGTTGGATTGCTATTGTTACTGATTTTCTGGAATGTTACTGCTGCTGGAATTTTGCTGCTCAAAGCTGTTGGATTGTTGTTGGAATGTTGAAGTTGTTGGATTGCGGTTGGATTACTAATGGAAGCTCATCCTACTTATTCTCTCTACTTACTTTGAACTTTAATTTCAATTGAATTGTTGCGTTTATTACAAAAACAGTAAGCATAAGTGAATTGTTATTCATTAAGTTGCTGATGTATGTTTGCTCAACGCTCACTTTAATTTCAATTCTAAGTGAATTGTTATTCATTAGGTTGTTGTTGCGTTCATTCATTTATGTTTGCTTTTTTTTTTTGTAATAAATTGGGTTTTGTTTGATGATGAGTTCATTCGAGCCCTAACGAGCTCATCGATCGAGCCCGAGTTCGAGCTAGTAATGAGCCCAATCGAGCTTATCGAGCTCGAGCTCGTGTTCGGGCTCGAGGACAGCCGAGCTCATCGAGCCGAGCTCGAGTTCTACACCTTGCTCGAGAGCCGAGCTTGAGCACATGTATATACTCGAATAGAAATTGAGCTCGAGCTAAACTCGTTTATAAACGAGCCGAGCTTGAACATCAAGTACTCGAGCTTGTAGGCTCGTCTATCAGGCCTAATATAAAGTTTATACTAATATGAAACAAACCCCAATTAAACAAAGATTTTCCAACGGAGCTCGTGATTAATCCGTTTCCTAAACACAAAAAGAAATACTCGTTTGGAATAAGTTCTGGTTCATAAAGAGGCAATCTTTTTTCAACTGAGTTCTTTTGGAGTACACCCTTCGGGTAGGGAGCAGCCAGGGCAAAACCACCTATCACAATCTTGCAAGTGCTCAACACGGAGATCGACGAGATGCCTACACCGGGTTGCTTGGACTCGAAAGATGTCTAAAGAGACAACCTAGGAGCAACCAAGAAGAGAGGCTTCAGTTCAGCGAGCTTCCTTTTGAAAAGGTCATCGAGGCTTTGGTGTGGGGACGAACATCGTTGGATTTTTCGTCCTTCGCCAAATATCAATATTATCTTAACTCAAAGCTCAAACAAATAGATTGATAAACCAACAAACTAGTATAACGATGAAGTCTGGAGTTAAACCCATAGAGAGAACGGTTGATATGCAATTTTCTAACAATTATTCTTATGACAAAATCAATTATTTGTAGCAAATTGATAACAAAGTAAAGTAAAGAGATCGATGATTGCAAAGTATTGATAATAAGATAAAGAAAATATTTCACCTATAATTCTTGACAATTGTTGAGGTTCAAGATCATAGGATTGATTCAATAGATATTTCTAAGCATATGTCGAGTTGACTAAAGTTGATAGATCCGCAAAGATATATACAATCTTCTTATTCAATATCACTAAAGAATAACATTAAACCCTCAAGTTCTAAGACCAATTGGCATATCAATTTTATGCAATTAGGAGACAAACAGCGCAACCCTAATTCGTCCCTAGCACATCTACTCGACATAGCTCAATCGAAATCATCCACTACAAAGATAGAGAAATATCACTAATTCAATGGCTTTGTTTGCTATCTAGAAAACAACAACGAATTCATAGCATAGATGCAATTCCTAACATGGTGATCAATCATAGAAAGGAACACAAATATAATCAATAGGAACAAGATGATAAATATACTCATAAATAACTAATTGAAATCAAATCCTCACAATTTATTCAACCATGTCTTCAAATCACAGACGAAACTATGAGTTTAGCAACTCATAGGACAAATAACTCTCTTTTCTCTAATTGTGTTTATTGTCTAACTCTAATGCCACTCCACACGGCTGATATGAAAGAAAATAAAACCTAAATAGAGTCGTGAAACCCTTGGAAATATAATAATAATAATAATAATAATAATAATAATAATAATAATAATAATAATAATAATAATAATAATAATAATAATAATAATAATAATAATATAATAATAATAATAATATTATTATCTTCGGACTTAAATTGGCTTCGCTGAACACGGGATAACAACGGATGCCGTTAGAATACCGGTCGGCGCTGGTCCCAACAGTGACCACTTCTTTCTTTAGCTTCGACGTTGTGCTTCCTTGCTCCTTCGTAGCTCCTTCCTCATCCTACATATGCTTCAAAAAATGTCCTTTAAACTCCTCCAATATCACATCCAATGTCGGTATGTAAAACTGCAGAATAAACATTAAAAACACGTAGATTCCGAACTCAAATACTTCACAAGAAAGATATGAAACTAAACCAAAACATATGCAAAACTCCTATCTAAATGCAATAAGAAACACCTATAATGCCTATATGAAATATGCATTATCAGGCTTTTTGAAAGATTATATCCGATGGTTTATCCAGGATTATAAGTTGTAGCTCATTCTCATTACTAGTTTTCTCGTCGACCTCGTCGATATTGCACAAGGTGATATCCAGGGTCCCTGACCTCCTCAAATCCAAATTAGCATCATTAGGGGTAGTAAGCTTATAAGCAACACTGGTATTACAGCAGCACGAACACTTCATCAGCACTATCTTATCCACCAAAGATTTCCTCATTTTCATGACAAGCCAAACAGAGGTGTAGTTTAGCATACTTGTGACAGAAATGCACATCACAATAAACTTTAAGCTTTAAGCAATGAAATACTATAATGCATTATCGTGCACCCAGGGTGGATTCAATTCGCCTTGTCCACCCTTAGGGGAAGAGACTCCTTCAGAAAATTTCTTTTCTATTTTGACCATCAGGCTCGAAAATCGGGGGGTAGGTTATGGTAGGATAAACACATCCTCCACACAAAGTTTCATTTTCCAATGTTTTCACAACCTGTTTTTGAAAAAACACCAAAGAGGTAAGGTAGTTAGGCCTCTCAAATTGCACACAAACATCATATAAGTCCCACGAGGGGTTGTAGAGAGGATGGGGCAACACTAGGAAACCCCATCCCATATGGTAACAGAAAGAGAAAAGAAAGGTCGGAATCAGTGACTCCAAGAAGTCAAGGACAAACCAGCCAAGCCCCAACACATACCCCAAGCGCAACCACCGCCCCCAACAAGGAACCCACTTCCTCCGTTTTTTTGAAGTTCCTTCTCGTAGGAATAGCGAAACAACCTCTCGCTTTTATTGCCTCTGGATTTTTGTCCGCCTCCCAACTTGACCAAGGAGGTCGTTCGAACTCGATGTTTATAGAGATGGGACTTTGAGATCCATTGGCTGGAGATATGCCGATTAGAGCGGAATCTGCTTGATTGCAATGAGATTGAATGAAATATTTCATGAGCTATAAGAACGTTGTCCTGGATGGCTATGTTAGAAACAAACGCACCTTGAAGGGGTTGATAAGTTTCCCCAGGACGCGCTTAAGTCATTCAGTAAGAATCTTGGATATTATTTTGTAGATTGTTGATCACAAACTGATCGGTCTGTAGTAAGCAGTTGTCGACGGGTTATCCTTTTTTGGCAGAAGAGTAATGGATATATGATTTATTTGTTTGAGGATTCTTGCAGAGAGAAAAAAACCTTGACTGCTTTAGTAAAAAATTGGTTGTGTGAGTATCAAACCGGATTACAATTTCAACATTCTCCTTTTTTTTTTTTTAAAGACAATTTCATTATTCTCATTCACGGTCTTACCATTTTTGCTGTGAATCCATATCACTGGGCCGGATACGGCCCGTATTTAATAATTGGGCCTGACAACCCAACCCTAACTCATACCCCGGGTGTTACAATTTCTGATAGCGCATGAAAATCAAAAAGTTTTGTTTCCTTTTTTCAAGTGGGAGCGGGGTCCCCCACATCGGACGGCTATGAGAATTCAGAAACGAGACCCGACACATAATCTGACGGTCCAAACTACAGCCCGAAAACAATAAAAGGTCTGCAAAAACCCTAAACTGTTCTCCCTCTTTCACTCTCCTGCTGCCGCTCCTCAACGCCATAAACCCCTCTCTCTAGCAGGAGAGCTTACCAACAAATCTCTCTCTTTCTCTCTCTGTGTGTTCGCCATGCCTTCCTTGGTTCTCTCTGATCCCGAAATCACCATGAAAGACCCTAAGAAGGCGAAGAAAGAGAAGAAAATGAAGGCCGAAAACGGCGCCACATCTATCGAGGGATCTCCGGAGGCCATTAAAAGCCATAAGAAGTCGAAGAAGTCGAAGCTGGATCCCGAGGAAGAAGGCCCGAAAGCTGTCGAATCTGTTTCGATTAAGAGCAAGGAGGAGGACAAGAAGGTGAAGAAGAAGAGAAAGGCCGTCGATTTGGACGATTCGGATTTAAGCGAGACGAGCTCGGAATTAGGCGAGCCCGTCAATTCCAAGGCCAGTAAGAAGGCTAAGTTGATGGCCGGTAGCGATGGTGAACAGGAGGAGGAGGAGGATGAGGAAGAGGAGGAGAATCCGAATGCTTTGTCTAACTTTCGGATTTCAATGCCATTGAAGGTGGCTTTGATTGCCAAGGGGATCAAAGCGTTGTTTCCCATTCAGGCGATGACTTTTGAAGCAGTCGTAAACGGATCGGATCTTGTTGGTCGAGCTCGAACTGGCCAGGTGCGTTTTTACGTCTATTTAGTTTACACTTATTATATGCTAAAGATTATGTCCCTCTATATTATGTTGGATCGATTATATGTGCTTTACTGATTGAGATCGGTTTGATTTAGGAACAATTAGCTATAGATTTATGAGTTTCAATCACTGGTGTAGGAGTAACCTGTCAAAAATATCCATTGGCATTTGTTTCTAATTATCCATACAGATTCATCCTTGGGAAGGTTTATAATTTTAGACCGCTTTGTAATGATGCAGGGTAAGACATTGGCATTTGTGCTGCCCATATTGGAGTCCTTGGTCAATGGGAGGACAAAAACATTGAGGAAGACTGGTAATGGTAGGCCCCCAAGTGTTCTAGTGTTGCTACCCACCAGGGAATTGGCCTCTCAGGTGATTTGAGTTTCTTGATTTGTTTCTTCCTTTGCATTCTCTGCAGTTTTGTAACTAGAGATTGATGAAATTTCTGCCTTAGGTACATAACGATTTTGAAGTTTATGGTGGAGCTATAGGACTTACTTCAGTGTGTCTGTACGGTCAAGCACCCTACCAAATTCAAGAGTCTAAACTGAGAAGAGGGGTCGACATAGTTGTTGGCACTCCTGGGCGTGTGAAGGTTTGCTCATTTCCTAAAACTTGATGGATAGTTTCTCTCTTTTATGTTAAATTTGTAGAGAAAGAAGGGAATTCATTTAGTTAGTTTTCTGATGAATGAATCTTTTACTCTCAACCCATGCTGCTTTTAATAGCTTAATCTGTATGTTTATCTGTGTAGGACCACATTGAGAGAGGAAACATTAACCTGAGCTATTTGCAATTCCGTGTCCTTGATGAAGCTGATGAGATGCTAAGGATGGGGTTTGTTGACGATGTTGAACTTATTTTGGGTAAGCTGTTCACTTTTGATACATTGATGTTGAGTTTTAGATTTGTTATCTTCATGGTCAAGGGAGATTACCCTAATTTTCATGTAGTGGGTATTTTCATGTGATGCCGTTTATCACTTTGGATATTTTGAAATATCTGGCCTATAGAACCATATAGGCACAACATTAAAAGTGACAATAACTGACAATGTGGAATGATTTCCTTTCCTATCGTCCAATGATTTCTTCCTGGCTGCTTAATCATTTCAAATTATTCAGGTAAAGTGGAGGATGTGACCAAAGTTCAGACTTTACTTTTCAGTGCTACCTTGCCAGATTGGGTTAAACAAGTGAGTTCTACCTATAACACTGGCTTAATTGAAAATTTATATGTTTTTACTCTGTTTAGTTGAGATTTTATATATTTGACATTAAACATGCTCTGAGTTGTTTGTTTTTTTCAAACTTCACTTCATCTTCTTTCATTTCATCAGTAATTTTTTATTTTATTGCAATGCCTGAAAAATATTTGTTCCCTTTCCAAGCTTTCTTGCAAGTTTCTCAAGTCAGACAAGAAGACTGTTGATCTTGTCAGCAATCAGAAGATGAAGGCCAGCACAGATATTAGGCACATTGTTATACCTTGCTCTAGCTCTGCTAGAGCTCAACTGATTCCTGATATTATTCGTTGTTATAGCAGGTTGGTGACATCTTTTGTTTGTTATTGTGCTTATTTTTTTTCTCCCTATTATTCCCACTTTTCACGGTCTTGCAATGTTACAGCGGAGGTCGAACAATTATTTTCACTGAAACAAAGGACTCTGCTTCACAGCTAGCTGGATTGCTTCCAGGAGCACGTGCCTTCCATGGTGACATACAACAGCGCGCTCGTGAGGTGATTGTTTGAAACGGTTCTATAGCCTGTGATGCCACTTTGGGTTTATTAGCCCATTTTTGTGCATTGAAGTGAGTTTATCTGATTTTTGCAGGCGACCCTCTCTGCATTTAGATCTGGAAAGTTCTTGACTTTGGTGGCAACAAATGTTGCTGCTAGGGGTTTGGACATTAATGACGTGCAGTTAATCATCCAGGTTTGTTACATAACTAATGAATTGTTCTGCGTGGATACTTTTTATTCGGATGATGCCAACCTTTTCTTCAATTTTTTTAGTGCGAGCCTCCTCGTGATGTTGAAGATTACATCCATCGATCTGGAAGGACAGGCAGAGCAGGTGAATATTCTTACGTTTGAGAAAACTATTGTGTTTGAGATTAAAGGAATTGAGCGCTGAACAGTTCTGTCTTTTCAGGAAATACTGGAGTTGCAGTAATGCTTTTCGACCCAAGGAAAGGGAGTACTACAAGGATAGAGAGAGAATCAGGGGTGAAATTTGAGCATTTATCTGCACCCCAACCAGTTGATGTTGCGAAAGCATCTGGAGTTGCAGCAGCAGAATCAATCTCCCGAATTTCCGATAGGTAACTTTGCTTCAAAAAATCGAAAATATTCTTTTAACATATTATGTAGTAACTCTGCTTACATGATGCTGGTATGCTTGTTTCCTTCATTTCAGTGTGATTCCAGCATTCAAGACTGCTGCTGAGGAGCTGCTGAACAATTCTGGGCTGTCTGCTGTGGATTTGCTTTCAAAAGCACTTGCCAAGGCTGCTGTAAGCTTTCTTTTTTGTTGTTGTTTATTATGGTGCATCCACCATCCCGTATGGTTGATGCGTTAGTTATTTGAGAAGGCTCAGGAGAGTTATAGAATACTGTAGGAGTTTTACAAGTACTAGTAGTATAAATAAGGCTCTAGCCTCTGAGTAATCCATCCATGAAATTGCTTGTTTATAGATTTGAGAGGCGTATCAGAGCCTCGTTTTGTATCATCCTGTTTCTATCCTGTTTTTTCATTTTCTAGTCAATCCAAATAGGTTTATCACTTTATCCTCTAGCAATTCCTGTGTTTGTGCGGGAATAGCTCCTACATGGATTTAATCCAGATTTATGGTCCTTATCAACTGTGGTCTGAAATTACGTCATTATATTTTGGTTGCAGGGTTATGCTCTTTATCAACTGTGATCTGAAATTGCGTCTTTATATTTTTGTTGCAGGGTTATACTGAGATCAAGGAAAGATCACTTCTAACTTCCATGGAGAATTATGTCACAGTGCTCCTTGAGGCTGGTCGACCAATGTTCACTCCCTCGTAAGTTGACATTAAGATTGAGAACACTATCTTCCTAAACTGGGGAAAGAATGTCCTGTTCCTTAGGTTTGTTCTTGTTAGTTTAATATAAAACTTACCCAGCTACTGGTTCTGTTATTCTAGATTTGCTTTTAGTGTATTGAGAAGGTTCTTACCCGAGGAGAAGGTTGAGGCAGTGAAAGGACTAGCCCTCACAGCTGATGGAAAGGGAGCTGTCTTTGACGTGCCGGCTGCTGAACTGGACACATATCTTGCTGGTAATTGATTTAAATGTAGACATTATTAATAAATGTCACATGCAATATGATACTATGGAAGTTGATCACTTGAAAACAGTTATATAGTTGTTTCACCTTAATGATGATTATACATAACTGCTCACTTTTGTAAGATTCAATACCATTTGTCGATAGCTCTGCTAAATCTGTTTGAATTGGAACAGGCCAGGATAATGCAGCCAATGTTACTCTCGAGGTGTTGAAAACAATACCTCCTTTGCAAGAAAGAGAGGCGCCGAAAGGTAGATTTGGCAGTGGTAGTCGGGGCCGCTTCCAAGGTAGGGGCGGTGACAGGTTCTCAGGAGGCAGAGGTGGCTGGAGAAATGATCGATCTTCTGGAGGCTTCAGAGGTGGGAGAGGAGGTCGTCGTTGAAGAACGGGGCTTTTTAAGGATGGCTCGTCTTCATCTGTATGACATGAGATTTAAGGTCTCTCCTTAAGACAAGGAGAGCCCCAATTTTGTCCTTGTTTTTGTTGTTTGAACTACAAAAAGAATGTGGAGAGATTTGTATCTCCATATATTTTGAGTGTTGCCCAGTTGTATCAGTCTTTTATGTTATGTCAGAATTTTCTTATTCTTTGTTCAAAGTTTATTCATAGATATTTGGACAACTCAGAGACTGATGGTAATTAATTAATTCTTGTTCAATATCCGGTGTCACCATTTTCAATTTCAATCAATTCTGAAGTTGTATACAAAAAGTTTACTGCTCTTTTTCAGGGTTTCTGCTACATAGCTCTATGCATACTTGTACTAATATGCCAACTTCTTGTTAGTTGGATGAGGGTTCCAAGGGGTGGGTTTGACAATAGGAGCTAATTTTGACAAATTTTGTGGGATAACCCACCTCTCCAATTGCTAGTAATTAACCTTACTAATTCGAAGTTCAGTTCAAAACTAGCTGAATTCGGCTCTGAAGTTCGGTTCAAAACTAGTCGAATTCGGCTCTGATATGAATTGGGACTAGTGAGGTCAAGACAAGTTAGAGGGAGGTCGTGTGTGGCTCACAGGAGACACGAAAAAAACATAAATCCAACGGTGATTGGGTTCCATTTAGTAATCAATTGACAATGAAAATAGTAGTATAGTAGATCGCCAAACTTATATGTTGTTTAACTCCGGCATGGTCGATTGTCAATTCAAAACCTATTACATTAGAGCCTAGCTAACTAAGAGGAATCCAAACAACCGTGCGGTCGTCCCCGTCTACTGTTTCATGATTTAATCTATATACAATTAAGTTCCCTTGCACTATACAAAGTAAAATTATCTACACTTTTCGTATAATGAAATGTTCAAACGTCCGACTTGATAGATTACATGAACTTTATATTGTATAGTGGACCAAAGGCCCATATCCATTGTAACCTATATATATGTTTAATCAATGAATGAAACCCTCAAGGAGAACATTACAATCAATCTCGTGATCTCACATTGTATCACAACCTAAGATCCCTAAACCCTAATTTCTTTTTCCAACCCTAGCCGTCGGCCTCCTCGCCCTCCTCGTCCTAGCAAGGGGTCATTCCAGGCTACCTTTTCAGCAGTCTTTAAACACTACTTTAACACCTTTTGATATAATTCATAGTGATATTTGGACATCTCCTATGCCTAGCAAGGAGGGTCATAAGTATTACCTTTTGTTTTTGGATGATTATAATCATTTCTTATGGGGTTTCCCGTTGCATTTTAAGTCTCAAGTGTTTCCTATCTTTGCCAAATTCCATGCTTACATCAAAACACAATTTCACACCTCTATCAAGTGTTTCCAATGTGACAATGGTCGCGAATTTGATAACAAAGACTTTCACACTTTCTTCAACACGAATGGGATCTCCTATCGCTTGTCTTGCCCCTATACCTCCCAACAGAATGGCATGGCCGAACGAATCATCAGAACCATTACCCATATGATGCGCTCTCTTCTCTTCCACGCATCCATTCCCCTTCTCTATTGGCCTTACGCCTTAGCCACCACATGCTACCTCCTAAACATTCTCCCATCTACTACCCTCCAACATCGCTCACCAACTCAGGCACTTTATTGCACCTTGCCTAGGTATGATCACCTCCGTACCTTTGGGTGCTTGTGCTCCCCAAATCAGTCATCCACCGCCCCTCACAAGCTTCACCCACGCTCCATTCCTTGTGTCTTTCTTGGCTATCTATCTAATCATCGCGATTACCTCTGCCTCGATATCAAGACCCACAAGATCATTCTGTTCCGTCATGTCACCTTTGATGAGTCTCGCTTCCCTTTTGCTTCTCCTCCCCTCCCCTTTCCTACACCTCCTATGTCTCAGTCTGAGTGAGAGTCTTCCTTCACTCACTTTCTTCTTCCCAGAGCTCTTCCGGTGCTCTTGCCTCTCCCCCTCCACCACCAAAACCACCTCTTACCACCAGACCACACACCCGTAGCATCTCCGGTGTCTTCCGACCCCGTCAGATCGTCTCCATGACCACCACACATCGCCCCGCCTCCCCCTACCCCACATCCTCTCCGTGTTCTATCCCACAAGACCTGATGCCACGGTCGCAGCATCTTGCTGCGGCCGTAGCCCATCAATTTCCCCAACACCTCCCCACACCCTCGACACTGGCGGCAGCCGCAACAGCATGCCGCGACCGCAGCCAATCAACCAGCTACGGGCATGCCGCGACCGCAGCCTCCCCCTCTGCATCTCCTTCCATCCTTCCTGACTCCCAATCCCCCCTGCCTTAACCCCGACCTCCCTTTCCCCCATCCCCACCTCCCACAAAACAGCCCTCCTCGACCCGTATTGGCAGGCGGCTATGCTCGACAAATACAGGGCCCTTACAAGGAATGTGACTTGGGTTCTGGTCCCTCGCCCTCCTGAGGCGAACGTCATTCGCTGTATGTGGCTCTTCCATCACAAGTTCCGCTCTGATGGGACGTTGGAGCGCTACAAAGCCCGTCTTGTGGTCAACGGTTGATCTCAGCAGGCAGGTATTGATTGTGATGAGACATTCAGCCTCGTGGTCAAGCCCGCCACTATCCGAGTGGTGTTGAGCTTAGCGTTGTCGCGCAACTGGGCCATTCATTAGCTGAATGTCAAGAACGCTTTTCTACATGGCCATTTGAATGAGACAGTTTACATGTTTCAGCCGCCGGGGTTTGCTGATGCTGATCGCCCCAAGCACGTCTGTCTCCTGAAGCGCTCTCTGTATGGTCTGAAACAGGCTCCACGGGCTTGGTTCCAGCGCTTTGCTTCTCATCTGCTACGCTTGGGCTTCATTGGTAGCCGCTCGGATACGTCTCTGTTTATCTATCGTAGAGGCTCAGACATGGCCTTTCTGTTATTATATGTCGACGACATCATTCTCACTGCCTCTTCTGATGCTCTTCGGACGTCTATTATTTCGCAGTTGAGTGCTGAGTTCGCCATGTCAGATCTGGGTCCGTTGTCTTACTTCTTGGGAGTTGCTATTCAGCGTCATGCGCTTGGGTTGTTTCTCTCTCAGAGTAAGTATGCTGCTGAGATTGTTTCTTGGGCCAAGATGAGCAACTGTAAGCCAGTAGTCACCCCTGTAGGTACATCCAACAAGCTCAGTGCTCATTCTAGTCCTTTTTTAGATGATCCGACGTTGTACAGGAGCCTCGCCGGTGCACTGCAGTATCTTACGTTCACCAGGCCAGATATCAGTTACGCTGTTCAGCAGATCTGCTTGTTCATGCATGCGCCTAGGGAACCCCACTTTCAGGCCGTGAAGCGGATCATCCGGTACATCAGTGGTACCCTCGAGCTGGGCACCACAATCACTCCTTCCTCTAAGCATGACCTCGTTGCTTACACTGATGCGGATTGGGGTGGTTGTCTTGACACACGTCGGTCCACGTCTGGATAATGTGTTTTCTTCAACGACACCCTAGTGTCGTGGTCCGCGAAGCGGCAGTCTGTCGTGTCTCGCTCCAGCGCCGAGGCAGAGTACAGAGGTGTTGCCAACGTTGTCTCCGAGTGCTCTTGGCTCCACAATCTCCTTCTTGAGCTGCGATGCCCTCTTCAGAAGGCCACCCTGGTCTACACTGACAACGTCCCCGCCATCTATCTGGCTAGCAACTCAGTCCAGCATCAGCGCACGAAGCACATTGAGCTCGATCTCCACTTCGTCCGGGACAAGGTTGCCATTGGACATATCCGCGTTCTACATGTCCCGTCCTCCTATCAGTACGCTAATATATTCACCAAGGGTTTACCTCGTCAGTTGTTCCTTGATTTTCGACTGCGGGAGTTTGATAGATTACATGGGCTTTATATTTTATAGTGGGCCAAAAGGCCCATATCCATTGTAACCTATATATATGTCTAATCAATGAATGAAACCCAAGGAGGACATTACAATCAATCTCGTAATCTCACATGACTTTTCATGTCCCAGTTCAATGCAAAGGGTGGTAAAATGAAATTGGGGCGTTTACCATATAGGCAAAAAATTTGGACTATATTAGGAATGTGTCTTCCAACCTCTCCATATTTGGGATTTGTCCACCGATTTTTTCGACATGCTGAAACCGAAAACCATCGAAAAACTTGCCACACAAGCATCCTCTTCTTCATCCTTCCTACTGTAAATTGATCGTTTTTTGCCTATCAATCAATCAATCTACTATAAACGATCGATCTATTGCTCAATCGAAAAATATATTGCTGAATTGCTTCAACTACGTACGCATATTAACAAAGTAAGCATTATCGCTCGTTTTTTGCTGTAATTTTGGACTATTCTTCAGCAATGTTCTTCGAACTTATGATTATGCTATTGATTCATTAAAGATCTATTGTGATCGTTCAAACTAACAGATTTTCGGTTTGCTGAAACACGGATTTTCGATTTTTCTGCTACAAGTAACGTTGCAACAGATCTGTTGCGATCGTTTATAGTTCAATACTTTCTATCAATTGATTATGATTGTTTATGTGAAGGCGCAAATTTTCTACGAATTTATTTTGATTTTGATTTTGCACTACCAGATCTGCTGAAACTAACAGATTTTCGGTTTTTTTATTGCTACTAAATGTGTTTCCGTAGGTATGTGTTTCGATTTTCTATAAAACATTAGCATGTGGATTGAAACTATCATTTTTTATTGCTGAAACTATCGAATATTGATCTCATGTGGATTGCAGTTATCTGTTTTTTAATTGTTTCAGCAGCTCTGTTTTTTGTTGCGCTGTTCGTTTTTGCGGAAATGCATTCAAATTATATTTCAAGTACTTTAATACTGTCAAACATTGAATTGCAGGGATATGAATGTCATCAAACATTGTAACTGTTGTGTATGGGGGAAATTGAAGAGTTGCTAAAACAGGATTACTGTTCGATGGAAACACTACTTCAAAAGCTTTTGTGCTAGAGGATTCAATCACTTTATCAACCTTGAGGGACAAGGTTTACAACAGATTCAATGTTGATGAATCAGTTGAATTGGAATTCAGCCATTTGCACCCCTTCAAGACATTGAAAGCAATGCTTAAGGTAGATTCTGATGCTGATTTAAGAGAATTCTTGTTGTTGAGTAAACTGGATGGAGTAAATTTTGTTGTATAGTTATGTGTCACCAACACCTTGCCATCGGATATTGTTGTCCATGAATTTCAAGTTCGCGAAGATGCTTTTGACATAAACACACTTACTGCTTAGCTTGCTGAAACTGCTGAGCTTGTTGAAACTGATGACAGATATAGCAGCAATATGGATATAATAGAAGATATCTCTATTTTTTATGAGATTCAGGATGTGCCACAAGATGATATGGATGCTGACATATTTTCATATTCCTCTAATGCTGAAAACAGTGAATCATTTTCAAATAGCTCATATGATGGGTATTGGAATGAGCGCTATGCCATGATGAAAAGAAAAGGAAACACAGTTGATGAAAGGGGTGCTGGAAGCTCTATCACGGACATTATTGTCAACCGTGTCACTCAATTCCCAAGGATTATGTATGTTGGAAAAACATTTGAATCTAGACAGGCAGTAAGGGATGCTCTATACTTTATGTCTATGACAGACATATTTGGATTTGAGGTTAAAAAATCAACACCAAAATATTATAGAGCAATATGCATAGACAGAAATTGTGATTGGAAATTGCATACAAAGAGAATTTCAGCTATTTGTCATGAGTTGATATTGCATAGAGATATACACACATGCACATGGGATACAAGAGCAAGACACTGCAGGCATGCACCATCCAATGTTATTGCCAACCTCATACAATCAAGGTGTATACTGTTTCAGCAGTTAATTTCAACATATTTGTTTTTTGTTTTTTTGATCATATTCATTTCAGCACTAGATTTATTACTCCCTCCGTTCAACAAAACTTGTCGTTTACTATTCACGCACGCTTTTTTAGAATGATAAAAACTATATAAAATATTTATTTATTTTTAAATTTTTTTTAACAAGTTTGTACTTATTAATAATAACTACGAAATTGTTAAAAAAAATTATTTAAAAAGTCGATATTTTATATAGTTTTTAGCTCCTAAAAAAGCGTGCATGAATAGTAAAACGTCAAGTTTTGTTGAACGGAGGGAGTATTAGTTTAAGCAAACAATAAATCAGTTTAGCCAATCAGTGTTAGATCATTCATAGTTTTATCAATCTGTTTCAACATATTGATAGTTTTAGCAATCATTTACTAATTTCTGTGTTTTCGACAGTGGATACAACCCAAAACAAATTATTGATAATATGAGAATGGACAACAAGATCTCAATTACTTATTGGAAGGCATGGAAGGCAGCACGAATAGCACAAGTGAGAGAAAAAGGGTCATCGGAATCAAATTTTGCTGCCTGACCGTCATATTGTCACATTCTTATGGAGAAAAATCCAGGGACAATAGCTCTCATTAAAACAGACAATGCTGAAAGGTTCGAATACATGTTCCTGTCTTATGGACAATGCATTAGAGCATTCCTCATCTTAAAAAAGGTATGTATATATACATAATCATTTATAATTTAGCAAAATTATGATGATTTAAGCATTTAAATTGTTCCTGTATTATTTGTAGGTTGTTGTTGTAGATGGCACATTCTTAACAGGGGAATATAAGGGTACATTGCTTGGAGCAGTTACCCAAGATGCAAATATGAAATTATACCCGCTAGCTATTGGGATTGTTGACACATAAAATAATGCTTCTTGGGAGTGGTTTTTCAGCAACTCAGTAAAGTTATACCACATACAGATGATTTGGTGTTTGTTTCTGATAGGCATTCCATCATTGCTAAGGCTATAAAAAAGATATACCCTAATGCTACCCATTGCGTATGCATGTGGCATTTGAAGCAGAACATCCATGCAACTTTCAAGAAAAGGCATCTTGTAGACATGTTCCAACAGGCTGCTGAAACCTACACTGTTGGTGATTTTGCCCACCAATTTGACTGTATAAAAGAAGAATGCCCAAGCCTAGCAACCTATTTGAAATCCGCGGTGCCGGAGAGGTGGGCAAGAGCACATGCAAAGGGTAATTGGTATAACATGATGACATCCAACAACGCTGAAAGCTTAAACTCTGTAGTGGTAAAAAAATTGCCCATTGTTGCACTGTTGGAATTTTGTAGAGATTAGTTCACAGAGTGGTCTCAAGAGAGAAGGCAGTCTGCAACACTGAATACACAGAGAGTCGCCCCTGCAATAATGAAAATGATTCAAGAATTGCAAAAGGATGTCGGTGCCTACACTGTAAAACACTTGAATGAGTCTGTCTTTGAAGTTACTGGAGAAGGTAAGCGGATTGTTGTTGATCTTTCAGCAAAAAAATGCACCTGTAGGGTGTTTGACATTCAAAAAATCACATGCGTACATGCTCTGTCGGCAATAGTGACTAAAAAGCTTGATGTGTCACATTTTGTTGCAAGTTTCTATACAAATGAAGCTTGGAGTTTGACACATGCTGAAACCATATATCCAGTCCTTCCTGATGATGAAATAAACCTTCCTGAATATATTAAACAGATTAAATGTTACCCCCCAATGTAAGGAAAATATGTGGTCGGCCTCCTTGGAAAAGGAAAATTTCCAAAGAAGAGTTTGTGAGAAGATCAAAATACAGTAAGGAATGGCTTCAAAGGGAGCACGGGAAGAATTCAAAAGCTCAACACCAGCTGGCTACAGAAAAAATATGATGATTTTAATTTTTAGTTCAGTTTTACACCGTTTCAGCAATCAGACATGATTTTTATATGATGCTTTGTGTTTTTTTTAATCAGGTTTACTCTGTGTCATTGCTATACTATATCATATTATTTTTAGTTTATTATGGTTACCAGTTATTGCTATGCTGAAGCTTTAATCTAGACAATCCTCTCTGTTTCAGCATGAAAAATGTGCTGAAAACGTCCTGACACAAAATGTTGAAAACATAACTTGAACAAAAAATGGCACCTTAAGAAACGCAGTAAGTCCCCTCTTTGGAGATTATATTTCTGTGTTTCTCTAAAATATGGCACCTTAACATTGTATATTGGTGTCAACTTGAACAAAATGTTGAAAACATAACTTGCTGAAACAAAATGTTGAAACAGGAAAACTGAACAATTTACCTTATACCATCAACTAAATGTCAATTTAATAAGCTCAACACCAGATAGATACAGACAAATAATGATGATTTTGATTTTTGGTTAACTTATAAAATGTTTCAACAAACAGATATGGTGAAATATTTGCTGAAACATTTGCTAAAATATTTGCTGAAACAAACTTGCTGAAAACAATGTTGAAACATGAATACTGGCACAATTTGCATTAAACCATTAGATAAATGTCAATTTCACTGGCTTCAAAGAGTGTCATTGAAAATGCATCCAAAATGCTACAAAAACATCAGTTGTCCAGAATATTCCCCGGAAATACATCTAAACTACATCTACATTAGAATGTCTTGAAATCCCTAAATCTCATAGATGGTGTTACACACAAGATGCTATTAACTAGAATTTAAAGCTCCATTTCTCTTGAATCAAGTCTGAGACCGTTAGTTCTCGGTATCGAAAGATTCTTTCATTGGTAAACTTCCTGACATCTCCCCCAAACACTAGTGCTTCAATTGCTTTGAGTGCAAAGACCCCACAAGATGCGCTGCAAAAAATGAAACAAAACATAGTACTATCATGCACAACAACAAAATGCTTCTAAATGACTTTAAAAACATTGTAAATGTAGGTTTCCATACCCAGTTGTATCATGCACTAGATCAGGGACCTGGTTAATGTGGAATGTAGACGGTTGAAAATTTGGGATCACACCAGACTTATCCAAGTGAATTGGCAACCACTCAGCCATTGCGCGCAGATGATCAACAAGCTTGTCAGCAGACACAATGTAGTGGTTGAAGTCATATGCATTTATAACCTTTTCAACAAGATCTATCTCCAAGGCAACCCGATGCTCATTGTTTATGTTGAATGGGGTGTAAACCTTTTTTGCAGACTCCCAACTCTTGGGATAATCGCTAGGATATAAGCCAAGGAAGTAGCTAGCAGTGAATTGTTCAACATGGCTTGTTTCTTCATAAGATGACGAGCATTATGGGAGATACTTCTGATGAAAAATAGGATCCATCACGACAATGCCTTCAAAGCTACTAGGATCCTCACTGACTCTCTTCCTCATGTGAACCAGTCCAGCTTCAAGGTGCTGAAACAGTAAATAGTGTAAGGTATTTGTTTAAAGCAAATCATAATAACAGAAATACATACATAGTTACATTACTCGAAAAGATGCTGAAAAGAAAAATAGTTTCAGCATACTTACATCTATATCAAGCCAACCATCCTTCCTAACAATGTTTCAAAAAAATGACTTCTCTTTTCTAACTCCCATTAAAAGTACTGAAAAATCCCTGCACATATTATTACAAGATAAAAAAAATCAGGTCAGAATATATAGATATTGCTAGAGCACTCGAAAACAACATGAAAAATTAAGATGGACATACCTTGAGCCTTCAACACATTCATACATGAAGTCATGATCAACCTTGCTGAGCAATGATTTTTTTTCAACATGCTTCGGGATCCTTACCTTTTCAGCAACAAACGGGCTCAGCAGAAAACTACTTGCTTTTGGAAGACGCTTTGAACGCCTGGAATCTTCAATTTCTTGCACACATTTAGGATCGTTGGAAATTGTATCCCACTGAGGGCGTGTCTGCTTCACCAAGTTGTCATCATCACCTTCTCCATCACTTACATGTATTGTTTTTCCATGGGGCGGGGTCATTAAATCACCAACAACATCTTTGCTTGCAGCATCTTTTGTTGCATCAGCACCACCTTCTTCACTTTCAAGACATGCAGGTTTATCACCATCGTTGACTACTTGGCCATGAGTTGATGCAGCTTCAGCATCAACCGTTTCGGCTTCTTCTATTCCATTAACTTTGGTTGCAGCATCTTCTAATGCATTAACCTTGGTTTCAGCAACTTTAGTTTCAGCAACTTCAGTTCCAGCAACCTTGACTTCAGGACCACCCACCACCTTCCCCAACCCGCCAAAAATGCCATCATTTAAGCACTGTTCCCCACCCTTCAAATCAACATCATAGTCACGCCCTAAGTCAACAATAAATACCTGCCCTGAAGATGAATCTAATGACCTCTGCCCTTCAACAAGTGTAATAGGTATAACCTCATTCACAGATGCTGAAACATTTGTACCAATTGGTTGACCTAGAATCCCAGTAGGTGCCTCTTCCCGAATTTCATCCAACACCTCATTCACAACCTTTGAAATCACTGGGTCACAAGGTACAAGATTGGATGACTAGGTCTTAAACTTCATTGAATCTTGCATTTTAAACTTATTTTCTAAGGAATCTACCTTCTTCAGCAGATCATCAACAACAACCACCAATTTTAAACATCCTAACGAACGTTCCTCAAGCATCTCCACCCTCGCAGCCAAATCAGAAACTCTTTGAGGAAACTCTTCAAGCTTATCTAACCTCATCTGTATTTCTTTCAACCAGCTAGGATGTCCCCCTTGTTTGCTGAAATCATCAGTCTGAGCACCAACCACATTCTTTCCCGCTCCTTTGAAGTGATCATCATTGACAACGTTCTCAGTGCCTTCATTGTTTAAGTATTGATCAGTTTCAGCATTCATTGCATCCTCCCCTCCTTGAGCCACATTCCCCAGAACCCTCTTCTACTCTATCATTAACATCATCATTCCCATCCTTAAATAACAAAGAATCCATTGCAGGTGCAGCTTCAATGGGTGGCCTCAATCCAGTTTCAGCAGCTCGATGAAAAGATGGACATGCAACTTCAATTGGCGTAAACAAATCACTGGAATCTTCAGAAGCAGAATTACCTCTCTTGCGAAATACAAATCTAGGTCTCGCAATTGCATCTTCAATGGTTGGTGGTTTCTTTGCAGTTGAAATTTTCTTACCCCTTGTCTTTTTTTCAGTAGAACCAATTTCACAGGGTGGTTTGGAAATGACATCAGTTTGTTTAGCTGAAACTAAACCAGCAGATCGACCCCTCCTCGTTGTGGTAAGTTTGCTTGTTTCAATCTTCTGTTTCTTCACCAATGACAGGACTTTACTCGCAGACTTTCGCTTCTTCAAACCTGCAGCACCTCCACTTTCATTGCCACCTGACTCTTCATTGTCTTCTTGTTGTTCTTCACCTTGGGTTTCAGCAAAAGGTATATCCAATGGTAAATCACCTTCTGCAAAGCAATTGAACCATCTCCCATATGCTTTTCTCCTAAGTCTCCAACAATCATACATCTTATCTTCCTCAGGTTGTGAAAATACAAGTTCAGCTATGTGATCAAGAATGGGGTGAGCAACTTCATCTTTAAAGACCATCCCTGGGGACCTTGCAAACTCGCCAAAAGTTGGGAACATGGGCGCCTACACAACCAACAAAATTAACACACAATAAGACAGCTGAAATTATAAAAATGAACCTAATAAAAAAAGAAGATTGTAGCAAGATAGAACTGAGACAAAAATAATACCAGGTCACCATCAAACAACTCTTGCGCTTCAATATAAGTATGACGTAACTTACACTCCCAACGAAGAGAGTATGGATCACCCGCACGAATCTTGAAATCACAAAGAAACTTATCAGAAAGCACCGGGAAAGCTTCCAGTATCCAAGCCTATAAATATAACCAAACAAACAGATGCTGAAACAAACAGATGTTGAAACACAAACATTGCTGAAACACAAATGTTGAAACAAACAGATGCTGAAACATATATGCATGAAATTAATTACCTGAAAAGCATAAATATATCCAAATAATTCATATGATGGTCTCGGATCTGTTCGATCACAAAGCAGAACCTTCTTTAAAGACTTCACCACCAATGAATAAGACAATCTCCCCCATGGATACAGTTCACATTTCGCTAGATTGCATACAAGAGCAGCATAATTTTTCTTAACACTTTTTGAATGCTTGAACAATAACATTTTCTCGATAATCAACAACTTTTCCATCTGAAGCTTCTTTGGATACGATTTTCTACATCTTTTAAATGCCTCCAACAACTCATCGTACGTACACTTTGACTGATTCTCCCCAAGAAAATGAGACCATGCAAACTTCCCGGGTGGTTTAACTAAAGTATCTCTAACAGGAAGCCTTGTAATTGCATGAAACTCTACCAAAGAGAACCGAGCAACAAGACCATCAACCTTAAACCACAATTCATGCATCTTATCACTCTTAATCATACGAAGCATCATTTGATGAATCAGCTGAAAATTAAGTTTCATCTTATTTCTTTGAACAAAAACCCATCCAAAGCAACTTCTCCTCAGCAACTCAAAATCAGATTTAGACAGATGTTCCTCTATAACATCACAGACATCTGGAGCACAGTAAACATTGGATTTTGCACAAAATCTAGCCTTTACAGGAATGCAATACTTCAATCTCTGCTAAAAAGACACATTCATAAACATGAATAAACATAAAAACACACAAAAAGGGCAATAAGGTATGAAAAAAAAATATATACTCACATCAAATTGACATTTATATTCTTGAAGATCACTTGCAGAGGCATTATCATCTAAAAAACACACACAAAGAATACACAACAACAGTTTCAGCATGAATAACAAAATCTGCTGAAATAGGTATTTTACAGATTATGCTGAAATAGGCATTTATGATAAAAAATCAAAGAAACATTACGAAATGCATGTATACATTTGATAGAAAAACACAACGAAAGCCTGGCAAAACATGAACACAAAATCTTAGAACAATAACAACACACCCCTGCTTGAAGAACCGGATGAACTGCTACCTTCAACTGAAGGAACCTTCTCCGAAGAACTTTTCTTCACTGCAAATCAGGCACATTAGATATCAAACACAATAATAAGGGGGGAAACGAAAAACATGCATAAAAGACATAAACACAAAATACAAACCGTCATCTGACGAATCGCTTGCAGTTTTACTGTCAATCGCAGCAACATCAACTGCCTCCATCTCATTTGAGTCCTTGTTCTCTGAAATTCAACAAAAATAGAAGAGAAATGTCGGATTCAACTTCAAAACAAGTATAAAACTATAAACACAGAAAACACACCGCCATTTGAAGGATCGCTTGAATGTTTATCGTCGATTGCAGCAACAACACGTCCCTTAATGTCGCCGGAGACTTTGTTCTCTGCCATTGAAACAAAATCGAAAAGGAACCGTCGGTTTCAACTGCAACAATCGCTTCGATGAAGATGGAGAGAAGAGAGAGCTAATCGTCTCACACACGCGAATAGAAGAACGGAATGAGGAGAGAGAGAGAGAGAGAGAGAGCGGTTTACAGCATAAAGCCTTATATATAGAAGGGCAATTTTGTCCAAAAAATTTAGGTGGACAAAACCCTAATTTGACGGAGTTGAGGGACAATCACTAAATTGGGGAGAAAATTTGCGCCAATGAAATTAGACTACACTGTAAAATAAGTAATTTTTTTTTGGTCAAAGTGTAAAATACGTAATTTATTGTGTAGCATATTTACATTTTTTTTTTTGAATCACAAGAGAAGAATACATAATGTGGTAATGATAACAAAATTATCAATTCATATAGTGTAGACGGCCATAGCTAGAGCTGGCAATTCCTGATCCGACCCGAGAAACCCGACCGACTCACCCGACTCAAAATCCGACCGAACCCGAAAATTTGGCGTTATGCATAACCCGAACCCTAACCCGAGCCCGACCGATGTTGACCCGAAACCCGAAGTGACCCGAATACAGGCAAACCCGACTCAACCTGAACCCGACCGGAATTCCAACCCGACCCGAATTTTAACCCGACCCGACTCCCAACCCGACCGACTCTCAACCGACCCGACTCCCAACCCGATCCGACTCCCGACTGACCCGACTCCCAACCTGACCCGAATATCCTTAAATATATATATATATATATATATATATATATATATATATATATATATATATATATATATATATATATATATTATACATTTATACTATAAAACAAAAAAAATTATTGTAATCTATTATCGAGCTATTGATAGTTAATGCTATTTCTAAACAAAATAAAATTTTCATTGATCAAAATGAAAATTTAAAATCATTAGTGCGTAAGTGCATTCCATTGAACAAAGTTAAATTTACCATAACTTGTAAATTTGATGACAGTTTAGAAACAAAACAAAATAAGTCAAAGTCCATAGCAGTAACTCAATGAGGATATTATAACTTGAATCATATACGTAGTGAAATTTATTTTGAAAACTACTTTTTGAAAGACACAAATAACAATATAATAACGTGAATTATATTTTAGATAGGGAATCAAGTATGATTTTGATAACAATATATTGCCAAATTTCAATGACATTAATGATTAATAGAATGAGCTTACTAACCGCATGGATTGATTTTTTTAAATGAAGTTAATATGTTCAATATTAGTTAAATATTATGTTAAATCATAAAAAATATCCATAAAGATTGTAAAATTTAAAAAAAAAACTAAATATAATATAAATTAACTAAATATATTACAAATTTCTTAGATATAAAGGATAAATATTATAATTTTTTTATAATAGACATTTTATAGGATCGTTATATTATAATCGCAAAAAAAAAAATCAGGATGGTTTTTCCATTTTTAGATCGTAGGATCGTCGGAATCGTAGGATTGAATTGAGTTTTTAACAACATTGGAGCTTACGAGCCAATGAGTAGATTATATATTGAATCATATTTAATTTTACTAAAATAATTTTTTAAATACATAAATAACATGAATTACATATCCGATTTAATAAAATTGATTACCCGAAAGTCCCAAACGTCGAACGAACATGATTTAACAAATTCAATTCAAAAGATTAAGAGTACAAAACAAATGTAGACCTCACCCGCTTCTACTTGAAACCTGAATGAGACCGACCCGAAACCCGAATGAGACCGACCCAATTCTGACCGAAAACCCGAATGGGTCCAACCCGATTTTGACCGAAACCCGACCAATCTAAATTTCATTTTGACCCAACCCGACCCGACCAAGACCGACACAGAAATTTTGACCCGAGTTGACCCGACTCATCAGTGTCCGACCCGAATGTGTTCGACCCGAACCCGACCGGATGACCCGTATTGCCAGCTCTAGCCATAGCTAGCCTGGCGGCTTACATGTCAAATAAATAATGAGGGAAACCGAATCTTGATGGAGAGAATGATAAATGCAATGGCAATGAAGATAAAGCAAGCGTTGGTGTCATGCATAGCACAAGGGTTCACCATAACTATGAACAGTTTCAGTTCAAGTTAGGTGTTATGAAAGGCGCAACACCAACCAAAGATCTTAATGTATGAACTACTAGAAGAAATGGGTTTTATTACAAACAAAAGTAACATGGCTAAAGCAGCAACAAATTGGATCATGACGTCTTGAGGAATGAAAGTACAACTCTGACCATAGTCAATTAATTGAATAGAATCCGAGGGGCAATTGAGAGAGAGAAAATAATTGGTAAGTTCGTCGTATTCACAGGTTGACCTAAATTTATAAGAAAACTTCCCCTAAACTCTTGGTCAGGTTTGCTTTAAGCAATAAACCATATAGCAACTACTATCATTCTTTGGTAATTTTCTACTTAAAATTTTAATTGAGCCTCGGAGGATCCTTCAAGGACTTGATCTCGTACTTTCTAAAGGTCGGGATATATTTTTTTTTCAGTCCAGATCCTCTACAACTTTCCCCGCACCCCTAGGTGTGTATCACTTAATTATTTCGACTATATATTAACATCGAATTTAAAAAAAATAAAATTAGATTCTATACCCTTAGTTATATTGATATGTTTATAAATTTGTATCTTAAACAATCACATTTTAAAAATATAAAAAATATATTTTCCAGAATAATCAATAATTTATTTATCTAAATTTAAAAAATATAATTTTTTAAGATACAAATTTATAAACATATCAATATAAGATTATAGAACGTAAAAATATTTTTAAATTTTTTTTCATTCTAAATATATAGTCGAAATAATTAAATTGATGCACCGAGGAGTGAGGGCCCAAAATTCCATTCATTTATTGGGTGGAGTGGAGCCGTGTAGCATAAAGTGTAGCATAAAGTGAATAAAACAAATGAGATCTTTTACAACCCTCCCTGCACCTCTCCCTGCTCCACTTAATTTTTTTAACATTTATTTAATCTTAAAAAAAATTATATTTGGATTCCTAATATCTATTTTTATATATTTATAAAATTTTATTTTGAAAAATCATGTTTTAAAATTTGTAATAATTGTATTTTGTAAAATATTGCCTTTTTAATTTTTAAAAATTGTAAAACATGATTTTTTAAAATAAAATTTATAAACATATAAAAATAGATATTAGGAATCCAAATATAGTTTTTATAATTTTTTTAAGATTAAATAAGTATTAAATATTTTTATGATGTAGGGAGGGGAGTATAAAGGAGGTTGTAGAAGATCTACACTGTGAATAATTTTTTTTTTATTAGGAAAAAATTCGAGGTCAGACATATCTGAACCTCGATGGCCGACAAGTCGGCAGATGGGTAACCGTCAAAGTAAACATAAAGATACAAAATTGGTGCAAAATACAGGCAAGAACTCTATAAAAATGAAACTAAATACAACTACACCGAACTAGACGCGGACGTAGACGAAGGACGAAGTCAAATCACTCACCTGAAGCAGTACCGTAGGCCAGCGGCACATCAGGACGCACCTGTGGACAGTGAAGACGAACCTCCAAGGAACCATTCTTCCGGAGAAAGGAGACGCCTTCTACACTGTGAATAAAAACGTTTACACATCTTAATAGGTTTCTGCTACGTAACTCTTGCATTTATTGGACAAGTGTGTTGCTTTGGTCTTGATTGAAATATTGGTCTTCCAAGGTTTTTTTTTTCCGGTTTCTAGGAGGATTCAATTTTGACAAAGGTTTGGTTTGGTGGGTATTTTGTGTTTGTGCAGCTGTCTAGCTTATATCTTCAATTGCACGTATGGTAGACGTAATTGACTCAATTTTGTTGTATGCCGGCCAGCTTGACCTTGTCCACATGCTCTAATTTTATGACTCCTTTACATCCCCAAATATGTGTCTTTTAGTCTTTTACACACTATTAAAAACTATGGCGACTCTAAGGCTCAAAAACCACAACGATATGTTTCAAACTAATGCATCACATAATTAAATTGGAACTCAATTTTTTTCTTTTCGTAACATGGGGTTTTAAGGTTGTCGATTAATCTATACGGATCCGAGTAAAGAATGAGATTTGAACCCTGACCTCTTGCAAAGGCTACACCTCCCTCACCACTAGGGTAAGCCGACAAGGGGTCATTGGTAAATTGGAATTTGGAACTCAAATTACTTACCATAATCTACTCTATCTATATATCTATATATAATACTAACATCGATGCATAGCGTTCTATGTTGCGCATTTTGGTTGATTCTGGGATAAAAATTCCTAAGTGACACGTTGTGATTGATTATAGGATAATAATTAATAAAATAATAATATGTTGTCATAATGTATATAAAACTTATATAAGTCACAATCTATCTATCTAAATATTTTAGTTGATTGACAAAAATATAAATAAAAAATAGGATAAATTTGCCCCAATATCCATTTAGAAAACCTTATTAGGTAAATGTCCACATTGAAATGGATATTGAGTAAATGTCCACAGATTTTACATTATATCAACACTACCCTTGATATAAATATTAAACTCTTTTCCCTTTGCCTTCTTTCTAGCCTCTTCAAATCACGTCTCTCTCTCTCTCTCCTTCTCGCTCCCTCTGATGGTTGCCCGCCCTCACTCAACCATTGTTGTAGGCCACACTTGAGGTAAGCTCCACTCTTTTTCCCCCTTCTCGTCCTTCTCAATCCCTTCACCACTCCTTGTCCCTCTCAATCTCCCTGTCCCTCTTGTTCAACCAAGGTTGGTCTCACGCCTCAAGTAAGTTCGCCTATGTCTAAACGCTCCCCATCCCTATCAATTTCCCTTGCCTCTTCGCCTCTCCCCGTGCCCTCTCAATCCTTACTTTCGGGTCCCTTTCCCTTTCAATTTTGAGCCATTTTGTGGTTTTGCCCTAAATTCAGTTTTGAAAAAACCCCATATGAATTTGTGTGATCCTTTTTGAGCCATTTTGTTCTTCGCTACTTCAAATGGATTCTCCAAATGGTTAGTGTTCGATCTTCTTTATTGATCTAATTTTGTTCTTACTTTATGTGTGATTCAATTTTAGGGGTTTAATATTGCTTGGTTGTTTGGTGATAATTGTTTGTTTGATGACAACTATTATGTTACTTAAGTCTAACTGAGGCTAACAAGGGTTTAGCATTGCTTGTTTCTTTGGTGAAAACAGGGCCGGCCCTGGGCATGTGCAAAGTGGGCGATCGCACGGGGCCTCCGATTTTACGGGGCCTCATTTAGAAAATTTTAGTATATATTATGTAATATTTTGGTAAACATCAAACTATCTTCCTTGGCGTAGTGGCTAGCGGAGTGGGATGGATAGGAGCGTGCATGCATCAGGTTTTGGGCAGGAGTTCGATTCCCAGGTCACTCATATTTTCCCAACTTTTCCTCTTTTTTTTTTTTCCTTTATCCTTTTTAATTGTTTAGTTCTTGATAACCGAGTATTATGTATTAGTCATTAATTGGTGTTCGTTGAATCTTTCCATCTCCACTTTAATATTTTTTTAAAAAATGCAGCAAATTCTCCGACCAAAAACATTTTGGTAAATATTTTCAAACCGTGAACATTTCGTTAATTATTTATTTTATTGTGAATATTTTAAAAAAAAATTCAAATTAATAAAATGTTAATAAAATTTATGCTCAGTATTAGTTTTCCAGCGTGAGATGATTAAATAAAAAAAATTATATATAAGTAAGGGTTATTTCTCAAAAATCACTTTTAGACGAGCCTATTTTTTTTTTTGTAACAAACTATCTTTTATAAAACCATCTTATACAATATTTTAAAATAAATTCGACCACCTAGATTAATATTGTATTTGATTTTAAAAAAAAAAACTTTATGTAATTTTGATCAAAATACCCTTCACCCATATATTTAATTTCACAATATTACTCAAAATTGTGTCTGATTTTTTCAAAACTAAAACTCGTTTTTTCTAAAAAAGAAGATAAAATTAATTTATCTAAGTATCCATAACAAGTTAAAACAAATTTGTTAATAACTTAAAGTTTACTTCAAATACAAAAATATAATACAGATAATTTAATACAATGATATACGTGCTATGATAAAAAAAAATATTAATTTTAATTTTATTAAAAATTATCAGTAGTAAACTTATGAGTCGGGCCTCCAAATCTCATTGGACGGCCCTGGGTGAAAATGTATCTTAAGTCAATATCAACAACTGAACTGATTGTTTGGTGACAAATGGTATGTATTTTGGGTCTATACCATCAACTAAATTGAGACTATGTTTCTGGTGGTTTTTAATTCGAATTTATGTTGCGATTTTTTTTATTGATGATAATTAATTAATCACATATGTTTATGGTGACATTAACTCGTAGTTGTTTAGGGGTAGCGTTATATATTATGTTTGGTGACAACTTATTTATATATTCTCCGTGCATTGGACGAGACCTACACTAGTACATATACTAAAACCGAGGCATGTCATCCTATGTGAAATTAATGTGTTGTTAATTTTTGGGAAAAAATTCCACAAAAAAATTATTAAAATAATACGTTGTCATAATTTGTAGAAACTTATCATAATCTACGATCTATCTATATATATTTTAGTTGATGGATAAAAATAAAAAGCAAAACTATTTCATAGCCATACTGATAAAAAAAATATTAATAGATAAATATTGATTGATGTTATTTTACTTATATCTAAATTATTTTTTGCTGGAAATTTTTTTATATTTAAATAATTATTTGATATCTATTATTTTATTTATATCTATATTATTTTTCAGTAGAATGAAATATTTATATCCAGGTCAATTTTTATTTTATATTTTTCGCATACTTTGATATTTATTAGTTTAATTATGACATTGTAATACAAATTTATTGTTTTATCATAATTTTAATAGATCTTTCATTTATAGATAATTGAAATAATTTTATAATATTACGTTAACATATTCTCGCGCACGGGATAAAATACACACTAGAACTATTATAAACTAAAAGCATTTCCTGCCTATGTGGCTTCACCAAGAGGATTTATTCCATGGCTGTGTATGGTTGCCCAAATAAACCCGTTAAAATGAGTAACTTGTAACTGTTAAAAAATTCAACCGGTTTAATTGGGGTATGTGAGCCAAAAGAAGTCAAAAGCCGGTTAAAAATTTCGGTTTAAATATAAGCCGGTTGGAGCGGCTTATTTAGGAGTTTCTTTTTCCACAATTACAAATGTACCCCTTCTCTTTTATCTTATTTGGTTTGAAAGTACCACAATACCCCTAATAAAAACTAAATAAACTCCACTTTTTACAAATAAACTGTTTTTCGCCTCATACGGAGTTTATATTTTTTCATAAATTTTTAACTACTTTTACCAACAGTTTATAAATTTTACCCTGTTTATAATTTTAGTCAGTTTATTAACTCTGTCTCATACGAACCCCATGTGTTATTGTTTGAAGGCTAATACGTACATCCTCCCCCTTCTTTCTCATTTTTATCTAATTGACTTGGAGCATCTCTAATAGATTTTATTAGAGATTTTGGATTTTTTGGAGAAGTTTAAGGCGTTTTTGGTCCAATAAAGTTCCCATCTCATTCTCCAAATTGGGGAAACAATAGAAAAAATAGAGGTGCTTTCCTAAATCTGTAACATTCTCCAAAAGTAAACCATTCTCTAAATCATATAAATAGGTAAGGTTGTGCAGAAAAATACGACACGGTTGATACGACACGAAACCGTGATAAAACGACACGAAAAAACACGAAACGATATAAATACGACAAGAAACGGCAAAACACGACAATAATCGTGTCGTATTTGGATCGGCATATTTCTCTTATCGGGTATCCGACATGACACGTTAAATTTTTTTTTTTTATATTGGTCGTCTGATATTACAGTAAAAAGAAAGTAAATGTCAAAGATTGACATAAAAGCCACATGACCCAGTTGGTATTGAGAGCATGAGATTGGGCATTGGGCAAAAGGTCTCGTGTACGATTCTCAGATCCCATTCCCTGTTGTGTTTTATTGTTATTATTTTTTTTCTTTTCACTTCACGTTATATTTTCTTCTTCCTCACAATCGTTATTTTCATCAGTGGTGGCAGTCGTTGCTAGAGGCGTGGCGGTCGGCAACGGCGTGAGGCGGCAATCGGTTGGAGGCAAGAGGAGGAGCGAGGAGCAGCCTTGACAGCTTCCGTCGGTGGTCATTGGCGACAGAGATAACGTGAGAAGACCGGGCGTGAGGTGGAGACGAGGCAACAACTTCTTGTGGCCTTCGAATTCGTCATCGACACCGGCTCTAAATCCGACCACCTAAAGTGAGACGGGGTGAGGAGGAGTCAGCGATGTTGGTCTTAGGACTGCTTCGGTGGCTGCCGGCGTTGGTTTCGACAGAAGGAAGAGAGCGAGGGAGTGGGGCGTCTCAGATCGGAACGAGAGGGAGAGGGGACGCGAGGGATGTCGAGAGTGAGAGAGAGACCCGAGGAGGTCCTCCAACGGCGGACGAAAACCAGGCAATGGGAAAGAAAAGGGATGAACAGAGGGGACCTTCAATGGCGGCAGAGGTAAGAGATGGGATCTGGAATTTCACAGGAGAGGGGTGGCTCCCAGATCTGATAAAACGGGGGAGGAAGCAGCGACTTATTTTGGGGCCAAAATGAGGAGTATGAAGCCTTTATACGGGATCTCTAGAGTTAGATCTAAGAATTTACGTAATTAACCCGCTATTTATTAATTCATAGAAATTCTACCCAATTAATAGAAACATAAATCTCAAAATCTGAAAGAATTTAATATTGAAATTAAATCATAATTCATAAAATAATATTTTAAAATTTTAGGTCTTTACACAACTAATTTTCACATTCCATCAATTTGAGAGGTATAGCATTTTTTTTAATGTTTTGGCCTCTTTTTTTTTTTTTACAGTAGGCAAGAAGTAGATCGACTCAGCGATCTAGAAGATCGACCCAGCGATCTTGAAGCCATCAAAAGATGGCTTGAATGACCCTACACAGAGGGTCGCCAGTAAAAAAAGAAAAAAAATTCTAAGATTACAATTACAGAGTTTTAAAATTAAAAATATCTATAAATTAAAACTATGTTTCTTCCGATCAATAATTGGAGCCTTGATTCTTGATATCTATAAATTTCCTTAATGTTTTGGCCTCTTAATGTTTATACACTTACAAATAGAGTTCCTTTTTTTTCTAATTAAGGGTTTAAGTATTATAAAAACACACACTAAATATCATTTTTTAAAATTCTTTAGCTATATAGGGTTTATACATTTAAACTTAGGGTATCTTTATCAAATTGGTTTATAATTTAGATCAATTTAAAAAGTGTAGAATGATGTGTAATAGATAAAATATCATAAAGGATCCGAATTCGGCTTTCTTAAGCTAAAAACTATAAGGTTTCTTTTCTTTGTCTTCAATTAGGATGGATACTAGGAGAATCGTAGAAGCGGGAGATTTACTATTTTTTTGTCAAATTTGAAGTACTGATTGTCTCAATAAAAAAGTATTTCATCATGATAATCAAAGATTTCGAAGAACAACATGACAAGAAGCAAGAACAATATGTTAGTAGAAAATTAATGTGTCGAATATTTTGTTTAAGATATCAAACTTGACCGTAATTATGAGACTTTTGTTTGTGATTGTAAGTGTTATTGTATTATAACGAGGGTTATAATTGATAACATGACAACAATTCAAGTGAAATGAAATATATTCATAGTACGAGGGGGAACTAAAACGGTAAATTTCAATAATAATACTCACTCGTACAAGGTACGGGAAAAGTACTAGTTTTTTTTAAACTTCAAGTTTCATTTTTAACTTCCAGCCCTTTTCATTTTTTTTAAACTTTCGGCTTTTTTTTAAAACTTTCAATTTTACCTTTTTTATTATATTTTTTTCAACTTCCATCTTTTTTTAAAAAACTTCCAACTAGCATATAGGTTATCCTATGTAATTTTTATTATTTTTCAATGACAATGTATGGTTAACGTAATTTTTTATAATATTTAATTTCACTAGTGTAAGAAATACTAGTTTAAATTAATTTGAATTCATATAAGATTTTTAAGATGACGAATAAATTTGTGACAGAAATGATTCAATTAATAAATTTTAATTGAAGAATTTATTAACAAGTTCGTTAATAGATTTTAAATTATTAAATTAATTATGAAATATAATTATAAAATCAAATTAATTATTTTTTTAATTGTTAAATAAATCAAATTATTTTAATATTTGAAATTATAGAGAAAATATTGGTATGGAAAAAGTGATGAAATAGATTTATTGGGCAACCCGAACATTGTGAAGGGTAGGAAAAGAATTGGGGAGGGTTGAGAATAAAGTTAGTGGAAAATGAGATGGACGAATAAGAAAAGGGGAGAGAAGTTTTGGGAACCCGACCATTGATGATGATCTTAGGTTTAGATTAGTAAGTTATGCATCAGGCCATCAGCCGCCCTCAACCTCTCGCATGTCCTCTCCTCTCGCTCAGTCGCCCTCAACCTCTCGCCTGCCCTCTCCTCTCGCTCAGTCGCCCTCTCCTCTGGCACAGTTGCCCGCCCAAAGGATCCTCTCCTCTTGCTCACCATCTCCTCTTTTTTCATAATTGCTTGCTCGTTTAATTCAGGAGGAGGGGAAGAGGAAACAGGCGAGAAGGGTGAAGATGTATCCCAAAAATAAAAAAAATAGGGATTGAGGGAGTTAAGAAGGGTGAAGAGCCAGGCGAGGAGGAGAAGAGGAGGCAGGTGAGGAGATGAAGACGTCCAATAGAAGGCCAGGTGCATCATGCCATGATTGCCATCTTGCTGTCTGGTTAATTCCTGGTTGGACGATTGGGGGAGTTGAGATTGGGGGAGGAATGATAATCGGCATCCCAAAAAAAAATTTTTAAAAAAGTTTTTTTTTTTAAAAAAATGGTTAGTATCGTGTAAGACGGGCATTCGACACGAAACCGTTTCGTGTTTTCGTGTCGGATACCCGGTACTTATCGTGTCATGTTCGGATCGACATTTTCCGTGTTATCGGTTTCGGGTATCCGACATACCGTGTCGTGTCGTGTCGGATATATATCAACTTCATTGATTTTCCCATTTTGGAGAATCCGTGTATTTTATTTTCCCATTTTGGAGAAGTTGTTAAAGATGGTCTAATATATATCCACTTCATTGATTTTGGCATTGAATTGGTAAATAAAGAGCGGTCATCGGGGTTCAAATCGGAGACCTTTGGGTACTATCCGCAAGTCCTTTCCAGTTAAACCATTCTGGAATGGTTTTCATTGATTTTTTGCCTCATCATAGTAAATGCCACATATCTACTAACCACCCCACTAAGCCCACTATCAAGCTATTTAATTATTTTATTAATAAAAATAAAGTCAATGGTATAAGTAAGGAATAAATATTTCGAATAAGTCATATTATAAATAAAAATAATTTAAAAATAAAAAATATTTCGAATTTTATTAACAACTCTCAAATATTTAGAATTTGTTTTTTTTTTTTTTTTTTTTTTTTTGATTAGGTAAAAATTCGATGGTCAGACAGGCCTGACTCATCGAGAGGCCGACCGAAGTCGGCAGACGGCGAACCGTCTAACAGAATAACCTAAAAACAGAAATACAAATAACAAGCGTAATGAGTCAAACAGAAATAAACACTACAACAAACGTTCCAGGAAGACCAAACACCCGAACAACTGAGGAAGCCACCGAAGAACGCAGCCAAGCACCACCAAACAGTAGCACCGCGAGCCAGTAGTACAGCAGGACTCTAACTCATGTGGGTAGTGCAGACGAACTCCAAGGAAACTCTATCCCGGATACGGAGTCGCCCTGAGCGCACGACCACGACCCCAGCCAGACCCGACTACAGACTCAACGTCTCCCCCAACCAAGCAGAAGATCTCCTAGAAACATCGGAAGCAGAGCCGCAAACTGCTCGAAACAAGACGCCAACAATCTTTCACCTACAAAATGTCGACATGCCCTTGCGGGATTTTCTCAAGCCCTTTCGGGTGGGTGCACAATTTTATTTTATTTTATTTTTCTTCCAAACTCCCAACCTTGGACCCGAAGGAACCCAAACTTGGGCCCGAAGGCACCCAAACTTGGGCCCGAAAGAACCCAAACTTGGGCCCCAAGGACAATTGTAGACGCTTGAACAACGGGTTACGCCGGGCCATGGAAGCCCGGACACCACCATCAGCCCATGGAGCATCATCCCGGAGACAGACTACCTAGGCGGCACTACCACGAGCATGACGGCAACCTCCGACGACAGGAGGTAGACATGCCGGCAGCAGACCGAGAGACTAGACGAGGCGACGCAGGGAGGAGGACGAAACCAACGCACAACGCTAGCAGCGAGACCAGATCGACAGAGGGGGACGAGATCGACTGAGGAAGGATGAAACCACAACGCCGGCGAGCCCAGAAATGGCCCATCCGAGGCGGTGACGAACACCCGGGCCCCAAATCGACAACCGAATCACACCCCGAACCCCAAAACGACAATCGAATCGGAGAGAACGAGGAACGGGAACTCAAAATCAACCAAACGGAAGGTCGATTGAAGCACAAGAAAGGTGGATTGAAGAGGATAGGATTCTCAGTTGGGTTCTTCAATTGGAAATTTCATAGTTTGAGTTTACACAAATTGAGGATTTCTCAAAATTCTAGAGAGAGGGCATAGCCCTTCTCTCTAGAATCCCCTGTATGCTCTCCTTGAGTTACTTAATTTTAGAATTTTATTTTATAATCAACCCTCATATATTTATAATCATTAGAATTTTTTTTATTGACCCTCGTATATTTAGAATTTTTTTAAATTAATGCTTTTTTTAATACATTACCCCTAGGTTTTATGCATATTACAACCCTAGAACTTTTTTTTCTTTTTTTGTTATTATTGAATGTTCACAGACATATATTCTAAAAACCTACAATTATTTGATTAAGAAATTATAAATAAATTTTATAACAAACCATTTTTTTTTGTATTGTTCCATCATTTTGATACAATATTAAATTCTTTTGTAATTAAAAATACTTGCATTTGAATGCAACTCAAAATTTTAAGCAAAATATTTAAGACACAGATGATGTGTCATTTAGAGATCGAGACGATTATTTTCGACATCCTTACTTTCTGTTATGCCTTTTATGTCATTTCTTTCTCTCACATTTGCAAGGAGGACAAACGTGTGGCAGATCATGTTGCCCATCTTGATCTTAAAGCGAACTTCTCATAATGGATATCTTCTACTACAAACGACGATCTCCATTGAGCAGTGTTACCATCGCGGTTTGAGCCACCCAAAAAATTTGCCTTCTAACAGGGAAAAAGAAAAAAAGAAAAAAGAGCACAATGGACACGTGTCAGTTTGGTGAGAAGTGTCAACCGTATGAACACGTGTTAACCTTGTGGAGTGTGGAACCCGCCCGTTCGGCTACGGGCTGCGGGCAGCTCTCCTTCGGTCAGTCACACTGTGGGTGTGTTTCCGTGGAAGTGGAACCACGCTTTCTCAATTCTCACATTTTCCTATATAAAGAGCCTACGGGACGATCTTGCTTGTTTGCGTGCAATGGCGGAGTATGTGGATTTTCCGATGTTGTTCTTTTACGACGATGACTCTGACACGCCGCAGAAGTGCCGTGACCGACGCCGCCGAAGGATCGAGCTCAGGAGGTGCGCTTTTGCGGCGGCTTCGAATGTAGTCGAAGGGAACGGAATTCAATCCCCTGAGGCGGAGTTGACGGGATGTGACGCGGTGGTTGAGGTAAAAGCGGAGGAGGCCGTGCCGGAGTACGGATTCTTGTCCTTGGCCGGGAAAAGGCGTGATATGGAGGACGCCGTCTCCGTCCAGATCAATCTCTGTTCGCCGGAGATCTGCCGCCTCCAACCGGTTCATTTCTTCGCCGTGTTTGATGGCCACGGAGGACCTCATGTAAGAATACTAAAACAGAAATCTCACAATCTCTCTCTAGCTCCCTCGATTTGAAGCCCTTTCTTCCATTGAAGGTCGACGTGGATTTCCGAGTTTGAATTAGTTTATCAGTTTATTTGTTTCCTTTGGAGCGAACTGGATCAGGAATTTACTTGCAAATTCAAAATTCACAAAACTAATTCAAATAATCAACTGACGAATCCTTCCAATGCCAGGTGGCAGTGATGTGCAGGGAGATGATGCACTTGATCCTGAAAGACGAGCTGTCGAGAGTGAAGTCCACGCGCGGGTGTAGTCGTATGGGAGCGATTGGTGGGAACTTGGCGGGATCTGCGAAGATTAGAGAAGAAGACGGATCAAGGGAGGAGGATGAAGTGGTGGGATGGTGGAAATCGGTGTTTAGAAGGGTGTTCAGTAGGATGGACGAGGCAGTTCTCTCCTCCTCCAGTGCGTTCGGAAACTCGGAGTTTGCCATGTCGGGCTCTACGGCTGTCGTGGCAGTCATCACCCCTCGCCACATCGTAGTTGCCAACTGCGGAGACTCCCGTGCCGTCCTTTGCCGCGGAGGACAGTTGGTGCCGCTTTCCTTTGACCACAAGGTTCGCGGTGTTCTGACTTATAACTAGTAGTTTCTTCATTGATAGATTCTTTTTTTTCCCCCGAAATCTAATGCCGATGTTTGAGATATGCAATGCACAAAAACTCTTCAAATCTTGGGGCACTATGGAATAAGATTAGTGTCTGATACATAGTTTTGAATTTGATCACGGTGTTGGATTATAAATCGAGTTCTATTCACTTTGAATTTGTGAATTCTGAGAGGGTTGGGTACCAAACACCTCGGGGAATTGAGACCTCAAACACCTCGGGGAATTGAGACCTCAAGTGTTGAGTCCTGACCTTGTAATTTCTTAGTTGCTGTATGAGATAGGTGATGTTCTGTGTTGATCAATTGGTTGGAGCCTTGGAGGTACTATAGGAGTGAACAAAGAGGCCGGATAAACTGGGAATGTAGTGTTGGGAAAATGTATATGTTGTGTGTATTAGTGGTCAATGACCCATTCAATTAAGGAAACTTCCCACCCACCAGGTTCAGTTTAGTATATTGTCGTGCTTAGTTTATTTGTGGTTTACAGTTTACTCCTACGTCTCAATATACGAAACTGGTGTTTCCATCTTAAATTTGAATTCAGCCCACATATGTCTAATCTGTCATTCCATACACCCCTACCTACTGATAGAAAGAAGCTCTTTTTCTTTGGAACTCGAGGAAAGGGGTAGAAAGATTGGAGATCAATGGAGGGATACGGGTATGTTAGGTGCTTTGAATTCTTTTCTTTTCCAAAAACAATAAAAATATATTTCGATCAACCGGGTATGTTAGGTGCTTTGAGTTCTTTTCTTTTCCAAAAACAATAAAAATAAAAGATATATGCTTTCAATATATATTGTACGATCATCTATCTTCTTAATCATAAAGCCATATTTTGGTGTAACTCCGGAGAAGTTCTTCGATTTCTTCCCAAATTCCCAGAAAATGAATGTCTTAGTTATTCTGGCAGCCAGATAGGCCAGATGAACTTGCAAGGATTCAAGCTGCAGGAGGAAGGGTTATAGATGCGAAGGGAACACGTGTTCAAGGAATTCTAGCAATGTCACGATCAATAGGTACCATGTCCTTGCTTTGTATGTTCGAGACATTACATGCTTTTATCAACCATCACATGCATTTTTCACTTTAGCTCAGTCATAACTCATAACCTTTCACCAATCTAGTTAAAAAAAATGAGGATCTGACCTTCAAAATTTTCGTTCATTAAACAGGAATTGACCTTCAAAATTTTCATTCATTAAATAGGAGCTTTAGTAGCATCCCAAAAGACCTAAGTACTAGCATTTGATCAGAATAGGCATGGCCGTATGGGTCATGCTCTGGGAATGGGAACTTTGGTCTGTTGTAGTCAATTACGGAATCAGGATTATAATCTTGGGTGGACTGGATTTGCATATAATTTTAATCAGTCTATCACTATATCTATTGAGTTAAAAATTAGAGATATTTAATTTATCTCTATTTAAATTAGCAATAATAGAGTTAATTACATATTAAATATTTTTCAAGTTTTATATAGATAAAATACCCAATAAATGATTAAATTAATCCATGTTATTTTTAATCTATTATCACTAATTTAAATAAATTAGTGAAAAAAAATTAATGAGAGTTTGTGATTTCCTGGGTAGGGCCGTAGCGGTGGGCACTGCGTAGTATACTCCCATCCGGGCTCTCGACCAACTGGGCTATTTAAACAATATAACACATCAATACCTTTATTATTATTATTATATATATAGAGTAAATTGGGGTGGGCTGCAGCATATACCAGCCCACCCCTAAATCCGTCTCTGGTTGTAGTTTTGTTTGATTATTATCGATACTAACTGATCAATTTTTTTTTAATCGAAACAAGGTTCATTAGTAAGACAAAAGTGTCAAAGATATTGCAATATTGTTGCCTTGTTGGTCCTTACCTCTTTTTAGTTCTGTTTGATTGTGTGAATCTGCAATGACTAGCATGAAAGAATAATGATTTTTTTATAGAGGATAGTAGGTTGTTAGCTCGTAGCTCGTAGTTGCTTCAGTTTAAAGGTTGTTAGAATCCTGGTTAAGGGTGGTTAGTTAGTTGTAGTTAGTTTAGAGTTGGGTTAGCTGATGTATATATATATATACTAAGGCTTGTAGTTTGTAAGTGCGATGAAACATTGATCAATAAACCAGAAAACTCTCAATTCTCTCGAGTGAGCAAGCTTGATCTTCCAGATCTAGCTTGTTGATTGTGAGGTGCAAATCTCAGCTCGGATTGCTGAGATTTGTTATGGTATCAGAGCACACGCGGCTCTAAAGATCGGTATTTTGTTCGGATTCCATGGCGATTGAAGAAGGCGAAGCAAGTGATGCTCAGTGAGGTTCCACGTCGAGGCAAGGTAATCGAAACCTCGGAGCAAATCAAGTTGATCCGTTGTTCCTCTCGAACTCCGACCATCCAAGGATGGTGTTAGTATCTGCTCCGTTCAATGGATTGAACTTCCATAGCCGGAGCCATGCAGTGCGAATGGCGCTCGGCGCATAGATGAAACTCAAATTCATCAATGGGAAGATTGAGCGACCATTAGAGGTGGATGAAGATTACGATCGCCGGCTCAGGTGCGATTTTATGGTTACTAGCTGGATTATAAATTCAATGAAGCATGAATTAGTCGTATTTGAATTCTGCACAAGAGCTATGGGATGAAATCTAGGAACGATTTGATGAGTCGAACGCTCCATTGATCTATCAGATCAAGAAAGAAATTAGTGAAATCAAACAGGAGAACACAACTGTTGCAGCGTATTATGGAAGGAGGAAGAAAGCCTGGGATGAACTCCAGTAGATTGAGTCAATTCCTGTATGCAAGTGTGGAGGATTGAAGATGTGCTCCTATGTGATCTTGAAGAAGCTGCTAGAACGAGAAGCTACCACGAAGCTTATGCAGTTTCTGATGGGACTCTCAAACACATATGAAGGGATCCGGAGCAGTATCTTGACTATGGATCCATTGTCGTCAGTGAATCGAGCTTTTCACATGGTAATGCAAATAGAAAGACAGAAAGGGATCACTGGCGGAGTTCCTCAGAATCATGAGATTCTGGCGGCAAAATCATTTGGGAGTGCAGGTGCTAGTACTTCCAGATTTGCTCCGCCAAACACCAGTTCTAGAAATGTTGTGTTTGGAAACGGTATAGGTGGATCTACTTCAGGACGATGGAAGGGATCTGAGTTGAAAAAGGATTATAAGAAGGCTAAGATGGAGTTATTTTGCAACTATTGCAAAGAAAGGCCATGTGAATGACACATGCTTCAAACTAGTTGGGTTCCCGGACTTGTACACGAGGCCTAAGCGTCCTCAAGGTGACAAGATGGTGGCTAATGTTCAAGATGTGGTGCAACCTGACACGCCTCTTAGTTTCAGAGATGTTGCAGGTACTAGTTCGGGTTTGATTGCAGATTGTTCGAACATGAAGGTTGGACAACATGATGTGTCACTGATGAATGCTGTTGTGGCTGAGGTTTTGAGAGCTATGAAATTAAAGGGAAGGCTCCCATGGAGCAAGACGTTTTCATGAACTCTGGTTCAGTGAACTTCGCAGGTATGATTTCGCACACTGATATTGATAAGAGATTATCCACGAATTGGATTGTGGATTCAGGAGCATCCGATCACATAGCTTGCAACACTAGTTTATTCGAAGAATTAAATCACCTTGCAAAGCCTATAGTGATTGGGTTTCCTGATGGCAGCACACAACTAGTGAAATATTCGGGCAATATTCGATTGAGTCTGAATATTTTGCTGAAAGAAGTGTTGTATATGCCCACATTTAAGTACAATTTGATGTCTGTTAGCAAGTTGCTTGATGATGGTAGATGTTTGTTTGTGTTTTCTATGTACAAATGTTGGATTCAGGACATTTCAACTAATTCAATCATAGCTGCCGGTCGTAGAGCTGATGGCCTTTACCGATTATCTGGATTCAGCTGCTTACCAGGACAATCCTGTGAGGCTCGACGACTAGTTCCATCCACGCATAGCACAGGGGTGAGTGGAGTTATTGCTTCTGTTGCAGATACTCGAATAAGCTTGAATCATGCCAGACTTGGACATGTTTCTATGTCTAAAATGAAGTTTGTTGATTGGGCTAAGGGGTCTTGTATGAAGTCTTTTGATTGTGATGTGTGTCAATTAGCTAAACTGCACAAGTTGCCATTTGATAAATAAAGTTTTGTTGCTATGAATGTGTTTGATTTGTTGCATATGGATGTTTGGGGACCCTTTGGAGTTCATAGTTTGTGTGGAGCCAAGTACTTCCTCACAATTGTGGACGATCACTCTCGATCAACTTGGACATTTTTTATGAGAGATAAAGGGCAAGTAGGGGGATTGATCACTGGTTTCTTGGCTCATGTTGAAACACAGTTTGCAACTAGAGTCAAGGTGATCCGAATAGACAATGGTTCTAAGTTTCCGAATAATCACTTGAGTAATCTCTTCAATGCCAAAGGCATTGTGCACCAGCGTTCAGTGGCTTATGTTCATGAACAGAATGCCCGGGTAGAAGGGAAACACAGACATCTCATAGAGATGGCTCGAGCAATCAGGTTGAATGCTGGCTTACCTTTGAAATTATGGGGTGAGTGCATTCTTGGGGCCACTTATCTTATAATCTCCTTCCTTCTTCAGTTCTGATTTGGCAAACTCCCTATGAATTTTTGTTCAAAAAGCCACCACAGTATGATCACTAAAGAGTGATAGGGTGTTTATGCTTTGCTCATGTTCCTAAGCTCTTCAGAAACAAAATGGACGCCTCAAGCAGGAAATGCATCTTTATAGGACATCCTCTTGGGCAGAAAGGCTATAAAGTCTACGACTTAGACACTCACAAAGTGAGTGTGAGTAGAGATGTGATCCTTAAGGAAGAAGTTTTTCCCTTCAAGGGTGATGTTGTATCTCCACCCTCTGATAGAGATGTCTCTCCATTGCCTAGGGTGGTATTTGGAGAGGAGGATAGTTGTCAAATTCCCCAGCATGGAGAGTATCTTCCTAGGGAGGTTGATGAATCTCACTTAGGTGAAAGTAGTGATCTTGACAATCATGTGGTTGGTGACTCCCTGAAGACTGAGAGATCCCCCACCTTCAGTGCCATCTCCAAATGTTAGTGACATTGTGGAGCCTGTGTCAATTGAAAGACATGTTGATCGACCTCCAAGGAGGATTGTCAGGCCGTCTAAGTTGCAAGACTTTGTTTGTCAGCAACTTCCAACAAGAAGAAATGATCAAGGGGTCGAGTCTTCTTCTTTGTCTTCTAGTTTCTCAGTGATCAATCCATAGTATTTGGAAGGTTATTCTGAGAATTATGTGCATTCATTTTTCAATGTACTATCTGTGGTTGAGCCATCTTCCTTTGCTCAAGCACAGAAGGTGCAGGAGTGGAGGGATGCCATGACAAAAGAGATCCAAGCTCTTGAGGTCAACCACACTTGGACTGTTACATCATTGCCTCCAGGACAACAAGCCATTGGATGTAAATGGATCTACAAGATCAAATTTTGAGCAGATGGCAGTGAGGAGAGATATAAGGCTAGGCTTGTGGCCAAAGGCTATAATCAGGTCAAAGATCAGGATTATAAAGAGACATTTTCACCTGTTGCTAAGTTTGCCACAGTTAGGATTTTACTGGCTTTAGCATCAGTTAGGAAATGGAATTTACATTAGTTAGATGTAAACAATGCCTTGTTACATGGGTTTCTTAATGAAACTGTGTACATGAAGCCTCCTCCTGGATACGACAAAGCATCTCAGGGTTAGGTGTGCAAACTGAATAGGTCGATTTATGGGCTTAAATCGAGTCGACAGTGACATTTTGAATTGACAAAGCATTTGACATGCCTGGGATTTATTCAGTCCAAGCTTGATTATTCTTTGTTCATAAGATTGAAGGGTGATCAGATTACAATGGCTCTCATCTATGTGGATGACATGCTTCTAACTAGAAATGATGAAGATTGTATTGCTTTGGGGAAGAGGTCTTTAGATAAAACATTTACCATTAAAGACTTGGGTTATGCTCGATATTTTCTTGGCTAAGCCTTGAGCACCTCATCTAAATGATGCTCTTTTCTTGCTTTGTTACTTAACAGGGACTGTGCATTGCTCTTTATTTTATTCCACCACATGTAAATTGACAGTAAGGGCGTATTCAGACGAAGACTGGGGCACTTGTAGATATACTAGCAGATCTTTGACGAGCTATTGCGTATTCTTGGGAGATGGCTTAGTCTCATGAAAGACTAAGAAGCAGAAACGGTGCCAAAGTCTTCAACGGAAAGCAAATATCGCAGCATGTCTACAACAGGGAGTGAGATTGTCTGGATAACTGGGGTGTTATATGATTTGTGTGTTCCTTCATCGTTTCATGTTCCCTTGTGTTATGACAATAAGTCTACGCATCAATTGGCCCTCAATCCAGTATATCATTAGCGCACAAAGCATCTCAAAATTGATTTCCATTACATCAGTGACTTTGTTGATGAAGGTTTGGTGTTCACTGTTTTCGTCCCTACTCATCTCTAGATAGCCGATATTTTCACTAAACCACTTGGGGCTCATCAACATCTTGTATTATCTAGAAAGTTGGGTCTTGTTTTTCACCCAACACGCTCACCTTGAGGGGGGGATATGGAGGATAGTAGGTTGCTAGCTCGTAGCTCGTAGTTGCTTCAGTGTAAAGGTTGTTAGAACCCTGGTTAAGGGTGGTTAGTTAGCTGTAGTTAGCTTAGAGTTAGGTTAGCTGATGTATATATATAGACTAAGGCTTGTAGTTTGTAAGTGCGATGATACATTGATCAATAAACCAGAAAATTCCTAATTCTCTCGAGTGAGCAAGCCCGATCTTCCAGATCTAGCTTGTTGATTGTGAGGTACAAATCTCAGCTCGGATTGCTGAGATTTGTTATTTTTGCACATGTATCCTACCTAAAATGTCATGATCCACATCTGAGTCAGGGAGACAACGTTTGCCTTTGCGTTATATAATTTTGACCAATAAACCAAGTTACTTTGTTTTCTTCCAAATTGTTTTTTAACAGGAGACAAGTTTTTGAAGCGGTTTGTGACAGCAGAGCCAGAGGTCACCATCACGAGGCGAGACACAAAAGATGAGTGTTTGATCCTAGCAAGCGATGGGCTGTGGGATGTGGTCTCGAGTGAGTTGGCTTGTGAGATAGCTCGCTCCAGCCTTGAAGAAGGGCGTGTTGAGGATGAACAATCCGAGTCTTGCTACAGCAGCAACCCAAGCATGCTGGTGGCTTCGTTTTTGACCCGCCTTGCTCTTGGAAGGGAAAGCTGTGACAATATCAGCACAATAGTGGTTGATGTAAAGAGGACTTGAATGCAGCTAGAAGGAGAGTAGGTAATTGGTGAGAATTGACTAAGTTCATCAGACACATATTTGTTATTATGAATGATAACTTCAAAGGTGATCGATCAACTAGTCAATCGCATACGGTATGAAATTAAACAAATCCATGTTGTAAAAAAAAAACAAATAGAATAATTATATATAGCAATTAAGGCTCTTTGGTTGAAATTTTTGAAAGGTAAGGAGAAAGGAAACGAATGTAGTCTAATTATATTTTAAGATATATTGTTAAAAATTGGTTCAGCTCCTCCTTATTTCAATTATTAATTTGAGCAAGGGGTAACCGTATACCCTATACTCCTCTAATCATTACCCCTTCCATCTTATTTTTACACAAACAATAGCATTATTCTCTTATCTAGATATATTTTCCTATACAAAGTTTGTTTTCATTCCGCTTACCTTGCGTTCTTATACCAAACGAGCCCTTATTTTTCCAACTTGCTGGTAGTGGTAACGCTTGCCGCGACGGTAGAGGAAAAGATGTTGCAGTAGGGGGTAGGTTTGGGGTTAGAAGGCGGTTGAGGGGCGGATGTGCCGGTTGGTAGTGCTTTTTGTGGCCTAAATTCCAGGACACAGATAGATGAATTGAGGCAACAAAGGAAGACGATGACGAGGGAGAGCAAAGTGATGATCAAGTCACTACTAGTGCAGACGACCGCGAAAAGGAGGGACATCAGGAGTTGATTCATAGTGTTAGAATACATGTGGAAAAAGATGAGCATGTGGCCTTGCACGACTATCCAGCCCACGTAGGGGCTTACAAAGTGGGTTCCGTGTGGCTTGATCAGCAATAGCACCAAAGTTAATATGACCACCACGAATAGAGCAACACGGAGTACGTAGATCGGTTGCTAACATCTTCCATATAATCAATCCACAACCACCACCACCATTCACCGGCTTGCGGCTATCGTTATTCACGTTACTCGAGCTCGTTCCTTTCCATGCTAGCGGATTAATCCGCATCTTCTCAACAACCTGTTCCCATGAATACCCCCCCCCCCCCCCCCCAAAAAAAATTTGGGGCAGTCGAGATAAGCATAGTTGTTGCAGCTACCGAAGATCTGGAAGGCAAAGAGCCAAGAGCAAGTAACCCAGCACCCTAAGGCTGATTCAAGAACAAAGTAGCTTGCTTTCAATTTCATTGTTCTCAATGGATTTGCTGTACGTACAACAAATAAAATCACAAGCTACCAATTTACCTAATACATGACTCTTACCGTCTGGGTCACGTGCTCGAAATTTACCACCGAAGATGGGTTTTCGTCAGCAAAAATAATATATTAAAAAAATCACAAGCTAGGATGGAGGCCCTGCTTCAGATTGTGCGTGGCTTCATCCCTTGGAACTTTCACTTGATGTTGGTAGTGGTTTGTTCCATAAGAAATGTTGCTCGTTGATCTCCATTTTGAAATGAGCTCTATGTCTAAGCATTAACTGGTCACTCACATTGGCATTGGTGACGCCTGTTGGTGTTGGGTGATGCCTGCTGATGCAAACAGTGGACCATGGTCCACTTTCTAAATCCCGAAGGTCCTGGAAAATAATAGTAATAGTAATAGTAATCTCGAGAATTTTAGCGCATAAATTTTCGGTTGATGATTGATCTTCTCTTCATTTTGTCCATAATTTGTCCCGTCTTTTGGTGATGGTTCGATGCCTTGGTGTGGTCGTTGACGAAGCCCATTTTTCAGAATCCCATGGTTGCGGGTTTCGGAATCAAGTAAAGAGCAAGCGACTCCGGGTGATCGGGTTTACCTGAGATGCGCTATGAGGTTGTCATCCTCACACCACAACCTGGGCCGATTGGAGTCTGAACTAGCCATGGACTACCTTCCTCCCTTGAACTCCATCAATTGTCGGTTCCCGCTATCCGGGACGAATCCCACTCGGAAAGGCTCTTGGATCCATGAAACCCCGCCTATACTTTCAGAGATTTCAATTCACGACCTCTCATATGGTTGATTAAGGACCTTATTTATAGGAAAATATGGGAAGGCTCCTATATTCTCCATGTTCGACATGTGTCCTCATTTCTATGACAAGTGTCATCTTCTCTTGGACACGCGTCTTTGCGCATGACATTTGGATTTGGTGGGTTTTTTCACATTCAGATGAGTTTTGGGTCTGCAAACGATTTCAAGGTACGAGTTCCATACTTTCGCGGATATGATGTCCGCGTGCCACTAATCGCCTCAGCTCTTAACCTTGTTGACCTTATACTATAATGAATATAGACCATCCGCGAACACTTTCTTTTATTATATATGATGAGGTTCTGTTTATATAGCGGGGAACCTCATTTAAGCTTGTGTATACTCATATTTACTCATACCATCGTACATACTAATATTTATGTTCGTTCATCATCACAGTGACGACGTCCCCGTATTCAACTACTATCTATGAGGCTCTCACCAATTGTGCTTCTGCATGCTTCCAGCTCGGGCGACATCCCATTTGATAGATTCTTAGAGGTTATCTTGCGCTACGATACACAACATCTTCTATGAGGTGCGACCTACCAGTATTCTCACCCTCCTCGAGGTGAGAAAAGGACGAGAGCTATAGAGTCTACTCGGGACATGTCTGATAGAAGAGACCCTTTCAGATGAGATACACGTCGAGCACCACCAGTACCCCGCCAAGAGATACGAGTTCAGAGTATTACATGCCATAGATATTACGAGGATTGACACCCCACTAAGAGATGTCCGAGGAGGTAGGTAGTATGTTACACTTGTGGAGATAGGAGACACCGAGCAACTTATTGTCAACAAGCCGGATGATCTTGAATTAAGACGCACTAACACCTTGACTTCCGGAGCTGCAAAGACCAGTCCAGTTGACATACCCCCATGGACAGGGTAGAAGGGCACCGACCGACAGAGGCCGAGGAGATAGAGGAGTTGTAAGTGGCCGAGGTAGAGGCTGAGGAGACCAATGATCTACTGTAGGGATTGCACATGTATCAATTGAGCCATCTGGATTAGCTCGTCAGGGAGGACAGACAGTAGGAGGTATAGACCTTGGCTTGCCCCCACCGCCCCGCGTGTACTACATAGGAGCTTCGAGCCGCTCCGAGCCTCTGACCCTTCTGCTTCATGTATTATGGCATGAGGTTTTATCTCGATGCTTGCGTGCACGTATATGGATGATGATGATGTCTTTCATGCCTTGTTATTAATGTTCGATATGCTTGGCATGACATGTGCAATGACGGATGCCTTGATTTATATGCTAGACATAGATGAGATAGAATGCCCTAGAAGGGCATTTGAACCTAAAAGAATGAAAATATGGGAATAGCTCTTAGAGGTAGATGAAGTCCACCTCTCGTTTGAGAAATAGGTCGGAGTGAGACCATGCAATTAGTCTTAAGAGGTGGATGATCGTCTACTTCTCGAGTGAGAGCTTGAGAACTTGCGACTACAGTGGCTAGGCGAGATATCGTTGGGATTACCGAGCACCTTGAACATCAAAAATGATTTTTAAAAGGGTTTTAAAAGCGGTCAACTCCAACTTACGTTGACAAAACTTAAACGTGTTAAAAACTTCCATGTCCCGGGTAATCTATGATACTTCACGAAGTGGATACAAGTATTTTATGGGGGTTCTTGTAGGGTGCTTGCTAAGACCTAGTGATGATATTATGGAACTTTTAGAGTTGTGGTACTTCCGAAAAGTCGAAGCGAGGATGTGATAGGGGCGTTTATTGCATACTTGTCTAGACTAATTGGACATGTCACGACCGTGACTAGGATGTTGTGAGAATCCGGAAAGACGCATCCGAGATGATTGCAAGATCCTTGGACATGGTCATTGTACTCTCTATTTAAATCTTCCTCCTCTTACTTTGATGTAATTTTAGTCTTGGAGACGAGACTTATTTTTAGAGGTGGATGAATGTAAATGCTCGGATTTAAAACAATATTTTAATATTATTTGAGAGGTGGATGAATGTAAAGGCTCGGATTTAAAATAATATTTTAATATTATTTGAAAGGTAATAATTTTATTTCAAAATTTTTAAAATACTTTTTTATAAAGTTTATATTTCATATTGTTTATTTATGTAGTAAAAATATTTTAATTTCAATTTTACTAACATAAGTACCAAGTATATAGTAGTTTGTGTGTTTGTTTTATAAATAAATCCCCTTTTTATGTTAAATCAAACCAGACCTTATTCCCTTTTCTTCGTCCTTTCTCTGTATACATTGAATTTCCAAATTTCGATCCTTATAAAAGTGATATGACTGCCCTACTTTCAACCCCAATTTCTCTCTCAATTCTCAGCTGTTTAGCTTCATTCTTCTTCCCTCTTCTTTTCCTCACTTCTAGTGGCGGATCTAGGAATTTTTGTATGGGGGGCTGAGTTTTTTTCCCGTAAAATGACGGTTTGAATTAAAGCCTGAAAACTATATTTTAAAATCACAAGAATTGCTCGTTCAAACCCCTCAAGCAGCCCTATCTATGAGTCTATTTGTCATCAAAACCTCGAAGTTGCCTATTGAAAAACAATCTATAAAAATCTGACCAACAATTCTCAAACCCTTCAACAACATTCTTTAAAAAGAGAAGAGGAAACCAAAAAAAAGAAAGCGCATTCCTTGTTTGTTGAAAACAATAAGATAACAATGGCTTTACGTTGGATATTCAACAACAAAACCTTGCTTTGCTTCATTGCGCTCACATTTCTAGCAACCGAAAACACAATGTTTCAAGTAATGAACTTGTCCATATGATATATTCCTCTAAAAGCCCATAAATATATTAATACTAATACATTATCATGCACAACCGATATTTACTCTATTGCACAAATAAGGTTTTATTTCACTATCATCTTTACTCATGGCATGTTAAGGCCCTTTGAATTGAACAAATGCCATAGGTCCTTGAAGCTCTCAGCCAACCCCATAAATATTTATAAGCCTAATTAAAACTTCACAAAACTGATTCTCTATTATAAGCTGATAAAAGAGAAGAGATGCGGAGAGAATGGGAGGCAAAACTGATGATCTCATTAGGGTTCAAAAGGACCCCATTATATAGGAATATACAAAGGGAACTAGGGTTTCTAGTGTTTATCCATCCCAATATAATAATACAAGATAATATTTTAACACTCCCCCTTGGATAAACATCCCTAAATATTACAAAACTGTCATATTAAAAACCTCGCCTAGAAAACCCAATGGGACCAAAACTAGGACCAAGGAAAAATACAAATGACATTTGATACGCTTTCGTGTTACTGCATCGTTAAAAACCTAGCTAGCACTACTAGAATACAACAATTAGACATCATATCATTTAAGTCGGTCAAAAAAGCGACCGATGTTAAATTAATCTATTACATCAAATAATAAATTTGTGATGTTAAAAAGACTTAATACAACAGTTAACTTTTTTAACAGATGTTAAATAATTAATTAAAAAAAATTAAAACGCGCACCCAGTGAAATTTTATAAGTGTTTAAACGCCCGCCCATCCTTAGAATTTTTTTTAAACACCCGCCCATACTTCATATTTGGGTGAAAAGTGAAAATAGATTTCCTCGGATTTCTTTAGTGTGAACAGATTGACAAGTCCAAACCTCTTCTTTTACCCAACTCTCTGTCTAACCCTCGACTGCTTGTCACCACAGCCGTTACCGCCGCCGCCACCAGCAGTCCAGCACTACCTCCTCCTCCTCCTTTTCCATCTGGCATCTTCACCACCACCACATATACCCACCCTCCTCCCATATCTCCCGCCTCTCCCTCTCGTCCCACTCTCCAGATCTTATTGAGAGGGTCTCTCCCACCGGAGACAACAGCTACCCCCACCGTCGTCATCGCCACCGCCTGTCGCCTGTCACCCTCTCTGATTCCAGATCTATTTCTCAGATCGTAGTGGAGATCCTATTTCAAACTTTATATCTCTATCTTCTCGTCTCCTTTACCGACCCAAAGTCATTCCTACGTCTAGGTTTTTTTTGTCCTCCGCCAATACAACCGTCAGCGATGGAGCCAGCTCCGGGGAACGGACGCTGGTTGCAAGCCCATGCTCGCCGGAGCACCTTCTCTATTCGCTCTATCTTGCAGACAATACTCTTCGCTCTTTCTCTACAATAGGTACGCTCTCCTTCTTCCCTTCTCTTCTCTCCTCATTGTTTGCTTCGCTTGTTGGAAGCTATGGTTAATCCCGATTTGGAAATCTAGGATTCTTAGGTTGTGCTTTATATATATATATATATATATATATATATATATATATATATATATATATATATATATATATATATAGATCTAGGGTTTGTTGTTGTTTGCTGCGATTTTATGGTGGGATTTGCATCTGATATTGTACGATTTTGTGGTGGGATCTGCATCGTGAAGCTCTTATCTCTACAATTTTGCAGGCCAGATCTCTCTTCCATTTCCTCTCTTTATCTCCTACGATATGCGATTTCTCTTATTTTTCTAGATCTGTTTGTAAATTTGATTGATTCGTGCTAAAATATATTTCTATTTGTCTGATTGCGTGATTTGTTATTTGGTTTCTGATCTAGAGTTGTTTGTGGTAGCCACTGGCCAGGTAAATTTTTTGTTGATCCAGGTTTATGTGTTTTTAGCTCTGAATAAGTAGATTTGACATTTGTGTTTTCTAGATTTTTTGTATAGACTTTAGCTTGTTTTCAACATTTGATCGTGTATGTTTATAACTGTCGTTAAAATTGTTTTTGCAGGTCACAAATTAGGTGGCTAAACATGGATGATGGTCCATCTGTTGCACCATATAGTTGTATGTCAGCTCCTTTTTTATGTTTGCAACGGTGTCGGATCCCTCCTGAGTGGAGCTTATAAGCAGGCTCTCAAAAGATTCTATTCCTGCCTCCGTAAGTGGACGGATCCTTGCCTTGTTCCTAATGTTGCGCTCGAGTTTAAATTTCTACTTGCAAAGTTGATGGTTGTGTAAAAACTAATGGGTACAAGCCATACAATAGCTTGTACACATGAGTTTTTACTTGGTGGACTACCTCTGCTATACTCCATGATAATGATATTCCTTCAAAATATTTCACGGTTATTGTTGTCCATATAAGTAAACTCTAGCAATCAGAGCCATCCTTGCAACCTTGCTTTTCCAGCCCTTCCCTCTAGCCTCCTTTGTGATCCATTTTAAAGCACTTGATAAAGTTGTCATAGATCTTCTGGCTCCTATTCATCCCTTAACCTGTGTCCAAACAGAATAGAAGAAAGAGCATGAGAAGAAAAGGTGTCCTTTTGTAGATACATAGAGTTTGTAGATAACCAGGATGTGTTGGATCTCATTGAGAAGGCTTTTAGTTCTTTTTTTTTCATCCTTTTGTAATTGATGATTCATTCTCAAGAACATTTGAATGACGATCATTCCCATTGAGTTAGTTTATAATTTTTACTGTATTTTTCAAATTGATTATTGATTCTCAAGACCATTTTGCGATGTAGTAATAGAAGTTTTGCTGCAATATTCTTTTCAAGTCAAAACTTTATTTCTTTATGTTAATTTGCTTAATTAATCATATTAAAATATAAGAGTATCAAGTTTCATTATGAGAAATTCACTTCTCTGCAGAAACTTGGAGGCGTTTGGGGCACTTCTGGATGAAGTTTGGTATGCAGCTTCCTTGCCATTTCCAATTTTCTCCTTCAATAAATTATATATAAGGGTGTATGTCATTATAGAAAACCATGTTTGGCGATTCAATCACGGACTAATCTACTTACAATTATATATTGCTTCTCATTGTATATAAAGAAAATATATACTTACGGTCACCTTATTCATGGAGTGAAGGAGGCTTTTTCAATGCTATAATGAGTTTCCCTAATAAGTATCCCAACAGCCTGCCCACTTCGAGGTTTACATCAGAGTTGTGGCATCCCAATGGTACATTATATTTTCCTTTCCTAGATAAATGGTAGCTCTTTATTATTTCTAAAGATTGAAGTGTGATTTGGGTCCATTGAAGTGTGATTCAGGTTCTTCTATCTTTGAGATTGTTGCTCATCAACCTGCGTTCAGGGCTACTTTTAAGTAAATTTTGCAAGAATAAACAAGGAAATTCAATTGTGCCTCGAAAAGAATAAACAAGGGCACTCAATAGCTTCATATTAATATTAACATTGAGGGTGACTACTCTGTTTCAGGATATCATTTTTTTAATGACTTGGATGATTATCTTTCATTTTGTCTTTATTTCAACAAGGTTGGGAAAAAATAAATGCTAGTGAAAATTCTAATGGGAAAGTGCATTGATCTGTCATTAGTTTGAGCTATTTGGGCATCGAATTTTCATTGTTCACTTCTGTTATTTCAAAATGATTAGGATAAATGAATAACTTGAGAGTTGATGTTTAAATATTCTTCTCTGTTTGATTGCACTTCTTTGATTAGGATTTTTCGGATATAGTAAATGTGAATATATTGCACTGAGATGAATGTAGTTGAAATATTCTGACGAGAGATTGCCTGGATCGGTTCATTCATAGCAAAACCGGTCTCTTAGATATTCCCTTCTCATTTTATAGAATTATGTTTATTGATCTATATTTTGAAACATTTGGAAGTGGTCACATTTATGGACTTATGTTTATTTTTATTCTTTAGAAAGCAAGGCATCATTTCCCATCAACCGATGTTTTATATGTCCTTCACTCCTCCACATGTCGTGCAAGTGAAGATGGTTCTACTTCAATTGGACATATGACCAAACTCCTTCTTCAAGTGAAGATGGTGCTAGCTTTACCTTTTTTTTTGAGATGTGGCTAGCCAATTTTGTGGCTATGAATAACGACATCGTATTTTGTAAATGTTACAATATGATGCTAGTATTTATGTACATGTTTTCATTGAACGACCTATCATTTCGAAGAACAAATAAAATGCGACATTCTATTGACAAAAGCGTGTTGTGTATCCAAATAAAAGACATCAGATTATATATGAAAATTGTAGTGCGTTCATATGTTTAACATCAGATTGTTTTGTGGAAATAAATGTCCATATAATTATACACATCAGTTCATTCATCTAAATGAATGTGCAACACCAGTTTGATCATTAAAATGATATATAAACTGATATATATATTTATCAAAATAACATCATTATTTACCAAATAAATCGATGTGTCATTGCAGCAACAACATCGTTTTATTTTGAAAAAACTGATATAAATGTTGGAAACGACATCAATTATGCCTATATTTTATGTGGTCGGTTAAATTAAAACAATATTAAATCATAAATTATATACTGGACATGATTATAAACATGATCATTAAAACAAAAACCGTTGTCTATCTTGTTTTATGACATTACTTATTTTATAAATAAAGATGTAAATGTCACTTTTTTGCTTTAGGAGGACATCTTCACATGTTTTCAAAGGACAAATCATGGATATTCATCAACAAGTGAATATGTCATAACCGAAATTTAGGGGTTGTAATTAAGAAAAGACATCTGTTTAAAACCGATGTGAAAAGTTTGGATCTTTTACTACACACACAAAGAGATCGGAATTTTTTTTGAAAGACATCTGTTGACAACAGATGTCTAATTGAAGTTTTCTAGTAGTGTAGGAAAACCCAATGGGACAAAACCATAGCTTAGGGAAAAAGAGTGCAACCTTCTACGTACATTCTTGTATTTCCGCCTTATCAAAAAACTTGGCAGGAAAACCCATTGGGATAAAAACCCGATGGAAGGGAAAAAAAGTGCAGTGCGTGTATACTTCCCCTGAATTCAACATCCTTCTCGAATTCTTCTTATTCTTCTTAATGTCGCCGTCTTCATGAGCTTATGGTCAAATCTCAACATTGTCTTTGATGTGTATAAGCCGAAATGTCTTCATGATTGACTTTGACACGCTTGACCTCCATGTATTGGTGTTGAGCTGCTTTGGATGCACAAACATAAGGTACTTCAGGAACTAGTGTAATTTTCATTGTTGATCTGGGGGATCTGATGTATTAAATGGTGCTTAAGTTGCCTCGTTAAAAACCTTACCTTGGAAAAATCCCAGTGGAATAAAAACCAAGATTAAGGAAAATAGTACGTACAACTTTATATGATACTTCAGGAGCTAATAAAATGTCACCACTGTCACAATTATAGGTAATTCAGGTACTCTAATAAGGATCTTTAATCAACTGTATGTGACAAGATTTTGATAATAATGTTTCAGACATTTTCAATCGATTCTTTCCATTTATATAGGTATGCACCTACAATATCCATCATTTACATTTGAAGCCCAAATTATATTCACTCCTGGTGAATATATTCTCATGTAATCTTTAATAGGCTTTTGTGGCTTTATATTTTCCTTTGTACGAACACCCACTTAAAACCAATTGATACTACACTTTTCAATGTTGGAGCTACAGGTCCAAAAAATTCATGCTTAAATAATCCATCTTTGCATGAATTATTTCTTTCTAGAATTTGGGATATACAATGTATCCTTATGATGGGAGTTGCCTTGTTAAAAACCTTGCTTTGGAAAAACCCAAATGGTACAAAAACCAAAGTTAAGGAAAATAGTACAACTTTTCTTCCCCTCAATTTAGCTTATACATCACAACTTTTATAAGGACATGGGACTTCTGGACTTAATATCCTTTCACAATCTAATCAAAGATTAAAAGCGATCATTTGTCTTCGTATTGTAATATCTCTCTCTCTTGGTACACTCGAACTACAAGTCTGACGAGAGGGTTTCTCGACCAAATAAATTTACAGTCAAGACCCCGCTATAGGATAGTGGAGTCAGGTTCGTCCTCAGGAGAGAAGTCAGCGGTTCTAGGTTTAGTGTGTTTTAGGGTTCATGGATAGCGGGAAAAGGTGGGGAGGTTGCCGTCGATGTCGACTAAGACTTGGTCGATGTCGAGGGAATGATAGAAGAAGAGGTGGTCGGTGTCGGGTAACTTTGTAGGATAAAAATAATGAAATAAAATAAACAAAGATGCAAACTTCCAAGGTTAGGGATCACCACAACAATAAGCATATGCGCAGATCATAAATCACATAAAGATGCATGCTTTATATCAAATAATCGACTTTCGCAAATTCCAACAATTTAGGTGATAGAGGCTCTCGCATAAAAACCTAATTTGTTTCTACCTTTTCTTTAATTAGGATTAACCAACTTTCACAAATAAACCCTAATTACTATCCAATTCATAATAAGATCACTTCCGCTTCAATATAATGAATAAGGAATTTCCTCAACTCTCGCAAAGGATTAAGCACATAGGTAGATGATGATAAAAACATATAAATTCATGGATTTATAAATCAAACACACATATCTATGTTGGGATCACCCCAACCCTAGAAGAAGGAAATTAGAAACAAACCATAATAAAAGAAATTAACTTTAACATTCAAAATAAAACTTAAACTTACAAAACCTTCCAAACGTTCCTCCTTCTTCTCTCTGACCTCCTCTCCTTTGTCGCTCTCTTCTCTCCTCTCTCGCCTCCCCCTCCTCCTCTCTCTCCCTAAGACGACTTGACTTGAATTAATGAAAATCAGTCCCCTAAGGCTTTATTTATAGGCTTCCAACCCTCTCTAATTAGGAAGGAAATATCTATCTATATCTATATCTCTTTATCTACTTACTTAAAGATAAATAAATGGAATAAAGGAATTAAATCCAAATAGGAAAATTATATCTAAAATAGGTAAATCTTCCATGTGTTGATAGGTCTTCTCTCCATAGATAAAACTTGATAGTTGCGGATAGATCTCGGCATTCTTCGGCTCCGGGACACGGCTCCTCGATCTCGACCAACTCGATCTACTCGAGATCGAGTAAGAGTGACATCGACTTCGGCTTGGCTAGGCGTCTCGGGTAGCTGGTGCTCGATCCAGCTCGGTTAGGTGCTGTTGGGGTTCTCGAGATCGAGTAAGTTCCTCGAGATCGAGTAGAATGGTGCTCGGCGTCTTCAGTCCTCGGCTTCTCGACTTGGCACAGCTCCTCGACTCCGGACATGGCATCAGGGTTTGCCGATCTCGACCAGTTTACTCGAGATCGAGTAAGTCTCCGGAGCCGGGTTGCTTCGTCTTCAGCTTCTCGATCAGCTCTTCCTCGACTAGGCGCTGCTCGGACTTTTTGGTCGATATCGAGTAAAAGTACTCGATGTCGAGTAAATCTCTCAGCTTTCTGCTCTGTTCTTGAAACGCACTTTCCCGAGTCCCCGTTTGTCGGATTGACGCATATGACCATGCGTTGGAAAGCTCTTTTCGAGGGCTACAACTCTCATGAAGACTTCAAAGCTTGATTCGAAATGATGAATGGTGAAAAATGGCCTTTTCTCCAGCTGCACCATTCTTAGCTTCTCTATGACTTTCCTTTAAGCTCCAAAGTGCGTCCGATTTCTGTGAATTATAACAAAAACTTGTGTAGACCTCCATATATTGCAAATAAACATAAACTACACAAATTATGTATTATTCTAACCCAAATGTATGAAATGCATGCATAAATCAATATAAAAGTAACCGTAAAACATGGCGAATTAGGCTTACAACAAGGTCGCGATATTTTTAGAGCTTTCATCTAATTTCCAACTAATCCTCCACTTATTGGATATCTTATGAATTGTTCAATAAACCAATCGCATTCATAATCAAAAGACTTCACATCTTTAATATTGGAGCTACGGGTTCAGAATATTATTGTTTGGCTTATTGAATTAATCACTTTAATGTAGATATACTTCTATTTAGAAGCTCTAATTATTCTTATCAAGCACTTCAAGTGCAAACTTAGATAAATGCCATCAGCGCTATCGACGGATCGGGTCATTTCAAGACAACTCACAATCAATTTTAACACTGTTAACGTTAATGAAATCTCTTCAGGAGTTTTATACTAGTGGACATCTCACCATTGTTTGAAGTTACTACTAGAATCTCGATCTAAATCATGCTAGTGCATTATTTGTTGTAAATGTGACTTTTGTCACTATCTTTTGCATTTACTAGCATGTTTGCTATATAGTTCATTGAACTTTTGGTTCACTTCTCTTCCATGCATTATCCTTTTCCTTTCCACATAAATACCGAGTATTTTATCATTCGTGATAAACTATAGGTATTTGATCATCTTTAGGAACTCAATCCTCTATACACATCAACTTCCTTGATTTACAACAACATAGTGTAATCCGGGGAGATTTCGATGCCTATACTGAACATGTAAATATCAACCTCTCTTGATGACTCTGATGGGTCATTCCGTGCGTTAGTATTATCCAAAATGATAAGCTCATATGTAACGACTTCACTTGGTCGAAATCGAATCAATCTCTCAATGCTCATTTATCAAACATATCAATTTCATTGATAGCATTCCAATATTACATCCATATTGCCAACATGGGTAATCTATTTATTATATGTCGGATCTTCTTTTGACATCCTCGACTAGAGGGAAACCACTGCTTTTGGCAATTATCGGTTTTCACGATCTCAATTTATCTGTCATTACACCTCCCTTTAGAGTGTTTTGACGCTTCTCTAGAGCCATCTTCTCATATAAGTTTACTACTTGATTATATCAAGAGACCTTCGAGGACTGTTTTTTGATGCTCTTTTAGAGCTATGTATAACGTTTAATTATGCTTAGTATAGACTTTATACAAATATTCATTGGTTATTTCTTCCCGAAAACTTCAGGTTTTCCATATAGTCAGATACTAAGCTTTAAACCATTCTAACATTTTCATATGATGATCCATTCACAATTTGGGAGATTACAAATCCAAATTAGGGAAACCATCAACTTTGACTTGTTCTTCTACATTCTCCTTGACGTGGGAGTTGACTTATACATGATTATCTATAATCATTTTCAAAATTATGACCAGTATCCTAAAAACGGTCGCGCGCACCGTATCTTCTTTATGTTCTCTACTAGAGCGTGTATCCTCTTTATATCTTCTACTAGAGGTAAAAATATATATTGCATCTGACAATAAGAGAGGTTGTTATGAACCATAGGTCATTTAGCAAGATATTTATTTGAGTTCTACCATACCCAAGTAGATTAAGAACAAGATCCCAAAATAAAGAGTCTCCGGGCTCTCAAGATTGGAACTAATTTTTTTATTAATTTCACACAATTTAATAAGTTCTCCCAAATCATCATTTTTTGAATAAAATTGGTATGATCTCCCCATAATTGTTTCTTCAAGAAACATTCGCAAATGCATAAACATATCCATAAAATGCAAATCAAATCAAATAGATAACTAAAATATAGATTCCATGTACCTTAAAATAGGCAAATTGAACTAATAACAAACCAAAGGCGTTGGATCATTTAGGCTCCTTCATTGGTGATCTTTCATATGTAGGAAAAAAATTATAATAGAAATGTATCAAATAATCCTACGATACTCATTTAATTTATCCATTTCATATGTATCATTCTCTTTATTAGCATTATAAGTTGATATACTTCAAGAGATAACTTATATTAACACGAGTGATATATATAATCATTGTGAATATAAAACCACATATGTTTACGAAAGACTCTTAACAAGTTGTTTCCTCTAGAAAGACTTTGAGCTTTGAATTTATATTGCAAAAGTAAATTAAAAATATATGTACCTCGCAAGAAACTAACAAAAGTAATCTCAATAAAAATTAATACATTAAACATAAGTAAAATTTATTTGGCAACTTCTGGTGGATATCAATCCAAATATTTATCATTCGTTTCAAATAATAATATCATGAATTATTTTATCTTCTTCAGAAGATAAACTTATTGTTTCAGGGATGATATATAACTTCGAAAATTTTATCTACTTCAAGAAATAGAATGTGTTCATCTACTTCAGGAGATCAAAAATATAAAAACATACAAAATAAATAAATATAATTAATAGGATATAACTATTTAAATAATCATTGTTTGATCATCTCTACAGGGATGTGTAGCTTTATCGTTCATCTACTTCGGGAGATTAAATTTAACAATTTTAGCTACTTCAAGATATGTGTCCATTAAGATGTTCATATATTCTAGAGATATGTGCGTTCATCTACTTTAGGAGATAAATTTACTTGGAGCAATTAAATTAAATTAAAAGAACATATCAATATGTATATACCTACAAAAATCAAAGTAAATCATGAATCAATAAAAATTATGTACAAACACCATGGAATATATATCCTCACCAAAATTATGCTAAAATGGATCGATATAGGTTACTCGTAGTAATATGTACTTGTCCCCCCCCCCCCCCCCCCCGAATTAATGTCATGATGGCAATGGATATGTAATTACATATACATTGATTGATGTAATATGAATACTACAGTAGCAATTACGGTAGCAAATGTCATGATGACAATGGATACGTAATTACGGAGTACATTGCATCAATAACACATCTACACGTTTTTTTGTTGACCTTTCCCTTTTACTGTACTCTTTAGCATCAAATAAGGTTTTATTGGGGTCAAAAATGAGGAGGAGCAGGTGATCAGAAACTAATGAAAACTTTGTAAGGGACACCTCAACATTAATTAAGGAGTACGTAGTACTCCTTAATTAATTATGGAAAATACATGGATGACACATTTTTGGGTGACCCAAGGGGTAGTTATGTAAATTACACAAAAAAATTCAAATGGATAAAAGGAAACTAAAATATGAAAAGTAGGTAATGAGTACCCTACTTCTAGCCTAGGTTAATGATGATGTTTTTAGTTTTACTTTTCCAATCAAATATTTGAAATGCAAATTTACATTTTATTCAATTACAAACTCTCAAGTTATTCAAACTCTCAATCTCCAACTTCTCCTCACACGTTTTGGCCGGAATGAAGAGTTAACTCGCCGGAATTTTTGATGGATCGTCGGATTCAAGGTTTCCGATCACTAAACTCGCTGACGATTTAAGGTTAGACATACTATTCTTTATCAGTTTGAAGTCTGCATGTTGCTTTTGAATCTTCAATAGAGGCGTTTTCATTTGTTTGAATCTTCAACGAAGCCTGCATGTTGCTTTTGAATCTTGAAGGATGTGAGAAATACTTGATTAACATTGATCGTCTATTAGGCTTCACGAATGTGACAAGTTGATTGAAGATTAGAGTATGAAAAAACCGATTAGCCTCTTATTTTCTGAAATCGAATACCTGGGGTTAGGGTGCATTCAAATACAAGTTGATTGAAGATTAACGATCGATTAGGGTCCTCAGAAGTATAATTTTAGTGAGTAGCTAGGGTTCTAAGATGTAATCTTGCATCTGATTTGTGGCAATATAGCTACGAAGTTTATAAGTTGATTTGTGGCAATAAGGTATTACCTTCTTTTGTTTCGAAACTAATTGTGGGAATTGCTGGATTCATTGGACAATCAGGGGCTAAATCATATTTAAGTTTGATGAGGGTTTAGGATAATGGATGTATTTATTTTAAATAAGATTATTCAACAAAACTGTATTTAATATTTTGAGAAGAAAAAATAGTATAACTACCCGCGACTTGCCGATAGGCCTGCGGGCATTGGTCCGAAGCCACAAAAATATAATTTGGAGAAAATAAAACTGAGAAATAAGACAGTGGCACTATCCAGCTCAATGATATTATATATTTATTTTAAATAAGAACATATTTAAGCAACAAAACTGTATTTTATATTCTCACAAGAAAAAAATAGTATAATTGCCCGCTGCTTACCGATAGGCCTGCGGGAATTGATCTGAAGCACACAAATAAAATTTGGAAAACAAAACTGAGAAATAAGACAATGGCATTATCCAGCTCAATCATATTATATATTTATTTTAAATAAGAACACATTTAATCAACAAATCTTTATTTTATATTCTCACAAGAAAAAATAGTATAACTGGACGCGACTTGCCGATAGGCTTGCAGGCATTGGATAAAAACACATTTAATCATACATTCATTACGTTATTTGTTTGTCCCGCTATAGTATTATGGGTATAACTTGGTTTCATCTTTCAATAACACCCGTGTTCCTCCCAACTGGGACGATTGTTTGATCTTATCGTCACTGATGAGTCAAGAACGAGGATTTGATCTTAACGTCGGATACGAGGACATTGGGTCCGACAACGACTCAGGTAGCTTACTCTATCAATTAATGTTCCATTAACATTGGGTGCATGTGAATCAATTCCATGACATACCATTTGTTGTATGCATTTGCGAATAATACGTACAGTTGGGTTGGAATCGCAAGACACCATTGTCGTGAGTTCGGATGATGACGCCGTAGAGGGTACGTCAATGAGTCGAGATCACGTTGATATTGCTGCAAATGAAGGAGAGGGTGTCGATGTGCCAACGTCGGATCATGGTGTTGAAGCTGATGTTAATTGCCCAAAGGTCGGGCTGATTTTGGAACACAAATACGATGTGTTTGCATTCATCAAAAGTTATGCTAAACGACAAGGATTTTAAACAAGAATTCGGAGTTCCACCTTGTTAAAAGATGATGAAAGAGGCACTTGTGTGTCAGGTATGAATGATAGACACAAGATGTTGAGGATAATATGTTCTAAAGGGGGTAGGTTTAAAACGAGGTCAAGGCACCCATAGAGGGGACCCACGTCGGCTGTTACAGAGTGTAAGTTCGGGGTTAAGGTTGTTCGTGAGAAAGCGGGGGTGTGGAAGATAACTAGAGTTTCGCTTGAGCATAACCACGAGTGCGTCCCGACGAATTCAAGATTCCTTCCAAATTATAGGATCATCATCGAAGGGAAAAAGAGACGGATCTTAGACATGGATAGGGCGGGTGTGCATATAGCTAAGAACTGCACATCGTTTGTAATTGCAAGTGGGAACCACGAGAATGTTGATTTCAATGAGCGGGACCTTAGAAACCTAGTTGGCAAGGCCCGAAGAAAAGACATGGATAATGGTGACTTCAATGCGATGAGGAAACATTTTGAAGAAATGTATTCAAGCAACTATAATTTTTTCTACGCATATGATGTCGATGACAAAATCACATTGAAGAATGTGTTTTGGGCAGACGGAAGGAGTCGAGCAGCGTATGCGGAGTTTGGTGACGTCGTCTCCTTTGATACGATGTACGTATCAAATAGATACAAGATGCCCTTTGCACCGTTCATCGGGGTTAACCACCACGGCCAGATTTTGTTTCTAGGATGTGCTTTACTTATCGGAGAATAAATAGAGAACTTCGTATGGTTGTTTTGTACTTGGCTCAGGTGTATGTCCGAAAAGATGCCAACCGCAATCTTAACAAACCAATGTCAATCCATCGGTATGTTGTACGTTCCTCCGTCCATTTATTTATTAATACATTGTAGGCGTGTTCTTTGTTATATCCATACATTGTAGCATGTCATTAGTTACTGTAATGTAGGCTTTTAGCTATTGTAGGCTTGTACCAACCTTACAACTTCGATATGTGGCGTTTGTATGCAGGAAACGCAGTGGGGCAGGTGTTTCCGAACACTCCACATCGGTGGTGCATATGACATGTGATGCAAAATGCACGAAAACATCTTAACAGCAAACCCCAGTGGAAGGGCAGCATACGCAGTGCATTCCAAGCAGCTCTAAACGATTCACTAAGTATTGCAGAATTCCAAAATGCATTGTCGGAGGTGATCGACAAGTTTGATCTGCATAACAACAAGTGGTTATGTACTATGCATGAGAATCGAAATCGTTGGGTTCCTATCTACTTCAAGGACTCATTTTGCGCCGGAATGTCAAGCACACAAAGAAGTGAAGGTATGGATCATTTCTTCAAACAGTTTGTCAACATCAATACTACTTTGAAGCTATTTGTTGAGCAGTACGATCTTGCATTATCGAAGAGGGTTTGGGAGGAGGAGACTGCTACATTTGCATCCATCAATAGTCCAATTTGGTGTATAACCAAGCATGTGTTTGAGCTCGTATTCCACCGGCAGTACACTTCTGCGAAGTTTACCGAGTTACAAAAGGAGGTGCAAAAGCTCGTGTACAACAATGCAGTTAAGGTTCTCGACTCCGGAGATGTGTGCGCTTACGACATTGTCGTAAAACAACCTACATACAGTGGTACATGGTGAAAAATGTTTAATGTGACAATGCATAAAGCCACGAAGGAAATAAAATGCGAGTGCAAGTGCTTTGAGTTTAGGGGGATATTGTGCACACACATTTTTCGTGTGATGACTATATACCAGAGAGATATATTCTAAACCGTTGGCAGAAGGTTCTACCCCGGGAACACGTAACGGTTGCGGTACCTTACTATGCCTTGCTTAAAGAGAAGCCTTACGCAATCCAGCGATATAAGAATATTCATAGGAAGGTCGATGCCTTGGTTGGGTGCGCGATGAATAATCAGGAATTGTACACGACAGTGATGACTAAGCTTACAGAAGTCAAAGATATGGTAAAGGAGGCTGCAAGGTGGATGCATGGCCTGCATTTGCACAATATCGACGACACTGGGAGGGTGTATGGGCGGCGATCGATTCACCCGTGTGAAAATGTGGCGAACGAGGAGGCCGACCCTAGAGATATTACACAAGCCCCTGTGGCAGATCTTGTTGACCGAAGGGGTAGATGAGTCGACAGAAAAAGGAGGTTAGGGTATGAAAGGGAAAAGGCTTGGGAGCGTCAGCAGCAGTGAAGCATGGCAGGCAGTCCCGCCTCGAGTCATGCAGGAGCAAGCTATGTTCAAAGCCAGTACAACATGATCTCCTTGCCCACGCACCATCCGACCCTCATGTACAATCAGGTACATGGAAAAATCGTTTCGCATTTAACATACTAGCGATTCCATGATTGTTCGCTTATACTATAACTTTTTCGATTTGTTTGCTAGATGATGCATACACAAGCCTTCCAACAAAGTGGTGGAGCTCACACCGTACGTCATATTCCTTTGCGCATTACGCATATGAGTCGAATAGTTTATCATCGTGGGCTGACGATTATCGAAATTATTTGACTAATGTTTCGTATGTTGGTTGCCCAAACACAACATTCAGGATCATAATCGATGCAGTCAATCCCGTATCAACCCGAACATAAGGTCAATGTCGTGGATCAGCTTCATTAATACACCTTTGTTATCGATCTTCGTGATTTTGGGTAGAAGAACCTGTTATGCATCTATAAATTAAGCAAACAGTTTATGATTATCTTTTTGATTTTGAATTACATCACCGTTGTTGTTGTCTTTGTGATTTTGTTTAGAAGGACATGTTCTGCATCTACAAAGGAACAATTTATGATTTTCATTAAAGTTATAATCCTATCAATGTAAGACTTAAGTTTATGATTTTAATACAAATATAAGTGTATGATGTCATTAACATTCTCTTACAAATAGGAAGAGGGATTACCGTTGTTTCAACTTTCATTTGTTGTATTCGGAATACAATACAAAATTGGAACTCAACAATTTTTAAGTTTTAAGGTCCAATCCCAACCATAGTAAGCCCATTTAAAAAAGCACAATCACCACCCTAGAATCTCAACATAAGCGACACCTTCATCCCCAACCTGCCACTACTAGCGTCTAGCGCCAAACAAAACTAAGAAACTGACAAACAACGGAGTAACTGGCAACATATCGCGTCTCGCTCCTGTCTCACTGGTTTGTTCACTAAATTTGTAAGTGAAGTTTTTAGATTTTGCATTGTTGTGGGCAGGATTAGTTTTCGTACTCCAATTCCATTCAAACGAGGTCGCCCCTCTCTCTTTCTACCTGATTTACACAATTTGATTTCATGATATCTTTTCAATTTGTGTTGTTTGTCGATTCCTTTGCCGAACTTTATATATTAACCGTTATTGTAATGCAATTGTGCCCTAAAGTAGACGAGTAGTAGGCAATTAGTTGTCTAGGTTAAATCGGATTTCACGTGCTTCGGGGGTACACAGGAGTGACGGTTTCGTCGTTTGGGTTTAGTGAGACTTCTCCGTGTGTGTTGCTTTGGATATTGATTCGAAATGGGGAATCATTTTTTTGTCATGAAGGTTTGTGGAGTTCGTTTTGTTTTGGTGAAATTTTGCACTTTCTTAATGTCAGATAGTTCTTTTCGTGGCGGGGAGATTGTGCTGCTGTTTCGTTTTTCTTTGTGATTTTGAATGCTTTCGGTTGTTACAGGGATTTAGACAACATACTAATCTGTCTGAAATGGCCCCGGATTATATGAAGCTAGTTACTCTTACTAAAGTGCAGAAGAAGAGGTGGGAGTCGTTAGCCAAGATAGATATCATGCCCACCAAATTCTTTGATGTGCCTACACTGCAACACCTTGGATTTTTCGATATTACGAAGATGTTGTTGGATCAATGTGGGTTGGGTCCTTTTTTGGAGAAAACTGGCCCAACATATAAAAGATATCTGCTGGAATTTCTTTCAACACTTGAGGTCCATGATGAGGACAAAACGATTACCTTTAACCTGAATGATGTCGAGCGGAGACTGACCCATCTTGAGTTGCGGGAGATCATAGGGGTTTCACGTCCACCTACAAAGAATGTGTTAAAGCCCCCCACTGATCAGACTGCACAAGTTTGGTTTGCGGTCACAGGTTCTGATTTTGACAGTCGGAGGGGGGAAACGAACATCAAGTTGATTCATCCATGCTTGATTTCGGTGCACAAAGTGATTATGATGGCTTTCATGGGTCAAAGTGAGATAAACAAGTTCACTTTCGCAGATTTGGGATGATTCTGGACCTTGTTCGAAAGTAGCAATGCCGTGACTGACTGGGCTTCATTATTTCTTACAAGTTGTCTTCGAGAACAAGGGAAGACGGCCGCTAAGGGGAAGTTAGCTATAGGAGGTGTGATCACAATCATCGCCAGGCATTTCGAATAAGAAGCGCCCTACTGGTTTTATCCCCACAATGGTTTGCATTTGTTCGATGAAAAGAGTCTGATCACAGCCCAGGCACTAAGTCATCCAAAAGCCGGGTATATGCATTGGAAAACACCCTCGTACTTTACTCAAAACCTCTATTTACCTTGTAAACTCCCCTGTGGCCCAAGCCCTGCCGACTTCCGTATGCTGCCTCAGGTTGTGGATGAAGTTTCCCCGATGGACACTGACGAACAACAATCAGCGAGAAACCAACACGATAAAGGAGCGCTTATTATCCCCCGACAGACTGAGCCTGGTAGTTCAAGTTCATCTGGTACATGGCAGCAAGTGTTGGAAGGGACACAAGGAATTATCACCCGACAGACTAGTATTGAGATGACACTTCGGGAGGTATTAGCCAACCAACAGACATTTTTCGATATGGTCGCTCATATCGAACACAGACAGAAATCTAGTGCCAGTGATTTTCAAGACTTATCGCTCTCAAATCTCTCAATCAACGCCAGGTTAGACGGACTTGCTGCTGAGGTCGAGACATACCGGGATATTCAAGAGGTGGTTGCTTTACGTATTGAAAGATTAGACAATTACGTAGGTTCCAATTGGCCCAGTTATATCCCATATTCACCATCTGAATCTATGCTCACACAAATCATCACACGAGGCGAAACGAGAAAAAGTTGTTTCAACATTCTCCCAACTCTTCATAGGCCTCCTCGTGGACCAAGTAGAGGAGATCGTGATGGAGGTCGGCCCTAGTGTTTCTATATGATGTTGGTTTATGTTTGTAGTTGTGTTTTAACTAATGAAATTTGACTAGTTGTATTGTTTGTGTCTGCTGGTGGTTTATGTGTCAAGACTCAAGTTATGTTTGAACTTATGCTGTTGAAATTTCACTATTTGTATGCTGTTGGTTTATGACACAGGGCACTGTTGATTTAACCATGTTTTAAGTTGGACGGTTTGGACGTTTACTCTTGAAAGACATTGTACAAAAATAATTCCTATACCCGGAATCGAACGGTAAATCAACTACCAACAGTCCGCGGACCTACCCGCGGGCTATCTAAGAATGAGGTCTTTTTTTATACAAAATAATTTCAAAACATTGGACAATAAATACTAGCCTCTACCAAGAATCGAACCGTAGATGAAAGAGGAGGTGAAGTAAACATTATACCGCTACACCATCTATTCTTGTTGCTTATTTTGATCACCAACATTTTTTATTGAGATTATCTACGTAAATGGTGAACGGAGAAGCAGACAGCAAATTTACCCGCAGACTGCTACATATGATTTCGCCAAGAAAGGCTGCTACATATTGTTTTATAAAATGTACTCTATTTAAATAAAAGCACATAATGTGATGTATTAAAAATGGTATATAAATGTATATATGATTTATTTTATATTGTATGTATGTATTTTTATCTATATACTATGTCAAAAAACGAGAGCATATAAAAAAACCAAAATTTTAATTGTGTTGAACCGGCTAAACCGAACCAAACCAAAATAAAATAGAAAACCCTCCCATGGAGGCGTTTATATTTTCAGCTTTAATTCAACACGTTTTAAACACCAATTCTATCCTAAATTTAATGTTATTCATCAATATACAATCAATTGGTATTTTAAAGGAGGAATGGAGCCCCTATTCAGTCTAAATTAAAAAAACCTAGGATTTGAAATTCGTCAAATTGGCGTGGAGGATAAGGCCTTTCCCCCAAATTGATTAAGGACATTCAATCCTCTTGTCAATGGCAATTCTATGACCCCTTCAATACTCGGTTTCATTCAAATTTTAATCCCGGCTTATAAGAAGGGAAGTCAGATATCCCACAATTGTTAGCCAAAATCCAAGCTTCTAACCTACTGTTTTAGGCTCTATACACTTCTATTAACAACCCCTTTCCCAAAAATTTCACCAGATCATCCCGAATTTGAAACCCCAATTTCAATCTACTGTTGGGAGGGAGAAGAAGCCGACTTAATTGCGAAACACCTTCCAAACTTAAGGGTTTAGGGTATTTTGTTCGATCAAGGTAGTTTAATTTGATCAAATATTTAAACTAAGATGCGAGGGTTTAGGGTATTTTCTCGATTCATCAATAGAGTACTTTGATTGATCGAGTTAGTTTAATTTTATCAACATGTCTTCCGTTGCCCTTGTCTTCGGAAGCTCATAAGCTACAAGATCATAATAACGACATACATGAGTGCATCCTCCCTATATGCAGAAGGGGTTAATCGAGGTCACTTCTCTAACATCATATTAGACGAGGCAGGCCATGCTTCAGAGCCGAAGAATTTGATTCCCATATCAAACCTTTGGGAAGAGGACACAGTGATTGTTCTTGCTGGTGATCCTATCCAACCTAGGCATGTTATCTACCCTAAAGTTGCCGAGTCTTATGGTCTGGGAAAGTCATATCTAGAGATATTGATCGAATGTGATGTCTACAGATATAGGGATCCAAATTACGTTGCGGTCTTGGTGTAGAATTACCGAAGCCATGCTGAAATTCTCTCTGTTCCGTCAACGCTGTTTAGAAAGGAACTTTGATTCCATATCGAGAAGAAAGTGAGGCATCTTCAGTACCTTGGGTTGGTTTGCTTCCGAACCCTACGTTCCCTGTTATGTTCTTTGGCATTCAAGGATTGGATGAGATGGAGGGGATCAACCCTTCATGGTTTAATAAGTTTGAAGCTACAAAGGTGGTCGATCTCGTAATGAAACTCGTAGCAAGGAATTTTCCTGAACACGACATTGGGGTCATTACCCCTCATCGACAATAACTAATGAAGAAAACAAAGGCCCTTGAGGATCGTGGCCTACGTGATATTAAGATTGGCAATGTAGAGCAATTTCAAGGCCAGGAAAGAGAAGTTATCAACGTTTCCACTGTTAGATCAACCGTGAAACACAATGATTTTGACAAGACTTTCCGTTTGGGGTTTCTGAGCAACCCGAAAAGGTCTAATGTTGCCATGACTCAAGCCAAATCATTGTTTGTCATCATTGGAAACCCCTATATCATTGAGAAGGTATTTCGCATTGAAATAACTCATTTCTTGACTTTTGTAACTTTTGTGTTTGGGATGGATACTCGGTAAGTGTAGTTAAACTGTTGTGTCGGTGTGTGCTTTTGCAATTCATAGGACTGGCACTGGAAACAAATGCTACGAGATTGTGCCGATAACAACTCGTATCAAGGTTGTGCTCTTCTGAAGCAGTTGGATCCGTATAATGGCTATGCAGTGGCAGATTCAGGCCATCCAACAGACGATTGAACTATATTTCCACTGCTACTATTTCAATATTTAGATTACTGTATTTGGACCCCTTTGTTTTGCGTAACACTAATGTAGAACATTATTATCATCTTGTTTAATTTTCTTCTGCGGATTGAATGTTCACATGTTATCATCTTGTATGTGATTCTTTTTTCTTTTCATCCTATTTTTACAATTGACATCCAAATGCTCTTGGGTACACTACACATCTAATTTAGTTTGATGGGTAACCACGGGATGCATATACTCCAATGATCACAGCATCTCATATGCACACCATCAAATCGATTTTGAATCCTATCAACGGTATAAACCAACCCTTCTTTCTCTATTTTTATTTATTGAATTAAGTATATTTTTTTTATACATTCTTCAATAGTCATTGCAAAATAAAAACAGAAGCAAATGTGATTAAGTCATTGTATAATTAAAAATATTTATAATCAAGTCATATTGAATATATATATATATATAACACATGTAATTTCTGTAAATATAAGAGAAGTGCAATATAAAAGATAGCCCAAATTTATGTCATAAATTTCCATATATCACCAAGCCCAAACTACCTTTGCCTCCGTCCCAACTAGAAAGATAAAAGAAGTTTTTGACTGTTTATGCTAAAAGAAAGTATGGAGTATTTGTGTATGTACTTCGACCATGTATGTGTTTAGGAATTTTGTATTGTTGGTAGTGGCGGACTACTCACTTGACTTTGGTCTAGCAGTATGGGATGGTCGGTTTGTGGATGAAATATTCTTTTTGAACAAGATCACCTGTATGTCATGTAACTACTCTACTATGGCTAAGTATAGGAGATGTATTAGCCTATAGGAGTAGTATAAATAGGGGTTAAGATGTATGTGGGACACAAGTTTATACATGTTGAATCATTCAATGACCCACGAGACAAGGTCGAAGACATTTGGAGACACAATTCGCGGAGCTCAGGGATGTGATGAGGAATTTTGCGGCTTCAACTCAATAATCCATCGCAGATTCCCAGCCAAGGCGTGACGAACAGACAAAGATGATCGAGTAGCAAGCGAATCAACTAGAAGAATTCAAGGAATTCACAAAAGCTCAGCTGGCGCAACTGACGGAATCAGTGCGTAATCCTCCGGTACGTGAGAAGGATCAAGAAAGCTCGGATGCAGGGGGGGGGCGTCCTCCTCCATCACAAGAGAAATATCAGCAGAAAGATCAGCACATCTTTGTTCCTCGCATTTTATTCAGAGTCCATACCCATTTGTTTGGGAGCTAAATGAGTTCATTTTTTAAAACTGACTATGTCATTAAAGATGTCATGCATACAATGAAATAAACCCAACATAAAGTTGGCAATACATTGTTGTAGGGTGGTCTTTCATGCCTTGATTCGACAAAAGTGGGCGATCTTACAACAACCCCTGCATCACCAATTTGGTTCATCTACCACATCATCAACACCATTTTGGTTCACCAATTACGGTTCCCTCAAGAACTTTCGCATAGAAGCGTCATAACACACTATTGTGTGTGATAGGCCTCATTCCATAGCGATTTTCCTCAACAAAATTCAGGACATGGTATGCTTTGGCTACAGATTGAAGATATGCATGAAGGAAGCTGCCCAGCGCTGTCACAAAATTACAAGTCCATCGATAGCAACTTAGAAACCCTCCATCATCCAAAATAGACATTTATTGAAGTTGCGAGTCTCACCTAATCGTTTGTCTTCGACATCCAGGTACGTATATGCACCAGGGAAAATGGCCGTGTTTCTCTATGTCAAGAATAGAACAAATGAGAATCGTATATGAAAAGGAAAGGAAAGGTTTAAAGTACAGTGACAAAGATATAGGCCCTTATGTGAATCAACACTGATATCAGTTCCTACTTACTGGATTGAGTAGCGCCTTATGTGGCGAATCATCTATTATGAGGGTGTTAGATTCGTCATAGTCACCCTTCTCCCATGGAAGAGTTGGGTCCTCCTTGTCCCACAACTTCTTTAGTTCCTTAAAAACCAGTGGTTTGTCATTCTCCCAAGGAATCACGTGGCTAGAATCGGTGCAATGATCATGATGTTGCACAATAATTCTACATTACACTCTTGAGCTCGTGAAGATGTTAAAGAAGAACAACCAATGTGAAGAATATATGCAGGGTCAACACTCGCTCAAAACTGAATATTTAAACAAAAACACGAAATTAATATTCTTACCCAGCAGAACAACAACTTGTGCTTTTTCTCTCCCAAGATGTAGTCCACAATACTATCCAAGTTCCTCCTGTCAAATGCAAGAATGTAATGCAAGAGAATATAACATAGGATATCAAAAAGGTATTGACATGATTACATGAGATGCAAGTTGTTGTGAGCCTAATCTGCCATGTTTTATACATACTTTTATATCGATTTCTGCATGTATTTCATACATTTGGGTTAGAATAATACATAATTTGTGTAGTTTATGTTTATTTTCAATATATGGAGGTCTACACAAGTTTTGTTTATATTTCGCAGAAATCGGGCGCACTTTGGAGCTTAAAGGAAACCCATGAAGAAGCTAAGAATGGTGCAGCTGGAGAAAAGGCCATTTTTCACCATTCTTCGTTCTGAATCAAGCTTTGAAGTCGTCATGCATGTTGTATCCCTTGAAAAGAGCTTTCCAATGCATGGTCATATGCGTCAATCCAACGAACGAAGACTCAGGAAAGTGCGTTTCAAGAACAGAGCTGGGAGCTGAACATTTTACTCGATGTCGAGGAATTTACTCGATATCGAGGAAACACCTTGTCGATTTTCACAAGCTGGAGCCGAGATCAACGAAGAAGCTGAAGACGGACCAAGCCTTGGTCGACGTCAAGGAAATTTACTCGATGTCGAGGAAAAATCCAAGTCGACTTGGCTCCTGTTGGTCGGAATCGAGTTGCTAAGCGGAAGGCGAAGAAAGTGCTAGTCGATATCGAGGAATTCTACTCGATATCGAGAAAATTCCAGAAAGTCCGACGTCGAGTTATCTGAATCTTGTTATGTTTCTCTCCAGAAGCCGATGGAGATATTTTCGAGATCAAAATCTATCCAAATCTATAAAGACCTATCCAAGGAAGAGGGATTTACTTACCACATGAAGACATGAAGATATTTTAGATATTGTCCTAGTTGATTTAATTATTTATTTCCATTATTTTATCGTAAGTAATTAGATAGATAGATATATATAAAGATAGGATATTCTTTCCTAATTAGAGAGGGAAGGAAGCCTATAAATAAAGCCTTAGGGGATGATTTCTAAGCATTCTATTCTAGTTCCAATTACATCAAGTAAGTAGGAGAGAGAGAGAGAGAGAGAGAGAGAGAGAGAGAGAGAGAGAGAGAGAGCTTGTGGCGAGAGGAGAGAAGGAGTTGACAGACGGTTTGTCTTCGATCGGTTGTAAGTTCTCTTGGTTTATTTTAATGCAATTTATTTTCCTGAAATCTCTGATGAGTTTCTTGATGATGAAGAGCGAGTAGTCCACCCACTTCTAGGGTCGGGGTGAGTCCGACGGTAGCCATGTGAGGTGATGCGGTAAAGGTTTGATCCTTTTATGCAATTCGTCTTCTATCCCTATAAGCATGATTCTTTTGCGAAAGTTGAAGGTGATCCTTGTTTGTGTTATTGAAGCGAAAGTGATCTTAATGCAACTTGGATTAATTATGTGAAAAGGGCTAGTAACAATTAGGGTTTATGCGAAAGCCTCTATTTTCCTATTTGTTAATAACGAAATTTATTTGATGAAAAGCATGATCTTTTATGCCTTTATGTGTTATTTTGCATCGTTATCGTTGTGGTGTTGAAACCCTGATTTTTGAAGTCTTTAGTTTATTGAGTTAATTTCGTATTTACATTCGTTTTCATTCGATAGAGTTGCAATTTAATGTTTCTGTCTTTTTTGTCGATCTCGAGAAGTTTTTGTCGATATCGAGGAATTTGCTCGATATCGAGGAAGGGTTGTCGACATCGAGTTGCTTTTCTGAGTTCTGTTTCTGTCAGTCGAATTCGAGTTTTGTTAGTCGATATTGTTACTCGATATCGAGGAATTGTAGTCGATATCGACCAAAGTTTTATGCTTTCGTTTTCTTTTCCGCTTTTTCTTTGTTATTCCTGTCTTTCTGTCTGTGAGATTTGCTGCTACCTGAGATTCGCTGACGTGCTTCCTCGAGGATCGATCCTGACTTCCCGCTGCTACATCAGGAGAAGGTCTTGTAATTATTTACGCGGGCACAAATCTGGTTTATTTTATATTTCTATATTTTGAACTCGTTTTCCTCCTACAACAAATTGGCGCCGTTGCTGGGGAAGCAATCATTCACGCCTTAGGTAGTTAGATCTCACGTTTGCCTTGAGTTACTTTGCAGGTGTATGCGTCGTTCTGGTCAAACACCTGAGTTTGACGCCTTAGACGACCCGGAATGCCTTATACACATCCACGATAAACTAAAAAGAGCCATGGCAGCCGCTGAAACACAAGAACAGCTGATACAGAGGCTTAGGAGAGAACTAGCCACCAAGGATACTGCTCTCGCCACTGAGAGAGCACAGAGGGAACAGGAAGCTGCGCGAAGGAGGCATGTGGAAGCTGAGCTTGCCCAATACCCAACCACTGCAGAGGATTACATGCACCCGGCTCTCGTCGTGACTGAATCGGCCATTCTAATCCCTACAAACAATTTTGAAATTCGCACTCCTTTCCTTATTGAAATTAAAAATAATGCTTTCTTTGGTAGATTTAATGATTGTCCTCTTCAACATATTACCAACTTTAATGAATGTCCTCTTCAACTCTTGTTGAAGGTACCACTTTGGAATATGTCATGATGAAGCCCTTTCGTTGGTCTCTAGCTGGTCCAGCATTGAAGTGGCTTGACGGTCTCCGTCCACGATCCCTCACAACATGGGCTGAAGTGAGGCAGGAATTTCTCAACAAATTCTTTACCTACCAAGACAGCGCTCCTTCGCCAGAAGATTACAACTTTCAAACAGAAGCTTGGGAGCCGCTAGCAAAGGCATGGGAACGATATAAGGATATACTGCGATCCTGCCCTACACATGGACAACAACCATGCATCGTTCAGGAGATCTTCTTCAATTCTCTTGACCTGGCTGCTAAGGATAGGATTAACACAAATACTCATTATGAGTATCTGACAATGCCGCCAGCTGACGCATGAGCTGCCCTTGACAAGCTGACCAACTACGACAGCAAGTATGGGATTCCAATCAACTATGATGAGAATGCCTATGCCAGGCCAGCCCCATCCATGCCCCTCTATGAGCCTTCTAAGGAGATTGACACAGATGTCAAGGAGCAATACTACAGAGATCAGAATCGCAAGCTCTTAAAGCAAGTAAAGTATCTTTCTGTCAACCAGCCTTGCATCGAATGCGGATCACAGCGGCACGTCACTACTGAGTGCCCACACACAAAGCAAGTCAGGATGGCAGAACACCACGAAGAGGTAGCTTATGCAGGGGGTCCCAATCGCTACATGGGGGACCAAAGTTTCAGCAATCACAATGGAACCAAGGTGCCCCTAGGAACCCCCCGCCATACAGAGCTCCAGGACATCCGGAAAGAGACCAGAAGAGGGATGACCTACAGACCATCCTAGAGGAAATGAGAAAGAACCATTCACACACCAAACAGTCCTTCCATTCTGCCTACACTCAGATACATGGTGTCAACGCTAGGCTAGGAGAAATCGATGTCCGGAGGAAAGCAATTGATACACAGATTGGCCAGCTAGCAGCAGGCGTCCCCAGACAGTCAAGTACGCTCCCTGGATCTTTAGATCCAAATCCTGAGGGGAAGACTTGACACATCGCAACCGTAAAACTCAGAAGCGGGCACCAACTACGCGAGACAGAAGTCGGAAAGCAGCAGGACAGCTGAACAGCAAGTCGATATCGACCAGAACTTGGTCGATGTCGAGGAAAGTCAACTCGATGTCGAGGAAAAACTTGGCCACGACTCGTCTGCACAGCACAACAACTCGACATCGAGGAATTTGGCCAATATCGAGGAGAATCCAGTCAATGTCGAGAAGAATCAAGTCGACATCGAGGACACTGCAACACCTCCGACATCAGTTCTGGCTCCGACGAAAAAGAAGCTGCCTTTCCCAACGAAATCTCCAAAGGATCCAACAGAGAAGAAATTTCAGTGCTTCATCAAGATGCTTCAAAGGCTCAATGTCAACATACCCTTCACATAAGCTTTTAATGAAATGCCATCATATGTCAAGTTCCTCAAAGAGATCCTAAGCAAAAAGCGGTCAATGGCTGAGATCAAAGAGGAGTGCAGCTAGAGGGACGTTCTTGAGAAAAGGACAGATCCAGGTAAGTTTGCTATAACTATTGGATTTTGTCAATATAAATTTAATGCTTTATGTGATCTTGGAGCCAGTGTGAGTATAATGCCTTTAACAATATGGTCCAAGATTAAGATAGGTGCCCTAGAGCATGTGGATGCTAAGCTTTATATGGCAAACAACAGGGTGGTGATCCCAAAAGGCATGGTGGACAATGTGCCAGTACAAGTATGTAAGTTCTTTGTCCCTACTGATTTTCTAGTCATTGATATGATGGAGAACCCTGCTTGTTCTATTATTCTAGGAAGACCCTTCTTAGCGACGGTGGATGCCAACATAAGCGTAAGAAAGGGTGTACTCATTTTCAACATCAGCGATGAGGTAATTGAGTATTCTTTTAATAAAACTAGAAGGCATACAGGTCCCATGGAAGAGGTAAAATCTATATCTGCTGGTTACATTACTTGCGGGGAGCCTAAGGTAAGAAATATGACTCCTGAAGAGCTAGAAAAGAGGGATATGGAAGCCTAGGTGGAGAAGATCATGGCCATCCTAAACAACGACACAGATGATCTGCTCGACATCGACCAAGGTAAGTCGACATCGACTAATTATTTCTCGGATGCCTTGACAGGATGCAAGTATGGGGTCGAAGTCGACTAGAGTTCCTGGACATCGAGGAAATTGGTCGACATCGACCAATATCAGAGCCCTCTACCAGCAGTAGCTTCGTCGAGCAGCTAACCCGAGGCCGAGAACTCCTCGACATCGAGGAAATTGGTCGACATCGACCAAAATCCTTCTGCCTCGACTCCGCCTTCATCGAAGAGCAATACACTAGAAGCCGGGAATACCTCGATATCGACCAAAATCCTTCCTCCTCGACTTGTCCCTCCTCGACCAGCAGTCCACCAGACGAGCCTACTTCCTCGACATCGAGTAATTTTACTCGAAATCGACCAAAACAGGAGGTCCCCGAATCCGATTCTGCGAAGGTAAGCCAAGGTATGGATCTTTCTTCTCCTATTTCAATTAAAGATTTATCTATACATGGGAGAGGTTTGTCTTGGTATGTGCGCTTAGTTAGGATTTCCAATGATGAGCCTAAGGAGTATGAAATTGGAGACAAGCTCTATGTTTCCAAATAAAGGGATCATTGGTTTCCCAACAAATTCAATAAGAAAAAGATGGGGCCCTTCACGGTTAATAAGATCCATTCAGGCGGACTGCAGCTGATGGACAAGAATGGAGTTCCATTTGAAGCCCAAGCAACATGGGCCCTGCAAATATCACCTTGAGTTTTATGGAGAAAGTCAGCCTAGCGACTATAAAATCTAGAGCTTGTAAATAGACATTTATTTTTTGGACTTTTGGACATTGTTGCTTTTGTTTGTTTTTTTTTGGTTTTGAACTTTTAGTTTTTCTATTGTGGGTATTTCTCTTCTACATTTTTTCAGGTCCATGGGGATAGAAGCAAGCTAAATCGGACTAGGCCCAGCAGCATAACACTCAATTATGACTATTAGCACACCCGTTTAGTGAGTTTCATTCTTACCCTTGTTTTTATACAGTGAGGACACTGTAATGTTTAAGTATGGGGCGGGGGAAGGGCTTACTTTTTGCATATTTGATATATTTGACATTATGTGTGCATTTTTAATGTTTATTTCATGAATTGCTTATACATGGCTATTTTGGAATTCAATATTGATTTATGGGCTTATATGCATGTTTTCCAATGTTTGAAAAAAAATGAACCCCATTTAAATTTTTTTATTAATGTCATGGAAGTTTAATATTGAACTCGATGACGCAAAATTGGATTCATTAGAGATATAGCATGAAATTGCCTAGTAAAGGGAAGTCACAATAAAATGCATATTTTCTTGAAAACCATGAAAGGAGGTAAATTTGATGTTGTTTTTGACATGTTGCATAATAAGAGGATGGAGGACTTTATATTTCCATATAATGCTCATATTTGTATTTCCTAGCCTTACCTATGCTTATGCATCACAAAAGCCATAATATGCCCTGTTTCAATTATTGCTCCACATGATCTAAATATTGCTCATTTTCTACCTTATTCCTATCCGGGGATTATGTTGAGAATGATGTTACATTATGGATATTGTTATATGGTTGTTGTGTTGTTATATATCATTATTTGAGTTTGGTAGGAAAATGTTTGAAAAATATGGAAAATTTAACGAGTGAAAGAAAATCCGATCACCTCAGGAGATAAAGGTAGATCAACCCTGCTCGCTGAGATAATAGTTTGGCGAGATGGGACACACAGGTGAGGAGTCCAAAACACTAAGTATCCGGGGCCATTCATGACACCCATGTTTGCGACTCGCGAGAAGGCAGTGCTGAGGTTAGAGAGGTAAAAGCATTATTATTAATAAAAGCATTATGAAAGGTGATGAATCTTATGAAAAAGGAATGTGGTTTAGAAGGTTTGGAAATACTCTATTTCCCCGGATCATTAACACCACATTGCAAAAAACTGCCCACCTTTAGCCTTTTACCAATCTACTCCTTATTGAGCTTAAATTAAAGTCCTCTTGATTATTAATGCTTTGTCACTTATGAATTGTTTTGCATAACCCTCATCGTGTGAGTAGATGTTGCTTTTAATTGCACATGCATGGATTTGTGACACAAGTACCTTTTCGAGGATGGTAATTGATTGCAGGGACATATGGCAATGAATCTAATATGTTGAGAGTTTTAATTTCTTCCTTTGTATGACAATTAAAAGTATTGCTTGAGGAAAAGCAAGCTTAAGTATGGGGTGTTTGTGGTAAGCCTAATCTGCCATGTTTTATACCTACTTTTATATCGATTTCTGCATGCATTTCATACATTTGGGTTAGAATAATACATAATTTGTGTAGTTTATGTTTATTTGCAATATATGGAGGTCTACACAAGTTTTTGTTATATTTCACAGAAATCGGAAGCACTTTGGAGCTTAAAGGAAACCCATGAAGAAGCTAAAAATGGTGCAGCTGGAGAAAAGCCCATTTTTCACCATTTTTTGTTCTGAATCAAGCTTTGAAGTTTTCATACGAGTTGTATCCCTCGAAAAGAGCTTTCCAACGCATGGTCATATACGTCAATCCGACGAACGAGGACTCAGGAAAGTGTGTTTCAAGAACAAAGCTGGGAGCTGAACATTTTACTCGATGTCGAGGAATTTACTCGATATCGAGGAAACACCTTGTCGATTTTCACGAGCTGGAGCCGAGATCGACGAAGAAGCTGAAGACGGACCAAGCCTTGGTCGATATCGAGGAAATTTACTCGATGTCGAGGAAAAATCCAAGTCGACTTTGCTCCAATTACACTCGATAGTGCTAGTCGATATCGAGGAATCGAGTTGCTGAGCGGAAGACGAAGAAAGTGCTAGTCGATATCGAGGAATTCTACTCGATATCGAGGAAATTCCAGAAAGTCCGACGTCGATTTATCCGGATCTTGTTAAGGTTCTATGCTGAAGCCGATGGAGATATTTTCGAGATCAAAATCTATCAAAATCTATCAAGACCTATCCAAGGAAGAGGGATTTATCTACCACATGAAGACATGAAGATATTTTAGATATAGTCCTAGTTGATTTAATTATTTATTTATATTATTTTATCTTAAGTAATTAGATAGATAGATATAAATAAAGATAGGATATTCTTTCCTAATTAGAGAGAGAAGGAAACCTATAAATAAAGCCTTAGGGGCTGATTTCTAAGCATTCTATTCTAGTTCCAATTACATCAAGTAAGTAGGAAGGAGAGAGAGAGAGAGAGAGAGAGAGAGAGAGAGAGAGAGAGAGAGAGAGAGAGAGAGAGAGAGAGAGAGAGAGAGAGAGAGAGAGAGAGAGAGCTTGTGGCGAGAGGAGAGAAGGTGTTGAGAGTCGGTTTGTCTTCGATCGGTTGTAAGTTCTGTTGGTTTGTTTTAATGCAAATTATTTTTCCTGAAATCATTGATGAGTTTCTTGATGATGAAGAGCGAGTAGTCCACTCACTTCTAGGGTCAGGGTGAGCCCGACGGTAGCCATGTGAGGTGATGCGGTAATGGTTTGATCTTTTTATGCAATTCGTCTTCTATCCCTATAAGCATGATTCTTTTGCGAAAGTCGAAGGTGGTCCATGTTGCTGTTATTGAAGCAAAAGTGATCTTAATGCAACTTGGATTAATTATGTGAAAAGGGCTAGTAACAATTAGGGTTTATGCGAAAGCCTCTATCTTCCTATTTGTTAATAACGAAAGTTATTTGATGAAAAGCATGATCTTTTATGCCTTTATGTGTTATTTTTCATCGTTATCGTTGTGGTGTTAAAACCCTGATTTTTGAAGTCTTTAGTTTATTGAGTTAATTTCGTATTTACATTCGTTTTCATTCGATAGAGTTGCAATTTAAAGTTTCTGTCTTCTTTATCGATCTCGAGAAGTTTTTGTCGATATCGAGGAGTTTTCTCGATATCGAGGAAGGGCTGTCGACATCGAGTTGCTTTTCTGAGTTATGTTTCTGCCAGTCGAATTCGAGTTCTGTTAGTCGATATTGTTACTCGATATCGAGGAAGTGTAGTTGATATCGAACAAAGTTTTGTGCTTTCGTTTTCTTTTCCGCTTTTTCTTTCTTATTCCTATCTTTCTGTCTGTGAGATTTGCTGCTACCTGAGATCCGCTGACGTGCTTCCTCGAGGATCGATCTTGACTTTTCGCTGCTACATTAGGAGGAGGTCTTGTAATTATTTGCGTGGGCACGAATTTGGTTTAATTTATATTTCTATATTTTGAACTCGATTTCCTCATACAACACAAGTTGGTAGACTAATGAAGCAACCCTATTTCAGAAGTACCTGATTCTTGATGACCAAATCCCTACATTGAAATTGTCAAAGCAAAACTGAAGAAACTCATCAGAAAACGGCCTTTTAAACAATGGTAGACGGATTAAAGTATGTTAGACATAGCAAGAATAAAAATAACAGGTTGACCTAAGGATTATGCATATAACAACAACAGAAGGGGTCTTCAAACAATGTAAATACATGCTTTCTTTGCAACCATTTTCCCAAATTCGTATCCCGGTTTAGGGTCTGAAACAATGTCAGCTAGTAACCCATCCGCATCAAGAATTAGAAGCTTTTTTTTCTCATTCCTCTCCTGGTTTCCTAAAGATATATCATCCGCGTAAGGCCTCTTCCCATTATTCCTCCTAATACAAAAGGCAATTTTTTTTTATCCATCTATTGTAGAATATTCAGGACCACATAATTTATCACCAAAAGAACATACCAGAATTTGTACAATATGGAAGCATCAATGGTATTTTCCCACTTACAGAGAACACACATCGATTTCATGACAATATTTGTACAAAGTAAAGTCTTGACAAGACAAATGATGTGCATAAATACGAAGTAAATCAAATGCCAATTATGTAGATGATGAGATTCATCTACATAAATGGCATTTGATTTACTTCGTATTTATGTACATCATTTGTCTTATCAAGGCTTGAAAACTACAAACTAAGTTATGATATTTCGCATTACAAAATACAAAAAAAAAAAATCAAACTCTACAGATTTCGAATATACAAGGCACACAAATTTCATATTGTAGAAACCTAATCTACAAACCCTAAATTCAGATTGTACAGGCCCTAATTTCAACTGTAGAGGCAAAGAACAACAAACCCTAAATCAACAAGCCAAAAATCACCTAAATAAATGCACAAATCCTAATCTACAAGCAAAAGTCAAGAACGACAAACCCTAGATTTCGAATTTGGGATTGCCCATAGATTCCAACAAGCAAAATTCAACAACGAGGAGAGAAGAAAGACAGAAGAAGGACATAAGAGAATAACCGGAGAAGAGAGAGCGTACCTGAGCGTAGAGAGAGCGAGCGAACAGATCAAGAGGAGAGCGTGATATCAGTAGCCCCTCAATCCTCATTATAACTGTCATTATAAATGCCCGCAGACACTGTCATTATAAATGCCCGCATGCTTATCGACAATCTGTTGTCTCTCATTATAACTTCCCGTAGGCTTATCGGTAATCTGATGCCTCTCATTATAACTGCCCGTAGGCTTATCGACAATCCGCTTCCTCTCATTATAAATGCCCGCAGGCTTATCGGCAATCCGCTGTCTCTTATTTTTGTATAAAAAATAAATACATAATAAACATTTGTGGAAAAACGAGATTACTGTAGTTATTAATTTATTAAAAACAGGTAAATAATTTTTAAAGAACATCTTATAAAAATGATATTTTGTAAGAATCGATTATAAACTTTATATATACACACAAACAAATGCCTGTAGGCCTATCGGCAATCCGATGGCTGTCATTTTATTTTTGTTCAATGTTTTCGTATTAAAACTAAAGCTTGGTTCTATTTCCATTAGTACTAATTTGTAGAATTTATAAAATGGGTCATTATATGGAATAAGGATTCTAGAATTTATAAAACGAGAGTAAATTTTAAAATATATAGTATCTTTTTTAAAAATAAAGCTTGGTTATATTTCCTTAGTTTTTAGGATATGATTTTTTTTTAAAAAAGTAAGTTTTAAAATATATAGTATTTTTTTTATCAGAAAAATATATAAAATTATGCTAGTTTTTTATTAACAAAAAAGAAAAAAAATCAAGATAAAATGAGGCACAAATCTCGTCCAGTCCCGATCCCAGTGGGATTTGAGATTTTTTTTTTAATTCCGTCCCGATCCCATTCCATAAACGCCATGGAGTATAACTTATAACGTCATTTCAAGAAATGAATTCCATAGAATAAAACAATTTCGAGAATAAAACAACTTTGATAGAACAAATATTATTCGGTTGAGCAAACAATTTAGGAAGACCAAAAGCAAGAGGAATTAGACATATTAAGTAAAACACTCTCTTTTGGAGAGAAGCTCCAAGAGAGGTTCCACCAGTCTGCCGCCGCTTCGGGTCGGTGTAGATCACTCATGTCTCTCTGAGCCATCCTCTTCCTTGTGAAAACGGAAGAAAACGCTCTCATTCGGGAGCCCAAAATCTCTTTCGAGAGGCCTAAATCTCCTTTGGGAGCCCGAAATCTCCTTCGGGAGCATGAATTTATCCCCAATTTATGCACTAACTCATCAAATCCTTCCCAAACCAAGTATAATTGCGGAAATCAGTTCTCAAACCAGGTTTTGTGTTCTCTAGCAGTCATTGATGGTACTGAGTTTCTAGCGGTGGTGTCGGTGGTGGCCTGGTCATCGCCTTCTTCCTTGTGGCTTGCGCCATCTGTTTTCCGCCCCCAAATCTGCCTTTTCTCCAGTCGAGTGTGGTTGGTTTGGAGTCGATTGGTTCCCAATCTTCTCCTTCCTCCACCTCCGCTCCGTCTCGACCCATCCTTCTTGATTTGGTTGTTCTTCTAGGCTTCTCATCTCTTCGGGTTTGGCCTGGGTTGCCGCCCCGGGTCCTCTCCTCCAGTTCTCCTCCCCGGCTTGTGTGGCCTCTCGCAATCATCTTTTGCCTCTCCGTTGCAATGGTATGGTTCTCTCGATCATCTAAAATCCTTAGGGCCTGGTTTTTGCTAGTGGGCTTTCCGGCGTGGTTTGGCCTCCTCTGCCGCCTTATTCGGTTCCCCTCTGTCGTTCCCTTCACACCTTTTATTCCCTCTCCGACAGCCGCCTTTCTGCTAGTGATTGTTGTAAGGAGTGAATCAAGTATGAAATATAACGAAATAGATCAAACCAGACTTAGGCCCCAGCAAATAAATACAAGACTCCTCCAATGCAGTAAGAGAAAGTCAGGATCGAATCCTCGAGGAAGCACGTCAGCAGTTCTCAGGTAGCTGTAGATTCTCACAACAGCAGCAGAAAGACAGAAACACAGAAACGCAGAAACGGAAAGAAAGAAACAAATAACCCGGCAAGGGCAGCTAAACCAAAAGCAAAGACAGAAACTAAAGACAGAAAGTAAAGTAAAGCAAAACAGAAGCAAGGCAGCAGGCTCGTCAATCTCGACGACAGCAACTCGAGATTGACAAAGACAGTCGACAACAGTAACTCAGAAAACGAAAACAAAGCAACTCGATGAAAAACTCTCCTCGACCTCGACAAGAGGTACTCGATCTCGACCAGAAACAGTAAAGGCAGAAACTTCAAATCGACAAGAAAAGCAGAAAAACCAACTCGACTAAGACCAAGCCTACTCGAGATCGACAAGATCTCCTCTATGTCGAGTAACAATGCAGAAAACTATAAATTGCAGAATTAAAGACAAACCCAGATTTTTGACAGAAATAAACTTCAATATATTAAAAGACTTCCAAGGCCAGGGTTTCAACACCACAACAATAACCATGCAAAGTAACACATAAAGGCATAAAAGATCATGCTTTCCATCAAATAACTTTCGTCATTAACAAATAGGCATATAGAGGCTTTCGCATAAACCCTAATTGTTACTAACCCTTTTTCACATAATTAATCCAAGTTGCATTAAGATCACTTTCGCTTCAATAATACAAACAAGGATCACCTTCAACTCTCGCAAAAGAATCATGCTCATAGGGATAGAAGATGAATCGCACAAAAAGATCTGACCTTTATCGCATCGCCTCACATGGCCACCGTCGGGCTCACCCCAGCCCCAGAAGTGGGTGGACTACTCACGCCTCATCGCAATTGCAGACATTGATTGAAAAGAAATAACTTGCATAAAACTAAATTCAAAGCCTTTACAATCCTGGCAATCAACTTTCGCAGAAAGCCAAAACCTTAAAAACCTTAGAACTCTTAAACTACTCCATGGAACTAACTAATTGTGTCTTGAATTGAATGAATAAAACTGAGCCCCCTAGGGCCTTATTTATAGGCTTCATTCCCTAGCTATTCTAGGAAAGAAGATATCTATCTTTATCTAAAATTATATCTAAAAGCATAAAAGATAAATAAATGTTTAAAGGAATTAAATCTATAAAGAAAAGATAAAACTAATTATGGTAGGTCTTCATGATGTTGATAGATCTTGTCTCCTTGGATAGAACTTGATGGAATCGGATAGAATCTTCCGCCTTCGCGCCCAAGGAACTCCAATTCTACTCGGACAGGGCTCGTCGAGAAGTTTCTGGAAGCTGGGTCTAGTCGACCTCGAGTAGGGCTCGTCGAGGTCGAGTAGCATGGTTCGTCGACTGGACTCCCTCGGCTAGGACTGCTCGATGTGGCTCGGACTTGGGTTCCTGGTGCTCGTCGATCTCGACCAACTCTTGTCGAGATCGAGTAAGGCTGGTTATCGACTAGGCTTCCTCGAGTGCTCTCTTCGGCAAGCTCGGATCTGGACTCAAGGTCTTGTCGATCTCGACAAGGGTTCGTCGAGATCGAGTAGGTCTCTTCCCTTCTGCTCCCGCGAGTTGCTTCATCCGCTGGCAGCGAGTTGCCTCTTCCGCGGCAGCGAGTGGTCCGCTGCAGCGAGTGGAGTCGCTGGCAGTGAGTCTCGCCTGGTCGTCCTCGGCTTCGTCCTCGGCTTCTCGGGCAGCTCTCCTCGTCGACTCCGGGCATGACTTTGTGCTTCGTCGATATCGACCAGGGCTTCGTCGAGATCGAGTAGAGTCCCGGAGCTGAGGGGTCTGGCTCTCTCGATCAGGCTCTGTCGACAAGGTTGCTCGGACAAGGCTTGTCGAGGTCGAGTAAGCCTACTCGAGGTCGAGTAGCCTTGGCTCGTAGACTTGTTCCGCTGCTTTGACCTATGACTTCTGTAGTGGTTTTCCGAGCTTTTCCGACCTTCTGTAGAATTGCTGTAAAACGCCTCGATTTCTGCGAATTAAACAGAAACTGGTGTAGATTCCATAATTTGGCAAATAAACATAAACTACATAGATTCTGTACTATCTTAACCCAAATGAATGCAAGGTATACAGAAATCGATATAAAAGTTACTGTAAAACATGGCAGATTCAGTTCACAACAGTGATATTGCTCTTCTTGGTGGCTGGGTGGTGGTTTCAATGGAGATCTCTTCCCCATCCCTTCTCCGGGTCTCCTTTGCATCGGGCATGCCTTGGGCCCTAAGGTATTGTGATGGCTTGTATTGTGATGTTTGGCCCTTGTTTTGCTTTGGCCCATTAAAAAAAGAAAGAAAAAAAGGGCTTATTAAATTAAAAATTAAATGTTAAAACTTAAAATATTATAAATTTAATGAATAAATTTCGGGCCGGTTGCTATTTCCCACTTGGGCCTCCGGTGCGTTCGTTTCAGGCAATGGGTGGCTCTGCTTGTGGCGTGACTCGTCTTTCTTTCCGTGTGATGGGGTTCTGGCAGTCGGAGTCGGGCCGAGGCAGTGTGTATCGAGGCGTCTCCTTTTTCCGGAAGATTGTTTCCTTGGAGGTCCGCCTTCACTGCCCACAGGTGTTTCCTGATGTGTCGATGGCATGCGGTGCTGCTTCCGGGGAGTGCTTGACTTCGTCTTTCGTCTACGTCCTCATCTTGTTTCAGTCTGATTGTTTCGTGTTTTGCCTGCACCATATTTTTTATTTTTGTTGTTTAGACAGTTTACCGTCTGCCGACTCTGTCGGCCTCTCGAGGATTCCGGCTTGTCTGTCCTCGAATTATTTCCTTATAAAAAAAATGACGTATTAAATTAATAATCAACAAATTAGAAACTGATCAAATATGATTCCAATGACTCCAATGACGTATTGCTTACAAAATATGGAATTCTCAAGGTATGCGTACATAAACTTTCAAAATGATAAATTTGTATACAAACTATAGCATGTTAAACCAATATTAATACGATGTCTATAATTTACAAATGAAAAATTATTTCGATCTCAAAATGTAATAAAAGAAACTTTGATATACGGTTGCAAAATTTAAGATGAACAATTACTGTTCATTATCTTCTAAACCAGCCCCTTTTGTCACCATGGTGTTGAAGTTGTCATCAACTCACCGGTTGTATTCATAATCACTTATGGAGCCAATTTCAAAAGAATCCTTTTAATTTTATATTACATATTGTAGAAGAGAAGAAGCAACCTAGGGTTTTGAATTTCTTCATCTCTATTTCCATGAAGAACAAACCAGAGTAAAACCCCAAATCCAAAAATCGATTTTCGGATGTTGACCAAAACCTAAATTAATGTTGGGGCTTTAGATATTTCTTGGATCATATTCTCAATTTCATTCATCCTCTTGCCTAATTCGAGCATCCATAGCCCAGATTTCTTCACTTTGGTTCGCTTCTCACCGACCTCGAGCCCTAAATCCATAATACGATTGCTCACCCTGTTCGTGACACTTGTTCTTCCCCTCGCCCATCATTCCATCTAGCCTTGTCGGTGGCGTTGACGCCTCTAGTTGCTTTGATATGGACTCCGTTGGTTGTCCGTCGCAGCGTGCTGTCGGGGTTCGAATCCAAACCCTAGTTTTTCACGCATGTGATTCTCTTGGTGCTACTCCCTCGGGATCAGCTGCTCGCCATCGCCCATCCCCGGCTAACCCTAGTGGTGCTGCCCTCGGTTTGACCTGCCCGGTTCTCCGATGGTGAACTCTCCTTGGCGGCTTGCAAGTTGCAGTGATGGGCTAGTGACATGCAAGGTGTCCCCCCCGGAGTATGATAATGCTAAATTAAAATTTTACAATAAGATGCCAAAGTTTCTTATGTATTACATTTTGAGTTCAAAACTATTTTTCATTTGTAAATTATGGACATCGTATTAATATTGGTTTAACATGGTATAGTTTGTATATAAATTTGTCATTTTAAAAGTTCGTATTATTATTGGTTTACATCCGATAGTTCATAATATTTTTAGTCATTTTTCCTAAATTATATAATTCAATCATATATTGAATACAGACCCAAAGTAAAGGTTACAGGGTTCATATGAGCATATTGACATGGAAAAAAGGAATAAAATTATTAAATTTCCAAAGCATTACAAGTGGAAGAAAAGACTTTGATAGTGAACATTAGTCAAGTTAAAAAAAAAAACTAGGCACAATTAATAATTACTTATTTTTCATTTAAGATATGGTGGTTTCAATTCATGTGTTGAGATAATACGATAGTGCGATTAAAATAAATTCGATCGTTTAATATATTATAAAACTTATAAACTTATCACTTCAGGGATATCCTTTACAAATTTAATCTAACTGCTTTAGGGATTGAATGTATTTTATCGGCTTCAGGGAAATTACAAATTCAATCGATTCAACCAATTATTTGAGATTAGTGTATTCGCTTCAGGGGTATTACAAATTCAACCGATTCAACCACTTATTTGAGATTAGTGCATTCGCTTCAGGGGTATTACAAATTCAATCGATCCGCTTCAGGGGTATTACAAATTCAATCGATTCAACCACTTAATTGACATTAGTGTATCCGCTTCAAGGGTATTACAAATTCAATCGATTCAACCACTTATTTGAGATTAGTGTATCTGGGGGTTATTACAAATTCAATCGATTCAACCACTTACTTGAGATTAGTGTATCCACTTCAGGAATTATTACAAATTCGATTGATTACGATTTATTTAATCACTTCAGAGATTAAGATTAATTTATCCACTTCAAGGATATTATATTACAAATTCGGTTAGTTCAACCACTTCAATTTAGTAATTGAGATAAATTTACCCACTTTCCATGAAGAAATATCGAAAAACTCGATCACAAAATATCAAAAAACTCGATCACAAGTACGTAAGAGCAGAACAATTATCACAAGTAAAGGTATATTGATTCAAGGGACGTGTGTGGCCTAATAAGAAGTTGTTTGGAGCTCCTTTTTCCCAATTTTTTCTAACGTACCCAGGCACATGTTAATACAAAAATAGCTCGAAAAACATGAAGATATAAAGAGATTTCTCACCCAACACTTTCTTGGTCCACTTCTTCTTCTCCCGAGTGGCTCTTGAGGCGATTTGAGGCCGAAACTTCTAGATCCACTTCTTGGGTGAGTGAGAGGAGTTAGTTTAGGAATAAAGGAGAGAACTTGAAGAGTTGAGAAGTGAAAGGGAGAGAAATTTTGCTAACTTACCCTTTCTAGACCAAAAACCAAGCAAACGAACTCCGGGGCTTAGATCCTATACTTTCGGGCTGATATGTGCCTCCGACTGACCTACTTGGCTCCTTAGAAGGTGGTGAGGGCTGCTGAACTCCTTGGATCTTGAGGATGAGAGGGAAAAACAGTGTGGGGTTGTGTTTGGGTGGTGATGCTGAGAGGAAGAGGGGGAAGAGGAGATGACTCTCCTTGGTGTTTTGGGTGCTGGTGCCGAGAGGATGAGAGGGTGGCTGAGGTGGTGGTTGTGGGTATGGGTTGGGGCGGCACAAAGGAGAGAGGAGAGATCGAACAAATAGAGTGTTTAGGGTATTTTGGGTTTGTGAGATGTGAGGGCTTCCAACCTTCTGCTCACTTTTAAGACACAACGCTTTCTCAAGTTTTGTCATATGAAATGAAGTTTGAAATTGGGTGATGTCATATCCTTATCATTTTTAACTAGATAGTTGAGGATGAGATGGAAGACAAGAGTGAGATTTGTCTCCCTTCCAAAATAGGGGCGCACAAAAGGGAAGGGAAGGAAAATGTTAAGGTGGGTGTCTCACGCAATTAAGGTAAGTATCTTTGACCAAATTCAAATTTGTCACATGGGATCACTTGGGGCCAGGGTTTGGTGTGGAAATCTCAGCTAGGGTTTGGAGAATAGGAGTCTGAGCCTTGGTTCTGACGTTGAAATCTTGAATCCCGAGGGACGTCCCGAAATTAATTTCTGATGTTAGCTTTTCGATTCCATCTCTCTCTTATACAAAATTAGATTACAAAACCGAGAATCGATGTTGCTATGTTAGTCTTAAGATTTTAGTTAGGTTGGAAATCCACTTTATGAGATCAAAGACCGAGCGAAAGAGTTTTTACGCTAAATTCTACTTTAAAATTCATTTTAATTTTTCTTTTTTTTTATGAGAAATTAGGATTTAAAAAAATCCGAGTCTTTGCATCATCCACCTCTAAAAACAAGTCTTGTCCCCGAGACTAAAACCAAAACAGAGGAGGGGGTGCCTCGCAGTGTGGAAAGTGATTATCATGACACTCCCAAGGTCGAAGAAGAATGTAGTATGGCCTTACCACATTCCACTTCGGCTCATGGGTCACATCATACTGAAATGCCATACACCACCGCTGAGTCTCAGCAAGCAGCCACAGGTGCCCTCATAGATGCTCGTATCCGTTCCGCGGAGCTTTGTGACATAGCTCGGATCGGGTTTAGTTTCTTAAATCCCCGAATTAGTAGTTTTGGAAAATCTATCTATATGCAATGCAATCCCTCCCTCACACTTAAATTTTTCATTGTCTTCAATGAAAATTAAAGACAACAAAATTATAAAAACACAAAGGAAGAGATAAATGGAATACTCATAATGTGGTGGAAAGGTGGATTTATGAACCTTCATGGATGAACAAAGAGTAACTAGAAACATCCGTAGCTCGTGCCTTCATCTCGATCTGCAGTGTTAGGTGCCCATACCGAAAATGCCAAACACAAACTAACCTAGAACTAAAGAAAAATGCAAAACAATAATTAAACTCAAGATGAAAAAGATTATTACCTATCTTGGGTTGCCTCCCAAGCAACGCCTTTCTTTTATGTCATTGGCATGACTTATTCTCAATCTCAATTCCTTTCCTATCAGACATTGTCAAGGCCCTCAATAGCCTATCATATTCTTGTGCACACATCTTACAAAAGACATCATAGCACAAAAAATTGAAAGTATAGAATATGGAATACAAAAACCCTTTCAATCTATCAAAGAGTCTAGCATGACTCTCTCCTGGAGGACTATGATACCACAAACACAATTCCGATGGTGGCTTATGAAAATAGCAGTCAAAAGGATCAACATAGTCATCATTAACTTCAAAAGTGCAAAAGTTTAGCTTTATTACCTCTTGAGCCCCAGCAGATGGCTCTAGACCTGGTTCATCAATGGGCGAGCTCATAATGGATGATGCAGATGGAGTAGGAGACACATCACATGTAACCTCATGCGTCGACTCATGAGATTCCAAGTCAGGAAGCACTAGACCCTCTCCTCCATCGTCGACTGAACTCTTTTTTTTTTCAAACATGGCAAGCCATTCTTCCTGAGCAACATGGCAATCCATATAACAGAAAAAAAAAATCCAAAATCTCAGAGAGTCTCATATCCAGTAGGTCTCCATTACTCATGTGCTAAACAAGACTACGTGTTTCAGTAGCCATCCCATCAAATATGCACACACACATCTCCCGCATTTCATATTGATAACCCAATGAACTAAGGTCGTAAACATACATCTGCAATCTATTGAAATATTGGTGAAAGATATCACCTTTAAACTGCTCTAATCTCAACATCGTAAATAGTTATTAGCAAAGGCGTTATGAACCATAAGATAAGTTCACAACAAATTAGATATATACAAAAATTGATAAACACACAAAACAAAGAAATAAACTTGATTCCCCGGCAACGGCGCCAAAATTTGACAGGAGGAAACAGTCGTTGTTCTTATCAAAGTATAACTCAAACCTACAAACTAGTATAGTAAGCAAGTAAGAGGTCGATCCCACAGAGAATCAAGTTATTCCTAACTAGTGCCTATTTACCAATTAGTAGAAAAGAGGGGGTTTTTTAAGTTGTGAAATTAGAAAGAAAATAAAATAAACTATAAATAAATTAACGGAGATAATGATTAAAGGACTAGTTTCATCTATAAATATCCACTTTAGTTTGACTAGTTGATCCTCGATTCTTCTTCAAGTTCTCTTTTCAACTTATTATTGTCCATGTCCTGATCTTGTGTAAATTACTTGTCCTACGAGTCCTAGTAACCCTTACTAATTAGATAACCCTAACACGGTCAAGATTCAACCTAATAGTAGCATTAAGATTAAGAATTAACCAGGATACATGGAACACCAAGATACGAGTCAGCATTCAACATGTAATTGATTCTCTACACACCAGTTTAGTCTTACGAGTCCTAAAAATGCATGATTTCTACTATGGATTAAGGTTCGCTACGAGGAATCTACAAAATCCTAGCAATAATCTAAACTAGTTGTACGAACTAGGAGAAATCAACAATATTCGCAAAAGAATCAATACGAATTAATAGGAATAAAACAAGAATAGAAATCTCACAACTTTATCAAACCAAAGCTTCAATCCATAGACGAAACGGAAGAGTTTAGCACTCCATGGCCATGGAGGCTCCCTCTAGGATTCTCTCAATTGATAATCTCCAAGTGCATAAACTAATGAATTAGATACTTAAAACAAACCCTAAAACGTCTTTAAAAAGCCTCAAAAGAGTCGGCCAAATAATAATTCTAAAAACCTAATTAAAGAAATAAAAAGGTCATTTAGCAGATTCGGCGTTTCTGTAGAGGCCGCGGGGAAGCCAACCCAGGTCGCGGGGCGGCCAGGCGTTCAACGAAATACTTCGTCAGAGCTTTCCAACGCATGCTTTGGTGTTGGTATTTACTGTTCACAGCAATTTTTCCTCTTCGAATTTGGTCTTAATGTCAACACGAAAGTTGTAGATCTCGGAAGGAGCTTTCCAACGCATGGTTATAATAGTCAATCTGACCAACGATGCCTCCAGAAAGTGCGACACAAGTTTAGTAGGTCTGGGGACAAATTCTACGGACTTGTTCTTCACTTAGGCTCTCTAACTTCGATTCCGCTCCCGTACTCTTCACTTTTCCTCCTCCTCTTCACTCTTCCTTCATCTAATAGTCTCCTCATGCCTCGTCGGATCAACATCTATCTAAATGTCAACCATGTTAAATGCAAATCTAGCCTAGTATATGCTTTATATAAATGTCAATCATGTTAAATGCATCCTAATATTCCTACCTAAATGTGTGCTATCACACGATCTCAACATGTCCTCCAATGTCTGAATCGTCATCTCGCTCTAGCTGTCGGTCTGAGGATGATAAGCTGTACTGAAGTGCAATCTAGTGCCTAGACTCTCCTGAACTTGTTGCCAGAACCTTGAGATGAAGCATCCATCTCGGTCGGATACGATCCTCTCTGGTACTCCATGAAGCCTCGCGATCTGGCTAATGAACTCGTATGCTAGCTTTGATGCTGGCTACGTCTCCTGAATCGCTATGAAGTGGGCCAACTTGGTCAACCTCTCGACCACGATCTAAACAGGGTCGAATTCTCTGACGTCTCGCCTTATCCATATAACGAAATCCATAAAGATGCCCATCCACATCCACTCGGGAACTGGAAGTGACTGAATAAGCCCTCTTGTTCTTTGGTGCTCAATCCGAATCTACTGGAAAACCTTACACCTGGCCACGAACTCTGCGAAGTCTGCTCTCATGCTTTGCCACCAATAACTCCTCCTCAGATCCTGATACATCTTATTCGTCCCTAGATGGACAGAATAGAGGTGGAGTGGGCCTCCTGCATGATCATTTGCCTCAATTCTGACGTCGACGGAACCACAACTCTACCCTGATAAGTCAGCATCCCGTCTGTTCTCTTTGGAAGCTCCCTGAATCTGCCTTGAGCCATCCGTTCCCTCATAACTGCAATATCAGGACAATGTGCCTGACCTTACCGAATTTCTGCTGACAACTCTGTCTGCACCTCTAAGAACGAGAACTTCCCGCGATCTCGCTGAATCCACACCTCAAACCAGCATCTCATCAAATCCCTCTGCAAATCACATTGAGTCGTAAGCCTCCCAACTGCCACCTCCTGGGTGGTAGTCTATGTTCAAGTCATAGTCCTTCAGAAGCTCTAGCCACCGTCTTTGGCGCATGGTATGCTCCTTCTGCGTGAATATGTATTTCATGTTCTTATAATTCGTCATCACCTTGCAAGAAGTACCACGAACCAAGTCTATTGAGCGAAGCTTATTCATAGTATTCATGCTAACGTGTCCAATTCTTATGTGCCAAAGCCTCATATCCTTTTTCAAGGCCTTGAGACACTTCAAGCTTGTTCTTGCAACTTGGTTAGTACTCATAGAATATACATTGTTAAATCGAGAGGCAGTGAGTACAAGATCTACAGAATTTTTGTTTTTAACTTGACATTTTTCGAAATCAAAGACAACAATATTACCTTTATCACATAATTCAGAAATACTAAGTAGGTTATATTTCAAACCATCCACAAGATAGATATCATTGATATAATTAGAGGAATCCTTACCGATTTCACCTATACCAATTATGTTACATTATCCATTATCTCCAGGAGTTATTGTTCCAGTGGATTGCTTCTTCAAATCAGAAAATAGTGAACTTTTTCCACTCATGTGTCTTGAGAAACCATTATTAAGTATCCACTTGTATTCCTTGGTCATGGTGATATCCTGCAAAACAACCAAATTCATCCTTTCCAGCTAGACCAAATCACAAACTTGGATTCATAATCGGGATGGACCGTGTTTGGTGGTCAAGTCCCTTTAGGAACCCAAATTTCTTGTACCTGTTCTCTTAGACATAACGGAAAAGTATTGCATATTATATAAGGATCATTTCTACGATAAGGACAAGTAGTTTTGACATTCCCCTCCTACAACAAAAATGACATGTGGATGTGCGCCAATTTCCTTTGGCTTTCACAAAAGTGGCAGGGCCTTTCGTTGCAAATTTTTTGTTATATCCAATACCACTTTTTCTTTACGGATGATTGGTGCTCATCTAACATCTTATCGAGATTGGCCTTGGAATAGATGAAACGAAAAAGAGATGCGTTTTGGTCTCTACACTTCTTCGCCAGTGGAATCTTTTCTTTCTCCAATTCCTTGTTGTGAAGGCTTAGATAACAAAGATTTTGCTTGAAGATATAATTTTATGACTCCAAGACCTTAACTTTAATGTTAAGGGTTGACTGAAAGGCTTTGAGATTTTTTATTTCCAGCGACATTTCACTCATGCATTTCTCCTGTTCCAAAAGCCTTTCTTTTAGGATATTCGTTTCATTGATAAAGTTTTCTTCGTTCAAAATCATATTTTGCAGTAATTCAGATAATACCGCAGTAGGGCTACATATTAGATTTCTCACCATAGCTCCGAGATGTTTCTTAGGAGTTTCTTCTTGATCGGCCATTAGACATAAATTTTCTTGTTCGTTCTCAGATTTCTAGTAACTCGATGAATCAGAATCACTCCATGCATCCATCGTAGCCTTCTTCTTTCAGTTGTTCTTTCGAAATTTATTATTCTTCTTTTGTGGACAATCCTTGACTAAATGTTATGTATCACCAAAATAAAAAACAAGACATTGATTTAGTCTTTATATTGGAATTGAAAGACTTACCTTTGTACTTTAATGATCCGTTGCATTCTCGGTTTGCAAATTGCTTCTTCATCTTAAGTATTCGTGCTAGCCCTCTTGTGATTAGTGCAAAGGGATCCTCCTCATCTTCAATCTCGTCATCGTCTGATGATGCTTTTTCCTACGTACCTTTTAGGGCCAAATTCTTCACATTAGAGGCCACTCCCCCATCTTCCTCACCAAAGATCATCTCGTAGGTAATAAGCTAGAGGCCACTGTCCCTTTTTCATAATTAATTCAAATTCATAATGAGATCAATTTCGCTTCAATATTAGAAATACAAATCACCTAATACTCTCGTAGAAAAATTGTGCATATAGGATAGAAGATGAAAATCATATAAAAATCATACCTTTGAGTAGAGCTGGCAAGTCGGTCGTTCGGGTCGGGTTCAGGTCAGGCTTGCTCGGGTCGGGTCAATTCGGGTAAAATTTATGGTCGGGTATTGGTTGGGTCGGGTTTGGTGATAATGAATTTTAGATTGGTCGGGTTTCCGGTTAAGTCGGGTCATGCTCATTCGGGTTCGGGTCAAAACAGGTCGGTCTCGTTCGGGTTTCGGGTCCAGAGGGGGGTCGGTCTCATTTGAGTTTCTAATCAAAGTGGGTATATCGGTATAGTTGGTTTGAGTTTTCGGTCGAATCATATTCGACCCGTTTGGAATTTGGATAACTAGGTTGATTTTGACTCGGTTGAATACTTAAATATGTAATTTACTTAAAATAAATGATTTCAACTCGGTTGAAAACTTAAATATGTAATTTACTTAAAATAAATGATTTTGACTCGGTTGAATACTTGAATAGGTAATTTGGAAACAGTTGAATACACTCATTGTTATTGACTCATTGGTTGTCGACCGATTTTCAAAAAAGTCATAATCAGAAATTCGAAATTCAGAGTCGGGTCGGGTTTGGGTCGAGCCGGGTTTATCTGTGTTCGGGTCTGTTTCGGGTTGGGTTCGGTCTCGGGTTCGGATTATGAATGACTCCAGATTTTCGGGTCCCGATCGGGTTCAGTTGAGTCGAGTCGGGTTTTCGGGTCGGGTCAGATTTTGCCAGCTCTACCTTTGAGCATACTCACATGGCTACCATCGGGCTCACCCTGACCCTAGAAGTAAGGTGACTACTCGCTCCTCATTATAGCAAACTCTATGATTGACATGAAAAGAAAATAAACTTGAATTGAATATAACGTTGAAAGATTATAACCAAATGCTCAAAATCTCTCCCTCACAATCGGCTCTCTCTCTCTCTCTCTCTCTCTCTCTCTCCCCCTCTATTGCCTAACTAGTGGTTACACAATTGCTTGTCTGGTTGGATGATTGAATGACTAAATCTCAGACCCTAGGCTTTATTTATAGTGCTCAATCCTTGCTACCCAAGGAAAGAAAATATCTATCAACTATCTAAAGATAAAACATTCCTAATTAAAATAAATAAAAGAAATAGAAAATCCCTAAGGTAAAATAGAATTTAACCCTTGAGTATAAATGTTAGGATAAAAGATCTTTCACTTCGTGGCTAAGCAATCCCCCTCGAATCCAGATTCCTTCAAAACGCGTCATAGAGCTCTGAGACATCACTCGATATCGAGTAAATGAGTCGATATCGACTGACTTGTTCGGTCTCGAGTGGTGCTTCACTCGACATCGAGTGACTGGGTAGATGTCAAGTGGTCTTCTTCTTCTATCATCGAGTGTTGCATAACTTCATTAAACGTCGAGTCAAGTCAGTAGACGTCGAGTGAACTTTTAGTCAAATTCTAGCTTCGCTCCAATAGATGTCGAGTGGTTTCAGTAGACATCGAGTGAAAATCCGGCTTGGTTCCTTCTTCTCCGAATTGCTCCAAAAAAATGTTCTGATTTCTGCGAAATTAAACAGAAACTTGTGTAGATCTCCATATATTGCAAATAAACATAAACTACAAAAATCTCATGCCTTTCTAACCCAAAAGTATAAATATATATTAAAAAAAAACAGAATGAAAAACAATGTAAAACATGGCAAATTAGGCGCACATAATCACCTGTGTTATTTCTACATTTTCTTGATTTGGATTGGTGTGCTTGATGTAAATTAGGTTTGCCTTTCAGTTGTGGAGGAATACACCTTTACTGACACTTTTTTTTTTACCAGTTAGGGACTTTTTAGAGCAATTGTAGAAGTTTTTGACAGTAATATAGCTAATTTGCTATGATATGCTTAATTTACACTCGTATTAAGGCTTTTGTGCAAGATTTACAACTTCCAATCAACTTGTATCTATGTGATATGCCATATCCAAGGGTTTCTTGCACGATATTGCGTCTGTTTTATATCCAGTGGCATGATTGTGCAGGATCCTACAAAGAGAAATGACGTCGATGAGAATTCTAATCAATTTAGACACTTGGGAGATGTTCCAGAGCCCGTTGATAATCTTCAATCATCTTCGTGCTCAACAAGCTTCACAGGGACTGAAAGACTGCTTTTTGGAGAGATGGTACCTACAGCAGCTCAGCAGCAGTAGCCTGAGGCCATTATCCATGACACTGTTTTTTGGTAGAAGGGCTTCACTATAGATGATGTTCCCTTGAGGAGAATAGATGATCCTGAAAATGCACCTCTCTTGGAGGTATGGATATGAGAACTGGTTCTTTTGAGGATGAAACTTATTGCTTATTATTAGCATATTGCTGACATTATTATGATGGTCAATCTTCGTCATCGTATATGAAATGTTTTTTATTTCTCTACCATCAGTCAATTTTAATTTTGGTATGAACTGTTAACATGAACATTAGTTTGTAAGTGAAATCAACACTTTCTTTGTAACTCCTCTTATAACCCCTGGTTCTATTTTGATCACAGATCATCATGAAATCTGAATGTCAAAATGAACTTTAGCCTGCTAACAGAAGGTCTTTGGTGCAAGTCAAACTTGCAAGGAGGGTTGGGAATTTCTCGGTAAGCTTCAATGTTTATATTTTTCATCATAACTCTACTTAGTCTGAATGTCTAATGATGATCATTGTGCTTTCTTCTGTGAACGGTTCTCTAAACTATAATAGATTATGGATGCAGATTTGTTTTTACATTCTGTTTGAGATCAATACGCTTGAAACCGAAACATTTCATTACTTGTTCTTCTCTACCTGCATGATAGTGTCGTATGAATGCTTTGGTCATTAGATTTATGTCCGCTTAATGTCATGGTATGCCAAAAATCCTCATCTTATTTTAACGCAACAGGAACCTGAGAGGAGCATTGTTACCTTTTAGGAAATGGGTAGAACACCACAAATTGCAATAGGAACCTGAGAGGATCAACCCTAATTTTGATTAAAATTTTAAGTATTTGTTGGTTCATTAATTTGATTTATAATTCAATGTAATATGTCATCAAAAAAAATATACCATCTTTAGTGTGACAATAGGACCTCAAGATTTACACATTAGACTTGTTATGGTGAATATTTATCTGCACTACTTTTTTACCAATTGTTGTATGAGATTTTGCACTTATGCTTCTAGGCTTGCACAAACTCATTTTGTTGGATCTTGAAGGTTTCCAAATCTTATGTGCTTGCTTTGGATTCCATACCAGGTTAGCCTTGATGTAATTGGTGTACTCTGGTTGCAGCTTGCTCTGTCATATTTGAACCTTTGCGTATGCGATTTATCTTGTGATGGATTTGATAAGTTGACTAGTTAATGGCTTTGATGTGTGGTCAATTAACCATGTTTTTCGCTTACATCCATATCGACTTCTGTATATATTTCATTTCTTTGGGTTGGAATAATGCAATAATTGTGTAGTTTATGCTTATTTGCCAATTATGGAGATCTACACTAGTTCTTGTTTAATATTGCAGAAATCGAGAAACTTTACGAGCAATTCGGAGACGAGAAGAAAACTTTCAAAGTGCTCGAGGTCGACTACAGCAACTCGAGGTCGAGTAGAAGCTGAGCCAGAAATCATCGACCAGAAGAAGAGAAGAACATCACTCAACACCTCTAGTGGACGTCGAGTACACTTAATCGATGTCGAGTACAAGACTGGTCGACACCACCTCCTAAAGCCGAGATCGAGCACAAGCTGAGCTAAAGACACGAGACCTAGTCGACGTAGACCACTTCGGTCGACGTCGAGTACATCCCATGAGCGAATCCGAGTTGAGATCGAGTGAGAGTCCGAGTGTTGATCACTTTCTTGGGCATGAAGGCACGAATCTTCTATCAAGTTTAAAGACTTATCCACTTTAGTAATTCCCACATTTACCTTAGGGGAATTTTAATTATTTTATTTTACTTAATTGTTAAACATATATTTATCATTAAGGTTTTAGATAGATACATTTAGATAGAGATAGAGTGTTCTTTCCTTCGATAGCAAGGGTTGAACACTATAAATAAAGCCCTAGGGGCTGAGTTTTAGAAACAATCCAAGCACACAAGCAATTGTGTTTACATAGTTAGGAAATTTTGAGTATTTTGGAGAGCTTGTCCGAGTGGAGTAGGAGCGAAGGACAAGACATTTTGGCTTTGTTCGGTTGTAAGATTTTGTTTATTTTAATGCAAGTAGTTTCTTTTATATTATTGATGTGTGTTTCTATGATGAAGAGCGAGTAGTCACCCAACTTCTAGGGTCGGGGTGAGCCCGACGGTGGCCATGTAAGGTAATGCATCAAAGGTACAATTAGGGTTTTGGCTTTGCGATTTCATCTTCTATTCCTAAATGCATGATTCTTTTACGACAAGAGTAGGTGATCCTTATTTGTGTTATTGAAGTGAAAGTGATCTTAATGCGAATTTTGATTAATTATGTGAAAAGGGTAGTAACAATTAGGGTTTATGAGAAAGCCTATATATTCTTAATTGTTAATGATGAAAGTTATTTGATGAAAAGGCATGATTTTTATATCTTTGACATGATTCTTACATGGTTATCATTGTGGTGTTGAATCTCGGATCATGGAAGCTATTATCATATTGAATTCATTCTATTGAATCTGTCTTTTTGTTTCTGTCACTACAGCGGGAGGGATTCTTGTATTTTATTTGCTTAGAAAGGAGTTGATTTAGTTCTTATATTTTATATATTTATTTGACTAGTTTTCCTCCACAACAGGCTTCAAATGCATTTATAAATTATCTTTGATTTTCTTCTTGCTTGAACTATCTTTAGCTTTTGGTTTATACCAAATATCAACTTTTATTAGTTTGTGATATATGAGGATTTAGTGATATAGACTGTAATCTAAGAATGAGACCGTTGACTAGGCAGGAGTATGGTCAAGTATGAAATAAATATGAATTAAGGTTCAGATTGACTTCCCTGTCTCAGCAAATAAATACAAGACTTCCTCCCGTTATAGTAAGAGAAAAGTCAGGATCGAATCCACGAGGAAGCACGTCAGCAGTTCTTAGGTAGCTGTAAATTCTCACAGGAGCAGCACAAAGAACAGAAACACAGAAAGGAAAGAAACAAATAACCCGGCAAGGGCAACTAAAACAAAAGCAAAGAAACTAAAGACAGAAAGTAAAGCAAAGAACAAAGCGAAACAGAAAGTAAATCAAGGACACAGAAGCTACTCGAAGTTGAGTAACTGTCCTCTAGATCGACAAAGGTAGTCGACAACAGTAACTCAGAAAACGAAAACAAAGCAACTCGATGAAAAACTCTCCTCGACCTCGACAAGAGGTACTCGATCTCGACCAGACAGTGATCAACAGAAACTTTAGAAATCGAAAACAGACGAAAACCAACTCGACACAGACTAACTCCTACTCGAGATCGACAAGATCTCCTCTATGTCGAGTAACAATGCAGAAAACTGTAAATTGCAGAATTAAAGACAAACGCAGATTTTCGACAGAAAATAAACTCAATATGCTAAAAGACTTCCAAGGCCAGGGTTTCAACACCACAACGATAACCATGCAAAGCAACACATAAAGGCACAAAAGATCATGCTTTCCATCAAATAACTTTCGTTATTAACAAATAGGCATATAGAGGCTTTCACATAAACCCTAATTGTTACTAACCCTTTTTCACATAATTAATCCAAGTTGCATTAAGATCACTTTTGCTTCAATAACACAAACAAGGATCACCTTTAACTCTCGCAAAAGAATCATGCTCATAGGGATAGAAGATGAATCACACAAAAGATCTGACCTTTATCGCATCGCCTTACATGGCCACCGTCGGGCTCACCCCAGCCCCAGAAGTGGGTGGACTACTCACGCCTCATCACAAACTCTGACATCATCGATTGAAAGAAAACTAATTGCATTAAAATAAACCAAAGTTTACAACCGCTCGAAGCCAACTCCGCTCTCGCTTCACAACTCCAACCGGCTGCTCACTCTCTCTCTCTACTTCTCCTACTTACTTCTCTCTCTGAAATTGAATGATTAAAACTGAGCCCCCTAGGCTTTATTTATAGCCTTCATTCCCTAGCTATTCTAGGATAGAAGATATCTATCTTTATCTAAAACTATATCTAAAACTTGAAAGGATAAATAAATGTTTAAAGGAAATAAATCCATAAGGAAAAGATAAAACTAATTATGGTAGGTCTTCATGATGTTGATAGATCTCCCTTCCATGATGATAGATCTTGATCTATTCGGATAGATCTTCGATGGATTTGGATAGAATCTTCCGCCTTCGCGCCCTAGGAACTCCAATTCTACTCGGACAAGGCTCGTCGAGAAGCTTCTGGACAAGGCTCTAGTCGACTTCGATTAAGGCTCGTCGACCTCGAGTAGCAGGGTTCGTCGACTAGACTTCCTCGGGTTGGTGTGCTCGACATGGCTCGGACTTGGGTTCCTGGTGCTCGTCGATCTCGACCAACTCTTGTCGATCTCGAGTAGGATGGCTCGGTCGACCAGGCTTCCTCGGGTTGGTCTTCTCGTCATGGCTCGGACAAGGGCTCAGGCGCTCGTCGATCTCGAACACCTCTTGTCAAGATCGAGTAGGGTGCTTCTGCGAGTTGGCTCTTCCGCTGGCAGCGAGTTGCTTCTTCCGCGGCAGTGAGTGATCCGCTGCAGCGAGTCGAGTCTTCCGCTGGCAGCGGGTGCTCCTAGTCGTCCTCAGCTTCGTCCTCGGCTTCTCGGGCAGCTTCTCCTCGTCGACTCCGGGTGGTGGCGCTGGGCTTCGTCGACCTCGACCAGTTCTTGTCGAGATCGAGTAGGGTCCGGACCTCGGGTGTCTGGCTCTCTCGATCAGGCTTCGTCGACCAAGGCTGGTCGGCCAGGCTTGTCTATGTCGACTAGGGTTTACTCGAGATCGAGTAGCCTGGGTTCTTGGCCTGATTCGAGTGGTTCCGCATGCTTTGACCTTGGACTTCTGCAGCCGTTTTCCGAGCTTTTTCGACCTTCTGTAGAATTGCTGTAAACGCCTCGATTTCTGCGAATTCAACAGAAACTGGTGTAGATTCCATAATTTGGCAAATAAGCATAAACTACATAGATTCTGTACTATCTTAGCCCAAATGAATGCAATGTATACAGAAATCGATATAAAAGTTACGTAAAACACGGCAGATTCAGCTCACAACAGAGACTCAGAAAGTCATCTAGCTAGGTTGTTGGATTTATATGTCCTTGTAGTTGCTGTTTTCATGTGATAAAGATCAAGATGATTGATAACTTCCCTGATGAAATTCATGTTTATAATCTACGTTTTGCAGGATGATGAAAGACAAAAGTTATTTTGGTTTATACAAATTGGATATGTCCGTAGTCTTAGATTTAAAGCTTAGTTGAAATCTAATTTATTTGGTTAATTAATTTAGTGAAGTTTAGCTATGTTTTAAATTCTATGGGAGAACATATATATATATCATTGCTTGCTTCTAGAACAAACTTGTGCATGATTCGAAATTCAAATGACATACACAACAACTCCGAAAATCCAGCAGCAAAAGCTGAGTTGCTGCAAGTTACTCTATCAACAAGCTTCAAACGGTACTGGAGCGGCATAATTCAAATTCGAAAAGCTATTTGAACAAGTGAGAGATTTATGGAGATCGATCAGTAAAAAGAAAAAAAATCGATCAAAAAAAAATGGAGTGGCGCTATAAATTCAGAAGAGAAGTACATTCATCGACACATCTCTCCATCTCTCTTCTGCGATCAAAAGCTTTCCCTTCTGCTCTCTATTGTCATCTGATGATCTACTTTACTTCTTACTCTTGTTGTAATCGTTTATGCTTTGAGAGTTAAAAAAAATCGATCGCCATAGTATAAGATAATCCCTATTATATTAAGAGTATCATATACTCAAACATATCACACCTCAGTGTGGATAAGGGGACTTTTATTTCTCTGAAATTTGGGTTGACTAGATAGAAGCGGATTAGGCTTCGAGAGATAGGAGAAAGGGAAGGTCTTCTAGGTTGTATGTAGGACTCATAAGGAAGAGAGGAATAAAATTTGTTTGAATCCTACGGGTTGGATAGCCCTAGGCGGAGACGTGGAATGGTTTAGAGTCAAACTTCGTTAACAATTCACGTGTCATTCATATTTAATTTCCACACTTATTTTTGGATTCAATTTTCGTAGCTTAAACAGGTTTCTGCTTAATCTCAAAACACTTGAAGTTATGTTCAAGATGTTGAGATCGGTGATAGTGCATATTTAGATAGGCATTATAGAGTAGTTTTGGAGACATTTATATGTATATATTGCATGTTAATGGGTTAGTTTACTTGTTTGCTCATTTCGTGTTTAAGCGCGGAATCTACACAAGTTTAGTGCGTCATTGCATATTTTGGATTCAAAGTAGTGAGGAGGTCATTCATGAGAGTTATATGGATCATATGGAGGTGAGATCGAGCTAGAGAAGCCAAGTTGGAATGCACAAGGAAGAAGCAAAGGACATACAAGAGGAAAATGGCGACCCGCGGCTAGAGGAACAAGCAGCACATAAAGGCCGCGCCCGCAGCCATTAGGGCAGCACCCGCTGCCAGGATTTGGGAGCTCACTCCAGTAGCCGCACCTGCGGCCTGGTCGCAGCTTTTCTGGGCCAATTCAGCGAGATTTTCTATCTTTTCTAAGTTTGATTTATCTTTGGAAAACATTTTCTAGGGTTGTTTTGACGGTGTTCTTAGGTTTTAAAAGACTGAATTTAGTTGTTTTAGGTTATCTTTTACTCTTGAGGAATTGAGAGACGACGTTTTGAAGCATGACCTATCGGTTTCAAGACCCTGGAACTCAAGTCTTCAGAAAGTTTGCGAAAATTACCAATACTCTATTCAACCCCTCCCCCCTCCCCCCCTAAAGTATTTATATTATTCTTATTTGCATTACCTAATCCGTTCTTCACTTCATATAAGATCTTAACTAACATTTATTTAATTTAACAATCTGGTAGATCGATCATGAGTATTGTAGGTGAAAGAGGTTTCGCTCAAGGAAGATTGGCCAACCGTCCACCCCTTTTGTTTGAAGACAACTTTGTGCATTAGAGGTCCTTAATGCAGATGTTTATCATTGATCATGATATGGACCATTGGGAGTGCATCAAGAAGGGACCTCATGTGCCAATGAAACCCAATGTCGCAGGAGTGAAAGTGCACAAGGAGGAGTACGAATACAATCAAACTAATTTGGAGAATGTGGCCAAAAACATCAGGGCCATGAACATATTATATTGTGGTTTAAATGCTGACGAATTCAATCATATTTCATCTTGCAGGAGTGCTAAATAAATCTGGGATAAGTTGGTGGTAACCTATGAAGGTACGAGCCAAGTAAAGGAGACGAAAATAAGCATCTTCATCTGATAGTATGAGTTATTCAAGATGTTGCCCACGGAAAAAGTGAAAGAGATGTTTACAAAATTTACACAAATCGTGAACAATCTGGATTCCCTCGGCAAAGCATTCACCAATGAAGAAAAGGTCAGGAGGATTTTGAGGAGCTTGTCTAAAGCAAAATGGGGACCAAAAGTAATCGCAATATAAGAAGCTGAAAACCTGTCAAATTTGCCTTTGGATGATCTCCTCGGTAAGCTTATTACCTACGAGATGACCCTTGGTGAAGAAGATGGGGAAGTAGCCTCTAGTGTGAAGAACGTGGCCCTAAAAGCTAAAAAGGAAGAAGCTTCCTTGGAAGATGATGAGAGTGAAGAGGAAGAGGATCTATTTTCACTTATCACAAGAGGGCTAGCACGAATAATCAAGATGAAGAAGCAATTCACAAACCGAGAACACAATGGCTAATCAAAGTACAGTGGTAAGCCTTATAATTCCAATAAAAAGAATAAATCAATGGCTTGCTTTGAATGTGGTGATATAGAACATTTAGTCAATGATTGTCCACAAAAGAAGAAGAATAAGTTTTGAAAGGACAACCGAAAGAAGAAGGTTATGATGGCTGCATGGAGTGATTCTGACTCCTCAAGTGACTCGGAGTCTGAGAATGAACAAGCCAATTTGTGTTTAATTGCCGACCAAGAAGAAGCCCCCAAGAAACATATCAGAGCCATGGTGAGAGATCTAATCTCAAGTCCTACAACAGTATTATCTAAATTCATAGAAAATTTAATTTTAAATGAAGAAAATTTCATAAATGAAACTAACACCTTGAAAGAAAGGCTGTTGGAATAGGAAAAATGCATGAGTGCAATGTCGTAGGAAATAAAAAATCTCAAACCCCCTCAGTCAGCCCTTGGCATTAATGTCAAGGCCTTAGCGTCAGAAAATTTTGCTCTTAAAGCAAAATCTTTCTCTTCTAAGTCTTCATAACAAGGAACTATAGAAAGAAAAGATTTCACTGGCTAAGAAGTGTGGAGACCAACATACATCACTTGTTCGCATTACCTATTTCAAGGTCAACCTCGATAGGATGTTCGATGAGTACCAATCATCCCTCAACAAAAAGTGGTATTCGATATAACAAAAGTTTTCCAAAGAAAGCCCCTACCACTTTTGTGAAAGCCAAAGGGAATTGGTGCACACCCATATGTCATTTTTGTTGTAGAAAGGGTCATGTAACTCTCATAACCCTGCCTTACATAATTCGTAATACTTTTCCGTTGTGTCTAAGAGAACATGTAAAGCAAATTTGGGTTTCTAAAGGGACTAGACCACCGAACATGGTCCATCTCGATTATCAATCCAAGTTTGCAATTTGGTCTAGCCGGAATAGTTGAACTTGGTTGTTTTGCAGGATATCACCAAGACCAAGAAATACAAGTAGATACTCAATAGTGGTTGCTCAAGATACATGAGTGGCAAAAACTCACTATTTTCCGATTTGAAGAAGCAATCCACTCGAACAACTACTCTTGGTGATAAAGGAAAATGTAACATAGTTGGTATAGGTAAAATTGGTAAGGATTCCTCTAATTATATTGATGATGTTTATCTTGTGGAAGGTTTGAAATATACTCTACTTATTATTTCCCAATTATGTGATAAAGTTAATATTGTCGTCTTTGATTCTGAAAAAATGTAAAGTTAAAAATAAAAAATTTAGAGATCTTGTGCTCACCGCCCCAAGATGTAATAATGTATATTCTATGAGTACTAACCAAGTCGCAGGAACAAGCTTCAAGTGTCTTAAGGCCTTGACAAAGGATCCAAGGCTTTGGCATAGATGACTTGGACACGTTAGCATGCATACTATGAATAAGCTTCGTTCAAGGGACTTGGTTCATGGTCTTCCTGACATAAATTTTAAGGTAGATGAGCTATGCAATGCATCCTCACGAGTTAAGCAAACTCAAGGGTCCTTTAAGCCCAAAAATGTAGTAAGTACTTCTCACCCTATGACATTGGTACATTTTCGATGATGGTAATTGATTACAGGGTTATATAAGAATGAATCTAAAATGTTGAGAGTTTGTTTTCTTCCCATGTATGACCATTTAAAGTATTGCTTGACGATAAGCAAGCTCAAGAATGGGGTGTTTTTTATGAGCATAATTTGCCATGTTTTTCACTTATTTGTATACCGATTTCTGCATGCATTTCATACATTTGGGATAGAATAGTAAAGAATCTGTGTAGTTTATGTTTATTTGACAATTATGGAGGTCTACACAAGTTTGTTTTATGTTTAGCAGAAATCGGGCGCACTTTAGAAAAGGAAATTCATGAAGAAGCTAAGGATGGTGCAGCTGGAGAAAAGACCACTTTTCACCCTTCATCATTCTGAATCAAGCTTTGATGTCTTCATTAAAGTTGTAGCCCTCTAAAATAACTTTCCAACCCATGCTCATATGAGTCATTCGGACGAATGAGGACTTAGGAAAGTGCGTTTCAAGAACAGAGTAGAATGATGAGAGTGAACTAGTTCTACTCGACGTCGACTAGATCTAGTCGAAGTCGAGTACATCAAGCCCAGAGTTCTACACGGAGTCAAGCAGAGTCACTCGAGCAACACAGTTCTAGTCGACGTCGACCAAAATTGGTCGATTTCAAGTACGTGTCGATGTCCCAGAAGCTAGCCGAGCTCGAGTACAACCACGGGAGAAGAATTCTACTCGACGTCGAGGACAATCCAGTGGCCGAACCGAGTCGAAATCGAGTGGAGTCCGGAGAAGATAGATTACTTGCAAGGAAAGGAGCAAGATATTTTATTTAATCAAGAGAAAATATATCAAGATGGAAGGAAGATCTACCCACATTAGCTTTATTTCATTTTAGATATAATTATTTTATTTCCAAGTTTTTATCTTAATGTTTTAGATAGAAAGTTTAGATATAGATAGATTATTCTTTCCTATATTAGCTAGGGAGTGAATACTATAAATAAGGCTTTAGGGCCTGGATTTTAATCATTCAATCAATCCAAGCCAAGCCACAAGAGAACACATAGAGAGAGAGAGAGAGAGAGAGAGAGAGAGAGAGAGAGAGAGAGAGATAGCGAGTAGGAGAGAGACTTGGAGCTGAGTGCAAGTTTGTGAAGCGAGAGCAGAGTTGGCTTTATTCGGTTGTAAGTCTTGTTTTAGTTTATTAATGAAATTTATTTTCCTGAAATCTTTGATGAGTTTATTCATGATGAAGAGCAAGTAGTCACCCAGCTTATAGGGTCGGGGTGAGGCTGATGGTAGCCATGTAAGGTGATGCGGTAAAGGTACAATCTTTTGATGTGAATTCGTCTTCTATCCCTACGGGCATGATTCTTTTGCAAAAGTTGAAGGTGATCCTTATTTGTGTTACTGAAGCGAAAGTGATCTTAATACAACTTGGATTAGTTATGTGAAAAAGGGTTAGTAACAATTAGGGTTTATGCGAAAGCCTCTATATTCTATTTGTTAATAACGAAAAGTTATTCGATAAACAAAGCATGTTCTTTTATACCTCTATGTGTTATTTTACACGGTTATCGTTGTGGTGTTGATACCCTGGTCTTGGAAGTCTTTAGTTTATTGAGTTAATTTCGTGTTTTCATTTGTTTATGTTCGAAAAGTTACGATTTTTGGTTTCTGTGCTACTCAACATCGGGTAAGTTTGGTCGACGTCGAGGAGGTTTGGTCGACATCGACTAGTTTTTTTTTGTTTTTGTTTCTGTTCGTTTCTGTTGTCTGTTTTACTCGATAGTCTGGCCGACGTCAAGGACACCTGGTCGACGTCAAGGACTTCTGCTGGTCGAAATTGTGCTGAGATTTGGAACTTAAAAGGCGGGCGCTGACACGCTTCCTCGTGGATCGATCCTGGCTGCCTTCTACTACAACAAGAGAAAGTCTTGTATTTATTGGCTGAGATAGGGAGTCAGTTTGATTTGATATTTGATATTTATTTTCATACTTGACCATCCTCCTGCAAGAACAAATCCATACATGTGCAATTAAAAAGCAACATCTACTAACAAAAGGAGGGTTATGCAAAACATTCATTCGTGACAAAGCATTAATAATCAAGAGGACTTTAATTTAAGCTCAATAAGGAGTAGATTGGTAAAAGGCTTAAGGTGGGCAATTTTTGGCAATGTGGTGCTAATGATCCGGGGAAATGGAGTAATTTCCAAATTGAATTTCCACATTCCTTATTCCTTTGATTTCTCACCTTTCTCTCATTGTTCATTGCTTTTTTCAATATTATGCTTTTAACTCTTTAACCTTAGCACTGCCTTCTTGCGAGTCGCAAACATGGGTGTCATGAATGACCCCGGATACTTAGATCGACCCTGCTCGCTGAGATATGATAATAACACAAACTGCATATGATAATCTCCACAATGTAACTCATTCTCAACATAATCCCCGAATAAGGTAAAGAATGGGCAATATTTAGATCATGTGGAGCGAAATATGAAATAAGGCATACTCTGACTTTTGTGACACATAAGCATAGGTATGATTGTGGAATATAAATATATAAGCATTATATGGAAATATAAAGTCCTTCGTCCTCTTATCATGCAACATGTCAAAAGCAACTTTAAATTTACCTCCTTTCATGGTTTTCAATAAAAATATGCACTTCATTGTGACTTCCCTTTACTAGGCAATTTCATGCTATATCTCTAATGAATCCAATTTTGCATCATCGAGTTCATTTTAAGCTTCCATGACACTTATCAAAAAAATTCAATGGGGGTGATTTTTATAAACTTTGGAAAACAACATACATTTAAGAACATAAATAAAATATGAAATTCAAAGTATCCATGAATAAGCAATTCAAGAACTAAACTAGGAATATGCACACATATTGTCAAATATGGCCAAATATGCATGAAGTAAGCCCTTCCCTCACCCCGTACTTTAACATTACAATGTCCTCACTGTATAAAAACAAGGGTAAAGAAAGAAACTCACTAGACATGTGTGCTGAACATCGGAAATCGAGTGCAACGTTGCTGCAGAGGTGGTCGACATCGACGAAGGGTGGTCGATTTCGAGGATGTTGGTCGATGTCGACCAGGACTACTCGACATCGAGTACAGTGTTGCCTCTAGGGTGGTTTTCCTCGACCATAGGCTCATTTTGCTCGAGATGTGTGGTCGACGTCGAGTACCTTACTCGACGTCGAGTACTTCTGCAACTTTCTTCGTACCTGCAAGATTCATTAGACGGAAAATATCCACAATAGAAAAACCTAAAAATAAAGTTCAAAAACCAAAAACCAATGTCCAAAAATTCAAAAACTAATTGTCTATTTACAAGCTCTAGACTTTATAGTCGCTAGGTCGACTTTCTCCGTTAAGCTCAAGGCGGCATTTGCAGGGCCCGTGTAGCTTGGGCTTCAAATAGGACTCCATTCTTGTCCATCAACTGTAGTCCTCCTGAATGGAATTTTTTTCACCGTGAAAGGTCCCATCTTCTTCTTGTTGAATTTGTTGGGAAACCAATGATCGTTTGATTTGGTGACATAGACCTTGTCACCTACTTCGTACTTCTTAGGCTCATCGTTGGAAACCCTGCATAATCGAACATATCAAGGCAAACTTCTCCCATGTATAGATAAATATTTAATTGAAATAGGAGAAGAGATGTCAATACCTTGGCTTACCTTTGCAGAATCCGCGTTCGGGACCTCGGAGTCTGGTCGAATTCGAGTACAGGTAGTCGACGTCGAGGAAGTTCCTTCGTCTGGTGGACTGCTAGTCGAGGAAGGCAAAGTCGAGGAAGGATGGGCCTGGTCGACGTCGAGAAATCTCGGCTTCGGGTGGGTTGCTCGACGAAGCTGCAATCGGTGGTGGGCTCGAGTTATGGTCAACGTCAACAAGAGTACTCGACATCGAGTAGCTCTCGTCGACTTCGACCCCATACTTGAATCCTGGCAAGGCATCCGAAAAATAGTTAGTCGACGTCGACTTACCTTGATCGATGTCGAGTAGGTCCTTTGTGTCATCGTTCAGGATGGCCATGATCTCCTCTACTTGGGCTTCCATATCCCTCTTTTCCAGCTCCCCGAGAGTCATATTTCTTCCATTGGACCTGTATGCCTTTCAGATTCATTAAAGGAATACTCAATTACCTCATCGGTGATGTTGAAAGTGAGCACTCCCTTCCTTACGCTTATCTTGGCATCCACCGTCGCCAAGAAGGGCCTTCCTAGAATGATTCGACAAGCAGGGTCCTCTGCCATATCAATAACTAAGAAATCAGCAGGGATAAATAACTTACCTACTTGTACTAGTACATTGTCCACCATGCCTGTTGGGATGACCACCATGTTGTTCGCCATGTATAATTTTGCATCCGCATGCTCTAAAGCACCTATCTTAATCTTGGACCAGATTGATAAAGGCATTATACTCACACTGGCTCCCAAGTCACATAAAGCATTGAATTTATATTGACCAAATCCAATGGTTATAGAAAACTTACCTGGATCTGGCCTTTTCTCAAGCACGTCCATCTGGCTGCACTCCTCTGCGATCTCAGCCATTGATTGCTTTTTGCTTAGGATCTCCTTGAGGAACTTGACTTAGGATGGCATCTCATTGAGAGCTTCTGTGAAGGGTATTGTGACGTTGAGCCTTTGAAGCATCTTTATGAAACGCTGGAACTTCTTCTCTGCTGGATCCTTTGGAGATTTCGATGGGAAAGACAACTTCTTCTTCGTCGAAGGGGCAGAAGACTGGTCGACAGGGGCAAAAGAGTGATCGGTCTTGACTAGGGTTTCCTCGACGTCGACAAAATTGCTCGACTTCGGCGCTGAGTTATTGTTCTGGTCGATGTCGAGTAAAGGTTCCTTGATGTCGACCAAGTTCTGGTCGATGTCCACTGGTTTGGTCGACGTCAAGGAGTGTCCTACAGCTTCCCCGTCTGTGCTTTGCTCGGGCGTTTGCATCTGTCACTCACTCTGTAGGTTAATGGAAGCCACCTGTCCTATAGATTTTCCTTTAGGGTTAGGTTCAGAGGATCCAAGAAGCGTACCTGATTGCTTGGGGATGGATGTTGCCAGTTCTCCCATCTGGGTTTCAATCGATTTCCGCCAGATATCGATTTCTCCAAGCCTAGAATTGACACCATGCAGCCGAGTATGGATGGAATTGATAGATTGCTTGGTGTCTGAGTGATTCCTCCGCATCTCCTCCAGAATGGTATACAGGTCATCTTTCTTACCTTCTCTTTTAGGTTGACCAGGAGGTCTGTAAGGCGATGGATTCTAATGCTGGGGCTCGCGATAATAGCTCCAGTTCTGGTTCTGATGTTGTCCTGAGTACTGTCCCCTTGCATACCTTACCTCTTGGTGGGTTTCTGTTTGATGTACTTGATCGATGTGTGGACACGCAGTGGTGTTGTGCCTCACAGACCCACATTCCAAACAAGGCTGATTTTTAGATAGGAATTTGACTTGTTTGGTAAGACGACGTACCTGTTCATTCTGGAATTGCTCCCTGACGTCCGGATCAACCTCATTTGGTGGCACATACAATGGCATAGATGGGGAAGGCCTTTCATATCTTTCGTTAGAAGAGGCCGCATAAGTACCATATGTGTTGTCGTAGTTGGTCAGCGTCTCAAACACCTCCCAAGCACGACGTGGAGTGTACTCGAGATATCCATAAGCGGTGTAGTTGTTGATCCTATCCTTAGTAGGCGCATCCAGGCAATTGAAGATGATCTTCTGGATGATGTAGGGTGGCTATCCATGCGTAGGACATGATTTCAAAAACCTTTTATAGCGCTCATAGACCTGTGCAAGTGTTCCCACTGGCTTCTGTCTGAAAGCCGTGATCTGTTGTCTGGGAGCTGCTATCTTTGCAGGAGGAAAGAACTTGTTGAGGAACATGTCTTGTAGTTCATTCCAAGTGTGAATTGATCGTGTAGTCAATCCTTCCAACCACTGTTGTGCTATTCCTGCAAGGGACCAACGAAAAGCCTGTAATTTTAGATATTCCAAATTAGCACCATCTGCAATAGCTTCACATAAGTCTATAAAAGTGGTGACATGTTCTAAAGGACATTCATTGATTTTTAGCCTAAATTGACTCCTCCTAATTTCAGTAATAAAAGAAGGACGAATTTCAAAATTAATAGCGGGAAGAACGGTCGGCGATTCTGGAACTTCCAGAGTAGGATGCAGATACTCCTTTGCGTTGGCTGGGATATGCCCCATCTGCTCCTCAAGTTGCCTCCTCGCTTTAACCTCGCGATCTACCCTTGCCTCCCACCGCTGCTGGTTTTGTGTATATTCCGCCTCTTATCGGGCGTATTCTGCTTCTCTGGTGGTGAATTCCTCTATCCGTAGGCGGAGTTTCTCAAGCTCTTGTGCTGGTGTGAGTGAGCCCAAACTCTCATCGTTGGGTGGAGTCTCCATAAGTCTCCTTCTAAGCCTTTGCTAAAGATGGAAGAAACATTCTGTTTCGAGAATAGGGTCTATGGGTGTGCGATCAATTCTTCGCATGCACCTGAAAAACAAGAAAAAAAAGAAACAAGTAAATAGGAACTAAAAAGCAAAAACAAATATAACGAAAGGAAAAAGAACTAAAAAGGGCGCGATTGATTGTTTCCCCGGCAACGGCGGCAATTTGTTGTTATAGGAGGATGGTACAGTATGAAAATAAATATAAAATATCAAATCAAACTGACTCCCTGTCACAACAAATAAATACAAGACTTCCTCCCGTTGTAGTAGAAGGAAATCATGATCGATCCACGAGGAAGCGTGTCAGCGCCCGCCTTTTCAGTTCTAAATCTCAGCACAATTTCGACAAGCAGGAGTCCTCGACGTCAACCAGGTGTCCTCAACGTCGACCAGACTGTCGAGTAAAACAGACAACATAAACGAAAACAAAAAAAAACTAGCCAATGTCGACCAAACCTTCTCGATGTTGACCAAACTTACCCGATGTCAAGTAGCACAGAAACCAAAAATCGTAACTTTTCGAACAGAAACGAATGAAAACATGAAATTAACTCTATAAACTAAAGACTTTCAAGACCAGGGTATCAACACCACAATGATAACCATGTAAAATAACACATAAAGGTATAAAAGAACATGCTTTTTTTATCGAATAACTTTCGTTATTAACAAATAGAATATAGAGGCTTTCGCACAAACCCTAATTGTTACTAACCCTTTTTTCACATAATTAATCCAAGTTGTATTAAGATCACTTTCGCTTCAATAACACCAACAAGGATCACCTTCAACTTTCGCAAAAGAATCATGCTCCAAGACCAGGGTATCAAAAGATTGTACCTTTACCGCATCACCTTACATGGCTACCGTCGGGCTCACCCCGACCCTAGAAGTTGGGTGACTACTCGCTTTTCATCATGAATAAACACACCAAAGATTTCAGAAAAATAAATTGCATTAATAAACTAAAACAAGACTTACAACCGAATAAAGCCAACTCCGCTCTCGCTTCACAAACTTGCACTCGGCTCCATGTCTCTCTCATACTCGCTATATATCTCTCTCTATGTGCTCTCTTGTGGCTTGGCTTGGATTGATTTATTGATTAAAACTCAGCCCCTAAAACCTTATTTATAGTATTCACTCCCTAGCTAATCTAGGAAAGAATAATCTATCTATATCTAAACTTTCTATCTAAAACATTAAGATAAATACTTGGAAATAAAATAATTATATCTAAAAGGAAATAAAGCTAATGTGGATAGATCATCCTTCCATCTTGATATATCTTCTCTTGATTAGATAAAATATCTTGTTCCTTTCCTTGCAAGTAATCTATCTTCTCCAGACTCCACTCGATTTCAACTCGGATCGGCCATTGGATTGTCCTCGACGTCGACCAAACTTCCTCGATGTCGAGTAGGATTCTTCTCCCGGGGTTGTACTCGAGTTCGGCTAGCTTCTGGGACATCGAAACGTACTCGACATCGACCAAGTTTGGTCGACGTCGACTAGAACTGTGTTGCTCGAGTGACTCTGCTCGACTCCGTGGAGAATTATGGGCTCGATGTACTTGAGTTCGACTAGATTTGGTCGACGTCGAGTAGAACTGGTTCGCTCTCAGCACCCTGCTAGGTTCTTGAAACGCACTTTCCTAAGTCCTCGTTTGTTCGATTGACGCATATGAGCTTGCGTTGGAAAGATATTTTCGAGGGCTACAACTTTCATCAAGACATCAAAGCTTGATTCAGAATGAGGAATGGTTAAAAGTGGGTTTTTCTCCAGCTGCACCATCCTTAGCGTCTTCATGACTTTCCTTTAAACTCCAAAGTGCGTTCGATTTCTGCGAAATATAACAAAAACTTGTGTAGAAATCTTTATAAAAGTAAGTGTAAAACATGGCAAATTAGGCTCACAACACCCTATTGAATTATTACATTTGGATTTATGCAGGTATATGCGTGTAAAGTCTCCCAAATGTAAACAATATATTCTTGTCATTGCTGATGATTATTCGTGTTTTACTTAGGTTTCATTTTTACGAGAAAAATCAAAAGCTTTGTTTGAGTTTCAAACCTATCTAAGGAGTTACAAACTTTGAAAAACATGCCTATCATTTCTATTCGAAGTGATCATGGCATGAATTTGATCAACTAAAATTTGATTTGTTTTTCTCAAAATATGGGATTACACATAATTTTTTGGCTCCTAGAACACCTCGACAAAACGGGATTGTGGAACGAAAGAACCGCACCTTGGAGGATATGTCTAGACTATTCTTTTAGAAAATGATTTACCTAAATCCCTTTGGGCTGAGGTTGTTAACACATCCAATTACATTTTAAATCGGTGTTTGATTCGCCCCATTTTGAAGAAAACTCCTTATGAGCTTTTCAATGGTAGAAAACCTAGTGTTTCATACTTCAAAACCTTTGGATGTAAATGTTTTGTTCACAACAATGACAAAGACAATCTTGGGAGATTTGATGCACGTACCGATAAAGGTATTTTTCTTGGTTATTCCTTAAATAGCAAAGCATATAGAGTTTATAATAAACGCAATAGGATTGTTGAGGAGAGCATTCATGTAATATTTTGTTAAAGCAATAATGGTGCATTGAGTGATAGTTTTGCATATTTCAACTTGAATCAACATGAAGATTAAAGCTCCGATGTAGAAGAAGAAAGAGAAAAAGCTCGACGTCGGAATATGAAGGAACAAATTCAAGACACGTCTGACTAGTCTCAAGACCTTGACCTACAGAATCAATACATTTAACAAAGATTCCAAGGCCTTGATTTAGGGAATGCAGAACAGGAACCAAGTGGTGAAAACGGGCTTCAAGGTCTTGGAGAATCCTTAACATCTAAAGAGCCTAAAAGAAGGAACTTCAAACAGCCTCATCACATACAATAGAGAATATCATCTCAAATCCAAAATCCGGTATCCAAACTAGATCTAAATTGAAAAACTTGTGTGCTTTTTACGTGTTTGTGTCCCTTGTAGAACCAAAGAACCCTACCGAAGCACTTCAAGACTCGGATTGAATCATGGAAATGCAAAGTGAGCTCAATGAGTTTGAAAGAAACAAAGTGTGGACGCTCACTCTAAGACCCAAGCATCAATCCTTCATTGGCACAAGATGGGTCTTTCGAAATAAGTTGGACGAGGATGGAAAGATGATTCGCAATAAAGCTAGACTCGTGGCTCAAGGATATAATCAAGATAAATGTAATGACTACGAGGAGACTTTTTTCTCCCATAGAAAGGTTAGAGGCTATTCGTATGTTACTTGCATTTGCATCTTATATGGGTATTAAACTTTTTGAATGGATGTTAAATATGCTTTTCTAAATGGAATTTTAGAAGAGGAAGTGTATGTTGCACAACCTCCCAGTTTTGAAAACGAGGATTTTCCAAATCATGTTTAGAAATTAGGAAAGGAACGTTATGGTCTCAAACAAGCCTCTAGGGTATGGTATGAGAGATTGTCCAAGTATCTCCTTGAAAATGGTTTGAAATGTGGTTTGATTGACAAGACATTATTTATCAAAACCCATGGTAACGATTTATTAGTTGTGCAAATTATGTAAATAATATATTATTCGGTGCTACTAACAATTCCCTTTGCAATGAATTTTCTTATATTATGAGCAGGGAATTTGAGATGGTTCTTATAGGAGAATTGACATTCTTCCTTGGACTATGTTAGGTGGAAAATCAAGTATGAAATAAATATCAAATATAAATTCCATATCGACTCCCTGAGCCACGCAAATAAAAAATTACAAGACTTCCTCTCGTTGTAGGAGGAAAATCAAGCGTGTCAGCGCTCGCCTTTCAAGCTTCTAAATCCTCTCGAAATCGACTAGAAGGCTACTAGATATCGACCAAAGTAGTTGATATCGACCAGATGTGTCGACTAGATATGCAACAGCACAACAGAAAACAGAAACGAGGCAATGTCGAGTAGAAATCTACTCGACGTCGACCAGAAGTTGTCGAGATCGAATACGTCAAAGCAGTGTAAAACGTAAAGAAATAAAGCAGAAACGGAAATAAACACATTATTGGTGGGATGTAATTCAATAATATAAAAGGATTCCAAAATCGGGGTTTCAACGCCACAACGATAACCATGTAAGAACAATGCTAAAGGTATAAAAGATCATGCCTTTTAATCAAATCACTTTCGTTATTAACAAATAGGAAAATAGATGCTTTCGCATAACCCCTAATTGTTACTAATCCTTTTCACATAATTAATCCAAGTTTGCATTAAGATCACTTTCTCTTCAATAACAGAAATAAGGATCACTTTCGACTGTTGCAAAAGAATCACGCTGATTGGGATAGAAGATTAAACCGCATTAAAAGTCGTACCTTTATCGCATTACTTTACATGGCTACCGTCTGGCTCACCCCGACCTTAGAAGTTGGGTGACTACTCGCTCTCCATCATCAAAACACAAATCAATAATTTAGAGAAACTAACTTGCATTAAATCAAATAAAAGCTGACAACCGATCGAAGCAATATCCGCGCTCGCCTTTCCAACTCCACTCGGCCACAAGCTCCAAAAGAAACCTCTAAATTTCCTGACTAGGGTTTGCTCAATTGCTTGAGACAAGAATAATCCTAAAACCAGCCTCTATGGCTTTATTTATATTATTCAATCCCCGATATCCAAAGGAAGAATAATCTATCTCTATCTAAAACTATCTATCTAAAGCTTAATGATAAATTGTTTAATAAAGGAAATAAATCTCTAAGGGAAATATGTAATGTGGGTAAATCCTCCTTCAACTTGATAGATCTTCACATGTCTTGATAGAATTCCACGTGCCTTCACTTGCAAGTAATCCACACACTCGGATCTTCACTTAATTTTGACTCAGAATGGCCTAGAGGATTACTCGACATCGACCAAAGTAGTCGTCGTCGAGTAGAGTTGTGTTCTCCTCGGATTTGGACTCGAGCTCGACTAAGATTGTGGACTCAACGGGTACTCGACATCGAGTACTTTCTGTGCTCTCGAGTGGCCTGCTACTCGATCTCGTGTTATGGATCTGATGTCGACCGACTGGTACTCGATACAGACCAAAGTGGTCGATATTGACTAGTCCTGTCGAGTGCCTTGTTCCTTGGTTTCTGCTCGATATGCTCTGGTTCAAGTATCTCCTTGAAAATGGTTTTAAATGTGGTTTGATTGACAAGACATTATTTATCAAAACCCATGGTAACGATTTATTAGTTGTGCAAATTATGTAGATGATATATTATTCGATGCTACTAACAATTCCCTTTGCAATGAATTTTCTGATATTATGAGCAGGGAATTTGAGATGGTTCTTAAAGGAGAATTGACATTCTCCCTTGGACTATGTTAGGAGAAAAATCAAGTATGAAATAAATATCAAATATAAATTCCATATTGACTCCCTGACCCACGCAAATAAAAAACTACAAGACTTCCTCTCGTCGTAGGAGGAAAATCAAGCGTGTCAGCACTCGCCTTTCAAGCTTCTAAATCCTCTCGAAATCGACTAGAAGGCTACTCGATATTGACCAAAGTAGTCGATATCGACCAGATGTGTCGACTAGATCTGCAGTAGCACAACAGAAAACAGAAACGAGGCAATGTCGAGTAGAAATCTACTCGACGTCGACCAGAAGTTGTCGAGATCGAGTACGTCAAAGCAGTGTAAAACGTAAAGAAATAAAGCAGAAACGGAATTAAACACATAATTGGTGGGATGTAATTCAATAATATAAAAGGCTTCCAAAATCGGGGTTTCAACGCCACAACGATAACCATATAAGAACAATGCTAAAGGTATAAAAGATCATGCCTTTTAATCAAATAACTTTCGTTATTAACAAATAGAAAGATAGATGCTTTCGCATAAACCCTAATTGTTACTAATCTTTTTCACATAATTAATTCAAGTTTGCATTAAGATCACTTTCTCTTCAATAACACAAATAAGGATCACCTTCGACCGTTGCAGAAGAATCACGCTGATTGGGATAGAAGATTAAATCGCATTAAAAGTCGTACCTTTATCGCATTAGCTTACATGGCTACCGTCTGGCTCACCCCCGACCTTAGAAGTTGGGTGACTACTCGCTCTTCATCATCAAAACACAAATCAATAATTTAAAGAAACTAACTTGCATTAAATCAAATAAAAGCTGACAACCGATCGAAGCAATATCCGCGCTCGCCTTTCCAACTCCACTCAACCACAAGATCCAAAAGAAACCTCTAAATTGCCTAACTAGGGTTTGCTCAATTGCTTGAGACAAGAACAATCCTAAAACCAGCATCTATGGCTTTATTTATAGTATTCAATCCCCGATATCCAAAGAAAGAATAATCTATTTGTATCTAAAACTATATATCTGATGCTTAATGATAAATTGTTTAATAAAGGAAATAAATCTCTAAGGGAAATATCTAATGTGGATAAATCCTCCTTCAACTTGATAGATCTTCAAATGTCTTGATAAAATTCCACGTGCATTCACTTGCAAGTAATCCACACACTCGGATCTTCACTTGATTTTGACTCGGAATGGCCTAGAGGATTACTCGACATCGATCAAAGTAGTCGTCGTCGAGTAGAGTTATGTTCCCCTCGGATTTGGACTCAAGCTCGACTAGGATTGTGGACTCGACGGGTACTCGACATCGAGTACTTTCTGTGTTCTCGAGTGGTCTGCTGCTCGATCTCGTGTTCTGGTGCTAATGTCGACCGACTGGTACTCGATACAAACTAGAGTGGTCGATATTGACTAGTCCTGTCGAGTGCCTTGTTCCTTGTTTTCTACTCGATATGCTCTGGTTCAGCTGCTACTCAACATTGGAGTTTCATTATTCGACCTCAAGCTCTTCCATGATTCTCTTCCTTCTCCGAGTTGCTATAAAATGTCTCAATGTCTGCAAAATTAAACAAAAACTAGTGTAGACTCCATAATTTGGCAAATAAGCATAAACTACATAGATTCTGTATAATTCTAACCCAATGATAAGAAATGAATTCAGAAATCGATATAAAAGTCAATGTAAAACATGGTAAAATAGGCTCACAATAGACTACAAGTACATCAAGCCAAGAAGGGAATTTTCCTCAATTAAGGCAAGTATACTAGAGATTTGCTCAAGAAGTATAAGATGGACCAATCAAATGTTGCCAAATCCCTATGAGCTCAACTCTTTCTCTAGATCAAGATAAGAATGGTAAGAGTGTGAATTAAAAGGAATATTAAGGTATGATTGGTTCACTCCTCTATCTCACTGCAAGTAGACCCGATATTATGTTCATTGTATGTATGTGTGCAAGGTTCCAGGCTGACCCAAAGGAATCGCGTCTTATTGCGGTTAAAAAGATTTTTCGTACCTTTAATTGAACTAAGACCTTGGTCTTTTGGTATCCAAAACATAGCAATTTTCACCTTGTGGGCTATTGAGATGCAGATTTTGCAGGTTACAAAGTCGATACAAAAAGTACTTCGGAATGTTGTCAACTCTTAAGATTTTCTCTAATAAGTTGGCATTCAAAGAAACAGAATTTCGTCGCACTTTCAACTGCAGAAGCTGAATAAATAGTTGTTGAAGCTTGTTGTTCTCAAGTGTTATGGATAGCCCAACAATTGTGTGATCTTGGCGTTGATTTGAAAGGTATTCCTATTAAGCACGATAACACAAGTGCTATATCTATTACAAAAAATATGGTGCAGCACTCTAGAACCAAGCATATCGATGTGAGACATCATTTTATTCAAGATCATGTGGAAAAGGATGATGTATCTATATCCTTTATCTCAACTGACTTGCAACTTGTGGATGTCTTTACTAAACCCTTGCTTGAGGATAGGTTTAATTTTATTCATTTAGAACTTGGAATGCTTAATAGAGATGCATTGATGTAGGGGGGAACAACATTCTTCTAACATTCGAAGGCCTTGAAAAATCATTCAAGGACCTTGAAAGTCTATGCCGTGTAGTAACACTTTTGGATCATATCTTGTGGCTATTATTTTGTTAAATAATGGTCATTTGATTCATTTTTAAGTTAAACCTTTTGACGTATTCATTTTACCAGTTGGTTTTCGTGTAAATCTTCTTCAAAGATTTTATTTACAACTGAATGCGATTTATTTCTACCGTATTTCAAAGTTGTTATTATTTTAAATTTAAATTTGAATTTAGGTACATTGTACTTCCCGGTTTTAAATTAATTGATCCTGTTCCGATTTAATGGGGATCATGATGACATTTGCATTTATCCAGAAAATAGCTTCACCTTCCTCTCTCCTCTGTAAAACCCTCTCTGATCTCTGTCAATTTCACACAGTTCAAAGCAATATTTTCTCTCCATCACAAATTGTCTTCATATTAATCCTTAAGCCTCCTCTCCCATGGTGCCAAAAAGCAGCACCCTTAGTTCTTCAAAGAGGAAAGGAAAGGCGCCAATGTCCAAGAAAAGGAAGGAGATCGAGGAAGTCTCCATCAGCATCCACTCAGATTCTTCAGATTCTCCACCTATTGTGACCGAGCACCAGTCTTTGACTCCGAATCCAAATTTGCCTTCATCCTGGTTCTGAAACTTTGAATCTGCGGGTAGGTGGTTGCATACTTATAGTGCTAGGAAACTGAGCATGTGTAATTTTGTTGATCGAATTTCTCGAGTCTTTAAATCTTCCTTGCATCCTTCTCTTGAAGTCCACCTCTTTATGGTCATTGATTAACCTTGGGGAAGTTTACTTTCCACGTCTTACTCGTCTCTTCTTAGTCAATCTGACCCACAAAAGAGAAAGGGGAAACATGGTCATTGAAACCATTGTTTGCAACAAAAGGATCACCCTCATTGCCCCTATCATTGGTAAAATCTTTGGCTTTCCTAAGGATGTCTGTACTGATAGACATTCCTTCCACTCTGAGTGTATGTACCTAGCCAAAGACAAGTTCTTTCTCCCTAATGCCCCCACAACTGCCAAAAAGCTCACACATAATGTCTTGACCCTAGAAGCTAATGTGATCTTCACCATTCTCGCTCGTTGCATTATCTTAAGGTCTCACTCCTGTGAATTCATCATCTATCAGCTCTTAGAACTTCTCTTTTTGATCCTAAATGGTTTTGAAATCAATGTCCTAAATCTCATTCTGATGTGATCCTAGTGGTCAATGAGCTCGACTCATTTATCTTACAAAGCTTTGTCGCAGGAGCCGAATATCAACTCTCGTTTGAGAAAACAGCATGGCGACACCGTGGTATTTTGGCTCGTTCTGGCTGTATAAAATTCCGATTGAGACCGATAAGCACTTGTTGGAAAGATATTTTAAGCGGCTACAACTTCCATGAAGAACAGTTCTCCTAAATCAGCCTTGAAGATGCTCAAATTCGACATTATTTCCAGCAGCTCAAATCTGGACGTTTTTCATGCTTTTATTTCTATTAAAATAAATCCCACATCGATTAGCGATGTTTGAGGGCTACATTTTCATGCTATATATTTCTTGTAAGAACTTCATTTTAAAGCAAGTCAAGTTGAGTTGAGTTTAAGGTTAAGCCACTAAATAGCTTCCTATGATTCCGGGTTAAGGATCGAGTTCTTTGTGAGAGGCTAAGAGCGAACCCTTTGGTGAGAGGCCGAGGGTGACACCCTAGTGAGAGGCGAAGGTGTCAAAGGGTCGAGATCCTCGGAGTGCGATTCCGAGAGGATTGAGATCGAGTGTAGGAGATTCAAGGGTGAGAGGCCTGCGAATCTTGCTCCACATATCCCTTTTTTTCAGTTTCCATACACCCCAAAAATTAGCCACAAAAAAGAGTGTTCGAAAGCTCGAGCCTTGGTCGATCCCGGTCTTCGGGTCGCATCAAGTGGTATCAGAGCTAATCGACTCGAATCCATCGAGCTTTCGATATTCGAGTTTTTTCTTCTTAGTCAAAATGTTCAAGAAGACGAGTTGCAAGCCTTTGTCCGAGGAGTACATCCGATGGGCCATTCGAGCCTATGATGATGGGTATCTTCATTGGAGCGACATGGATGGTGCTACATATGATGTAGTTGATCAAGAGCTCCGGAGGAGATATCGAAAGAGAAGGGCTCGAGAGGATGAGGCTCGACGTAAGAAGAAGATTGAACCACCTTGGCAAGAGATCCGCAAGCTCGCGGAAGACTCAATGCAACAAGTACGGGAAATTCAAAAACTTGTCAGCTCATTGGGGTCGACGCCATCGAAGCCCACAACTCCACCACTTGTCTCTTCAAAGACAACATCCTCTACGACCATGGGCGAGACACTTGAGATTAAAGAAGGCAAGTCTAATGATGTTCTGATTGAGATGGAAAAGGTCAATCCCGAGCTTAAGAAAGATGAGGAAATCATCCAAGTTCCCAAGGTTGCGCTTTCGAGGAAGGAGAAGCGGACGCCAACCGAGGTACCTATCTTTCTGAATTCCATGTCAACTAAGTGGTTGGATGCGATTCCATTCATTCCATCTTGCTTGCCTTTCACAATTCAAGAAGAAGAGAGGATTCAAGACTCGTTCAAGGAAGAAGAAGCAAGTTCGAAGAAGTCGCTCGTTTCCATCACGGATTCGAGGACGAATCCTTTTCAAGGGGAGGAGGATGATGTGATCCTAGTGGTCAATGAGCTCGACTCATTTATCTTACAAAGCTTTGTCGCAGGAGCCGAATATCAACTCTCGTTTGAGAAAACAGCATGGCGACACCGTGGTATTTTGGCTCGTTCTGGCTGTATAAAATTCCGATTGAAGCCGATAAGCACTTGTTGGAAAGATATTTTAAGCGGCTACAACTTCCATGAAGAACAGTTCTCCTAAATCAGCCTTGAAGATGCTCAAATTCGACATTATTTCCAGCAGCTCAAATCTGGACGTTTTTCATGCTTTTATTTCTATTAAAATAAATCCCACATCGATTAGCGATGTTTGAGGGCTACATTTTCATGCTATATATTTCTTGTAAGAACTTCATTTTAAAGCAAGTCAAGTTGAGTTGAGTTTAAGGTTAAGCCACTAAATAGCTTCCTATGATTCCGGGTTAAGGATCGAGTTCTTGGTGAGAGGCTAAGAGCGAACCCTTTGGTGAGAGGCCGAGGGTGACACCCTAGTGAGAGGCGAAGGTGTCAAAGGGTCGAGATCCTCGGAGTGCGATTCGGAGAGGATTGAGATCGAGTGTAGGAGATTCAAGGGTGAGAGGCCTGCGAATCTTGCTCCACATATCCCTTTTTTTCAGTTTCCATACACCCCAAAAATTAGCCACAAAAAAGAGTGTTCGAAAGCTCGAGCCTTGGTCGATCCCGGTCCTCGGGTCGCATCAAGTGGTATCAGAGCTAATCGACTCGAATCCATCGAGCTTTCGATATTCGAGTTTTTTCTTCTTAGTCAAAATGTTCAAGAAGACGAGTTGCAAGCCTTTGTCCGAGGAGTACATCCGATGGGCCATTCGAGCCTATGATGATGGGTATCTTCATTGGAGCGACATGGATGGTGCTACATATGATGTAGTTGATCAAGAGCTCCGGAGGAGATATCGAAAGAGAAGGGCTCGAGAGGATGAGGCTCGACGTAAGAAGAAGATTGAACCACCTTGGCAAGAGATCCGCAAGCTCGCGGAAGACTCAATGCAACAAGTACGGGAAATTCAAAAACTTGTCAGCTCATTGGGGTCGACGCCATCGAAGCCCACAACTCCACCACTTGTCTCTTCAAAGACAACATCCTCTACGACCATGGGCGAGACACTTGAGATTAAAGAAGGCAAGTCTAATGATGTTCTGATTGAGATGGAAAAGGTCAATCCCGAGCTTAAGAAAGATGAGGAAATCATCCAAGTTCCCAAGGTTGCGCTTTCGAGGAAGGAGAAGCGGACGCCAACCGAGGTACCTATCTTTCTGAATTCCATGTCAACTAAGTGGTTGGATGCGATTCCATTCATTCCATCTTGCTTGCCTTTCACAATTCAAGAAGAAGAGAGGATTCAAGACTCGTTCAAGGAAGAAGAAGCAAGTTCGAAGAAGTCGCTCGTTTCCATCACGGATTCGAGGACGAATCCTTTTCAAGGGGAGGAGGATGATGTGATCCTAGTGGTCAATGAGCTCGACTCATTTATCTTACAAAGCTTTGTCGCAGGAGCCGAATATCAACTCTCGTTTGAGAAAACAGCATGGCGACACCGTGGTATTTTGGCTCGTTCTGGCTGTATAAAATTCCGATTGAAGCCGATAAGCACTTGTTGGAAAGATATTTTAAGCGGCTACAACTTCCATGAAGAACAGTTCTCCTAAATCAGCCTTGAAGATGCTCAAATTCGACATTATTTCCAGCAGCTCAAATCTGGACGTTTTTCATGCTTTTATTTCTATTAAAATAAATCCCACATCGATTAGCGATGTTTGAGGGCTACATTTTCATGCTATATATTTCTTGTAAGAACTTCATTTTAAAGCAAGTCAAGTTGAGTTGAGTTTAAGGTTAAGCCACTAAATAGCTTCCTATGATTCCGGGTTAAGGATCGAGTTCTTGGTGAGAGGCTAAGAGCGAACCCTTTGGTGAGAGGCCGAGGGTGACACCCTAGTGAGAGGCGAAGCTGTCAAAGGGTTGAGATCCTCGGAGTGCGATTCCGAGAGGATTGAGATCGAGTGTAGGAGATTCAAGGGTGAGAGGCCTGCGAATCTTGCTCCACATATCCCTTTTTTTCAGTTTCCATACACCCCAAAAATTAGCCACAAAAAAGAGTGTTCGAAAGCTCGAGCCTTGGTCGATCCCGGTCCTCGGGTCGCATCAAGTGGTATCAGAGCTAATCGACTCGAATCCATCGAGCTTTCGATATTCGAGTTTTTTCTTCTTAGTCAAAATGTTCAAGAAGACGAGTTGCACGCCTTTGTCCGAGGAGTACATCCGATGGGCCATTCGAGCCTATGATGATGGGTATCTTCATTGGAGCGACATGGATGGTTCTACATATGATGTAGTTGATCAAGAGCTCCGGAGGAGATATCGAAAGAGAAGGGCTCGAGAGGATGAGGCTCGACGTAAGAAGAAGATTGAACCACCTTGGCAAGAGATCCGCAAGCTCGCGGAAGACTCAATGCAACAAGTACGGGAAATTCAAAAACTTGTCAGCTCATTGGGGTCGACGCCATCGAAGCCCACAACTCCACCACTTGTCTCTTCAAAGACAACATCCTCTACGACCATGGGCGAGACACTTGAGATTAAAGAAGGCAAGTCTAATGATGTTCTGATTGAGATGGAAAAGGTCAATCCCGAGCTTAAGAAAGATGAGGAAATCATCCAAGTTCCCAAGGTTGCGCTTTCGAGGAAGGAGAAGCGGACGCCAACCGAGGTACCTATCTTTCTGAATTCCATGTCAACTAAGTGGTTGGATGCGATTCCATTCATTCCATCTTGCTTGCCTTTCACAATTCAAGAAGAAGAGAGGATTCAAGACTCGTTCAAGGAAGAAGAAGCAAGTTCGAAGAAGTCGCTCGTTTCCATCACGGATTCGAGGACGAATCCTTTTCAAGGGGAGGAGGATGATGTGATCCTAGTGGTCAATGAGCTCGACTCATTTATCTTACAAAGCTTTGTCGCAGGAGCCGAATATCAACTCTCGTTTGAGAAAACAGCATGGCGACACCGTGGTATTTTGGCTCGTTCTGACTGTATAAAATTCCGATTGAAGCCGATAAGCACTTGTTGGAAAGATATTTTAAGCGGCTACAACTTCCATGAAGAACAGTTCTCCTAAATCAGCCTTGAAGATGCTCAAATTCGACATTATTTCCAGTAGCTCAAATCTGGACGTTTTTCATGCTTTTATTTCTATTAAAATAAATCCCACATCGATTAGCGATGTTTGAGGGCTACATTTTCATGCTATATATTTCTTGTAAGAACTTCATTTTAAAGCAAGTCAAGTTGAGTTGAGTTTAAGGTTAAGCCACTAAATAGCTTCCTATGATTCCGGGTTAAGGATCGAGTTCTTGGTGAGAGGCTAAGAGCGAACCCTTTGGTGAGAGGCCGAGGGTGACACCCTAGTGAGAGGCGAAGCTGTCAAAGGGTTGAGATCCTCGGAGTGCGATTCCGAGAGGATTGAGATCGAGTGTAGGAGATTCAAGGGTGAGAGGCCTGCGAATCTTGCTCCACATATCCCTTTTTTTCAGTTTCCATACACCCCAAAAATTAGCCACAAAAAAGAGTGTTCGAAAGCTCGAGCCTTGGTCGATCCCGGTCCTCGGGTCGCATCAAGTGGTATCAGAGCTAATCGACTCGAATCCATCGAGCTTTCGATATTCGAGTTTTTTCTTCTTAGTCAAAATGTTCAAGAAGACGAGTTGCACGCCTTTGTCCGAGGAGTACATCCGATGGGCCATTCGAGCCTATGATGATGGGTATCTTCATTGGAGCGACATGGATGGTGCTACATATGATGTAGTTGATCAAGAGCTCCGGAGGAGATATCGAAAGAGAAGGGCTCGAGAGGATGAGGCTCGACGTAAGAAGAAGATTGAACCACCTTGGCAAGAGATCCGCAAGCTCGCGGAAGACTCAATGCAACAAGTACGGGAAATTCAAAAACTTGTCAGCTCATTGGGGTCGACGCCATCGAAGCCCACAACTCCACCACTTGTCTCTTCAAAGACAACATCCTCTACGACCATGGGCGAGACACTTGAGATTAAAGAAGGCAAGTCTAATGATGTTCTGATTGAGATGGAAAAGGTCAATCCCGAGCTTAAGAAAGATGAGGAAATCATCCAAGTTCCCAAGGTTGCGCTTTCGAGGAAGGAGAAGCGGACGCCAACCGAGGTACCTATCTTTCTGAATTCCATGTCAACTAAGTGGTTGGATGCGATTCCATTCATTCCATCTTGCTTGCCTTTCACAATTCAAGAAGAAGAGAGGATTCAAGACTCGTTCAAGGAAGAAGAAGCAAGTTCGAAGAAGTCGCTCGTTTCCATCACGGATTCGAGGACGAATCCTTTTCAAGGGGAGGAGGATGATGTGATCCTAGTGGTCAATGAGCTCGACTCATTTATCTTACAAAGCTTTGTCGCAGGAGCCGAATATCAACTCTCGTTTGAGAAAACAGCATGGCGACACCGTGGTATTTTGGCTCGTTCTGGCTGTATAAAATTCCGATTGAAGCCGATAAGCACTTGTTGGAAAGATATTTTAAGCGGCTACAACTTCCATGAAGAACAGTTCTCCTAAATCAGCCTTGAAGATGCTCAAATTCGACATTATTTCCAGCAGCTCAAATCTGGACGTTTTTCATGCTTTTATTTCTATTAAAATAAATCCCACATCGATTAGCGATGTTTGAGGGCTACATTTTCATGCTATATATTTCTTGTAAGAACTTCATTTTAAAGCAAGTCAAGTTGAGTTGAGTTTAAGGTTAAGCCACTAAATAGCTTCCTATGATTCCGGGTTAAGGATCGAGTTCTTGGTGAGAGGCTAAGAGCGAACCCTTTGGTGAGAGGCCGAGGGTGACACCCTAGTGAGAGGCGAAGCTGTCAAAGGGTCGAGATCCTCGGAGTGCGATTCCGAGAGGATTGAGATCGAGTGTAGGAGATTCAAGGGTGAGAGGCCTGCGAATCTTGCTCCACATATCCCTTTTTTTCAGTTTCCATACACCCCAAAAATTAGCCACAAAAAAGAGTGTTCGAAAGCTCGAGCCTTGGTCGATCCCGGTCCTCGGGTCGCATCAAGTGGTATCAGAGCTAATCGACTCGAGTCCATCGAGCTTTCGATATTCGAGTTTTTTCTTCTTAGTCAAAATGTTCAAGAAGACGAGTTGCAAGCCTTTGTCCGAGGAGTACATCCGATGGGCCATTCGAGCCTATGATGATGGGTATCTTCATTGGAGCGACATGGATGGTGCTACATATGATGTAGTTGATCAAGAGCTCCGGAGGAGATATCGAAAGAGAAGGGCTCGAGAGGATGAGGCTCGACGTAAGAAGAAGATTGAACCACCTTGGCAAGAGATCCGCAAGCTCGCGGAAGACTCAATGCAACAAGTACGGGAAATTCAAAAACTTGTCAGCTCATTGGGGTCGACGCCATCGAAGCCCACAACTCCACCACTTGTCTCTTCAAAGACAACATCCTCTACGACCATGGGCGAGACACTTGAGATTAAAGAAGGCAAGTCTAATGATGTTCTGATTGAGATGGAAAAGGTCAATCCCGAGCTTAAGAAAGATGAGGAAATCATCCAAGTTCCCAAGGTTGCGCTTTCGAGGAAGGAGAAGCGGACGCCAACCGAGGTACCTATCTTTCTGAATTCCATGTCAACTAAGTGGTTGGATGCGATTCCATTCATTCCATCTTGCTTGCCTTTCACAATTCAAGAAGAAGAGAGGATTCAAGACTCGTTCAAGGAAGAAGAAGCAAGTTCGAAGAAGTCGCTCGTTTCCATCACGGATTCGAGGACGAATCCTTTTCAAGGGGAGGAGGATGATGTGATCCTAGTGGTCAATGAGCTCGACTCATTTATCTTACAAAGCTTTGTCGCAGGAGCCGAATATCAACTCTCGTTTGAGAAAACAGCATGGCGACACCGTGGTATTTTGGCTCGTTCTGGCTGTATAAAATTCCGATTGAAGCCGATAAGCACTTGTTGGAAAGACATTTTAAGCGGCTACAACTTCCATGAAGAACAGTTCTCCTAAATCAGCCTTGAAGATGCTCAAATTCGACATTATTTCCAGCAGCTCAAATCTGGACGTTTTTCATGCTTTTATTTCTATTAAAATAAATCCCACATCGATTAGCGATGTTTGAGGGCTACATTTTCATGCTATATATTTCTTGTAAGAACTTCATTTTAAAGCAAGTCAAGTTGAGTTGAGTTTAAGGTTAAGCCACTAAATAGCTTCCTATGATTCCGGGTTAAGGATCGAGTTCTTGGTGAGAGGCTAAGAGCGAACCCTTTGGTGAGAGGCCGAGGGTGACACCCTAGTGAGAGGCGAAGCTGTCAAAGGGTCGAGATCCTCGGAGTGCGATTCCGAGAGGATTGAGATCGAGTGTAGGAGATTCAAGGGTGAGAGGCCTGCGAATCTTGCTCCACATATCCCTTTTTTTCAGTTTCCATACACCCCAAAAATTAGCCACAAAAAAGAGTGTTCGAAAGCTCGAGCCTTGGTCGATCCCGGTCCTCGGGTCGCATCAAGTGGTATCAGAGCTAATCGACTCGAGTCCATCGAGCTTTCGATATTCGAGTTTTTTCTTCTTAGTCAAAATGTTCAAGAAGACGAGTTGCAAGCCTTTGTCCGAGGAGTACATCCGATGGGCCATTCGAGCCTATGATGATGGGTATCTTCATTGGAGCGACATGGATGGTGCTACATATGATGTAGTTGATCAAGAGCTCCGGAGGAGATATCGAAAGAGAAGGGCTCGAGAGGATGAGGCTCGACGTAAGAAGAAGATTGAACCACCTTGGCAAGAGATCCGCAAGCTCGCGGAAGACTCAATGCAACAAGTACGGGAAATTCAAAAACTTGTCAGCTCATTGGGGTCGACGCCATCGAAGCCCACAACTCCACCACTTGTCTCTTCAAAGACAACATCCTCTACGACCATGGGCGAGACACTTGAGATTAAAGAAGGCAAGTCTAATGATGTTCTGATTGAGATGGAAAAGGTCAATCCCGAGCTTAAGAAAGATGAGGAAATCATCCAAGTTCCCAAGGTTGCGCTTTCGAGGAAGGAGAAGCGGACGCCAACCGAGGTACCTATCTTTCTGAATTCCATGTCAACTAAGTGGTTGGATGCGATTCCATTCATTCCATCTTGCTTGCCTTTCACAACTCAAGAAGAAGAGAGGATTCAAGACTCGTTCAAGGAAGAAGAAGCAAGTTCGAAGAAGTCGCTCGTTTCCATCACGGATTCGAGGACGAATCCTTTTCAAGGGGAGGAGGATGATGTGATCCTAGTGGTCAATGAGCTCGACTCATTTATCTTACAAAGCTTTGTCGCAGGAGCCGAATATCAACTCTCGTTTGAGAAAACAGCATGGCGACACCGTGGTATTTTGGCTCGTTCTGGCTGTATAAAATTCCGATTGAAGCCGATAAGCACTTGTTGGAAAGATATTTTAAGCGGCTACAACTTCCATGAAGAACAGTTCTCCTAAATCAGCCTTGAAGATGCTCAAATTCGACATTATTTCCAGCAGCTCAAATCTGGACGTTTTTCATGCTTTTATTTCTATTAAAATAAATCCCACATCGATTAGCGATGTTTGAGGGCTACATTTTCATGCTATATATTTCTTGTAAGAACTTCATTTTAAAGCAAGTCAAGTTGAGTTGAGTTTAGATTTAAGCCACTAAATAGCTTCCTATGATTCCGGGTTAAGGATCGAGTTCTTGGTGAGAGGCTAAGAGCGAACCCTTTGGTGAGAGGCCGAGGGTGACACCCTAGTGAGAGGCGAAGCTGTCAAAGGGTCGAGATCCTCGGAGTGCGATTCCGAGAGGATTGAGATCGAGTGTAGGAGATTCAAGGGTGAGAGGCCTGCGAATCTTGCTCCACATATCCCTTTTTTTCAGTTTCCATACACCCCAAAAATTAGCCACAAAAAAGAGTGTTCGAAAGCTCGAGCCTTAGTCGATCCCGGTCCTCGGGTCGCATCAAGTGGTATCAGAGCTAATCGACTCGAGTCCATCGAGCTTTCGATATTCGAGTTTTTTCTTCTTAGTCAAAATGTTCAAGAAGACGAGTTGCAAGCCTTTGTCCGAGGAGTACATCCGATGGGCCATTCGAGCCTATGATGATGGGTATCTTCATTGGAGCGACATGGATGGTGCTACATATGATGTAGTTGATCAAGAGCTCCGGAGGAGATATCGAAAGAGAAGGGCTCGAGAGGATGAGGCTCGACGTAAGAAGAAGATTGAACCACCTTGGCAAGAGATTCGCAAGCTCGCGGAAGACTCAATGCAACAAGTACGGGAAATTCAAAAACTTGTCAGCTCATTGGGGTCGACGCCATCGAAGCCCACAACTCCACCACTTGTCTCTTCAAAGACAACATCCTCTACGACCATGGGCGAGACACTTGAGATTAAAGAAGGCAAGTCTAATGATGTTCTGATTGAGATGGAAAAGGTCAATCCCGAGCTTAAGAAAGATGAGGAAATCATCCAAGTTCCCAAGGTTGCGCTTTCGAGGAAGGAGAAGCGGACGCCAACCGAGGTACCTATCTTTCTGAATTCCATGTCAACTAAGTGGTTGGATGCGATTCCATTCATTCCATCTTGCTTGCCTTTCACAATTCAAGAAGAAGAGAGGATTCAAGACTCGTTCAAGGAAGAAGAAGCAAGTTCGAAGAAGTCGCTCGTTTCCATCACGGATTCGAGGACGAATCCTTTTCAAGGGGAGGAGGATGATGTGATCCTAGTGGTCAATGAGCTCGACTCATTTATCTTACAAAGCTTTGTCGCAGGAGCCGAATATCAACTCTTGTTTGAGAAAACAGCATGGCGACACCGTGGTATTTTGGCTCGTTCTGGCTGTATAAAATTCCGATTGAAGCCGATAAGCACTTGTTGGAAAGATATTTTAAGCGGCTACAACTTCCATGAAGAACAGTTCTCCTAAATCAGCCTTGAAGATGCTCAAATTCGACATTATTTCCAGCAGCTCAAATCTGGACGTTTTTCATGCTTTTATTTCTATTAAAATAAATCCCACATCGATTAGCGATGTTTGAGGGCTACATTTTCATGCTATATATTTCTTGTAAGAACTTCATTTTAAAGCAAGTCAAGTTGAGTTGAGTTTAAGGTTAAGCCACTAAATAGCTTCCTATGATTCCGGGTTAAGGATCGAGTTCTTGGTGAGAGGCTAAGAGCGAACCCTTTGGTGAGAGGCCGAGGGTGACACCCTAGTGAGAGGCGAAGGTGTCAAAGGGTCGAGATCCTCGGAGTGCGATTCCGAGAGGATTGAGATCGAGTGTAGGAGATTCAAGGGTGAGAGGCCTGCGAATCTTGCTCCACATATCCCTTTTTTTCAGTTTCCATACACCCCAAAAATTAGCCACAAAAAAGAGTGTTCGAAAGCTCGAGCCTTGGTCGATCCCGGTCCTCGGGTCGCATCAAGTGGTATCAGAGCTAATCGACTCGAGTCCATCGAGCTTTCGATATTCGAGTTTTTTCTTCTTAGTCAAAATGTTCAAGAAGACGAGTTGCAAGCCTTTGTCCGAGGAGTACATCCGATGAGCCATTCGAGCCTATGATGATGGGTATCTTCATTGGAGCGACATGGATGGTGCTACATATGATGTAGTTGATCAAGAGCTCCGGAGGAGATATCGAAAGAGAAGGGCTCGAGAGGATGAGGCTCGACGTAAGAAGAAGATTGAACCACCTTGGCAAGAGATCCGCAAGCTCGCGGAAGACATCCAAGTTCGAGGAAATCATCCAAGTTCCCAAGGTTGCGCTTTCGAGGAAGGAGAAGCGGACGCCAACTGAGGTACCTATCTTTCTGAATTCCATATCAACTAAGTGGTTGGATGCGATTCCATTCATTCCATCTTGCTTGCCTTTCACAATTCAAGAAGAAGAGAGGATTCAAGACTCGTGCAAGGAAGAAGAAGCAAGTTCGAAGAAGTCGCTCGTTTCCATCACGGATTCGAGGACGAATCCTTTTCAAGGGGAGGAGGATGATGTGATCCTAGTGGTCAATGAGCTCGACTCATTTATCTTACAAAGCTTTGTCGCAGGAGCCGAATATCAACTCTCGTTTGAGAAAACAGCATGGCGACACCGTGGTATTTTGGCTCGTTCTGGCTGTATAAAATTCCGATTGAAGCCGATAAGCACTTGTTGGAAAGATATTTTAAGCGGCTACAACTTCCATGAAGAACAGTTCTCCTAAATCAGCCTTGAAGATGCTCAAATTCGACATGATTTCCTCGAGCCCACAAGCTCGAGGAAATCATCCAAGTTCCCAAGGTTCCGCTTTCGAGGAAGGAGAAGCGGACGCCAACTGAGGTACCTATCTTTCTGAATTCCATATCAACTAAGTGGTTGGATGCGATTCCATTCATTCCATCTTGCTTGCCTTTCACAATTCAAGAAGAAGAGAGGATTCAAGACTCGTTCAAGGAAGAAGAAGCAAGTTCGAAGAAGTCGCTCGTTTCCATCACGGATTCGAGGACGAATCCTTTTCAAGGGGAGGAGGATGATGTGATCCTAGTGGTCAATGAGCTCGACTCATTTATCTTACAAAGCTTTGTCGCAGGAGCCGAATATCAACTCTCGTTTGAGAAAACAGCATGGCGACACCGTGGTATTTTGGCTCGTTCTGGCTGTATAAAATTCCGATTGAAGCCGATAAGCACTTGTTGTCTTTGAACAGCTCCGGAGGAGATATCGAAAGAGAAGGGCTCGAGAGGATGAGGCTCGACGTAAGAAGAAGATTGAACAACCTTGGCAAGAGATCCGCAAGCTCGCGGAAGACTCAATGCAACAAGTACGGGAAATTCAAAAACTTGTCAGCTCATTGGGGTCGACGCCATCGAAGCCCACAACTCCACCACTTGTCTCTTCAAAGACAACATCCTCTACGACCATGGGCGAGACACTTGAGATTAAAGAAGGCAAGTCTAATGATGTTCTGATTGAGATGGAAAAGGTCAATCCCGAGCTTAAGAAAGATGAGGAAATCATCCAAGTTCCCAAGGTTGCGCTTTCGAGGAAGGAGAAGCGGACGCCAACCGAGGTACCTATCTTTCTGAATTCCATGTCAACTAAGTGGTTGGATGCGATTCCATTCATTCCATCTTGCTTGCCTTTCACAATTCAAGAAGAAGAGAGGATTCAAGACTCGTTCAAGGAAGAAGAAGCAAGTTCGAAGAAGTCGCTCGTTTCCATCACGGATTCGAGGACGAATCCTTTTCAAGGGGAGGAGGATGATGTGATCCTAGTGGTCAATGAGCTCGACTCATTTATCTTACAAAGCTTTGTCGCAGGAGCCGAATATCAACTCTCGTTTGAGAAAACAGCATGGCGACACCGTGGTATTTTGGCTCGTTCTGGCTGTATAAAATTCCAATTGAAGCCGATAAGCACATGTTGGAAAGATATTTTAAGCGTCTACAACTTCCATGAAGAACAGTTCTCCTAAATCAGCCTTGAAGATGCTCAAATTCGACATTATTTCCAGCAGCTCAAATCTGGACGTTTTTCATGCTTTTATTTCTATTAAAATAAATCCCACATCGATTAGCGATGTTTGAGGGCTACATTTTCATGCTATATATTTCTTGTAAGAACTTCATTTTAAAGCAAGTCAAGTTGAGTTGAGTTTAAGGTTAAGCCACTAAATAGCTTCCTATGATTCCGGGTTAAGGATCGAGTTCTTGGTGAGAGGCTAAGAGCGAACCATTTGGTGAGAGGCCGAGGGTGACACCCTAGTGAGAGGCGAAGGTGTCAAAGGGTCGAGATCCTCGGAGTGCGATTCCGAGAGGATTGAGATCGAGTGTAGGAGATTCAAGGGTGAGAGGCCTGCGAATCTTGCTCCACATATCCCTTTTTTTCAGTTTCCATACACCCCATAAATTAGCCACAAAAAAGAGTGTTCGAAAGCTCGAGCCTTAGTCGATCCCGGTCCTCGGGTCGCATCAAGTGGTATCAGAGCTAATCGACTCGAGTCCATCGAGCTTTCGATATTCGAGTTTTTTCTTCTTAGTCAAAATGTTCAAGAAGACGAGTCGCAAGCCTTTGTCCGAGGAGTACATCCGATGGGCCATTCGAGCCTATGATGATGGGTATCTTCATTGGAGCGACATGGATGGTGCTACATATGATGTAGTTGATCAAGAGCTCCGGAGGAGATATCGAAAGAGAAGGGCTCGAGAGGATGAGGCTCGACGTAAGAAGAAGATTGAACAACCTTGGCAAGAGATCCGCAAGCTCGCGGAAGACTCAATGCAACAAGTACGGGAAATTCAAAAACTTGTCAGCTCATTGGGGTCGACGCCATCGAAGCCCACAACTCCACCACTTGTCTCTTCAAAGACAACATCTTGTACGACCATGGGCGAGACACTTGAGATTAAAGAAGGCAAGTCTAATGATGTTCTGATTGAGATGGAAAAGGTCAATCCCGAGCTTAAGAAAGATGAGGAAATCATCCAAGTTCCCAAGGTTGCGCTTTCGAGGAAGGAGAAGCGGACGCCAACCGAGGTACCTATCTTTCTGAATTCCATGTCAACTAAGTGGTTGGATGCGATTCCATTCATTCCATCTTGCTTGCCTTTCACAATTCAAGAAGAAGAGAGGATTCAAGACTCGTTCAAGGAAGAAGAAGCAAGTTCGAAGAAGTCGCTCGTTTCCATCACGGATTCGATGACGAATCCTTTTCAAGGGGAGGAGGATGATGTGATCCTAGTGGTCAATGAGCTCGACTCATTTATCTTACAAAGCTTTGTCGCAGGAGCCGAATATCAACTCTCGTTTGAGAAAACAGCATGGCGACACCGTGGTATTTTGGCTCGTTCTGGCTGTATAAAATTCCGATTGAAGCCGATAAGCACTTGTTGGAAAGACATTTTAAGCGGCTACAACTTCCATGAAGAACAGTTCTCCTAAATCAGCCTTGAAGATGCTCAAATTCGACATTATTTCCAGCAGCTCAAATCTGGACGTTTTTCATGCTTTTATTTCTATTAAAATAAATCCCACATCGATTAGCGATGTTTGAGGGCTACATTTTCATGCTATATATTTCTTGTAAGAACTTCATTTTAAAGCAAGTCAAGTTGAGTTGAGTTTAAGGTTAAGCCACTAAATAGCTTCCTATGATTCCGGGTTAAGGATCGAGTTCTTGGTGAGAGGCTAAGAGCGAACCCTTTGGTGAGAGGCCGAGGGTGACACCCTAGTGAGAGGCGAAGGTGTCAAAGGGCCGAGATCCTCGGAGTGCGATTCCGAGAGGATTGAGATCGAGTGTAGGAGATTCAAGGGTGAGAGGCCTGCGAATCTTGCTCCACATATCCCTTTTTTTCAGTTTCCATACACCCCAAAAATTAGCCACAAAAAAGAGTGTTCGAAAGTTCGAGCCTTGGTCGATCCCGGTCCTCGGGTCGCATCAAGTGGTATCAGAGCTAATCGACTCGAGTCCATCGAGCTTTCGATATTCGAGTTTTTTCTTCTTAGTCAAAATGTTCAAGAAGACGAGTTGCAAGCCTTTGTCCAAGGAGTACATCCGATGGGCCATTCGAGCCTATGATGATGGGTATCTTCATTGGAGCGACATGGATGGTGCTACATATGATGTAGTTGATCAAGAGCTCCGGAGGAGATATCGAAAGAGAAGGGCTCAAGAGGATGAGGCTCGACGTAAGAAGAAGATTGAACCACCTTGGCAAGAGATCCTCAAGCTCGCGGAAGACTCAATGCAACAAGTACGGGAAATTCAAAAACTTGTCAGCTCATTGGGGTCGACGCCATCGAAGCCCACAATTCCACCACTTGTCTCTTCAAAGACAACATCCTCTACGACCATGGGCGAGACACTTGAGATTAAAGAAGGCAAGTCTAATGATGTTCTGATTGAGATGGAAAAGGTCAATCCCGAGCTTAAGAAAGATGAGGAAATCATCCAAGTTCCCAAGGTTGCGCTTTCGAGGACGTAGAAGCGGACGCCAACCGAGGTACCTATCTTTCTGAATTCCATGTCAACTAAGTGGTTGGATGCGATTCCATTCATTCCATCTTGCTTGCCTTTCACAATTCAAGAAGAAGAGAGGATTCAAGACTCGTTCAAGGAAGAAGAAGCAAGTTCGAAGAAGTCGCTCGTTTCCATCACGGATTCGAGGACGAATCCTTTTCAAGGGGAGGAGGATGATGTGATCCTAGTGGTCAATGAGCTCGACTCATTTATCTTACAAAGCTTTGTCGCAGGAGCCGAATATCAACTCTCGTTTGAGAAAACAGCATGGCGACACCGTGGTATTTTGGCTCGTTCTGGCTGTATAAAATTCCGATTGAAGCCGATAAGCACTTGTTGGAAAGATATTTTAAGCGGCTACAACTTCCATGAAGAACAGTTCTCCTAAATCAGCCTTGAAGATGCTCAAATTCGACATTATTTCCAGCAGCTCAAATCTGGACGTTTTTCATGCTTTTATTTCTATTAAAATAAATCCCACATCGATTAGCGATGTTTGAGGGCTACATTTTCATGCTATATATTTCTTGTAAGAACTTCATTTTAAAGCAAGTCAAGTTGAGTTGAGTTTAAGGTTAAGCCACTAAATAGCTTCCTATGATTCCGGGTTAAGGATCGAGTTCTTGGTGAGAGGCTAAGAGCGAACCCTTTGGTGAGAGGCCGAGGGTGACACCCTAGTGAGAGGCGAAGGTGTCAAAGGGTCGAGATCCTCGGAGTGCGATTCCGAGAGGATTGAGATCGAGTGTAGGAGATTCAAGGGTGAGAGGCCTGCGAATCTTGCTCCACATATCCCTTTTTTTCAGTTTCCATACACCCCAAAAATTAGCCACAACAAAGAGTGTTCGAAAGCTCGAGCCTTGGTCGATCCCGGTCCTCAGGTCGCATCAAGACTTGACGTGCTCGGACCCGGGTTCGAGCAAAAGGACCGGCGACGAGAGTTCCGAGAAGTCGGGAAGTTGTTGGCAGTTCTGGAGCAGCAGATCAGCCGGCAAAGAATGCCGATTTCCCGTCGATTGGCTAGGCTTCTGGAAATGTGCGAGTACTACTTTTGTAGATCTTGAAGTCTCGGTCGCGGATTGGGGCAGATCTCTTCAATCGGATGTCAGACGAAGCGGAAAACTGAGTTTTACCGAGACGTCGCCTGTGCAGAGACGATTCCGAAATTGGGCTCGTTTGAGAGGTATTGAGGGCTGTTTTGGGAGTGACGTTTTGGGTATGATTGAGGGTGATAATGGGGCTGTGAAAGGCCTTAGAATGGTGGTAAAAAAGGGAATGGGGGTTGAGGGATATGTGATGCAAGATAGCTCTCGGCCTCGCACTCCGAGCTCTCTCCTACACTCGATCTTCCGCACTCTCGGCCTCGCACTCCGAGTGTTTCCGACCCTTTGATTCCGTCGTCTCTCACTAAGGAATCGCTCTTAGCATCTCACCAAGAGGGTTTATCCGGCATCTCACCAAGATAGATTTGTGTTTCTTAACCCGAAACGAAGGAAGCACAAGCTTAGTTTTCTCAAATTCAACTTATCCTCAAAAATGCTCTTACATCCCTTTATATAGGAAACATATTTAATCTATGAAAAATAAAAGAAATTAAAATAAATTGATAAACTTATGACGGATAATACGAAAGGGTTTCCGAGATTTACGACGGAGAGATGGCCAACCATAATGGCGGAAAACGAATGGCCTTGGTTTCCATCAAAGAGATAGAAGGTCGGAAATCCCTAAAGCCCCGTCATTTAATCCGTCCTTATTGAATTCATTCCGCCTTCATTTATTGCATTTTCGACAAGCTGCTTTGTTTTCGGATTGATCCAAAGATCCTAAATTTCGGCCATATTCCAATCTGAATTGACAACTGCATCCTTCAATAAAGTTGTAGCCGCTTAAAATATCTTTCCAACAAGTGCTCATCGGTTTCAATCGGAATTTTATACAGCAAGAATGAGCAAAAATACCGAGGTGTCGCCAAACAGTCTTCACAAATGAAAGTTGATATTATGCTCTGAAGAAAAACATTTGTAGGAAAAACGATGCAAGCTCAAGGGCGACTACGACCACATCACATTCTCACCGAAATGGTTCACACCATCACCTCCTCTCGGATTATCCCCCTTCCATATCAAATCTCCTCCCTCGCATTTTCAAACATGGTTTGAAACCTGTTTCTATGGTGATTGTGTTTTGTTAGATTGTGTTTTGAAACTGGATTCTCCCTTATCGAAAGAAAAAAAGAGGGAGACAATTGTAAGTTTTGTTTGCTTATGGTTTATAGATTCGTTTTAAGGTCTGCTAGCTAGGTACTTTGTTTTGAAACTCTTGCTATGTGATCCAACATGGTTGCTATTACTGCTTGCTATTACTTGCTATATGATTATGTTATGCCACTAATCTGTAGGTTTTGAAATTCCAATTTAATTGGTTTTGTCTTTCATCAAGGGGGAGATTGATAACTCCATTGATGAAATTCATATTTGTAATCTATGTTTTGCAGGATGATGAAAGGCAAAAGGTATTTTGGTTTATAAAAATTGGATATATTCTTAGTTAATCTTAGATTTAAAGCTTAGTTAAAATCTAAGTTATTCGGTTAATTAATTTAGTCATGTTTAACTATGTTTTAAATTCCATGGGCAAAAATATCTCAGCAATGTGTTACTAGGAGGCGTTAGAGATCCCAAGTTTACCACATCGGTTTATAACCGATGTCTTTAATTAGTTATAACATCGTTTTCTTTTTCATAATGACTTAAATACATGGATTAATTACTTTTTGATTGATTCATTTAATGTTAAACCATTATTATTTTTCATTTCTAGCCATTTTGAAGTATGTAGGGTAATACAAAATTTCAATATAGTATCGCTATTTTTTATAACCATGATGTCTTACATTGCTACACACATCAGTTATGTATTATTCAATTTGTGAATGCTCTTTTTTCATTTGTAATTTGTAACATTATTTTATATAAATATAATATACCATATTGAATATTTTTAAAATCAATGTTATTTATATATTTTCAAATCAGGTTTTTCTTTGAAAATGATTATTTACAACATCATTTTATATATTTTTAATGATGCAATTGCTACATATACACATCTGTTTTTATATATATATAATTTTCATATATGATAGGTTTAGGAATCAATATGTATCGTAATGGTCAACGTATTTATAAACATAGACATCGCTTTTTGCTCTAAATTTCGATGTGTTTCAACAAATACACCTAATAATCTATATTGCGACGTTTTGGCAAACAGAAAATTAAACAATGCAAAAGACCATAACCAATACATTAAATAATAACAATAGAGTCGAATACAAGATGACAATAGGGCCAAATACAAAACAAAATATATCAATAGTCGGATTCTAACCTGTATTTCAATAAAACTAACCTCGGTTAAACATTAATTTAAGACAGTAAAACAACACCAAAAGCAAAGCTGAATTCATAATTCATGATAAAACTACGTGGATCCAAGTGAATTTAATGTGTTTCCTGCCTGCTACTTAAAGTCTTGCCTGCTTCTTAATCAATCTAAGTCTGCTACTACCATATTGAGGATCCAAAACACACGTGACAAGAGAGTGCTTGAAATATTTTCTTGTTTCTTCATTATGGGTATGCATAACCCTTTTCTGCATCCAGATTAGGACACTGATCATCCACAAACTCATATATAACAGAATCGATATAAAAAAAAACAAGGTCATTAACCAAAGAGCGAGAGAGGAGAGATTAGTTTACTTGAGGCAATTTGGAAAATTGCTTTCATGATCAAATTCCAATCAGTGCTAGTGCAATTTCTCTAATACTTAAAAGAAAATTGCTTTCAAGAACAAATTAACACCCAAATTTCTGATCTGTTCATGATTCCAAACAATCTGCAAACAAATTTATACTTAGTTCAAATTGTCTCTACTAATTGGAACTACACATAACAATATTTAGTTTTTTTTTTAATTTTGTGCTTGAAAGGTATTTTAGAAAACTAACATACATTGCATGACTGGTTCAGGGGTTAATGTAATTTTGTTTTAAAGTGACGTAATTTAAAATGATCCACATGATGTCACGTAATGTAGGTCGTTTACATGTGGTTTTGTGTAGCTGTTACCATAACTAAAAGCATAATGCCATTCAAGATAAGTCTGTAACGGCCCAGAATTATGATTTCCGGGTTACGTTTCAAGGGATGAAAACCCTTGTTCGGATCTTGCAACCCAGGTACGGGTCGAGGTTTCAACTCTTTTTTTTTATGGTCAGTAATAAAGAGGGATTTCGAACCCTGAAAATATCGTAGGGCCGTTGGGTACCCTTAACCTGTCCTAGGGACTAACTCGCGAAATTCATTTCAAACGGAAGCAGGACGGAAGCAAAATTAAGATACAAAGCGCCAAAGCAGAGACGGGTCAAAACCAAAACATAAGTGGATGATTACCATTTATAATGAGTTAGAGATTTAGCCAGTTTCTTCGATTCGCAAAAAGGTAACCCCGTCATATAGACATCGAGCAATCAAAATCTGCAGAAATACCTTAAAAAAAGAACGGGGAAAGGAGTCAGATCGAGTCACTCATGCGGGACCGGCAGTCCTCGCTGAGGCCACATAGTATGTGCTATACCTAATAAAGATGCTCTAATGCAGTACGAAGGTCAAACACACTAGCATGCCCCTAGGTATAATAATGTGCAGAAATACTGTAAAGGGCCCAAGACAATGCCAAGTGGCATATCCCTCTTCTACCTCCACCCCCTTCCGATAGGGCGGAGACTGGCCAGCTCGTGAATGCATTCCATCATAATCGGGCGGCACGCATGCCTAACCCGCTCCACCATAAAGCCCACAGGCATATCATAATATAAGGAAGTTCATGACTCGATTGACTCAGGGTACCCGATGAGGTTGGGCTCCCCTATGACCCTAGCAAAGACTCTAGGACTATCACAGATAACGGCCGTTCTGTTTCAAACGCAATAAGTAAACAGATGCTCATTCAATTAATGCAACCTAAACAGGATACTACATGGCATGCTTTTATGCATATGCAACACCTAACATAAAATGCAACAACAGGCATGAATGTCCAACCTGAGTAAGCCCCCTAGGGAACTTACCTGAAGATGCAGAACAACAGGATAATACAAGCAAGGGCCCAAATGCAAGTCCAAAGCAATCCAAAAGCAATACACACCTATCATCAATCCATTTTCATAAGCTACTGGTCCATCATTCATACACACGACTCCAAGTTCTCAACATACTCCAAGCCAATCAATAGAAAAAACCCATTTTCCAAAACCTTTTCGCTACGATCAACATCAACCAAAATCATTCTTCCAATTTCCTTTTGAAAACCAACATTATCAAGCCAAGACAAAATCCCGACATTTGAAACGACACTTTTAATATAACTTCAAGCTCAAGATCAAATAGTTCAAGTTCCGTCAAATTCCTTCTTTAATATTGAATATTAAAATAATATTCTAAAACTCATTTCCCAAGGTTTTCCAAACTCTTAAATCTCAAGTAAAGTAAACTCATTTTTAAAACAATTCCTCAATCATATTATGGAAATAATTCCGGCATTTTATTTTAAAACCTTATCAAAATCAATAAATTATTTTACAATTTCCAATATCGCATAAAATACTTATATAATATATAACATTCCAATTTATATTTATTATAAAACTCTAAAATTAATAATACTAGAATTACCAGCCATAATACTTAATATACCATTTATAAAAGAATAAATGGTAGTAACATAACATAATATAACACATTACTTGAAATCTTAACACAACACAAAGACCCAACTCCCAAACCCATGAAAGAAATCCGGATCCAGCCCATGTCCGAAGCCCCAAACCCGGAAATAATAGGCCTAACATCAACCAAATCTAGTTTATGCAAATGAACCGGTTAAATAGGCCCGAACCGCCGGTTCACCAAAAAGAAAATGAGAGACCCGGTTCAACTGAACCCTCCTTCCCCAAATCAAGTGAACAGAGGAAAGGGAATACAGAGAGCGACGCCGGAAAGTGGAAGGAGAAGAGGAAATTCAGTGTCTCCGGCGACAAGCAATCCCGACGCCCAATTGACAGAAAACGACCCACACGGACAAGGAGAGGGAGAGAAAGAGAGGTTCTCACCGAGATTCGAAGGGCTTCGCCGGAAATCTTTGTCGGAGACTCGATTCGGGCTCGTCGATGGCGGAATCGACACCGAGATGTCCTAGGAAGGAATACAATGGCTTAAAGGTGCGACTTTGTGGTGTGTTCGAGTGAAAGAAGGGAGAGATGAAGCTTACCGAGCTCACACAAGCGAAGACAGAGGAAGAAGGAGGGAGGTGGCTCGGCGATGGCTCCGGGGAGGCTCCTTGTCGCCTGGCTTCATCGTCGGACGTCGGAGGGAAGGATTGGGGCTACTGTTGCCTGCTGGTTCTCATCGAGGAGGAAGAGGATAGAGATGGCGGGGCTGCTGCTACTTCCTAGGATGCGAAAGAAGAAGGATGGAAGAGGTTGTGGGTGCTCGGCGTTGGCTGCTCCTCCTACTTCTGGGAACCGAAGGAGGTGCTGAGATGGTTGCTGGTGGCGGCTCAGAGACGGAAAACGAGACGGAGGAAGCGAAGAGGAGCAAGGTGAGGTGATGGTTTTGTGCAATCGGAAACAGGAGAAACAAGGGGGGGGGGGGGGGGTGGAGTCACGGTGGCCTGATGGAGCTGGGGGTGGGATTTGGAGTGAACATGTGAGGGCAATACCGCAATAGGCAGCATATACAGCATAGGGAAATCTGTTAAAAAATCTCCTAGAGGTGAGCTGTAGGAAGAAGAAGACAAAAAGTAACAAGCAATTTGATTTTGGATTACTCGGTGGTTTCCTGGCAATTTCAGAGAGAAAGGGGAAAGGGGGGGTCTATGGATGAACCACTGTGTAATAGACTAATAGAGTGAGGCATAGGGAGAGATGAAAAGTGGTCAAATTTTCTCTAATTGCCCAAACACTAAAATGATCCTTATTCAAATCATACCACAATTGATAATAACTTTAAAATTGAAATAGGGATAATTGACCGAGACATTTGAGGTGTAAGACATAAGGAATATGATCCCAAGGAAAATACCCAGAAAAGAAATAAAATAAATCATGAAATCTGCTCACTTGTCTTTAACCCGAATCAAAAGATACAGAGCTTAACTTCAAATTTAAATCGAATTCTCGACTGAATCAAATAATAAAATTATATTATACTTTCAAATTTTAGCAAGCGAAAGCAAAAATAAATCTGAATGAATTAACGTCCATTTAAAATAATTCTATGCCGGATTCTCTCCTTGTTTTTCGAGAATTAGGATTTAAAAACCCGGGCCTTTACATCATCCACCTCTAAAAACAAGTCTCGTCCCCGACACTAAAACCAAGACAAAGTAGGGGTTGAAGTCTGAAATTGATGAGTCGAAGGACCATGTCCAAAGATCTTGTAATCATCTCGGTTGCGTCATCCGAGATTCTAACAACATCCTAGTCACGGTCGTGACATCTCCAATTGGCCTTGACAAGTATGCAATAAGCGCCCCTATCACATCCTTGCTTCGACTTTTCGGAAGTACCACAACTCTAAAAGTTCTACAATGTCATCACTAGGTCTTAGCAAGAACCCTACAAGCGCCCTCATAAAATGCTTGTATCCACTTCGTGAAGTATCATAGGGTTGCCCGGGTTTGAAAAGTTTCTAAAGGGATTCCGCAATTGAAAATAAAGATTAGCCTCAAAATTCTCGATAACGTTTATTCCTTACAAATCTAAGCTAATCCTTTTCGAAATCGTTCATGTCTTCAAATCAAACGTTTACTCAAGCAACTTTACACCAACACAAGTCAAATCCTTTAAAATCAAGATTTCGTCAAAATCTTCCAACACCCAAATTAGTTCTCGCTTAACCATCAATCAAATTCAGAATGTCTGAGGTGGAATCATCCACCTCTAAGGGCTAATCCTATATTCTCTTCCTAGTTTCCAGAATCAAATAAATCTATTAGTCTCACTACAAGCAAGATTCACGAGCCATAAGCAAAGCATAACCACATAACAAATCGATCCTCAACGAGTACATCATATGAAAATTCTCAAACATATGCCAGCACAATACCACAAGATCACATCAACGTCTCCACATCATACTAAAGGTCGTAATATTTATCTATGCCAGAATCATAACACATATCTTGATATCACACCAAGGTCATAACAGGTACATCCTCATCATAAAGTCAACGAATCAAACTCATTGTCAACACATCAACACAACAAGTTATGTTATTAAGATTTCGCGAAACGGGAGGTCAAACAGTATATCAGTCATCGAATGTCAGCATATTCACCAAACATCATCTTAACTCATCACAATGACATATAAGGATCATTTAGAAATCTGGTATCATTATCTCATATATGCAAATCATATTCATCCTCAAAGTTATATTCATTAGTTAACATATCAATAATCATGTTGCCAGCCATATAATACAACATCATGAGTACCACCACATAATATAACATCATGCCTTCAGATAATAACACATCATTATCTCCTAGTTCCTACTCATCATTACTTCATATATCATATCACAGCACGTCCTAACATGCTTCTAAACCAACATAACAGGATATCAAATTATTAATATATCATGGTAACACTTGTCACTACCAACTAGATGTTAATATTGCACATCAACATGTAATTCCATATCAGGTTCATCATGGTCGTTACCTAACATCATGCATATGAAAGAATGTAAAACCATGAACAAGTGAGGTCAAATATAGCATGACGAGGTATATCATAAGAACTAAACTAAGTGTCATACGAGAATATACAAGAGCGGCATAGTAACTGTCACATCTAACAACAATGATCACATAGTAGGTTAAGAATGACATGTAATCATACGACGAGATACATTTAGAAACATAGGTCCTACATGATGCTAGTGGTACATGATAAGACATGGGCATAGACAAGAGTCATCTATAAGAATTCAACATAATATTCATAGAGCATGAGACATCATTACAGAGAGTAACAAGGAGGACATCACCAGCGACAAATTATAAGCATGCTAGGAACAAACTGTCATAGTGCACATAAAATGGTATAACAACGATCACATTATAGGACAAGCATGTTCATGTAATAGAATAAGTATGACAAGTCACCATTTAGTGAGTCATTTTGGAAATCATAGGCCTACATGATACTAGTAACACATATCGAGCATGAATACAGTCAAGGTAATTCGACTAGATTCATTCTAACATTCACGCGCCCTACGTGTGTGAAGACATGATTTAGCGGGGTGCGTGATCATGCGAGGTGCCAAGTCATACATGTATGCAAGCACGAGAAGATATCATGGAGTAATAGAGGAACACTACCGAGCGACAACATGTAAGCACGCTACGATTAACCATAACGGAAAGCAAATCAATCATCGAATTCAACATCAATTAACTTGCATGAGTAAGACATGTTATGGTAATAGAAAGAGAGAAGAACCACACTATCAGGAGCCTAGCTCGAGAGAAAATCAACAATAATGCAGGCAATATACAATTCACACGAGTCACCACCAAGGATCCTACATGATACTAAAGGTGCAACATAACATACGATACATACAAGCAACTAATCATGACGTCACATAAGAAATCAATTCAATCACATTCCAACAATATAGAAGCATGAGGAAGGTTTTATGATGTATACTACGAGTTTAAGCAACATGGAAATATAGCTGGAACACGGGAACATGAGTTTCAACCAACACATACTGGGATAAAACATGCATTTATCAAGACTCATTTGCACCAACATAATCCCAATTCAGTGCAAGTATCACACAACAATATAAATTGCAGAGTAAGCAACAATAATTAACCTGATATATACATAACAAACGGGCATGCTATTGATTCTTGTCACAAAAGTGATAATAAGCATTGACACGACATCATCCAACATGCTAAGATGATCATCTATCAACATTCATACAAGGAGGAATTGATCACACTATCATGAACCTAATTCAAGAGGAGATAACGATCATATAGGTTCATATCATGTGGTTCATGCTTCCAATCGATCATACAGTCAATAGGCCAGGTGAACATGCTATAACGACATGTAGTCATCATACGAGGCAAGACGCAACACGAGACTTGAGCAATGCAACTAAACATGTCATGAGCTTAAACAATAAAATCACGACAGAAAGCAAGGGATAACATGAGCAGCTTTTACTAATGATCATTTGCAAGGTACATGCGGGAAATTACAAAATCATGTCGTACAATTAAGAGAGAGTCACCATTACAACCGAACAAAGATCCCTAAGGGCAACCATTGACCTTCCCAACCGACTCATCACCTCTCTTTCCCATGGGACTCCGACATGACTCTTTATGGCAAGAAGACACTGGTCGATCATCATAAGGATTGAGAAAGACAGCCTCAGAAACACCTTACTCTTGACTCAAAATGACATCAAGAACTACCTTCCAATACTCACTCAAACCACCTTCATGTACATACATGAGTTTCCGACACAATGTGTTTACCAACCCGATTCCCCGTGAAAGACACTGACAGCCAGGAGAAAGATTTGGTAGAACCGGAAAGGGTTTAACATAGTGGAAGAGGCCGTTCCACACAAGCTGGGCTTGACCATATAGAAATAAAGGTATTCTCGCTATCCCGTTTGCACAGACAAGTAAGTACACATTTAATTGTTAGGCATACAAAATCAGATCTCTAGCATGGCAAGCATTCAACACAGAGTCAGTTAATAACACTCATAATGATCTCATTTGAGTCTCCCAACCCATCTGTAAAGAACAAGCTGATATTTGCCTACCCATTCCCAACTACATCCAATAGGGATGGTCTAACGCCTTTATACCCACTCGGTCCCTCTTTAGTCGGTTTTTCTCTTTTATTACAAGTCGAGTTCATTACTTAGTCCAATTTAGGTTAGGCATCTTAAATTCATTTTGCCCCTTTAAAACACGTTAAAAACCTTTGAAATTCATGGGCAGTTTTCCAAAATATACACTCGACCCTTTTGTACCCGAATTGCACAACCTCAGCTCTGATACCATCTTTGTAACGGCCCAGAATTATGATTTTCGGGTTACGTTTCAAGGAATGAAAACCCTTGTTCGGATCTTGCAATCCAGGTACGGGTCGAGGTTTCAACTCTTTTTTTTTTATGGTTAGTAATAAAGAGGGATTTCGAACCCGGAAAATATCGTAGGGCCGTTGGGTACCCTTAACCTGTCCTAGGGACTAACTCGCGAAATTCATTTCAAACGGAAGCAGGACGGAAGCAAAATTAAGATACAAAGCGCCACAGCAGAGCCGGGTCAAAACCAAAACATAAGTGGATGATTACCATTTATAATGAGTTAGAGATTTAGCCAGGTTCTTCGATTCGCAAAAAGGTAACCCTGTCATATAGACATCGAGCAATCAAAATCTGCAGAAATACCTTAAAAAAAAAGAACAGGGAAAGGAGTCAGATCGAGCCACTCATTCAGGACCGGCAGTCCTCGCTCAGGCCACATAGTATGTGTTATACCTAATAAAGATGCTCTAATGCAGTACGAAGGTCAAACACACTAGCATGCCCCTAGGTATAATAATGTGCAGAAATACTGTAAAGGGCCCAAGACAATGCCAAGTGGCATATCCCTCTCCTACCTGTACCCCCTTCCGATAGGGCGGAGACTGGTCAGCTCGTGAATGCATTCCATCATAATCGGGCGGCACGCATGCCTAACCCGCTCCACCATAAAGCCCGCAGGCATATCATAATATAAGGAAGTTCATGACTTGATTGACTCAGGGTACCCGATGAGGTTGGGCTCCCTTATGACCCTAGCAAAGACTCTAGGACTATCACAGATAACGGCCGTTCTGTTTCAAACCCAATAATAAATAGATCCTCATTCAATTAATGCAACCTAAACAGGATACTACATGGCATGCTTTTATGCATATGCAACACCTAACATAAAATGCAACAACAGGCATGAATGTCCAACCTGAGTAAGCCCCCTAGGGAACTTACCTGAAGATGCAGAACAGCAGGATAATACAAGAAGGGCCCAAATGCAAGTCCAAAGCAATCCAAAAGCAATACACACCTATCATCAAGCCATTTTCATAAGCTACTGGTCCATCATTCATACACACGACTCCAAGTTCTCAACATACTCCAACCCAATCAATAGAAAAAACCCATTTTCCAAAACCTTATCGCTACGATCAACATCAACCAAAATCATTCTTCCAATTTCCTTCTCAAAACCAACATTATCAAGCCAAGACAAAATCCCGACATTTGAAACGACACTTTTAATATAACTTCAAGCTCAAGATCAAATAGTTCAAGTTCCGTCAAATTCCTTCTTTAATATTGAATATTAAAATAATATTCTAAAACTCATTTCCCAAGGTTTTCCAAACTCTTAAATCTCAAGTAAAGTCAACTCATTTTTAAAACAATTCCTCAATCATATTATGGAAATAATTCCGGCATTTTATTTTAAAACCTTATCAAAATCAATAAATTATTTTACAATTTCCAATATCGCATAAAATACTTATATAATATATAACATTCCAATTTATATTTATTATAAAACTCTAAAATTAATAATACTAGAATTACCAGCCATAATACTTAATATACCATTTATAAAAGAATAAATGGTAGTAACATAACATAATATAACACATTACTTGAAATCTTAACACAACACAAAGACCCAACTCCCAAACCCATGAAAGAAATCCGGATCCAGCCCATGTCCGAAGCCCCAAACCCGGAAATAATAGGCCCAACATCAACCAAATCTGGTTTATGCAAATGAACCGGTTAAATAGGCCCGAACCGCCGGTTCACCAAAAAGAAAATGAGAGATCCGGTTCAACTGAACCCTCCTTCCCCAAATCAAGTGAACAGAGGAAAGGGAATACAGAGAGCGACGCCGGAAAGTGGAAGGAGAAGAGGAAATTCAGTGTCTCCGGCGACAAGCAATCCCGACCCCCAATTGACAGAAAACGACCCACACGGACAAGGAAAGGGAGAGAAATAGAGGTTCTCACCAAGATTCGAAGGGCTTCGCCGGAAATCTTCGTCGGAGACTCGATTCGGGCTCGTCGATGGCGGAATCGACACCGAGATGTCCTAGGAAGGAATACAATGGCTTAGAGGTGCGACTTTGTGGTGTGTTCGAGTGAAAGAAGGGAGAGATGAGGCTTACCGAGCTCACACAAGCGAAGACAGAGGAAGAAGGAGGGAGGTGGCTCGGCGATGGCTCCGGGGAGGCTCCTGGTCGCCTGGCTTCGTCGTCGGACGTCGGAGGGAAGGATTGGGGCTACTGTTGCCTGCTGGTTCTCGTCGAGGAGGAAGAGGATAGAGATGGTGGGGCTGCTGCTACTTCTTGGGACGCGAAAGAAGAAGGATGGAAGAGGTTGTGGGTGCTCGGCGTTGGCTGCTCCTCCTACTTCTGGGAACCGAAGGAGGTGCTGAGATGGTTGCTGGTGGCGGCTTAGAGACGGAAAACGAGAGGGAGGAAGCGAAGAGGAGCAAGGTGAGGTGATGGTTTTGTGCAATCGGAAACAGGAGAAACAAGGGGGGGGGGGGGGGTGGAGTCACGGTGGCCTGATGGAGCTGGGGGTGGGATTTGGAGTGAACATGTGAGGGCAATACCACAATAGGCAACATATACAACATAGGGAAATCTGTTAAAAAATCTCCTAGAGGTGAGCTGTAGGAAGAAGAAGACAAAAAGTAACAAGCAATTTGATTTTGGATTACTCGGTGGTTTCCTGGCAATTTCAGAGAGAAAGGGGAAAGGGGTGGTCTATGGATGAACCACTGTGTAATAGACTAATAGAGTGAGGCATTGGGAGAGATGAAAAGTGGTCAAATTTTCTCTAATTGCCCAAACACTAAAATGATCCTTATTCAAATCATGCCACAATTGATAATAACTTTAAAATTGAAATAGGGATAATTGACCGAGACATTTGAGGTGGAAGACATAAGGAATATGATCCCAATGAAAATACCCGGAAAAGAAATAAAATAAATCATGAAATCCGCTCACTCGACTTTAACCCGACTCAAAAGATATAGAGCTTAACTTCAAATTTAAATCGAATTCTCGACTGAATCAAATAATAAAATTATATTATACTTTCAAATTTTAGCAAGCGAAAGCGAAAATAAATCTGAATGAACGTCCATTTAAAATAATTATATGCCGGATTCTCTCTTTTTTTTCTTTTTTTTTTTCGAGAATTAGGATTTAAAAACCCGGGCCTTTACAAAGTCATGGTATGGAAATTTGAAAGAAAACTATGAATTTAATTAAGGTCGATAATGGAAAAAGCATAAAATTTGTACATATGAGAAGCTGGCTTGTTTAGCATTAATAGCATGAGGATGTCTCATTCTCATATGCAAAAGAGCGGGCAAGAGCTCAGGGTGACTAGATTAAAAACATGTGTGGGAGAAATTATGTGTAATGAATGGGTGAGACAACATGATAAATGTGTTTAACCATGCCAAATAATGCATACCTGACATGCTATGCAGTGGATAATTGATGGTGAGAATGTGTATTTTGTAGAACAGCCCAAAGGAAAAGATAGAGGTTTTTATTATCATATTAGTTCATTCCAGCAAACAAAATGCACATTAGTAAGACAAAAGAGGTTAAATAACAAATATTAAAAGGAAAAAACTCAGACACGTGCTCGCGCATTAACACTACACTAGTATAGGGAAATTCCAGCTAGTATTTTGGGCAAAGCAAGGTAAATATTTTCAGCTATCCATCCTTGAAAATGATTTTTTTTTCAAACATTCAATGAACTAAAAGGGCATAAAAAAACGACAGAGTATTTTTCAATCAGCTAGACAACGGCAGGTTTTCATCAATTTAAATGTGAAAACAAGGGGAAAAAACTGACAGAGTATGTTTGAGGCACTTACCCACTTCATTATTACACTCTCTTTGACGCCTCTCTTTGGCTCAAGTGGGTAATTGGAGGATCTGTCAACAACAAGAACATGAGCAACTGAATAAATTATTCCTCAGATAAGTGAATAAGTCCATAAATCACAGCCACTTCCATTGTTCGTACTTTGCTTACATTCATACAGTAATAATGATGTTTTTTTTCCAGTGTGGTTATAAATGAGACTTTCGTTATCAACTAATCATAAGCAGCTGTCTCATGCATGGAATGGAAACAAATGCGACACTGACAATGGGAAACACCAATCTACTTGTAAATCCACTTTCAACTAAAATGATTCAAAAGGAATCACTTCAAATTCAATCACCATAAGATAAAAGGGTAGTCAAACGTCTCTTACATTAATAGTATAAGGATGATTGAATTAGTGCATATAGAAGAACTTACATTTAAGGTCCTGCGAAATAGGTAAAACAAAATCAACATCATTAGGTATTAAAACTCCCAATAAAGAACACAAAATTACACTGAACAAATTAGTGTAATGATGAGCAACACACCGGGAAGTCCCTTAAGTGCGGACAAAATTAAGAGATGAAAAGGGGTTACATGTGTGGCAACCAAACGAGCCTTTTCCTCAAAGATACCTTCGGGCTCCCCTTGTAATTCCAGCACTACTTGGAATCAAAGTGGATGAATTATGGTAAATTTTAATCTCTCTCTTCACAATTTTTCTCTCCTCGCGATTTCTTTCTCCCCGTGTAGCTTGCTCCCGCGCTGAAGTCTCAGGCCACTGCCTCCGGCCTAACCCTCCGGTAGTAGCCCGCGGGTCACCACCCGCAACCCGTCGCCCGGCCCTAACCCTCTCCGGCTCTCCGTTCTCCAGGTTAGCCGCTCCTCTCTCATCCCACTCTCCCTCTCCCTCCCCGCCTCTCACTCCGCAACCCAACCCGACCCAACACTTCACCGCCCCCTCTCCAACCTTTCTACCGCACGACCGTTCCCCAGACCCACCCCTCGGCAACGAGGCACGCCCGTCTCGCTCCAATCTCTCAGATCCACTCACCCTTCTCCTCCCAAGCACTAGTTGGCCCCATCCTTGAACCATAACCGGTTTTAATCCCTAAACCCCTAACCCAAACCCATCCTCCCGAGTTAACCCAAGTCCAACCCATAGTTTCCTAAGCCCTACCGCCTTAGGACCAAAATCCAAACTAACCCTAACCCGGACCTCGTTCCCGACCTTAGCCCCTAACCTTTTATCCAATCCCGACTTGCAATGGCGCCTATGTGGGCTCGAGCATTGCATTCTCGGCCCCAGCGATCATCTCCAGTGCGTGTGGAGGGAAAGCCTCTTCGGCCCCACAATTGGGGCGCAGTAACATCGTTCCTTAACTTTCTTGTAGTTTAAGCGGTTTTATTTTGATACGCTATATTGTCTAACTATTTTACTACATTATTATAGGTTCTAGCACCTTGCATTGTGGTGGATTGTTCTCTGTTTCAATTAGTTTGCTACTGAGTTCTTTATGTGATTTTACTTGTTTGGTTGTGCCCGGGCCTTTATCTTGTGTGTAACTTCAGCAGCTAGTGCAATCGGTGTTATAGTACAATTTGCATTGGCTAGCCCTTTGAGTTCTTTATCATAGTCTAGTTTATTGCCTTTACTCTGGTTTTGTGTGGTTCTGAATCTGTGCTCGTTTAGGGGTGCATGCTGGTTCGATTAGTAGTTCTCTTGGATTTTTTTGGTTTAGTTGCTTCTACCCTCTCCGATTTGGTTCTTTTACTTGGTTGCGTTATTTGGATTTGGTTCTGTGGTGTGTTTCCGTAGCCCGAATGGTGATGTCACTAAAATAGCCATGTTCTTATGCACATTTTAGCTCCTCATTTTATATACTTTGCATATTCCGGGCTGGGAATATGTTGAATTAATGTAGTATATACTTATTTGCAAGAAATGGAGATCTACATAAGTTTTGGTTTAAAATTACAGAATTTGGAGCCATTCCGGGACAAAACCAAGAAGCAAAGACGGAAGCTGAGCCTTACTCGATATCAAGTGCCTTTCATCGATATCGACCAAAGAAGTCCGAGCAAGGCCTGGTCGAGGAGGAGCTGATCGAGGAACTGAAGACGAAGCCAACTCGAGTTCAGAGCATTACTCGATATCGAGTAAATTACTCGATATCGACCAAGCCTTGAAGCCACACATGGACTCGAGGAAGCAACACCTGATCGAGAAGAAGAAGACCAAGACAACTCGAGCAACACTTCCTCGATGTCGAGAAAATTGCTCGATATCAACAAGACCAGAAACACCTGCCCGAGCCAAGTCGAGAAGCATTTTCTCGAGCAAGCCAGCAACCCAAAGTCGACAACACTTCTCCTCGATATCGAGGAAATTACTCGATATCGAGTAAAACTTTCCTGGGCCGCGTCGCTATTGGACCTGTCCGAGTCGAGCTAGATTTTTGGGCTTACTTGGGAACGAAGGAGTCCGAGTCTATCCAAGATCTATCAAGTCTATCAAAGTTTATCCATGGAGAGAGGATTTATCCACACATGAAGATATTTAGATATATTTCCTTTTAAGATAAATGTCTCTTTTATTAAAGTTTTATCTTTAGATATTAGATAGATATTTCCTTCCTTGATTAGCAAGGATTGGAAGCCTATAAATAAAGCCCATGGGGTTGATTTTCCATTTATTCAATTCAGAAGCTAGAGAAGTAGTTCCACAGAGAAGTTTAGGAGTTCAAAGGTTTTAGGGTTTTGGCGTTCAACGAAAGTTGGAGTGCCGGGATTGTACAGACTTTGAATATAGTTTATGCAAGTTATTTATTTTAATTCAATGTCTGCAATGGTGATGAGGCGCGAGTAGTCCACCTACTTCTAGGGTTGGGGTGAGCCCAACGAGTGCCATGTTGGTGGATTAGCGATTGCAAAAGGAGGTATTTTGTCGTTATCTTATTATATTCCCTATGTGCTTCATCTTTGATTCATAAATTGAAGAACTCATGTTGTGAAACATGGGTAGTAATTAGGATTTTTATTCGAAAGATTATAAATTCTAATTATGAAAAGGATTAGAAACAATTAGGGTTATTTGTCGTGAGATTTATATTCCTACATGTCGGATTTGGTGAAAGCCTTCTCCTTTGTCGATAAAGTCACCGCCTTTTATGATTTATATTCCGCTTTCATGGAAATCGTTGTCGCAAACGCTAATCTTGGAAGTTCTCTTTCACCCATCGGTTTAAAGTTCGAAGATTTTGCATTTAAATTTACTTTTTGTTTTCCTCGATCTCAACCAATTTTGGTCGATATCGACTACTGACATTCGATCCTAGATCGCCGTAGCTTCTGAACTGCAGGAACTCGACCAAGGCTAACTCGACGTCGGTAAAAGTTACTCGATATAGAGTAAATCTCATCGATATCGACAACCTCTAGTGGCTGTTGCTGCTCTGTTCGACTTGTCCGATCTTCTGTCGACTGACCCTAGTCGAGATCGAGGTAATCTGTTGTCGATTTCTGTTTGTGAGATTTCTCCGCTGCCTAGGATACGCTGACCAGCTTCCACGATGATCGAACCTGACTTTCTCTTGCTACATTAGGAGGGAGTCTTGAACATTATTTGCTAGGATCCAATCAGTTTGCTTTATTTTATTCGTATTGTATTTGCATTCTTGATTTCCTCACTCGACAGATTGGCGTCGTTGCCGGGGAAGCAATCATTCACGCATGTGTATGCTCCGTTCTGGTCAACTACCTGAGTTTGACGGCTTAGACGAACCAGAACGCCTTTTACACGTCCACGCTAAACAAAAAAGAGCCAAGGCAGCCGCAGAAACACAAGAACAGCTGATACAGGGGCTTCAGAGGGAATTAGCCACCAACAAATGCTGCTCTCGCCAGTGAGAGGGCAGGCATGGAACAGGAAGTTGAGCGGAGGAGGCAAGCAGAAGATGAGCTTGCCTAATACCCTACCACTACAGAGGATTACATGCACCCGACTCTCGTCGTGCCTGAATCGGCTATTCTAAGCCCTGAGAATAATTTTGAAATTCGTTCTCACTTCTTTATTGAACTTAAAAATAATGCTTTTCATGGTAGATTTAATGAATACCCTCTTGAGCATATTACCAATTTTTCTGAACATGTGTCGTACTCTTGTTGAAGGTACTACTCTAGAATATGTCAAGATGAAGGCTTTTCGTTGGTCTCTCACCGGTACTGCATTGAAGTGGCTTGAAGGACTGAAACCACGATCCCTCACAACATGGGCTCAAGTAGGGCAGGAAATTCTTTCCTCTTGCCAAGACAATACTCCTCCGGCAGAAGATTAGAGCTTTCAAACAAAAGCATGGGGAGCCGCTGGCAAAAGCATGGGAACGATATAAGGAACTCCTGCGATCTTGCCCTACACATGGACAACCACCCTATGTCATTCAAGAGATCTTCAATTCTCTTGACCAAGTTCCTAAGGATAGGATCAATCAGTATACTCGATATGAGTATATGAGGATGCCACCAGCTGACGCATGGGGTGTACTCGACAAGCTCACCAACTACGATAATAAGTATGGGGCTCCTACAAACTATGATGAGAATGCCTACGTCGGGCCAACCCCATCCATGCCTCTCTATGAGCCTTCTAAGGAGATAGACCCAGATGTCAAGGAGCAGTACTACAGAGATCAGAGTCGCAAGCTCCTCAAGCAAGTCAAATATCTCTCTGTCAACCAACCTTGCATCGAATGTGGTTCACAACGACACACCAAAACTGAGTGCCCACACACAGAGCAGGTCAGGATGGCAGAAACTCACGGGGAGGTAGCTTATGCAGGGGTCCCAATCGCTATATGGGGGATCAAAGGTTCTATCAACCACAATGGAACCAAGGTCCTCCTAGGAACCCCCCTCCATACAGAGCTCCGGGACATCCGGAAATGGACCAAAAGATGGACGATCTACAACTTATCCTCGACGAGATGAGGAAAAATCAGGCACAATAGCAGCAGTCTACAAGCCCCATAAATAATCAGCTCCAGCACATCAATACAAAATTTGGAGAGCTGGATATTTAGAAGAGAAACATGGAGACCCAGATGGGTCAATTCGCGGCGCAGATTCAACGACCATCCGGGCAGCCCCCTGGGCATACAGAACCAAATCCCAAGGGGCACCACGGACATGTCGCTGTTGTAAAACTACGCAGCGGTCACAAATTGCACGAGCCAGAGAACGAAGAAGAAAAGGACAAAACTGTCTTCGACAACGAGCAGCAGCAAGTCGTTGTCGACCAAAGTTTGGTTGATATTGACAAAGATCTACTCGACAAGGAGGAGAAGCCAACATCAGACTCGTCTGCACAGCCCAACAACTCGAAGTCGACCACTTTGGTCGACATCAAGGAAACCATTGTCGATGTCGAGAAAAAACAGGCTGATACCGAGGAGTCTGCATCACCTCCAGAAGCTATTCTGGCTCAGAAAATGAAGAAGACACTCCCATTCCCTTCTAAGAACCAGAGAGATCCAACTGATGGTAAGTTTCAGCGTTTTATGAAATTGCTTCAGAGTCTAAATGTTACTATTCCTTTTATAGAAGCACTTCACGAGATGCCTGCTTACGTCAAGTTCCTCAAGAAGATTCTTAGCAATAAGCGATCAATGACTGAGATTGCTAAGGAATGCAAGAAGGTGGATTTCCCTGAGAAGCGACCTGACTCGGGTAAGTTTGCTATCACTGTTGGACTTGGTCGTCATAGATTTAAAGCATTGTGTGACTTAGGAGCAAGTGTAAGCATCATGCCCCTATCCATCTGGTCAAAGGTAAAGATAGGCGCCCTGGAACCAATTGATGCTAAGCTCTACATTGCAAACAACACCGTGGTAATCCCTACAGGTATTGTTGATAATGTTTCTGTTAAAGTTGGTAGATTCTTTGTCCCTACACATTTTCTTGTAGTAGAAATGGCAGAGGATTCAGCTTGCCCCATCATCCTAGGGCGACCATTCCTAGCAACAGCAGATGCCAACATTGGAGTAAAGAGGGGAATTCTCACTTTCACCATTGGAGATGAGATTATTGAATATTTTTTCAATCCAGACACAGAAGAGGTAATGGAAATTAAAGCTATTTATTCAAAATTTAATTTTATCTCTTGCAATGAACCTGCAGGAAAACTTTTGGAAAAAGGGGCAAAACCCATGCTGGAGGAAAAACTAGTTACAGCAGAATCGAGCGAGGAAGAGTTCTTCGACGATGCATTATCGGCGAAGCTGAACGACTCATCTGAAATAGAGCAGATCAAGTCGACATCGACTAATCTCCTCGATATCGAGGAACCTTGCCCGACATCAACCAACACCAGTTCTCCAGAAACGGTAAGTCCTCTAAATCTCCTCGATGTCGAGCAGCTATCCTCGACATTGACTACCTTCGTCCCTGCAGGCACACCAGAAGTCGAAGAAGCCAACTCGACGAGCACAATTTTTCTCGATATCGAGGAAAATAACTCGACGTCGACCAAATCTGCAGCAAAGGTAAGTTCTGATTTTTTGGACGATTCTGACTTTTCTAACTCGATGTCAAGTACTTTCTTGTAGCAGTACAGTCCTAGGGGAGATCATGAAGACGGAGGAAGTAGAGCCCATTCTAATTCCATAAGGCCCTTCTCCGGAGCTGAAGCCCTTACCCGACACCCATAGGTATGAATTTCTTGGTCCTCACTCTACATTTCCTGTAATTATCAGTGCTTCATTAAACACACAGGAAGTAGACAAGCTAGTAGATGTCCTCCGCACTCATAGGAAAGCCATTGGTTATTCTCTAGAGGACATAAAAGGTATTTCACCCATTACTTGTATGCATAGAATTCTTTTGGAGGATGATCACATGGCAACAATTGAGCATCAAAGGAAGCTTAACCCCAACATGAAGGAGGTGGTCAAGAAAGAGATCCACCGCATGCTGGATGCAGGAATCATTTATCCAATCTCCGACAGCAAGTGGGTAAGTCCTGTTCATGTTGTTCCTAAGAATGGTGGAATGACCGTTGAGGAGAATGAGAAGGGAGATCTTGTTCCTAAAAGAATCACTACCAGCTGGCGGATGTGCATTGATTACAGAAAGCTCAACACCGCCACCAGGAAGGATCATTTTCCACTCCCCTTCATTGATCAGGTACTCGAAAGGTTAGCTGAACATGATTACTTTTGTTACCTGGATGGATATTCTGGTTTCTGGCAGGTTCCCATTCATCCTGATGATCAAGAAAAGACCACCTTCACTTGCCCCTATGGAACTTTTGCATATAGGAGGATGCCTTTTGGCCTTTGCAATGCCCCTGCTACTTTTCAAAGATGTATGATGGCCATCTTCTCCGACATGATAGAAGACATATTGGAGGTATTTATGGATGATTTCTCAGTCTATGGTACTACTTTCAATGTTTGTTTCTCTAACCTGCGCAGGGTACTCAAGCGTTGTGAAGAGACAAGTTTGGTTCTCAACTGGGAAAAATGCCACTTTATGGTACGGGAAGGAATCGTGCTAGGCCACAAGGTGTCTAAAAAGGGTATTGAGGTGGATAGGGCCAAAATAGAGCTAGTGGAGAAATTGCCCCCACCATCATCCATCAAAGAGATAAGGAGTTTTCTTGGTCATGCTGGTTTTTATAGAAGGTTTATTCAAGATTTTTCTAAAATTGCCAAACCATTAACTAACCTTCTTATGAAATATGTTAAGTTTGTGTTTTCTGGCTGTCGTTTTTGCTTTTGAAAAATTTCGTTCTGATATTGTTGGCTCTAAAGTTATCTTCCATACTGACCATGCTGCTCTTAGATATTTTATGACAAAGAAGGATGCTAAACCAAGGTTGTTACGATGGGTGCTCCTACTTCAAGTGTTTGATGTTGAGCTAAAGGACAAGAAGGGCATAGAGAATTCAGTCGCTGATCACCTATCCATGCTCCCCAAAGACATGCTAGAGGAAGCCCAGGACATCACACCGATCGACGACTCTCGCCCAGACGAGCACCTTATGCGGACTGACACGGTTTTCCTCGACATCAAGCAAGCTTCCTCGACATCGAGTAAACCAGCCAACTCGACACACCACCTGAAGCCGAGCACAGCACCAGCAGACAGTACAGTTTTACTCGATATCGAGCAAAATTCCTCGACATCGAGTAAAGCTGACCACCAGAGGCCGAGCACACCACTAGGCGACACTGTAGTCTACTCGATATCGAGTAATTTTACTCGATATCGACTAACCCCTGGTGAGTTTTCAGGTGAGGTTTTTCGTATGGATTCCGGTGAGGATTTCTTCTTTACCCCTCCTACTAGTCCTATACATGATATATATGCTATAAAAGGATAAAAGGTACCCTGCTATGCGGATTTCGCTAACTATCTTGCAGGAAATGAGATTCCGTCAGGACAATCCTCACAGCCAAAGAAGAAGTTCTTCCACGACGTCAACCAATATTATTGGGATGATCCTTACTTGTTCAAACAAGGAAAGGACCATATCTTCAGACGTTGTATTCTGGAGGAGGAGGTGGAAAGTGTCATTCGCCATTGCCATACTTTCCCTAAAGGCGGACATGCAAAAAGCTTCAAAACTGCATCTAAGGTACTTCAATGTGGTTTTTACCGGCCTAATCTTTTCAGGGATGTGCAGGCTTATGTCACTTCATGTGATGAGTGCCAAAGATCGGGCAACATTACTTGGAAGAATGAGACACCACTCACAGGGATTTTGGAGGTTGAGCTATTTGATGTGTGGGGAATTGACTTTATGGGACCATTCCCTCCTTCAGGACCTTACAAATACATCCTTGTGATAGTCGACTATGTCTCTAAATGGGTTGAGGCTGTTGCAACTGTAACGGCCCAAAATTATGATTTCCGGGTTACGTTTCAAGGGATAAAACCCCTTGTTCGGATCTTGCAATCCAGGTACGGGTCGAGGTTTCAAACTCATTTTAAGATTAGTAGAAAGAGGGATTTCAAACCCTAAAAGCCACGAAGGGTCGTTGGATACCCTTAACCTATCTTAAGACTATGTCGCGAAATTCAATTCAAAAAAAAGTAAGGCGGAAGCAAAATTAAGATACAAAGTGTCACGGCAGAGCCGGGTCAAAACCAAAACATAAGCGAATGATTACCATTTATACCAAGTTAGAGAATTAGCTAGGTTCTTCGATTCGCCAAAAGGAACCCCCTCATATAGACATCGAGCACTCAAAATCTGCAGAAAATACCTTAAAAATAAGAACGGGGAACGGAGTCAGATCGAGCCACTCATGCGGGACCGACAGTCCTCGCTGAGGCCACATAGTATGTGCTATACCTAATAAAGATGCTCTAATGCAGTACGAAAGTCAAACACACTAACATGCTCCTAGTTCATAATAATGTGCAGAAATACTGTAAAGGGCCCAAGACAATGCCAAATGGCATATCCCTCTCCTACCTCCACCCCCTTCCGATAGGGCGGAGATTGGCCAGCTCGTGAATGCATTCCATCATAATCGGGCGGCACGCATGCCTAACCCGCTCCACAATAAAGCCCGCAGGCATCTCATAATATAAGGAAGTTCATGACTCGATTGACTCAGGGTACCCGATGAGGCTGGGCTACCCTATGACCCTAGCAAAGACTCTAGGACTATCACAGATAACGGCCGTTCTGTTTCAAACGCATAAAGTAAGCAGATGCTCATTCAATTAGTGCAACCTAAATAGGATACTACATGGCATGCTTTTATGCATATGCAACACCTAACATAAAATGCAACAACAGGCATGAATGTCCAACCTGAGTAAGTTCCCTAGGGGGCTTAATCAGGTTGGACATTCATGCCTGTTGTTTCATTTTATGTTAGGTGTTGCATATGCATAAAAGCATGCCATGTAGTATCATGTTTAGGTTGCACTAATTGAATAAGCATATGCTTACTTTATGCGTTTGAAACAGAACGGCCGTTATCTGTGATAGTCCTAGAGTATTTGCTAGGGTCATAGGGTAGCCCAGCCTCATCGGGTACCCTGAGTCAATCGAGTCATGAACTTCCTTATATTATGAGATACCTGCGGTCTTTATTGTGGAGCGGGTTAGGTTAAGCATGCGTGCCGCCCGATTATGATGGAATGCATTCACGAGCTGGCCAGTCTCCTCCCTTTCGGAAGGGGGTGGAGGTAGGAGAGGGATATGCCATTTGGCATTGTCTTGGGCCCTTTACAGTATTTCTGCACATTATTATGAACTAGGAGCATGTTAGTGTGTTTGACTTTCGTACTGAATTAGAGCATCTTTATTAGGTATAGCACATACTATGTGGCCTCAGCGAGGACTGTCGGTCCCGCATGAGTGGCTCGATCTGACTCCGTTCCCCGTTCTTATTTTGAAGGTATTTTCTGCAGATTTTGAGTGCTCGATGTATATATGAGGGGGTTCCTTTTGGCGAATCGAAGAACCTAGCTAATTCTCTAACTTGGTATAAATGGTAATCATTCGCTTATGTTTTGGTTTTGACCCGGCTCTGCCGTGACACTTTGTATCTTAATGACAGGCCTAAAGTCGTTATGCCAAATCAAAGTAAATTCCTAAGATGCAAACTATAACAAGTATAGTAGGTAAGTTAGGGTCGAACCCACAGGGAAACAGAATCAGTTGTAAGAGCAAGTATTATTACCAAAAGTAACTGATTAAAGGGGGAGTTTTGTGTGTGAGAAATAGTAACAGAACAAGTTGCAAGTAAAAAGGTTGTGAATATATGATGGAAAGGTATCACACCAGGTAATTATCCGCACAACAATTAAGATGGTTCATCATCGCATTCTATGAGTCTCAAGTTCTAATGTCCAGTAATTGTTCTCAATTCAGATCGTGTAATAGCTTTTAGTCCTACCAGTCCTAAAAGCACTTATCACTAAATTACAAGGGAAAACCTTCACCAAATAATAAAGCAATAGCATTAAAGCATGAATTATAATGAGATACAAGCGATTCTAACAACCCGTTAAAATAGCCTGTAATCGAATCTCCCTCACAATCTACCACAAGCGACCGCGTATGGAGATTGTGTTTGCTACAATGAATCTACAACCCAAGACCTGGAATTGGAAACCCTAGCAGTATGACTAGTATCGATAAACCTAGGTGATCAATCTAGATAAATCAATAATAAGCAATCAAGCAATAAGCTCAGGAGATCGAAACAATTAACAAAGGACGAACAAGAGTAGAATACTCACAACCAAATCAATTGAAGGCTTCAAAGAACCAAGTGCAACAAAGGAGAGTTAGTTCTCCATAGGGGTTTGTGAGATGATGAAAAGGGAAAATACGTCTCTGGAAAAATAACCTAATGATTCTCTACTGCCTTCTCGGCCTATATAACCTAATAAAATCGGGTTTAACATCCCGTACAATTATAATAATAAAATATTAAAACTAATAAGATAACAGAATCGGATAAGAATCCGACTCCAGGACCGACGCGGGCGCGCCAAGTGCAGCGCGGGCGCGCCACTTGTAGCTTGCCTCTTCTGTCTTCGTCAGCAGCGCGGCCACTTCCTCCTAGCAGAGTGGCCGCGTCGGGTAGCAGCGCGGGCACGTTGAGAGCAGCGCGGCCGCGCCAAGGTCTTCAGTCCTCCAGCTGCTTCCGATCTTCTTAGCTTCTGTAACTTGCATGATTTCTTCAACTTCTTCAATATGCTCCGAATCACCAAGTTCACACTAATATCTCTCATAATGTCAGGTAAATGATGACAAAAACTACTAAATGCGCTATGGAATATATCGCATATCAAATTCCCCCATACTTAAACCTTTACTCGTCCCGAGTAAGCATAGAAGCTAGCCTACTCTCACTATAAATCTCAAAGGTTCACAGACAGTACAAGGAAAATGAACACTAAGTACTAGTAGTTTTCACCATCTCACCAATCAGCTCAAAAGACAATCAAAATAGGAAATAAGAATTACAATTGTATCTCAACCATCTACACCTTATAGCTCCCAGTGGCCTACCCGAAAACCTCCTTATAACTCCTCTTCTTATGTCGCCTTCGCCAAGAGATCAATCCTAATCACTCAAAGTAAACGCTCATCTTGCCAAGGCGCCCTTTCGGGTTTTCACCAAGCCACTCATTTTTTTTTCAGGGATGGTACTCACATAACAATCTCACTTCCCTCAAGCCTCATATTGCCAAGCCTAAGGCTCGCCAGACTACCTGCTTTTTGCCTGAGTCGCCCTTCCAGGTTTTCAACTCATCCCAGGATTTTGATTGCTTTCTTTTTTTTTAATTTTTTTTTTTTTTCTAAATAACAAATGCAGAATCTGTACACAAATAATGCTGAAATAAAATATGTACATGATGTGTGAATCCTTTCCCTCCCCCATACTTGAATGAAGCATTGTCCTCAATGTGAAAGAAGACAGAATTAAGTAGGGAGAAAGGAAACAGAAGGACTCACTGAGGTGGTGGATAGTGGCGAGAGTAGTCCTCTCGCATGCGGCGCAGCTCCTCCCTCATCTCTTTGAACTCGCCGAAGCCCTGTAAGATGTCGGCCTGCTGGTGGAGAATCTGGTTTGTCACTGTCGTCAGACTCCCCACGTCTTGGCGCAAAAGGCCAATCTGATCAACCAGGTAGCCCCACTGCTGGGGCTGCTGATAAGTATCCTGAGAAGCTTGTGCAGGCCAAGGGGTCCACTGGTGCGCGTCCTGCTGGCTCTGATATGCTGGTTGAGAATCCCAACCGTGCTGATCCCAACCGTGCTGATAAGCAGGCGTCTCCTGATATGGGCTCTGTGTGAAGCCCTGTGTATCTGCCTGAACAAACGCCTGCTGAGCCATAGGCGCATCCTCCATCGTGGCAGCTCCAGCTGTGCCAGTGCTTCTGCCTACCTCCATGCGACGCCTTCTCCCCAGAAGTGACGTCGGAAAGTAATCCACCTCAATGTACCAGTCAGACCAAGATTCTGACCAAGGCAGGGGCTTAGGGAGCCTGAACTGATGCTCCTTCTTCTTGCCCGTGCACCAAATGGCTCCCCCATCCGGTGCAGTATCCAGCATCAGACATCTCCGTAGATAATCCTCAGTATAGGTCCTCGCGATGACCTCTGTCTCCTCCAGCTCAACCAAACCATTCTGCCCAACGCATGCAGCAATGGCGACTCGAGTAATAAGGCCGCCCTGAACCATTTCTGGTCCAGCGGCACTGCGATCCCTTCTGATCCTGTCGAGGCCATCGAAAAAGAGCATAACCCAGTCAGGCGTATAATCCGCAGTAGGCACTGCGCTGTAGGCAAATCTCAGATGCGTCATGGAAAGCTTGGTGTCTGTAATCAACCCATAGTACGTCCCAGCAACGATCTTGCACAACATCCGGAAGATAGGATGAGTGATCCTGCTGTTGTATTCGTTGCTCGTCAGAAAATCCTCTCCAGACACCGCTTTGAAGAAAGCAACAAGGTCGGGGTCGGACACGGCTGTGGCCCATCCATCCGTTGGGGCTTTAGTAACCCCCAAAGCTTTTCGTAGCCTTGATATAGAAGCCCTGTAGGTGGTGCCATTATATCTGAACGAAACCCCTCTAATGTTGTGATCTCTCAGGTGAACCTGATAAGTGGCGAGGAATTGCTTGCTCAGTTCCGGATACCCTACAGCTCCCAAATCCAGAAAACCACTAATACCGGCATGCTCTAGACATTGCTCCATACATTCTAGCATCTGAAGCTTCTGAAGGGTAGGTCTATGCAAGTATTTGGTAGAACTGACACAGCTGACCTTATTGTAAATCGCCAATTCCTCATTAGACAAATCTAGCCCATGATCAGATCTACTCGTCTCCTCCTCCGATGAACTCATACTTGATATATAATACGAAGAAATCGGAATCGAAAGAAGAACAGCGGAAAGAACTCACGAAGAACATCTCGGCGCAGGGGGCAGACGCGGGCACGCTGAAGGTGTCGTGGGCGCGTCGAAATCAGCGTGGGCGCGGTGGGAGCAGCGTGGCCGCGTCGAGACTGTATGCTTCCTGGTGGGTCTTCTCTAACAGTGCGGGTACGCTAGGGATGGCGTGGGCGCGTCGGGAGTAGCAGCGCGGGCACGTTGAGAGCAGCGTGGCCGCGTTAGGGTTGGCGTGGCCGCGTCGGAGCTCTCTTCAGATCTGAACGTCGGCGAAGACGGCTTCATCGATGTGAGGCTCGCCGAGATTTCTCCGGTGTCGGCTTGTACTTGGCCTGGTGGGGGCTGCCGCCGGCGGCTGTGTGCTTCAGGGAGGACCGAGATGTGGTGGTCCAAGGTGGGGGCGGCGGTTGTGGTGAGGAGAGAGAAGGGAGTGTTTGGTGAGGAAAGTTTGAGAGGGATGTGTGGTGAGGGTGATGTGGGGGCTGATGTGTGGGGTGTAGGGTTTTGGTGGGGCTGATGGGCTTGAAACTGGTTTTTTTTTTTTTTTTTGACGAAAATTAACACTGCGGGTGCAGTGGGTCCGAAATGCGGGTGCAATTCGTCACCAGAACTCCGTCTTTAGTACCTACAAAATAAAATAAAAAGAGAGTTAAAGAAAATAATGCAGTTCCTTGGGTTGCCTCCCAAGCAGCGCCTTTGTTTCATGTCGCTGGCTCGACCAAGCCGTTTTGGCTATTCTAACTCCGCATGTGGCTCCTCCAAAGCTAACTCATCCATAACCTCCTTTGTGAACCCTTCATAGTATGTCTTAAGCCTATGACCATTTACTTTGAACTTCTTTTGGCTATCCGGGTCATATAGCTCTACCGCTCCATGTGGGAAAACTTCAGCAACAATGTATGGTCCCCCCCACTTTGACCTGAGCTTCCCAGCGAAGAGTTTCAGGCGAGACTGAAAAAGTAGGACTTTGTCACCAGCTTTAAAGTCCTTCCTATTGATGTGCTTGTCATGCCATGCCTTGGTCTTTGCCTTGTAGATAGCCGCATTATCATAGGCGTCCAACCGTAGCTCCTCGAGCTCACCCAACTGTAGCTTCCTGTGGTCTCCAACTTCGTCACTCTGCATATTGCATTGTTTCACAGCCCACCAAGCCTTGTGCTCCAGCTCAACAGGAAGATGACATGCCTTCCCATAGACAAGTCTGAAAGGAGACATCCCAATTGGAGTTTTGTAAGCAGTGCGATAAGCCCATAAAGCATCATCAAGTCTCAAACTCCAATCCTTCCTGTTAGGATTCACGGTCTTTTCAAGAATGGCTTTGACCTCTCTATTGGACACCTCAGCTTGGCCATTCGTCTGTGGATGATATGCGGTGGAAACTCTGTGTGTGACATGATATTTCTTAAGCAAGGCAGTCACAGTTTTGTTGCAGAAATGGGTACCCCTGTCACTAATCAGCGCTCTAGGAATACCATGCCTGGCAAAAATATTGCTTTTCAAGAACCCTGCCACAACATTAGAATCATCAGTCCTGGTGGCCTTCGCTTCCATCCACATGGAAACGTAGTCCACCGCAAGTAAAATATATAAATTCCCACAAGAACTAGGAAAAGGTCCCATAAAGTCGATACCCCAAACATCAAAGATTTCGCAAAAAATCATTGGTGATTGTTGCATTTCATTCCTTTGGGAGATATTCCCCATTCTTTGACACCTATCACATGCCTTGCAGAAAGAATAAGCATCTTTAAAGATATGTGGCCAATAAAATCCAGATTCAAGTACCTTTCTAGCAGTTTTATTAGCACCAAAATGCCCCCCACATGCTTCAGAATGACAAAATTCAAGAACAGATCGTACCTCATTATCTGGAAGACAACGACGAATGACCTGATCTGCGCAATGTTTCCAAAGGTATGGGTCATCCCAAATATAGTGGTTGGCTTCTCTTCGAACCTTCTCTGTCTGGGCCTTGGTATGACCCGGAGGAAATTCTCCACATACTAAGTAGTTCACAATGTCCCGGTACCAAGGACTGACGGAGTGAAGTCCTAGAACGGACTGAGGAGATCGGAGAAACAATGACGTGGGCGCGTCAGAGGGAGACGTGGCCGCGTCGGAGGTCAGCGCGGGCGCGCCTTGAAGCAGCGCGGGCGCGTCAGATTGCAGCGCGGGCGCGTCAAGCCTCCAGTGTGTTTCTGTGCTCTCGAGTCTGCATAAGGTGTCGTCCGGAAACGTTCCTAAGATGGGTTTTTGTGACTCCGGCTTGTCCTCCTCATTCACCAATCTGCTCAAGTGGTCAGCCACCAGATTCTCCGCTCCTTTCTTGTCCTTAATCTCCACGTCAAATTCGCTGAGCAACAGGACCCATCGAATCAATCGTGGCTTTGTCTCCTTCTTTGTCATCAAGTAGCGGAGGGCTGCGTGATCTGTGTAGATAATCACTTTAACCCCAAGCAGATATTGTCGAAACTTCTCTAGTGCAAACACCACAGCTAGCATTTCCTTCTCAGTGGTGGAGTAGTTGCGCTGTGCTCCATTCAGAGTCATGGAAGCGTAATGGATCACATGAGAGGCTCTTCCCTCTTTTTGGCCTAGCACTGCTCCCACTGCATAGTCGCTCGCATCACACATGATCTCAAATGGGCGAGACCAGTCTGGTGCCTGGATGATTGGTGCACTAGTGAGGCGTCCTTTCAACTGGTCGAACGCCTCTTTGCACTCTTGTGTGAGTGCAAAGGTCACATCTTTCTTCAGAAGCTCGCATAAGGGTAAGGATATCTTTGAAAAGTCTTTGATAAACCTGCGATAAAAACCTGCATGGCCTAGAAAAGAACGAACTTCGCGCACATTAGTAGGATAAGGCAGAGATTGAATTACATCAATCTTTGCCTTATCGACCTCAATACCCTTTGCAGAGACTATATGACCTAAAACAATTCCTTGTTCTACCATAAAATGACACTTTTCAGAGTTCAAAACCAAATTAGTTTCAACACATCTTTTTAATACTAGTGCCAAATGGCTCAAACAAGTATCAAAGCTATCCCCATGTACTGTGAAATCATCCATGAATACTTCAATGAAATTTTCAATGTACTCAGAGAAGATACTAACCATACATCGTTGAAATGTCCCGGGTGCGTTACATAGTCCAAATGGCATCCTGCGATATGCAAAAGTACCAAAAGGACATGTAAAAGTAGTCTTCTCCTGGTCCTCTGGCGCTATAGCCACCTGAAAATAACCAGAATATCCATCAAGAAAGCAATAATAGGGGCGCCCAGCAAGGCGTTCTAGCATCTGATCAATAAAGGGGAGAGGGAAGTGATCCTTCCTGGTTACTGTGTTCAACTTGCGATAGTCGATGCACACCCTCCAACCTGTTTGTGTCCTGGTAGGGACCAACTCGCCTTGTTGATTCTCCACAACAGTAATCCCTCCTTTCTTAGGGACAACTTGGGTAGGACTCACCCACTGACTGTCAGAAATTGGGAAAATCATGTTAGCTGATAGCAATTTCAGCACTTCCTTCTTCACCACATCCATCATGGGAGGATTGAGCCTTCTCTGTGGTTGGCGTGATGGCTTAGCTCCTTCCTCCAGCAGGATCCTGTGCATGCATGTAGATGGACTGATTCCCTTGATGTCAGCGATGGTCCACCCCAATGCAGTTTTGTACTCCTTTAGAACCTCTACTAACTTTTCCTCCTGCTCCTCTGAGAGCTTACTTGACACAATAACTGGTAAAGTGTCATCAACTCCTAGGAAAGCATACTTGAGATGACTAGGGAGTTGCTTGAGTTCAATTTTAGGTGCCTGCACAACAGATGGAACAAGCACTTCGCTTGGAGTCAGTAGATTGAGGCCAACGCCCAAAAGAGTAGGGGACTCACCTTCCATATTCATATGGGCTACTAATTCCTGCATGTTAGATGAGATTGAAAAATCTGTATAGGACTCATCAATATCATTCTCAATAATTGACTGCAACTCATCTTCCCTAGAAATATCAAATAGATCTTGAGCTAATGGTTCAATCACATCAATAGAGCACAGAGACTGGTCATCAACAGGATGTTTCATAGCGTTATAGAGATCGAATTCAACCTTTTCTCCATAAAATTCCATTGTTAGTGTCTCAGAGACACAATCGATTTTTGTCCTAGCAGTTTTAATAAAAGGTCTACCTAACAGAATAGGTGCATCATGCTTATCGTGTTCCATATCCAGGACAAAGAAATCTGCAGGAAAAATCAGTTTATCGACCATAACCAAAACGTCTTCAACTACTCCTTTAGGGTACTTATTAGACCTATCAGCTAGTTGCACAACTACTCCAGTTTCATGCAAAGGTCCTAAATCTAGTGATTTGTAAAGTGAGTAGGGAAGCACATTTATGGAAGCACCCAAATCAAGCATAGCTCTATCAAATTTTACATCTCCAATGACACAAGGGATAGTAACCATACCTGGATCAAAGCACTTTTTCGGCATTCTCCTCTGAAACATAGCGGAGACCTGCTCACTTACTTTCACATGATGTACACGTTGAGGATCGATTGGTTATATGGTTATGCATTGCTTATGACTTGTGAATCTTGCTTGAATTGAGACTGATAGATTGATTTGATTCTGGAAACTAGGAAGAGAATATGGGATTAGCCCTTAGAGGTGGATGATTCCACCTCCCAACTTCTGAATTTGATTGTTTGATATGCGAGAAACTAATCTGGTGGTTGGAAGATTTTGACGAAATCTTGATTTGAAAGGATTTGACTTGTTTTGGTCTAAGGTTGCTTAATTAGACGTGTTATTTGAAGATTTTGAACGATTTTGAAAAAGGACCAACTTTGATTGTAAAAGAATGAACGATATCGAGAATTTTGAGGCTAATCTTTATTTTCAATTGCGGAATCTCTTTAGAAACTTTTCAAACTCGGGCAACTCTATGATACTTCACGAAGTGGATACAAGCATTCTATGAGGGCGCTTGTAGGGTACTTGTTAAGACCTAGTGATGAAATTGTAGAACTTTTAGAGTTGTGGTACTTCCGAAAAGTCCAAGCAGGGATGTGATAGGGGCGCTTATTGCATACTTGTCAAGGCCAATTGGAGATGTCACGACCGTGACTAGGATGTTGTGAGAATCTCGGAAGATGCAACCGAGATGATTATAAGATCTTTGGACATGGTCCTTGGACTCATCAATTTCAACTTCATCCCCTACTTTAATTTGGTTTCAGCCTTGGGGACGAGACTTGTTTTTAGAGGTGGATGATGTAAAGGCTCAGATTTTTAAATCCTAAATTTCAGAAAAATGAATTTAAATCGAATATTTTAAGAAAAACTCGTCCTAAATTTAATAAATCGAACTCGAAACTATTAAAGCGGATTCCGGAAAAATTTTAAAATTTATGCAAAGTAGACCTTATTCCGCTTTCATTTTTAAAAAATTCGGAAAAAAAAAATATTTGAATTTCATTATAAAACTCGAAATTGGAAATTTGAAAATCGTTTTGAATTGGGTCGGATAAGGTCGAGAGAGTGGGGTTTTGGATATTTTTGCGGGTATTAGAAATTTTATTTTGGGACCCATGGGTGTTTGTCTCTACCTTCTTCCCACTCGGATTTGTAGCCATCACCACCTTTCTCTTGCTACCTTGTGACCAATCAAATGCAGCTGTCTTTTTGTCCTCTTCCTCCTCAAAAGCTCACGGAACCAACCCCCACACACACAAATGTTGCTTTCCCCTCCCTCATAAATTGAGCAGACTGGAAACGCGGCCCCTTTTTGGTTGAAATCGAAAATCACCCTCTCCTCCTTCTCATCCCTTTCATTTAGATCTAAACGCAACCCCTTTTTGGTTGAAATCGAGTGACCCAAACCACCACAAACACAAGCCCTTGTTCTGTTTTCCATTTGCCGAGAACCACCACCTTCCTCAATTCTCCATTCTTCACAGCCAGAGCGAACAACCATGCCTTCGGGTTTCCGGCCATCGAGCGCTAAGCGGGTGCCTCCCGAGCGCTGTCCGAGCGCCTGCGGCGCTGTTCTCCGAGCAGCTGAGCCGAGCCCTTCAACGGCTTCTTCCACCTCCCTCCTAGTGGCATCAGCAACTGAACCCCACCTTCTCCGACGTTCGACGTAGCCAGAACCACCACCTAGGAGCAGTCGGAGATGCAGACGCTGATCGCTCTTTCTCCCTTCCCATGTTCTCCGATTCAGCAGCGGTAAGGCTCGGTTTCACCTCCTTCCGCCTCCTAACTAAGCAAAGTCGCATCTTTAAACCCTGTTCTCTCCTCCTAGGACGTTTCCGACGAGGTCCCGACTCCGGCGAAGCAAATCCAGCTTTTCGAGCGTTCCTTTCCGGCGAAACAAACAACTCGGTGAGAACCCCTCTTTCCCCCATTTCTTTGTCTGAATTCCTGTTCATTGGGTGTCGGGCGGGTAGTTGGATCAGGCCTTCTTCACCGGCGAGCTCCCTTCCTCCTTCCTTCTTCCTGATTTTCGAACGCAGTGGGTGTGGGAGGGGATGATGAACAGTAATTTTGGGCTGGTTTTCTGTTGTTATTTAATTTGGCTTGTTCACCTCACTAACTCAAGAACCCAGTTCGGTCTAGGCAAAAGAAATCAGCTTTCAATGGGTAGTTTTAAAAGGGTTGAGGTTTGGGCCTATTTTCCTCTGGGCCTAATCTTTGAGTGAGTTGAGTTAAAATGTAAACTAAGTTTTTGAAGACTACGTGTGTATGTTAATTAAATACTCCGTACTAAATAAGTAGATTCTATATATCATATGATATTATGACCTTTTAGAATTATGGAGATTTAAAGCATATATTATTGGAATTAAATTTTGAAAAGAGAAATTTGGAAAAGGTTTTAACGGTGGGAAATTGATTTGAGAAATTGTTTTAAAAATGAGTTGGCTTAACTTGATATTTAAGAGTTTGGAAAACTTTGGGAAATGAGTTTTGTAATATTATTTTAATATTCAATATTAAACAAGGGGTTTTATCCCTTGAAACGTAACCCGGAAAATATAATTCTGGGCCGTTACAGCAACTAGGACCAACGACGCAAATGTAGTTTCAAAGTTTGTTAAAACTAACATATTTCCTCAATTTGGTGTTCCTAGAGTTCTTATTTCAGACGGTGGCTCACATTTCATCGAGAGAGGTTTTGAGGCTCTTTTGGCTAAGTATGGGGTGACGCACAGGGTGGAAACACCTTATCATCCCCAAACTAATGGTCAAGTGGAGGTCTCTAATCGACAAATCAAAGCCATCTTGGAAAAGACAGTCTCTCGCTCAAGGAAGGATTGATCATCTAAGCTTGATGATGCGCTATGGGCTTATAGGACGGCTTACAAAACACCGCTGAGAACAACTCCTTACAACTTGGTTTATGGCAAGTCTTGCCACTTACTTGTCGAATTGGAGCATAAGGCAATGTGGGCCCTCAAGGAGCTCAACATGGATCTCGATGAGGCAGGTAAGAAACGCTTTATTAATTTGTAGGAGTTAGAGGAGCTAAGGTTGAACGCCTATGAGAATGTTGAAATCTACAAGGAGCGCACCAAGAGATGGCACGATAAGAAATTGGTGCCAAAGACATATGAGGTAGGTGACAAAGTGCTTTAATATAATTCTAGACTGCGTCTGTTCCCGGGAAAGCTCAGGACAAGATGGAATGGACCTTTCGTGGTTCACCACATATACCCTCATGGAGCAGTAGAGTTAATTGGCACTGATGGAACCACCTTTAAGGTAAATGGGCACAAGGTCAAGAAATACTATGATAAAGAGGACCCGAAGAGGAGATTCGCGCCACTCTGGCGTTGGTCAAAGCCTAAAACAGGGACGTGGGTCGAGCTAACGACTTAAACCTTAGCGCTTACGGGAGGCAACCCGCTTTTCTTACTCCTTTTTCTTTAATTCTATTCTAGTTTATTTTCTTGGTATTCGTGTTAAATCTCTTCTCATGCTTAAATTCAGGCATTCAATTGTGGTTTCCTATCAGTCGAGTTCTTCTAGTCAGATAAGCCCATCAGGTATCTGGGAGGTTTTAGGTAAGTTTCTTTTTATTCAAGAATAATAAAATAAAATAAAATAAATATACATATACTTACAGTTTTTCTTTCTTTTCTTTATTTTAACTCCATGGCACCTCTCTCCTCCCTTTGCCGACCTCGACAGACCTTGGCTAACAACACGGGCCACCATCTTCATCTTCTTCGTCTTGCTCCTCCTTCCCATCTCGCTGCACCTCGCCGACCGCCAAAGCCAGAATCCGGCCACCCTGAGATCACCATGATTCGGCCTCCTTCCATCGATTCCAGCCTCCTCGGCCCGGATCTCGCCATTCCGAGCCTGTCTTTCAGACCACCAGCGGCCATCGCCGAACCAAGTTCCCCTCCTAGCGATCTTGCTGTATTCGCCATTATTGGCCTGAATCTTCGCCGACCGCCTCCATCCCCGAATCCGGCCACCAGTCCCCAATTCCGGCTTCCAGCAGCCTGAATCAGCCAAATCTGCGCCCCCACAACCCCTGCCGAACCCAATTCCCTCTCCCGCGCACCCGACAGATCACAAACGCACTACTATGTTTCTTGAAACAAATCTGAAAAACCACCCCTTAATTACTCTCTAATTAAATTTTTTCTACCCACCGTTTTAACTCTAATGGTATGATTTCTCCTCTACTCTCTCTAAATTTCAGGTTGTATTGAGAACATAGGTAGAGATTGGATCTAGAGTTATGTTTTAAATGTCTAAGGTTTGAAATTTGTTTTGGAAATTGATATTTATAATTAAGGGTTGGTTATATATGGAAATTGCTATATTTGGTGGGTTGATTTTTATTTATCTAAATGATGCCATACTTAGTTCATTTATATTATCAAAGGGAATTCATGAAATTTGAGATATATTACATGATATATTTGGAAATTTCTTGAATTTGGGCCTTTATTTAAATTCATATAGATATATGTTACATTTATTGTTTCATTATATGGGTTATTACATGATTTGATAATATAAACTTCCTCAGGCTTATTTATTATCTCTAATAGGATAATTAGGAACTAAGTGTGGGATTATTTTATATGGTTTATTTTGCGGTATTATGGTTGGGACAACTTGCCGGGAGATGAATCACTAAGGACTGAGAGACTCGATAGTCGGCAGCTCTGTAAGTCTGTTTCCCTTACTTTGGTTATGTTTCTTTGACAATGAGGACACTTTCGATTTTAAGTATGGGGTGGGGGATACATAAATCTTATTTTGGTCTTGCTTCTTATGTGTTTTGGTTTATGTGTGCAATTTACTATAGTTTGATTATGTTATGCATTCATGTTTAAGTTTTTATGCATTTGAGTCTTTTGTCATATTTTAGTCTTGCTTTTAGTTGCATAAAAAAAATTCAAATGTCGAAAAAGAAAAAAAATATGCATGTTTCAATTTTATTTTGTCTTGGTTTTTATACCCTAACTTAGATGTCCTATGATGATAAATAATGACTGACGTGATCATGTAAATCCTATGACATGTTTGGAAGGTTTAGCCTAAGTCCTTGAAATTGTTTTTATGTGCATTGTGAACTTGTGATGAAATTGAGCACATATGATCTTAAGCTAAATGTTAAAATCCAACAAAATTTGTCCTAGTGAGAATTTTGGCCTTATAGGGAGAACATTAAAAATCTCTCTGCTTTCTTGAGTGTATTTACTCTTCCTATGCATCTCTAAATATTGCGATAGTTATTCAAAGCAAATGCATTTATATGTTTATGTGAATGAGAATTAAATGATGGAGGCACTTTTTAAGCCAATTTTATCCTCTCTTTACCTACCCTGCATTATCCCTGCTTGAAGCCAGAACATTAGCCTGAGACCTTTATTATAAACTCCACAAAATTATCTTTAGTCAAATTGAGTCTGGCCCCTATTTGGGAATTAAGAGTTAGAGTTGGTTGGAATGATGGTTTGTGGAAGGGAATGAGCTTGTGTTTGACTTCAAGTGAGAAGAATTTCTGAGTTTATTAAGTTATGGGTTGGTTTGATATTTATCTTGCTATGCATATTTTGTAAAAGGATTTTTGGCTCACCTTATAAATGCACTATTTATTATGTTTTAAAAAAATCGAAAAAAAGGGAAAGGGAAAGTTTATGTATAAATAATTGTGAATAAAGTGCATGAGCCAATTTTACCTTATTTCCTTTATTTTTTCAAGATTTATACTTATGAGAGATCTATTGAGTTTAAGAGGTTCTGCTCTTCATTGAGATAAGTTGGAGAGTTTGGTTGATCCATATGATTGAGAGTTATGGTTTGGTTGAGTTGTGTTAGAGATTTAGGAGTCTTGATTCCCGAATTTTATTAAGCACCATATAGCCAAATAATTCCATGCCCTTTTATTTCTTACCAAGCCCCATTACAACCCCGCCGAATGGAATCTTCTTTGAAGACTTCCATTGAGCGAAGTCCTCCTGATGATTCTTGTTTGCATTTACATAATTGGTTGCGAAGTGGATTTATATTTAAATTGCAATGTTTATGAGATTGTATATGGAATTGAGTTGAGAGTTGATCTTCATAGCCTAAACAATTTGAGAGATGAGTGCAAACACTTTATCTCGGTGACGTTGGATTTATATTGCCTATGCCTATGGGTCGCTCATATATGTGTAATGACGTTAAATTCACCTGTCTTACATTGCTACTACTTGAGATGTTGCTTTTGACAAAGGCGAAGACTTGAAGGATGTGTTGTAGGTATTGGTTATTGTTTGGTTATTGCTTGAGGACAAGCAAGTCTAAGTATGGGGTGTTTTTGATGTCACTAAAATAGCCATGTTTTTATGCACATTTTAGCTCCTTATTTTATATACTTTGGATATTTCGGGCTGGGAATATGTTGAATTATTGTAGTATATGCTTAATTGCAAGAAATGGAGTACCTTTCACTGATATCGAGAAGTGGAGTACCATTCTGGGACAAATCCAAGAAGCAAAGACGGAAGCTGAGCCTTACTCGATATCGAGTACCTTTCATCGATATCGACCAAAGAAGTTAGAGCAAGGCCTGGTCGAGGAGGAGCTGATCGAGGAACTGAAGATGAAACCAACTCGAGTTCAGAGCATTACTCGATATCGAGTAAATTACTCGATATCGACCAAGCCTTGAAGCCACACCTGGACTCGAGGAAGCAGCACCTGATCGAGAAGAACAAGACCAAGATAACTCGAGCAACGTACACTTCCTCGATGTCGAGTAAATTGCTCGATATCGACAAGACCAGAAACACTTGTCCCAGCCAAGTCGAGAAGCAGTTACTCGAGCAAGCCAACAACCCAAAGTCGACAACACTTCTCCTCGATATCGTGGAAATTACTCGATATCGAGTAAAACTTTCCTGGGCCGCGACGTTGTTGGACCTGTCTGAGTCGAGCTGGATTGTTTGGGCTTACTTGGGAACGAAGGAGCCCGAGTCTATCAAATATCTATCAAGTCTATAAAGGTTTATCCATGGAGAGATGATTTATCCACACATGAAGATATTTAGATATTTTAGATATACTTCCTTTTAAGATAAATGTCCCTTTTATTAAAGTTTTATCTTTAGATATTAGATAGATATTTCCTTCCTTGATTAGCAAGGATTGGAAGCCTATAAATAAAGCCCATGGGGCTGATTTTCCATTCATTCAATTCAGAAGCTAGAGAAGTAGTTCCACACAGAAGTTTAGGAGTTCAAAGGTTTTAGGGTTTTGGTTTTCAACGAAAGTTGGAGTGCCGGGATTTTAAAGACTTTGAATATAGTTTATGCAAGTTATTTATTTTAATTCAATGTTTGCAATGGTGATGAGGCGCGAGTAGTCCACATACTTCTAGGGTTGGGGTGAGCCCAACGAGAGCCATGTTGGTGGATTAGCGATTGCAAAAGGAGGTATTTTGTCGTTATCTTATTCTATTCCATATGTGCTTCATGTTTGATTGAGAAATTGAAGAATTCATGTTGTGAAACTTGGGTAGTAATTAGGATTTTTATTCGAAAGATTATAAATTCTAATTATGAAAAGGAATAGAAACAATTAGGGTTATTTGTCGCGAGATTTATATTCCTACTTGTCGAATTGGGTGAAAGCCTTCTCCTTTATCGATAAAGTCACCGCCTTTTATGATTTATATTCGGCTTTCATGGAAATCGTTGTCGCAAACACTAATCTTGGAAGTTCTCTTTCACCCATCGGTTTAAAGTTTGAAGATTTTGCATTTAAATTTACTTTCTGTTTTCCTCGATCTCGACCAATTTTGGTCGATATCGACTACTGACATTCGATCCTAGATCATCGTAGCTTCTGAACTGCAGGAACTCGACCAAGGCTAACTCGACGTCGACGAAAGTTACTCGATATCGAGTAAATCTCCTCGATATCGACAACCTCCAGTGACTGTTGCTGCTCTGTTCGACTTGTCCGATCTTCTGTCGACTAAACCTAGTCGAGATCGAGGTAATCTATTGTCGATTTCTGTTCGTGAGATTTCTCCGCTGCCTAGGATCCGCTGACCAGCTTCCTCGAGGATCGAACCTGACTTTCTCTTGCTACATCGGGAGGGAGTCTTGAACATTATTTGTTGGGATCCAATCGGTTTGCTTCATTTTATTCGTATTCTATTTGTATTCTCGATTTTCTCACTCGACAAATGGCCTGCCCAGTGATTGTTGGTCCGAGTACGAGGGTGGCTGAGGTTGGAGGTGTGGGTGGTGGTCTGAGACCTAAGGTGTCGGCTATGCGGTTTGGTTCGTGGAATGTTGGAACCCTTATGGATAAATTAATTAAGCTGGTTAAGATTCTGCAAGCTCGAAGGGTAGATATTGCGTGTTTATAGGAAACTAAGTGGGTGGGAAGTAAGGAACGACAGGTGGATAGATGGAAGTTGTGGTACTTAGGTCTCGACAGAAAGAGGAATGGGGTTGGCATATTGGGGGGAGATCGCTGGAAGGATAGGGTGGTGCGGGTTAAGCAGGTGAAAGACTGATGGTTATCAAGTTAATGTTGGAGAACTCCGTCCTGCATGTGATTAGTGCCTACGCTCCACAAGTAGGCCAGGGTGTGGAGGAAAATAGGAAGTTTTGGGAGGCTTTGGATGCTCTAGTGGGGAGTATACCGGCGTCGGAATAGTATGTGATTTGAGGTGATTTCAATGCACACATCGGCAAGGATAGAGACGATTTCGAAGAGGACCATGGCGGTTTTGGCTTTGGAGATAGAAATGAAGGTGGGAATGCGCTCTTGGAGTTCTCGGTGGTGTTTGGGAGTGTTATTTGTAACTCTTGGTTCCAAAAGAGGGACGAGCACTTGATTACCTTCGACGGAACAATTGGTAGTTCGCAGATCGACAGCCCGTAATCCCCTTTGGTGGTCTCTCAACGCCACACTGCTTACTTGTCCTGGACTTGGAGGTTCTAGGTCGCGTCAGAAAGAACCCACGTCCGGACCTCAAAAATCAGGTGATGGCGTCTTTCAGAGGCGACTGGCCATGTACTAAGAGAGAAGGTTTGGAGAGCGGTAGAGAAATAGGGGATTGGGGAGAAGCAGGGTGATGCAGATGCGATGTGGAGCTGCTTGGCTGGTTGTATTCGCACGGTTGGTAGAGAGGTGTTGGGGGTGGCTGCAGGCGGGCAAGGGCAAAATCGAGGTGTCGCTTGGTGGAGCGATGAGGTAAAGGCTAAAGTGAGGGCGAAGCAGTTGGCGTTCCTTAGATGGTTGCACAGAGACGTTGGTGAAGATGGAGCGGAGCTCAGGATGAGATACAACGTGGCCAAGAGGGAGGCCAAGTGTGCTGTTGCTGAGGCTAAGGACAAAGCCTTTGAGAGGTTGTATAAGGCTCTGGCGAGAAGGGAGTGGAAATGATGCTCTTTCGTTTAGCTCGACATAGAGAGATGTTGAGCAAAGACATCGACGTCGTCAGGTGTGTCAAGGATGAGGACGGTCGAGCGTTGGTTGACGATCAACAGATGGGAAAGGTACTTCTCAGAATTGCTCAACGAGGATTCCAACCCTTCGAATAGGAGTCCCAATTCTCCAGAACTCATTGACTACAAATTCCACCGGCGTATCTCCATTGAGGAGGTTAAGGTTGTCGTTTGTAAGTAGAAGAACCATAGATCCCCAGGCCCATATGATATTCTGGGGGATGTTTGGAAGTGGTTAGAGGCTAAATGTTTAGTCCGGGTAACGTCCCTTTTCAATGTTATCCTAAGATCAACTAAGATGCCAGCGGAGTGGAGACATAGTAAATTAGTTCCGATTTACAAGAATAAGGGTGATGTCCAGAGTTGCAGTAACTACAGAGGAATCAAACTGTTAAGTCATACGATGAAGTTGTGGGAGAGAGTAATTGAGGGGAGGCTTAGGAGGTTGGTTCGGGTGTCTGAGAACCAGTTTGGGTTCATGCCAGGCAGATCAGCGGTTGAAGCTATCCATTTTTTGAGACAATTGATTGAGATGCACATAGATAGGAAGAAGAATATGCATATGGTCTTCATAGAGATCGAAAAGGCGTATGACAAGGTTCCAAGGGAGCTGCTGTGGAGATGCTTGGTCGAGAAGAGAGGGTCAAGGACGTATATCAGAGTTATCAGAGATTTGTACGAGGGGTCAATGACAAGTGTTAGAACACTGTGTGGTGATTCAAAGTACTTTCAGGTTCGAGTGGAGCTTCATCAGGGTTCAGCTCTCAGTTCGTTCTTGTTCACCCTAGTTATGGAGGCACTTACCAACCCTCTTCAAGAAGAGGTTCCCTGGAGTGTGTTGTTGGCAGATGACATTGTGCTAGTAGACAACACAAGATATGGAGTGGCCCGCAGACTTGAAAGCTGGAGAAGTGGGCTGGAGTCAAAGCGTTTCGGGTTGAGCAGGACCAAGACTGAGTATGTTCGGTTCAGTTTCGAAGACGGCAGAGATGCTGAGGATTCTGTTCTATAGGGGGAGATATTGTCTCTAGAAAAGAGTTTTTCAAGTACATTGGCTTGTACATTCAAAGCAATGGGGGTATAGACAGGGATATTGATCATAGAGTCCAGGCGGGATGGTGAAGATGGAGAAGAGCGTCGGGAGTGTTATGTGACAGAAAAGTTCCGACAAAGTTGAAAGGGGAATTCTACAAAATGATGGTTAGACCGACAATTCTTTATGGCTCGGAGTGTTGGTCTACAACTAAAGCTCAAGAACACAAGCTGTCAGTGGCCGAGATGAGAATGTTGCGTTGGATGAGTGGGCACATGAGACTCGACAAAATCAGAAACGAAGACATTAGGAGTAAAGTGGGAGTTGTGAGTATAGTGGTCAAAGTGCGGGAGGGCAGATTACGTTGGTTTGGGCACGTGCGTAAGTGACCGTCTTCAGCACCGGTTCGTAGATGTGAGAGTTTGGACCAGGGATTTATCCCTCGAGGGAGAGGCAGACCGAAGAAGAGCTGGATGGAGGTCATTTGTCACGAACTCAGTCTTCTGAACCTGTCGGAAGAAATGACTGCGGATAAGGATCATTGGAGGAGACGTATTCGGGTTGCGGATGTATAGAGTTATAGGCCTTGGTGTTTTGAGCTTTGTTCCTTGCTTCATCTATGTCTTCTCTCTGTTTCGTTTCTTGAAATGCTTCACTTCTTGGAGTCATGCTTGCTTGCAATGGGTGCATCCTATCGTTCTAGGTCTATCGGAAACACTCTCTCGTCTTGTTCAGGGAAAGAGTGCGTACATCCTGATCCCCCTAGACGCCGCTTTAGCGGGATACACTGGGTTGTTGTATTGTAACAAAAAGAAGCGATCTTGAAATATAGAAGCTTACGATCGAGCTTAAGCGACTGAAAGGGAATAGATTAACCAAAGATGGCTTTGACTTCTTCCAGCTTCTTAGGGTTTCCCGTGGCCGCAGAAATACCAAACCTCGGGCGGCCGCCATTGAAACAGACATAACGAAGATGGAGATGGGCGGATAACATCATGAATGAGACTTGAATCAAACATCATGAATAAGAGATAAGTAGAAGTTGTTGGAATCCACAAACATAAGATCTACCTTCCCAAACATGGGATCCACCATTACATATGCCATCTCTAAACGAACATCATCACTGAGAGAAATAATATCCCAAAGGTTTAAAAAAGAGCGAAGATACCTAAAAAACGCAAACAAGAAGGAGAAAAACCAATAGACTTACCCAAATCGACGAATGGGTTGTAGCTGGGCTCATATCTAAGGGCAAGGAATCTTCTTCTTCACCGTGGTAGTTGGAGGCGCCAGATCTTAGGGCGAGGAATCTTCTTCTTCACCTTGTAGGAGGAGCCTGCCGACTTCAGCGTTGTGGTAGTCGGAGGCGCCAAATCTGAGTCTCACCGTCTTCATCAGCACATGGAGGATGGAGGTTAGAAGGATGAGAGCATAGACAAGGGTAAAGAATGATAGGAGGAGAGGAAGGAGACCATGGGGTCGGGAATCTCCATTGATGAGAGTAGGAGTTTTGGGATCGAGAGAAGATTGAGGAAGAGAGACCATAGAAACTGAACGAGGAGAACGAAAAATAGTATAAGAAAGAACTAGGGATTTGAAATTTCAAATTTGGGAAAATTTGAGTTTTTAGGTGAACATTTTCTAAGTGAGTGAAAATTTTATAATGTTGATTCACACTTTTTTTTGATGTGTTGGGACTTGGGATTTGGCTCAAGCGCTTGGAGCTCCTCTTTTACCGCCTAAAATTTTAGCCAAGTGTTGAATGCGCGCTTAAAAAAAAAAATTAAATTTTAACATTGTCCAAAAAGTATAACTGAAGTATCAAATATCAATAACAACAATAATTTTAAAAACGATGTAATAACTATTTTTTAACATATGCGTTTTTCTGATTGGTGTAAAAGACCCGATGTCTATTAACAAAATTCTAGTTTGAAAGGATGAACATGTGTGTGTGTGTGTGTGTGTGTGTGTGTGTGTGTGTGTGTGTGTGTGTGTGTGTGTGTGTGTGTGTGTGTGTGTGTGTGTGTGTGTGTGTGTGTGTGTGTGTGTGTGTGTGTGTGTGTGTGTGTGGGGGGGGGGGGGGGGGGGGGGGGGGGAAGCTTTAAAATGTAAAAACTCCTTAACGTGTAAAATCCGTTTAATGTGTAAAATTTGGGTTTAGGGGGCGCGCGCCGAAATTTAGCTTAAAAAACCGGGTTGAACCGGGTCGGACCGGCCCAGAAAAAAACAAAGCCCTCTCCTTGACAGGCCGTTTCTTTTGCGATGGTAGAGAAGCGAAGGGCGATTGTAGAGAATCGCCGCCCTCTCTCTCGCGCCGCCCTCCCTCGAAATTCCTACCGCCGGCAGCAGCACCATCTTCTCCGCCCTAGGTTCCCTCCTCCTCCTTATACTCCCATGGATGCACGCCCTAGGGTTCCCTCCTCCTCCTCCTCCTTTCCGATCTCTCTCTATTGTCCAGTCTGGGCGTCAGGTTGTCCCCAAATCCCTCTCTCTCGTGCGCTGCAGCGATGACATCATCCCTAGTGACGCCGTCGAGCACCGTCGCTCCTGGCCGCGCCGCCGCCCCTATTTTCGTCCACCGCTACTCGATTAAGCATACATTTACCTGCAATTTTGCTCAAATCTGAATCTCTGCTCTCAATCAAGGTGCCGTCGAGCACTGTCGCTCCTCGCCTTCGACAGCTTGTCCTCTCTCTTACACGGTATGCGCTTTCACCTTTAATTCAATTTCATATTCATTTAGGGCTGAAATTCAGTTACTTGGAGTAGTTAACTTGCATTTTCACATTATAAATGACCTAACATTGCCAATTCATCATGTCTATGTGGTGATTGTGGAGCTAACATTGCCAATTCTTGGCGCAAATTACGAAGCTGATGTAGATAACCTTTCATTGTTTAATAAAGATATAACTCATGAAGAACTAGCTGCTGATACGGGCAGCAAATCAGAAGGCAGTGTAGGGGAGTCTAACTCTAATGTTGATGATATTGCAAGTGAGATTGAAAATGAAAAGAAGAACTCAGGTCGACTTCTAATATAAGTGCATCTGCAACTATTGGTACATTACTTTTAGTAGCTCTTATGTGTTTCTGGGGATGCTTTATGTATAAGAAGCTTGGTAAAGTTGACGGTGGAATCCTTGCGATGGATGTCTGTGGAGGTGATGTCCAATTATCTAAACTGATCCAACTTTCTTTGTATGATGTCAATTGGATTTTAAAGTTGAATGATGGTTTTGACCGTTTCTTTGAGAGGAAACTTGAAATTTTGGGCAGCATCAAGCATATAAATCACATATCACCACTATTGTTGCGGGCACATTCGGTTATCTTGCCCCAGGTTAGTTCTTCCTCTTATCAGTTTCCATAAGATTAAACTGCCATGATTGGAGATAAATATTTCTTAATTTTAATGTTTTAGAAAAGCTTGTCATGAGAAAGATAATATCCATAGGAGCTGTTATACAATATTAGATGGAAGCTTTGAGGCTCTTTTGCAGTTTGTTTTAGAATGTATTATGATTTATGACATGTATTATGCAAGTATAGACTTTTTTTTCATAACGATCATGGTTTGGATTTTTTTTTTTAGCGTTCAAGTGATGATTTCTTGTTGTAGCTTCATTGTCGGAAGTAACATTAATTACATGCTTCTTGCTCTTCTGTATCTTTGATCATTTTTCATATCCAATTCTACCCTTTTGGTGTATCTTCTCTTTAGGAGTCCTATGGTCGTGTAGTGTATTATCTTGTTCTTTATCTCAACATTGAGGGAATATTGTGAATTCTTATGGATTAATTTTCCTCCAGAGTACATGCAAAGTGGAAGAGTAAGCTTTGGAGTTCTCGTGCTTGAAGTGTTGAGTAGGAAAGCATCCAACGGATGCAACATTTATCGTGAAGGGTCTGAACATTGCAGGCTGGGTATGTACTTTATTGCTTATCCTTTCTAAGATTAAGATGACCAATTCTATAGTTATGAGGTGCAGGCTTGTTCAAGCTTGCGCTTTCTCCCTAACATATACTAGTATTAGGGTTGTATGTGTCCATGAGGTTTTGTGTGGTGGGAGTGAGTAAAAATTAATCTATAATTATTAAGCTTGAAAACCAGGAGCTTATTTGGACAATATCCATGAACTTTCCCAACTTATTAGAAAGGTGATGCTTGAGAATTGCATGATCAGAAATCAGAATGCCCCGAGTTATGTTCTTGAATCTTTCTGTCCATGAAACTGATTGGTGGATTTTTTTTTACCATAATTAAATTATACTATTATTTTATTTAAGCCTATTAGCTCAATTGGTAGAGCGATGTGCGTATGCACAAAGATGTGGGTTCGAATCCCACATAGGTTATATTATAAACAATAACACACCAATCCCAAATTGTTAATCATGCACATTATAATCTTAGTTATGCACTTTTTAACCTTAATTATACACTTTTAAACCTTAAGTATTCACTTTAATTTGAAATTGTTATACGTAAAAAACTCGATTTGAAACTCACATATATTAACCTAAATTATACATGTGAGAGGTAAACCCAATTGATTTCAAAAGTATGAGAGAGGTGATCCCAAATTCTCAAAAGTAAAAAAAAAACAAAATTAAAACATCGATTTCAAAAGCACATCTTTTGTCTTATTCATGCACATTATGATCTTACTTTTGCACAATTGTATTCTAAATCTGCACAATTGTATCTTACTTTTGCACACTTGTATTTTAAATGTGCACAATTTTATTCTAAATCTGCACAATTGTATCTTACCTTTGCACAATTGTAGTTTAAATTTGCACAATTGTATCCTACTTTTGCACACTTGTATTCTAAATGTGCACATTACAATTTTATTTTTGCAATTTATGTTCTTATATTTGCACTCTACAGTTGCTCAAATGCACTTCACAGTTGCACAAATCCACTTCACAGTTGCACAAATGCACTTCACAGTTGCACAAATGCACTTCACATTTGCACAAATGCACTTCACAGTTGCACAAATGCACTTCACAGTTGCACAAATGCACTTTATAGTTGCACAAATGCACCTTACTCTTATTCATGAAGAGAAACATAGTACTTGTAAGCGAGAAACATAGATAGTCTATACGGGGTTTGAACCCGCATCTTTGTGTGTAGGCACATTGCTCTACCATTTTGAGCTAATAGGCTTTATTGCAAAACTTCAAAAGGCCCATTTTGAGCTAATAAAATTGTAATGTGTAGTTGTGCAACTGTAAAGAGCAGTTGTGCAACTTTAAAGTGTTGTTGTGCATCTTTAAAGTGTAGTTGTGCAACCGTAAAGTGCAGTTGTGCAATTGTAAAACAAAGTGCCCAAATTAGACTTTCAGTTTAGGGAAACCCAAATTAGACTTGAAAAGGCTGAAGTAGAACAATTTGGAAAAGAACTTATATCTAAATCCTCGTTTACCAACCAAACAGATCTGTAACATCCAGGTGGGGACACAATACTTGGGATTTATGACAATCAAGCCATCAACGCATCTTTGAAGCCTATAAAGGCACTGATCGACAAGTGCCGATCAATTCATTCAACAACAAAAACTTTAATATCCAGAACCTCTCCTTAGGATCGGAATCACTAGGTTTAAGATCTCTCTTTATAGATGAATGCTTCCCAACGAATTGAAGTACCTGAAATGCAACAACATAAACTTTCATAGCCATAGCAACAACAACAAATGTCGAGGGTTTCAAGGCAAAAGCTAGGGCTGGTTTCATCAAATCCTTCTAGCATTCTAAGCTCCTCCTTTAGGCCAGGGTCCTTGAATATGATCAAGTGCAATCCTAAAAAGGATGAACTCCTCTCCGTCGTGAAGGATGTAAGATCAGCCTGAAGTGCACCTATTACAATATGTACAAAGAACCATCAGTATAAAGGTCAGCAACACTGAAAACATTTTCGAAAGACAATCAATTTCCGAATTATAAATTATAATTTCAGATTTCATATTATAGATTTATATAATTTCAGATTAACTAGTACATATTTTCAGTTTACAGATTTTGAAATTTTCAAATTTACAGATTACAGATTATAATTTCAGATTTTCATATTACAGATTTGTATAAATTCAGATAACACATTAACTAGTACATATTTTCAGATTATATAATATCAGATTACAGATTTTTGGTTTACAGATTACATATTATAATTCCAGATTTCATATTACAGATTTATATAATTTCAGATTACAGATGAACTAGTACAGATTTTCAGATTATATAATATCAGATTACATATTTTCAGTTTATAGATTTTCAAATTTACAGACTACAGATTATAATTCAGATTTTCATATTTTTAGAGAGAGTTACAGATTCTAAGTTCAGTTGCAATGTGTATAATTTCTGATTATAGATTAACTAGTACAGATTTTCAGATTATATAATATCAAATTACAGATTTCCAGTTTACAGATTTCCAAATTGACAGATTACTGATTATAATTCAGATTTTCATATTTTTAGAGAGAGTTACAGATTCCAAGTGCAGTGGAAATTTGGAAGTTCAAATCAACAATAAAGTAGCCAAAATATTAAACTTTGGAATCAGATTTTCAAGCAAGTCAGTGAAAATGAACTTCTGATTCATTATTACACAAATTGAAAGATTGTCACAAACTCACAATTAGGAGGACCCCGACATACATCATCTTAAGAGATTAAGGTTGTGAGGGTACTTGTACATAACCAGTACTTACTGAACTCAAATCAGCTGGGAAGAAAACACTAACCTTTCTCTTCCTTTTTTTTATAGCAAAAACACTAACATTTCTAATGCTTCTTGTCAGCTCTAACCATTCAGGTATCAATTTCCCCATAGATTGAGCATTTTTTAGGACCCCTTTAGAGTATTGATAGGCAAACAGAAAAATTGAGACTTGAGAGTGCAAACAAATATCTTGAATAGGAAGATCAAGTTTGTCAATCACTATGTTCTAAAATCAACACAAAATCAAACCCGTCGCTTGAATCACCAATGTCAGGAAAAGGAAAGAACTGAGTAGGCTCGGGGCCATGGAGAACAAAATCAATGCTTGCTGAAGAAGAAGAAGGAACAAAATCATTTCAAAGGAACAAAATCATCAGAGGGATGCTCAGAAGAACGAAAGTATTAATCTGATCATCATCAGAGGCAAAGAATCAGACATTGCATTCATAAATCAGTTGAGCTGATACTTGAAAGTAACAATTCACCCAAATGCCAGACACAACTCCTACATCAAAATCCAAGGCATCCATCTTCAGCTCCGAAACCAGACAGTCACAAAAAATGAAAACTGAAATTGATCTTGGAATGCGAGAAAGGAAAATCAAACCTTCAAGTTGTTGTACTTTTCGTAGAGCTTCTTGTACAGTACCTCCATCTGAAATCAAGAGGAGCACAAACATCTGACAAAAGGTTACTAAAATTGCAATCCATAATCCTCCAATCTATATATCCTTTACTTAAAAAACCACTAATTAGCATCAACAAAAGGCAAAGGCTAGAACTGATGAACTGTGAAGATTTTAAGAGAACTTTGGTGCAGTAAGCATCATAGTTTCAATCAAATGCTATAACTGATGAACAAATAAAAAATGTATTGTAGTTTCATTCAGTCATTTTAACAAACACCTTATGAGCAACACACACGAAGAGCAACAACTGCTGCATCACAGATGTATCATAGTTTCACAAGCTATGGTGCAGGCGCTGTATCATAGTTTCATTCAGTATTTTTGATTCGTTTAATTTGACCTTCCATCAATGCTCAAACCATCAGCCTAATGAGAACACAAGAATAAAATTGAGAGTCTTTGGAGACTCACCGAGATTGGGACGATTCCGGCGGTCGAGCAGCTCCTCAATCCTCAGATCAGAGAGCAAATCAAGAATGAAATTTGTGTTTCCTGCTCAGATCAGAGAGCAAATCAAATTACAAACAAGAGAAAAGTAGGAGACGGATAAAGCAATATAATAAATTTGGAGAGGGATCGAGCGATGGAAGAGGAGAGACATCGACGAATCGAGAAAGTGTCTGGGCGGCGCCGGTGGACGGTGGGATTGACCGGAAGCAGTGGTGGCGGCGGTGAATGCGGTTTAGGATTTCGGAAGTGGACCAGCGGCGATGGTGATCGAGAGGGAGTGGTCTGAGAGCGAGGTGCGTGTGACAGGTGAGAGGAGCTCCGAGGTCGGCGTCGTCGCCGGATTTGAAGAGGGTGAGGAACAGCTAGCCGGCATCCATGGTGCGGAGGAGAGTGAGAGAGGAACGGAGGGGCAGCCATGGTCGGCGTCTTCCTTCGCCTTCGGAAGGGCTCTGCCGGGCGAGGAATAGAGAAGCAGCCAAATTAACTTTTTTTTTAAATTGAGGCGCGTGTGGTATAGGATTAAAATACTAAATTTTACACGTTAAGCGGATTTTATACAATAAGGAGTTTTTACATTTGAAGTAAACCCTATATATATATATATATATATATATATATATATATATAGAGAGAGAGAGAGAGAGAGAGAGAGAGAGAGAGAGAGAGAGAGAGAGAGAGAGAGAGAGAGAGAGAGAGAGATTGGTTCAGGTGTACTCAGGCCTTAATGTGTATCATGTGAACAAGTCTGGGTCATTGATTGTATGAAATGGAGGGGCCCGCATCTTTTTTGCCCACATGCAGAATTAGGGGCGTGTGTACTACACTCTCCTTAAATTATTCGATGATATATCTGGATTATTCGATCGTATCGACAAATTGTGCGATGGTATCTAAGGATTATTCAATAGTATCGCTTGATTATTCGGTGGTATCAAAATCTGGATTATTCGATCGTATCGACGAATTGTGCGATTTGATAGTATCGCTTGATTATTCGATGGTATCGATGGATTTTTTTAATCGTATAGCCCCTTAACACCCTAAACTTTTAATTACAAATTATTTGATGGTATCGTTGGATTATTCGATCGTATCGCTTGATTATTCGATGGTATAACTTGATTATTCGATGGTGATACAATATTATTCGTTTACTTATGTCATTTTAACAAATATTTTAAAAATTATTCTATGGTATTATTGGATTATTCGATGATATCACATTATTATTCGATGGTATCGATGCATTTTTCTTCCATTTGAAAGTCAACATAAAAAAAACTCATCTTATGAAGCACAAAATTGGTCCATACATATGAATAATTCGGTTATTTCACCGAATAATTCTTAAATACCATGAAAACACACCAAAATGTTATTAATATCGAAACAAACTATTTGGTGAAGGAAAGAAATTACAGAAAGATTTCATCAGTTGAGACAATAAAAAATACCTAGAAATCTCAAAGTATAGATGAATTCGAGAGAAGTGAAAGGAAATTAGGTAATTGTTGTTCGATGGGTTGATTGATCGATTGAAAGAGGAATTGTTCGATTAATTGGGAATACCTGTGCGTGGAAACTGCACTTTTCAATCTCATCACGTCTTCGGAATTGGAGAGTCTTTGGAGTTCCAGATCATTCCGCCATCAATCTCCTTTGACTTGTCATCATCGGCTGCCTTCGCTTCGCCGCTCGCCTTCGCTATCGGGGAGGGCCATCGCCATCGCCATCGCCATTGGAGAGGGCCATCTCCATCGAGATCTGCGAAGTAGAAGAAGGACGAGATCTGCGAAGTAGAAGAAGGACGAGATCTGCAAAGAAGACAATGATTTTCTCTCTTCGAGCCGCCATCGCCGGCCATCATCACCTACGCCATCTCCTTGCGCTTCTGATTGTCTCTCTTCAAGCCGCCATCACCGCAGACGCAAGTGAGAAAGAACGGAGGCGGATCGTCGCACCTCCGATCCGATCGCCTTCACCTCTAGATCGGGTAGAAGAAGCAGACCTTGTGATTTTATACTGTTTGTGTGATTTTAGGGTTGAGATTGGGTGGGTATGTACACGCGCTACCTATAGGAATTGGTAGGGTGTTTTTTCCATTTTCATTTTTAATTAACAATTATTTCGGATTAATCTCAGTCAGCCAATACCTCTAAATTATTGGTTAGGATTTGTTCACATGATACACGTTAAGGTTTGAGTACATATGATATATCATATATATATAGAGAGAGAGAGAGATGATGGATCAAATGTTAAAAACTCTTAACATGTTAAATGTTAACAAATCTGGGTCATTGATCGAAGAAAAACGGAAGATTGAGATTAATTCTGGATTTTCTTAATTTCTATTTAAAAAACCTGTGGGTCCCAGCATAAAAAAAAAACCACCCTCTCCATTGTGCATGTACCCACTTGCTTAATTTTTTTTTTTTAACAAATCAATTTGGTGGTGCACTTTGTGGATTTGTCGTACGTGCAATCACACGTGGATCCCAAAAGTTTCTTTTTTTGATAAGTCCGAGATGTGAACGAAAAAATATCCATCTTCTTAGCGAATACCTATGAATACTTTATCGAATAGTTTTAATTTAGTGAATAATTACTATTAATTTAGCGAATAATTACTATTAACTTAGCGAATCGTTACAAAATTGGGTCATACTTTTTCGTTTCGGCTATATACACCGCAAATCCCCACGTCCTTAAGAATTGCACGTTCTTAAAGACGTGCTTGCACGTTCTTAAAGACGTGCTTGCACGTTCTTAAAGACGTGCTTGCACGTCCTTAAGGACGTGCAAGTTGGGTGCACTTTTTTTTTTTTTTTCCAAACCTGGACGTGCTTGCACGTCCTTGGAGACGGGCTTGCACGTCCTTAAGGACGTGCAAGCCCGTCACTTAAGGACGAAGAGGACGTGCCTCTTCGTCTCCCACTTTCAGTCACAGCGATAGAGAGAGCAGAGAGAAGACGGAGAGAGAGAAACCGAGAGCGCCGGAGAGAGAGAGCCACCGAGACCGAGAGACCGGAGAGAGAGAGATCGGAGAGAGAGAGACCGGAGAGATGGAGCCTGAAAGAGAGGTAGACCTCGAGGCGGCGGTGGCGGCCTTGGAGGCGGAGGCGACGGCGAGGGAGGCCGAGGCTGTGGCGCCGGTGGTGGCGACGGTGATGGAGGTGGAGGCGGTGGCGGAGGCGACGGTGATGGAGGTGGAGGCGGTGGCGCCGGTGGAGGGGAGTGGTGGAGGTGGGGCATCGTCCGGCGGCGTTGACGGTGGTGGTGCGGCGGCGGCTGGCGGTGTTGATGGTGGTGGTGTGGCGGACGACGGTGGATTGCCGCCGCGGAAGCGTCGGAGCATTGAGGTGTCCCCGGTTCCGACTCCACCGGTATGTATTTGAATTATTATTTTTTTGATTTATTTTTAGAGTTTTAAAATATAATTAGATAGATAATATAGTTTTATAATAGAATATAATTGAAAATAGATTTTATGAAAATATAGTTTGATAGATAATATATATTGTTTAATAGAATATAGTTTGATAGAATATGATTGAAAATATAGTTTGATAGATAATATATATTGTTTAATAGAATATAATGTAAAATAGATTTTTTGATTTATTTATATATTAAAATGTTTTGTTATAGTATATAGTTTCATGGACAAAAATATAATTGTAATTTGATAGAATATAATACATAAAAATAAATTATAATTGAAATACAATAAAAAATATTAAAGTATATTATAATACTTCAAAAGTATTTAATTAACATTAAAATATATACTTGAATATATTAAAATAGATTCAAATAAATATAAATCAATTTAATTAACATTAAAATAAATATACTTGAATATAGATTTAATTTAATAAAATAAAATAGATAGTATATAATATATTTGAATATATTAAAATACTTCAAATATAATATATTTGAATAAATTCAAATATATTCAAATATAAAAATATATTGAAAGATAATAAAAAACATTAAAAAAATATTAAAATACTTAAAAATATATTGAATACAGTAAAAAACATTAAAATATAATTGTAATCATTACTTAACATTAAAATATAATAAACGACAATAAAACATATGAAATTATATTAAAATACATCAAAAGACATTAAAATACATTACAATATATTAAAATATACTGAAAGGAGGCAATTCACAGCTCCAAACTGAAATAGTGGACGTGCAAGTATTGCACGTCCTTAAGGACGTGCTTGCACGTTGTTAAGGACGTGCAAGACTGAAATAGTGGACGTGCACAGTTCCAGACTTGCACGTCCTTAAGAACGTGCATGCACGTCCTTAAGGACGTGCAAATCCTTAATCCGGATTTGCGGTGTATATAGTGGCACCCTAATTTTTTAAGTTTTGAATATCAAATCTAAACAATGACTCCCCATTAGACCCGAATAATTACTATCAATATAGCGAATAATTACTATCAATTTACCGAATAGTTGCAAAATTTAATCACACTTTTGCAAGTTTTGAATATAAAATCTAAATTATAACACCTTATTACTTACGAATAAGTACTAACAACTTAGAGAATAATCTCTATCAACTTAGCGAATAGTTTCAAAATTGACTCACATTTTTTTTTCAAGTTTTGACTATTAAATCTAAACAATAACTCCCCGTTACCAATGAATAATTAGTAGAAAATCATCGAATAATCTCTATCCTCTTAGCGAATAGTTGAAAATAAAATAAGCAAAATCAGTCTTATATTTATGAATAATCTATCACATATCAATGAACAATCCATGAATTTGACAAAATCTTATCTATAACCCTAAATAATTCAAATTTAGGGAGAAAAAAAGACTAATATTTGTTTTTGAGAGTTTCGTAACAACCCAATGTGTTGGAGATGTCGTCGGCCACCGGAGGGACTCAATGTTGATCGTTGGTGGAGGTGTCGAAGATTCATCGGCCATTGAAACTGTTGAATGGACTCGGGGCGAAGAAAACGATGGAGGATTTGTTTGGTTGAGTGTTGATGATGAAGAGCCAGAATGATAGGTTAACTCACCGACGGGAGAGAGAGGTCGTGGTGGCTGGAGGTCCTCGGCGGGATGGTTCAGAGTCGCTTCGCAGTCGGGAGGGGTAGTCGATCGTAGCTACTGGGTTGGGATGAGGGATGCAGGAGAACCACTCCTTCCAATCGGCGTCTTCGCACCCGCCTCCGATCGCCGGAAGGGACAGAGAGGTCCAATTCTCGCTCTCGCTCCTCTGATCGCCCCCACTTCTCTACCACCGGAAGGGACGGAGAGGTATGATGCTTACTCTCGCTCCTCCGATCGCCCCCAATTCCCTTTCTCTCTCCTCTTTGGTTGAAGAAGCGTGACGATGTGAGGGGTAGGTTTTGAAATCACGCACACATGTTAAGGGGTGATCGTGTGTTTTTTCCATTTTAACTTACCATTAATCTAAATTGCTGAATAATCTCAGTCATTCATTTGAACTAAATCAATGACCTATATTTGTTAACAAAAAACACGTTAACAAATATATATCATTGCTTGCTTCTAGAACTAATTTGTGCAGGATTCGAAATTCAAATGACAAACACAGAAGCTCTGAAAATCCAGTAGCAAAATATGAGTTGTTGCAAGTCAATCTTTCAACAAGCTTCAATCCCTGTATCACACCTCGGTGTGGATAAAGGGGACTTTAACCATTTCGGAATGGCTCACCGGAAAGGACTTATGGGTAGTACCCATAGGTCCTCGGTTCGAACCCCGGAATGACCGCTCTTTATTTACCTATTCAAGGATGGACTTTTATTTCTCTGAAATTTGGGTTGACTAGATATAAGCGGGTTTGTAACGGCCCGAGATTATGATTTCGAGGTTACGTTTCAAGGGATGAAATCCCTCGTTGGGATCTTGCGCCTCGAGTACAGGTTGAAGGTTTGAAATTCTAATCTAACATTTCAAAGTGGGATTTCATTCCCAAATTCGAAGGCATCGTTGGAATTCATGGGAAAGTCCCCTATACATGTCGTAATTCTAAGCGTGGAAAACCAATAGTCATGTCAATAGAGGAAGTAAAGTATACTACAAAGGGGGTGCCACGTCATAGCTGGGTCAAAACGAAGTCTAAAACATAAATCTAAAAGGTAATAAAGAGTCTGGTGAACTCAGGAACTCCAATGCTCACTCTCCGCCGAGCAAAAGGGACCCGTGCAATAAGCAAGAAGCACCGATAAAATAAACATAATGAATACCTAAAAAGGTTAATGGTGAGCGGGATCAGATGATGTCCACCTGCTCTTTTCGCTGCCCTAAGCACGCACATACTCTATACCTAATAATCATGCTTCTAGATGTAAGGCAGAATATTAACACACTAGCATGCACCTATGTTCAAGTGCAAAATAATAATAACGAAGGCCCACAGAACACCAAGTGGTATATCCCGCTAGATTCCTAACCACCCCCTTCCCGATAGGGCGAAGATTGGGCAGCTCGCGAATACTTTCCAATTCGTAAATAGGGCGAGGTCCGTATTCGTACTCGAGCCCATGTTTGCATGATTTTCAATAATCATAAATGTGGAATTAAAAGAGAAAATTAATAATATAATGCGAAAGATAAAATAAGAGAAATGAGTAAAGTGGTATTAAAGTGGTAATTAAGACTCGAACGACTCAGGATGAACTCGATAAGACGGGGCCATCCTATAACCCTAGCAAAGACCCTAGATACTTCACAGATAACAGTCATTCTGTTTACAAAGGCATAAAGAAATAGAATGTTCAATGGTCAATGCAACCTAGCATGATACCACATGACATGTTGATCATGAATGCAAGCACCTAGTGTATCATGCACATAAAGCAGGGAGATCTCTCTATCGATCTAAGTAAGCTCCGAAGAGACTTACCTAGAAAGCAAAATGGAAAAACTACGATCCCAGCAAGTAGCATGAACAATCAGATAATATCACCTAGTTTCATATCATAACATTCATATAAGTCTACATCTAATCATTCAATTTCACACAAGTGCACATCACTCAATAACGTATAACCACATCACAACATCATCAAGTTCAATCACTCATCACATTGCCACATTCCACAACATCATATCTTTGTCATCATTTCATTCAACCACATTCATATATTCATAACAATATATCCACATATCACATATCTCAAGTTCATCATATTCATCATATCTCATAAAACATAAGTTAACGATACATAACTTTAACATTTCATCATGCTATTAGTCAATCAATCATGCCATTAGTCCACACCAATCATGATATTAGGAAATAATTCACATCAATCATGCTAGTTAGTCACCGATCACGTAATTCCCGAGTTAGTCCCAAAAACCGATTTGAAACCCAAGTAACCGATTAAAGGTTCGACCTTAGAAGCTCATGAAATTCATTTCCCAAAAATCCCAAATCAGACCCTTAAATCAGTTTATGAAATCCCCCAAAGCGTTGACAACGAGTTGTGGGCTCTCGCGCCCGCCAGACTCAGCGTCGATCTCAGAAGCCTTTCACGGTCATGAGCCTCTCGCCGTGTCAAGGCTCGGGTCGCGACCGCGAGTCTGGAGTTCTCTCCTAGGGCATCCCAGATCTACATCTCGCCACCACGAGTCACCCTTTTTGCGGCCACGAGCAAAAACCCTAGGCAGGTTGTTCTTCCTCGCGCCCGCGAGCTCCTTTTCGTGGCGACGACTTCGGTCCTGATCGAATCCTTGATTCAGGGACAGTTTGTGGCCCATTTTGAAGTTGTTTGAAGCTCCCCTTTTTCCCAATTTTTCCCATGACACCCAGGCACATGTTAGTACAAAAATAATGAGGAAAACATGAGGATTTGAAGAGATTTCTCACCCAACACTTCCTTGCTTCACTTTCTTTTCTCCCGGGTGGCTCTTGAGGAGATTTGACGCCGAATCTCCTAGATCTGCTTGTTGGGTACGAAAAAGGAGTTACTTTGAGACTAAAAGAGAGAACTTTGAGGGTTTGAAAGTGAAAGGAAGAGAAAAGGTGCCAAGTTACCCTTCTTACACTCAAAACCGAACAAATGGACTCCGGAGCTTTGATCATTGACTTTCGGGATGTTGTGTGGCTCCAAAGGACTTCCTTGGACTACTTGGAAGAGTGAGGTGGTTGCTGGACTCCCTGGGCTCCTTAGATCTTGAGGTGAAGAAGAAAAGAGGTGGAGAGGTGTTGTTTTGTGGTGGTGTCGAGAGAGAGAAAAGGGAGGAGAGAGGGCTCTCCTTGGTGTTTGATGTGTTGGCTTGGGAGGGGAGGGGGTGGATGAGGTGGTGGTTGTTTGGGGCGGCAAAAGGGAGAGAGAGAGAGAAGAGAAAAGAGGGTTTTTTAGGGTTTGTGTTTGTGGGAGAATGAGGCATGCAAAGCTCTACTCACTCTTTAGATAAGATGGAAGATGAGTGGTTTGTCTTAGAGTGAGATTTCAAATGGAAGTGATGTAATGTGTCTATCCTCTTCACTAGATGGTTTAAGGATGGGTTTGGAGGTAAGAGGATGGATTGTTTCTTTCCAAAAGAGGGGTATACAAGAGAGGAGGGAATGAAAGGTTAATGTGGGTGTCTCCCCCAAATAGGGCAAGTATCTTGACCAATTCAAATTCCACCACATGTGATCACTTGGGGTTAGGGTTTGGCATGGGGCATCTCGTCTAGGATTAGGAGTGCGGGTTTTGGTTCCGACATTGCAAGCTTGAATCCCGATGGACATCCTGAAATTATTCCCCGATGTTAGCTTCTCAACTCCCGCTCTCTCTTCCGCAAAATTAGATTTTAAAACTCGAGAATAGAGGTTGCCATGTTAGTTTTCAAAATTTTAGTTAGGTCGAAAATCCGCTTTACGAGATCAATGACCGATCTAGAGAGTTTTTCCTCTAAATTCCACTTTAAAATTCATTTTGATATTCTTTTTCTGAGAAATTCAGATTTAAAAATTCGAGCCTTTACAGGGTTAGGCTTCGAGAGATAGAAGAAAGGGAAGGTCGATCTTCTAGGTTGTATTGAAGACACATAAGGAAGAGAGGAATAAAAGTTGTTTGAATCCTATGGTTTGAATAACCCTAGGTGGAGACGTAGGCTGGTTTAGAGCCAAACTTCGTTAACAATTCACATGGCATTCATATTTTATTTCCACACTTATTTTTAGATTCAATTTTCGTAGCTCAAACAGGTTTCTTCAGTGTTGAGAATCTGTTCCTGCATGTTCCTCTTCTTTGTGTTCTTGGTAGCAGCATCATCACCTTCCTCGTTCTCTGCATGGATGTTAAGACCTATATCTGCAACCCTTTCACTCAAAGAACCGTCATTGCATTCATCAAATATAACATGTATACTTTCTTCAACTAACTGGGTCCTTTTATTGAAGATTCTATAAGCTTTGCTACTTGTGGAGTACAGGTTTTGTGTTTTATCAACACAGATGTAGCTTCAAGACCTTTGACACAAACAGTCTGTCAAAGCCTTTGAAACTAATTCCGATTTTCATCAAGGGAGTGGAGTTATCACACTTTTTCTTTTTTTCTCATTTGCTACAATTTTATGGTTTTTTACTGTTGGGTTATCAAGTGGGTCATCAATGTTTTTGGACGAATTCCACAAAGTAGTTTGATCTCTTGTGAAAGACACAATACGTCTTATGTCCAGCTTTATGTTGTCAAATAGAGTTTTGTTGCGAAAGTACCAGATTCTCCACCAAGCGAAGGCAATTTTGGCAAATCTATGTAGTCCAATGGCTTCTTTAATATCCTAAAGTGTTTGATTTATGTCCTTTCCTTCCAAGAAGCATTCATTGATCTTAAAGAAGGAAGTTGAGTCAATTGATGAGTGTTTCTCTCGTGATTGGGCAACTCCACAGAAGATGGTGTAGATCCTTACAGTGAGAGTCACAATGTGGGCAGTTTGTGGGTATTCCCAGATGGTGGGATGCTAATTTAACTGTAGCAGGTATGCCATTCCGCAAGATTTTCCAAAGGAATGTTTTTATTTTTGGTGGGATGTCGAGGTTCCAAATCCATCGCATATCCGATTTTTTATGATGTTTCATATTGTTGATCATATCTATGGTTAACTTGGTAGAGAACTAGCCATTCCGGCTCCATTTCCAGTATAATCTATCCATGTGTATGTTATGTGGTATTGGTGTATCTTTTATGGATTCTATTACTGGATTTGGGTAAGATGTGTTGTAACGAGGTATTTATTTTTTCATGGTCCCATGTTTGTTCTGCTTTAATAAAATGATTAACTTTGATATTTATGTCAGGTTGGTGTTGGGTGGACAATATATTAATGATAGGTTCAGTACATGTCCAAAGATCAGTCCAGAAGTTGATATTTTTAGCATCACCAATGGACCAACAGATACCTGCTTTGAACAAAGGGATTAGCTTTGTTAGTTGAGTCCATTGCCAGGATGAGCCCCCTTTTTTGATATTGCAGAATGTCTTTTTGTTTGAGGTATTTTTTTTTATTCTGGTTACCCAGGGGTTCTTGGGTTCTGCTAGGATTTTCCAAATTAGATTTAGCTGTAATGCTTTGTTCATGTCTTCCGAGTTTCTAATTCCCAAACCCCCGTTGTCTTTAGTCTTACAGATATCGAACCAGCTGATAAGAGGTTTGTGCCTCGGTCCTTTGTTCCATAAAAAATTCCTATTTATTTTATCATGTTCTGTGTATATTGATTTTGGCAAAAGAAAGCATTACATATAATGTAATGGTTTTGCATATAGAGTTGACTTGATGAGAGTACAACGTCCAGCTTGCGAAAGGTAGTTAGCCTTCCAACGATGGAGCTGTGATTTTGTGTTTGATAATAAGTCTCCAAAGTCTTCTTCAGTCACTCGACCACATATGATTGGGCAACCCAAATACCTACCCAAGTTCGTCGTATACCCAATTTCTAGTTAATTTTGTATAAGAGTCATTTGTGTTGTTGTCACATTTAAGGAGGTTCAAAAATGCAATTTATGCCTATTAACTCTTTGTCCGGACAGAGATGTGTATTCCTTCAGTATTTTATTGATTTGATTGCAAGCTGTCTGAGTAGTAGAGGCAAAAATGACAATGTCATCTGCAAAGGCTAAGAATGGGATCCTAGTCCCGTGTCGAGTGATGTTTAATCCTAAGTGACTTCGCGGTTTTGTAGCTTCATTCTGGAGTCCTCTGGAAAAGACCTCAGAGAGTATGAGAAATAGGTATGGTGATAAAGGGTCTCCCTGTCGCAGTCCACATTGTGGGAAAAACATATATGTCGGTTCATTGTTTACTAGGACCGAGTATGAAACTGTAGTTATACATTCCCTGATCCAGCCAGAGAACTGGTTTGAGAACCCAAATTTGTTGAGTGTTGTTAGTAAAAAATTCCAGTCGACCAAATCAAAAGCCTTTTCCATGTCAAGTTTAACGGCCATCCATCCTAAGTTTCCTTTTTTCTTGGTGAAGGAATGGAAGATTTCGTTTGCTATTAAAATATTGTCTTGTATGGATCTGACTGCTGAGAATGTACTTTGTAAAGGGTTAATGATCTTAGGAATGATTTTTTTAAGCCGTGCTGCCAGAATCTTCGAGATTATTTTATAGGTCGTGGAACAAAGGCTTATGGGTCTATAGTGGGATGTTGTGGTCGGATCCTCACGTTCTGGGATTAGTGTTATGAAATGTGGTTTGTTTGTTTTAGAATTTGCCCGCTTAGAAAGAATCTTTTGACAGCTTTGACCACCGCAAGTTCAATGATATACCCGTACTTTTTGAAGAATCCAATAGGAAATCCATCGGGACCTGGCGACTTATCATTAGCTAGGCTAAAAACTGCGTTTTTAATTTCCGAATTGGAGACTTGTCTTGTTAGCCATTCATTGTCTTCATTTGTGAGTTCGATATTGATTTTGTTTAGTAAATCGCTTGGTATCACTACTACATATAAAGCCCTAATGTAACATTTATTATGTAACATTTTTAAAAACTGTTACCATATGTATCTATTGTAACATATTTTAACCTTTATTAACAAAGTGTTACACTAGCACAAATTATGTTACATTGGATGTAACATTATTTAAAATGATGTAACACTTTTGTTTATGTAACACATTTTAAATTTTATTGTAACATTATTTAAAATGATGTAGAATTTAATTTTTTTGGATGTTTATGCCAATTTTTTTTTTTTAAAATAAAATTTATTTTCAATAAAATTGAGTTGAAGATTCTAATTATATTTATTATCACCAAGAGGTCTAATGATTACTTTATGTCTAAAACATTTAAAGAAGATTTGAGAAAGAAAATAATTTGGAATAGTTTGGGAAAAAATAAAATATGCAATTGACAATATTTTATTCATATATTATAAAAATAAATTATATTTAAATATAATATTAATTTATTTTACTACTATATTCTATGGCTTTATAGTTTATATCTATCCATCTATCTAAATCAACATATTTTCACCTTAATTTATCTTTTTTTTATTGCATAAAAATTATCATATTATTAATATTGAGGAACTTAAATGTATTACATTTTCATAATTTTTTTTATCTATTTTTCAATGTTACAATATATGTTTAATTATAAAATCTTATAAGATATTAAAATAATGTATGGTCTAAAAAGTTAAAAGTAATATATTTTCTACATTATTTTATCTATTTTTATGAAATGAAATTATCATAGTATTAATATATAACGTAAAAATAATATATTTTCCATATTATGTTATCTTTAGTGATATCACTAATATATGTAAATATAGATTTTATGAAATTTTTTAAAATATATTAAAATTAAAATAACTTTATACTCCGTAGTGTTCTAAAAAAAGAATTTTATACGTCATCTATTAAGACAAAAGTGATTGTTAAAACTACAAATAAATTCATTCCTTTTTTTTTTTTTTTTTGATTAGGTAAAAATTCGAAGGTCAGACAGGCCTGACTCTTCGAGAGGCCGACAAAGTCGGCAGACGACGAACCGTCTAACAGAACAAACTAAAAACAACAATACAAATAACAAGCGAAATGAACCAAACAGAAATAAACTCTACAACAAAACGTTCCAAGAAGACCAAACACCCAAAAAGCTGAGGAAGTCGCCGAAGAACGCAGCCAAGCACCACCGAACAGTAGCACCGCGGGCCAGTAGTACAGCAGGACACTATCTCCTGTGGGTAGTGCAGACGAACTCCAAGGAAACTCTATCCCGAATACGGAGTCGCCCTGAGCGCTCCACCTCGACCCCAGCCAGACCCGACTACAGACTCCACATCCCCCTCAACCAAGCAGAAGATCTCCTAGAAACATCGGAAGTAGAGCCGCATACTGCTCGAAACAAAACGCCAACAAGCTTTCACCTACAAAAATATCGACAAACCCTTGCGGGATTTTCTCAAGCCCTTTCGGGTGGTTATACTCAAAAACCCTTTGGGAAGACCCTTTCGGGATCAACCCAAACGGGATTTATCAAACCCTTTCGGGTGGGTTTACACTTTCTTTTTTTTTTCCCTTCCAAAATCACATCCTTGGGCCCGAAGGGACCCGAACTTGGGCCCGAAGGGATCCAAACTTGGGCCCAAAGCATACAAATTCGGGCCAAGAAAGGATACCAATGGACCACCTCGGGCCCAAGGAAAATCCTTAGGGCCCAAGGCAATCGGAAAAGAGCCAGGCAGAATTACATCACCGCTAGAACTCCGGCCAAGCTCCGACCAGGAAGCGAGCAGGACGGAGAGAAGCGGAATCCACCGATCTACACAGGCCCCAAACAAGATCGCAGAGATGATCGAGCAAGAGAGAGAGACCGGACTTAGTCGGAGGCAGGGGAGGAGCACATCCACACCAGGGGAGGAGCATAGAGGGAAGGGTAAACAAAGGAGATTGAACCAAATCCGAGGTCGGAGACGATGATTTGCCCAAAATCCCGATTGGAACGGAGGAAGGTGCACCAAGGAGATTTCCCAAAGGAGATTTCCCCAATTTTGGATACTCAAGAGAGAGAGTTTCTCTCTCCTAAGAGAGAAAAACCTCTTTGTTACTACGTAATAAATTCATTCCATTAGTTGAACTTCGTAGGGAGGGTTGGCGGTATTTTTTCCGCCCAAAATTTTGGTGAAAATTTGTAAGTCAATCCTACCAATAAACCTCAAATCTCTCTTTCATTCTTTAGATGAGCATCACTCTCCCGTTTCTCCAGATCTGAGTAGGGCTGGGCATCCGGTCTGGACCGGAGATTCCGGTCCCGGTTCGATCCGATGGACCGGAATTTTTAAAAACTTGGACCGCGGATCGGACCGGGACCGAGATATATGGTCCCGGGTTTTCCGGTCCGCGGACCGTTAGGACCGGTTAGACCGGAAAACTAAATCTGATTTTTTTTTTTTTTTATAAAATCTGAAAATTCCTCGTATAATTCTTAAATGTTTAAGAATTCCTCCTAGAAGAACCTATACACTACACAAAACTAGATCTGAATCTGATTTTTATTGAAATTCCTCCTAGAGCTATATCTAAAAATTGAAATTGCTCCTACAACCTATACACAAAACTAGATCTGAAAGTTCTTTCCTTGATAAAAAAAAAACAAAACTAGATCTGAAAATTTATGTATGTGTACATCGATTTGAAATTTCTATACAGTATACATCTAAATCTGAAAAATAGAGAGCGGAGAGAGAGATCTACGGTTGGGTGGTGGCGATGGACAATGGCAGACTACAGTTGGCCGGTGGCGACAGGCGAGGGCGAGAGAGTCGAGTTGTTGCTTCTGGTCGGCGAGACCGCGAGACTGAAGTTCTGCTCTTTGCGAGAGTGTGAGGCTATGAGCGGACGTGAACAATGAGGAGGGGGGAGAGAGATGCCTACGCGATGAGCGACGGGGATAGGGCGAGGGCGGTGGCAAGGGGCGGCGGTGACTGGGCGGGAGCAGCGATGGCGAAGAGAGAGATCTTGAAATGGAGGAGACTAAAGAGTGAGATTAGAGACAATTTTTAGGGCCGGCGCACTGTGAGCTTAAAAAAAAAAAGGCTGGAGGGATAGACTAAAGGAGAGGGCGAGAGGCACGCTACACAGCTTTTGCCCAACATTTTTTTTATTTTTTTTAATGATGCAGATTCCGGTCCAATTCCGGTCCGGACCGGAAATTCCGGTCTGGTCCCGGGTTTGGACCGGAACCCGGAATTCAAAGAATCTTGGATCGTGGACCAGACCGTATTATTCCGATCCGATCCAAAGACCGTAAATTCCGGTCTGGTCCCGGTCCGATTCCGGGCCGATCCACATTTTGCCCAGCCCTAGATCTGAGAGCTCGTTTTACTTTCCCCCACCTCTCATGGCATCTTCTTGTCGTTTCTCCCTCTTGCTCAACCCTTCTCCATGGTGTCCCCTAGAAAAAAAGACTTCGCACTGAAGTCCGTTGAGGACAACACTTCCCGTGTTGAGGAAAACGGGCTCCCTGGCTCCCTCGATGAAGGGCTCCCCCGGTCACTTGCTGCTTAAGGGCTCGCTCAATCGCACGCTAGATGAGACTCGAAGACGATGTTGAAGGCGAGGCAACCACTGGAAAGACCGGGACCAAGAGTGACGGTAAGTACTCCTCCTTACTCTCTGCTTCTACTTTAATGTTGAGCAAGAGCGGCAATCCTCAATTTCCTCCCTACTTCGATTTTATCGGTGCAATTTCACTCACCTTTTGTTTGAAATTGATTTAGGGTTCTTGATTTAGGGTTTAAATTGACTGAGGGTTCTTGATTTAGGGTTCAAATTGGTTTAGGGTTTTTGGTTTTATGTGGTGGTTTTGTGATTAGAGGGATCTAGAATGGAATATTTCAACGAAATAGCTTCTAGAGCTTGTGAAAGCGTGTGTTCTGGCTGAAGAGGATTTCGAAGAAGAAAGGGTTGCGAAGTTTATATCTGATTAGTCAGTTGTCCAATTAGATGGCTCTATGGTGTGCAATTTTCGTACTTAGGAATGTTATATTGGCAGAAAAATAATTGAAAGGTCAAAGTTTACCACTGTCATATTTGCTCCCTTTCTCATTTTTGTCGTGCCTCGTAATGAATTCAGAACAAATGTGGATTTGAAGTAATGAGAGAGATTTGGGTTGAAGACATACTTAATCCTGACATCTCGTAAGTCTGTTATCAATATTTAAGCTATGATGTGTGATTTCCTTGTCAAAGCTAACGGTAGGCTTGGATAATCATTTCCACATAGGTTCTTCTGAGATGAGGTGATATAAATCAAGTGACTTAATGTATAAATGGGAATCCAATGCATGAATTAAAAACTGAAAAAAATAATAAGCGCCCATCATTAGTTTAAGGTTATTGATTTGTAAATGTTAATTTGAGTTACTATATTCTGATTTTGGGTTAAATTGGTTTATTTGGATTTGTGGAAGTCTGGCTAAGTTTGGGTTGATCTTTACAAGTTGGATTAAACCGGTATATTTCTTGATGCAGTGATTATTCATGTGATGGCTACCGGGGATAATTTGATACTCAATCAAGTCAAATGTAAGGTATGAGATAGTTAGATTTCTTTATGAAGAAATAGGTCTTTTTATTATTATTTTTGCTTCATTCATCTTATTCCCTCCTCTCTCAGCCCTTCTCTTTCTCTGTTGAATTGAAGGTTGAAGAAGACGTCGACGCATCCGTTGATGATGAGGTGATCTCCTTCACTCTCCCATCTATTCTCAAGTGCGATCTTTCGCCACGATCTAGCTCCCATGGAGGATCTCTCTCTCTCTCTCTCTCTCTCTCTCTCTCTCTCTCTCTCTCTCTCTCTCTCTCTCTCTGATCCTCTACCTCTCATATGTATTTCTTCATGTTTGCAGGCCCCTGCCTGTCGACATGGCTGACCAAGAGTCGACCCTATGCCGAGTCAACCACCGCCCTCCATGAACCAAGCTTTCTCATGTTTAATAAAGGTGAGAACTCCAACCCTAGAAATCGATTTGGGGCTTTTCAATTTAATTGTGAAATTAGGTTAGGGGTTTTATTATTTGTTGTTTCCATGTTTGAATTAAGGTGAATTTCATGGGAAAAATTAGAATCTGGGAAGAAAAATATGGATAAGTGATTGCTGAATTTTCAGAAGATTTTTTGGTGAGTGTTTCTTCGAATTTTTTGTGTGGGTATGCTTGAATGTGTTCTTGAGTTTGTAAGATTTGGTTGAAAAGTCTATAGGCCTCTTTTGCCTTCTATCATCCTACTATGAGCATCAATAGTCTAGGCTAGAAGAGGCTGAGGACTTGAGGTTTAGTACTGTAGTGAGCCAATGTTCTCTTTAAGGGAAGACCCTAAACAAGAGTTGTTCTTTCTTATGCCCTATCTTTTCCATTTTGAGAAGAGAAAGATGCTAAGCGTGAGCTTGTGAAGTTGAGCTTGTACTCTAATAGTCTTAGTTTTATCCTCTGCAGCCTTGTGCTTATAAATGAGCTTGTGAAGTCGAGCTTGTGAAGTTGAAATTGACATGGCAGTGAAAACCTCAAATTCCATCCTACTATTGCAACTATTCAGTGTGTCATGCAATTATCTATTGACGCATATATGTGGATACCCCTGAGTTTCTTCACCACATAAAGTTGATGTCACTAAAGTAGCCATGTTTTTATGCACATTTTAGCTTCATACTCTATACACTTTGTATATTTCGGGTTGGGAATATGTCGAATTTATGTAATATGTGCTTATTTGCAAGAAATGGAGATCTACATAAGTTTTGGTTTAATATTACAGAATATGGAGCCATTTCGGGAGAAAACCAAGATGCAAAGACGGGAGCTCAACTCTACTCGATATCGACAAGTTTAGTCGATATCGACAAACCATGTCTAGGCACATCGCCGATCGAGGAGCACATGTCGAGGGATTGAGGAATAGAACAACCCGACTCCAGCACTTACCTCGATATCGAGTTACTTACTCGATATCGATAAAGACTGAAGACCATGCCCGGAGTCGAGGAGAGCCTGATCGAGGATGCCGCGGAGAAGCTACTCGACTTGACCGGACACCCGGACGCTGAGCAACACCTTCCTCGATATCGAGGAAACTTCTCGATATCGACAAACCCTGAGCATATGTCCGAGCAAGGTCGAAGAAAGCTGCTTGACCAAGCCGATCCAACCAAGTCGATGAAGACAGCCTACTCGATATCGAGGAAACTCCACGATATCGACAACACCCACATCACAGATCCGAGCTAGTCCGAGGATGAGCTAGTCGACATGCCGAGCCAAGCTGAAGTCGACGTCATTTTTACTGGATATCGAGTAAACTCCTCGATATCGAGGAAATCTATCTAGAAACCGAGTACACGTTTTGGGCAGTCCAACTCAGTTTGGGAATCCTTGGAGCCGAAGATTGCCGATTTATATCCGATTCTATCAAGATCCATCATCGAAGAGAAGATTTATCCACTTGAAGATATTTTAGCTTGTTAGATATAATTTCCTTTATAGATTTAATTATATTATTCCATTTATTTATCTTTAAAACTTTAGATATAAATTTAGATATAGATAGAGATATTCTAACTTTGAATAGCAATGAGTAGAAGGTTATAAATAAACCTCATGGGACTGATTTTAGGGATCATCCAATTCAGAAGCTAGAGAAGTAGTTCATAGAGAAGGTTTAGGAGTTCGAAGGTTTTAGGGTTTTGGCGTTCAACGAAAGTTGGATTGCCGGGATTGTAAAGGCTTTGAATTTAGTTTAATGCATGTTTCTTTTTCATACATCAATGTCTGAAGTTGCAATGAAGCGCGAGTAGTCCACCCACTTCTAGGGTTGGGGCGAGCCCGACGATAGCCCTGCATGTTTGAGGTAAAGATCCGACTTTTATCATGTTTTGAGCATCTACTACTTGTTATGTGTTTATTACCCATCTAATGGAGGTCTATGCTAACAACTTGGATTATAAACAGAAAATCAGTAGATACAATTAGGGTTTCTTGAAAGAGTTGTCTAATTGTTGGAAAAGGCGAAAGCTTAGTCATTCGATGCAAGTTACATGATTATCTGTTTTATTTCTGCCTTATGCATGCTTGGTTATCGTTGTTGCGAACCCCAATCTTGGAAGTCTTTTACATATAGTTTATTTTCGAATCCCAAAAGCATTTGTGTTTACTTTCTTTTGTTTCGTTTTTACTTTCTGCCCTTCCTCGATCTCGACCAACTTTGGTCGATCTCGAGTTACTGATCTTCGATTCCAGAATCGCCGTAGCTTCTGTGTGCAGGTGATCGACCAAGCCAACTCGACGTCAGCGACTCTACTCGATCTCGAGTAGCACTAGTCGAGATCGACTAAAACCTGTGCCTGCTGCTGCGCTGCTCGACTTGTCCGATCTTCTGTCGACTAACCCTAGTCGAGATCGAGGACATCTGTCCGTGAGATTTCTCCGCTGACACGTGAGATTTCTGTCCGTGAGATTTCTCCGCTGCCTAGGATCTGCTGACACGCTTCCTCATGGATCGATCCTGACTTCCCACTACTGCATCGGGAGGATGTCTTGCAATCATTTGTAAGGGACGAAATCTGGTTTGCGTTATTTCATTCGTATTTAATTTACATTCTCGATTTTCCTCCTACAACAAATTGGCGCCGTTGCCGGGGAAGCTATCATTCGCGCCTTAGGTAGTTAAATCTCATATCTACTCTGAGCTACTTTACAGGTGTATGCGCCGATCTGGTCAACCACCTGAGTTTGACGGCTTAGACGAACCAGAATGCCTTCTACACATCCAAGCTAAGCTAAAAAGAGCCATGGCTGCCGCAGAAACACAAGAACAGCTGATTGCGAGGCTTACAAGGGAACTAGCCACAAAAGATGCCGCTATCGCCGCTGAGAAAGCAGCAAGGGAACAAGCAGAAGCTGAGCTTGCCCAGTACCCAACCATTGCAGAGGATTATATGCACCCGACTCTCGTCGTGCCTGAATCGGCTATTCTAATCCCTAACAATACTTTTGAAATTCGCACGCATTTCCTAATAGAACTTAAAAATAATGCTTTTCATGGAAGATTTAATGAATACCCTCTTGAAAATATTACCAATTTTTCGTACATGTGCCGAACTCTTGCTGAAGGTACAACTCTGGAATATGTCAAGATGAAGGATTTTCGCTGGTCTCTCGCTGGAGCTGCACTGAAGTGGCTAGAAGGACGGAAACCAAGATCCCTCACAACATGGGCACAAGTAGAGCAAGAGTTTCTCAACAAATTCTTCCCTCCTGCCAAGACCGTACTCCTCCGCCAAAAGATCACAGCTTTCAAACAGAAGCTTGGGGATCCGCTAGCAAAAGCATGGGAAAGATACAAGGAACTACTGCGATCTTGCCCTACTCATGGACAACCACCCTACGTCATTCAAGAGATCTTTTTCAACTCTCTTGACCAAGTCACTAAGGACAGGATCAATCAGTACACTCGCTATGAGTATCTGCTTTGGTAGGAATCCCCCTTTTTATATATATTTTTTATTTTTTTTATCATTTTTTTTATCATTTTTTTTGGGGAATGGCTCATTATCATTATTATATGTTTTAGTCTTGCTTTTTGGTTTTACATGGTGAAATTTTATTTTTTATGCTATGCATTCAAGTTTAAGTTTTATGCATTTTAGTCTTTTGTTATACTTTAGTCTTGTTTTTTAGTTACAAAAAAATATTTAAAAAAAATAAAAAATAAAAACAGAAGAGAAAGTTTGTATATGTTAGTAAATAAAGTGCATGAGCCAAATTTACCTTATTTTCGCAAGATTCATACTTTGGAGAGGTTAATTAAGTTTGGAAGGTTACATACTTCATTCACATAAGTTGGAAAGTTTGGTTGATGCATATGATTGAGAGTTATGGTTTGGTCGAGTTGTGTTGGAAATTTAGGAGTCTTGAATCCCGAATTTTATTAAGCACCACATGGCCAAATAATTCCATACCCTTTTATTTCTTACCAAGCCCCATTACAACCCCGCCGAATGGAATCTTCTTTGAAGACTTCTATTGAGCGAAGTCCTCCTGGTAATTCTTGTTGCATTTTCATAATTGGTTGTGAAGTGGATTTATATTTAAATTGCAATGTTTATGAGATTGTAAATGTAATTGAGTTGAGAATTGATCTACATAGCCCAAACACATTGAGAGTTGAGTGTAAACATATTATCCTTGTGAGGTTGAAATTATATTGCCTATGCCTATGGATCACTCATTGTTGTAGGAGGAAATCAAGTTCAAAATATAATAAAATAGATCAAACCACATTCGTGCCCCAGCAAATAATTACAAGACTCCCTCCCTATGCAGTAGTGGAAAGTCAGTATCGATCCACGAGGAAGCGTGTCAGCGGATCATAGGTAGCTGTAAATCTCACAGAAAAGCAAACAAAAGACAGAAACAAAGAAACAAAGACAGAATCTTGTCGATCTCGACAAACAATACTGCTCTAGATCCAGACAAAGCCCTACACGAGATCGACAAACAGCCAACTCGATCTCGACTAATGCTGCTCTAGATCGACTAAAAGACAGAAACTTGAAATTTGCAAACTTCGAACACAAAACTCAGATTTCTGAAGAAATAAATCAATGTATAAAGAACTTCCAAAGCCAGGGTATCAACGCCACAATGATAACCATGCAAAATAACACAGAAAGGCATAAAAGATCGTGCTTTTCATCAAATAACTTTCGTTATTAACAAATAGGCATATAGAGGCTTTCGCATAAACCCTAATTGTTACTAACCCTTTTCACATAATTAATCCAAGTTGCATTAAGATCAATTTCGCTTCAATAACACAAACAAGGATCACTTTCAACTCTCGCAAAAGAATCATGCTTATAGGGATAGAAGACGAATTGCATAACAAGATCAAACATTTACCGCATCGCCTCACATGGCCACCGTCGTGCTCACCCCAGCCCCAGAAGTGGGTGGACTACTCGCTCTTCATTATCAAGAAACTCATCAAATAACAAAAGAAACTAACTTGCATTAAAATAAACCAAAGAGAGCTTACAACCAAACAAGCCAAATCCGCTTTCGTCTTTCCACCTTGCTCGCCACAAACTCTCTCTCTCTATGTAACTACTTACTTGTTCTCTCTGAAATTGAATGATGAAAAACCGGCCCCTGAGGCTTTATTTATAGCCCTCTAATCCTTGCTATTCAAGGATAGAATATCTCTATCTTTATCTAAATCTCTATCTAAAAGCATAACGATAAATAAATGCAATAAATGAATTAAATCTAAAAGGAAAATTATATCTAAAATAGGTAAATCTCTTCCTTTGTTGATAGGTCTTCTCTCCATAAATAGATGTTGATAGATCTCGGCCATATTCGGATTCCTTCGGCTCCAAGGACTCCCAAACCGCGTAGGACAGCAAACCGCGTAACGCGGCTTCGGACACGGTTTCCTCGAGATCGAGTAGACTTGTGTCGACTTCCGCGCTCCTGGTCTTGGTCGAGGACTCTTCCCCGACACTGGCTCGGATTGGCGCAGACGATCTTGTCGATATCGACAACTTTTGTCGAGATCGAGTAAAGTGTGCTCTGCGTCTTCGGGTCCTCGGCTTCTTGACATGGCACATCTCCTCGACTTCGGGTATGGAATCAGGGTTCGTCGATTTTGACTAGTTTAGTCGAGATCGGGTAAGGATCCGGAGTCGGGTTGTCTCTGGCTCTCAGTTTCTCGATCAGCTCTGCTCGACCAGGTGTGCTCGGACAACCTTTGTCGAGATCGAGTACAGTAACTCTAGATCGATTACATTTGGGCTCTGGCTTGATTCTACCTAATTCCGCTGCTTCTTGAACTCGGACTTCTATAGCTGATTTTCGAGCTTTTCCAACTTTTCTCAGAACTGCTGTAATTTGTCTCGAATTCTGCGAAATTAAACAGAAACTGGTGTAGTTTCCATAATTTGGCAAATAAGCATAAACTACATAGATTCTGTATTATCTTAGCCCAAATGCATGAAATGTATGCAGAAAATGATATTAAAGTTACTGTAAAACATGGCAGATTCAGCTCACAACAAACACCCCATACTTAAGCTTGCTTGTCCTCAAGCAATACTTTTACTTGTCATTCAGGGGAAGGAATCAAAACTCTCAACATCTTAGATTAATTGCCATATATCCCTGCAGTCAATTACCATCCTCGAAAAGGTACTAGTGTCACAAATCCATGCATGTGCAAATATACAAAAGCAACATCTACTTCACAAAAGGAGGGTTATGCAAAAACAATTCATTCGTGACAAAGCATTAATAATCAAGAGGACTTTAATTAAGCTCAATAAGGAGTAGATTGGTAAAAGGCTAAAGGTGGGCAATTTTTTTGGCAATGTGGTGCTAATAATCCGGGGAAATGGAGTACTTTCTAATCTGAATTTCATACCACATTCTTTCTCATAAGATTCATCACCTTTCATAATGTTTTTTCTCAATATAATGCTTTTACCTCTCTAACCCCAGCACTGCCTTCTCGCGAGTCGCAAACATGGGTGTCATGAATGGCCCCGGGTACTTAGTGCTTTGGACTCCTCACAATGTGTCCCATCTCGCCAAACTATTATCTCAGCGAGCAGGGTCAATCTACCTTTATCTCCTGAGGTGATTGGATTTTTTCTCACTCATTAAATTTTCCATAATTTTCAAACATTTTCCCGCCAAAATCCAATAATGATAATAACAACACAACAAAAATATAACAATCTCCATAATGTAACATCATTCTCAACATAATCCCCGGATAGGAAATAAGGTAAAGAATGACAAATATTTAGATCATGTGGAGCAATGACTGAAATAAGGCATAATATGGCTTTGTGTGATGCATAAGCATATGTAAGGCTAGGATATAACAATGAGCATTATATGGAAATATAAAGTCCTCCATCCTCTTATCATGCAACATGTCAAAAGCAATATCAAATTTTACCTCCCTTCATGGTTTTCAAGAAAATATGCACTTCATTGTGACTTCCCTTTACTAGGAAATTTCATGCTATATCTCTAATGAATCCAATTTTTCATCGTCGAGTTCAATATAAGCTTCCATGACATTATTCAAAAAAAATTCAATGGGGGTGATTTTTCTTTAAACTATGGAAAACATGCATATAAGTACATAAATCAATAATGAATTCCAAAATAGCCATGTAGCAATAAATTCTAAACGTACACAAATAATGTCAAATATGGCAAATATGCACAAAGTAAGCCCTTTTCCCACCCCATACTTAAATATTACAGTGTTCTCACTGTATAAAAAAACAAGGGTAAAGAAAAAAACTCACTAGACAGATGTGCAGAGCTTCATAATATTTGATGATCATGCCTAGGCCGAGTCTGAATATAGCTTGCTTCTATCCATGGACCTAAAAAGTGTAGAAGACATATACCCACAATAGAAAAAAAAAAGTTTAAAACCAAAAACAAACAAAAAGTAACAATGTCCAAAAGTCCCAAAAAAATAAATGTCTATTTACAAGCTCTAGATTTTATAGTCGCTAGGCCGACTTTCTCCATTATGCTCAAAGTGGCATTTGCAGGGCCCATGTAGCTTGGGCTTCAAATAAGACTCCATTCTTGTCCATCAGCTGCAATCTTCCAGAATGGATCTTGTTCACCACGAAAGGTCCCATACTCTTCTTGTTGAATTTGTTAGGGAACCAATGATCTTTTGATTTAGAGACATAGAGCTTGTCTCCAACTTCATACTCTTTGGGCTCATCATTGGAAATCCTACATAAGCGCACATATCAAGGCAAACCTCTCCCATGTATAGATAGATATTTAATGGAAATAGGAGAAGAAAGATCCATACCTTGGCTTACCTTCGCAGAAACGGCATCGGGGACCACGGTGTTTGGTCGATCTCGAGTAATTGTACTCGATCTCGACAAGGGTTCAGCTTCTGGTGGGTTGCTGCTCACGGACGCAGGAGTCGAGGAGGGTGGGGCTTGGTCGATTTCGACAAGGTTAGTCGATCTCGAGGAGTCTGGACCATCTGGTGGAATCAGCGTCGAGGAAGGTGAAGTCGATGCAGCGGAGGGTTGGTCGATCTCGAGTAGAGTACTCGATCTCGAGGAGCTCTGATCTTCAGGTTGGCTGCTCGACGGCCCTGGTGCTGGTGGAGGCTTCTGGTTTTTGTCGATATCGACTAAAGTCCTCGATATCGAGGAATTTTTGTCGACTACGACCCCATACTTGCATCATGTGAAGGCATCTGAAAAATAGTTAGTCCAAATCGACATACCTTGGTTTGTGTCGAGTGGATCCTCTGTTTCGTCGTTTAGGATGGCCATGATCTTCTCCACCCGGGCCTCCATATCCTTCTTTTTCAGCTCCTCAGGGGTCATATTCCTTCCCTTGGGTTCCCCGCAAGTGATGTAGCCAGCTGAGATAGATTTTACCTCTTCCATTGGACCTGTATGCCTTTCAGTTTTATTAAAGGAATACTCAATTACCTCATCGCTGATGTTGACAGTGAGCACTCCTTTCCTCACGCTTATGTTGGCATCAATCGTTGCCAAGAAGGGCCTTCCTAGAATAATTGGACAAGCAGGATCCTCTTGCATATCAACAACTAAGAAATCAGCATGGACAAAGAATTTACCTACTTGTACTGGCACATTGTCCACCATGCTTGTTGGAATGACCACCGTGTTGTTGGCCATGTAAAGCCTAGCATCCACAAGCTCTAAGGCACCTATCTTAATCTTGGACCAAATTGTTAAAAGCATTATACTCACACTGGCTCCAAGATCACATAAAGCATTAATTTTATATGGACCAAATCCAATGGTTATAGCAAACTTACCTGGATCTGGCCTCTTCTCAAGTATGTCCAAATGGTTGCACTCCTCTGTAATTTCAGCCATTGACCGCATTTTGCTCAGAATCTCCTTCAGGAATTTGACGTAGAATGGCATCTCATTAAGAGCTTCTGTGAAGGGGATGGTGACGTTGAGCTTCTGAAGCATTTTGATGAAGCGCTGAAATTTCTTATTGCTGGGTCCTTTGGAGATTTTGTTGGGAAAGGCAGCTTCTTTTTCTGAATTGGAGCCATAACAGATGTTGGAGGTGCAGCAGCTGGATCAATATCGATTGGGCCCTTCTCGATATCGACTTCTTTTTCTTCGATATCGAGTTGACTCTGCTCGATATCGACTAGATCCTTGTCGACATCGACTTGTTTCTCAGCCCCTTCGTTCTGCTGTTTTTCGACCTCTGCCTCTTGTAGTTGATGGCCGCTTCTGAGTTTTACAGCGGCGATGTGACCAGTCTTTCCCTTGGGATTTGGTTCTAAAGATCCCGGGAGTGAACCTGTTTGTCTGGGGACTCCTGCTACTAGCTGGCGAATCTGTGTATCAACTGAGTTACGCCATATATCAATCTCCCCAAGCCTAGAGTTGACTCCTTGAATGTGAGTGTAGACTGAGTTGAAGGATTGCCTGGTTTCTGTATGATTTTTCCTCATTTCCTCTAGGATTGTCTGTAGATCATCCCTCTTCTGGTCCCTTTCCGGATGTCCTGGAGCTCTATAGGGTGAGAGGGTTCCTAGGGGCACCTTGGTTCCATTGTGGTTGCTGGAACCTTTGGTCTCCCATGTAGCGATTGGGACCCCTTGCGTAACCTGCCTCTTCATGGTATTCTGCCAGCCTGACTTGCTCAGTGTGTGGGCACTCAGTAGTGATGTGCCTCTGTGATCCGCATTCTATACAAGGCTGGTTGACAGAAAGGTACTTTACTTGTTTGATGAGCTTATTATTCTGATCTCTGTAGTACTGCTCCCTTACATCTGGATCAATCTCCTTAGGGGGCTCATAGAGGGGCAAGGATGGTGCTGGCCTGGCATAGGGGTTCTCCTCATAGGTGATTGGAGTCCCATACTTGTTGTCATAATTGGTCAGCTTGTCGAGAGCAGCCCATGCATCAGCAGGCGGCATTGTCAAATACTCATAGTGAGTATATGTGTTGATTCTGTCCTTTGGAGCCAAGTCCAGAGAATTGAAAAAGATCTCTTGAACTATGCAGAGTTGTTGTCCATGTGTTGGGCATGATCGTAGTAGACCCTTATAGCGTTCCCAAGCCTTTGCCAGCGGCTCCCCAGGTTGCTGTTTGAAAGATGTGATCTTCTGGCGAAGGAGCGCTGTCTTAGCAGGAGAAAAGAATTTTTTGAGAAATTCCTGCTTTACTTGAGTCCATGTCGTGAGGGATCGTGGTTTCAGCCCTTGAAGCCACTTCAATGCAGGACCAACCAGAGACCAACAGAAAGGTTTCATCAAGATGTACTCCAAAGTGGTACCTTCAGCAAGAGTACGACACATGTCAGTAAAGTTGGTAATATGACGCAGAGGGCATTCATTAAATCTACCATGAAAAGCATGGTTTTTAATTTCAATAAGGAATTGAGTGTGAATTTCATAGTTGTTTTCAGGGATTAGAATGGCCGAATCAGGCATGACGAGAGTCGGATGCATATAGTCCTCTGCAGTGGTTGGGTATAGGGCAAGCTCAGCTTCTTCTTGTTCCCTTCCTGCTTTCTCAATGGCGATAGCAGCATCTTTAGCGGCCAGTTCCCTTGTAAGCCTCGCAATCAGCTGTTCCTGTGTTTCTGCGGTCGCCATGGCTCTTTTTAGCTTAGCTTGGATGTGTAAGAGGCGTTCCGGATTGTCTTAGCCGTCAAACTCAGGTGGTTGACCAGAACGGCGCATACACCTGCGAAGTAACTTAAAAGAAAAGTGAGATTTGACTACCTAAGGCGCGAATGATAGCTTCCCCAGCAATGGCGCCAATTTGTTGTAGGAGGAAATCAAGTTCAAAATATAATAAAATAGATAAAACCAGATTCGTGCCCCAGCAAATAATTACAAGACTCCCTCCCTATGCAGTAGTGGGAAGTGAGGATCGATCCACGAGGAAGCGTGTCAGGAGATCCTAGGTAGCTGTAAATCTCACAGAAAAGAAAACAAAAGACAGAAACAAAGAAACAAAGACAGAATCTTGTCGATCTCGACAAACAGTACTCGAGATCGACTAAACTCAGCGACGACAGAAACTCAGAAAACTTAAACACACAACTCGATCCATACAAAGCACTACTCGAGATCGACAAATAGCCAACTCGATCTCGACTACTGCTGCTCTAGATCGACTAAAAGACAGAAACTTGAAATTTGCAAACTTCGAACACAAAACTCAGATTTCGGAAGAAATAAATCAATGTATAAAGAACTTCCAAAGCCAGGGTATCAACGCCACAACGATAACCATGCAAAATAACACATAAAGGCATAAAAGATCATGCTTTCCATCAAATAACTTTCGTTATTAACAAATAGGAATAGAGAGGCTTTCGCATAAACCCTAATTATTACTAACCCTTTTCCCATAATTCATCCAAGTTGCATTAAGATCACTTTCGCTTCAATAACAAAAACAAGGATCACCTTCAACTTTCGCAAAAGAATCATGCTTATGGGGATAGAAGACGAATTGCATAACAAGATCAAACCTTTACCGCATCGCCTCACATGGCCACCGTCGGGCTCACCCCATCCCCATAAGTGGGTGGACTACTCGCTCTTCATTATCAAGAACCTCATCAAATAACAAAAGAATCTAACTTGCATTAAAATAAACCAAAAAGAGCTTACAACCAAACAAGCCAAATCCGCTTTCGCCTTTCCACCTTGCTCGCCACAAACTCTCTCTCTCTCTCTCTCTATGTAACTACTTACTTGTTCTCTCTGAAATTGAATGATGAAAAACCAGCCCCTAAGGCTTTATTTATAGCCCTCTACTCCTTGCTATTCAAGGATAGAATATCTCTATCTTTATCTAAATCTATATCTAAAAGCATAACGATAAATAAATGCAATAAAGGAATTAAATCTAAAAGGAGAATTATATCTAAAATAGGTAAATCTCTTCTTGTGTTGATAGGTCTTCTCTCCATAGATAGATGTTGATAGATCTCGGCCAGATTCGGATTCCTTCGGCTCCAAGGACTCCCAAACCGCGTAGGACAGCAAACCGCGTAACGCGGCTTCGGACACGGTTTCTTCGAGATCGAGTAGGGCTTACTCGAGATCGAGTAACGTGGTCGTCGACTATTGCTCAGCTGGGCGTCTCGGGTTGCTAGTGCTCGATCAAGCCCGGACAGGCTCTGTTGGGGTCCTCGAGATCGAGTAGAATACTCGAGATTGAGTAGAATAGTGTCGACTTCCGCGCTCCTGGTCTTGGTCGAGTACTCTTCCCCGTCACTGGCTCGGATTGGTGCAGACGATCTTGTCGATATCGACAAATTTTATCGAGATCGAGTAAAGTGTGCTCGGCGTCTTCGGGTCCTCGGCTTCTCGACTCGGCACATCTCCTCAACTCCGGGTATGGCATCAGGGTTCGTTGATCTCGACTAGTTTATTCGAGATCGGGTAAGGCTCCGGAGTCGGGTTGTCTCTGGCTCTCAGTTTCTCGATCAGCTCTGCTCGACCAGGTGTGCTTGGACAACCTTTGTCGAGATCGAGTACAGTAACTCTAGATCGAGCACATCTGGGCTCTGGCTTGATTTGTCCTGGTTCCGCTGCTTCTTGAACTCGGACTTCTGTAATTGATTTCCGAGCTTTTCCAACATTTCTCAAAACTGTTGTAATTTGGCAAATAAGCATAAACTACGTAGATTATGTATTATCTTAGCCCAAATGCATGAAATGTATGCAGAAAACGATATAAAAGTTACTGTAAAACATGGCAGATTCAGCTCACAACACTCATATATGTGTGATGACGTTAAATTCACTTGTCTTACATTGCTACTACTTGAGATGTTGCTTTTGACAAAAGGCGAAGACTTGAAGGATGTGTTGTAGGTCTTGGTTATTGTTTGGTTATTGCTTGAGGACAAGCAAGTCTAAGTATGGGGTGATTTGATGTCACTAAAGTAGCCACCTTTTTATGCACAGTTTAGCTTCCTATTCTATACACTTTGCATAATTCGGGTTGGGAATATGTTGAATTTATGTAATATGTGCTTATTTGCAAGAAATGGAGATCTACATAAGTTTTGGTTTAATATTACAGAATATGGAGCCATTTCGGGAGAAAACCAAGAAGCAAAGACGGGAGCTCAACTCTACTCGATATCGACAAGTTTAGTCGATATCGACAAACCATGTCTAGGCACATCACTGATCGAGGAGCACATGTCGAGGAACTGAGGAATAGAACAACCCGACTCCAGCACTTTCCTCAATATCGAGTTACTTATTCGATATCGACAAAGACTGAAGACCATGCCCGGAGTCAAGGAGAGCCTGATCGAGGATGCCGCGGAGAAGCTACTCGACTTGACCGGACACCCGGACGCTGAGCAACACTGATAACTCCCTCCCTTGATGAAAATCGGAATAGATGTTCCAAAGGCTTTGACAGGATATTTGTGTCAAAAGCCTTGGAGCATTAACAGTTGATGAAATACAAAACCTATCTTATTATTCGTATATTATTTTATCTTATTATATACTTCCACTACATTATATATATATATATGACTAACCATTTCAGGAAGTATATTCGAAGATTGCATCCTTCCTTATACATGTTGAGAAGATCAGTTCAAAATAGATAATGGCTTCGAAGTATCCTTAAATAGAAGATCCAAGATCAAAGCCTGATTCAAAAGGAGCCGTTGGAGATCTGGTGTTGAAGATTCTCACGCTCCATGCTTTATATAAAGGAAAGGAAGGAGAAGACAGAAGAACAAGTGCTACACACGAGCTTCATTCATTCAAGCGATATGTCTTCCAAGTGTCTCTCTGCTAAGCGCTCAAATAGTTTGTTGTTTATTTCAAAGCCTTTGAGAGTCACTGTGAGCTTATAGGACATATTCATTTCAAGTGTTACTCGAGAGTTTATAACTCGGGAAGTTGCACTAGGCTATTGATTTGCGAGAGTTAGAGGATTGTACTAGATAGCTGAGAGAGGTGGGGCTCTTCTAGATTGATCTAGGACTCCAAGGGAACGTGAGTTGACTAGATTGCAATTGTATAGGAGAGAGGCTTCTCGGTGAGCTATTAGGATCCTAAGCTAAGCAATCAATAAAGCCTTTGAATCCTAGGGTTGTGGAAGAACCCTAGGCGGAGACGTAGGCCAAGTTGTGCTGAACCTCGTAAACAATTACTCGTGTTCTTTACTTATTTGCTTTACCTTATTTCCGCACTTGGTTCGAATTGTTTAACTTTGTGATTCAGGTTTATCTCAAAGGTTTTGGTACAAGCTCCAAAAGTCTTGAGACTTTCTGCGAAAAACGGGCATACTCTATTCAACCCCCCTTCTAGAGTATTTCTTATTACATTGTTTTTACATTATCGAACCTTCAAACACCTTCCTCGATATCGAGGAAACTTCTCGATATCGACAAACCCTGAGCATCTGTCCGAGCAAGGTCGAAGAAAGCTGCTCGACCAAGCCGATCAAGCCAAGTCGATGAAGACAGCCTACTCGATATCGAGGAAACTCCTCGATATCGACAACACCCACATCACAGATCCGAGCCAGTCCGAGGAAGAGCTAGTCGACATGCCGAACCAAGCTGAATATGACGTCATTTTTACTCGATATCGAGTAAACTCCTCGATATCGAGTAAACTCCTCGATATCGACGAAATCTATCCAGAAACCGAGTACGCGTTTTGGGCAGTCCAACTCGGTTTGGGAATCCTTGGAGCCGAAGATTGCCGAGTTCTATCCGATTCTATCAAGATCCATCATGGAAGAGAAGATTTATCCACTTGAAGATATTTTAGCTTGTTAGATATAATTTCCTTTATAGATTTAATTATGTTATTCCATTTATTTATCTTTAAAGCTTTTAGATATAAATTTAGATATAGATAGAGATATTCTATCCTTCAATAGCAAGGAGTAGAAGGCTATAAATAAAGCCCATGGGGCTGATTTTAGGGATCATCCAATTCAGAAGCTAGAGAAGTAGTTCACAAAGAAGGTTTAGGAGTTCGAAGGTTTTAGGGTTTTGGCGTTCAACAAAAGTTGGATTGCCGGAATTGTAAAGGCTTTAAATTTAGTTTAATGCAAGTTTCTTTTTCATACATCAATGTCTGAGGTTGCAATGAAGCGCGAGTAGTCCACCCACTTCTAGGGTTGGGGCGAGCCCGACGATAGCTGACAAGACGAAAACATGTCGTTGTTCTTGCCAAATAATACTCAAACTCACAACTAGTATAGTGTATAAGTAAGATATCGATCCACAGGGAAAGCTATTCAATTCAAGTATCAATTTTAATCGCTAGTAAGAAGATGGGGGTTTTTGGTGTGAAAAGATCCGCCTTTTATCAAGCGGAAGCAAGCAAACAAAGTAAATAGATTGTAGAATTCAGTGGAGAGAAATAGGTTAACCTACAATTTATCACTTCGATTGATGAATTTGATCATTGTTTTAGCCTCTAGTTCTTGTCTTTTCCTATCAATGTCCTTGTCCAGATCTTATGTAAATTACTACTCCTACGAGTCATAGCAACCCTTATCTCTAAATAACCCTAACACGGTTAAGATTTAACCTAGAGATAACATTAAGAATATGAATTAACCAAGGTACATGCAATATCAAGCTACGAGTCGATATTTAACATATATTCAACTTTCTACACATCCAATTAGTCCTACGAGTCCTAAAGGGATATGATTGCCACTTGGGTTAATGTTCGCTACGAGAAATCTGCAAAACCCTAGCAATTGAATGAATCTACTCTAACTAGTTGATCAGGCCAGAGAGAATAAAACACATTCAAGCAATTAAGCACAAAGAAGTCAAAACATTGGAATAGGAATAAGAACTAGATTAAGAAACTCACAATTCAACAATCAAAGATCCAAACTGTAGGCGAAACCTCGAGAGTTTAGTTGCTCATGCTCAACGGCGCTCTCAACAATGGAATAATGTGCATAAGGTGAATGAAAATAATAACTACAAAAGCCTTAAATAGTCTTGATAAAGTTGGCCAAAATAACTAAATAAAAACCCTAAGTAAAATCCGGAATCGATGCTTAGTTTCTGCACGGGCCGCGGGGCGGCCGGCGATCAGCGAAGTCTTCTGTTTCTCTCTTCGAGCCACGGGGCGGCCAGCGATCTTGCGGGGCGGCCTGCGATTCTTCCGAGCTTCTTCTTCTCTGTTTCCAGCAGCTCCTATGTATTTCTTTAACTTGTTTTCGCTCTTTTCCAATTCATTTCACCTCCAATCTACTTTACCTGAAATAAACCATAAAATCATGTAGATTCCGCCTCTTCTAACTCAACAAGTGATTATGTAAATTCAACTAAATATATGCAATATTCACAACTAAACTATGTTAAATGCACTCTATTATGCAACATTAAATATGCTCTATCAAATTCCCCCACACTTAAACCTTTGCTTGTCCTCAAGCAATAGAAAACTCAACTCTGCAGCCCCACAGAATAACAAATCATGTATCCACACCTCAATATTCTTTAAGTGCATGAAAACTAGAAAACACAATAGATTAACAACATCATAGCACATAATTGGAATAATCAACGAAATCAGGCAACCATATCCATTCTAGACCTCACAAAGGATATGTGTTTCACTCTCGCTCAAGTGTTTAGGTTTAAATGTTCACGCTCAAAACTCAATCTTCCAAAAACTTAGCTACAAGAGCCTTGCACCAGTTTTCTAAATCTCCACCACTGGTGACTCTATACACAACAAAAATCATGAGGTCTTTCAATTGGGTTGTAATGGGGTCAAGGTAGAACATATAAGGTATGGAACAATTTTGGTCATGTGGTGCTCATAATCCAGGAACTAAGGAAGCTACCAAATCATAAAACCACTCATAAACTTCTCATACCATATCACTATAATGCCAAACAACACCAATCTCAAACATAAACCTTTAGAAACCATACTCAACTCATTCTTTTATTCTTTTTTTTTTCTCTTTTTTTTTCTTTCTTTTCTTTTTCTTTTCTTTTCATGATATATCAAAATGATTTTGAAGTTTCGTTTCTACTAACATGAGAATTTTAATATGGTCTGTTCTAGTGGTTGATTCAATGTGGGTCCAAAGATTCTTCCTATTAAGGCCTCTTACATTCTAGAAGCTAAACTTCATTATCACTAATATTTTGGAAGAAGGTTATCTCTTGAGTCCAAGGCCTTAGGGGCTGAGTTTGCAGTTTTAGGTTTTTAAGCACTTGTATGTTTGCAAGAGCATGTTTCTTGTATAGAGAATATGCATTTTGAAGATAGAATTCAATCTCGATCATGGTATAACAAGATAAACATGGCCTTTCGATAATAAATATACAGGCAATGGAATTCAGTTTGGTAAACCGATTATGGCTTATTGGATTCCTTTCCCTGTGATGTTTATTGTTTTGGATACTTCTAAGTTGAAAGGCATTTGAAACCTCAACAAAAACACCAAAACAGATGGGCATAGAGATAGGCAGATAGTAGTCCCAAAAAACCTGAAATGGGTAATGGTCTTTAGTAAGAGTAAGGATATCAATTTTGTGTTGATAATCATTCAAGAGGCATCACCAATTATGCTCTATGTTTAGTCTAGATAGCAAAATGTATCTGATTCTCATTGTAAAATTCAGGTTCATTTTTGGAGGAAGATAACCACTACAAAACAAGATACAGTCTTGTGCATATAGATATGTTATGGTATGACAGATATTAACAAGTTCTATGTTTATAGTTTCTTTCCAATAGACTATTGATGTGGGCAACATCAAAGACCAATGTTGGAGATACGAATAAGAATGCTTGAGAGCATTGAGCCAAATTGTCTGATTTTATCATAATGCAGATAGAAAGGTCCAATACAAAGACTCCATTTTACATTTTGTAACGGGTGATTTTGTTTTTTAGAATGCTTAGGATCAATAGGCATTACAGTTAGGTCTGGATTTCAGTAAAGTGTAATTCCATTAGAGATTTTGCAAGTACTGTGATAATGCATATTTTAGATAGGCATTATATATATACTTAGTGTAGTTAGGTTGCATTTTCTTGCTTACTTTGTTGTTAAATTGCATCTTGTGTTTATTTTAGAAGAGTTCGGATTCTGCGCAATTTTGTGGTTATCTCGCAGATTGAATCGGAACACATTTGGGAGATGCAATATCTCGAAGAGGAACACAAGATACATGGGAAGGAACAAGGAAGAAAAGAAGCAAGACAAGAGGAGAAGCCGCAAAGAAAGGAGAAGGCCACGGCAGAACACTGTGCCGCGGGCGCAGCTGAGTTGCCGCGGTCGCAGCAGTGCTCGCCGCGGCGGGAAGCGAAGAAAGCACTTGCGGCGGCCGCCGCACGGACCGCCAGCGCGCAGCGCATTTTGAGAAAAACCCTAGTTTTCTATTATGTTGTTTTGAGGCCGACTTGGATGTTTTATTAGGCCACTTTTATGTTATTTTTCATTACCTTTCATTCTATTCTTGAGAACGATTAGACACTTTAGAGATTTTGAGCTATGTCTTCTATGAGGAACTAAACTCATCTATTCTGCCTGCAATTTAAAGCTTTATTCGGATTGATTGTGAGTTTCTAATTCTCGCTCCTGGTTTCCTATTTGTGAATGCTTCAACTTCTTTGTGCTTGATTGTTCATTGTTTTATTCTATCTTGACTGATCAACTTGGTAGAATTAATTCAATCGCTAAGGTTTTGTAGATTCCTGGTTGTGAACCTTAACCTAAGTGGCAAACTTATTCCTTTAGGGCTGGTTGAACTAATTGAATGAGTAGGAAGTTGAATGTGTTGTTAAATCCTTTTTTAGGGACTGCAAATACCTTGGCTAATCTCTGAACTTAAAGCTATCAATTGGGTTAAATCCTTCTTTAGGGACAGTTCGATTGATAAGGGTTGCTAGGACTGGTTGGACTAGTAACTATATTAGGTCGGGACAAGGGCATTCATAGGAAACAATATAGGACGAGAAGAAGTTACAAGGATCGCTTCAATTCAATAAAGTGGAAAATTGTAGGTGGAATTACTTCTCATAATTGTCTAAACCAATATCAATTACTTTGCTTTCTTTAATTCGCTTTGATAAAAGGCGGATCTTTCACACTTAAACCCCCCCCCCCTTCTTTGGTTCCTTTAATCGGCATTAAAATCACACTTGAGTTTATAATTTTCCCTGTGGATCGACCTCTTGCTTATTGCTATACTTGCTTTAGGTTTGAGTTTTCTTTGGCGGAATCAACGACAGGTTTCCCTTCCGTCAAATTTGGCGCCGTTGCCGGGGAATTTTTTTTTTATTCTTGTGTGTTTTAGTGTTGATCTTGGTGTGGACCATCTTATATGGTCCATACCCGTGCTACTAATCCATCTTTGTTACCATTTGATTCAGAGATTGAAAGGACCCTTGCCGCTCTAAGGTGAGAAGTTCGTGATCGCTTTCGCGAACTCCCTTTTGATCAAGAAGAACCGACAACAGAGATGGCTGACGATGTGAACCGCACTCTTAAGGAGCTTTCTGCTCCTGATCTGGCACAGCAACCCCTGGCAATCCAATTCCCCGCGCTAGCAGAAGGGGTCAAATTCGAGCTTAAGTCTGGGGTAATTCATCTTTTACCCAAGTTCCATGGGTTGAGTGGGGAGGACCCCCACAAGCATCTGGCTGAATTCCATAGGGTGGTAGTTGGGATGAAACCTGAGGACGTCACGGCAGAGCAAATCAAATTGAGAGCTTTTCCTTTCTCTCTGAAGGATGATGCAAATGAATGGTTCTTCTATCTACCACCGGGATCTATTACCACTTGGGCCGAGATGAAAAGAGTCTTCCTAGAGATGTACTTCCCTGCAACAAAGCTAAATGCTTTGAAAAGGTCTATTAGCAGCATTGAGCAGTACGCGACAGAGTCTATACATGAGTACTTTGAGCTCTTCAAGAAACTCTGCGCCAGCTGCCCATGCCATGGGTACTCTCAAAAGGATCTGGTTCTCTTTTTATTTAATGGGTTGACTGATATAGAGCGCAAGACGGTGAATTCTGCTTGTGGAGGAAACATGCTGAATAAGACACCTACCGCAGCTTGGGAGGTGTTTAGGGAGCTATCTGAGGGCTCTAGACAGTTCAACAAAAGCACTCGGGCTAGGGGTGTACTCGCTGTTGATGCTCCTGTGGCTCCACTTCAGACGGATATGGCAGAGGTGAAAGAGATGATGAAACAATTGGTCCTTGATAGAAATCCTCAACAATTGAAGGCATGTGGTCTTTGCAATCAATTCACCCATCCTATGGACATGTGCCCGCTCATACAAGATCCTAATGTTGAATTGAGTGCCATTGGGAATTTCGCTCAACAAAGGCCTATGCAAGGCAATTATGGAAATCCTGGGTATTTCAACAACAATAATTACAATAGGGGCTATCAGCAAGGCTATGGGAACTATCAACCCTCTTTCAATCAGCAAGGGGGGCAACAGGAAAGGCCTCAACAATAATATGAACCTCGACAGGGAGGTCAGCAGCAATCAATTAGGGACAATGAGGGTACATTGCAGAAACTGACAGAGCGGATGGTGACTCTAGAGAAGCAGCAATCAGATCGGATGACAAATCTTGAGAATCAAATGAGTCAGCTCATTCAAATCTTAAGTGCGAAGAAGGCAAACGATTCAGGTAAGCTCCCATCGCAAACGGTTGAGAACCCTAAGGAGAATGTAAGTGCAATAACGCTTAGGAGTGGCAAGGAACTGGTTGTCACAAATCAAAAGGATGATGAGGAGATAATGGATGAAGAAATAGAAATCATTGAAGACGAAAACGGCCAAACAGTGGTGCGGCGGCCGCGGCAACCCTTGCGGCGCCCGCCGCAGCCCCCTGCGGTGCCCGCCGCCAGAGAAGGATTTCACGCGGCGCCCGCCGCAAGTGATGCCCATGGAGGAAGCGGCGCCCGCCGCCACCCAGCTGCGCCCGCCGCAGGTACTTCCGCCGCCGAATCTTCACCTGGTGAGTTTTCTACCCTACCTCGTTCTTCTTCTCTCCCTCTTTCTCCTCCTTCTTCTTCTTCTCCTTCTTCTCCCTTCCCTATGGAGCCTTCAAAGCCTATTCCGCCTTTTCCGGAAGCCTTGAAAGACACACGAAGATATGAGAATGACGAGGCAATCTTCGAGACATTCGGTAAGTGTGCGGTAAACATTCCTTTACTCAGGTTAATTAAGAGCATTCCTAGATATGCTAAATTTTTGAAGGAATTATGCACCATCAAGAAGAAGCAAAGACTGAAAAAGAAAGAAAAGGTAAGCTTGAATGAAAATGTCTCTGCTATGTTGCAAAGGAAATTGCCTGAAAAATGTGGAGATCCAGGTATGTTTACAATTCCATGTGCAATTGGGAATACTAGATTCAAACAAGCCATGCTAGATCTAGGAGCCTCAATTAATGTTATTTCCTATAACATGTACATGTCTTTGGGATTGGGTGCTCTGACTTAGACGGGGGTTACAGTGCAACTTGCTGATCGATCACAAATCAGGCCAAGAGGCGTTGTTGAAGATGTGTTGGTTATGGTGGATGATTTGTTTTTCCCTGTTGATTTCTTTGTTATAGATATGGAGCAGGGAGCCCCTGAAGCACCCATTATACTAGGAAGGTCATTCCTGAAAACTGCGAAAACGAAAATTGATTGTTGTGAGGGTCTATTGACTATGGAGTTTGATGGAAGAAAGATAGAATTCTCTCTCTTTAATCATGCTAAGATTTCTCCTGAAAATTCTTTAGATATGCCTATTGCGGACAATACTGATCGCACCAATAATTTTCGTGATTTGTTAGAACCACCTGTGGAACATAGTATATGCAAATTTGAACCTCCTAACAAATTGAACCTGTTTGTGATTCTAGGACAACCTTCAGGAATAGCTCAAGGAGAGAAGCCAAGGGTAATGGAGGAATGCTGGAACAGGAAGCTACACCTTTCAGGGGTACCCGCATTTGTCAATGAAATAACAGGTGTTGGTGACCCTGGTGGAGGAACATAGGCCAATCAAAGGCCATCACGTCGAGCCAACGACTTGAAACAAAGGCGCTTCTCGGGAGGCAACCCGAGGTAAGTTTTTCTTTCTTTTTCCCCTTCCCTTTCCCTCACCCTGATTAGATATGATTCACTTTTGTTGTTTTTAATGTTTCATTGAGGACAATGAAAAATTCAAGTGTGGGGGAAAGGAATTCTAGTTATATAATGCATATAGGAAGATCATATTTAATTTTCTGCACCATGTTTAGGTTTATTTAAGTTGTTGGTTAGTTTAGTTGTTGTTTAGGCTATTTGTTTTAATTTTCGTCTAAAAAAAAAATCGAAAATGTTAAAAATAGAGCATGCATTGCATATATATGTGTTATTCAAATACCCATCTTGCTTAGTTTGTCCTCTAATTTAAATTTCAAGCATGATTCATAAAAATCCCATGGAGTTCTGGATGTTTTGATTATTATTGCTATTTGATTTTTGAAGAACATGAGCTAGCGAATATAATTGAGCATGTATGATTGAGCTAAAGTATGATTGAAGTCCTAAAAACATGACCCTGTGAGGATGTTTTGGCCTTATGTGAATTCTTTTGCTCAATTGTGTGAATTACTCGTCTAGTGTTGCTACCTCTTGGCATTGGCTGCAATATCTATTTTTGAAGACCGATGCACATGTTTGTTGCTTGCGGGGTTTGCTTGCGGGGTTTATGTTTATATTTAGTCATATTTTAGGGTTGCATTTGCATATTAGTTTAGAACATTTTCATGCATATTTATCATATTTTATATTTATTTTATTTTATTTTGCATTTTCGGAGTCTACACCGAGTGTTTATGTATTTCAGGTCTTTTGGCACTAGTATTGTGGAAATTCGAGACTTGATACGAAAGGACAAGCAGGATTGAATCGGAATCGAGAAGCCGAATGGCCAAGTGTGGAAATTGCTAGATTTGGAAGTAATTTATGTGGGCTGAAATTAATATTATAATGAAGTTTTGGGCTAGTTTTTAAATCTATAAATTGTTGGGCTGAAATTGTAATTTCATTAACTTCCTTTATATATATACTCCAATGAACAGAGGTTAAAGGGGGGCTTCTTCTGGGTTTGGAACTTGGAGAACGCCGCACGTAGGCTTCGGCCAGTAGATTTGTTTAGTTTAGTTTTGTTTCCTTTGATTTTGGTATTACAGTTTGGATCGAGGACGAAGATTTCTGGTTTGCATTTTATTTCAAGTATGTCTTTAATTTATTTTATTGCTTTCTATATTATGTTTAGCTAAATTCTCCGTTCTAGGGTTAGGGTGAACCCGACAATGTCGCGAATTGTTTGATTTCGATGTTTGCTTGAACTTAGTCTGAATTCTATAAATTGATTTGATCCTAATTGCTAAACCTAATTGATGTGAATCGATTAGAATCCTTTTTAGATTCAAGATGCTACCGCTGCGAATTGAAATTGGATAAATAGATGAAATTCATGAACCCGACAGGAAGATTGGTTTCATCGGAACCCTAGGATTGAACTTGAGGAATTGACAATTGTTATTGTGACATTTAAACAATTGTTGAGGACTCTTGAGGATTAATAAATTATCGTAGATTCTTAGGTGTGAATCGGTTAGGCGGAACGCGACAGCGAAAGTTTAATTGATTTTCTCCTAAGGTCTATAAAGAGCTTAAAGGGTCTAGATTTGGTTAATTTAGACACAATTACTACAACATGCGACAACTGAGTAGTGATGACTTTCGATAATTTACCTTCAATTTGACATATTAAGAAGACGAAGTTCGAGTGAATATCGGATTGAGTTCTTTGTGGCATTGTCGTGGGAATCTTTAACCCTGGAATTATTTCTCTTATATATTTCTTCTTAATCTTTGCTTGTTTTCTAGGTTTAGTTGAAAATCAAATTTCTCCCATTTGGCTTAGCTTATTAGTTATAGATAACAATTGCTACATATATAATCCCCGTGATCGATATCCGTATACTGCAATTGATCTCGTATTCTTGCGAGGTTGGTTCAGGCTACACTATTCTTGTGTTGGTTTAGACCACATCAAGGCCGACTTGGATGTTTTATTAGGCCACTTTTATGTTATTTTTCATTACCTTTCATTCTATTCTTGAGAACCATTAGACACTTTAGAGATTTTGAGCTATGTCTTCCATGAGGAACTAAACTCATCTACTATGCCTGCAATTTGAAGCTTTATTCGGATTGATTGTGAGTTTCTAATTCTCGCTCCTGGTTTCCTATTTGTGAATGCTTCAACTTCTTTGTGCTTGATTGTTCATTGTTTTATTCTATCTTGACTGATCAACTTGGTAGAATTAATTCAATCGCTAAGGTTTTGTAGATTCCTGGTTGTGAACCTTAACCTAAGTGGCAAACTTATTCTTTTAGGGCTGGTTGAACTAATTGAATGAGTAGGAAGTTGAATGTGTTGTTAAATCCTTTTTTAGGGACTGCAAATACCTTGGCTAATCTCTGAACTTAAAGTTATCAATTGGGTTAAATCCTTCTTTAGGGACTGTTCGATTGATAAGGGTTGCTAGGACTGGTTGGACTAGTAACTATATTAGGTCGGGACAAGGGCATTCATTGGAAACAATATAGGACGAGAAGAAGTTACAAGGATCGCTTCAATCCAATAAAGTGGAAAATTGTAGGTGGAATTACTTCTCATAATTGTCTAAACCAATATCAATTACTTTGCTTTCTTTAATTCGCTTTGATAAAAGGCGGATCTTTCACACTTAAACCCCCCCCCCCTTCTTTGGTTACTTTAATCGGCATTAAAATCACGCTTGAGTTTATAATTTTCCCTGTGGATCGACCTCTTGCTTATTGCTATACTTGCTTTAGGTTTGAGTTTTCTTTGGCGGAATCAACGACAGGTTTCCCTTCCGTCATACTGATTTGAGGAGAGAGGGTAAAGAACCTCATCCAGGCCAAATTGGTCTATTTCCACCTGCTTTGCATAAGTGTTGAGTTTCTATGTAGCCAGTGGGATCTAAAGTTCCAGCCTTCGCTAGTATGGCAGTGGACATAAAGGTTGCAGAGAGTGAGCCAAGTCCAACCCTCCAACCACTAGAACTGTGTAGAGAATTGGTCGATCTCTTGAGTCCAATTGCATTCATGCATCACATGATTCAGATTTTGTCGCTCGAGTAAAAAGATCACTCGAGCATGGTTAATTTCTTTTGCAAATATCCAAATATCATTTAGGTAGTTTGTATGCAATGATATAGTGCAAGCCATGTGTGTTTCATATCCAGTTTCTGGATTAATTTCATTCAAAACTTTTGTACAAGTTAGGGAGGTTTTTTCCAAATCATAGAAATTTATTGTGAACAAGTGTTGAAGGGTTAATGTGATCTTATTGCAAATCCAGTTTTTGCAGGTAAAAGATGAGTAACCATGTTTGATAAAAGCATATTTATATAAACCACATATCTTATGTTGATCTTTTACATGATCCAAACAGCACACATTACGTATCATGTCAAACTTTGGTTTCAGTTGGTGCTTTTGGAGTTGGTTGTAGGATGTGTTAAGGTCAATTTTCCCTTTGCCCTTTTCGATATTAGTTGACTTGGAGGGATTGGGTTTATATTGGGGTTCACCCGAGGGCTTCCCATTAGGGTTTTTTTTTTTTTTTGGTTTTGGTGGATTCTCATAGAGAATCCCCTTCCCTTTGAGTTCAGATGGGTTATTATCCATTAAAGCTAATTTAGAGAGGTTGAAGATGAACCAGACTGCAGATTCAGAAAGGAGAAGAGAGATGAGAGGAGAAGGAGAATAGGAGTGAGTTGTGTGAGCATTAAGTTGGATACCTGTGATTTTAGAAGCGAGACTCAGAGGGTCAATCTCCCAGCAACACAGCGAACTAGGGAAGCAATGATGGTGAAGCCGGTTTCGAGCGATGACTTCCCAAATCCGGAAATTCGAGAAGCAGCACTCAATAAATCCTCCGTACCACACAGAGGAGGATAAACCAGAGGAAAGCCCTCTGAAAATAGCGGTCGTTGCAGCGAGATGAGACCACAGGGCCGATTTGATTGAACATTGAAGACGGAATCCTAGCAGAGAAAGAAGGCGCCCCTTCACCCCCTCTGGGATCCCTTTAATTTGTTAGGCCAGATCCAGCGCCAAAAGCTCTTTAATTTGAGGTAGAAGAAAGAAGAAATCCAAAAGATCCCGAATGAATAGTAGAGCTTTGTTTCTGCCGATTTGGGGCTCGAAGTATAGAAACGTAAGGGAGAGGAGATCCATATCCGGAAACGAAAAGCAAAAGCTTTCGGTCTCCAATTGATTTGAGGGATCCATAGATGCAAGTCGGGAAGCTTTAAATCGAAAGGATTGATCGACAAGACTTTCTCATATCTAGGGTTATTTGCTTTTTCGGGTTTGGGGGAGAGAGCAGGTGGCGCGTGTAAGGGTGCGTACTTGTGGGGATTTTGGGTTTTCATTATCACTAGTGTTTGTTTTTAAAAAAAATATCATGTGAGAATACAATAATAATAAAAATTAATATGTCGTGCAAGAGCATGGGTAACATATACTAGTATATATATAAAGTTAGAACCCTGTACGTACGTATGCATCTAGTTGATCGATCTAGTATAAATATATTCATAGTTATGATAGGGAAAATGCCGTCGTCATAGCACAAGGGCATTATGGTCTTTTACCAAGTAAGTCGATCATTTTTATCATACGGAATTATCCTAAATAACATTTAAAAACGACATCTAATATTTATGCGGTATCATAACACTACGCCAGATTGCTGTTCGGGCGACGAACAAACCAATTCTCGTCACTTCAAAATTCTTCAGGCGACGAACATGAAAACTCTCGTCACCCTAATGCCAGAGGGGTGCAACTCATCCATGGTATAGTTGGAGGCGACCAACATTTGTCTATGTTCGTCGCTTAAAACTTAGTCAAAATGTTGACCGACATCAAGTGACGGACTTATAGTACAAGTCGTCGCCCTAACCAAGGAGGCCCAATTGTCAATGTCAGAAATGACCTCCGGTGACGAAAATAAACCTAAGTTCGTCGCTTAAAAACTGCCATATTTATTGCTTTGATATGTAGGTTCCGGGCATTTATTTACTTCTCTTTCAAGCGACCAACATAGGCTAAGTTCGTCGCCTGAAAAAACTTTTTGTCAACTACCGAATTTACTGTTTGCGTGCCACAATTGAACTTTCCCATTTCAAACCCACCATTTTTCCATAGTAACCCACGTACCTCCTATATTTCATACTATCACCACTTTCTCAAACCTCTCATTTCTCCATTTTCAAGTTCATTTGATCGGCTCTTCCTAAACAAGGTATGTATGAGTTTGTTTAATTGTGTGTCTATTTTGTCAAACTATTTACATTTGTATATGATAGTAGTGCTTGAAATATGGTGATGAGAAGATGGGTAGGAATTGAAAGTAGTAGTTGTGATTGAAATTAGTTTGGTGTTGATTGTGATTGAAATTAGTTTGTGATTCAAATGAGTAGTTGTGATTGAAATTATTTTGGGATTGATTGTGATTGAAATTAGTTTGTGATTCAAAGTAGTACGTAGTTGTGATTGAAATTAGTGTATGTTTCTTGTGATTGAAATTGAGACATATGAGAATGAGAATATAGATTTATCTTGAGATTATTGGAACTAGTGATTGAGATTCATAATGACAGGAGAATGGCCGATAAGCGTTGGATGCAACTCCCTCGTTCTCACAACGACTACCTTAATGGAATTTATCACTTCGTGAACAATGTTAGAGATAATGCGAATGGGATGACCCATTTTCTTTGTCCGTGTAGAATTTGCTGCAACAATCAATGAGTTACTATAGGTGAGATGTATATTCATTTGTCCCAAGAGGGGATGTGGTCTAGTTATACCGTTTGGGACAAACATGGAGAACCACGAGCTGATACAGGAATTTCAGAACGGAGAGGGGATGTGGTCTAGTTATACCGTATGGTCAACGACCTACATCTTTATCCGGTGTGGAGGTTCTCGCACAAATCAATAGGTTCGAACTCTACACATCCCACTCTTTCTTATTGCATTCCATAAACACTAACTTCTTTCTTGTTTTAGGATCAAGTTCCCTGTCCTCAGCTCGCACACTATGTTTAAGGCCCCTTACAGTTCGGCAAACAGGGTCTGTTGGACTAATAAGTGTCAGTTTTGGAGACTTCCGTATTGGCAATACACTAGAGTGCGATATACATTGGATGTTATGCACATTGAAAAGAACGTTTTTTATAACATCATCGGCACCATGCTTAGCATTCAAGGGAAGTCAAAGGACGGTGTCAAAGCTCGAGCCGCTTTACAACAGAGAGGGGTGCGGAAAAGGCAGGCACGAAGGACTAATGGAAGCCTCCCTCACGCGCCCTTCGTAGTAAAGCCAGAAGATATATCAGAAGTTTTCGAATGGTTTAGTGAAGTGAAGTACCCCCATGGCTATGCCGGTACTTTACGCAATAAGGTTAAAGTTCGAGAGAAAAAGTTCGTCGGATTGAAGACTCATGATTGTCATGTCATGTTTCAGCGTCTTCTCCCTATAGTACGTTTGTGATGTGTATATGATCGTCGGATTGAATGGTTGGTATGAATGTTTAGTACGTTTGTGATGTGTATATGGTTTATTTTGAATGTGTTCTCTCCTTTGAATGTGTTGTGCATTTGATGAATGCAAATTAATGGTGAAAACAGGTTGTCTTGTGTGCATTGTGTAATTGAACTACACAGGTATAAAACAGGGGGCATGTTGCCAATATAAAATATTTTTTTAAATATAAAATCACATTCTGGCGACGAACATAGATCCGCTAACTCATTGCTTGATGGTAAAAAAAAACTAAATTATTACTTTGGAGCGACGAACATTTATCAACACTATGGTCACCTAAAATAGTTTGTATTTTATTAAAAAGATTATTTGTTTGGGTGACCAACATTTATAAGTTAATTTGGTCGCCCGAATGGAATTATATATCAGAACGTATATTGGGCGACGAACCTATATGAGGTGATCTAGTCGCTCCGACTATCCCCGACAAACATTGTTGTGTACCTCGTCGCCCCAACTCGCTTCAAATTCATTTAGACAACTTTGGGGCGACAAACATGTTAGTGTGCTCGTCCCCTCAAATAAGTTCAATTGTCAAAGTATTACATTGGAGCGACGAACACAGTCGTCGCCTAAAAGAATCAATGTGGTCACCCGGATGATGATGGGCGGGCTTGAGAAGGCCTTAAATGTCTGACAAGCTTTCTGGAGAGGAACACATTTGTGGTCGCCTGAATACACTTTGGGCGACGAGTTTTGTTATGTTGGTCGCCAGAAGTCTCTGGGGATGAATTCGACACGACGACTCTTCAAGCGACGAACTTTCGTCGCCTGAAATATGGGGCAACCAGAACTCTGTTTGAGGCGACGGGTTGGGTCCGTCGCCTGAACACAGATCTGGCGTAGTGTAATCAATACATTCGAATATTCAATACGGCATTAACCAACATCAACGCGGTTACCATTTCGCCTATTGAAGGTAACAATTTCATACATTAAGGACGACCGATTTAAATATGGTAACAGTTTCCTCTAGCATAAAGTGCGGAAAAGTCGGATTCAAAAAGGGTTGGACTGACATGAGCGTTGGAGGGTCCTTCGGGGGAGACAAGCCCCGCCCCGACCTCATTCGTTGTTGTTTCGCAGGATTGTATCTCGCCAACGGAGCTCAATCTTCCTGAAGAGGTATGGTGTGGATTTTTGGACTTACAATAGTCATGATATGAATCAATACTAACACAAAGACAACTAGATCAAAAAAAAAATCAATGAGGACAGATACTCTTTCTAACTCCTCATCAGAACTGCGGCTAATCTTACTCAATTAGCTATGACACTCTAATTAATTAGCCTCAAGACTAACACCAAAAACAAAATAAAAACATTGATCATCAACATACAATATAACTAGATGATCATCTCCCATAATCAACTAAGACAATTGTAAACAATCCAACACAAACTGTTTAGCTTAACTTCCATTATTAATGCAAAGCTGATCACGCACTGTTAGAAGCTAAGTGGACTCAATGAATTTAGCAGAATGTTTGCTGAATTTGGAGAGCAAGTTCTTCAGCACTCAGTTGGCATTCAATTCCAATCTGCAACATATACACACACCCACACAAATGAGAAACAGTCCAATGATTAGGGTTTTCATTTTTGTTTTATTTATTAATTTGTAGAGTTTGAAATTACTTGGCATCTTTCATTTTATTGATCGAATTGATTTCAAATTTTGTCCATGGGAATTTTTTTTTTTTTTACAAAGAGTAATAAATTTTCTGAAACATAAAGACAAAATGGCCAGCAAATGCATTCAATTCACAATTTCTAGACACCACACACCATTAATTTATGATACACACACACACACTTTATTATACTGATTTCCTGGTAGTTCTACAGTTTTATTATTTGCTAGTTTCTTAGTTCATGCATTTTTGGATTTTTGGGGTAACACATAAATGCTATTTTTGTATTTTTCTTAACCAAAAAAGTTAAGTACTAGTTGTATTCTCACTATATATGTTGAAATGTAACCTAGCTAACCGATGAAATTTTGAATTTTGGCACCATAAATTACTCTAACCAAACCCCATCTGTTCGACTTGATTTACATGTATATATGTACAAAAAAAAAAGGGAAAGTAAATGTACAAAAGGTAAAGACTCCTAGTTCAGTTACCCATATACCTCCAATGTATACATAATAAATCTAATATTTATTAATCTATTTCTAGGCTAATTTTTAAATGTATATATGTTTTGCTTTAATCTACATGATATATATCACACCCATTTTCACTTCATGCTGGTAGGAAATTAACTAATTAACTATATCCAGGGGCGGAGCCGGAAGTTTTTTAGCGGGGGACACGATTATATATATACGGTGTCATTTTAGATTAAAGTAGCACAACGATCTCTATGTAATATGATAATTATAAATTAAATTATGTTATTTTAAAATAACATGAATTCGATTTATAATCAAACATTATTATTTTTCCTCCATTAGAAATATAAATAAATAAACTAAATAGTTGAAGAAAAGAAAACTAACAAAATATGGATATAAAACGCAATTAATAAATATTTTGTCAATATTTAACTTGTTGTATTCTTAACATGTATTAGTGTATAACTAGATATAAAAAATTTAAACTTTCGTAACTTCTTACCAAATTATCAAAATAAGTAATATAACCTATGGTTTCGAAGCTCTCGAGATGATTTATAATATGTGAATGTCAATCTTGGTCGAAATAATCATTTGTTGGAAAAAGTTCAAGAAGGCTCTCTATACAGTAAAAGAAGGCTCTCTATACAGTAAAAGAAGAAGAAACAAATTAAAAATTACTTCTTTTTTATATATTTTAATAGGGTTGGCCAGGAAATTTAGTTTGATTGAGTCCATTGTCCTCATTTACTGAATTAAAGTTTGGGATGATTTTGCACTGCGCCTTAATTTCAAAAACATGAGCTATATATTTATCTAGGTCAAGATTTGGGGTCTCATTTTTTCAGACAGAATAAAAGGCGCCACTCTAAAAAATTCTAATAATAAATATTAAAAAAAAAAAGGCTAAATAGTGATAAAGATCATTAATTGAGGCATAAAAGTTTGCTAATTTAATGGATTTAAAATCAAATTATCATTTGTTCCTTAACTTTAAAAAGTGCCTACATAACTAGCTCAGTAGTTAACTAAAGAGTTGGCCGGATTAGGTAGAGATGTGGGTGAGCAAAAACGTACTTGTCCTTCTAGGTAGCACCTAAGTGAAAATGCATGGCTATACAAAGCAAAGAAAAAAGCTGCATCATTTATATAACATGGGTACCACCCATAAATTAAAGGGGACCAACAAAGTGTTGTACCTTTAAATCAGCAAAGACAAAGATGCTTCACCTAGTAAAATGTAAACCTACCTATCTAGCCACTAATTAGGTGTTCGTACACCTACATTTTATATATAAATCATGCATGTATGAAAGAAAAAAAAACCCACATTATAAGAACCTAGATTTAGAAATTCACACACACATATAAATCATGCATATATATATTGGGAAAAAAAAAGCCCACATTATAAGAACCTAAATTGAGAAATTCATGTGTGTGTGTGTATATATAAAATTGTTACCTTAATGGTGAATGAATTAAGTGCCATATCTTCAAGAGTGTTGATGTTAAGGTGGAGTATCTCCAGGGAGAGATCCTCTATTGCAGAGACTATCTTCACAACTTGGCCGGCAATCTTAGGAGACCTAGTCTTTAACACCAAGTTTGGTCCAGAAAACTTGACCTCCACCTCTGCGAGCGGCGACTTGGAGTTGGCAACAAGCTCATTGGAGGTGTCATTAATGGAGGAGGTGGAGGAGGAGCAAGGGGAGAGGTCAAGTGGGTAATTGGCCAGTGTGGGGGAGAGCGGTTGGATCCTGCAGGGCCTACTGTAAGGGCTCTCAGGCTGAGGTGTCCTAGGGCATATGGGTAGGTTAAGCCTTGGGCTTAGAGGTGGCTTCCTTGGGCTAAGGACAGCTGCAGGGGAGGGCCTTGGACTTGGGACATTGTTAAGCCTTGGACTTAGGACTTCACTGTACACTTTTCTTTGCTTCTTGGCTTCAAGAGACTGCAGGATTTGTTGAAGCTCACTTATGTAGTCCACAACTCCTCCTATTATGGACGCCTGATCTCCCTGATTAAAGACACACACACATATATATAATTAATTACTCCGTAATTAAACTAGATCGATATAATTAATTATAAATTAAATAATGAAAATTTAACATTAACTAAAGACGTGTAGATAACCTGCCGGCCAGAAGTGGATCACAACTTATTTCGGAAATAAATTTAAAACATGCATTCATGAAAGTTTGTGTATAATATAATTTGGTAGGTAGTGCCAAAATTAGTGAGGACCAAAATTTATTAACTTGCCTGAAATCAAATATTATGTACGTACGTACAATATATATATATATATATATATATATATATATATATATATGAAGAGAGTATGTTGTTGGAATGGATGATTCAAAAAGGTTGTATATAACTTAATTTGGATGGTTGCCTTTGAGGAAACCTCACCATCACTTTCACTACCCCCATCTCTATATATAAAAGAAAGAAAAGATTTCACCTTAATAACTATGCATGTCTACATAGGGAGTGAGGGGAGGTATAGGGAGAGAGAGTGTGTACGCGTTTGACATAGAAGCAAGGCATGAGAGTACGAAGAACTGATAAGTGCTCATTCATTTGCTTCCGGCGGTTTCTCTCAACCGCTATATGAGACATCTTCACCCCACCTTCGTTCGCCTGAGCATCCTCCCCCACCTTCCGCCTCTTAGTGCCTTTCGGCGACAAGTACTCCTCAAACTCCTCTGCCTGATCACCACCGCCACCAGCCGGTGCTGCAGGAGAAGGAGGCAGGGTAGTGGGTTGGGTGTTGCGGGGCGGCACTGCAGGGGAGGTCACCTCCTCTAGGCTCTCCAAGATGCTGAAGAGGTCATCGGCGTCCCCAAACTCAGGGTCGTCGAACCACTTGCATAGACTATCTCCCATCTCAAAACAGTACTCCTCCCAAAGCTAGGTGAGATCTAGAAAGAGGAGTGGGAGAAGATCGATTGAGATCGGTGAAAGGGACGGAGCGAATGTAAGGAGAGAGAGCAATCAACGTCAATGAAAATAGAGGGGGAGGGTGAGAGAGGAGGAGGGATTTACTGCTGAAAGCTTCGCCTGAAATTTCGGGCGAGGTATATCAATATCACCATGTACGTAACGTAAGTATATGTATACCTTTCAAGCTTAGGTTTTGTGAGTGAGAAAGAGAGAGAGGGCGCTTGGTGTTTGTAATTTTGTATAGGGTTTCTAGTAATATATATAGGGCATCAGCTATCTCTATAGAAGAGTGTGATATGGATGAGAGATTCTAATTTCTATATATGTGAATTTATAAAATTTTGGTGAAGAGTTACTACAGCATTTATGGCACCCAATGTTTTTATTTTTAGGATGAATGAGGTTTATACGTTGCCAACCCGGAAAATTTTGGTGAAGAGTTACTATACAGTAACTTCAACAAATTCTACTCCCCCCGGTAAATACCTAGCTCTAGCTAAAACCAAATAAAACACTAGATTCAACGATTATATTAGCGAAGGGGGAGGCAAAGTTTTATAAAAATCGTTGATTCGTTGTTGATATATTTTTTTAATAATATGTTTATCAAAACTATAAGATTTTAAATTAAACGATTATATTTTATTTTGAATATATATATTTTTTAGTACAAAACACAATGTTTTTTCTTTCAAAACGGTGATCTTTTAATTTAAAGTTGTGTTATTTTATATTTTTTCTCTCTTTAAATGATAATCGATAACAACATTTTTGTTCTCTTAACATGCACTAACGTGTAACAAGATATACAAACTTTAAATTTGCATAATTTCTTATATAATTATCGAATTTAGTAATATAACCTCTTGTTTTGAAGCTTTTTGGTTGAAATATATTGCCAAAATATCAAATTAAGTAAAATATAAAAGACATTTGAAATAATTAATCTGTGTTTAACTTTCAAACGGTCATAACTTTTTATTCGTTTATCGGATTCAGGCTTATAATATATCAGAACGAAGCTATGACGCGTAAAACAAATATAGGCGATTCGTTGGATGAAGGGGAGGCGTATGCTCCCGCTTGCCCCGCCTAAATCTGTCAATGACTAGACTCAATGTATGAACGGTAAATACCTAGCTCTAGCTAAAACCAATTAAAAGACTAGACTCAATGTATGAAAAGGGGAATAGATCACACTTCTGTTCTTTTTTTTTTTCTTTTTTTTTTTAAATTAGTGCGATTGGAATGTATTAATATAATATTTTAAAATTTCATCTATTATATATAAAATAAAATATGAGAAAAATAATAAATCTGAATTAAAATATTAGAATTAAAATCATTACAATTAAAATATTAAGGAAATATAAAATGAAATTAATATAGATATAAATTAAATAAAATCTATGAAACAATTAATTTTAATTTTATTAATTTTTTTACAAGAAAAATCTACATATAAATAAATTAACACCTATCACATATTTATCTATTTAAATTTTTGGCAAAATAGTTTTTATTTATAGTTTTATCAATTAACACACACATATATATATATATATATATATATTTATTTATTTATTGTGCCTTATGATAATTTTTTAGCGAGAGATTTTTTTTCCTTTAAAATCAACCACAACACGCCACGGAAGAGGTTCACTTGTATATGTGGATCAACTAAACTGTCTAATCGATCACAGAAACTCAGAAAGCACTTGCCCAATATCGCCGAGAAAGCACTTGCCCAATATCGCCGATAATCACCAAGATATTGCTAAATACTCCATAGTGTTGTGGATCAATTTTAAACTCTTACTATTCATAACACCACATAACTCGTGTATATACTGTATTACTAAAAAAATTTAAAACTATTTTTCCTTCCCCAAACCTAAGATTAGGTAATTCCAATTTCGGTAAGAAGTGAAGAAAGAATACTGTTAACACTGTTAGAATGTAATTTAAGATTCCTAATCTAGACTTATGTTAGCTTAAGTTAGCTATGTTCATGTAATGCAGTTGCTGTAAGCAATGCAGTTGAAGTTCAGTTTAGGTTGTCTTAGGAGATCCACTATCTAGGAAGTTATGTTAGCAAGTTAGTGGAGTAGTGGGTGTGTGTTGCAGTTAAGTTTGTATGGGGTATGTAAGACAGTTTTCAATGAAATTAAGAAGTAAGGCAGTTTGTGAATTTGAGTGTTCTCTTCTGTGTGCTACAGAAGAACAACTCAGCTCTCTTTCTCTCTAATTTGTTAAGTGTTCAAAGGTCAAATTGGTGGTTGAATTCCCTTGCTTAGTTAACATTTGGTATCAGAGCAAAACACAAATCTGTGTTTCTGGGTTCGAATTTGGGTGTGAGAGTGTGAGATCAAAACACAAAGGGAAACACTTGAGTGAAGTTCTGTTTGAATCAAGATGCAGAACAATAGCAATGGGAATTTGAGCAGCCCTCAGTTGCCCGTCTTCAAGGGAATTAACTACCATTTTTGGAGCCTAAAAATGACCACCTTGTTCAAGTCACAGGAGGTCTGGAGTCTTGTTGATCAGGGGCTTGAGGATGCAAATCCTCTAGAGCCAGATCAGGCATTAAGAGAGAAGAGAAAGAAGGACTCCAAGGCACTGTATATGATACAGTCAGCCTTAGATGATGAGGTTTTTCCAAGGATTGCTGCATCAACTACAGCTCATGAGGCTTGGGAGGTTCTCAAGCAAGAGTATATGGGAGATAGGCGTGTGATCACTGTCAAACTGCAGTCACTAAGGAGAGAGTTTGAAACTTTGGTGATGCAAGAGAAAGAGACAGTTCAAATGTACCTATCTAGAGTGCCAGCCATTGTCAATCATATGAGATCATATGGTGAGAACATGGGTAGTGAAGTTATTGTGAGCAAAGTGTTGAGGAGTCTAACCAAGAGGTTTGACCATGTAGTTGCAGCTATAGAGGAGTCCAAAGATCTGTCTGTGTACAGATTTGAAGAGCTAGCAAGTTCCTTGCAGGCTCATGAGGATAGGTTGACAAGAACAGGTGATCAGAAAGAAGAGAAAGTGTTTCAAGTAAAGGATGAAACCTCAAAGGGAAAACCTGAGAGTTCATCAAGCAGAGGAGGTTCTAGAGGTGGTTATAGAGGAAGAGGTGGCCAAAGAGGAGGCTACAGAGGCCGAGGAGGTAGAGGCCAAGGAAGATCACAAGGAAGTGGTTCAGGAAGAGGGAACAGCAATGATCAGGGGAGAGATCAGTGGAAGGATTCATCTAGGAATCAAGGAGGTGAATCAAGGTCTTACAAGAGTAACATAAAGTGTTATTATTGTAAGAAGTTTGGTCACAAGGAGGCATTTTGTTGGGAAAAGCAAGAGCATGAACAAAAGGGTGTAAACTACTCTGAGAATTGTGAGAAGGATGACAGGCTTTTCATGGCATTGGCATCAGTTAAGGAAGAGGCCAGTAGCTTGTGGTATTTGGACAGTGGATGTTCAAACCATATGTCTAGTTCAAAGAAGATGTTCAAGGAACTGGATGAAGCCAAGAAAGGGAGAGTTAGGCTTGGAGATAACAAGGTTCTTGAGGTGGAAGGAAGAGGCACATTGGCTGTGAGGAGTGTCCCAGTAGCAGAGAAACTTCTCTATGATGTGCAGTATGTGCCAAAGCTTGCTCATAACTTGCTAAGTGTTGGGCAGCTTCAAGGGTCAGGTTATTCTCTTCTATTTGATGAAGATGTGTGTGTGATCGGAGAAAAGAAAACTGGTCATGTGATTGCAAATGTTTCAATGACCAAGAATAGGTTGTTCCCTCTGGATTTGTCAAGCAGTGTTGGCAAAGTGATGACAGCTAAGAGTGATGAAAGCACTATGCTGTGGCATCAAAGATATGGACATCTAAATGTCCAAAGTTTGAAGATGCTGAACTCTGGTGGAATGGTTGAAGGAGTGCCTAAGATTGGAGAGCTAGAGCTGTGTGAAGGGTGCATCTATGGCAAACAAATGAGAGGATCATTCTCAAATAGAGATGCATGGAGAGCTGGAGAGTGTTTGGAATTGATTCATGCAGACTTGTGTGGACCAATGCAGACTGAGTCTCTAGGTGGAAGCAAGTATTTTTTCCTTCTCACAGATGATCATAGCAGGATGAGTTGGGTCTATTTTCTGAGACTGAAGTCAGAAGCATTTGATTGTTTCAAGAGGTTCAAAGCTCTAGCAGAAAAGCAATCCGGATTGATGGTGAAGGCACTGAGAACTGACAGAGGAGGAGAATTCATGTCCTATGAGTTCATGAATTTTTGTGAAGAGAATGGAATTAGAAGAGAGTTGACAGCTCCTTATACACCAGAGCAAAATGGTGTGGCTGAGAGGAAGAATAGGACTGTGGTGGAGATGGCAAGAAGCATGTTGAAGGCTAGAGGAGTTCCAAATCAGCTTTGGTGTGAAGCTGTAGCTACTGCAGTCTATGTTTTGAATGTCTCTCCTACTCGAGCTGTATTGGGAAAGACACCATTTGAAGTGTGGAGAAAGAAGAAACCATCAGTGAGCCATTTGAGAGTATTTGGATGTGTGACTTACACACTGAAAAATTTGAGATCAAAGTTGGATGAGAAAGCTGAAAAGTGTGTGTTTATAGGCTATGCAGCTCAGTCAAAGGCATATAAGCTATATAATCCAGTGAGCAAAAGAACTATTGTTAGCAGAAATGTGATCTTTGATGAAGGAGTAAGCTGGGAGTGGGAGACAGAAGAAGGTGATCATGTGATAAGGAGAACTGTGCCAGTTGACAGTTCAAATGAAGAAACTGAAGATGATGATATGTTTGATGATGATGATCATCATGGGAATAATTCTCCAGCAACACCAGTGCATCAACAAAGCTCCTCAAGCAGTGCAAACTCATCACCTTCAAGCTCCTCTAGTGAAACTCCTCCAAGGAGGTTTAGATCTCTTGTTGATATCTACAATGACTGTGGCTTTGCCCTCACAGTTACAGATCCTGGGAGCTTTGATGAGGCTAAGGATAGTAGTAACTGGCAAATGGCTATGGAAGAAGAGATGAAGGCCATTCAGAAAAATGAAACCTGGGAATTGGTTGACAGGCCACAGGAAAAGAATGTTATAAGTTTGAAATGGGTTTTCAGGACTAAGTACAAGACTGATGGTAGTGTACAGAAGTTCAAAGCAAGGTTGGTGGCTAAGGGGTATGCACAAAAGGAGGGAATAGATTATGAAGAGACCTTCTCTCCAGTGGCTAGGCTTGAAACTGTAAGGGTTTTGCTAGCTTTGGCAGCTCAATGGAAGCTACCAATCTATCAGTTAGATGTGAAATCAGCTTTCCTAAACGGAGAACTGCAAGAAGAGGTATTTTTGGAGCAACCTCTGGGATTTGTCAAGAGTGGAGAAGAGGAGAAAGTGTACAGGTTGAGAAAGGCTTTGTATGGCCTAAAACAGGCTCCAAGAGCCTGGTACAGTAAGATTGATGCTTTCTTTCTTCAACATCAATTTATGAGAAGTGAAAGTGAGCCAACCTTGTATGTGAGAAAGAAGGTGAGCACAGGAGATTTCATTGTGGTTTGTCTGTATGTGGATGATATAGTGTACTTCAGCAACTCACCTGTGATGTTGGGACAGTTCAAGAAGGCTATGACTTCAGTGTTTGAAATGACAGACTTGGGATTGATGCAATATTTTCTTGGACTGGAAGTGAGGCAGAGCAGTGAAGGCATCTTTCTTTGCCAAGAGAAATATGCTACTGATATGCTCAAGAAGTTCAACATGGAGAATTGTGATGTAGCTCAGACTCCTATGAACACTAATGAAAAGCTGAGAAAAGAAGATGGAACTGCAGGAGCAGACGAGAAAGAGTACAGGAGTTTAGTTGGAGGTTTAAACTACCTCACTCATAGCAGGCCTGATATTGCTTATGGTGTTAGTGTTGTGTCAAGGTATATGCACAACCCTACAAAACAACACTTGAGAGCAGCAAGAAGAATTCTGAGATATGTTGTTGGCACTGTGAAGCATGGTATATGGTATGAGCATGTGGATGAGCTCAAGCTTAGAGGCCACACAGATAGTGATTGGGCTGGATGTTTGGATGATAGGAAGAGCACTTCAGGCTCTGTATTTGATCTGGGTTCTGGAGCTATAACTTGGAGCTCGAAGAAACAAGATACAGTTGCATTATCATCCTCAGAAGCTGAGTATGTTGCAGCTGGAGCAGCAGCAAGACAAGCAATGTGGTTGAAGAAGCTGCTGCTGGACTTAGGGTGTGATCACACAGATGCAATTGAACTATGGTGTGACAACCAGTCAGCTATTGCTATGACAAGGAACCCAGTGTTTCATGCAAGAACTAAGCACATAGAAGTGCAGCATCACTTTATCCGAGTACTGGTGGCAGAAGGTAAGGTGGTGCTCAGGTTTTGTGGAACAAACAATCAAAATGCAGACTTGTTTACCAAGTCTTTGAATGGTGCTAAGCATTACTATTTCATGGAGAAGATTGGCATGGGGGAACTTAAATTAAGAGGAGGTGTTAGAATGTAATTTAAGATTCCTAATCTAGACTTATGTTAGCTTAAGTTAGCTATGTTCATGTAATGCAGTTGCTGTAAGCAATGCAGTTGAAGTTCAGTTTAGGTTGTCTTAGGAGATCCACTATCTAGGAAGTTATGTTAGCAAGTTAGTGGAGTAGTGGGTGTGTGTTGCAGTTAAGTTTGTATGGGGTATGTAAGACAGTTTTCAATGAAATTAAGAAGTAAGGCAGTTTGTGAATTTGAGTGTTCTCTTCTGTGTGCTACAGAAGAACAACTCAGCTCTCTTTCTCTCTAATTTGTTAAGTGTTCAAAGGTCAAATTGGTGGTTGAATTCCCTTGCTTAGTTAACAAACACGGCTGGGCCGGTGGGGTCAAGAAGCTAGAGGAGAGATCGTGTGCTGGCCCACATACGGGAGACACGAACAACATATAAACTCGAACGGGATTCCATCTCAAAACCAATTGATAATGAGAGGAGTATTCCTTCAACCTTATATGTTGTTCAAGTATTCTCTATACCGATGTGGGACAACCACATTCCAACACACTCCCTCAAGTGCAACGGCATTTTTAGCCAACAAGTTACACTTGCCACATCCGTTTAAATGAGAACCAATGCCCGTGACATGTCAACAAGATCAGCAACCCCACTAATCTGAAGCCCATACCGCAACTAGCCGAACCTGGATCTGATACCATGGTAACACGGCTGGGCCCGGTGGGGTCAAGACGCTGGAGAGGGAGATCGTGTCTGCGGGCCCACATACGGGAGACACGAACAACATATAAATCCGAACGGGGTTCCGTCTCAAAACCGATTGACAATGAGAGGAGTAGCCCTTCAAACATATATGTTTTTCAAGTATTCTCTATATAACCGATATGTAGAACAACCACATTCCAATTTCGAGGCGGTGCAAATCCTCTGCCCAACAACTCGCTCCATAACCCCGTTCTACAAAATTATTTTATCATTAAATTAATATTAAAAAAACTAAATATATATATATATACATAGCTTCTACATACTTATTATTACATATTTGGAAAAAAATCTTAAAAAATAAACTTACAAAAATTATAATAATTTATAAGAGATAGAAAGATTTTTTTTCAATATATATTTTTTAAATTCGATTTTTGAAGATTTTTTTCAAATATGTTACAATAAATATGTAGAAGCTCAATATATATTTTTAAAATTTTTGAATATTAATTTAAAGATAAAATAATTTTATGTGATGGAATTGTGGGGCAAAAAGTTAGAACAGGAGATTTTCCGGGATTTCGGGGAGGGTGACATCAACAACGATGTCGAAGGGGTGTCATATCCCGCCCACTGCCCTCCGATTCATTTAATTTCCAAGTTTACATGTCTGTGTCACCCTATTTTCCCTTTGAATTTCTCATTTCTCTGTTTAGTTGGTAATTTGAAGGGAGCGATCGAGAGGCTATTGACGTATTGATAAGATAAAAACATGTAAATTAGTTAAGTCCTTTTATAATTTGTAAAACATTTACAAATCAGGCCACTTCTCTAACCCTCCTCTACTGTCATCACCAATTCGCCGCCGCCGCCCCCGCCCCCCCAAGCCTTTCCACAACTGCAACATCAAGGTTTTCGGCTCCCACCAGGCTCTCAACATCTACCAGGCTAGCCACCGCAAGGCTATCGGCATCTATCAGGCCAGCCAACGCAAGGCCCTCTCCAACCCCAACGACAAACCCTTATTACCCCCGATTGAAATTGCTCTTCGTCAGTCGTCACATACAAGAAAGTGAAGAGCGCGCCCCTAGCTAGATCATATTTTTGCGAAGAAAAATCCTTTTCCAGATTCAAATATAACCGGTGAATATCAACATATCCTTCAATTCTTGATTACTCCATTCAACCTTTTCCTGTTTTGTTTTCAGTCCTTTTCTTTGTGCTATTCTAGGTATGCAATCGGTGCTTGATATTGGAGTTCTTATTATTGACTTGAATCCTTCCTTATTTTGATTACTCCATTCAACCTTTCCCTCTATTACCCGATCGAAATTCCTTTTCTGCGCAAAAATATCGAAGGTGGTAAGAGTCGGGCGAACTCGTCAGCTTTTTTAGAAGATCGAGGAGACAAATCTCCACTTTGTCGCATCCCATCAATCGAGCAAGAAGGGGATCGAGAGCCGTGGGAACGTCGACAACATTTCAACCTTAAGCCCTCTGTTTGCAATTTTGTTTAAAAAAACTATTGCCAATAGTCTTTTTGTATCTTGCATAAAGTATAAAACCACCCTTTATTCAGAGTTATTTGCAAATAACTACCGTTTATTAAAAAAAAAATTATAAATAACCATTCATATGCAAATTGGTTGCAACTAACCACTCATGCAGTCATGCGCACTTTTCTTGTTAGAAAAAGGAATCGATTAACCTTACCCTATTTAAATGCAATTTATCGAACAAAAATACACAACTAAAAAAAAGCAATTCGTGGAAAACGAAATAAAAAAAAAAGTCCAAGCAAATCCAATTTCTAGTTTAGGAGTTAGAATTATCTATATACACCATTTCTCTATCACAAAATCAATGGAACTCACCATTAATGTCATTTGATGGCCAATTGGAGAGCCAATAGAATAGAAAATCCATTGACACAATATAGGATTTCAACACAATTCCCGTATCCAAAGATTGATCAAAGGGATTCACCGTAATTCTTGAGTCTAGAACACTCGGTCACGGCTAGCAGCTTAAACCTCATGAGTCATGGTGGAGAAGGCATAGGCACTGCCCTAGTGTGGAGGAGAAGGTGAAGTGGCGCCCTGACCGTGCTCTGATCCTATCTCATCTCGACGACGCTGTCAAATCGGAGGAGGAGAAGGAGGTGTCGGATCGGATCGGCGACTCTGCTCCAATCCAATTACCATTGTTTGAGCTCTTCTTCTTCAAAGGGGAGGAAGAGATCCGACCATCCATGACCCTAATTGACACCACAGCGAGTCCAATTTTCGTTCGGGGATGGAGATTTGATGGAAAACGAAAAGGTGGATGGTGATCAAATTGACGAAAAATGAGAAATAGGATTGAGAATCAACCGAAAACAAGAGCCGTGATAGAGATTAGATCGACGAAAAATATGAACAAGGATGGAGATTCGACCGAGAACAAGAACGTGAATGGAGATCTGATGGAAGTGAGAGAGAGAGAGAGGTTGGGGGACTCAGAGATGTAAACATGAGAAGTCGAGAGGTTTGGGTGAAAGAGGAGGGTGAATTTTAGTAAACCTTCTTTCTTTAGGGTAAACAATGGGTTTAATCCATTGAGGTCCAAAACAGTAATAATCCATTGAGGGATTAAACCAAACACATTTTTATGGACCAAGGTCTAATATTCCTTTCCCTTGTATGATTTTTAGTCAAACAAAAAAGTTCTAAGAGCATAAAATATGACATAGATCCGGGGAAAAAATCTAGAGAGAAGGCCCCTGCCTTCTCTCTAGAATTTGGGGAAAAAATTTCAGTCTAATTTCTTCTCAAAACTCCTAATTTCTACCCTCCTTCACATGTTCCCCAAATCAAATCTGATTTTGGCCATATTCAATCCCCCCATTGAAAACCTCTTTGTGAAATCAGGGCTTCTGCTCTCTCTATCTACCAATCATTTGATGGTTTCGGTCTCGATCGTCCTGCTGGGTTCTCCTACTACGTTGCAATGCGGCTTGGCCGGACTTCTTGCTGCCGATCGGACTGATCATCTAGTCTTCGTCGCGCTCTGTCTTCTCGCATCTTTGCCGGTGGGTTGTCGCCGTCGATCGTTGTCGGGGTGGTCTGGTGGTGGGTGCGGTGTGGTGATGGATGCTGATTGCCGTCGTCGCCGTCCTGTTCCGGCCACGCTCTCGTCGTCGGTTCCCTGTTGTTCCTGTCGAGGGGCTGCTCCTTGGCGTGCAAGGCTAAGTTTAGTCCTTGCACGCCAAGCTTGGTAACATGAAATTAAAAAAAAAAAACCATATACTTATTTTTTGAGATTCAAATCTTTTGGCTTAATTTTTGCTGTTGGGATGCTCCTTGGCGTGCGGCCTTGCACGCCAAGTTTGGGTACTACACAAAAAAAAAAGAAAAAAAAAAAGAAGCCTTCGGGTTTTATTAAGAACCCGAATCGGGTTTTTGATATTGTCCCGATAGGGTTTTGACCTTTGAGTATAACCACCCGAAAGAGTTTGAGAAAATCCCGTAAGGGCTTGTCGATACTTTTGTAGGTGAAAGTTTGTTGGCGTTTTGTTCGAGCAGTTTGCGGCTCTGCTTCCGATGTTTTTAGGCGATCTTCTGCTTGGTTGGGGGGCGTGGAGTCTGTAGTCGGGTCTGGCTGGGGTCGTGGTGGTGCGCTCAAAGGCGACTCCGTATTCGGGATAGAGTTTCCTTGGAGTTCGTCTGCACTACCCACATGAGTTAGTGTCCTGCTGTACTACTGGCCCGCGGTGCTACTGTTCGGTGGTGCTTGGCTGCGTTCTCCGGTGGCTTCCTCAACTTTTCGGGTGGTTGATCTTCTTGGAACGTTTGTTGTAGAGTTTATTTTTGTTTGGTTCATTACGCCTATTATTGTATTTCGGTTTCTATTTTTAGATTGCACTTATTAGACGGTTTGCCGTTTGCCGACTTCGATCGGCCTCTCGATGAGTCAGGCCTGTCTGACCTTCGAATTTTTACCTAATAAAAAAAAAAAAGTTCTAAGAGCATATTTATCACTTAGCCCAGGACCGAGCTCACCACTTACTTTTTAACTGCCACATTAGCTTATGAGCCTCAACCCAAATTTTCCCTTTTTCATCAAATTATTAGTAAGCCCCGTCCCGGGCTCACTGCTTACCTTTTTTGTTTATCTATTCCTTTTTTCCTTCAAATAAACAAAGCTATTATTATTATTATTATTATTATTATTATTATTATTATTATTATTATTATTATTATTTATTATTTATTTATTTATTATTATTATTATAGACAAACCGATTACAAGAAATTATTATTATTATTATTATTAGTTATTACTTAATCTTTTTTTAATAATAATCCTATAAAATGAGAATAATTCAACATTACATAGAACAATAATAAGAAATTAAAGTTCCAAGTGAGTATATGGGTATTTAAATGTGTGAATTTTTTTAAACAAACATATGCAAAATGAGTGTTTATGGGTATATAAAAATAAATTATATTCAAAAATAATTTTTTTTTAATATTACTTGGAAAACACATTTAAAAAAAATAAACATTGTTGCCACGTGGCACGCTGCGAGGCAACCACGTGGCAGCGCTTCCTTTGTTGTACAATATGGTGAAACACATCAATTTGGCCCCAAGGTAAGAAGTGGCCCACATTTGACACAAAAAAAGGGCTCATCTCCAAGTGTATGTTCAATCGGGCTCACTTCCAAGTATGTATTTGTTGCCTTTTTCTTTTTCTTTTTTTGATGAGATGTATCATTGGTGAGCCTTTGGGGTCACCAATAAACCCACTCTAAGTAAACTAAATTTTTCTTATACGCATAATTTTATTAACAAAATCCCTAATTCAATAAACAAATAATTTTTTCTTGATTTTTTACCTATTATTTTATTTTTGTAAAAATGGGGCGGGCTGAAGCAGACCCTGGGTCTTCCCCTAGTTGGCTTACGACAAAGACTAACTCCAATGGTTAAGTGTGTGAATGCACATATTTGTACAAGGTGTTTAAAAATGCACACCACCTTTTGATATTTTACTCCATTGGTGAAATGTGTATTTCATATACACCCATCTCTAAAAAAAACATGATTACATATATTAAAAAGAAAAAAAGAAAAACTTAAAAACAACCAATAGAAATGACCCTTATTTTATTGAAAAGTGCTAAAAGTTTTTGCACACGAGGGAGGAGCTTCAATTTCCACGACAATTTAAAGGACGCTATCTGAATATCGTCGTCGGTGGCCAGCGAGAACCACAGTCGGCGATCGCAAGACGCCATTGATCGAGTTCCTACGCGGCGGTTTTGATCGGATCTTCAATAAATCTATATTTTCAAATTTAAATATATATTTCCACAACTTGCAAACCCCGACTTAAATAACGAAGTGGTCGGGGATAGCGACACCATTGATCGATTTGTGATTTCGATATTCGATTGTATCTTGGCGGCGAGACTCTTCTGGTGTGGTTTTTGTCTAGATTTATGTGTCTGGATTTAGGTTCTCAAAAGACGACGATGCCGTGGACCGAAGGCTTGCTCAGGACTTGGTGATGATTGTCCTTTAGGATCCGGCATACACTCTCGTGTTTTATTTTTTGTCCATTGAAGATCCTTGGTGTAGAAGAAGGGAAGTGCATGAGTGAGTTTTTTTTATAAAAATTCATACATGTTTAAAGCAATGAGATTGCTTAATTCTTTCGTTTTCACACGAAACCTTGCCTATAAATGTTATATATAGGGGTTAGTTATCTTGTACACAACATTTATCATGTACACATGTCTTATCGTGTACACAGAAATTCTTTGTCTATTTGTTCATGATTATTCATCTATTTTCTTATGATTATTCATCTATAATTATGTAATTATTCATTCGTATAAATAGTGTAAAAAAATTGTACATATTCTAACGAATAATCTCTCAATACCACCGAATAATTTCATTTCACCGTATATCTCAATACCAACTAATAATAATAAGTTAATTTTAATCTAATATATTAATTTTCTTAATTCAATGGACCAAATTTATTAACATAATACGTACATTTGATATATTGTCCATAAAAAAGAGGTTTAGTAGTGCCCACATCCACTTTGTAACGCAAAATTATATTTTGAAGAAGGATAAAAAACACGACATCTTATTTTATAAGAATAAATAAATAAATGCATATTCGTATGCTGAGGTTCGGTACACATAAAGAGACCGTTAAGATAATCCAACATATCTATATTTATATCCCTGAAATAAATTGAAGGTAAATTAATTGCTTTTGCAAATTAAATGGATTTTATTGAAGCGCCCGCTTTCGTAAGCTTCAAGGTGTATATAGCGTACGTACCGGCCAATTAATTCATTGCCAAACGTTTCTATGTGACTCATCAAATTTAGCTATTTGATTGATCGAGTTGCATATAGCGTCAGAAGATGCCGATTTAGCAATTTACCGATCACCAATAAATACAGCCCCAAGTACATGGTTTAAGCCAAGGTGCCGTATTACTTACTCCCTCTGTTCGGCAAAACTTGTTATTTTAGGATGTTAGTTTTGTTCAAAAAAACTTGTCATTTTATATATTTTTGTTTATACTTTACTAAAATGCTCTTGATTTGATTGATGTGTTGTGATTTGTAGTTTTTGATAAAGTAAAAAGTAGAATAATAATTGAGGGTAATTAGTAAAAAAGAAGTGTAATTATTAGTTTTATTAAAAGTTGTGTGGAGAGTTAAGATGACAAGTTTTGCCGAACGGAGGGAGTATTACGTATTATCAGAGTTTTGGCTTCCAATTTGGTTAATGAATCTTTACCGTATCTTATTGTTTCCATTTGAAAAATTAATTATTTTTTAACTAAAAACGCATTTGTTACTAACTAGGTTTGTCATCATGTATATAATTCATATGCACTTTAAACCAATCTAAAACAAATCCATAAGTTTAACGGACAAATATGTATAATAATGTCTCACTTAAAGTAATTACTTTAAAAAAAATACAGCATCCTAAAATATTTGCAACTCCACATGTTATATTGAAATCTCGTAGCTAGTAAACAGAAGATTCATTATGAAACAACATCAAGCTCATTAATTAGTCTCACCTTCATCAATGCATCTAATTCAACTCAACCTCTTTTGTTCCTTCCATTGATTTCACTACAATAAAAAAAGCAGATCAACCAAATAAATAACTGAGCAAGAATTATTAGAACTTTCATAAAAAAAGACTGTAATTGCAGACAATGACATTCTGAAAGATAGCATCTCTTGCAGATAATGACATCGATTAGTGGAAATCATACAAGCAACATTTGAGATAACCCACTGTTCGGAAATTGAGTTATCATATTGTACACATATAGTAACTTATAAGCCTAAACAAAAGTCAAAGCAAGATGTTAAGTAGGCCTTGCACGAATTCAAGTTGACAGCAACTCTCAACCCAAACGACAAGAACCCCAAAAATGTTCATCTCAAATTGAAAACTTATAAATTCTCATTTTCAATCAAAACCCGGAAAAAGAAGAAAAAAATAAATCAATTCAAGTTGAAGCCTACTAAATCTCAACATTTGAAAAATTACTTAAAAATTTAACACAAATTATAGCACAAACCATTAATATAATCAATGGACATTAGCTTGAATAAAAAATGAAGTATTTTTCAAACATGGAGATGGCATGGATCGACAAAGAAAGGAGACCTCCGACTCCGATGATGCTCAATAGTGGAGGCAAGCATGAGATGTCACAAGGAAGAGATGGTGGATGAGAGGGAGGAAGAGATCTGAGAGTAAAACGGATTGGCCGGTTCTTCATCATATCATCTTGGTTACCTTGGTTATCTCATGGTATCTGGTCCTTCCGTCTCTTCCCTGAATCCCTGGCCATACTATCAACTAACCAAATTTATATATATATATATATATATATATATATATATATATAATGCAAACCTTTCCAAAGAGGTTGTAGAATACGAGTATATGACGACTTTGGCTATCTCGAATCTATAACTACCATAGATTCGTCAGTTGTTCACTCTATTTTTTCTCTTATGTTTCAACTTTATTTGGTTTTATAATTTTAACACGAACGAATTATGAATATGTTTGTATTATTTTTTAAAATTTTATTAATGATTATTGAACACGTGTCAAATTGTGGGGCAAATGGATCGTAGATCGGTTCCAACTAAGTGCACATAGCACTTAATCTACGCGCATATAGCAACAATCTTTCCTAAATCAAAACATAAATACAATATCTTCATTTATCAGTAATTTCATACATCCAAACAAAAGAAATAGTGGTCACTACCATTGCAGTATTCATCCCTCTCTAAGAAGTGAAAACTTTCTTTATCCCAAACCCAGTCTCATCTTACACTCAAGCATGCAACTTCTTTCTCTATGAAGTTTAATGTCAACTGTAGAAATGGATCACTACAACCCAAACATGACTTAGCTATGTCCACCGGCTTCATGCAGATGCCTACAACTTCATTGGTCACATGTCGGGCATCAACCAAAGCATAGAAGTTGTCGTCAAATAATTGAAGTGGCACAAAGTGAGGCAAGGTTGGATCAAGTATGAATATTATGATACTTTGGACATCATTATGGCATGGACATGAATTAAGAACATGATCATGCTTCGCACACTCGGTTTTGTTGATGATTAATCTAGATTATACACATAGTAAACAACCAAGAGCTGTTAAAAAAGTATAATATGAGAAATTTTTCATTGAACTCTAGGAGCAAACTCCTCATATTACTAACAAAACATATTCTCACATCTCAACCTCTCAGCATTATCATAAATAGTGTCTATCCATAATCATAGCACTGATTGGGCCCGAAATGTCTACCATTTTCTTCTGATTTTTTTTTTCAAATTCGATAAACAAGTAAATTTCAGTAAGCAAGCAACTAAAGTAGGAGCTGACTTAGAGAGTACGGATCACCTACCTTGAAAGACAATGTTATGCAGTTGCAAGCTTCAAGAGCCAGACTTCCATGAGCGACATTGGAAAGATAATATATATATACCTTTGACTATTCTTGTTGAAAGACGTCGACTATACTCTGAAGCATACATTCAGAAAAAATGATATGAGCTCCTCATGGTAGGAGGAATCACCAAAAAAGAACATGTCATTGCCCAGAACCTGCAATTATCATACAAAATGCGATTATGCCCTAATAAAAGGAAGAAAGAAATATTGCTGACAGAGTTTCTTCAACAACAACTTTATGTTATATAACGTTGTATATAGATATATATTATAGAGAAGAGGGCTTTAGAATGAAATTTAGCAAACATTAGGTTCACTCAAAAAAGGATTTCAAAATGAAAGCCATAAATACTGAGGATTTCACGTGACAGCTTCAGAAACAATGGATATGATCTCAGAAAAAACGGAACATAAACAAGGTCAAATTTTAGTTTAAGGAATGAATGCATATATCTTGACCCCCTAGACCCCGCCTTGGACTGGGTTGATGTTGTTTGTTGTAAACAAGGTCAAATTTTCTAAATGGGCAAAAGAGTAAGCTAATGAGATGATCAGTTTAGAGCTCAATATTCTTGAATACTCGTACACTAGATTCGATGAGCTCTTTTTTTTATTCCAAAATAGATCAAAGAAGTGAATTAAAAAAACCCATAGAAATAAAATCAAGGAGATGAGAAATTGAGAAAGAGGATCAAACCTTTGAATGTTTTGAGGTTTTTAAGAGGCGACATAGCCAAATACATCTGTTCTATACTTGAACTTAGTGCAAATGCAATTGGTTTGAAAATAAAAATAGAATGTCCAGATAATGAGTGTCCCTAATATAAGATAATACACATTCCACTTTACTGAATTATTTTGTTCCATTCAAAAATCATCTAAGGAGAAACGATCACGAGTTGGGGTTCAGGTTAATTAGCTTAGACTGATCCAATGCTATAAATGAGGACACACAGGTTTGTGTATTAAAGAATCAACATACTGCAAAGGTGCATTCATCTTATAGACGAATCACAAACACTAAATCACAAATATATATATATATATATTAACACACTTCATTCGGATTTGGGTATTCAATACCGTCGTTAAGATGCTCAGTTGATTCCTTTCCCTAATTGAAAATCGATTGATAATTAGTTTGTGACAGATAACAAGATAGCAAGCATCGATTCTTAACATTTATGTAATGAGAGCCAAGACAGGGGAATACATGAAATCAGTAGTACATGGTTGAAGAAAGAAGGCGTCAATAGAAAAGACTAAAGTTGTTAAAGTTGATAGATTTGAAAAATTAATAGATACATGTATGAGACCTAAATAAGTATGTGAATGAGTCCTTTTTGTGGTAGCGGGAATGACAAAACATAGCAAATGTTCAAGTATTGATTTTGCAAAGCCCGTAAAGAACAATAAGCATTTTTTTGGTCGAAAATGAGCAAGCATTAAATTTAACTACAAGAACTAATCCACAACCATAGAGGAATTAAAATTAGTTGAACGAAAAGCATACAAGATTGTTTTAATTATAGGGAAATGATACATACTTGTACCGAACCCTGTATAGCCTTTAGCTTGGACCTTTGACACATCTTCAATCCAGTGCCAATCATTTTCCATCGGCTCCTTCCTTTGAAGAAGCATCCTTGATCTCTTCACAGGCTTCGTCCCGCCCCCAGCACCAAAAAGAAAGAACGACAGCCAGATACGCGCTCTTACATCTCGTATGAATATCTTAGATAAACGGATGGTGATAGGGGAGTACTGCATTATTAGATGTCCAGAGCGTCATGATATCCCGGAGAAGCTGCATGATTAGTGTGCAGTCCTAGTTGGATTCCTCTCCCAAAGTATCAAGCTCAGCTATGGCCTCGTCGAAAGCCTTTTAACAAAACACGGTCAAAGACGATAAATATGTTCAGAAGGTTCTATGCTAAACCGTTCTGTTCAAACATGTGACAGAAGATCGGACAAAACATCATGAAATACACTGAGGATATGAGATCTAAGACAACCAAATAAGCTCTTGTCGTCAACATGAAAGTTGTAGCTCTCAAGACCTCTTTAGATATTCATTTAAGCTTCTTCAATCAACTTGACTTTCTCATCCAATGCGTTGTCAACCCATGTCTCATTTTCAAATCCACATTTACCTGAAATAATCATTAAAACATGTAGATTTCGATTCCATCAACATTGAGAATAAATATGCAAATTATACTTTTTTTTACAGTAGGCAAATAATAGAATGCCCAGACAGAGCTGGGTTCATTCTTGATCATCCCTAAGGATGATGTTAAAAAGTTCCCCATGCAAGGGGAGGCTTGACATATTACAACCATCTCTAGCTTTAGCAATGTAATCAGTTGCTGTATTCGATTTTCTAAAGCAATGCTGAAATTGAATAAACTCAAATCTTCCTTTTAACCGATTAATCATCTCGATAGTTCTACAGATCTCCCAATCGACCTTTGAGCTGTCATTTATTGCAGTAACTACCTTTAGATTATCACCTTCAATAATAACATTATTTAGTCCTTTGTCGATGGCTCGCTGGACACCTAAGCAGAAAGCGTCCGCTTCTGTTTGAAGAATAAATCCCCTTCGTCCTTTCTGGTGAAAAGTATTAATCACCTGGCCCGCACTGTCCCTAATGATGCCCCCAATATGACAATCATCAGTGGCTCTAACCCAGCCATCTAGATTTACTTTGTAGATGGCATTTGGTGGTTTAGTCCACCTAGATTTATTCCGTTTATGTAAGTTGCTGATCTTTTGGTCTTCTTCTTTAGTTTGGTTCCAATCCCTTAGTTTCTAATGAATATGATGGACACTAGAAATATGAGACTCTACCTTGTGATTATTAAAAACGACATTGTTTCTTAATTCACAAATGGAGTGCCATATGAAACAGAGCTCCTCAAAGTGGGGATTGTTATCCTTAATGGATATGAGGTCTTCCTGGATGGAAAGATCTGATTCTAAGTTAATGAAATATTTTCCATTCAAATATTCATTGTTTGAGATAATTGCCTTTGAGACAGGAATCCAACTCTTAATTTTGTTGGCACTCTGTGGAAATGAGAGTCTTCATCGACGCCTTCACACATCATACATTGAGCTGGCACTCTGTTAAAATGTTTATTAACTCTTAATTTTGTTGGAAAGCCTTTCGTCATCACCTTCCAAATGAAAGTTTGAATTTTGGGAGGCAAATTATGCTTCCAAATCTAGTTATAGTCAATGGAGTTTTGGCTAATTTGGTTATTAATTTTGTATGCTGATTTGACTGTGAATTTACTTCGTTAATTTCCAAATGAGTTTGTCTGACGTATCCTAGGACGGAATAGAGATGTTAACAATTTCACTTACCACATGAAGAGGGAAAATTTGTTTCAATAGAGGAATATTCCTTTTTTTTATCATTAATTAAACTAGCCACCTTCATCATAGGATCCAGATTGCCTCGATAATCTTGAAGCAGGAGATTGTTTAACCAGGGGTCCGACCATACATTTATGGAGTTACCATCACCTAGGATCCACAGGAGACCTTTGTTGAATATTTCCCTCAGGTGGAGTAGTCTTCCTAATTGCCAAGATGTGTTATGTCTGTTAAAATCAAAGATTGAATCATTTTGGAGATATTTCTCATGAATAACCTTAACCCATATGTTGTGTGGGTTAGTGAGAATTTTCCATAGAAGTTTTAGTTGTAGACTGATGTTTGTTTCTTCTGCTTTTTTTAGTCCAAGACCGCCTTCCTACTTAGACGTGCAGATTTTATCCCAACTAATAAGCGAGTTATATCGTTCAGAATCCAGTTTGTTCCAAAAGAAATTTTTGTTGATGTGATCAATTAGTTTGAGAACACCTTTTGGGAGATGGAAATTTTGCATTAAATAGTTGACTTTTAAGCTAAGGTTTGCACGGATAAGAACCACCTAGCCTGCTTGTGATAAGGTTGACCCCTTCCATTTAGATAATTGTTTCTTTAGACTTTGGATTGCTTCCTCAAAACACAATTCTTGACTCTGCCATTTATGATGGGAATACCTAGATACTTTTCGATTCTAGTTGATAGAGGTATATTCATATCATGTGCTAGGGAACGTGCCAAGCTGGAGTTCATGTTCCTCGAAACTTGTAAAGAGCTTTTTTGGTTGTTGACTACCAAGCTAGATTGGTTTGAGAATTTATTCAACGTATTTTGGATTGTATGCAGACTCTTGTGGGAAGCAAGAGCAAATATAAGAGTATCATCTGCAAAAGTGAGAAACGGAATAGGAGTACCATTTGTAGTAAGCTTGATACCAACTAGAGCATCAGATCTCATAGCTTCTTCAAGAAGTTGTGTTGAAAGTTTTCCATTACAATAACAAAGATGTAAGGGGCTAGCGGGTCACCTTGGTGGATACCTCTTTGGGGTTTGAATTGTTTACCGGGTTGTTGTTTACCAAGACCGAAAAGGTCGGGGTTGTGATTCATTTCATAACCCAATTGATCCAAGTTTAATGAAAGCCAAATTTGATTAAAACGGCTTCAATATAGTTCCAGCTGATTTTATCATATGCTTTTTCCATATCAAGTTTAAGGGTCATCCATCCATTTTTACCCTTTTGTTTATGGAATGTATGAAAGACCTCATGCGCAATAAGAGTGTTATCCTGAATGGATCTACTTTCTACAAACGCACCTTGAAACGGGTTAATAATTCTTGGAAGAATTGTTTTTAGTCTATTGGCTAGAATTTTGGCAATAGTTTTCTAGATTGTGTTACAAAGACTAATTAGTCTAAAATGGTTAATGATTGTAGGTGAGTCAATTTTAGGAATAAGGGCTATAAAAGTTTGGTTTATCTCAAACAACAAGTTGCCCGAATGAAAAAAGGCTTTTACAACTTTGTAGACTAAGGATCCAACAATGTGCCAGTATTTCTTATAAATTTTTGGAGGATAGCCATCTGGACCAGGGGTTTTGTCTTCTGCCATGGCAAAAATTGTATCTTTAATTTCTTTAGAAGCTGGCCGCTTTGTGAGATTGACGTTTTTTGTCGTGGTTATTTCAGATTAAACATGTTCAATCATTTCAGGACAAATCGTCTCCATTGATCAGTTGACAAATCTGTTAGCTAATTTCGCGGTAATGGTATTTTTTATCTCCTACTTATCGGAAAGAACGACCCATCTTTAGTGGTGAAATAGGAGGAATTCTTTCTGTAGTTTCAGATTTAACCATCGATTTATAATATTTTGTATTCCTATCTTCCAGTTTAATGTGATTGATTTTGGCTCGTTGTTTCCAGAATGTGTAATTAAAGTTGAGAATTCTCCCTCTTGCCTTTTCCAACCTAGCTTGCTTATCAAGTTGTTTTTTTGAGGTATTACCCCACGGGAGTAGCTGTTGTAGTTGCTGAATTTGGTTATCTAGTTTTGTAAGTTGATTCAAGGTATGACCTTGATGATCTTTACACCAATTTTTTGTGTTTCTTTAAGTAATCTTTGTTTCTGCATTAGTTGAAAGCTAAAGGAACCCATTAATTTATTCTTCCATACACGTTTGACAATATTTTGAAATTCATCTTTAGTGGTCCAGGCCATTTCAAAGCGGAATGGAGAACCTTTAAAGGAGTTGCGGGCCCCAATTTGTAAAGTTATCGGAAAGTGATCCGAGGAGGTGAAAGTATGGTGGGTTACCTTAAGGTCTTTAAAAGAAGTCATGATCTTTTGGTGCGCCAGAACCCTGTCCAATCTTTCATAGGTGTTATTAGTAGATGAATTGTTTTTTCTCCAGGTGAATGGTGATCCGATAAACGGAACTGTGATGAGATTTAGCTCATTTTTTACTTGGATAAGCCTTTTGAATCTATGGAGGGTTGGCGTATTCCCTCCTAACTTTTCCGTATCATTTTCAATGTCATTTAGGTCGCCCATGATTATAATCGGCAGCTTATGTTTATTAACAATTTTGTATAGTCCTTCCCAAAAATCCCTTTTTTCTCTTTCAACGGAAGGGGCATATACTAAAAGAATAGCAATATTGACTTTATTTATCTTGGTTTGGAACATGAAAATTCTAGAGTTTTGTTCAAGCACTTGCATAGGGTAAGAGGAATTGGATAATCTTACAAGAATCAACATTCCCCCTTTATAACAATTTGAATTAATCTTATAACATTAATGAAAGCCGGTCTTCTTGATTTGAAAATCCGAGGGTGCTTCAGACGTCTTAGTTTCACATAAAGCAAGGATATCGAGTTTATTTTTTTGTCTTAGAATATTTACTTCTTGCCAAAACAAGAGGTCGACAAGAACCTCGGACGTTCCAATAACCAATATTAATCATAAAACCAATTTTGATTTTGCCCAGGGGGGCTTGTGCTTATTGCGTTTATTAGCATTGATTGGTATGAAATCTGTGTGGTATTCCCCTTGCCAGAAGAAGTTGTCTTCCACCTTATGAACGGTAGTAGGCCCATTTTTTGATATTAATATGTCATTCCATTTTCCACTTGCAGTTCCAAACTAATTTTTGAAGTTCATCCAAGTTATCCTGATAAAAGGACCCAAGCCTTCGTCATTGCAAGTCCCATGTGCAGGATGTTTTTTTAGATGAGTTTTCCCAAGAGCAGCAGCTGGGGCAGAAGAGCCACCATTGCATTTCTGTTATTTTGAAAAGGTTTTGGTAGAGATTTGTTTGGGTAAAGGTTTGGTGCAGTTCACCACCACCAGGCTCAAACTCGATCCGATGGGGATTTGCTAAAGATTTTTGGAGTTAAAGAGGAATGCCCACTTACCTTGTCCTATATGGTTGGCGGTTATGGGGAGGTTGTTCCAGGCGCAACAATGTGTCTAGGGGGCCCGAGTATCCATGTCGTCCTTAGCCGTCCAGTGAGCAGCACTAACCCAAAAATCTCGAGCCATCTCATAGCACCTTCTTCTATTAGTAATAAAAGGCTTCGCAATGCAGTTTTGATTTATGAACATAAGGGGTGCAACGCAGAGAATAACAATTAAATCCTCTTTTGAGGAGTAATTATACTCCAAAAATAAGGGTATAGCAGTAGAACCAATGCATAATAAATTGCCAAAAGACCATCTACTTATATACAGAATAATAGCATTATGTTTAAAGACAAGTCGAACAAAAGTCTTATACCCTTTCAGAGTGGAAGTATTACCTTGCTTGAGTAGAGTCCCAATATGAATCACCTGAAAAACATTCATCTTTAACATATTTCTTGTAGAGGGATGAATCATGGAAATATAATCTGAAATCGGTGTACAGTCCAGGAATCCCTTATTGTTGTCCCACTGATTCAACTGCACTCTGACTGTATTACTAGGTATATCAACATCCGAGAGGTAAAAGCCTTCATTACAGCTTTTTTGTTTAGTGAAAAAATTGAAAGAAGGTTGATTATATAAAGGATTGAAACATCTGACCTCCATACAACACACAAAGGAGTTAGGATGTTTAAGTGTCAGGATATTGCAATTGAAGAGGAAAATCAACATACCTTATGTTATCAGAATAGTTTTTGTTAGGTTGTTTTTAATATAACAACAGAGAGTCCAGAAGATCAGAGCAGAGGTAGAGCCCTCAACACTATAGAAAGCATCAGGGACCACCCTATTTAGCTGATCCTGCAACCAAAAAAACTTCCAAATTCGACCCTTCATATAATACTTACTTCTAGGCGTGGCCATGGGTCGTACGGGTCGGTGACCCGGCGGGTCTGGGTTGACGGGTAGGCGGGTGGGGACGGGTAGCGGGTTAGGGTTAGGGTCGGGGATTTGTAACCCGGTGACCCGGCGGGTCGACCCGATGGGTCGACCTATTTTGAAAAATAGAGCCGTTGCCGTGGGGCCCACAGGTCGGAGGATTTTTTTTAAAAAAAATGTTGCCGTTGTAACGGCTAGTTGATTGCTTAGGGATATAAATACCCGACTCCTTCATGTCACAAATCACATATATTCCCATCCAATCCATCAATCACCTATCAATTTGATTTCAAAAGCTCGTAAGTCGTAATCATGTCCGACGCAACTAGATCCGGTGACAACCTTCGGGCAGCGTTGTTCCGAGATCATTACGAGAAGGTGGAGCAAGCTGATGGAACATTCGAAGCCGTTTGTCGTCATTGTGATAAAAGGTACAAGGTGAAAAATAACCTTGGATATGGTAATTTGAAGTTTCACATCACCAACAAGCACCCCGAAAAGATGAAGAACGATGGCGCTTCGGGCTCGAGTGGGACGAGTGGTGGTAACTAGTCTAGTATTCCTAAGTCCTAAGTCTTAATCCTAAGTAGTGAGTATTGTAGTAATGTAGTAAGTTTATGTTTTATGTTTTTAAGTTTTTATGTTATGTGAATCGGTGAATGTGAGTCGTGATTGGTGAACTTGTATTCGTCTTTCGGTTTACAATAAACTTGTGTTTGAATGATTCAAAGAATAGTGTTTTATAAGATAATGTTTTTACTAATTACCTAACAACTTAGAAAAAATGACCTAAACATTATATATTACATTTAAAATGTTCAAAAAATAAAAAACTCAATAAAATTAATTGGACACTTGACATATAAATTTAATTACAAGTTAAGATAGTTAACAAGTAGCCAAACAACACCCAAAAAAAAAAAATTTAAGGGCAACGGCTAGTTTCCAACGGTTAATTCTAGCATCATCGCTAGAACTAAGGCCCTTGCCCGAGATATCTTTGAGTCAAAGAGGTCGAGATCTTCGTCGAGCCCCCACTCGGAGCTCGACGAATATTTGTCCACTAACTTTGATTTTCTCAGCGATGAAGAAGAAGATTTCGATGTCCTTGAGTGGTGGAGCCGTCCCGAAAGACAAAGATTCCCGACGTTGCAGGTAATCGCCCGACAAATACTTGGGGCACCTTGCTCAACCGTAGCCGTTGAGCAGCTTTTCAGTCGCGGAGGTCAGATTCTTTCGGAGAAGAGATCAAGGTTGCTTCCCGAGAACCTCGAAGCCCAAGTTTGCCTTGCAGATTGGAAGAATGCGGAGATGCGGATGCAGAAGAACATTTTAGGGACTGATTCCGAGGATGATGGCGGAATAGAGACATAGTCCGTTGGGAGCTCCATTGACGGCGCGGTCAAAGATGGCTAGGGAGGTGGAGGGTCCGACGATCAAGAAGACTAGAAGAGTAGGTAACCGGGCCGGGGTTCAGACATACACAGGTAAAAGAACTACGTGGGCTTTGATTCCTCACCCCCGGGAGGATACGTAGGCAATCGGGAAACCGATTCAAGCCCTTCTTCCTTTTTTTTTGCCCCCCACACTCCCTAATGCAAAAATTGTACAATTGTATTGTAATTTGTAAAACTTATAGAGTTATAGTTGTAGACTTGTAGTTTTGAAAATTATAAGATGTAATATTAAATATTGTATTTTTTACCTAAAGACTAAAGTTATGATTTGTGAACACGAAAGGATATTTGTCAAACATATATGCGTTCAATTCCTGTTCCCGTTCTCGATAAATCCGACAATTCCGATTCCGAACTAGTGCAAACCCGTCCAATCCGGGCCAAACTCGTCGGGTCGACCCGTCGACCCTTTGCCCTGCCGGGTGACCCGAACCCGCCAACCCTTAGAATTCCCGGGTTCGGGTTCGGGTCGCCCTTCCCCGACCCGCCGGGTCTAACCCGTGGCCACGCCTGCTTACTTCTATTTGCATTATACTTATTTCCAAATATGCAAATTATACTTAAATCATGCATGTTATACATCTTAATTAAATTAAATGCAACCTATTATGCCTGCTTAAATGCGTGTTATCACCATCCGAAACTTATCTGGCCCAATTAATTAAACCGAAGCACAAAAACAGACCCTAAACCATCCGAAACTTTTCTTCCCCAATTAATTCAACTAAAGCACAAAAAACAGACCTAACAACACCACGCACATGCCATGGACCGATGGGGGTTGTGACGCACGCGTGTGAGTATCCTATTTCATCTCTCAAACCATGGGTGGATAAGAGACCCTTATAAAACAAATCTTCATGTCCCTAGAAAACCACGTGGGATACAAAAAACCTTTCACCTTCCATATACTCCGTACCATATACCATTTCACACATTTACCCCAAAAACTTTGTGGTTCCCCGTTTTGCTTTATGGTTAATTCATAACGATTTGTCTATATCGCTAATCTTTTGATATCTCGATCAATATTTTTTGTGGATCAAGGAAAAACTCTCTCTCTCTAAGAGAAGCCTAAAACTCCCTTCGGGGCGAGCACCAAATTCTGGCTTTGGCCCACAAACTCTCCTCCGGGAGCAAAATCATCTTCCGTGAGAAGGTTGGCTGCGCCGAAACTCCCTTCGGGGCAAAAAACTCCCCTCCGGGCTCCGGGCCAAAAACTCCCTTCGAGGTCAAAATCCTTTTTGCCACAACCATCGCCAATGCCGATGGAACTCAGACACTTACCCACCAGATCGCCACTGACACTAGCCTCCCACCTTAGTCGCCAATGTCAGGTCCCAACTCCTTGAGCAATCGTTTTGCTCAATCCCCACTTTGCCAAACCCTTCGTTTTCCCACGTCTCCCTGTCCTGATATGCTGACGTTGGGCTCAGTGTCGTGCTAACACCGCCTGCCTTGGTCGGTGGCGGACGGTCCTTCGGCGAGGGCGGTCCTATCTTTTCCATCGCAAAACATAACATAAAACACTCAAATTTTTTGGTTTATTTTTTCCTGATTAAAGGATGTGGATCTCCATTACATAATCAATCTCAACCGATTCGAGCAACAAAGCCTTTGATTTTCATATCAAGGGTTTCGCTTTTCCGATTTTCCGACCTCCTCTGTTTTCAAATCGAACATGAATTCAGATTTTGATACTCCATTAATCACATTCACATCGAAGCATGCATGGTGAGAGTCTAAATTTTTAGCAACGACAGTCTTTGTCTTTTGCCGATGTCGATGGAAACGCAACCGATCTCCTTCCTCCGGTGGCAAGGTTTCTCCTCCGGCGGCGCCCTCACTATCGGTCTCTTCCTTGGGTTTAGAACCCCTTGGCCTGCAAGTATGGTCTGACACAAAACATGGCATGCAAGTCTACTTACTAACTTTCACATCACCCAACAATTACAGTAATTAAAAAATATATATTAACATTAAAACATTTCAAGACATATACCCATATATATTTAGAATAAAAACAAGTTTTGAGTTATCCGAAAGACTCTTTTGTTTGGCTGGGCAGTTTTGGTGACGCTGGGCTTCGGGTTTAGTTTACGTTGTCTGTTGTTGTTTTGGATTAGGCTGTTTTGTTTGGCTGAACAGTTTAGTTATCGACTTTTGTATTGCACTGTTTTGGGTCAGGTTTATCCGATCGTCGAATTATTATCTAATAAAAAATATTTTTAGTGAATCGAATTTTTATTTTTAAAAGAAAAGGATGAATTGGAGAAATTTATAACACATCCGGTGGGCCCATCACCTGAAGCTTCATTGATTATTTTTTCTTTAAGACATCATTTATTACCACCACGAAATTTTTGAGTGAAAATTAACTTGCTCCCACATTACCTTCCTTCCCTTCTATTGAAATACGATGCATTTATTCTCTCTCTATCAATTATTTCCCCCCTTAATTAAGAAATACGGAGTATAATAAAGGGCTTAAATCCATTCATAAAAATTCGATAAGGTACTCAAAATTATGGTGATCCGACGGGTTTTTTTTTAAACAAATTTTTTTGTCTGTCGGCCATGTAAATTTTTTATTAAAAAAATCTGACTTCCATCGGAACATACAAGCCATTTTTTTTTTTAAACAAAAACATTTGTCTATCTCCCCCTTTGATTTTTTATAGTGATCCGACGGGTTTGATTTTAACATACCTGTTCCATCCATAGTCCGACGTCATGCATGTAAATTTTCCAACTTTTATTGAATCCTTTTTTTTTTTTTTTTTTTTTTTTTGAAACGGAAAAAATTTGGCCATATGACTAAGCCCTATCAGCCAAGAGCATCCTTGCGGATGAGACTACGCAAAAGAGAATCATCAGGAGTCAATGGACCGAGTGAGGCAGAATCAAGCCGTGACAGCCGATCTGCCACTAGATTTGCTTCTCGGTAGACATGACGAATCTCAACTGAACGAAAGAAGCCCAACGAGACTAGACTGTCTGAGACAATCATATCCGAGTCTCCAGTAGGCTTCCCCAACCCTTTTAAACACCGAATAATTGTTAGATTATCTCCTTCTATGATCAGTTTCAAAATTCCCAATTGTTTTGCAGCAATTAAGCCATTCCAAAGTCCATGGCTCTCACAACCACATACCGAATTTATTGGTGAAGGCCCCCAACCACAGTAGGCAGGAGAACCCTTGGAGTCCCGAATGATGAACCCAAAGGTGCCCATATTGCTAGAGGAAAGAGAGCCATCAAAGTTAAGTTTGTATGTATCCTGAGGAGGTGGTTCCCATTTGGTTCTTTTTCTTTTTGAAATCAATCTGGGTTTTGAGTTGCTTGGTGTGGCCGTTATACTATTTTCCGTATGTTCGCTTGTTTGTGTGGATGTCCAAATGAATTTTTGATCTTTTTTGAAAGCTAGGATCTTTCTCATATCTGGTGTAGCATTGTCAAAAAGCGTTTTGTTTCTAGAGAACCAGATGCCCCACCAGATAAAGGCTATGTCCTCAAATTTTGTTTTTCCAATTGTGTTTTTAATATTCCAGATAGTTTCACTGATCGGGTCTCCTTTATCAAAGCAATCATGCATTTTTATAAAGGAGCCTGGGTCATTGGCCATCAGAGTCCCTCGCGTAATGGGGCAATCCCATAATATGTGATATAAGTCTTCATAGCATGAATCGCAGTGGGGGCAGTTTGTCGGGATCCCTAGTCTGCGAGAAGCTAATCTGACCGTTGTTGGTATTGCATTTCTGAGGGCCTTCCACAGGAATGATTTTATTTTGGGTGGGATATTCAGTTTCCAAATCCAGCTAATGTCTGAACTTGTGTGGTTTTTGGATTTATGTATCATGTCTATTGCAGAGCTAGTTGTATACCACCCATTCTTACTCCATTTCCTTTATGAAGTATTGTACTTTTAGTAACTCATCAATCTGTTGAGTAACTGGGATAAATGTTTTTAGGGGTGTTTGTCCTATCCAAAGATCACGCCAGAAATTTATTGCCGCACCATCCCCGATAGACCACTGAAGACCCTTTTTTAAGAGAGGTATTAATTTAATAAGTTGCGCCCATTGCCACGAGGAGCCACCTTGCTTTTGGTAATTCAGAATATTGCTTGTCTTGATGTATTTTTCTTTTATTAGTTTAACCCACGGGCTGTTAGGTTCCGCTAATATTTTCCAGAGAAGTTTCATTTGCAATGCCTTGTTCATATCCTCTGAGCAACGAAGCCCAAGCCCACCACATGTCAATAATTCATATAATGTAATAATAATTCATAATATCACCCATAAACTCAAATTTGCGGTGTTTAACTAACACTAAAGTAAATAAACGCAAATAGTACGCATCCGACTAGTGACTCTAAACCTCCTAAAATCTAAAACAATAGGTTTGACTCAATGGCAAATACATCCCGACTTGGGGGATAAAAAACCCTAAGTTGACTAATCACATGTCTAGAAGCTAAAATTGAAAAATTATTGGGCTACGCGGGCCTAGGCGGAGTTTAGTCCCGTCTAGGCGGCGCCTAGGTGGGACTAGACGGTGCATAGGCGGATTTCCTCTTAGAAGGCCACCTAGGCTAAAAAATTTCTAGGTTCCTTCCCACCAAGCGCCTAGGCGGTTAGGCGCGATTTTTAGAATACTGTCGGTTAATAAGCTATATGGTGTTTTGTAAACCTAGTTGTTAGGGTAGGTTATGAAAACTTGTGAATATAAAATTAAAAGTTCCGAAAAGCTTGGGCGAGTAACTATTGAAAACCTCCGACTCCAAAAGCTAATTAACCTAACATATTATATTTATTTAACTTAAAACTATATAATATCAAAACAAAAAGTTCCGAAATGCTAATACAACTTAGTAATTCTCTCGAAAGCTAAATGCCATTTTATTTCCAAATAGGGAGTATATCCTTACTATAATAACCTGTAATTATTATTTTTTGTTCAAACAAATACCAACAGCCCTTCGTTGCTCATTTTTGGTATGAAATACCCCTGATTGTTCTTCACTTGGCTCGCTATGAGATTTAGAAAAACATTAAAGTACTTGATCAATTGTCTCAAAAGTCAAATGATATTTTTTATCTCCCTAAATGGAGGGAGTGTATCATATCATAAAACATTCTCCATCCGTTTCTCAACAAATGTCTTTTTAGCTTTGTTATTTTGTTCCGCAGTAGTTGTCGTTGTAGGATTTTTTTTTAATATACTTTACAAAATTGCTCTTATAATAATTGTAATATATTGTTAGTTAACAATAAGAATATAATTGATGGTTTCTTTAAAAAGTGTACAACTCATAGAAAGACAACCCAAAGTTTGTGATCCTGGATTTTTCAAGGAAAAAAAAAAGCCTTACGCCTTTGATTGATAGTTTGTGATCCTGAATTCAGTACAACCCAAAGTTTGGTTAGTTTTGTTTGTTTTTTGCTAATAAAAACCTAGCAATTTGGATGGCTCACTTCTCCAATTTTGATAACTAGGGAGTACGTCCGTACTCATGCTAACCTATATCCTAAGTTAGGGACCCAAAAGAGATGAACACTAAAGTTTAAGATTAGGGATTACAAATTTAGATAAAGACCAAATACAGTATATACTAGAGAAGAGAGTAGACCTGCAAGTTGGAACAATCCTTCCTTACCCATCAACTGTTATCAAACATGGATCCTAAAAAGCCATCCATTTAATTACTTCCAAGGAAAAACAAATGGCCATATCTGGCACATACAACAAGTAGCAAGAGCATGGGGAATTGTAGATTTGGGGTCATTTCGTTTTCAGGTCGAGCAAGTGGGATCAAGTCTGGTGAGCCTCGACGAAATTGAATGCCCCGGAAATTTCCCAAGCATACCCATACATGATACATCATACATTCACATAAAGGGCTTGAATTTAAATGCATCAAATTGAAAGGGCTTTTGGTTTGCCCCACTGCCTGATACTGATGCAATTTAATTCCAGAGACAAAAATGGGAGAGCTTTCTGGGGACTTGGTGATTTGACCATTTATAGGCAGAGGTGAGAGAAATAGATTCTCAAAGGTTTGGCTTAAAAATACAAACCTATACTCCCACAAAATCGCCCATTGTTTAGGGCATTTTTATCTTAATCACCACTTGTTATCCTCCATGTTTCTGTGCATGAACCTATTTTATTCTTTGAAAATTCCCAAATACTTCTTCACTGATATTTTTGTATTCTTGCTATTATAGGATATTTTGGACATTTCAACCATTTTAAATGAATTAAGGGAGGTTAATGCAATTTTAGAAAAGAAGGGATGGTTTGGTGAAAATTGGCCTGAATAAGGGTGGTTTTGTGCAATTTACCCAAATATAAAAATTTCATGTCCTTCAAACTTTAAATTTTGGCCCACAATGTTTATTTAGAGAATGTCTCCACTCTCTACCAACAGAGCAACATAAAAGCAGCTCTATTATTGATGGTTACTACTTGCTACTTACTGCAGTGATTGGATCAAGTGTTGTGTAACTTGTGCTCAGGGAAGAAAATAAAGAGTCCAGATCAAACGGGAGAAAATGAACAGTTACACACAGCATCCTCGCAGTAATTTGTTCTTTCTCTGGGTATGATCTGAACTGAATGAAAAATGAATACACCATGTTTTTTGTTTTTTAACTGGACTAGGAAACACACAACTTTGTTCTTTCTTTTAGAAGGATATGTTGGGAAACCAATGCAAAAATAAACCACTTAATTAAGATTTCAGGGTTCAGCAGTTATATTCAGAACAAGAACACCAAGGTTGAGAGCGTGAATGAATAGCATAAATTTCAGGGTGAAAATATTAAGCCATACATACATAACAGTAGGGGTCCATTGTTGGCGAGGGGAGCTGATCGGATCAGTGACAAAAGTGGGTCAGTTTGAAGGATTCTGCAAAATCTAAGAGCATTCAACAATGTCTGTCATATAACAACAAATATGCAATAAATACTCAGAGCAGCCAGGACTGAAGATGGTACCCGGGCTAACAATCTGACCCAGCAAGTCCTAGAGCAAATCATTTCAATTACAACATGCAGTTCATGACTAGATTAATGGTTTTTGTACCAGGAGGGACAAATTTAGCTGGTTTCAAAAAAAAAAAAAAAATGGAGGTGGAACTGATCAATTGATGGAGAGAGTAAATGAGCTACCTAAAACTGGCAATTTTGCAATTTGTGTGTAACTTTTCAAGTTCCGGGTGTCTCTTCTAGTTGTCAAGGAACGTAAAAAGAAAGACTACTCTTGTCCAGAATAACTTTATCATCGTTAGGGTTCGTTTGGCACAACGTTCCAACTGTTTATTTCAACTGTTTATAATGTGAACTACTTGAAATGGTTGAGACTGATGGTGGGCTGAGATTGTATACAGCTAAAATTAACTGATGCAGGTGATCATATCTGCATCAAACTAAAAAATACACCCACAACTCCTCTAATATAATTTCCTTACGGAAACATAGAGGAGAGCTATTTTATAACTACATTTCAAATCAGGTCATGGAAAGCTCAACCCATTTAGAGCCCAGGTTAGCTGGTTTAAAGTTTCATATCGCATGAGGAATGTCACTAAGAGTCCCATCCTCATATTCCGAGGATGGTGTTGACAGGAAAATCAGGAAAGCATCAAACTGGCTGGAATCTGCTTATTCTCAAAATACCAAGGGGAAAGGGATGGTACACTAAATAGTAAACTGTAAATACTAATTGACAGTTCAAAAAGACGTTTAGTTTCTGCATCAAAGACCTTCCAGGTTGCAGCATCCAATCCAATATCATGAATTTATTTACATGCTGTTATAAAATCATATTAGTAGTACAGATATGATTCTTAGAAGGAATTGGCAACTAAATTATGGAGAAAAAAAAAGGGCTCGCTGCGGCTAAGTGAATATACCTCCAATATTGCAAACTCAGGAGTTAGATACATTCATATACCATAGGAACAGCTAAAAAACCAAACTATTTCTTCAACGGAGGTAATCGTGATTGATGCTACATAAGAAAATCAAAAATTGCAGTTAAAGAAGTGGTCAAGAAAGCACATCAACCATGAACAAAAGATAAAACAGAAGAGACGATATGGAGAGATCCAATAACTACAATAATACCTGACTCATCCCCATGTATAGCCTTCATTCCCCACTCTCAAACATGCTGTTAATGAGCTTTCAGTAGCTAGAATGGTCGTATCAAACTTTATACTTGAGCTAAGCGTTGGATCCTTCATTAATTCTTGATATTCAAGCATTAGGTCATGGACAAGATTGATCTTCAGTTCTTCTAAAGCTCTCATCGAACTCTCTTTTAGTAACGAAGATGAAGTGGTTCGAGATTTACCTCCAGCAATACTGACTTCTGTAAGAAAAACCGCTTCTAACCGTTGACCTGCAAATATTTGTTATGGTCAGAAAACTCGTTTCCATTGTACATCTGCAAAGTAGAGATCCTCATTTAACTCAGATTCTTGTATGTATACCATCAAAAGCAAGAATCGGAAGCAAAATTTAAATAAAAAAAAACGGGGGCTAGAAATGTAACGATTTTTTTTTTTTTGTACATAACAACAAGGACTTGAAAAGAAGGTGTGGTTTAGAAAAGCAGGACAATTACACACGCCACCGGTTCCTAGCTCCTCTAACATTGATTTGTCTTTGATCTTATGGCAATCCTGTCATTTCACAAACAAAAGTGACAAGAGGCATACTTGAAAGAAATTCCCTTGCAAAACCTATACCTAGGGGTGGGCTGGTCTATGCTACAGCCCACCCCATTTTAAAATTAATATAGGTAATATAGGGGTATAGCTGAACAGATTGTTCAGTTGGCTCAATTGGTAAGGTGGTAGGGGAGGGACTTGGAGGCGCGGGTTCGAATCTCTGTGAGAGCAGCTGAATTTTGTTTCCTCTTTTTTTTTTCTTTCTCCCCCTTTTCCCCTCTCTTTTTACTATTATCACTAATCTTTCTCTTTCTTTTTATCTTCCTTTTTACTCCTATTTGTTTTCATAATTTTCTTTAATATGTGATTAACTTTATTATTACTCATTTAATTATAAATAAAAAAATTATTTTAAAAATTTTAACTCAATAGATATAGTGATAAATAAGGACAGAAAAATTAAAATTATATACAAATCCAGCCTACCCGAGATTGTATTTCTGGTTCCGTCCCTGTTTGTCACTATCCATTGCAACAACAAGGACCAGCCTTGCTTGTGGAAATGCCATGCGTATTGTATTTGTATGTACCAATGCTTCAGCGGATTCTTTGCTAAGAACTGTGTTCAAGCAAGACAAAGAAAGCTACTCTAATACTGTAATGAGGTTGTTTTTGGAGTTTTCCATTCCGGGAAAGTTAATTTACCAAATGATTTGAATAATAGCAGAAAGGAACAGTTACAAATTTTACAAGCTCTTAGTTAGTGGTATAGTACTCTGTAAGTAAGTGTAGTCCTAAGATCTTATGATAAGTTTCTAAGTGATCTACATTCTACAATGATAGCTACCACAGAAGTTCAATTTACCAAGCTAAAGTCCTTGCATGTGACTAAAGACACGGTGAATACTAAAAACAAAACTTCTAAATGGTAGTAAACAAGCTTTGACAAGGAATTGCAACCTTGACAAGAGATAATGACTTCTGCTTTTCCCTTGGGCTTTGTTCTTATTTTGTGGACAAACAAATATCAGTTACTAATAGCAGCAAGCAAGTCCATTTTTAATGTCACCTATGTCATTCAATATCTGTGATGAATGTCTAACTATGTATGCTCTCCAAACAGACTCCAAGTGTATCTGATGGTAAAGCTATGCTCTTCAAAAGATCTTCAATGAATGGCTAAATTATGTAAGAATAGCTACTTAACTGGACATCTATGCTTGATGATTCCTGACTTTGCTAATGCTATGCTCTCCAAAGAGCCTCCAAGTGCATCCAGATGCTCCCTGCCAACTGTTGTTATAATAGATGCAGCAAGGCTTGAGCTGGATTTTACATTTGTTACCTCCCAGGCTCCTCCCAATCCAGCTTGACAAATTCACAAAACATCAGAGCTGATGTTTGTAATTTATAAAATTACTGTAGCCTCCATTTAAATATGCCATCAAAAAATATTTGGTTAAAACATGTGTTGAAATAAGATGTGCAGAGGAGAAATTATCAGCCTCTAAAGGCAATATCAACATGCTGCTGAGCAAATAGTGCCAATGATATCGCCATAAGAACCTGGAAAATACTCAACCGTCAGAATCAAAGAAATAGCATTCCGTAACACTTCACTTATGGCACCTATTCAATGTTTGATTTAATAGGGAATAAAATGTGTCCTACCAAACTAAGAATTCAACTGATCACATGAGTAGTTGACTGATAACATTTAATAACTCAAGTCGCACTATGAAAGTTCCAATGGAAGCATCAGATTTTCTACATTAGCTGTTACAATAACAACTTCCCATAAAATGATCTAAAGGGGGAACATCTACAAGACTACAACTAGTACAACTACAACTGCAACAGTAAGAAGGTTGTGTGCGAAGGACATTATTTTCATACAATAAAACCCAAGACATTATCAAAGAAAAGAAAGGGGGCAAAATGGATTATTATTTTTTTCAAAATATTCACAAAAAATATTAATTTAAGAAACATAGCCTATGCGGGATTTCAGAAACATAGACTATACACTACCAATAATCTAGTTCTTCTATGAATTTCCGCTTCCTTATCATCAGTTGTAACTCACATCTTTGTGCTTATACATATTGATATAAACATAGCCTATGCGGGATTTGAACCCACATCTTTGTGCTTATCCACATTGCTTTTCCATTTAAGCTAATAGGCTTGAAATCCATGTTTTGGCTTTTACGAAACAATAACAGAGTTTATGACAGCAACTGATTTTAAAGGTTAAAATGATTTTGTTGCTGTCATAACAGCTGGCTGCGAAATAGGGAGGAAAGGGGTGATAGACGGGGAGTATTTGAGGAACTATCCTAACTCAAGAGTCAAGAGTGAGGGTTCAAGTTATCCTTCCAACCTTCCAATTAGAGTAGCCAACATTGTATCTAACTAGGAAATCTACTTCCGCTTTCCAAAGATTGCCAAAGTCACAAGAAAAGATAAGTTGTTTGATAAATCTACATGATGGGAAAAGGAATAACAGAAACAAGAAATGAAATCAATAAAATGATTTTTCAACGGCTATAACCTGGGATAGTAATTGAACACAATCGATAACACCGCAACATGAAAATTTAGATGAGAAAAGTGCAAAATGTACTCCAAACCAATAATCAGCACATCATCCAAGATTCCAAGTGAAAAACTCGAAATTATTCTCAATTTTAGTCACACTTTGAGGTAGTTCTTCCTTTATAATTGGACAGCCAGAGATCTGATGCGTTTCGAAGAGAACAAAACGAACAACTTCAGCCACAAGCTTGTCCTTTTCCAGCATACGAACGCAACTTATTCCGATATGACCAGGGCTTAAATATTTTTTTTAAAACAAAAGCAAGTTCAGGGAAATAAGAAAAGTCAACCTTTATGGACACATCAAATTGAGAATAATCCGCATTCTCTCCAGACATTTTGTAGAAAAATCGCAAACATGTATCAAATCATTGTTGAAGGCAAAACAAGAAAATGTAGAGCACTTTTTATAGCATCTTAATCGCTCCCAGCAGATAAATTTATTATTTATAACAAGTTGAGCTACTGAATATACAAAAACCCCTATCTAGTAAAGCAATATACATATTCCCTACGAGCAATGACAGGAACTACGGAAATTTATCGTTTTATCTCCAACACTTGCTCGAATAGATGCAAGGACAAGAGTACAAGACAGAGTATGATGAAACTACAAATCTAGGTAAAGTAGAATCAATCTCTAGCAGCCCCAAATATGAAAACCTAAACTACAAAGGCATAAAGTAATCTGAAAACCTAAACTACAAAAGCATAAAGTGGAAATCGCGACTCAAATAAGTAAAAAACTGTGCTAATCAACTAGTAATTTATTTTCGATTCTTCACAATACAATTGGGGGAACAATATACATTATTCTAAAAAATCAGCTCCCCCTGATTTTTTAATCAATAATTTTTTAACAGAAGCATATATATACAGAGAAACATATATGGACTGGGCCCCTATTTGGATTGGGCCCATGGCGGTTGCCCCTTCAAACAAGGGCTTGGGCCGGCCCTGGGAAAGAGGAGTACCCGCTAGTGTTGTCGGCGGATTTCGATGACGGAGGTAGAGGGCAGTAAGCGGCGGCGACCCTTTGAACAATGGAAAGGAGAGAGTGCTGGTAGTGAGAAGGGAGGTTGAGTTGGTGGAAGCCAAGTTGATCAATGGACAGGGTTCGACGGTTACACCTGTTTGGATGGAGGGATTTGGTGGGATTTTTAGGATGGGAAGTGAAGGGAAAATAAATTATGTGTTTGGGTGAACAATTTAAAGGAAGGGAAAGGAATCTGAAATTTGAGTAACCGCTCAATTCCATGGAATTTCACAACTCACCAAAAGGGTGGAATTTGGTGGGAAAGTGAAATTCCTCCCCCTTCCCTTCCCTTCCTTTTCCCTCTCCAATTCCCCACCCCTTCCTTCCCCTAAAAAACCCATAAGCCAATTTGGGATGCCAGAAGGAAAGAGACGGAGTGATAGAAGGCGGTGGCAACAAGCGGTGGTGTTGCTGTAGTCGGCGAGGAGATTGATGGCCGGATGGGGTCCTATTGAGGAGGTCTGGACAGGGAAAGGAGAAGCGAAGATGACAGACAAAAAAGAAAGAAAGGAAAGTTGATGAATATATGGATAAAAATTCATAAGAGATTTACAGAAATGGATGTCAACATAAGTTTACCTAAATTACCACAAGTCTTTTTCATTTTTTCCGAACACATTGTAAAAAAGTCCAAAACTCTTTTTTCCCTAATCGACACCTAAATCTGTCAAACGAATTGTTTTGATCGAAAACAGCTTAAAATCGATTAAATTAATCAAAATATCAATTGATCGACACACGAATTGGTATATCGCTCATGATATCAAATGACGATTTTTCGTCTTCATTCGAAAAAACTATCGAAATAAGGAGCTTGGTAGGAAGGGACGAGGTACATGAAGGAGTTTGGTAGGTTTAAACGAGGTGAATAAGTAACCTTGGTGCATAAAAACAAGGGTATGACGGAGACTCGTCTAGTTTTTACGAGGTATATAATGACCCATTTTGAAGATCTTGTCTAAGCCTCATTGACTTAAGCCAAGCTAAATAAATAACATTGACTAATTTGAGTGAGGTTAATGAGGAAGCTTAGTGGATATTGGCGAGGTTATGAAATAGCCTCATTGACTTAAGTCGGGCCTCATAAATTTCCTCGGCTTCTGTTATTGAGGGGTTGTGATTTAGAAATTTGTTTTCACACGTATTGCATAAATTCATTAATTTTATGTAGAGGTATATGTGATGAGTCTTGGTATAATGCAAACTCATATGCTTATAAGAATGAGACGGACTAAATAACTAAATTAGTTTAGAAAATTTTGTTTTTCCCACTTCTGATTGTATAACTCAATGACTAAATCAATATCATAACTTTATATAAAGAGCAAATTAGTTGCTCTTAAGCAGACATGAAACAGATTAATGCATATTTTAATGTTTTATCTTCCGATAATTGTTCCAAGAAAAGAAAATTCATAGTCTTTTGTAGTCGCGTCGAAGCTCCATTTGTCTCGATGCATCACCTTTCAAGCACATATGATTTCGAACACCCAAAATGGAAAAACATGTACAACTAGGAATTACATCCATGTTGCATTTACGATGGTTTCATGAACAAATAATATTGATATATGTCAGCTCGACAAGTAATATTGAAATCTTAAATTGCCTCTATTGATGTTAAATTCACGACGAATACATCTATTCATGTTAAATTGATGGTTGTTTTATGAACAAATAATATTAAAATCTAAATTAGTCAATGAAAGTCGTTATCCCATTGGTTCTAGTACCCCGACGGATACTTCACAACGTCTTAGGTTCGATTTCGAATAACCCATGAATTTTGTACTTCAATTTTTTTTTCTTAGGATATAGAAGACGCTCGACAAACTCTGCCGAGCTTATGAAAAAGCCTCGACTTGATTCTGTGAGTAAATGTTGTGAGCTCGGCAAAATTTGATGAGCTTAACACGCAAACTCGTGATAATGTTGAATTTACCACAACGACGCCTACAAAAGCTCGAGATGGTTTTGGAGGGGAAAATAAATGGATTGGGAGGGAAAATTGGTACAACTCGTATATGACAGTTGAAAATTGATCACTTTCTTTTACAATGTGATACTATTTTTCTTTTTATCCACTTTTCTAGTGATGAAGATCTTTTGACAGTTCTGTATTGAGCGGATCACAATAATCAAGCACAGGGAAGCACAGGGGCGGATTATTTTTCCTTTCAAAACCATCTCGGGCTTTTGTAGGCATCGTTGTGGCAAATTCAACCTTATCATGAGGTGACGTGTTAAGCTCATCAAGTTTTGTTGAGCTCACAACATTACCTCACCGAATCAAGCCGAGGCTTTTTCATAAGCTCGGTAGAGTTTGTCGAGCTTCTTCTATATCCTAAGAAAAAAATCGAACTAAAAAAATTCATGGGTTATTCGAAATCGAACCTAAGACGTTGTGAAGTATGTGCAGGGGTAGAACTAATGGGATAACAACTTTCATTGACTAATATTAGATTTCAATATTATCTGATCATAAAACAACCGTGAATGTAACATCAATAGAGGTAATTTAAGATTTCAATATTACTTGTCGAGCTGACATATATCAATATGTTTTGTTCATGAAACCATCGTGAATGCAACGTCGATGTAATTCATAGTTTTTTTTTTCTATTGCTAATACATTAGATTTCCATAGCATAACAACAATCACTATCAATGGCTTGTTATTTAGATTAGTACAGGTAATGTAGCTCTAAGTAATTGCATTTTTCTTATTTACATATATACTCCCTCCGTTCGGCAAAACTTGTCGTTTTAGAGTTTTGTTTTTGTTCGGAAAAACTTGTCATTTTAGGTATTTTTGCTTTTACTTTACTAAAATGCCCTTGATTTGATTGATTTGTTGTGAGTTGTAGTTTTTGATAAAGTAAAAAGTAGAGTAATAACTGAGGGTAAATTAGTAAAAAAGAAGTGTAATTATTAGTTTTATTAAAAGTTGTGTGGATAGTTAAAATGACAAGTTTTGTCGAACGGAGGGAGTATAAGGTATTTTGTGTAACTGCAGCCTTTATTTAAGAATGAGTTTAAAGCTACGTTGGAAATAATTTACATACAATGGAATGAATTCCCTATCACTCCCACTCCCAGTGTGGAGACTATCAACTTCTCGCAGATCATTTCTTAATAGTGTGATTTTGTTCTTCATTCTTTTCTCTCTATTTAGGTAATTTTGTTATTTTTAACTTCATTAATTAGTTGAACATGTCAAATCTAATTTTGAGGATATGTGGGAAGTGGCCGCTTGAAACAATTACTGGAAGATAAAACATTAAAATATGCATTAATCTGTTTCATGTCTGCTTAAGAACAACTAATTTGCTCTTTAGATAAAGTTGTGATATTGATTTAGTCATTAAGAGTTACAATTAGAAGTGGGGAAAACAAATTTTTGTAAACTAATTTATTCATTTAGTCCGTCTCATTCTTATAAATATACGAGTTTCCATTATAACAAGACCCATCACATATACCTCTACATAATTTAATGAATTTATGCAATATGTGTGAAAAAAAATTTCTAAATCACAAACCCTCAACAACAGAAGCCGAGGAAATTTATGAAACCCGGCTTAAGTCAATAAGGCTATTTCATAACCTCGCCAATATCCAACGAGTTCCCTCATTAACCTCACTCAATGGAGCCGAGATTATTTATTTCGCTCGGCTTAAGTCAATGAGGCTTCAGAAAAGATCTTCAAAAGGGGTCCTTAAATACCTCACAAAAACTAGATGAGTCTCCGTCATACCGTCGTTTTGATGTACCGAGGTTACTTATTAACCTCGTCTATATCTGCCGAGCTCCTTAATGTACCTCGTTCCTACCTGTCGAGCTCCTTTCTTTGACGGTTTTTTCGAACGAAGACCAAAAATCGTCATTCGATAATCATGTAAAGCGAGCGATATACTAATTCGTGTGTCGATCAATTAATATTTTGATTAATTTCATCGATTTTAGGTTGTTTTCGATCAAAACAATTCGTTTGATAGATTTAGGTTTCGATTCGGGAAAATAGAGTTTTGGGCCTTTTTGCAATGTGTTCAGAAAAAATGAAAAGGACCTGTGGTAATTTAGGTGAAATTATCTTGTCAATAGTCATTCCGATATCTTGCCTCTAGCCTCACTCATAAAAATTTGTTTACCTGATAAAAAATAGGGAAAACTAATTAAAATACCCTCACCTTTGGGGGTATGTTAAAAATATATCCTAAACTTTCAAATGTAATAAAAATATCCCGACCTTTGAGGGCAATAGTAATATATTACCACGAGTTTTTCTCACGGGTCAAAAATATTGACAAGGCATCCTACTTGGATTTTTTTACAAGGGTTTTCTTGAACAGTTTCCTTAGGAAAAAAATAAAGAGTTGGACCGGGTTCATACCCAACGCCTTTTCCTACGTCCTATCTTCTTCCGTGGTCACCTCTTGAACTGTCTTTCAGGTCTTCCTGGCAGGTCATAGTTCCTCTTCAATGACAATCTTTCTCCCATGTGGTCATCTATCTTGAGTTGTCTCCCTCACATCTTCTTCCTATTTGATTCATTCACGGACGTGACTGAGTAAGTTTTGTTTTTTCCCCTCTTTATTGTTGTTGTTGATGTTGTTGTCGGTTTAGTTTTATTGCCGGTTTGGTGTTAGGAATGTGTTGTGTTAATTTGATGCTATTTTGACTGTATTAGTTTCTTGGTTGAATTAATTTCGTTTTTCGGGTTTAATTTTGTTGTCGGTTTTTTTCCCTAAGGAAACGTTCAAGAAAACCCAACTTTAGTGCTAATTTGTAAAAAGCTTCCACGCAAGTTGCCTTGTCAAAAAAAAAATATCCACATAGGTTGCATTGTCAGCATTTTTGAACCGTGAGAAAACTCGTGGTAATATATTATCACTACCCTCAAAGGTCGGGATATTTTTATTACATTTGAAAGTTGAGGATATATTTTTACCATACCCCCAAAGATGAGGGTATTTTAATTAGTTTTATCTAAAAAATATTATATAAATTGAATTTAGATTAACTATCCCAAAATGAATTTAGATTGACTATCCCAAATCAAAGATAGATTATATAACTAGATAAAAATATATGATTACCAAATTTTAAAATATAATATATTATTTGACCAAACACTTAAATTTAATGATTTAAAATTAAATCTAAATTCTATCTAGTCATATATTCTATTTATAATTATGTTATTGTATAAACAAGAATAGATAAATTCTAATTCCCATTCTATCTTGTAATATATTGATCAAAATTACAATATTTTTATCCACTAAAAATTATAATTATAATTCCATAAGATTGGTCAACTTTGTGTGATTCAACTTCTATAAATTCAACTTTCTATAAGGATTGAGCAAAATCTATCTATCTATTATATTATATTATTATATATAATAAAGAAGAAGTCGCTTGAGACACATGACGTCTTCTCCTTGGTCGTAGTTGTATGAACCAATCATAAGTTTTTGAAATAATCAATATATGCATAATGAAATAATCAATATATGCATAAGATAAAATTTTAACTAACTCTATTTAATCAAGGGTGAATTTGATAAGTGTCTATATTTTGGGCAAAAATTAAGCCATAGGACAAAAATGGGGGAAAATTAGGTTAGTGTCCACAATTTTCAACTTTGTCCCTGCCTCATTATTCCCGTTTCTTTCTTCCCCTTCCTCAAATCGAGGAAGAAGATGGGAGCGAGATCTGCTGGAGCAAGATGGGAGTGAATTCCACGGTGAAGATTAGGAAAAATATGTGGTTACACGGCTTCGTCGATGGCAGAATTGAATCTCGGATTTGAAGGAAGGAGATCGAGGATGAGATCTGGAATTCTCCGAATTGGGGAGGAGGAGATCGAGGATGTGGGAGAGCTTGAGAGAGAGGGAATCCGGCTTTGATCGATCTCCCTCTCAAAATATCCCCAATTTGATCAATCCCCAATTTGATCGATCGATCTCCTTCTTCAACAAATCGATCGATCTCCCTCTCAAAATCCGTGTATTGATTAAACAGAGGGGCTAAGATTTACTCTCTACTGATCCGAATCCAAAATCCAGGCTAAGCATCGAAGAAATCACGAAGGATTCGTGGTTCAAGACCAGTCAATTCGGCCCCAGGAGCATGTCGCTGGGTGATTTGGTGTCAATCAACTAGAGGAAATTCGAGAGGGTTTCGAGCATGAACGCGTTCGACATAATCGGGATGAGCTCCTGCTTGGATTTGCCGGGGCTGTTCGGCGACGGAGAAGGGAGCAAGGAGAGGAGATTCACGACGAAGGAGCCGGCGCCGGCGGAGATTGTTGTTGATTGTCGAGGTTTTAAAAATGGAGGCGGAGGTGCTGGTGCTGGTGGTGGAGGTGAAGGTGGTGGAAGACGACAGTGATGGAGGTCGCGTCGGGGGGAGGATGGAGAAGGTTCAATGAGGGGGGGGGGGGGGGAGGGGAGGGGGAGTTGAAGTCTGAATTAGAAGACGTTGTTGCCTTTTGGCACAATGATAACACTCAGACATCCACTTGCTCCTTGAATTACAGAGCATGTTATGGCCATTTTCACAAGCACCAGGTGGATATATGTTACAATTTTAATTTGCCACTTGTGTAATTGTTGTGAGCCTAATTTGTCATGTTTTACACTTACTTTTATATCGATTTCTGCATACATTGCATGCATTTGGGTTAGAATAATACAGAATCTGTATAGTTTACACTTATTTGCAATATATGGAGGTCTACACAAGTTTTGGTTATATTTCGCAGAAATCGGACGCACTTTGGAGCTTAAAGGAAACTCATGGAGAGGCTAAAAATGGTGTAGCTGGAGAAAACGCCATTTTTCACCATTCTTCGTTCTGAATCAAGCTTTCATGTCTTCATGAGAATTGTAGCCCTCGGAAAGAGCTTTCCAACGCATGGTCATATGCGTCAATCCAACGAACGAGGACTCGGGAAAGTGCGTTTCAAGAACAAAGCAGAACGCTGAGAGAACTTTACTCGATCTCGAGTACACTTACTCGATCTCGACAAAGGCTGTCCGAGCACACCTGGTCGAGCAGAGCTGATCGAGGACATTGAGTCAGAGACAACCCGATCCCGGAACCCAACTCGATCTCGAGTAACTCTTGTCGAGATCGACCACGCCTAGACACCATGCTCGGAGTCGACAAGTTGAGACAAACCGAGAAGCCGAGCCAACTCTACTCGATCTCGAGTACAGCTAGTCGAGATCGAGGAGCCAAGGAGCACCAGTCCGAGCCTTGTCGAGCAGAGCTACCCGACCAAGCCAGCCAGCCCAAGTCGACGCCAGTCCTACTCGAGATCGACTAGCCCTAGTCGAGATCGACGAGCGCCGTGTCCGAAGCCGCGTTACGCGGTTTGCTGTCCGACGCGGTTTGGCTTTCCTTGGGGCCGAAGGAGTTCGAGATATCCGAGATCTATCAACATCTATCCACACCTATCAACACATGGAAGATTTTGCTCTTTAGATAGAATTTCCCTTTTTTGATTTAATTCCTAAATTACTTTTATTTATCTTTTAAGCCTTTAGATATAGATTTAGATAAAGATAGATATTTCTATCCTTGATTAGCAAGGAATAGAAGGCTATAAATAAAGCCTTAGGGGCTATTTTTTTATTCATTCAATTACACACACAATTCCATTCAAGTAAGTAGGAGTAGAGACAGAAAGTTTGTGGCAAGCAAGGTGGAAAGGCGAAAGCGGATTTGGCTTCGATTGGTTGTAAGCTTTCTTTATTTAATTAAATGCAAGTTAGTTTCTTTTGTTATTTGATATCTTTCTTGATGATGAAGAGCGAGTAGTCCACCCACTTCTGGGGCTGGGGTGAGCCCGACGGTGGCCATGTGAGGTGATGCGGTAAAGGTTTGATCTTGTTATGCAATTCATCTTCTATCCCTATGAGCATGATTCTTTTGCGAGAGTTGAAGGTGATTCTTGTTTGTATTATTGAAGCGAAAGTGATCTTAATACAACTTGGATTAATTATGTGAAAAGGGTTAGTAACAATTAGGGTTTATGCGAAAGCCTCTATATGCCTATTTGTTAGTAACGAAAGTTATTTTGATGGAAAGCATGATCTTTTATGCCTTTATGTGTTACTTTGCATGGTTATCGTTGTGGAGTTGATACCCTGGCTTTTGAAGTTCTTTATATATTGATTTATTCCTGTCAAAATATGAGTTCTATGTTCGAATCTGCAAGTTTACAGTTTTTTGAGTTTTAGTCGAGACAGAGGAGAGGCTTGTCGAGATCGAGTAGACCTTAGTCATATCTCGAGTTGGCTCTTGTCTACGTCGAGTTGAGTTTCTGTTTCTGTTTTCGATTCTGCAATTTCTGTTTTTACTATTTCTAGTCGATCTCGAGTAGCATCTTGTCGAGATCGAGTACTGCGTTTTCTGAGTCGAGTTTCTGTCATCGATTCTCAGTTTATGTCTTTTGCTGCTGTTAGTCGATCTCGAGTTGCACCTAGTCGAGATCGAGTTAGCTTCTGTCTTTAGTTTATTTCTTGCTTTCGTTTGCTATTTTTGTCTTTCTTTCTTTGTTCATTTGTTTCTGTCTTCTGTTTGCTTTTCTGTGAGATTTACAGCTACCTAGGATCCGCTGACACGCTTCCTCGTGGATTCGATCATGACTTTCTCTTACTGCATTGGAGAAGTCTTGTAATTATTTGCTGGGGCACAAATATGGTTTGAGTTATTTCATTATATTTCATACTCGATTTCGTCCCTTACAACAGTAATCGATTACATCATTGCTAAGGGGAGAATGAAAGGAACGGTCAGTGCACAAGAATATATAGCAAATAGCACAAAGCAAAAGATTTGTTATTGATTTTGTAGACACTGTAATCAAAATAAAAACAGGGTAATAGACACTGTTATCACTAAAAAAATAGGGTCACAAACACTGTAACCAAAACAAAAATAGGGTAATAGACACTTTAACCAAAGGAAAACCTTAGGAAAAGGAAAGCACAAATCCTATAGGGGCTAATGAGAAGCCAAAATACATGTGATGACAATTCTTTTCTAATTTCTAGTTTTCTAGATTTTTTTAAAGTAGTGTCACCACAATAAAAAAAATCAAAAATGTAACTACTGTTGTCACCATAATAAAAATAAAGTCATAGATAATGTCACCACTATAAAAACATGGTCATAGACACTGTAATCAAAGGGAAATCATATGATAAGGGCAGCATAAACCCTATGGGGCCTAATGAAAAGCCAAAATATATGTGGTGACAGTTCTTCTTTAATTTCTAATTTTTAGTTTTCTAGATTTTTTAAAGTAGTGTAACCACAATAAAAATAAAATAAAAATGTAACTACTATTGTAACCACTATAAAAATAAAGTCATAGATACTGTCACCACTATAAAAACATAGTCATAGACACTGTAATCAAAGAGAAATCATATGATAAGGGAAGCATAAACCCTAAAGGGGCTAATGAGAAGCCAAAATAAATATGGTGACAGTTCTCCTCTGATATATAAATGGGTAAGAGGGTCATAGACGCTGTAAGTAAAATAAAAATAGGGTCATAGACACTGTCACCACTATTAAAACAGGGTCATAAACAATGTAATAAAAAAGAAAACCCTATAGACGTTGTAATCAATATAAAAACAGCTTTATAGACACTGTAACCAAAATAAAAATAGGGGCATAGACATTGTAACCAAAGGAAAATCCTATGACAAGGGAAACACAAACCCTATATCGGCTAATGAGAAGCCAAAATACATGTGGTGACAGTTCTTCTCTAATTTCTAATTTCTAGTTTTCTAGATTTTTTTAAAGTAGTGTCACCAGAATAAAAAAAATAAAAATGTAACTACTGTTGTAACCACTATAAAAATAAAGTCATATATATTGTCACCACTATAAAATCATGATCATAGACACTGTAATCAAAGGGAAATCATATGATAAGGGAAGCACAAACTGATAGCGTCAGAACTCCCATGACTCCGGACGACATTGACGACAAGATGAGAGTTCCATTCGGAGCTCCGATCACTAGAGCTCGGGCCAAGATGATTCAAGATGCAACCAAGGCTCTTCTTATTCGTCTAGGTGCTACCATGGACCAAAGGCTTCGACCTTCATGGGTCACGATGCTCAAGGTTCAACCGATGGTTAGTCTTCGTCCCCATTCTACCTTAATGAGAGGCGAAACTTGATGATTTGTGGTAGTGCCAAATGCCCTTGTTCGTTTTAAGACATTCATTTACTTCCGTTAGTATTAGTTATTTAGGGAATAAATGTGAGGAGATATTTTATCTCCTTGCTCTTTATCTATTTTATCTATTTTAAGCTAGTTTTTAAGATAGATAAAATTAGTAGGATTTATATTTATTTAGTTAGTTTTATTATTATTTTATAGATAAATGAGAGAGCTAGGGTTCCTTTGCAAGGAGCCACTCTCATTAACCATCAAACCCTATTTAAGTTGTATTTTCCTTCTTTTATTTTCACGTTGAATTGAATAGAAGAGCAACAACGACAGCGACGCGCGGCCGTCGAAGGTGAAGGAGCAGCCAGTAAGGCGAAACCAAATCTGGAGAGGACAATGTCGAGAGAAGGGCGACGGCGAGGAAGCGCGCAGATCCAGAGAGCCTATTGCTGGGGAGAGGGCAACAACGACAGCGGCGGCTGTCGAAGGTGAAGGAGCAACGACGCCCATCGAAGGTGGAGGGGATCTGGAGAGGACGATGGCAACGAGGAGATTTGGAGAGGACGCTGGCGTCGAAGGTGAAGGTGGAGACTGAAGAGGACGATGAAAACGATGGCGGCGACGATGAGAGGCAATGTGAGCTCTAGTGGCGACAACAGTGAAGGCCAAAGTGGCCTCCGGAGGAGCTTCGATATCGACAACAATGGAGGACAGGAGGAGCGCTTTAAGGCATGACACAGAGATAGAGAGGCGAGCGTGAAACGGTGTTGTGAGAGAGAGGCGATGAGAGCGAGAGAACAGCGGGCGTGAGAGAACCCTAGTTTTATCACTTAATCAATTAATTGGACCAATTAATTGAAACTATTTTGAATTGTAAAATAAAATCAATTCAATTACCTATCTTGATACGTGCTTTTGTTTCAAAACAGTTAATTGCAAAAAGGGACAATTTTTCAGTTTTTCGAATCAATTTTTCAATTTCAAGTAATTTTTCACCCCTACTCACACGTAATCAATCATCTAAATATATCAAATATGCCAAAAAGTAAAATTAAAAAAATGTTTCAAACTCAAGCCATTCACATCCTTCATTTATAAATTTTATTTTTATTGACTGTTTTCATTCAAGGGGATGACTTGTTACGTAAATATATTTAGAAAAGAAAAACGAAGTAAATATATACAAGGGAAAATGGAGTGGAAATGCAAGGTCAAATACACACATTGTAGCTCTGGAAAGAGGACAAGTGAAAATGCAATTACAGTACAATTTTGCCCCATGAAAATGTGCATAGGAATGACAGACAAATGAGCTCCATTTGTGCAGATCAGTATCTTTTGCCGACCAATTGCCCAACTTCTTGAAGTGAATTGCAAACCTCTTGAAGCTCTCCTTCATCTTTTCGGATTCTCCTTCATTCAAACGTAGAGCTTTCTGCACCTCAAACGAAGCCTTCAACAAGCTCCCTCGCCATGTCTCACCTCTGGCGGAGACCTCGACCGCTAAGGATTCCACTACATGGATCTCCGATTTCGCCCGTCCTTCTTTTCTTGTCTCCAGCGCCGGACAAGTCAGGTCTTTGGCGTGTCGATGTCATGGATAATTCCGAGATGGCATCGTCGAGCCAGGCGTTGATGCAATCGTCGAAACCTTCTAGATCCAAGGCCAAAGGAGGAAATTAAAGGATGCGGCGGAGAGGCGGAGAGAATTGGACCGAAGGCGGCGGGAATTGGAGCAAAGGCAGCGGAGGCAGAGGAGAAGCTCCGAGGTCGGAGATTTCGTCCCTTGGTGGATTATGTGGTTCTCATATCTGGAGATCTGGGCATCTGGCGAAGAAAAGGGTAAAAATTAAAAAGTAGGGTAAAGGTGGTATTATGAAATGTTTTTGGACATTACTAGCAAATGTGAAATCCTAGGACAATTTCTAAATGGCCCAAAGGCCTTCGGCCTTTGCCTAAATTGCTTCTTTAATCAATATCTCTATATATGCATAAGATAAAATTTTATTCTAACTCTATTTAATCAATATATCTATATATGCATAAGATAAATTTTGATGGTAGGGATGATAATGGTGTGGAAAGAATCAAATTTTGATGGATAAAGGTAGTGATGAATGTGTTTGATGGGTGATTTGAAAGAAAGGCTTCTGATTGAAACACAAGGTTTTAGGTTTTCGGAATTAGGATTCAAGTAGGAAATTAGGGTTCTTGTGTTGCTTGGAGACAAAGGTTTTGATAGATCACAAAATAGAGAATGGAAAGTATATGATATTTGGAATAGGAAAGGGGTCATCTGTAAAAGAAAACTAAGAAAATTAGATATAATAGAAATAATATAATAGATATAATTTATTGAGGTAGATAAATATTCTCTCTACTTAGATGGAAATATAAAAATAGATATATTATAGACGATATAATTATAGATAGATAATAATGTATAGATAGATAGATATAACTATAAATAAGATGCAATAAATCCTAATATATGGATCAAATGTTTACAAGTCTTAACATGTTTTGTGTTAACAAATCTGAGGCGTTGATTGAGTGAAAATGAAAGGCTGAGATTTTTCTGGAATTTTTATTAATTAAAAATAAAAATGAAAAAGATAAACCCCATAACTCTACAAAGTTGCGTGTATCACAATCTCAACCCTAACCACAATCCATCATCTTCAAACGACGGAAGCGATGGCGGTGTTCCCATCGTCTCTTCTATCGCCCTCCTCGCCTCGCCGCAACCCCGACGGCCTCCCTCGCTCGAATTCGAGATGGTGGCCAGCACCGGCCTCCCTCCTCGACTCTCAATATGAGGAAGACGATGGCGACATCCGCGGAACAGAGAAAGCAGAGATCGAGAGAAATACCATTGCGGAACAATCGCACGTCGTCGGAAACCGCCGCCGCTGCAACCATCTTCCTCGATGAAACGCCGGAGCCGGAGCCGCTGCGGAACAATCGCACATCGCCAGAAACCGCCACTGCTGCAACCATGATGATGACGATGATGCCTCCAGAAACCGCACATCGCCAGAAACCGCCCGTGATAGTGACGATGACGATGAAACGCCGTGCCGCCGTCTTCGGCTCTGCCGCTGCTACAATGGCTCCGCCGCTGCTGCTGCAATGGCTCCGCGCCCTAGGTGGCGCCGCCGCTGCAATGGCTCCATCGCCCCGCTCCGCGTTCGGCTCCGCTGCAATGGTTGATAACTTTCTCTATCTTCAAGTCATCTATTTTTTTTCCTTTTCTTCTTTGTTGAATCAACATTTTTGTCTTTGAATTTCAGGGTTTTTTTTTTGTTGAATCAACATTTTTGTCTTTGTATTCGACAACTTTATAGTTTATATTCAGTGATAATAAGCAATTATTCGGTGGAATTCATATGATTGTTCTATTAATCTCATGTTCAGAGTCATAGTTTCTATTCGGTAATCATAAGGAATTATTCGGTGATAGTGAGGAATTATTCGACAAGTTCAAAGTTTCTATTCGGTAATAATAAGGAATTATTCGGTGATAGTAAAGAATTATTCATATGTATGTGGTTAATTAGAGGTGGAAATCAAGAATTACATTTATATATTCTTTTAACCTAGCGAATAATTACTGTCAACTTGGCGAATAATTACTATCAGTCTAGCGAATAGTTGAAAAATTGATCAACCCTTTTGCTGTTATTGATAACTCATATTTATAGACGGATAATAACAATAAATTTAGCGAATAATTACTATTATCCTAGCGAATATTTACTATTATCCTAGCGAATATTTTCATCGAACGCATAGTGGAAGCAAAATCTCCTCATCCTCACAAAAAAAAAACGTTACCTAAAAAAATCAACGCACGCGCTTCCTCTACAACAAGTTGGCTATTAAAGTGGTGGGACTTACTCTTTTTTTTTAAATAAAAAGAAAAAATCTCAATTAATCTCACCCATCCATTTCTAATCAATCAAAGACCCAGATTTGTTAACACAAAACACAATAAGGGATGTTAACACATGACCCAACCTCTAATCATATAAATATAAAGATATATGAAATAAAACTAACATAAAACGTACTAGATATAAATATAAATATATGGATAGAAGGAATCTCCCCGTTCCAATGATACCTAAAATAAAAAAACACGTCCAGGCAATAGCAGCGGTCGGCGGTATTTAGGCGACGAGCGCCAATAATGTAGATCTCCAACTCCGTCATTTTGATCGAACAAATTTGCCTACCAGTAAGTTAAATAATAGACTAGTCATACTTTATTGAATTGAAAAACTAATGTGAAAAAATAAATAATATTATCTACTTTACCTTAGGTTGCCTCCCAAGAAACGCCTTTGTTTCACATCTTTGGCTCGACGTGTTGCTCTTCTTGATCAAGTTACCCCATCAAGATCATCCATACTTGTCCTTTTCTTGATGTTGATAAAAAATGCGCGAATAATTATAAAACATATTTTATTTAATTTTTTAGAATTTGAGTTCGACCCCCTTTTGGTTATCCTCTTGATTCGAAGTTGCATCGACACCAAGACTTGAGTGGTTTTGGTGATTGGGCTGCACCCGGATTTTTAACGGGTTGCATACGTATCTCTTGGAAGAGATATCAAGCCTTCCGTAGTTCAGAGTATTAGAACTAATTTAATTTTTGGTGTTTGGTGTTTGGTGATTGAATCCGACGAGCTTGAGATTTTTGTCGGGTGTTCTACGTACCCGTTTGAAACGGGATCAAACCACCCGTAATTATTTTTTTAGAACTAATTTGATTTTTTTTGGTTTGACGATTGAACTCGACAGGCTTTAACTTTAGGTCGAGCGGTCTACGTATCCGATAAGTCAGAATCAAATCAGGCGTAGTTCCTTTTTTGAACCGTTTGAATTTGGGGAAATTTGATTTGAGACTTTGACTCCATTTTGCTTAGAAGTCAATTTTAAGACTAACCCATTAGAATAAACTGACGATGAAATTTTACGAGTTTAACTTTATGAATTTGTTAAACCCAATTTCTAATTTGTGCCAATTATATTTTTTATATTTTAATGGGTAAGTTTCGTAACTAAACATATCCTTAGAAACACGCTCCACCAGGTTTAGAATATTTAGATTAACTTGAGCCAATGGAACCCAGAAACCCATTCTTCCCCAACGAGAACGCGCCTCCACGCGCTGACTATGCTCATCCCCAAAATCTCCCAAACCCTAGATCCCCAATCTCTAAACCCAAATCCAGATCCGAATATCTCCTTGATTTCTATACTAATCCGAACCAAATCCCACACAAAAGCAAAAATTGGAACCATCAAATCGGATTAAAGGAGCTTTATTTCTGGATCTGGCACACAAAGTTCAACTCGATCGAAGTTGAAAGGGGATCTTCGACTCTAGGGTTAGGCTTTTTCTGCAACATCAAATCATCTCAATGGGGGTTCTGCTACTGAGCCTACGACTTCCTCTCTGGGTTCGTTCTCTTCTCTGTGGTCTCTCCCTCTCCTTCTGGGGTGACCTGTCTCAGGCGATTGGACAGTTTCTTCACACGTGTGAGACTGACACAAAACTCCGACGAAAGGAAGCTTCGGCTTCATCATTCCAACCGCTGCTATCTTCAATCAGTTTCAAGTGGGTTCCGTTTAAGAGATTGCGACTTTCTTTTTGGGTTTGTTCTCGTCTCAGAGGCTTCTCCCTCTTCCTCTGGTGTGACCTGTCTTAGAGGATTGGTGTGATTATCCTCTTGTGCGAGACTGACACAAAGTTCCGACGGAAGAAAGCTTTGGATCCATCATTGCAACTGCAGTTATCTTCAGTATCTTTTGCAATATGCCAGGTATGATACTCTCTCTTAAATCCTTAAACTACATCTTTACTTGCCTTTTGGACATCTGCTAATTCAACATAGAGGGCAAAACAATCAACACTATAAAAACCTATGCAAACCTAAATTAAATGCACTCCTCTCTTCTCTGCTTTTTCTTTCTACTGCTCTCCAACTATTTCCTCTTGCTAGATTTGTCTGGTTACCCTGGTTTACCACTAAAAGTGCCTTAATGGCAAACCAACCAACACCTCCTACTGGGAAGGGGGGCTTCTCTGAAGCTCCACCGAACCCCATTACTACCACACAAACCAATGGGAAGGAAAGCCTCTCCGAGGCTTCTCCGAACCCCACCAAACCTCGCAAACCAAACACTTCTTCCAAGCCATGTAAAACTGACAAAGGAAAAGGGAAAATTGACCTTACCTCTTTCTTTGACCAACTCCAAGAATACCAGCCCAAGTATAGGTTTGTCACCAATGCCATCCTCTATGGTAGGGCTTTTGGTGCCCCTATCGAATTCAAAAAGCTTGAACCAAAACTTTCTAGTGACTGGAAGTGTACTCTTTCTGGAGACCTTCAAATTCTTGAGCTCCCAAACCAATGGTTTGAGATCAGATTCTCTGATCCTTCTGATCTGCAGGCAGTTTGGGATGCCAGACCCTACCATGTGTTTGGGCAACTCATTGTCCTTAGGCCATGGAAGAAAACTTTCGATCCCCATCAAGAGAATACCACCTCTCTTGATATGTGGGTGAGAATTACCTCTATACCTGAAGCCTACAAAAAACCTGGTGCTTTGGCCACAATCATCAAACACAACAAGTTTGGCACCTTCATCAAAGCTGATACTTCAGTTGATCCAAATGCAAGATATGCCAGGGTGTGTATCAACATTGATATGGCTCCTATCACCCCCAACACTATGCTGATTCCTGTCAACAAAAATGAAGTGTCTGCACATGTGATCTGGTTTGAAGAATTCCCTGCTGGGTGTGGGAATTGTGGTGGTCAAGATCATCTTGTCACCCAATGCTCATTTCACATTCCCAAACAAAAAAGAGTCCAAGTTACTTTCAAAAAACCCAACAACCTTCCCTTTCTTCCTGAGAGCTCCAGTGCATAGTCTGGCTGGACCAAGGTGGGGAAAAAAGGGAAGCCACTGAAACTTCCCAACCCCATTCAAGCTTTTAGTAACAAACCATATGTTACTGGTAAGGGCGGGGTGTCAATCAACTTTGAAGCCTTATCCAACTCATCCTCCTCTTCCAAAGGATCTCAATCCCCATCTGACAGTGCTTCTGCCCCTGCAACCCATGTATCTGTTGTCCAGGAACCACCACCCCCTGCAGCTCAAGATCCCATAATCCCCAGCCATATCTTGCCCACTGCTAGCATATGTGAGGATACTGTTAACCTCCTCTTCCCTAGTGCCATGGACAATGCAACTCTCCAGGTACCCTTTGCTTCTCTCTATGGTAGCCCAGCTACTGCAGCTGTTGGCTTCATGATGAACTCGAGGTGCCTGGCTGAGCTCATACCACCACAACCAAACCCCACTCTCTCCACAGACCTGCCCTACCATGAAGAGCTCCCAGCACCAGCAACCTCTAATGATGAAACAATGGAGAATGGCTTTCCTCTCCCCGATCCAAACCTCTTCTCAGTGATTGGAGCTGATGTGGACTCTGAGATCCTTCCTTGTCTGCAGTATGAGCTGGATGAGGATGATCTCTTGGATGATGATTATGCTGATGAAGATTACTTGGTTGATGACCCTATGGTGGACCCCAAAGCTGATAACCCCCATTATGAGGAGCTCTCTGAGCCTTCCTTCCACTCCATTCACTCCAACTCCACTGTTGTGAAGATGATCTCAGCATCTGATGATATTACCAAGGAGATGTCCACCTCTGGTTCCTTCAAGAGAAGGGTTCATGGTGGGGATGAGGACACAGCCAGCTCCAACATGAAGAGGAGTAAGACAAACAACTAGGATCCATGAATCACAAGTTTTTCTCAAGCATTGGGGCTAATTGGCCATTGCCCCTGGCCTCCAGTGATCTGATCAGCTACAACCTATACTTTTATTCACCTTTTGTCAACCCCAACTCTTGGAAAAATCTTGTTGAATGATATAGTTATAAGATCTATTGCACCTTAAGGATTCTAAGTCAAAAAATTTCTATCATGTTTATTGTTCTGAACTTAGGTAGTGGCACCTTTTGTTGTATGATACTTGCCACCTCCTGTGATTGTACTCTCCTGCTACTTTGTATTATGTTGCAAGTCTTTAATTATAGTGTTTGTTTGGGGCTAAACTTCAATTTTTTCTGCCCTTCTCAACTGCTAATTTTGAACACTTTAGACTGTCAAGTGCAATATCCATTACCTACCACAAGCAAGATACATTATCCACATGCTAACAATTCTCGAGAGGCTCTTCCTCTCGAGAAACTATACTCTATTTTTAAATTGCAGGAGCTCCTGGATATTATGTTTCTCTCTTTTACCAACTGGTACCCATGGAAAACTAGATACTCAACATTGACATCCCTCAGCATCAACATAGAAGAAGATACCTTGGCAAACATAAATACCACCAAATCTGATATAACACATAGGTACTTATCTTGGTATGATTCCTCTTTAATTAGCCATATTCATCCCTATAATTTATACTATAATGATGCACATGCAAACATTAACACCCTAAACAACTCCCAACACACCACAATGTGCGGTCAAAGACATTTCAAACTGGGAAATAAGTGCACTGTACCCATGATCCTAGCTGAAGCTGGGCTGATTTACTCTACCACAGTGAATACAAGAACTATTACCCGCATGTTTAATGCATTCCCTTATGTTTCTATCTTGTACACTCTCTTGTGTTGGTTTATAGAAGCTCCAACACTACAAACAAATGTTATAGGTACTAAGACAAACGCTATATGTTCTAAAACATTATTTTTCTGCATATGTATCCTTTACTTTTGTGGGTTTTTCGATCGCCATAAAACTGTAAGGCTCATACGACACAAACTCCAATTTATCCTTGCCTACATGTTCTGCATACAAAGATCTTGCTTTATTTCCATGCCACACTAACAACTGACCGGCGCATAATATATAAAGTACAGCATTGCTTTTATCCTCGGTATCTAGCGCAATCACCTATGACTCTAAACTCGGGTTCACTAAAGGCATCCATAGTTTTGTTTTTGGTATACCCAGCTGAATATATGCATAGCTACCACACAATCCTGAAATTGAATTACCCTCACATCATTATAAATATAATGATAACCGAATCCAACCCATGCTCAAAACAAATGGTTAATCATGAAATTTAGCTTCTGAAATGTTAGTGGTTTAGGAAAGAAACATGTATGGACGCAAATTGAATCTACTTGTAGATCGGACCACATCCAAATTTTAGCGCTAGCTGAAACAAAATTACAACAACCACCTCCTGAAAACTATTGGCGTAAACCCGGGTTTGACCACCTGCATTTCTGCCCCTCCAACGACCTCTCTGGAGGCTTCTGCCTCCTCTGGAAGGAATCCCACTTCTCAAACGAGGAATTTTATGTGACCAAATCCAATGACAGAATCATACAAACTGTTTACACTAATCATACTCTAAATAAAACATTCGCAATTCTCTTCATATATGCACCACCCCATGAACAAGACAGAGAATCTTTCTGGAGTGCACTATCATCTACCATTGACGCAATAAATGAACCAGTAATCATAATCGGCGATTTGAATGAGATTCTGGCCCCTTCTGATAAGGTTGGAGGGGCTGCCTCTAACGCTAGCAGGTTCCTTAGAATCACCTCAATTATTGACAATCATAACTTATGTGATTCGCCAACTACGGGAAACAACTTCACTTGGCGAAAACGATCTCATGGACATGATAACATTTATGAAAAACTTGACAGATGTCTCATTAGTCATACTATAAAACAACAATTCCCTAACTTGTACACTAAGAATCATGCTTTTATCCGATCGGACCACACACAAATCACCCTTGATCTAATGGACAACCACAGGCCTAAACTACAACCATTCAAATTTGAAATGGCCTGGACTACCAGTCCAGATTTTGAAGCTATAGTCACAAGGGCATGGAGAAGTGACCCGTCTGGCTCACAACTCTATAAGTTAGCAAAAAAACTTTAGGAAGTTAAAAAACAAAGCAAAGCCTGATGTAGGGTGACAATTGGGAATATCTTCTGACAGATAACTCTTGTTGAAAATGAATTACAACGTCTACAACTCAAACTATGCCTTTCCTATAGTAACTCCCTTGAAAACAAAATCAAGAGGCTGACGACAAAGCATACCTTACTACTAAACTATCAACACAGATACTGGGGCCAGCGTGCCAAAAAAAATCACATTAAATCAGTAGATACTAACACCAGATATTTTCACAGAATTGCTACTGGTAGGAGAAATAGGAATATCATAAAATCAATACAAACAACTGCAGGGATAAACGTATCAACTGAAAAATAAATAAGGGAAATAATCAACTCGGACTTTATCAAGAGATATACCAACCAACATCGACAAAGAATCCCATCTAACCTACTCGACAACATTAACCATGAATGAACTCAAGAGGATAATGACTGGCTCACAAAACAAGTCACGAATGCAGAAATTAAAAAGGCGGTCTTCGCCTTAGCTGATGACAAATCACCAGGACCCGATGGCTTTCCTGCCGGCTTTTTTAAAAAATACTGGCACATTGTGGGACCCACAGTAACCAAAGCGGTTAAGGGATTCTTCCTTAGTGGAAGAATTCTGAAACAAATAAATCATACTTTCATCATGCTAATACCTAAATGTGAAGATCCAAAGCAAACATCTAACTATAGACTGATCAGCTTATGCTCTACCACATACAAAATAATATCCAAAGTGCTAGCTACTAGAATCAAGAAAATTATACCCAAAATTATTAATCCCCTGCAAAGTGCGTTTATTAGTGGAAGATCTATACATGATAATATCCTAATTGCAAATGAAATCTTTCACTCATTCTCAAAAAAGAAGGGGAAAACAGGATGGATGGCAATAAAGTTCGATATGGAAAAAGCTTTTGACCTAGTGGACTAGAATTTCCTTTTGACTGTTTTAAACAGATTTGGTTTCTCTGATCGCTTTAGTGACTGGATGAAAGAATGCATAACCACGGTAACTTACTCAGTACTGGTTAATAACGAACCCACTGAGATGTTCTCTCCCGAACGTGGGCTTAGACAGGGCGACCCTTTATCCCCGTACCTTTTCCTAATACTTTCTGAAGTCCTGGCTAGGGGAATTTCCAAGGAATCAGCCTCTGCACATAGCCAAATAGGAGTGACCGTTGTTCGGAATGGTACTAGATTACCATTCCTAGCTTTCGCTGATGACATAGTAATTTTTGCTTCGGCAACCAAGACTGCCCGTGACCGGATAAATAACCTTATAAATAAATTCTCGTCTATATCCGGACAGAGAGTCAACAGGCACAAATCACGTTTCCAAACAACGAATAATGTATCCATAAACCAAAAGCAAAACCTTCAGAGGGAATTGCAAATCCCCATAACAAGCAATCTAGGAAACTATCTAGGATGCCCTATAATAACAGGTCGCACAACTAAGAATAATTTCGCTGATCTACTTGATAGCACCAAATCACAATTACACAAATGGAAAGCTAACTGTCTTTCTCAAGCAGGAAGATCTACCTTAATAAAATCTACACTCTCAAGTAAACCACTGCACATAATGCAATGTTTTTACTTACCAAAATCAATACATGAGGAATTGGACCGAATCAACCGTAACTTCTTATGGAATAAATGCCCAAGAAATAGACCTCTCATCAGCTGGTTTGAAGTCAGCAAATCCAAATCAAATGGGGGCCTTGGGATTCGCAACTCTGAGGACATTAACAAAGCTCTTCAACTGAAGCTAATTTGGAAAATACTTGCTGAACCACGTAACCCCTGGGTAACTATGATCACAGAAAAATATCTAAAAGATCAAAACATACTAAATTACAAAAAAAAAGGGTACAACTTCATGGCAATGGGCTCAACTTACTAAGCTCATCCCTCTTTTCAAGGAAGGCCTTCAATGGTCAATTGGAAATGGTGATAGTATCCATTTTTGGCTTGACCAATGGTTTGGTAACACACCTCTTATCAACAAGCTTCAGAATGACCTGCCCTTGGATGCACAAATAAAAGTTTCTGAATTTCTAAAGGATGACAAATCATGGAACACCACAAAGGTACACAACACACTCTGGGGCTTGCTACCATGTGATGAAATAGACGCAATACTAACTACACCCATACCGCAGAACATACATGTTGATAGATTATACTAGAAATGGAGTAGGAATGGCTGGTTCACTAGCAGCTCTGCAGTAGAAATGATCACTTCAAAGAAACAGCACTATAAATCAGACTTCAAATGGATCTGGGACCTTGATATCCCACCAAAGGTCAAAACATTTTTCCTGGAAAATCACCAAAAATGGTATTCCAACTTCCGTTAGACTTGCCTCGCGTGGGGTTGGAATACCTACCACGTGCCCGCAATGTGACTCTAATTACGAAGATCTCCACCACCTTCTCTGGCACTGCCCAATAGCAAAATCGGTGGTGACCTCAATAGACCCTCAGCTACTACCAATCCTAAATCATAGTTTCAACCTAGAAAATGATCTAAACAATATAATCCAAGAACTCAGAGAGAAGTTAGGCCTTACACGATTTTGTAAATTGGGGCTCATTTGGTGGAGCTTGTGGTACTTTCGCAACAAGGCCTTATTTGATAACACAAACCTCAACACCACAACCATATTAACATTCGTAAAAGACCAACAACATAGGTGGAAAACATCTGCGAACCAGGATGACAAACAACAAAAACCTACAGAGCATAAAATGAGAAGGCAACTACGATCGAACAATAGAAAGAACATAAAATGGCAACCACCAAAACCTGGCAAGTATAAACTAAACTTTGATGGTGCCCTCTCCTCCTCAGGCAAGGGAACATTCAGATTCATCTTACGTGACCATCAAGGCTCTCCACTCCTTTTAAGTGCAGGGCTATCACCCATTCATTCGGTAGTTGGCTCTGAGGATTTTGCATTATGAAAAGGTCTTAGAGCGGTAGTGGACCTACGTTTACCAAACTTAATAATTGAGGGCAATAACCTCACAATTGTAAACAACCTTAAGGGCACTGGGAAACCCACGGACGACTCGGAAATGATTGTCTCCGACAGTCTAGTCACCCTAAGTTTCTTTAAATCTACTGTGATTCGTCATGCATATAGGGAAGCAAATAGAGTTGCTGATCATTTATCGCACCTCGACTTTGTTTTCGCCAGCAATCAAGCCCCTGACGATCCTGTGCTTCTTAATCTCATCCGTATGGATGCTCTTGGTATCTAGGGTCTCCCTTGTGCCAAATTCTTTCCGTATGGATGCTCGTGATTCGTCATGCATATAGGGTGAGAACATATCCTTAGAAATGTTTCAAGTATACATATATGATGTCTACCGATTGCATGCCTCTTTGTTTTTTTTTTTTTTTAACCGTGGCCTGATTCCCCTTCCATTATTTGTTGACCCGGGCCCAATTGATCAACAACTATAACAGGCCCAGCATTAGCCTATCAACAGCTACGTGTTGTTTCTTCTTTACATCTCTGAGCTCTAATCTCTCTCTTTCTCCTGTCAATGGACGAGCGGCACTACGACGCCCTTCGAGAGCAGCTTTGGAGCTCCATTGACACGCCGCCCTGAAGGCTCGAAGCATTGGCTTTGGAAAATTGAGACGGAGGAGGACAGTTTACGATCCATGCGAATCCTGCTTTGCCGCAACGAATCAAAGCTCTCAGGTACGCTTTCGATTTTTTTTTTAATGTGGATTTCATCCTAAATTTCATATTGAATCTTAATTCTGCCGAGGTGTTAACTGTAACATGAATTCGATTTGGATGAATTTGGTAAATTTTGATTCAGGGTTTTGTGATTAAGGTCGATCGGTAAAGGGCGGGGGAGGTCTCGACTCTGAGCGACGGAAGAGGAACGCAACAGACGAAGGCCCTTTCCTCCCGAAAGTGGACATTGCGGAGTTATGCTCGAATTTAATAGTAGCATAGCTTGACCCTTCAAATTTGAGATCAACTTCTTCTATTAATTTTTTTCCTTGAAACTTATTAGTTTGCGACTGTGATTCATGGCTTGATTTGATATTGCTTTGCTTGTCTGGCTTCCTTGAGTACATTAATTTTTTTAGCAATCTCTTTTTTTTTAATGAGAGTTCCTGCAGGAAGTTTGCCCAGTTTTAGGCCAATTGTGATTTCAGAATCCGGATGTTAGGACTCTTCTGACTTGAGAATTTGCTTTAGAAATTTGTTTGCTTTCTTTTGCAGTCTCCAATCCACTCTAGCTGCGGTGAATCTTTTTCCTTTAAACTTGTTTGCAATTGCTTGCGATTTGTGTGTGAATATGTGATTTGGGTTGCTTGGTTTAGATCTTTACAACCATGAGGGCTGGATGACTGCAGTCTTTTCTTTTCTTTTTATTTTATCTGTTTGGGATAGGGCTGTGGAGGCTTTCGATTTAGGGTTTCGCTTGGCTTGGGCTACTTAGCACCATCTTTACAGCAGACTTTCTAGGTAAACTTTAGCAGAGTTTTGCCCTTGTTTTTGCTTGTAGCCTTCTTGAAGGGCTATGATTTGAATAGCCTGATTGTGTAGTAAGAGTAACTTAGGATTTGTTTCGCTTGAAACTGAACAACAAATATGTTCGCTTTCCAACTCCATTATTTGACTGCTTGTGAATTTGTTTCCCTTTGGTTTGCTTTGCAATTTGTATGCTTGAATTGATTGGCTAGTTTAGGAAAATTCCAGCAGCATTTCGCCCAGGTTTAGGGCTATTTGATGATCCCAAAACCAGACCCAGGAGAAAACCGCAATCATCTCAAGGGTGGGTTTCGAAGATCGAATTTCGGCAACAATTGGACTCCTTTGGTGTGATTGACAATCCTAAAACCAGACCCAGGAGAAAACCTCAATCATCTCAAAGGTGGGTTTCGAAGATCAGATTTGTGTGACGATTTGGCCTGTTTAAGGCTGACCGGCGACTGACGATCCCTAAAACCAGACCCAGAAGAAAACCGCAATCATCTCAAGGGTGGGTTTCGAAGATCAGATTTGTGCAGCAACTTGGCTCTATTTGAGGCCGATTGGCGATCCCAAAACCAGACCCAGGAGAAAACCGTAATCATCTAAAGGGTGGGTTTTGGGACCACGTAGATATGATGCAAGAAACGCTACCTTGAATGTGTCGCTTTCTCTTTGCTGCTCCTTTTGTGTTTTTTTTCTGTGTAGCTGCTACTTTTTCTTTGGTCAGCCGTCTGATCCCCTTTCAACCCTAACCTTGCCACCTTTTATAGGGTAAAGAAATAGGAGGATATGCCTTATTAATATTATTCCATCCTTAAAATACACGCACAAAATCTTCTGTTTGCCGCATATTTCCTTTTCGTTTAGATATGGATAGACTTTTTTTTATCGCGTTCCCTATATACACTGCAAATGGTTCGTCGGATTGGACGTTGCAACAACGTTGGATTAGACGTTGCTACAACGTCCAATTTGATGTTGTATTTGTTGGTAAAAATTGTCCAAGGGAAGGGGATCCGACGTTGTTGGAACGTCGGATCGGACGTTGCAACCTGGATCCCAAACGGGCTCCGTCGGGCTTAGCAATGTTCATTTAGACGTTGCTACAACGTCAAATTTAACGTTGTTGCTACGTTCAAATCCCCAGAGGCAAAATAAAGGCGGGCTTGGCAACGTTTATTTTGACGTTGTAACAACGTCGGATTCGGTGTTGTCACAACGTCAGATTTGACGTTATGACAACTTTCAAATTTCCCCCCAATCAACCACCCTTATAAAAAGGAATGAGGACCTTGAATAACTCAATACAACAATTTCACATTCTCATTCCTTCCACATTTTCATTTCTTTCACATTTTCATTCCGTCCACATTTTCAATCCTTCCATGAAGCCGGTTACATCTGGAATAGTAGGCTCCACGGACAGAATTGATTTTGTAATCGAAAGGCTTTGGTACCCAATGCCCCTAGAGGAGTCCAAATGTGCTTGCAACAGTCGAGAATAGAGAGGCATGCATCCATGCGCGCTTTTTGGGTCGTTTGTGAAAAAGAGAATCACATTTCTGCACCCTTACGGCTCGGGTGTCTGGACTGCAATGATTTTCATCCGGGCATTCGTGGAGCCTACAAGTGAAAGGTTGGAGATTTTCTGCTTCAACATATCCGGTCATTCTTCGCCGATGTAAATAGAGGTGACCACGTTGATGTGGCTCAAACGACAGGGATACTTGTGAGGGAAGCAAATATGGAGGTTGGAAGGTTTCCATTCAACGAGTTAAAGATTAAAATCATTCCGAAGACGAACTAAGAATAGCCTGGTTGATATGAAGAAAAAATTATGTTGTTATCCATATTGTATTTGTTAGTTGTGGTAATGTCTCGATGTATGTAATTTGTTAGTTTTAGTAATGCCTCGATGTGTAATCTGATCGTTATCTATTAAGTGAAGCATTTTCATGTGATTGTTTATTGTTGTGATCGGGTAGAAACCATCGAAAATAATAACGCAAACAACACGAAATACACAAATATAATATACTGACAAAGTACGAAATGTATGTCATAAACAAACGGACTATAATGTATCTACTGCAGAGATCGAATGTAGCCCATGAAATGCTCATACATCTGGTCTAGCTGGGGATGCCCGACCAATGCCTGAATGGCTTGGGTCATCTCGTCGACCCGGGCCTGGCGCGCAGTAGTCTCGGCCTCATCCCCATCCCCATCTAGTCCGATGACGTCGTCTGAGTGGGTAGCCACAACCGGAAGAGCGTCAGGTGGTACCACAGTCGTGGGCAACACATGACCTCGATCGTGGGACTAAAACCAGGCGAGGTAGTCGGCCGAGACGCCTCCCTGACAGCTCTCGATCATCCTCCGGTGATCGGTGACAGGGTAGAATCTCTCACCGTCCTGATATGCCCAACGGTGGTGCTGCAGGTCGAACATCACGATGTAACGCCTTTGCAGGCAAAACGGTCACTGCACAAAGGACGGAGAGATGATGGCCAATGGTTGCTCCTGCACGCGGTCGAACTGTCGGAGCACCCTATCTGGCATGTACAGCTCAAAGACGCCACCGAATCTGAGGGTGCCTCGATAGGTGGAGGCGCGAAACTGTCGTGCAAAATCTAGGTCTCTGCCAATAGGCATCCACTCGACCTATGTTCAAAAAATGATATAAGGGAAACAAATTTACTCGACATATGTAGTTAAAATCAAAGAAAGTGAGAAAAAGGTTACCTGATCGATGGTCATGCGCTCCAGCTGTGCTCGAAGCCTCCTCTCACGCTTGCGCCTCTCCCTGTCGTTCCCCCTCTTCGCGACCTTCGACGGGTCGAAGCGTGCCATGTATCGGGGATCATCAGCAAGTGCATCCTTGTCCGGGCGAAGTGGATCCGCGAAACAAGGGAAGTACGACCAGATCCAAGCCTGAAAATTATAACAGGAAATAGCACTAAATACCACTTTTTTAAAAATCTTTGCAAAAATACCATCGTTTTGGAAAAATTGGCACAAATATAATTTTTTCCCCAAATTTGCAAAAATGTCTAGGTAAACACCCCCCAAAAACCTGCTATCCTAGGTTATTATGCCAAAAAAAAAAAAAAAATACAGATCTAGTTGTCAATGGTGTTCGTCGGGGGGCTTGGTGGGGGATTACTTCGTCGTCGTAGTCGATGGGGTCGTGAACCACCCACGCAAAGAGAACGACGGGGAAGGGATGACGAGACCCGGAGGAGCCAAGATGCTTCAGCCCCAACCCACCACCTCCTCACCGGCCAGAAACGAGGCCGAACCAGAGAATACCCACCAGATCTGGGAGATGAGCACCGCCAGATCCGGAAAAGAACCCACCACATCCTCCCAAATCGGCCAGGGAAGCACCCAAACCCACCACCAACCCACTAGGACCACCTTCACAGCAGCGAGCCGAACCAGGACCTGCCGGAATTCAAGCCACGACTCCACTGGTTCCACCATGGCCACCACCACTAGCGCAGAGCCCAATAGCGAGCAAAGGGAAGCGGGTCCGAGCCACCACTGCCCAGATCTGAGAGGAAAACGCGCTAGGAAAAGCAAATCTAAGCAAAACTGAACGAATTAGGGCTAGAAGAGGAGAGAAATTCGAGAGGGCTTCTCGAAGGCCGGCCGGTACAATCGACGGAGGGGACTGGCCGGAGAGGTTCACCAAGGCAAAAGTGTAATGGCAGAGATGCCCGCACGACATCCTCGCCGCCTCCGCCCCCTCCCTCAGCTCCTCCAAGCATATCGCGCACTCCCTCCCACCGCCGACCTCATCCCCCACCCTCACCTTCTCCAGTGCCTCGATCGACGACCTCCTCGCCGGCACCGCCTCCTCTTCGGCCCCCTCCCACCTCCGCCTCGGAGCCGCATCGTCTTCCGCCCTCGCCGACTCCATCCTGGCGCGGACTCCCCCGGCCGCGCCCGACGACATCACTTTCTCATCCAATCGCACCGAGACAGGGATCTCTCTCCCCCGGCCGCCGCTGACTCTCCTCGCCAGCCGCTCGGAGTAGAACTTGAAGTGCTCCGCCATCTGGTCGCCGATCCGCCGCGGAACCTCGAACTCCGCGAGGATCTGCGACATCAGCGCGGCGCTGCGGTCGAGCGAATTGAATGGGAGATCGAGCGACTGCTCCGTCGCGGCCAGGGGCCGGCGGATCGGCGCCTCGAACTTCCGATATCGAATTACAATGCGGAGAATTGGATAGGAATCGGGGTCCGAGCGGTAATCGCAAGGGAGAGGAGAGAGAACAGCAAACCTGCAACCGGCTTAGCCCTTACTAATTTTATTTGCAAAAATACCACCAATGGTAGTTGTGCAAATTTTCCAAAAAAATGGTATTTTTGCAAACCCACACCAAAAAAGTGGTATTTGTGCAAATAGCCCAAATTATAAACCATTAGAGCACTTATTATATGTAACTCGCAAGCAGAGGAACATATTAACCGTATTAAAGAAACATGTTACCTGCAACAGTGCAGCACACCCACGTAGTCCCTTAGCATCGCCTCTCGTGGTCTCCCCTAATCCCCGGTAGAGGAAGACAAGCACTCCTGCTCCCTAAGCTAGTCTCCCGGAGTGCGGCAAGTCCCAAACGAGCCCGAACAACGAGAAGTGTACGCAGCTCTGGGACTTGCCGATGAAGAGCGTCGCACCGAGCAGCGTAGCCAAGAAGAAAACGACGAGGTCGTGCTGCCACTCTGTGCGAGCTGGGGTACAGTCGTCCCACTGATCCCGACGGCGGCCGTGCTTCTCCTCCCACCAAGTCATCAAATGCGGGATGGGCGCTCCGCAAGCCGTCTTATGCTTCTTCAGCTGGGGGCAGTCCAACGAAACATCTGCTGCAGGAGAGGCTCGAGCTGTAGTGGAAGATAGTCAGGGAGAGGCTCCCAAGGCAGTCCGTCAATCGGTAGCCCCATCAGACAAGCGACGTCGTAGAGGGTGATGGTCATATCGCCCCATGGGAAGTGGAAAGAGTTCGTCTTCGGCTTCCAGTGCTCAATGAAAACAATCAACAACTGGGCATCCACTCTGTCCTAGTTCAAATCAAGCAGCCCCAGTAGACCAGACTAAGCTGCCGCTTGCACCCATGTCTATGGACCCTCATACATGTAGCATTGGAACGGAAGGAGGTGTGAAGCCCGATGATGAACCTTCAGCAATTTATCCTGAAAGGTCGGGTCCGTCCATAGCCAGTGAGCCCTATGGTGCCTAAACGAGGCCAAAAGATCTCTTGGAGGCAAGTCGCCATCGGGGAGCTCATCATCCCCATCACCATCACCATCCTCCCCCTCCCCCTCCCCCTCCTCCTAAGCCTCCACCCCATCCCCGGCCGCCGCCCCCTATGGCGCTTGGGCCGGCCCATGTAGCTCCTGGACCGGTGCGTGTCCTCCCCCGTCCTTTTCGTCCTCACCAGCCACCTGAGGGTCCTCTTCATCCTTCTCGTCCTCACTAGCCACATGAGGGTCCTCCTCATCCTCCTCGTCACTCTCGTCATCGAGCTCCTCCTGCTCGAAATGAAGATCCTCCGCTCCATCCTTTTGTGTGTCATCCGCCACCACAGCAGGTGTGAAGCAGCCAGTTGCAACAATCCTTAGCCCAAGCAACGTCTCCATGAGCGTGTCCGGAGGTACTGTCAATAACCCTGGGATCTGACGCCGTCTGTGATGATGGAGGTACTGCCAACAACCCTTGTGCTGAGGGCACCCCAACACTCAAAGGGAAGAACATACCATCAGTGTCCGCAGCTTCCTCCGGTCTCCGTTTTGTCGGGGTTGTATCAGGATCAACCACCGTATCTCTCACAGTCAAAGTCTCCTGCTTCGCAAGAGAAATGAGATCTGACACCGTTTGCGAAGACGATTCATTGATGATGACCTCCTCCGAATCGGCGCTCTCTACGACATGTGAAGGCGCATTGCGGTCTCGCCTGAGAACGATGCGAACGGTCCCATCACCCCGTCTCATCCGAGAATCCTATTAAATTTTTGAACTACTTTGTAAATATATTTTTTCATTTAAGTTGAATTTCATATTCACCCCTCTATTAAAATGTTTTGTTTCATTCAAGAATTTAATTTTTGATCCGCTTACAGTAGTTCACTGAAAACATCTTAATTTGTAATAATTTGTTTCTATAACTTCTTTTTGTATGTTTCGACAATTCGTTTCTACGATTTCTTTTTAAACATGTTATTTTGTAAAAATTTCTTCTAATACATCTTATTTTGTAACAATTTTTTTTCTATAATTTCGCTTTAGACATTAAAGTAGTTCTTTTGTAACAATTTTTCTTAAACACATTGTGCATTCAAATTAAATAAGGTTAACTTATCCGATTCATATCTTAAAGTTATTCGATATAAAATTCAACAATTAAACAACAAGATAAAATGAAAAATTAAATAAATTCATACTAACCGATGGAGTACTCGTCAGGTGAGATACCTCATGCGTCCGCCTCTTCCGGCCAGGACCGGCTCTCCCACCACTGCCACCACCCCCATTATCGTCGGTCCTCCCGACGCCACCAGCACCATGCCCTCGGCCACCACCACCACCAGCCCCGACGCGGGATCCACCCACCCCTCGGCCACCGCCTCTTGTCCCAGAGCCGCCAGCGCCGCCGCGTCCCGCACCTCGGCCACCGCCTCTTGTCCCTGAGACGCCAGCGACGCCGCGCCCCACACCTCGGTCACCTTCTGGCCCTATGCCCCCATCACCGCCGCCTAAACCAAGACCTCTTCCAGCACCTCCTTGGCTGCCTCCACCCACGACCACCATCTCCTCTCCCGCACCTCGCCCAGATCCGCCTTCGCCGGCGCATCCTTGCCCTCATCCCTGGGATCTCACCATCGATCTCTGGCTATCTCTCGCCTGAATCGGTTGCTCTCTCGCTCTCTCGGAGGAATCGCCCGCTCGCTCTCTCGCCCGAATCCCTTGCGATCTGAGCATTATCGGGCGAATTTTGAAAGGGAGGAAGCCAGATCAGGTCGCCGCGGTAGAGACCGACAGTCCCGACCTCCGTCTGACACTCAGTATTGGTGATTTAGCTAGGACGAGAACAATGTGGACCTTTTCATGTTCAGGCACATTGCGGCATTCGTTAACACCGTGGGAGATGGTCACTGCGGATATCGAGCTTTGGCGCAACTGATGTTACGGCCAGGGGAGGCACGGTTCGCAGATATGAAAGGGTTATTGTGCAACCATTTGGAGCATAACTATTACCTTTATGCTGGTTGTTATAGGGGAGGGTATTCTGTCCGAGAGTTTGTCGACCTGCAGAGTTAGTCCGACATAGTGGGAGGTGAATGGAGATACTGGATCGAGCTGTCGATCATGAGTCTTGTGTTCGCAACCGTCTACCAGGTGCCCCTTGTCGTCTTATCTTGGCACATGCCATTCACATGCCTCCCTATGTACACCGAACAACCAAATGGCGCACCTCACGAGGCCATACTAGGCATGACATGCATTGGGAACCAAGATCATTTCGCAGCGGTGAGTATGATATGTGTTACTCTCGGTCCAACCATAAATTAACTATCATTAATTACCCCACTTAACATTATACTATACTTTTTGCCCTTTTTGCAGATATGGTTACATCCCAACGCCCCTTTACCTCCTCCAACGCATGAATGGACTGCATACCATCACTCGAGTGTCAACGGATGGGATACTCCCTTCCAAGACCAATTTGATAGATTTAGAGCATTGCAGATTCAGGAAGGTCGCCCTCTACACCATGTTTAGGAGTCATGAAAGTTGGAATTATCCGTGTTGTATTTGTTTGTTTTTTTGTCTATGAAGTTAAGAGTTAAAAGTTGAATGTTTGTTGTTATGAAGACGTAGAAGCAATATAAAAAAGCAATCATTCAACCAAAACGAACATCAGTTGGCCCCATATCTAAAATTACAAATGGTTTTTAACGTTACATTTTAGAAAGGGTTGTTGTATTAAACGGAACAACTACTGACCGACTCTTCAGGAATGTTTGGGTATATCCAAATCTGCACTTGCTGGAACGCATATGTTGTCATCAGATCTTGGGCAGGGCGCACTACTGTATCAGCTGCAAACTGTGCTACTCTGCGACAGCGCGACGGAGACACGTCGTCGTACAAATCGATCAGTATATCTGTTATCTACTCAATCATCCGTGTATAGTAAGATGCAGGGTCATCGTCACACTCCTGACACCCGAACGACAACAGTGTTGACCTCTCCAGGAAGCGGCAAACCTGCACAGAAAATAGATTGCATCGAAAATAATATGTATAGTTAATGTGCTTGTAGTTGCAAGCATCCAACTTCGGCGGACGAGGGTGTCTCCCTAGTTCAACAATGAAACGAGTTCCATCATTGAAGATGCCATATTTAACAAAACAATTTGGGCTTGATGCCATTACGTGTTTTTCGTGTATGCCAATAATGAAACGCAAATGTTGCTTTATTTATAGATGGCCTAATAAGCAACGTCCAATTAAACGTTGTTATGGGAGTTCTCATAACACAACGTTTAATGTAACGTTGTAACAACGTCCAATTGAACGTTGCAACAATGTTCAATGTAACGTTTTAACAACGTAATATTCGATGTTGTATTAAAGAACCCTCACAAAAAACGAGAAAGGATTTCCCACTATAAATTACGCTATGCGAGGGTCGAAATTGCAACATCTCGTTTGAGGGAAGAAGAGATGGCGGTCGGTAACACACCAAGACCTTTCTTCTCGGTCACAGGGAGCGGCCTTAGGGATTTTTTCTGGTGGGTAAAAGACGTCTCGCTCACAGAAATACTGGTAAGCCCCCTTCGGTCTCACATCCGATTTACAATGGTCCCAACTCACTAAATAGATCTTGACATCTGCAGCCTCTGCCATCCAACTTCGAGGAAGAATACATGCTGGGGGCGTCGAAAGAATAACGCTGACTAATGGGCCCGTGAGGAGAGGAACCAGCATCCGGGTAGAGCGCAACAGCTCCGGGGCACTCTGGCTCGCACAAGGATGGAATACGTTCGCGAGAACGCGTGGCGTGCGGGTAGGCACGGGTTTGGTTTTTAGCTACTTAGGCAACGCTCACTTCCTGGTCGTCGTAGTGCCGCCGGAGAATGTTTCACCATCAGAGGAAGAGAACAACAATGATTTCCTTTGAGGTGGGACACGGCGGCGACCCGGAAAAACTTATTAACTAAGTTATTTGCTGTAATCTTCTATCATTAATATGAGAACTGAGGCAATCTAAACGTTTTCAAGTAACGTGTTTTTCCCTGAAATAACCACAAATCATATTTGAAAACCCTCCGCGAGGGGCAAAACGCCCAACAAAATAAAAGGTGCAGACATCACACTAAGTTTTCGCCAACATACTACCCAACAAAAACAAAGATAATAGAACTTCAAAGTTGATCCAAGTGTTGATGTTAACAACGTCCGATTTAACGTTGTATTCATATTGCAACGTTGAATTCAACGTTGCTGTCTTGCCCGACGAGGCCCACTTTAGCAACGTCGGATTCGATGTTGCTAAAGTGTTCGACCCGCCCAACATTCTTCAATTCACAACGTTGTGTAGGACAAATGACAACATCGAAAAGAACGTTGCTGAAACGTTAAATCCAACGTTGCTAAAACGTCACATTCGATGTTGCATTAGCAGCGCTAAACACGGATTTGCGCTTTATATAGGGAGACCCTTTTTTTATTCATTTATTCACTTATCTATTTAGTTGCTTTCATTGAATCTAGCATTTTGTTAGATCCAGCAGACCCGTCCAAATTTTGGAGGTTGTTTTGGGCCTTTCTTGTGAGATTGCATTGGGCCTGCCCTTTTTAAAGGAAACCAAGCATGTAGTCTCTGTATGGATTTTTGTTTAAAATCCACTAATTCAACCTTAGTTTAGTTTTGCAGATTGAACGGACAGTTTGAGCTGGCATTGGATTTCAAGAAACTCGTTACCTGAGCGATGGGATTTGCGCTCTCGACAGCTTAACTTTTTTATTTATTTATTGTAAGCTAAGCTATCATAGTATCTTTTAGCTTACAAGTTTGTAGTACGCTAAAATAATATGTTCGATATGTAACATATTTTGCGCACTCTTTACTCGTTTGTAATCATTGTTAGCCAAGTTGTATTCGTGTTTAATATCCCCTGAGAGCCTGCACGAAAATAATTTCATGAGCTTACACGATATTTTTTAATTAAGCACGAATTTTTACTCACAAACACTTGACAAGAGGGGGAACATTAGGAATATCTCCAATGTTTTCATCCATTTCATCCATTAACTCCTTGTCATTATTATGAATTACTCTTGGAGCTTGTCCTGAAATTGCAAAAACTTCAACGTTGTTCGGAATTAATTTCTCATAGGGAAGAATAATAGGTTCATTTGGATTAGGCACATTTTCATGGGGCTTAAAAAAAATTTCAAGTCTCATTTCAATTTCATCTTTCCCTAATTAAAATTTCACATTGCTAGAAAACTCATTGATCAATAATCCATTATTATTAGAACCATCTAACAAATCATTTGACCCATTCCTGCAATCAACATAATTAGCATCAAGAACATCTACAAAATCATTAGGAGAAAGAGAAATAGGATCAAACATATAAAATTCAATCTTTCTACCGCCAAACTCCATGGTTAGTGAACATTCAAAGCAATCAAGGTTAGCCTTAGCCATTCCCAAGACAATTGGGGTTTTAGGCGTACCCTACTCCATATCTAATATAAAGAAATTAGCAGGAAATATCAATTGATTAACCTTAACTAAAACATCTTCAACAAATCCTCTAGGTTTAATATTAGAACGATCAGCGAGTTGTATAGTAACACCAGTTTCTGACAAAACATTGAGACCCAAAAACATGTACAAATTATATGACGAGACATTAATTGAAGCTCCTAAATCCAACATAGCTTTAGTATACATACTTGGGTCTCCGCATTTTTTAGGCAATCTTTTCTATAACATAGCGGAAACATTCTCATTCAAACTTACCTTTTCTTTCCGTCTCATCTTTTGCTTTCTTTTCATAGTGCATAATTCTTCTAAAAACATAGCATAGCGAGGTACAATTTTAAATAAATTCAAAAGTGGAATATTTACGTCACAATTAGCAAAGGTATCATACAGAATTTGTTCATCATCTCACTTACGATCAGGTTTTAAGGCATGAGGAAAGCGTGGTGCATGTCTTGGAACCTTAGAAGACCACTCCTTCGACGATTTCTTTGCGGATGGATCAACGTCAAACATCGGCTCGGGCACAGGCGGCAGGCGCCGGTATTCAGAGCGGCGGGCACCTTCTTTACAGAACCTTGAATCCGAGTTATTTTCACCTTCTTCACCCACCTCAATCACCTACTTAGGCCTTTCTTCTAAATTTCTAGTGGGTAAACTCGCTTCTTTTTTTTCTTTAAGGATCATGGCCTTTACATTCTCCTTCGGATTAATTACCACTTGTGATGGCAACTTCCCCGAATCCTTAGCTTTCAATTCTCCGATCTCCTTAGCCATTTGACTCAACAAATTCTCCTGAACAACCATCTTGCCCAACAATAACCTTAAAGTCTTTTTCCTCCTATTGAATGTTTCTTTGACGATTCTCATATTGGTCCCTTCCTTGATATGGCATTTGTTGTTGTTGGACCCTACCGTTGAATCCACTTTGATAGTTTGAATTGTAGTTCTGATTGTAGAAGTTGTTACCAAAGTTGAAGCGAGGTCCATAATCCTTAGCGTTGAAATCAACAACGTCCTCTTGAATCAACGGGCACTTATCATTCGGATGATTTGGATCTCTGCAGACATCGCAAGGTCTAGGTTGTTGTGATTGATTCAATTGCATAGTCATCTTATTGACGAGCTCAGTATGCCTATCTAGATCATCTATGTCACTATATGTAGAATTATCCAACTTATGTACTCCTCTTACTCCTTGGTGTTTCCCATATTGTTGCGACGCATTAGCTAAACCTTTGAAAATTTGCATTGCTTCATGAGGTGTTTTATCCAAAACATCTCCTCCAGTAGTAGCATTGATAACACTCCTATCTCTATCAAGCAAGCCTTCATATAGATATAGCATTAAATCATCCTCGGGTATACTATGTTGTGGACAACTACCCTTAAGCCTCTTGAATCGCTCAACATACTCATAAAGACTCTCCGTAGGTGATTACTCAATACTAGACAATCCCTTTTTGAGTTTGCTGAGACGAGTAGGAGGGAAATACTTTTGAAGGAAAGCTTTCTTTAATTCAACCTAAGTAGTAATGCTTTCGGGGGGAAGGTAATATAACCAATCGCTAGCCGAATCTTTTAAGTTAAAGGGGAACACTCTAAGCATTACTTGGCCATCAGTTAGGCCTTGGGGTCTAAGTCTGTCACGTATACTAGCAAATTTTGCAAGGTGTTTGTTTGATTCCTCCCTACGTAATCCATGAAAATTAGGGAAAATAGTAAACCAATGTGATTTGTATTCGAACCTAGGTTGTGCATTCAAATTAGGTTCCTTTAAGCTTTTCAAGGTCCTTCTTGGCGGACTGATGATTCTGTTATTTTTTATTACGTCTCTCTTCTCCTTGTGTTGATCAAAATCGAGCCTCCTTTTCAACCTAGATAGAGATCTTTCAATCCCAGGATCAAAAAACAAAGGTGATGAATTAGAAGAGTTAGTTTGAACCATACAAGAGTAGGAAAAACTTATGGAAAAACAAAAGACAAAAAAAAATCAATGATAGAACAATTAAAGAAAACTCTTTTTTTCTCCTCGAAAACGGCGCCAAGAATTTGGTACAGGGTCATTTGCTTTTTCTCCCTTTCCCAAATATCAATAATATCCTAACGCAATGCTCAAACGAATAGATTAGTAAACCAATAGATCGATAAACCAATTGATTAGTATATCGATAAAGTTCGGAGTCGAACCTAGAGACAGAACGGTTGTAACTTAATATTTCTAATAATGATTCCTTAAGACAATAGAAATAGATTATAGCAACTTGATAAAAATAACAAAGTAAATTGAATAGAATAATGATTGTAAAGTATTGATAACAAGATAGAAAAGCATTTCACCTGTAATTCTTGAACAAAATTTGCATCTATGCTAGGGATTAATGATTTCTTGCGAATAGTTAATCCTTGAATTGGTAGCAAGCAATAGGTAATTGATTATGTGAAAGCATCAATTATCTATTAATGAGGGGCGAACATCGTTGGCTTCTTCGCCCTTTCCCAAATATCAATAATATCCTAACTCAATGCTCAAACCAATAGATTAGTAAACCAACAGATTGATAAACCAATAGATTAGTATAGTGATAAAGTCAGGATCAGAGTCAAACCCACAAAGAGAATGGTTGCAACTTGATTTTCCTAATAATGATTCCTTAAGACAATAGAAATAGATTATAGCAACCTGATAAAAATAACAAAGTAAAGTGAATAGAATAATGATTGTAAAGTATTGATAACAAGATAGAAAAGCATTTCACCTGTAATTCAATCTCGACAAGGGTTGAGGTTAAAGGTCCTACTATTGATTCAATAGTATTTAGGAAGTATATGTCGACTTGACTAAGGCTGATTGATCTGCAAAGAAACAATCTTCTTATTCAATATCACTAAAGAATAGCATTAACAACTCGAGTTCCTAAGACCAATTGGCATATCGATGCAATTCAAATAGAAGACAAGAGAGCAGCCCTCTCAGCCTTATACACATCTACTCGACATAGATCAATCAATATCATCCACTACAAAGGCATAAAAATATCATTAAATCAATGATTTCGTTTGCTATCTAGAAAACAACAACGAATTCATAGCATAGATGTGATTCCTAACATGGTGATCAATCATAGAAAGGAACACAAATTCATATCAATAAGAACAAGATGATAAATATATTTACAAATAACTAATTGAAATCAAATCCTCTCAATTCATTCAACCAGGTCTTCGAATCACATGCGAAACTATGAGTTTAGCAACTCATAGCCAAAGTAACGCTCATCTCTGTCAAAGTATTTCTCTCCTCTCAACAAAGTAGCACACAATAACACACAACTGAATAAAACCAAATAAAGTCGTGCAAAACCCTAGAGAATAAGATATTAATATAATAATCAAATAGAATCTTCGGATTAAAATCGGCAATTGCTGAACACGGAGTAATGACGGGCGCTGGTGGAATAACGAGGGGCGTCACTCCATCAGACTCCACAATCCTTCATAGCTTCGACGTTGTGCTTCCTTGATCATTTGACCCTCATTCTTTAGCCTTCTTACGCTCCTAAATCTTTCATTTAAGCTCCTTCAAGATCTCATCCAAGTTCAGAATGTAAAACTGCAGAATAAACACTAAAAAGGCTTAGATTCCGAACTTGAATACTTCACAAGAAAGCTATAGAAATAGACCAAAACATATGCAAAACTCCTATCTAAATGCAATAAGAACTACCTATAATACCTATATAAAAATATGTAGTGTCATCTATGCAGGATAATGACTATTGGTTAAATATTGAATTATTGATTTCTACGAAATTAGAATCAAGGGATTTACCTCTTTTGACATTCTAATTGCATAGGGAGTTTAATATTGGTGATGTAAAAAGTCAGAACTTTTTAACATCGGGTAATAGCCGATGTTTTTATATGTTATCACATCAGTTATATTTTATAATCGATGTTATAGGATAACAAAGACATCGGGTTCTGGCCGATGTGAAATTTTTTTGACTTTATACATCCCCCACATAGACATCGATTTTTTTTTTGAAAGACATTGTTAAATAGCAAATTTCTAGTAGTGAAGGGTAATGGAAGAGGCTCTAGGTGTTGCCGACGGACACCCATACTTTTATTTAATTTAAGGGTATAATGATAATTCTACATGATTTAACAGCTAATTGACATAAAACCTAACAAAGTTGCAGGGTATGTGGCTTTTTGCTAAGAGGGTCTATTTAGTAGGCGGTTTGCTGTAATATGGCATATAAGAGGTGGTTTTGGGCAATATAGTCTATTTTAAGGGTGTTTTCCTACCATTTGCCCTATAAAAAAAGCAAGTCGGGACTTTGTTACTGATGAAAAAGCTGCAATTGCCAACAGGTCAACATACATATATATTTCGTATACAAAAAGAAATATACGTGTTTAATTACGGAGCTAACCCATGAAAATATAAAAATTATAATTGACATAGGTTAGAAATTGGGTTTACTGAAATCATAACGTTGAACTCGTAAAATGTCATTGACAGTTTATTACAGTGGGTTGTTTTCAAAGTTGACTTCGATCTAAATAAAATGGAGTCAAAATCCTAAATCAAATTCTCTATATTCAAATGGTTCCCAAAATGCAAATTTTATCTAAAAAAAAAAAAGAACTACGTAAACACATGATACTCTTTTATATATGAGTTATGTAAGAAATCCGATATCAAAGTTCAACATTTATTGGATTCATTCGCCCATCCAAAATTGAATAAATTTGTTATTAAAACAACTACAAGTGGTTTAATCCCGTTAAAATCGGGTATGTAGGACACCCGATATAAAGCTAAAACTCGTCGGTATCAATCACCAAGCAGAAAAACTAAATCAGTTCAAACGCTCTGAAGTATATAAGACTTGATTCTATTCCAAGAGATATGTAGGCAACCCGTTAAACTTCGGGTGCAACCCAAATCATCAAAACCACTCAAATCTTGGTATCGATACGACTTCGAATCAAGAGGATAACGAAAAATGGTCGAACTCACGTTCTAAAAATTAAATAAAATATGTTTTACAATTATTTGAGCATTTTTGTTCATCACATGTGTGTGTATGTAATATATATATAGACATACTTTGAGTAAACCCACCTGAAAGGGTTGAAACCAAATCACAAAAGGGCTTGATCAAAATCCTGAAAGGGCCTCAATAAAAATACGGAAAGGGCTTCCAGGTGTGTCTTACTACGTGGTTCTTCGCTATGATTTTGGTTTTCTTAGCGGTCATCTTTTTAGTTGAGGCTCTGGCATCCGATGTCGGGTCTGGCTGGGTCGAGGCGGTGTGTATCGAGGCAACTTTGTGATCTGAAAATTTCCTTGAAGGATCGTATTCACTGCCTGTAGGGACTTCTGATGTGTTGTTGGTCAGTGGTGTCACTACTTTGATGGTGCTTGACGTCGTTTCTTAGTCTATGTTGTCTCCATCGTGTTAGGATTAGGTTCACTTGTTCGTTTGGAATTGTGTGCTTTCCACTTTTGTGTTGTACCTTTTTTTTATATTACGTTATAAGTTTGATGGTTCCTTGTCTACCGGCCTCTCGATGAGCCAGATATCTTTGGCCCTCGAATTGCTTTCTTAATAAATAAAAAGCTATCTATAAGAGCACTTTCAATATACCTACTTATATATTGGGACTTTTAATATATTTATGTATCTCACTAATGACTCTTTAATACAACGGTAGTGTACGATTTACGGTTGCTTCGTTCAGAACAGGTTATAATCCACTAAGCATCCAAGTTCAGAACAGGTTACAAAGATATTCGATGCATAAGTACTAAATCAAGCGATTCCAAGAATATACAACTCAAACACAAGAAGAGAATAGGGTTAGAAATCATTCATTTCGGACATCGAGGAATCTCAGGGGAGATAGCTCAACACCAGAAATCCTCCTTCATGGCCTTCTTCCTCGTCAAGTGATCAGGGACTCAGGTAGCACCCAAGAAGACGAGCTCCCTTTGGAGAAATCGTCGACGACTGATAGCCCTCAAACCAAAACCCTAACTTTTCTCCCAAACCCTATCCACTTGGCCCCTTGGAGTTCTCAGAGAGAGAGAGAGAGAGAGAGAGAGAGAGAGGATGCTACAGTTCCCTTTAGAAAATATATACAGTCGGAGTCATAATGGTCAGAAAAGCTTCCAAGTGAGCTGGGCCAAGATATGGACTGATTTGTCTCAGGCCCCTATCTCATTAAGCTCATCTAAGAAATAAAGCCATCAAAACAACATAAAAAACCAACTTAAGCTTATATATTTAGCCACAGCCTCAGCAGGTAGATCAACGCTAGCCATTGGTGCCACACATGATCATACCATAGGACCAATAAACTTTTCCTTGACCACAACATGGCTAGGTTCGTACTTAACCATAGGAGGTCTCACCCAGTCTAAGTACTTAATTATGTATAAAAACAACCAAATAACCCAATGTTTCATTTCATGGAATGAAAGGATTAATAGTATAGTAGGTAGAGGAGAGATTACCCATCCAAAAAGGTAAAGGATTCAAATTTTCATAAAATTGAGTGAGCTTGCCTGATTTTATAATATTTTTTTGGCTAATTGTTTATAGTCTTGCTGACTTGAGAGGTATCACGTGTCCACTGTTTTCTAAACCATCAAAAGCTGTAAAACGGAAAAAGCAAGTTCATATAATAATGCAAAAAAAAGGCATTACATCAAGTGAAACAACGCTTTGCATAATTAGGTTATCACAACTAACCTAACCTCGTTATAGATGGACCAATTTGCCCCTTTTTTTTATTACGAAAAAATTCGAGATCAGATAAATCTGGACCTCGGAGGTCAACAATTTGGCAGACGGGAATCATCATAAAGATACAAAATACAATAAAGGTGCAAGAGGCAAGCATAAAAGCTCTACAAAGAGAAACCAAGCACGATTAAATCTGACGAAATGCGGACGTAGACGAATGAACAAAGCCAAGCGCAACCTAACAGTAACACCGTAGGCCAGCGGTACATCAGGACCAACCTGTGGGCAGTGAAGACGAACCTCCAATGAAGCAGCCTTTCGGGAAAAGGAGACGCCTCGATACACACTGCCATGACCCTCGCTTAACCCGACTCCGAACAGCCAGAACCCCATCAACCGAAGAAAAAAAGCCGACCCCCCCCCCCCCCCCAACCATAGAGCAAAACCACCAGATTCAAAACACACCATAAGCCCAATCGAGATGTAAACTAGCCCAACCGAAAATTATTTATATAGAGCTACCATATAATATATTCAAATCAAGATATTAATTTTAGAATTATTAAAAATTTATTTAGACGGGTCAACCCCGGGCCCAAGGCAATAAGCCTTTGGGCCAAAGGAACACAACCCAATCCCAAGACATGCAACTTGGACACCAGGAGTGCCGAAGGCCAGGAAGCAAAGGCTGACGGCAAGGCGTCAGCAACAACAGGAGAAGAGCAACGCTGGAATCACAACCGCCGAGAAGACCTGGTGCGAGCTAGGTGGCGTAATCGCAAGGGCCATCAGACCCAACAAGCAACGACCAGGAGAGAAGAATTCCCAATGGGAAATTTCGAGACCACAGAAGCGATGAGAGAGATAACCAGATCCGCGAAATAGGATGCCGGAAAACTGATGCGACGTCGAGGGATCCAAATCCACAACACCCAGGACGAGAGAATGGACCCCGGGAAGGGTGAAGCGAAGTATGAGCGGGCGGGGGGATAGGGACAGAAGGTGGCGCGTCGCACCGGAAAGAGACCGACGGCAACAGTTGGGGGCAAGCTCGAAACCAAGGACCGACGGGGTTGGTTTTTAACCTCTGAAGAGGGGCTCTAGGCCTCCGAAGAGGAGTTATTTGGTTTCCGAATAGGTTTTCGGCGTTGAGCCTCAAGGTTTTGGTTTTCCGGCGAGGGGAAAGAAATAGAGCGTTTTTCGCTTTTAGTATCGCTCCGTATACAATACCATTATTAATGTGTTCTCGTTGAATGACTTTTTTTTTTTAGAAGTTGAATGACTTATTCAATTCACTGATTTCATAAATACGAAATACTCCGTAACTCATTTCATTTGCCCCTTTTTATTAGTGAATCCCGGCCCATTGCTAGATAATTTAAGAGAAAAATAACACCAAATGTTACGCAAAAGATGATTCCAACTTTATACGGAGTAAATGAAAAATAATACTATTGTTTTTTGTTAGGTCGTGTTTTTATGAATAAACTAGCATAGAACATGAGCCATTATTGTTTCCATATTTTTTTTACAGTATGCAAATATCCCTAGTAAAAGAGATTGTTTCCATATTGTATGGCTTGTTTTTTTTTTTCTAGAATGATCAAAAAAATATATTGTATGGCTTGTTTGTTTATAAAAGATGAGAATGGAAAACAAATGTATTAAATTTTACATATAAAATATATAAAATCATCAATTTTCATGAGTTTAGAGAGGAGGGTGAGGAAAACAATTAGATCATTATAGAGATAATAGTTACCCTTATTAAAATTAGAGAATGGAATGTGAGAAAATATAACAACTTTTGTATGAAAAATGGAAGAAAAAGGGGGAATGATTGAACTGGTGATCAACAAATCTTAACTTAAATATTGACTATATTTATAAAGGTAATCATTACATTTCTTTTAAATAAAACAAAAAACAAATGGGGGGTTAGTAGATTTTTTTTTCTAGGTTATCAGTAGAGATTCATTCCAATTTTAACTTGAATTAAATATGACTTACATAACTTTATTTATATAGTTAAAAACATTTGCTACTATTTTGTGATTTCTATAGTTAATTAAGATTATTTTTTATCTTGTTTTCAATAATTGCTAATATTTTGGATTACTTTATTTTAGTGAAAAATAATTGATCAACCTCATTTGGCTAACAAAGGGAATTTTATTCTAGGTAAGGGCGTTTTTGGCAAGGGGGTGCGGGGGGTGCCGGGGGTGGGGATGGGTTTTCGGGTTCGTGCAAGCATTTTTGGTAAGGAGATGTGGGTGGTGGAAGAGGTGCGATTCAGGGTGAAACGTTCCACATTTGCCCCTCTCTCCTCATAAATATTTTCAAAATTTCTTCGATTTCTCACTTCAATCTTTCCTCTCTTCCCAGGCACGCCTCAACCCGAGAGGAAAAGAAGAGGATCTTCCGAGAGCTTCCATTGTTGTGCATCTTCATCGTTCTGCACCTCCAGGTAATCCAATATCTTCTGGGTGCGGTTATCTTCCCAAATGCCCAATCTTGGCTTCCATGTTTAGGGTTTTATTCACTTTTCCCCAATTCGATTGAAAGCTAGGGTTTTTTTCAAAGTCGTTAGTTTAGGGTTTCGATTGAAACCAAATTCATTAGGTTTCATCAATTCATAATAGTAGTCTCTGTGGATTTTGATTCAAATCTAGGGTTTTCTTCAAATTGGTAAGTTTAGGGTTTTCGATTGAAACCAAACTGTTTAGGTTTCGATTGAAACCAAAGTCTTTAGGTTCTGATTGAAACCAAAATCTAGGGTTTTCTTCAAATGTCTTACATGTTCAATTACTAAACCAGTAGTTTATGGAGGTTGAATCCCAACAGTAGTTTACAGTTTACATTAAAACCCAAACATGAGAGGTCATTTGTTATTTGGTCGATTGTTTTTATTACATGGGAATTTCTGTTTGCATGTTTTACTGATTCTTCATACAAAAACTCATACTGCCTCAACTCATGCTTGTATGTTACCTTAACTGATTAACAATGTTCTTGCCTGAACTGATTATGTTGTTGCCTAAACTGAGATTGTACATTCATTACCCGTCTCTCTTGCATTGACAACGTTCTTGCCTGAACTGATTATATGTTGTAGTTCCTCCTCTGATTATGTTGTTGCTTTTGACATTTGTACAAATCTACTCATTTCATGTTCTTGCTTGAACTGACTACGTAAACTGCCATTCCTTCTCAGATTATGTTCTTGCTTCTAACATTTGTTGTGCATCTAATCATTTCATGTTCTTGCCTAATCATTTAATGTTCTTGCCTAATTTTTTCATGTTCCTCATGTTGCTTTCTTTTAGATTATGTTGTTGAATCTCAGAAAATGTTTGAGATCATTTCATGTTGGTGCTTCTGAGAGAACTTGTTGGTCCTCCTTAGATTATTGTTGCTTCTGAATTGATGTAGGAGAGACTCTAGGGATATGGTGTTGCTTGTTATTAACTAATTTAGGAGATTATGTTGTTGTTCCTCCTAATAAAATGTTTGCGCTTCTGTTTGATCTTTTGTTGTTGGTCCCCCTGTTGCTTTCTTTTAGATTTATGTTGTTCAATCTGAGAAGATGTTTGAGATTAACTTGTTGGTCCTCTTAAGATTATTGTTGCTTCTAAACTGATATATGAGAGACCCTAGGGATATGGTGTTGCTTCTTATCTGATTTAGGAGATTATGTTCTTGTTCCTCCTCGTAAAGTGATTGACCTTATGTTTGAGATTATGTTGTTGTTCCTCCTGAGTTTATTGTTGCTTCTAAACTGATTTAGGAGAGACTCTAGGGATATTTTCTTGCTTCTTAACTGATTAGGAGATTATGTTGTTGTTCCTCTTGATAAAATGTTTAAGCTTATGTTTGAGATGATGATGTTGGTCCTCCTGTTGCTTTCGTTTAGATTTTGTTGTTGTTGAATCTGATAAAATGTTTGAGATTATGTTGTTGTTCCTACTGAGTTTATTGTTGCTTCTAAACCAATTTAGGAGAGACTATAGAGATATCTCATTTTCATTCAGTGAAAACTTGGTCCTAATACACTTACTCCTTGTTCAATTTTCAAACATTTTTCTCACTTGGCTGCCATGAATGTCTACCACTAGTAGTTTATGGATATTTTCTTTTTAATATATTCAATCCTTCAATGCTTCTGACATTGCAACGCATGTACTGAGCTACAAACCATTGTCTGGTGGTTTGTAGCATATATCTAACCTTTCAGAATGGCTAAAACATGATTGAAAAAGCATACATGGCTTAAACATTCAAACACTCTGTGATGAGCTACAACCCATTGTCAGCCTATATTTCTCCCTTTCAGAATGGGTCAAACATGAATGAGAAATCATTAATGCAACTACTGCTTTTACCTTTTACATACATGCCCTTCATGCCACTGTCATGTGACTTCTTGCAATTGTTTTTGTAATTATGATCATGCCCTTGTTCAACTATATTTTCATTAGATACAACCCATGCTTGTCATTCCATGTTTTCCGCACTTCTGTTGCAGAGTAGGTTAATTGCTTCTGACCTGCTTCAACTGTATTCAATCCCCATGAATGTCATTATGTTTTCCGCATGACTATGATGCCCTTGTTCAACTGTATTCAATCCATGTTTTCTTTTGATACAACCCATGACTGCCATTCCATGTTTTTCCCATTTCTGTTGTAGAGTAGGATAGTTACTTCTGACCTTCTTCACATGTATTCAATCCCAATGGCTGTCAGTATGTTTTCCCCATGACTGTGATGCCCCAGTTCAACTGTATTCAAACCATGTGTTCATTAGATACAACCCATGACTGTCATTATATTCTCCCATTAATCAGGGTTTTTTGAAATTATGACACATCACTCCTGCTTTTATGTTGCAATTATATTTTTGATTGAGATCCTGTTGTATGAGATTTGTTAGCACTTCCAATATCCATTATGTCGTCCTAACATTTGTTATTCAAATGGCCTTGTTGGAATCATGTGGCCATACGACGACAGCGACTCCAACACCGACTCCAACATCGACCACAGCTACGCTAGCAGTGACCCTATGAAGTACTACTGACTTAGGACGAACTATGACCAAGGCCAGTCCAGTCGTCACCAGGAAGACGAGGAGGATGACGCGCATTCCGATCACCTTGACCCCGAAGAAGTTACGGAGGATAATGCAACCAACAATGAGTTGCATGAGACCAAGGCACACAACGTCTCCCTCACGAACAGGTTGGTCGCTTTAGATGCCAGAAACAACCACCTCGTGCAGAGGATCGTCGACTTGTGAGCGTGCCTTCATGTGTGGCCGGTGGGTGGAACGCGCCGGGGAGCAGCTCCGCCCACGCCAGCTCTCCCGCTTGATCAGGGTCCTTGGCTGGATTATTCTCCTCATGATGGCTATCATAGTGTGTCTCATCACCAAGGCCTAGGACCTCAGACCATATGAAGATCCTCCCCTTTTGTGAAGAATTCCTTAGACATTTGTTGTATTTGGCATATATTGTTGTGGTAATTTGGAACATGTAAAACACTTTGTGGTCGACGGCCCCCATTTTGTGCATTTCAGGGTCTCGGATGTGGTCAGTAACAACGTTTCACCAACCTCGGCAATCATTACCCCTTTTTGTAAGTCGAGTGTTGTTGCACCCTTTTACAATGGTGCATTAGTGAAGCCTATGTATATGTAACCCAAACATGATTCGTAATTTATAAATTGTATGCATCGGAATAAGCAACGTGCATTGTTGCATTTCTTTCAACCTTTGAATTGATCATGACTGCACAAAATACGCCTACCTTATACAAAATGTGAATTGCTACAGTTGTGCCTAACACTTACAAAATGTGACTCGCTACATTAGTTTTGCTCCAATACATGAATTAATAAGCTAGTGGGGGCAAACTGTAGAGTCCTTACATTACATTCGGCCCTATACATAAACTAATGTCGCATAGCTTAGACAAAAGGATATGAATTTCCGTCTAGTGCATCTTGCATCCAAGCTTTATTTGCCTCTGCGATGGTCGTTCCAAATCTGTTGAGCAATGTCGTCCCTCAGCGCCTTGATCTCTGAGCTTGACCTCGGTGCCTCTTCGACGGGGAAAAATGGGTCATCGTCCTCGTGTCCAACCTCCTCTCTCGCTTCGTATGCATCTTCGTCACCGTCCCCGTCGGATGGGATGTCACTTCCCATCGGAGGCTCCATGAACCTTGGATCGTCTTCCTCATCGGAATCTGAACCATCGCGTGAATCTCAAACGTAATTGTGAAGGGCGAAGCACGCAATAATCATAGAAATCTTCTTACAGATCGGATACTTGGGGAGATGAGGGAGGATCCTCCACTTCATCTTCAACACCCCTAAGGACCTCTCTATCGCACCTCGAAGGGAAGAGTCTCACTTGTTGAAGGCTTCATTCTCGTTTTTTGGTAGGGATGTGACGAAGGTCGGGTGGTGGTACTTCGTCATCGAGAAAAGAATCATGCACCCATTTCGGAAAGTGTATCCCTTGTCGCATAGATAGTACCTCCCTGGCGGTAGATGGGGGAACCGAAGGGCCGTCGTCTTCAATGCATGATCGAAGACACGTGCATCGTGCGCCTTGCTCTCCCATCCAGCGAATATGAATTCGAATCGAAGGTCGAAGTCGCATACGGCCATGACGTTGTACGTTGTTGTGCCCTTCCTGCACCAAAACCGGATATGTTCTTCTTTCCGAATGGTAGCCTCAATATGCGTGCCGTCAATAGCGCCAATTGCACCCTTGAAGTACGACTAATACGGGTTGTCATTCCTGATCTGCTCAGGTATGGCTTTGAAATGAGGGTCTCGAGGCCAGATCAAGTCCCATGCTAGACCACGAAACCTGTTACATCTATCCCCGCATATGGCGTCTAACACTTTCGATATTGTCTTCTAAATTGTGTATGTCGATCGGAGGAAACGCTCATAGGAGTTTCGCTGACTAGACCCCCAAGCCATGGTATTGACAAAGATAGAAACCTTCTCCATCACATAAAGTTGCACTGACCTCCAAAGACCGTACTGGTGCTCGAGCATCCCACACAGTCGAATGAATGCACCCTTTTCCATTCGGAATGCGTTAACGCTCCTTTCCTGCGAACGGTGGCTGAGGATCTGGTCCACCCATCGTGCCCCGGTGTACTCTCCAATGAATTGGGAACCTTGTGCACCCTTTTGAAGCAGTGGTTCGCAACGGGGAGCCACTTACCAAGGATGGCAAAAAAGGCGGCCACGACCTTCGCTTGTCTACGTCGACGGCGACGTTCGTTGGCCTTTTCATGGGTCCTACATGGACATGCGAGAATGATGATAACTATCAAGCATATCCAACAATTTGGAACAACTTTATTACAACCATACAAGGGATTAAACACCATATAAAGGGAAAATCAGTAATTGTCATGCCAAGATTATTGTATCGATCATAACAACTGTCTACTTAACTCACAACCACAATGTAATCGTATCTACCAAAGTGATGAACTGGTCTATGAAAGAAATGACAAACAAACACATAAAGTAATGAAAAACATTAAGAGGGCGCATAAACTGTCTCCTTATTCACGAGCTTAAGGTGATCAACGGGCTAGGTTCTCATATGTAAACACTTTGTTGAGAGATGAGGGGTCACAGTCAGCCAAGGTGGATGGCGCTCAACTACTGCCCATCGTTCGTCGAATACAACCACCGAAGCCACTTCAGCCTCGCGACGTTGCTGTCAAGCTTAATGAAGATTTTACATCGCTCGGGTGGTTTGATGATCGCTAAGGTGAAGCACCATAGGGGGTCACCTTCGGTAAAAATCCCTTCCACAACAATCGACCGCACAACGTCCAACACTTCTTTCGTTGTGTGTTGGGGGGGATTCGACGATACCTCATCCTGAGCAAGTATGTCAATGATGTGACATGTGTTGTCTTTCATGATCCCGATGCTGTGTTCGAATAGCCTGGACCCCTCCGATACATGAACGTTGTGCTTGGAGCTCCTACTGGAGGAGGTGGTAGATGAACTTGTGCCTCGCTTAGTCCTATATGACTGTGAAGGCCATACGCCTGGAGCTCTAGACACGCAACTAACGGGTGACACGTTGTCGTCCACAATGCCCTGGACAACGTCTTGCATGGAGGGCATTGCAACTTCACCGCTGTTGTAGGAGGAAATCGAGTTCAAAATATAAGAATATAAATCAAACCAGATCTTGTCCATGCAAATAATTACAAGACTTCTTCCTGATGTAGCAACAGGAAGTCAGGATCGATCCTCGAGAAAGCTGGTCAGCGGATCTCAGGTAGCAGAGGAATTTCACGGGCAGAAGTCAATTCCAGAGTACTCGACCTCGACCAAGGGTGGTCGATAGGGGTTAGGCACAGTCGATTTTGAGCAATCAAGGTCACTGGTGGTGGTCGACGTCGACTAGGTGTCCTCGACGTCGAGTAGAAGTCATCGATGTCGAGTAAGGCTGGTCGATCTCGAGTGCCTGCAGGGAAAAAAAAGAGCAGCGATCTTGAGCAGAAACCCTAGATCGAATATCAGTGGTCAACCTCGACTATGTCTAGTCGACATCGAGGAGAAAACGGTAATGAAACAGTTCGCAAATTGCGATTTAAACAATGTAAAAGAAAACTTCCAAGATCGGGGTTTGCAACAACGATAACCAAACACGCATAAGGCAAGATAAAGAGGAACAAGCATGCAATCACATCAAAGGATTAAGCTTTTGCCTTTTCCAACAATTGGACAACTCTCTCAAGAAACCCTAATTGTATCTACCAATTTTATGTTTATAATCCAAGTGGTTAACCTGAATCTTTATTAGATAGGTAATAAACATATAAAAGGTAGTGGATGATCAAAACGCTTGGCTATCACTGGGCTCACCCCGACCCTAGAAGTTGGTGGACTACTCGCTCTTCATCATAGCAAAAGACATCAATAATAAAAGAGAAATAACTACTTGCATTAAAATAAACCAAAGCTTACAAGCGATCGAAGCCAAATTGCTCTTGCTCCTCTACTCCACTCGACCTCCTAAAGATATAATCCTTTCTACTTGCCTCATGGGCTTTATTTATAGGTTTTAATCCTTTCTATCCAAGGAAATAAATCTCTATCTAGTCCTAAAGATATAAATTTGATAAAAGAAACATTAATCCTAAAAGGAAAATATTTAAGTCTTCATGTAGTGGATAAATCCTTCCTTCCATACGAAGATATTGATAGAATTGGATGAATTCAGCCTTTGCTTCGTCTCAAAGTAATTCCCACATGCTCGGATTAGCCCAACGGTCTCGTGGCCCAAAAACAATCTGGTCGACATCGAGTAAGGTCATCGATCTCGAGTGTTCTTCGGCATCTTCGAGCAATCTTCTCCTCTCGAGCTCGGGTTGGCTTCCAAATGTGGTCGACGTCGAGGAACTTTGGTCGACGTCGAGTAGAACTCCTCGAACTCGGCTTCTCTTCACAGCTCCTTGAGTAACTTTCTCTTCTCGAATTCGGGTAGGTTTTTTGTCTGGTAGACGTCAAGGAGATTTGGTCGACATCGAGTAGATGCGTCAGCTATCAACATTCTTCTCTGTTCTTGAAACGCACTTTCCCGAGTCATTGTTCGTTGCATTGACGCATATGAGTATGCGTTGGAAAGCTCTTTTCGAGGGCTACAACTCTCATGAAGATATCAAAGCTTGACTCAGAATGATGGATGTCCAAATATGGTCTTTTCTCCAGCTGCACCATCCTTAACTTCTTCATGAGTTTCCTTTAAGCTCCAATACCGGCCGATTTCTGCGAAATATAACAAAACTAGTGTAGACTCCATAATTTGGCAAATAAGCATAAACTACACAAATTCACTATATTCCCAACCCAGAATACATATGACGATCGAATAAGGAGCTGAAGTAAGCATAAAAACATGGCACAAATCATGGACACCAACCACGAGGGGTGTTGAACAGCTCGTCGAACTTCTGTTCAACCCCCTCATATTGTGACCCATTGGGGTCACCTCTTGCATTGGGGTCATCATCATCGTCCCGTGGGTAATTCTCCTGCCCCTTGTCAACCTCGTTGCCCACCTGCGCCCGTACATCTGGGTCCATGGAGGGGGTGACCCAGTACTCGCCTGTGGCTACGGTGCCTCAAAACACTTGGTGGAACAGATATTCCAGTTTCGGAGGGATCCCTTTCTTCCGGAACCTGGTCAAGTTGTTATCCTCCTACATAATAAGGTTTATGGAGGTGACTCGCTACATTACAGCTCGCTATATTACAGTCTCTTTTGACATGGAACATAAGGGAAAGAGAAGGCGAGCACATACCACGATTTTCTTTTTCCACCATTCGTCGGGTGCCCGTATGGTGCCACTGGCTTGATCCCATCCTAGGCCGGTCTCCCCTTGTTTCAACTTCTTCCAGGATTGGTATATCACTTTCATGTCGCGAGTTCGGTTCTTCAGAGTGTACCTGTTGCACCTCGTCCCTGTGGCAACCTCGAATGTACTTGTAAGGGGCCCCCATTTGAAGGACTGGTACTTTCCATTTTCCCGCTGGTATGCTTGGAGCACAAGCATCAACTTCTTTTTCAAATCCAATGACCAGTAGAAGGCAGCGGGGACAACGTTCTTGTCCTCAAAACCCAACGATGCTTTATTACCCTTCCCTTTGCCTTTCCCCTTCGTCGGGGCAGACGAATCCATATGGGTATGCAACTACTATATTTCAGTCGACGAGGATCGCTACTATATGGAATCAAAATGTCGATTTTTTAGGGAAATATCATGGAGGACAAAGTCACACAATCACTAAACACAACAAATAATTTGAATATTAACACCCACAAGTACACACATTATTGAAATCATTGATCATATCCAATTACCCCTTATGGTGTCACCCTAATTGACGGTCCAATTCACTTCAATCGACCACAAATCAGTTGTCAGGGCCTAAGAACAACCTCGTCCTGCCATTCTAACTTGATCAATGACTTCACAACATCTCCAATGCCATAACCTTAATTGCGTATGACGATCCCTAATCGAACATGGCTTACCCCCAAAAATCGTTCGGATAATACCGTTTATGGGCTGTCCCAAGTGATTATGAACTAATTCTTCATATCCTCTAAACGACAATGCATCCAAAATCCACCTAATCGAGGTGCTAATCCGACCAAAAGCCCGACTAGACAAAGGCGAATCCATGTCAACTCACCCACAAATCCATGTCAACTCACTGAAGATAGTACAATTAGGGTTAGAGGACTTACATGGGGTCGACCGTGGCCGGAGGCGTCGGCAGTGCAGGGGCATGGCGGAGGTGCACCGAAGCTGATTCCGGAGGTGTTTTTCGCAACCGCCGACAGGACTCTTCCCAATCTGACGAAAATGACGAATTGAAAAAGATGAGGTCGATTTGAGGGGTAGGTTGGAGGGTCATTTTTGTCTTTTCATGTCAATTAGTGGGGGCAAATGTGTCTTTTTCAGTGACTTCCATCCCAAAAACTTCAACCCACAACCAAATACGAACGGGATTAAACTGACTTCAAATCTTTACCCGATCCACCCCGAAATTCCATCCCCATTCCTTTCACTCCCAAAAAACCATCCTCATCCACCTACCCTCATCCCGTTGCCAAACACGCCCTAAGTAACTAACCGTTCTTCATTGGAAAAGGAAAATTCTAGTTGGATTTGGGTAAATATTTTCTTATGTATCGATTTTATTTTTCTGCTTATCTATTTTTATATAACTATTTGATAAGGATATAAGCATACCTTTTTTTTGTGCGTGTGTATAGATATTAAAATTAAGAATTTATGTATCAATATCAGTTTTGTATTGTTTTTATGTTAAAATTTACTCATTCCGTTCCAAAATAAATGTCACTTTTCTTTTCGACACGTTTTTTAATATGTTAAAAAATCTATAAAATATTATTTTTTAATCAAAATTTTTATATAATTTCATAGTTATTACTAATAAGTATAAAATTAAAAATTGTGTAAAAAATTGAACTAAAATAATAATATTTTATAGTTTTTTTAACTCACTGAAAAAACGTACACTAAAAGACGAATGACACTTATTTTGAAATATCATGAACTAAATATATTTAATATAGTTTCTTAAAAGATGAGTAGGTGAAGTATTTGTTTAAGGACATTTATGTCATCTTATCAAAAGCTTGTGGGGAAATTCGAAAGTCAATCGAGAACAACAACTCAACAAGGATAAAAATGGGTTGGCTAAAGTTTTGAATGATAGCCACAAAAGACCAATTAAAAAAATAAAAAAATAAAAAAATAAAAAAATAATAAGGATAGAAATGGATCGGGAAACACAAAAGATTAATTGTCAAACCAGACCAATTAAAAAAATACTTAAAAAAATAATAAGGATAGAAATGGATCGGGAAACACAAAAGATTAATTGTCAAACCAGCGAAAGAAACAAGATTGGGTTCTTAATCGGTAGGTTGCTAATGACATGCTCCATATGTGATTTCGGGCCAAAAGTTTTAATGATTCAGAGTAGCAAACAAAAGGTAACATTACCCACTCCTTACCAAATCCACCATTTCCAACTTTAATTTGTCGCTGAAATTATATTCCTAACTTGTTGGCAATTTTTTTAATCTTTGCCTAACAATTAGCTGAAGATCAATTTATTTTAAAAAAAATTTATCAGTGAAATTATATATTTGTTGGTAAAATATACTCCGCACTGTTATAATATCTACTTGAATTTGAATTTGTGGATGTTTCACCTTTTATAACTCATACCATTATGGCTTCATTTATTTATCTATTTCTATCTTGTATATATAAGAGTTTCTAATGTCACTACAATGACCCAAAATGAATAAGAATATTTTTTAAATTTTAATTTTAAAATTGTATTAATAATATATATTTTTACATAAGTAGTGCGAAAATGAAAAGGGAGGGGTTACCTCTAGTTAAGCCCATGAACTCAACATTCGGGACCGACGATGGGTCCTACTCAAGTTTGCAAACCCCAAGTACGGACCAAGGCAATACCTGAGACACATAAGCCTCGTACAACCATCATCCATAATACATAAAGTCATCTTAGAACACAACAAACCATAAACTCAACTTAAGCTTAGGATATGCATGCAAGATTTCCAAAAAGCTCTACTACAACAAACCATAAACTCATCCTCTATCTTAAAAGATACATGCAAGCATCCAAAAAGCTAAAAACAATGAGCTGGACATTCCATAGAAGTTGCATGAGGAGGCAGCAAGGGAGTACGACAGGCACGATCCAAGTCATTGTGAGCACGAAACGAGGCACTGCGGGTGCGGAGATGTGGAACACGGGCGTGGAACAAGGGCCACGGCCGTGCCAATGGTGGATGCGGGCGCGACCTACAATCTTCAAGGGTATCTGAATGCTGGATGGTGAGGAATTTAAGGGTCCACGAGGTGCAGATTTGCGATACCAAAGGAGGCCTGATGTGGAGCTCCAAATGAGACGTAAGCTCTCCGTCAGGAGAGGCATTCTTAAAGGTCGATCAGCAAGAGATAATTTGAAACCAATTCCTAAGGACAATCTTACAATATTAACTGTCCACTCTCCAAATAAAAGGCAGGATTGAGCAGAACCCTCCCAGGTTCAAGAAGTAAAACTCAAGAGACTGGAATCGACTCTCAAAACAAGGCAATCACTAAAGTAGGGGGAGAGAGAGTGGACGAGTTTTAAAAAAGTATGAAACTAAATTTGGGAGTCAAATCCACAGAGAGAATCAATTCACTATCAATATCCCTAACAAAGACTCTTATGACAAAAGCAATGACTTGTGACAAATTGAGAACAAAGTAAAGTAACCAACTTTATGATTGCAAATTAATTGATAATAAAGTAGAGAAGATATTTCACCTATAATTCTCTGACAATGGTTGAGATTCATGGTCCTAAAATTGATTCATTAATTATTCATAGACATATGTCTACTTGACTAAAGTTGAAGGATCCGTAGGGATACAATCACCTTATTCAATATCACTAAAGAATATCATTAAGGATTCAAGTAATTAGACCAATTGTCATTTCGATTCAATGCAATTAAGACACAACCGGAACAACCCTAGATCGACCCTAATCGATATCTATCAATATAGATCAATCGAAATCATCCACTACAAAGACAAAAAAATATCACTACTTCAATACCTTCGTTTGTTATCAAGAACACAACAACGAATTCATAGCTAAGATGCAATTCCTAACATGATGATCAATCGTAGAAGGAACACAAATATAATCAGTATGCACAAGATGATAAATATAATCATGAATAACTAAATAGAATCAAATCCTCACAATCTATTCAACCATGTATTCGAATCACATGCGAAACTATGAGTTTAGCAACTCATAGGCCAAAAACATCTCTTCTCTCTAATTGTATTCATTGTCTCACAATAAATATTTCACACAAGGATGGAACAATCCAATAAAACTTAATAAAGAGTCGTGCAAACCCTAGAAATATAATAATAATAATAATATAATAAAAAATATAATCTTCGGATCCAAATCGCAATCATTGAACACGACACCACGACGGGCGTCGCCTAAGGCATGGCGGGCGCCGCCCGACGCAGTGACGGTTTATGCTACTTTAGATGACTGTTGTGCTTCCTTGCTCCTCCATAGCCCTTCATCAGCCTTCATATGCTCTAAAATATGTCTCATAAGCTCTTCCAAGATCCCATCCAAGGTCAGAATGTAACTCTGCAGAATAAACACTAAAAAGCAGTAGATTCCAAACTCGAATACTTCACAAGCAAATTGCAAAACTTGCCATAAACCATGCAAGTTGTAGGGATTTGTGCACAATGGTGTGTTTTTTGCCGTCCTATATGCCCATAGAGCACCATCCAACTTAGATGACCAATCCTTCCTTGAGCGCAACATCGTCTTCTCCATGATGCTCTTGATTTGTCGATTATAAACCTCCACATGGCCACTTGTTTGGGTGTGATAGGGTGTTGCCACCCTATGAGACACCCCATATTTTTCCAAAAGAGCTTCGAAGCCCTTTTCGATGAAATGGGATCCTCCATCACTTATGAGCACTCTTAGGACTCCAAACCTGAGGAATATGTTAGTCTTCATAAATTTAGCTACAACTTTAGAATCGTTAGTGCGCGTAGCTATAGCCTCTACCCACTTAGAAACATAATCAACCGCTACCAAAATATATTTATAGGGCCCTGGTGAAGGAAAGGGTCCCATAAAGTCAATATCTCAAGCGTTGAACAACTCAACCTCCAGAGGATTCCAGTAAGAGGGTTCTCATGACTCCAAGTGATGTTTCTCGCTCTTTGGCATTCATCAAAACCTTCAATATAAGCATGCATGCCTTTGAATAGCTTTGGCCAATAGAACCCACTTTGAAGAATCTTCGTGGTGGTGTTGAAACCCTTCGCGTGGCCACCTGTTGGGAGAGTGTGACAATGCTTGATTATGCTCTCAATTTCTTCATCTGGTACACAGTGTCGGAATACATGGTTTCTTCCCTGCTTGAATAACTAGGGATCTTCCCAATAATATTGTTTGACGTCATGGAGAAACTTCTTCTTGGCTTATGAAGACAAATCCTTAGAGATTTCTCCTTCTACAATGTAATTAGCAAAATCCACAAACCAAGGGGTCTTTGACCCTCTAACAACACAAATATGTTGAGATTTAGGAGAAGGAGGGGTTAAAAAGAAATCCTCACCGGAACCTACTGATTCGGAGCAAACAATGATGAAGTCATCCTGAAGGGGGGTGGTAATGTGGTATCGATCCAGGGAGTCGATATAGCCCTCAGTTTAGCACCTGGTTTCTCCAAGCTTCAGAGTCTTCTCTGGATTAGGGTCGGTACCGACCCTGGGTGGTTCGTATGGCTCTCGGTATGGTTCTTTTCCGCTTCATTTTGCAACAGACTCTCATCCGGCCTAGATTCATTGATTGGTATATCATTTCCTTGCTCCGTGAGGTGGTCTAGGGGCAACCTGGATAGATGGTGAGCCACCAAGTTCTCCATTCCTTTCTTGTCCCTAATCTCGCAATCAAATTCCTACAAAAGAAGCGTCCAACGAAGGAGCCTAGGCTTGGCATCCTTCTTAGTCATCAAGTATCTTACCACAGTGTGGTCTGTGTAAACTTTAACCTTGAAACCTACTAAGTAAGAACGAAACTTTTCAAAAGCGAACACCATGAAGAGGAATTCCTTCTCCGTCGTGGTGTACTTGCTCTGCAATTCGTCAAGCGTCTTACTTGTATAGTAGATGGCATCTAGCTTCTTTTCCTTCCTTTGCCCAAGCACGGCACCTATGACATAGTCACTAGCATCGCACATGGTTTCGAAGCGAAGGTTCCAATCAGGTGAATGCAAAATAAGAGAGAAGACAAGGGCTTCATTTAACTTGATGTAAGCCTCAAGACATTATGCAAAGAACTAAAAAACTACATCTTTCATAAGCAATTTAGTTAATGGTTTAGCAGTTTTAGAGAAGTCCTGAATAAATCTCTTAAAGAACCTTGGATGTCCTAAAAAGCTCCTAATATCTTTCACATTAGAGGGAGGAGGCAATTTATCAATAAGATCAGTATCTACCTCGATTCCTCTTTTTGAAACCAAATGCCCCAAAACAATCCCTTCTTGAATTAAAAAGTGGCATTTTTCCCAATTAAGCACTAAGTTAGTTTCTTCCCATCTCTCTAGCACCCTACCTAGGTTGGCAAGACATGCAACAAAAAAGAACCATAAACAAAAAAATCATCCATAAACACTTCTACTATGTCCTCTATCATGTCCGAAAAAATAGCCATCATACACCTTTGAAACGTTGTAGAGGCATTGTAGAGCTCGAATGACATCCTCCTGTAAGCATATGTCCCATAAGGACAAGTAAAAGTAGTATTCTCCCGATCATCTGGATGAATCAGAATCTGTCAAAAAACACTATAGCCATCCAAATATCAAAAGTAATCATGCTGGGCTAGACGCTCAAGAACTTGATCAATAAAGGGAAGTGGAAACTGATCTTTCCTAGTTGTACTATTTAACTTCCTATAATCAATACACATGCGCCATTTAGTAGTGGTCCTAGTAGGTACTAGCTCACCTTTCTCATTCTCAATCATTGCCATCCCTCCCTTCTTAGGTACTACATGGACATGACTAACCCAATCGCTATCGGAAATATCATATATGATTCCTGCATCTAGCATCCTCAAAATTTCAGCCATTACTACATCCTTCATATTTGGGTTAAGCCTAAGCTGGTGTTCGATGGTTGGCTTATGACCATCTTCCATGTAGATTATATGCATGCACGAAGAAGGGGAAATTCTAATGATATCCTCCAAAGAATAACCAACAACTTTCCTATGGGCCCTAAAGCACATTTAATAATTTCTCTACTTCCTCCTCACTTAATTTAGGATTTATAATCACATGAAAAGTAGAATTGGAACCCAATAAAGCATACCTCAAAGCCTCTGGAAGTGGCTTAAGCTCCGGAGAAGGCTCATTTGGGATAAGAATAGGCTCTTCCTCCTCCGTCTTTAAAATCGCTTCCAGGCTCTCCAAAGAATGTACTTCTTCTTGACCTGCTAAAGGCTAGGAACTGGGTTTGTAGACTCAAGACAATCAAAGTATCTTGCCTTAACCACGTCCGTGGTTTATTTCATAATTGGGTTGAAACGAAACTCAACGACATCATCCCGAATCTTGAATGTTAGGAGTCCCTTCCTAACATCAATTATTGCACAAGGATGATAGTCACACTTGGATCCTTCGGCATCTCCATAACAATAAAATCTGTGGGGACGAAGAACTTACTTATACACGGACGGGTACATCATCTATCACCCCAGTTGGTGATACCACTGCACCATTTGCCATGGATACTCTCATATTAATCGACTCTAGGGCTCCCAAACTTGTCTTAGACAATATCGACAATTGAAAAAGGCTTACGCTTGCACCTAAGTCACATAAAGCTTTGAATCAGTAAGCTCTGAAACCAATTGTGATAGCAAACTTACCTGGATCTCCAAGTTTCTCAAGGAGCTTCAATGAACGAACTTCGTCGGAAAGCTCAGACATGGATCTCTTCTTCGCCAGAATGTGCTTTAAGAACTTAGTGTAGGTGAGCATCCCACTCAAAGCAATAGCAAAGGGAATAGTAATATTTAAATTTTGAAGCATCTTCACAAGACTTTGAAACTTACCTTCCACCATGTCCTTTACCTTTTTGGGAGGGTGTGGAAGCATTTTTCGTTGGATTCGGAACCAAAATAGTCCCTGTAGAACAATCTGAAACTGCTGGATTTGGGTCGGTACCGACCTTAGAGGGTTCGGTACCGCCCTCGGTATGGGCGCTTGAAAGGGGCTGAGAACCTGAAACAGAATTTGGCTCAGCACCGACCCTAGGTGGGCTAGTACGGGCTTGAGTTTGATCTCTGAAAAAAAAAGAAAAAGGGGGAATAGGAGGAAAACTTGGGTAAGGGTCGGTACCAAACCTGGGGGGCTTGGTACGTCTCTCGGTATGTGGTGCGGGACGAATGTCGTTTGCACTTTTGCCCTTTGCCAAATAGTAAAAAAAATTCCAAACTTAAACACACAACCAATAGAGTAGGCAACCAATCACTTGATAAACCAAATAACTAGTAGTATAGCGATGAAGTCCGGTGTCGAACCCACATGGAGAAGCGATTTCCTATTCAATAACTTTAGACAAGACTCTTAAAGCAAAGAAATGATCTTTTGGACAAATAACAAATATAAAAGTAACCAGATTGCAAATCACAAAGCAAATTGATATCAAAGTAGAAAGAACATTTCACCTGTAATTCTCTGACAATGGTTGGAATTCATGGTCCTCATATTGATTTATCAATTATTCATATTCCTAGGTCTACTTGACTAAAGTTGAGAGATCCGCAAAGATTCACTCATCTTATTCAATATCACTAAAGAATAGGTAATCAAGACCAATTGGCACATTAACTCTATTCAATCAAGACTAATAGGCGCATACCGAACTCAATCTCAATCAAATATCTTCAACATAGATCAACTGAAATCATCCACTATAAAGACAAAGAGACATTACTATCATCAATACATTTGTTTGCTATCAAGAAAATAACAACCAATTCATAGCTAGAGATGCGATTACTAACATGCCGACGAGGCATAGAAAGGAACACAAATATAAATTAAGCACAAGATGATAACTAAGAACATGAATAATCAACCATGTCTTGGAATCATATGATAAACTATGAGTGTAGCATGTGATTGAGTTCATAGTAGAAACAATAGGAAATAATATATGTCATACGTATCTCTAAAGAACTGAAAACAACCTAAATAGGTCCTCAAGGGTCGGCAAAAACCCTAGTAGAAACAATAGGAAATAATATAAAATAATAGTCTTCGAATCCAAAACCGCGTATCTGGGATCTGGGTAAACGATAGGTGTCGTGCAAGGGGCGGCGAGCGCCGTTCCTGCAGTGCTCGACATTCCTCATTTTCCTTCAATGAATTCAAATATCGTGTCTCCTTGCTGCTCCTTAGCTCTTCCTCAGCCTCCATATGCTCCAAAATATGCTTCTTAAGCTCTTTCCATAGTCCATCCAAGGTCGGAGCGTAATTATGCAAAATAAACACTAAAAACGCGTAGATTCCAAACTCGAATACTTCACAAGTAATAAACGGAACTAGACTCAAAACATAACAAAACCAATACCTAATTGCAATAAGAAACACCTATAATGCATTTATGAAATATGCATTATCAAATTCCCCCCACACTTAACTCTTGCTTGTCCTCAAGCAACCATAAGGAAAAACATCATCTATGCATCCCACATGAAATCTTTCACAACTTTACACATCAAAAGCAACATCATTAATAGTGAAAATATAACACATATAAACGTCATAACATGTATATATGAGATCAGGTAGCTTGCATGATCAAAAATCAACCTTACCAAGGATAAAATGTGCATCTCTCACTCTCAAGTGTTTAGGTTTTAAGCACACACTCACCTTAATTCCATACACAAGCATTAACTCAAATATTGACATTTATATCACAACATCTCCACCAGGTACGTCAATGCAAAAATAAAAACATCAAGGGGACTTTCGCTCAATGGAAACCTTCATAAAAGATTCCATTCGGTAGGGTTGTAATGGGGCTTGGTAGAAACATAAGGGCAATGAATTGTATTTGGTCATGTAGTGCTATAAACTCCGGGAAAACAAGATTCCAAAACTCCCAACATAACACAAACCAACTCAATAAATCAAGCTCACTAATGCACAACATCTCTCAATATCATCCAAAATAACTTCAAAAATCTCAAATCTCATCATCTTACATATAGTGCAATCTCAACAGCCAGCCAACATATCTCATAGCCAGCATAATTCTCAATTCTTCCTCATTACGCAAACATAAGATAAATGGGTCTTCTTTCTCTCTTTTTTTTTCCGGATTTTTTTTATAAGAATAACTTACTTTTACCCATAGGTGAATTTTATCCTCCATAGGTCCAAGCTTTTTATTTCTTTTTTCATTGAGCCAAAATACATGAAAATCAAATGCATATACACGAGGGACTTAATAAGCACATAACATTACATCTTCTCAAAAGCATAAACCATGAAATCACACTTTAGCTTCATTCTCCTCAGTCTCCAAAATAGATTCCATAACCCACTCAAAATCTCAATTCCCCCGGAATAAGGGTAAGGCTCATCATAGGCTAGGAATATTAATTTTGTTGAGCTAACAACAAAAAGGCTAAAGGCTCAAATTGGCTTCAAAGAAAGATATACCATAGGGTAGATATGGATAAATATGTGGCTAAAAGGTTGCCTCTATCATTTGAACTTATCAAGCATTGAACATGTATATAATTGGCCTTGAAAATAGATAATCATGGCAATACTCAATGATAAATGCATAGGAAGAGTATATCACACAAGAAAAGCAAAATGAATAAAGATGTATCCCTTATAAGGCCAAAAATATCTCACTGGGACAAATTTTTGTTGAATTTCAAGCATACTCCCAAACTTAGATCATACATGCTCAAATATATATGCTCAATCATATTTCACATAAAAACCAATTTTCAAGACAAGATCAAATCATTCCAGAATTCCATGGGATTTATAAGATCATGCTAAGACAAACTCAAATTAAGATGGTATCTTTAACAACACAAGATGCAAAATAAAAAAAAAACTCACTTTTTTTTTCTTTTCTTTTCGACATTTTTCAATATTTTTTTCGTTTTTTTGACATTTTCTATAACATAAAAGAAATAACATATGGAAATAACAAATACTCAAAAGAAAAAAATTCAAAGACAAACAGAAATTCAAACATGCACTAACCTAACTAATCCACTTCAATCTCTCCCCCCCCCCCCCCCTCCCCCACACACTTACATGTTGCATTGTCCTCAATGGATAAAAAGACAAAAAGGAATAATGAAAATATAAAAATAAAGGGTTTCAAAGAAGCAAATGACTGACCAATTACTGTAAAGGCGGGGTCTGGGTTCCAGACTGCCGATTGATCAAATCCATCAACCAGAGACACATCTCATGTAATTGATCGATCTTCCCAACCAGAACCGCATGGGACTTTGTAAGCTTCATCAACTCATCTGCCTGCCGCTTTTCAAATTCAGCAAATTTCTTTTCTCGACAATAAATACGCAAGACATCTTGAACCGTAGGCGGCATCATCTCAATCTACATATCTTCAACATCGCTCGTCGGGGCCACAGGGTCGCCAGGCTTCCGCAATTGAGTAGGAGCAGACGACATGGCGTAACTTAAGGAAAAATCGAAGGAGATCCAAAAAAACGACCAAAAGACAAGCTCGTTGTACAGGCGGCGAGCGCCGTGGTAGGGGCGGTGGGCGCCGTTTACGCAGAACCACGAATCCGAGCGAAAACGTTGGGAAACCGACGTCCACTCCTCCAAACTTCAAACTTTCTCGAACAACTTGGTTTCAAAAGGTTCTTTCTTGACAGGTAAAGGAATAGAATGGGTAAAGATTGATTTTTGTGGATGTGGGGTGATGGCGGAAAGTGTTTTGGTGGATTGAATCGATTGAAACGCAAGGCTTTAGGCAGTTGGATTGGATTCTAGTAAAGTTTTGGTGTTATTGAGATTCCTCTTGAGCATGTTTGATTGATCCACAAATAAGGAGAAATATTATATGGTGAGTTGGAAGAAAATCTATCAAAAAGAAAAAGGAAAAATATTAGTTCTAGATAAAATAAAAATAGAAAAGATAGAAATCTAATCCTAAGAAATAAGGAAACTATCTTAAAAAGAAAAATCTAGTCCTAAAATAAAATAGAAAATAAACAAAAGATAAAATATTAATCCTAAGATAGATAGAAAATAATCTAACCTAAAATAGATAAGAGATAATCTAATCATAGAACCAAAATAAAATAAAGCAATCTAATCCTATAAAATATAGAAATAAAATAACATAACTCGGAAAATAACTAAAAACAAACAGATAGAAACTTCCCTTCCAAGTTTACCAAAATTCGGATTCGTCATGCGGACACACAGGCGGCGGGCGCCGTGGCCACATTATGCAACTCCATCTTTTAAATCAATCAAAACTTAAACCCAACATTGGTTTCATTTACTGTAACTTCCAAAATCCGTTAACACGATTGATGGTACTTTATTGAATTGAAAAACAAATGCAAAAATAGAAATACTACCTAACTACATTGGGTTGCCTCCCAAGAAGCGGCTTTGTTTCACGTCTTTGGCTCAACGTGATGCAATCTTGATCAAGTTATTCCACCAAGATCCCCAACAATTTTTCTTTTCATAACAAGAGGCGGAACTTTAAGAACTTCTCCGGCGTAGCCATCAATAGCATCCTTCGATTCCTTCTTAAAATAAGTAACTCTGGGAGGTTGTCCTGCAGTTGCAAAAACCTCAACATTATTAGGAATCGAATTTCCACAGGGGATAGCAATAGAATCATTTGAATGACACATTTTCATGCGACTTAAACAAATTCACAATTTTCTTTTCAATTTCATCTTTCCCTATTCCAATTTAATTTTTGTTAGAAAACTCAAGATTCATATATTCAATTTCAGCAGAAGCATCTAACAAAGCATTTGATTCATTCATGTTATTAGTTTTATTAGAGTCAAGAACATCTACGGAATCATTGGCAGAAGAAACAATAGGCTCAAATATAGAAAAATCAATTTTTCTACCATCAAAATCCATAGTTAGTGAATCTTCAAAACAATTAATCTTAGTCTTAGCCGTTCGCAAGAATGGCCTTCCCAAGATAATCGGGGTTTCAGGCGTACCTTGTTCCATGTCTAGAATGAAGAAATCAGTTGGAAAAATCAAATCATTTACCTTTACCAAAACATCTTCAACAACTCCTCTAGGCTTAATGCTAGAACGATCAGCGAGTTGTATAGTAACACTAGTTTTAGACAATGAATTGAGACCCAAAAACATGTACAAGTTATAAGATATAACATTAATTGAAGCACCTAGGTCTAACATAGCTTTGGTGAAGCTAGCATTACCTATTGCACATGGTATAGTAAACATACCTGGATCTCTGCACTTTTCAGGCAATCATTTCTGAAGAAAAGCAGAAACATTCTAACTTAAACTTACCTTTTCCTTCTTTCTCATCCTTTGTTTGCGCTTCATCGTGCATAGCTCTTTAAAGAATTTCGCTTAGCGAGGCACATTTTTAATCAAATTGAAAAATGGAATATTTACCTCACAATGAGCAAAGGTGTCGTAAAGAATTTGTTCATCTTCCCACTTACGATCAGATCGTAAGGCATGAGAAAAGGGTGGTGCAGGCCTTGAAACCTCAGAACACCACTCTTTAGAAGCTTTCTTCGGGGATTGAACAACATCACAAGTCGTGCCCGTCAATGGAGGTGGCAACGGGCGCCGTGGTGAGGGGCGGCGAGCGCCGTCTCTGCAGTGCGTCTCCAATTCTGTCTCTTTGTCCTTATTTCCCAAATCAACTTCCTCTCTAGGCCTCTCTTCAACATTCCTAGTGGGTGTATTCGCTTGTTTACCTCCTTTAAGGATCATGGTGCTAACAGTCTCCTTCGGATTCACTACCACTTGTGATGGCAACTTTCCCAAATCTTTCGCTTTCAATTAACCAATCTTTTTAGCCATTTGACTTAGCAACTTTTCTGTACACTCATCTTGTCCAATAACAACCTCAATGTCTCATCTCTGTTATCTTGTTGAGTGTTTCTAGGACGATACTCAGTTGTCCTCTTTGAAAAGGAACTTGTTGCCGTTGGCCTCTTCCATTGAATCCACTTTGGTAGTTTGAATTGTAGCCTTGATTTTAGTTGTTACCAAAGTTGCAGCGAGCTCCATAATAAATCCATAGCATTCACTTCAGCGGTGTCCTCCTGAATCAAGGGACACTTATCATTCGGATGAGTTGGATCTCCACAAACTCCACAAGGTCTAGGCTAATGCGGTTGATTCATATCCATCTTGTTCACCATCTCCATAAGCCTATCAATATCATGCTTCTGTCCATCTCTCGAACTATCCAACTTATGAACTCCTCTAACTCCTTGGTGTCTCCCATATTGTTGCGACGCATTAGCCAACCCTTTAAAAATCTGCATTGCTTTCTGAGGTGTTTTATCCAATATATCTCCTCCCCTAGTAGAATTGATGAAACTCCTATCGGTGTCAAGCAAGCCTTCATAAAGATATAGCACTAGATCATCCTCGGGTATACCGTGTTGCGGGCAACTACCCTTAAGCTTCTTGAACCGCTCAACATACTCATAAAGACTCTTTGTAGGTGATTGCTCAATACTGGACATCTCCTTCTTAATTTTGTTGAGGCGGGTCGCATGAAAGTACTTTTGAAGGAAAGCTTTCTTCAATTGCACCCAAGTAGTAATGCTCTATGGGGGTAAGTAGTAAAGCCAATCGCTTGCAGCATCTTTTAAAGTAAAGGGGAACACTCTCAGCATCAATTGGTCGTCGGACAAGCCTTGGGATCTCAACCTATCACACACACTCACAAAGGTAGCAATGTGCTTGTTTGGCTCCTCCCAAGGGAGATCCGAAAGACTAATTGCATGTGGTTGAACACTCAAATCATGCTCCTTTAGGTTTCTCAGGGTCCTTCTTGGCGGAATAATAACAATGTTTGCCATCTCTTCGTTTATTTCAAACACAAGCTTCCTCTTCAACCGGAAAGATCTTTCAACCTCGGGATCAAAAGACAAAGGCGATGAATTAGACGATCTAGTTTGAACCATGCAAAGACACAACAAACTTGTAACGGCCCGAATATAAATATCCGGGTTACGTTTCGAAAGTTAGATACCTTCGTTCGAATCTTGCAATCCAGGTACGAGTCGAGGTTTCAAACCTCAAAAGATTATCATTTTAAAGCGAGTACCCTCAGCCTGTCCTATGGACTAAGTCGCGGAAATTCATTTAAGAGTAACTACGAAAACGAAAAGAAGGTACAGCTTGCCACGGTGAAGCCGAGTCAAACCAAAAACATGGTAAGTACAAGTATCCAAATTATCCAAGTTTATAACTATGGAAGTCGGTCTTTGAGTTCAATAATCGCCAAAAGGGAACCCCTTCATATAAACATCGAGCACTCAAAATCAGCAGAAAATACCTTTAAAAGAATAATGGGGAAAGAAGTCAGATGCCACACATGCGGGACCGGAAGCCCTCGCTGAGGCCACATAGTATGTGCTATACCTAATAAAGATGCTTTTATGCAGTACCAAAGTTAAACACACTAGCATGCTATTAGTTATAATAATGTGAAGAAATACTGTAAAGGGCCCAAGACAATGCCAAGTGGCATATCCATTGATTTGTGCCCACTTCGGGGCATATATGTCCGTACCTCGCTCTGAAGCAGCCCAGGTAGGACGCCCGGTTGGTGTCGCATCCTATATGTCCATACCTCACTCCGAAGCATCCCAAGTAGGACGCTCGGTCACCGCCGCATCCAGATCATATATAAGACTCGATTGACTCAGGGCACCCGATGAGGCTGGGCTACCCTATAACCCTAGCAAAGATTCTAGGACTATCACAGATAACGGTCGTTCTATTTTCAAACGCATAAAGTAAGCAGATGCTCATTCAATTAGTGCAACCTAAGCATGATACTATATTTTCATGCTTTTCTGCATATGCAAAACCTAACATAAAATGCAACAACATGCATGAGAGTCCAACCTGAGTAAGCCCCCTAGGGAAACTTACCTAAAGATGCAGAACAACAGGATAATACAAGCAAGGGCCCAAATGCAAGTCCAAAGAAATTTAAAAGCAATACATGCCTATCATCAAACCATTTCCATAAGCCACCGGACCAACATTCATACATACGAACCCAAGTTCTCAACATTCTCTAAATCAATCGATGGTAAAACCATTTTCCAAAACCTCTCCGATACCAACAACACCAACCAGAATCATTCTCCCAATTCCTTTTCAAAACCAATATCATCAAACCAAGACAAACAATCCCGACATTAAACATTTAAACCTTAAAATCAATCTCTCAAAAGCCAGCTTTAGAATAATTCCGACATTTTGGTTTTTAAGACAATAAATCCTTAAGGAGATATTTCCGAAAGATGAAAGTCATTTTAATTAAGTTACCAATCATATTTGTCTAGAATAGCACCAAGTAAATCCATCTTTATAAATCAAACCCAACAATATGTAACAAAGTCAAAACACCAAAAACCAAATCCATTTTAACGATACCCTCTTATAACACAATAATACTAAATTATTTTATCATTTCTAAAATATAGCAATCCATCTCATAATATCATAATTATATTTATATCAAATAATACTATTTTTAAACACTTTATAATATATACCAATTTTTCAGGAAATATATAATCATAAAATCATAATAATATAAAACTATATATAATAACATAGTATAACACATAGCATAAACATATAACAATATAACAACAATTAAAACATCACAGCCCAAAAAGGAAAGCCTAATATGGCGACCTGAAGCCCAACCCGAACTTAGCCCAACCCGGAAGCCCATACCCGATTTGCCTTAAACCCATCCTGGAAGCTGAAGAAAGAGAGGATTCGACCCACACCCGGAAGAAATGGATTTGGATTCTGAAAGTTAGGCCCAAGCCCGGACCACTCTATGATTTCAAGTTAACAAACAGAAAAGGAAGGAAGAAGATAAAACGAAAGAAACGCAACAGGGCTTCGGCACAGTCGTCGACGGAAACGGAAGAAGAAGAAGGGGAAGAGGACCCCGTCCTGCCAGTGGCTCGTTTCACCCCAAGACTCAACCAATCTGACCGACCATTCCCGACCCCAACCTAGGCAAGGAGAGCTATAAACACGAGTGAAAGAGAGGGAAAATTAGAGAGATTACCGAGCGACTCCGAAAGCGACTCTGGCTTCGACGACGGCGTTCTGACTACGAGGACGCGAGGAACTGCGGATCGAGGGCCTAGGAAGGTGGAGGGGTGATTAAGGTCCACATTTACATGATTTGGAGTTAGAAGAGGGAGAATCAAGGCTTAACAACGGAACAGAAAATAGGGAAGATCGAGAAGGGGAGGGTGAAACTCGCACTGGTACTACTCGGAGAGAGAGGGTGAGGATGCTCGGCACTCAAATGACAGAGAAGTGCTTGGAGGCGCTCAAGAGGTGGTGGCTGACCGAGGAACATGAGGCCACTGGTGGTGACTGATGGTGTTAGCAGATGGTGAGAGTAAGATGAACATTGGGGCCTTTGATAAAAAGAAGGGGAATGCTTTGGCTCTCCCTTCTGGCTGCAGATAAATCCGAAAGAGAGAGAGATGTGTGGGGCTTGGGTTTGACAATTCAAAAGAAAAGGGGTTGTTCTGATTTTTGCGTGGGAGTTGCAGGTGTGGATGGGTTGGCGAGAGCATGGTCTGTTTGGCATCTTCCTGAATTTGGAGAAGCAAAGGAGGGTGAGGGAGAAGGATGGGAGATGATGTTGTGTTTGATTGGGGAAAAAGAACACATGAAGGTACTACCACTGCGTACAGCTTTTGAACAAAAGAGTAAGGAGGGAGAAGGCAAAATGGGCGGGCAACTATTGCCTCGGCTTGAATTTGAGGAGGAAGAGGACAAAGGTAAAATGGATCCCAAACTCAAAATCTCGTGATTGAAATCCAAAAAAAAAAAAAAACCACGAAACCCGTTCTCTCGAATCTGTCCCGACTCGGATAGAATCCAAATTGATCTTTCAAAACCGAATTAAAATAACAATTCTAATCACATTTCCAAAATTTAGCACACGAAAGCGGGAATAAGATCCGTAAGAATCCAAATTCTAAAACGATGATGGAAGAATTTTGAAATCGAAACTTGGTGCCCGAGGACGAGTTCTCTCTAACTTTTATAAATAATATATATAATTAAAATCATAATAAAATAATATATAAAATATTTTTGGCATTTACATTCATCCACCTCTAAAAACAAGTCTCGTCCCCGAGACTAAAATCATTCGAAAGCAAGGGAAAGGAGTTTGAAATCGGTGAGTCCGAGGACCATGTCATTGATCCCGTAAGCACCTCATAAGGGCCCGTATGAGATTCCCACAGTGTCCTTGGCGTGATCATGATATCCCCAATTAGTCGTACCAAATATGTGATATGGGCCATTATCACATCTTTACCCCGGTTTCTCGGTTATATCATAACTGAAAAGCATCATAACATCCCGACTAGGTCATAGCAAGCAATCTATAAGTGCCCATATAAAATGCTTGTATCCACTTCATGAGACGTCATAACGTAAATCTAGTTTTGTAAAGTTCAAAAGAGTTTTGTAAAGGGAGAGATTGGCCTTGAAACCATTAAAATTCTCGATAGCGTTTATTCTTTTAAAATCCAAATTGGTCCTTTTCAAAACCGCTTGAAATCTTCAAATCCAATGTTTAACCAAGAAATTGTATACCAAAACAAAACAAATCCTTTCAAATCAAGATTTCGTCAAAATCCTCCAAAACCACACCTGTTTTCGCATATCAATCAATCAAATTTAGAAGCGCAGAGGTGGAATCATCCACCTCTGAAGGCTAATCCAATATTCTCTTCCTAGTTTTCAGAATCAAATCAATCTATCAGTTTAAATTCAAGCAAGATTCACGAGTCATAAGAAATGCATAACCACATAACTAATCAATCTCCAACCAGTACATCATACGACAAGTCTCAAACATGTGCCAATAAAGTACCACAAGGTCACATCAACATCTTACATCATTCTTAAGGTCATAATATGCATCTCAACGATATGCCAAAAATCATAACAAAAGTCTCGACATCACAACAAAAGTCATAAAATTATCTCCTCATCATCATAGAGTCAAGGAACCAAAACTCATCGTCAACACATCAACACAACAAGATCATGCTATTAAGATTCAGCAAAAGGGGAGGTCAAGCAGTATATCAATCATCGAAATGTCAGCATGTTCACCAGACAACATCTCAACTCATTACAATGCCATATAACAATCATTTAGCAATCATGCACCATTATTTCATATATAACCAATCATATTCATGCTCAAAGTCATATTCATCATTTACATATTCATAATAATGCTTTCCGACCATATAATATAATATCATGCTTATCACCACATAGCATTACATCATGCTTATCACCCCATAATATAACTTCATGCTTTCACATAATAACACATCATTATCTCATATATCATATCACAACACATCCTAGCATGCTTCTAAAATGAATAGCAGGACAACAATGCTTTAATATATCATGTTAACACTAGTCATTGCCAATTAGATTTCAGTATTGCATAACATGTAACATCATTCCATATCAGGTTCATCATGGTTGCTATCTAACATCATGCCAGTACATTTTAATAAACCACATAATCGCGATAATCATCACCCACACGTTCAAGAAGAAGCAATCATAGACATTACTACACATAAGGACTACATTATATCAACTAGCATTTATATCAATAACATCATTGGTTTATCATTAAACATTGCAACTGCATCAATAAATCTCAATTTCTTGTCAAGCTTATATATATATATATATATAAAGAGAATCAAATCAGACTAGCTAGTTTCATCATAACCTTATTAGATAAACAATCCAGGTTTCTCAGTATTTGCAGTTTACAATATATAGGCATGGAATTTAGATCATGCTTAGTCACTCATAGTATCAACGCATCAAGACATTAGGGCACATTAAAACTATAAGGCAATCGAATCATATCATCATAGACAACAGAAAATCAGGCAACAATCCTCACCAACTCAACACAATAACACGTAAATTTCATCGTCAGGTCAGTACAACATCATCATCAACAAAGTCGGAAGGATTAGCAATTCGAACGAAGGACACTCTCGCTTGCAAGTTATATCGTAGTCGGCAATCTCAATCCTCATGTCGTGCTTGTTCCACAATCATTGTTTATCCTGATGCCCGTCGGTTATGGGCCCACACTTTTGCGGCGTCGCTCTATCACTATCTACTTACCATTCTCTTTCCATATGGTCTCTTGTCCGATGTATCACGCAAGAGTCCAAGTTAGCGGAGATAGGGGAGTGACAAGGGCGGACAACCTAACATTTCTTTCGACGACAAAATGGACCAAAACTAAAGGAGCAAGACTAGAGACAAGACTCCGACCCGAGAATAGAAACGATGCCCTTATGGATGTCGGTGAGGTTATAATTTGTGACATGTATCAAGAGTTCATCACAAGCAAATCAACCATAATAATTCACAGAGTGACGAACGAAGTTCATCACAATGTCCATGAAAACAAGACGGATCACCACAGAGTGACGAATAGAACATCACAGCAATAGATCATAATCATTCTAGGAATGAACAGTCATAGAGCACATAAATGGTCCAATAGCTATCATATTATAGAACAAGTACGACATGTAATCATCTAGCGAGTCATATTGGAAATCATAAGCCCTACATGATACTACTAGCACATATCGAATCATGACCACAATGAAGGTAACTCGACTAAATTCATTCTAACATTCTTGTGTCATGCGTATGCGAAATCATGGTATAGCGTGGTGTGTGATCATGCGAGGTGCCAAGTCTTACGTTCATGCAAGCACGAGAAGATATTATAGGATAATAGAGGGACACTACCGAGCGACAACATGTAAACATGTTATAATAAATTATCACGGAAAGCAAATCGATCATTGAGTTCAACATCAAACTAATTTGCATGAGTCGGACATGTTTAAATAATAGAAAGAGGGAAGGACCACACTCTTAGGAACCTAGCTCAAGAGGAAATCAACGGCAATGTAGGCGAGATATGAATACGCACAAGTCACAACCAAGGATCCTACATGATACTAAAGGCTCTAAATAACATACGATACATGCATGCAACTAATCATGGCAACACGTAAGAAATAAATTCAATCACGTTCCAACAATATAGAAACATGAGGAAGGTATTACGATGTATAACACGAGTTTGAGTAATGGCAATATGACTAGAATACCGGGACATGAGCTCAAATCAACACATACTAGGATAAAACATGCATTTCTCAAGACTCAATTATACCACATATTCTCCATCAAACGCAAGTAATCACACAACAATACAAATTGTAAAACAACCAACGTTAATTAATCTGACGAATACAGAACAAATGGGCATACTATAGATTCTTGTCACAAAAGGATAATAAGCATTGACACGTCATCATCCAACATGCCAAGACGATCATCTATCAACATTCATACAAAGAGGAGTTGATCGCACTATCATGAACCTAATTCAGGAGGAGATAATGATCAGGTATGTTCATATCATGTGGTTCATGCTTCCAATCGATCATACGGCCAATAGGCGAGGTGAACATGCTATAACGACATACAGTCATGATAGAAGGCAAGACGCAGCACGAGACTTGAGCAATGTAACTAACCATGACATGAGCTTAAACAATAAAATCACGACAGAAAGCAAGACATAACATGAGAAACTTCTTACTAATGATCATTTGCAAGGTACATGTGGGAAATTACAAAATCATGTCGTACAATTCAGAGAGAGTCACCATTACAACCGGACAGAGATCCCTAAGGGCAACCATTGACTTTTCCCAACCGACTTATCACCCCTCTTTCCCGTGGGACTCCGGTACTACTCTTTATGGTAAGGAGACACTCGTTGATCACCATAAGGATTGAGAAGGACAGTCTCAGAAACACCTTACTCTTGACTTAAAACGTCATCAAGAACCACATTCCAATACTCACTCAAACAACCTTCATATCCATACATAACTCCCGACACAATATGGTTACCAACCCAATACCCCGTGGAAGACACTAACATCCTCGAGAAAGGCTCGATAGAACCGTCAAGGGTTAACATAGTGGAAGGGGTTGTTCCACACAAGTTGGGTTTGACCACACAGAAACAAGGGTACTCTCACTATCCCATTTGCACAGATCAGTCAATACACATTTAATTGTTAGGCATACCAATCAGACTTTAGCATATCAAACACTTAGCATAAAATCAGTCAATAACAATTATAATGACCTCATTTAAGGGAGATCGTACTCAGTCTCAATATATAAAGCACATCAAGCTATCTAATGTCGCTCTTCGAGAAGCGACTGACCGGATGGGCAAAAACCTCGCGATCCTACCTAACTCGCCCCTCCAACCACCTTAGTGCAATCTCCTTGGAGTCTTCTGGGCCCTCTATAAAGAGCAAGCTAGTATTTTGCCAACCGTTCTCAACTACACCCAATAGGGGTGGTCTAGCGCCTTTACTACCCAATCGTGTCCCCGTTTGGTAAGTTTTTCTCTTTTATTAAGAGTCGAGTTCATTACTTAGCCCAATTTCGGTTAGGCATCTTAAGTTCATTTTGCCCCTTTTTAAAATCCTTTCAAATTCATGAGCGGTTTTCCAAAACATACACTCGACCCTTGCGTACCCGAATTGCACAACCTCGGCTCTGATACCAACTTTGTAACGACCTGAACATAAATATCCGGGTTATGTTTCAAAGGTTGGATAACTTAGTTCTCAACTACACCCAATAGGGGTGGTCTAGCGCCTTTACTACCCACTCGTGTCCCCGTTTGGTAAGTTTTCCTCTTTTATTAAGAGTCGAGTTCATTACTTAGCCCAATTTCGGTTAGGCATCTTAAGTTCATTTTGCCCCTTTTTAAAATCCTTTCAAATCCTTTGAAATTCATGAGCGGTTTTCCAAAATATACACTCAACCCTTGCGTACCCGAATTGCACAACCTCAGCTCTAATACCAACTTTGTAACGACCTGAATATAAATATGCGGGTTACGTTTCAAAGGTTGGATAACTTCGTTCGGATCTTGCAATCCAGGTACGGGTCAAGGTTTCAAACCTCAAAAGACTATCATTTTAAAGTGGGGATTCCGAACCCCAAAGCAATCGAAGGCCTGTTGGGTACCCTCAGCCTGTCCTATGGACTAAGTCGCGAAAATTCATTTAAGAGTAACTGCGAAAACGAAAAGAAGGTAGAACTTTCCACGGTGAAGCCGGGTCAAACCAAAAAGATGGTAAATACGAGTATCTAAATTATCCAAGTTTATAAGTATAGAAGTCGCTCTTTCAGTCTAATAATCGTCAAAAGGGAACCCCATCATATAGACATCGAGCTCTCAAAATCTACAGAAAATACCTTTAAAAGAAGAACGGGGAAAGAAGTCAGATCGAGCCACACATGCGGAACCGGAAGTCCTCGCTGAGGCAACATAGTATGTGCTATACCTAATTGTTGGTAGAGGAAATCGAGTATGAAATATAATAAAATAATTCAAACCAGATTCTACCCACGCAAATAATTACAAGACCTCCTCCTGATGTAGCAGCGGGAAGTCAGGATCGATCCACGAGGAAGCGTGTCAGCGGATCCTAGGTAGAGGTGGAATCTCACGAACAGAAATCGACAACAGGGTCCTCGAGCTCGACTAAGGGTTAGTCGACAGAAGCTCGAACAGTCGAACAGGGCACAGCAGCTCGACAACGGTGGTCGATCTCGACAAGGCTTTACTCGAGATCGAGTAGCCTTCGTCTTGGTCGAGTAGGTCTTCGTCGAGTTCCTGCACAGGTAAGCTACGGCGACTCTGGGTCGAGAATCAGTGGTCGAGGTCGACCAGGCTTGGTCGAGATCGACCAGGCTTGGTCGAGATCGACGAGGGCAGGGAGTAAAAACGAAAACGAAAGAAAGTAAAAACAAATGCTTTGGGTTTCGACTTAAACTTAATGTAAAAGACTTCCAAGATTGGGGTTTGCAACGACAATAACCAAGCATGCATAAGGTAGAACCAAACAAATAATCATGTGAATCGCATTAAAGGATTAAGCTTTCGCCTTTTCCAACAATTAGACAACTCTCTCAAGAAACCCTAATTGTCTCTACCGATTTTTGTTGTGAGCCTAATTCGCCATGTTTTACACTTACTTTTATATCGATTTCTGCATACATTGCATACATTTGGGTTAGAATAATACATAATCTGTGTAGTTTACACTTATTTGCAATATATGGAGGTCTACACAAGTTTTGGTTATATTTCGCAGAAATCGGACGCACTTTGGAGCTTAACGGAAACTCATGGAGAAGCTAAGAATGGTACAGCTGGAGAAAAGGCCATTTTTCACCATTCTTCGTTCTGAATCAAGCTTTGATGTCTTCATGAGAGTTGTATCCCTTGGAAAGAGCTTTCCAACGCATGGTCATATACATCAATCTGACGAATGAGGACTCGGGAAAGTGCATTTCAAGAACAGCGCAGAATGCTGAAAAACCGACTCTACTCGAGATCGAGTAAAGCTACTCGAGATCGAGGAGCATGTCGAGGAGATCTACCCGACGCTGCCGAAGAGACCTAGTCGATGAACCACCTTACTCGAGATCGACGAGGGTCTACTCGAGATCGACGAGCCCCTGAGTCCAGATCCGAGCGTGCCGAGGAGAGCAACCCGAGGAAGCCTAGTCGACAGAGCCATCCTACTCGAGGTCGACTAAGGCTACTCGACATCGACGAGCACCAGGAGCCTTGTCCGAGTCTGTCGAGCACCAGCTAGCCGAGACGACAAGTCGAGCCAGACCATCTCTACTCGAGATCGACCACGCCCTAGTCGAGATCGACCACGTTCCAGAAACTTCTCTACTTGGCTTGTCCGAGTAGAATTGAGATTGCTTGGGCATGAAGGAGGACAGCTTGGCCGAGAAGATCTATCCAAAATTGATCAAAGTCTATCTATGGAGGGAAATCTATCAAGACATGAAGACCTACCTTATTTAGTTTTATCTTTTCCTTGTTTATTTATTTCCTAAAAACAATTTATTTATCTTTAAGCAATTTAGATATAGTTTTAGATGAAGATAGATATCTTCTTTCCTAGAATAGCTAGGGAATGAAGCCTATAAATAAAGCCCATGGGGCTCAGTTTTAATCATTCAATTTCAAATTCAATTTCAGAGGAAGACAAGTAGTTACAAGGAGAAGTTTAGGGAGTTCGAAGGTTTTAGGGTTTTGGCAGTTTGCGAAAGTTGATTGCCGGAATTGTAAAATCGTTGGATATAGTTAATGCAAGTTATTTTCTTTCAATCAATGATGTCTGAGTTTGCGATGAAGAGCGAGTAGTCCACCCACTTCTAGGGTTGGGGCGAGCCCGACGATAGCCATGCATATTTGAGGTAAAGATCCGACCTTTATCATGTTTTGAGCATTTTCCTACTTGTTGATGTGTTTATTGCCCATCTAATGGAGATCCATGCTAACAACTTGGATTATAAACATAAAATCGGTAGAGACAATTAGGGTTTCTTGAGAGAGTTGTCTAATTGTTGGAAAAGGCGAAAGCTTAATCCTTTAATGCGAATTATATGATAATCTGTTTGGTTCTACCTTATGCATGCTTGGTTATTGTCGTTGCAAACCCCAATCTTGGAAGTCCTTTTACATTCAGTTTAAGTCGAAACCCTAAAAGCATTTGTTCTTTATTTTCTTTACTTTCTGTTCGTTTTCGTTCCCTGCTCTACTCGATCTCGACTTAACTTAGTCGACCTCGAGTACACTGATCTTCGACCAAGGTCGCCGTAGCCTACTGTGTGCAGATCGACGAGAGCCCAACTCGACTTCGACGAGGCCAACTCGATCTCGAGTAGACCTCTTGTCGAGATCGACCAACTTTACTCGACCTGTGCTGCTGTGTTCGACTGTCCGAGCTTCTGTCGACTAACCCTAGTCGAGCTCGAGGACTTCTGTGGTCGACTTCTGTCCGTGAGATTACACCGCTACCTAGGATCCGCTGACACGCTTCCTCGTGGATCGATCCTGACTTCCCGCTGCTGCATTAGGAGGAGGTCTTGTATTTATTTGGCGTGGGCATAATCTGGTTTGAATTATATTTCTATATTTCATACTCGATATCCTCCCTACAACAAATTGGCGCCGTTGTCGGGGAAGCTATCATTCGCGCCTTAGGTAGTCAGTTCTCACGTTTCTCTTGAGTTAGTTTGCAGGTGTATGCGTCGTTCTGGTCAAACACCTGAGTTTGACGCCTTAGACGAACCGGAACGCCTTTTTCACATCAGGGCTAAACTACAAAGAGCCATGTCGGCCGCTGAAACACAGGAGCAGCTGATTGCCAGACTTACCAGGGAACTCGCCGCTAAGGATGCCACTATCGCCAATGAAAGGACAGCGAGGGAACAAGCAGCTGAGCGCGTAAGGCAAGCAGAAGCTGAGCTTGCCCAATATCCAACCACTGCTGAGGATTATATGCATCCGACTCTCATCGTGCCTGAATCGGCGATTCTAATCCCTGAGTGTCCTCTTGAACATATTACTAACTTCCATGATATGTGTCGTACTCTTGCTGAAGGTACAACCCTGGAATATGTCAAGATGAAAGCTTTCCGCTGGTCGCTGGCTGGACCTGCACTGAAATGGCTAGAAGGGCTGAAACCAAAATCACTGACCACATGGGCCCAAGTAGAGCAAGAGTTCCTCAACAAATTCTTCCCACCTGCCAAGACAGCACTTCTCCGCCAGAAAATCACCGCATTTAAACAGCAGAAAGGGGAACCGCTGGCAAAGGCATGGGAGCGCTATAAGGATCTTCTGCGATCTTGCCCTACGCATGGACAGCCACCCTACATCATTCAGGAGATCTTCTTCAATTCTCTTGATCAAGTCACTAAGGACAGAATCAACAATTAATACTCGCTATGAGTATCTAACGATGCCGCCAAGTGACGCGTGGGGTGTGCTGGAGAAACTCACCACTTATGACAACAAGTATGGGTCTACTGTGAACCATGAGGAGAACCCATACGCAAGGCCAGCACCATCTATGCCACTCTATGAGCCCGCAAAGGAGATCGACCCAGATGTCAGGGAGCAATTCTACAGAGATCAGAATCGCAAGCTCCTCAAACAAGTCAAATACCTGTCTGTCAACCAACCTTGCATCGAATGCGGATCATAGAGGCACACCACTACTGAGTGCCCACCCACAGAGCAAGTTAGGATGGCAGAAACACACGAGGAAGCAGCATATGCTGGGGGTCCTAATTGCTATATGGGGGATCAAAGACCCTATCAACCACAGTGGAACCAAGGTCCTCCTAGGAATCCCCCACCCTACAGAGCTCCAGGACATCCAGAAAGGGATCAAAGGAAAGATGATCTACAGCTGATCCTTGAGGAGATGCGCCGGAATCAGGGCAACATCAACAACCAGTTCCAAAACATCACCGCCAAATTTGGGGAACTGGACATATGGAAGAGGGGAATTGAAACTCAAATGGGACAAATCGCATCACAGATCCCACGGCCGTCCGGAAAGCTCCCTGGGCAAACAGAACCGAATCCTAAAGGGACAACCGGACACGTCGCAGCCATCAAACTCAGGAGTGGGCATCAATTACGCGAGCCAGAGGTCGGAAAACAGCAGGACGACGCAGAGCGGCAACTCGAGGCAGAGGAGAGCCAACTCGATCTCGAGGAGCCCAACTCGACCTCGACAAGGACCGTACCCGATCAAGACCAGAATCGGAGCTCGGACTCCGCTTCGCAGACCAGCAACCCGAGGTCGATAAGCCACTGGTCGATCTCGACAAGCCGGTGGTCGAAATCGAGGAGCCTCTGGACGACGTCGACGACTCTGCAAAACCTACGACCGCTGATCTGGCTTCGAAACAGAAAAAGCCACTTCCTTTCCCTTCTAAATCTCTTAAAGACCCCACTGCGGGCAGATTTAATAGATTTGTTAATATGTTGCAAGAGCTAAACTTTTCTATTCCTTTTACAGAGGCCCTCCAAGAGATGCCTGGATATGTCAAGTTTCTAAAGGAAATCCTAAGCAAGAAGCGGTCCATTTCGGAGATCGCAGGCGAATGCAAAGTACTCCACTTCCCTGAAAAGAGGCCTGACCCAGGTAAGTTTTCTGTTACGGTGGGCTTTGGTCAATTTAAGTATGATTCTCTATGTGATTTAGGAGCAAGTGTGAGCATCATGCCTTTATCAATTTGGAGAAAAGTTAAAATAGGATGCATAGAACCTGTGGATCCTAAATTATATATGGCAAATAATACAGTAGTCATCCCTACAGGAATAGTTGAAAATGTCCCTGTCCAAGTTGGCAAATTCTTTGTGCCAGCTGATTTCCTTATTATTGATTGTGCTGAAGATCCTACTAGTCCTATTATTCTTGGTAGACCTTTCTTAGCTACTGCAGATGCCAGGATTAGTGTTAAGAATCGATCACTCACCTTCACCATAGGCGATGAGGTTTTGGATTTCTCTTTTGGCCCTACAAAAGAGGAAATTTCTTGGCTGGAGGTGAAAAGCATCAACATCGACGGAACTAAGCAAACAGCGGAGAACGGAGCGAAAACTGTACTCGAGGTCGACAAGACTTACTCGACCTCGACCAGCGCTGTACTTGACCTCGACGAGCCTTCGTCGACCTCGACCACCACTGATGAGCCTGAGACTTGCCAGGAGCCTAAGTATGGGGTCCCCCTACTCGACCTCGACCAGCCGTACTCGACCTCGAGTAGCCCCAAGCCCAAAAATGTCTGTTTTGGGTCCGAACAGGTAAGTTCAGGTATAAATTCTACTCCCCCTCAGTCCATAAATAAAAATTTTAATGATTTAAAGGGAGCTAAAACACCGTGGCGAGAAAATCTGCATAAATTAAAGGCTAGAAGGAAGAAGAAGAAAGAGAAAGGAGATGATGCAAGCAAATACCTATCAGCTGAGCTTGCATACTACAATCAGGACCTACATGATCCAGGAGAAGGGCCAAGCATGAGCGAGCCCCACCAAAATGATGGTCCTTGAGCACAAACGGAGAAGTCGGCCTAGCGACTCTAAAATCTAGAGCTTGTATATGAGACTTTATAAACTTTTTGGGACTTTTATTTGGTTTTTGGTTTTTGGTTTTTGTTTTGTTTTTTTGGAACCTCATATGGATAGTCTTGTTTTTGGTATAGAATCTAACACTTGTAGGTCGGCAAGCATATAAAGGATCGCGAAAAGTGGAGAAAGAAGTCCCTGAAAATCAGTCGGAATCGACGAAGGCCAAGTCGACGACGACGAGGAGAAGAAGCCAGGAGCTACTCGAGATCGAGTAGACGTACTCTACCTCGACAAGCACCAGACGTTCCTCGACTTCTGATTTCACTAGACGCAGAGCAGAGCCAACTCGAGATCGAGTGGGCCGTACTCGAGGTCGACCAGCATCTCTACTCGACCTACGCAGTTTTGCACTCCTCGACATGATCTTGTGAGTTCCCTCCTTTACTCTTGTTTTTATTTGATTTTATACAGCGGGGACACTGTAAATTTTAAGTATGGGGTGGGGGAAGGGCTTACTACGTGCATATTTGATTTATTTGATCATATTTTACATATATGCATTATTTCTTGGAATTGCTACATGGCTATTTTTGGAATGCATTATTTGATTTATGTGTTTATATGCATGATTTCCAAAAGTCTTGAAAAATGACTCCCATTGAATTTTTTTGAATAAAATGTCATGGAAGCTTATATTGAACTCAACGATGCAAAATTGGATTCATTAGAGATATAGCATGAAATTGCCTAGTAAAGGGAAGTCACAATGAAATGCATTATTTTGATGAAAACCATGAAAGGAGGTAAAATTTGAAGTTGCTTTTGACATGTTGCATGATAAGATGATGGAGGACTTTATATTTCCATATAAATGCTCATTGTTATAATCCTAGCCTTACCTATGCTTATGCATCACAAAAGCCATATTATGCCTTATTTCATATATTGCTCCACATGATCTAAATATTGCCATTCTTTACCTTATCCGGGGATTATGTTGAGAATGATGTTATATTATGGAGATGTTATATGGTTGTTGTGATTATTATTATATTTGGAGTTTGGAAGGGAATTGTTTGAAATATATGGAAAATTTAATGAATGAAAGAAAATCCAATCACCTCAGGAGATAAAGGTAGATTGACCCTGCTCTCTGAGATAATAGTTTGGAGAGATGGGGCACATTGTGAGGAGTCCAAAGCACTAAGTATCCGGGGCCATTCATGACACCCATGTTTGCGACTCGTGAGAAGGCAGTGCTAAGGTTAGAGAGGTAAAAGCATTATTATTGAGAAAAACATTATGAAAGGTGATGAATCAAATGGAGAAAGAATGTGGAATGAAACTCAAAGTTTGGAAATACTCCATTTGCCCGGATCATAAAAGCACCACATTGCCAAAAATTGCCCACCTTTTAGCCTTTTACCAATCTACTCCTTCATGAGCTTAAATTAAAGTCTTCTTGATTATCAATGCTTTGTCACATAAAAATAATGTGTACATAACCCTCCTTTTGTGAGTAGATGTTGCTTTTACATATTTGCACATGCATGAATCTGTGACACTAGTACCTTTTCGAGGATGGTAATTGATTGCAGGGACATATAAGAATGAATCTAAGATGTTGAGAGTTTTGATTTCTTCCCCTGAATGACAATTAAAAGTATTGCTTGAGGACAAGCAAGCTTAAGTATGGGGTGTTTGTTGTGAGCCTAATTCGCCATGTTTTACACTTACTTTTATATCGATTTCTGCATACATTGCATACATTTGGGTTAGAATAATACAGAATCTGTGTAGTTTACACTTATTTGCAATATATGGAGGTCTACACAAGTTTTGGTTATATTTCGCAGAAATCGGATGCACTTTGGAGCTTAACGGAAACTCATGGAGAAGCTAAGAATGGTACAGCTGGAGAAAAGGCCACTTTTCACCATTCTTCGTTCTGAATCAAGCTTTGATGTCTTCATGAGAGTTGTAGCACTTGAAAAGAGCTTTCCAACGCATGGTCATATGCATCAATCCGACGAACGAGGACTCGGGAAAGTGCGTTTCAATAACAGACTCGGACAAGGCTCGACTTGTCGTCTCGGCTCGACTTGTCGTCTCGGCTAGCTGGTGCTCGACAGACTCGGACAAGGCTCCTGGTGCTCGTCGATGTCGAGTAGCCTTAGTCGACCTCGAGTAGGATGGCTCTGCCGACTAGGCTTCCTCGGGTTGCTCTCCTCGGCACGCTCGGATCTGGACTCAGGGGCTCGTCGATCTCGAGTAGACCCTCGTCGATCTCGAGTAAGGTGGTTCATCGACTAGGTCTCTTCGGCAGCGTCGGGTAGATCTCCTCGACATGCTCCTCGATCTCGAGTAGCTTTACTCGATCTCGAGTAGAGTCGGTTTTTCAGCATTCTGCGCTGTTCTTGAAACGCACTTTCCCGAGTCCTCGTTCGTCAGATTGATGCATATGACCATGCGTTGGAAAGCTCTTTCCAAGGGCTACAACTCTCATGAAGGCATCAAAGCTTGATTCAGAACGAAGAATGGTGAAAAATGGCATTTTCTCCAGCTGTACCATTCTTAGCTTCTCCATGAGTTTCCGTTAAGCTCCAAAGTGCGTCCGATTTCTGCGAAATATAACCAAAACTTGTGTAGACCTCCATATATTGCAAATAAGTGTAAACTACACAGATTCTGTATTATTCTAACCCAAATGTATGCAATGTATGCAGAAATCGATATAAAAGTAAGTGTAAAACATGACGAATTAGGCTCACAACAAACACCCCATACTTAAGCTTGCTTGTCCTCAAGCAATACTTTTAATTGTCATTCAGGGGAAGAAATCAAAACTCTCAACATCTTAGATTCATTCTTATATGTCCCTGCAATCAATTACCATCCTCGAAAAGGTACTAGTGTCACAGATTCATGCATGTGCAAATATGTAAAAGCAACATCTACTCACAAAAGGAGGGTTATGTACACATTATTTTTATGTGACAAAGCATTGATAATCAAGAAGACTTTAATTTAAGCTCATGAAGGAGTAGATTGGTAAAAGGCTAAAAGGTGGGCAATTTTTGGCAATGTGGTGCTTTTGATCCGGGGAAATGGAGTACTTTCCAAATTGAATTTCCACATTCCTTCTCCATTTGATTCATCACCTTTCATAATGTTTTTCTCAATAATAATGCTTTTACCTCTCTAACCTTAGCACTGCCTTCTCACGAGTCGCAAACATGGGTGTCATGAATGGCCCCGGATACTTAGTGCTTTGGACTCCTCACAATGTGCCCCATCTCTCCAAACTATTATCTCAGAGAGCAGGGTCAATCTACCTTTATCTCCTGAGGTGATTGGATTTTCTTTCACTCATTAAATTTTCCATATATTTCAAACAATTTCCTTCCAAACTCCAATAATGATAAACACAACAACCATATAACAACCTCCATAATGTAACATCATTCTCAACATAATCCCCGAATAAGGTAAAGAATGGCAAATATTTAGATCATGTGGAGCAATATTTGAAATAAGGCATAATATGGCTTTTGTGTAATGCATAAGCATGGGTAAGGCTAGGATTATAACAATGAGCATTATATGGAAATATAAAGTCCTCCATCATTTTATCATGCAACATGTCAAAAGCAATTTCAAATTTTTCCTCCTTTCATGGTTTTCAAGAAATAATGCACTTCATTGTGACTTCCCTTTACTAGGCAATTTCATGCTATATCTCTAATGAATCCAATTTTGCATCGTCGAGTTCAATATAAGCTTCAATGACATTATTCAAAAATTTCAATAGGGGTCATTTTTCAAACTTTTCATTTTTCAAACTTTTCAAATTTTGGAAAACATGCATATAGGCACATAAAGCAATAATGCATTCCAAAATAGCCATGTAGCAATTCAAAGAAATAATGCACCAATATGATCAAATATGCATGAAATAAGCCCTTCCTCCACCCCATACTTAAACATTACAGTGTCCTCACTGTATAAAATCAAATAAAAACAAGAGTAAAGGAAGGAACTCACAGGACAATGCATCGAGGAGGACAAAACTGGGCAAGTCGAGTAGGTTGCTTGTCGACATCGAGTACGGTTTACTCGATCTCGAGTAGGCTCGTCTACGTCTAGTGGATTATGAAGTCGAGGAGCTTCTGGGCTTTGTCGAGGTCGAGTACGTCTACTCGAGGTCGAGTAACTTCTGGCTTCTCCTCCTCGTCGTCGTCGACTTGGCCTTTATCGATTCTGACTGGTTTTCAGGGACTTCTTACTCCACTTTTCGCGATCCTTATATACTTGCCGATCCAAAAAGTATTAGATTCCACAAAAACAAGACTATCCATATGAAAAAACAAAAAACAAAAACTAAGAAAATTCAAAATAATTCAATAAAGTTTATATACACGCTCTAGATTTTATAGTCGCTAGGCCGACTTCTCCGTTTGCGCTCAAGGACCATTATTGTGGGGCCCGCTCATGCTTGGCCCTTCTCCTGGATCGTCTAGGTCCTGATGGTAGTATGCAAGCTCAGCTGACAGGTGGTTGCTTGCATCATCTCCCTTCTCCTTCTTCTTCTTCTTTGTAGCCCTTAGTTTCTGCAGATTCTCTCGCCACAGCGTTTTATTTCCTCTTAAATCATTAAAAAATTTATTTATGGACTGAGGGGGAGTAGAATTCATACCTGAACTTACCTGTTCGGACCCAAAACAGAAATCTTTGGGCTTGGGTCTACTCGATGTCGAGTACTGCTGGTCGAGATCGAGTACAGGGACCCCATACTTAGACTCTGGGCAAGTCTCTGGCTCAGTGGTGGTGGTCAAGATCGAAAAAGGTTTGTCGAAGTCGAGTAGAGCGCTTGTCGAGGTCGAGTAGGGCTTGTCGACCTCGAGTACAATTCTGGCGCCTTCCTCCGTTGTTTGCTGAGTCCTGTGGGTGCTGATGCTTTTCACCTCCAGCCAAGAAATTTCCTCTTTTGCAGGGCCAAAAGAGAAATCCAAAACCTCATCGCCTATGGTGAAGGTGAGCGAGCGATTCTTAACACTAATCCTGGCATCTGCAGTAGCTAAGAATGGTCTACCAAGAATAATAGGGCTAGTAGGATCTTCAGCACAGTCAATAATAAGGAAATCTGCTTGAACAAAGAATTTACCAACCTGGACAGGGACGTTCTCAACTATACCTGTAGGGATGACTACTGTATTATTCGCCATGTATAGTTTGGCATCCACAGGTTCTATGCATCCTATTTTTACTTTCCGCCAGATTGATAAAGGCATGATGCTCACACTTGCTCCTAGATCACATAGAGAATTATATTTATATTGTCCAAAACCCACAGTAACAGAAAACTTACCAGGGTCAGGCCTCTTTTCAGGGAAGTGGAGTACTTTGCATTCGCCTGCGATCTCTGAGATGGATCGCTTCTTGCTCAGGATTTCCTTCAGAAACTTGACATATCCAGGCATCTCTTGCAGGGCTTCTGTAAAAGGAATAGAAACATTCAGTTCTTGCAGCATATTAACAAATCTGGTAAACCTACCTGCAGTGGGATCTTTCTATGCTTTTGAAGGGAAAGGCATTGGCTTTTTCTACGTCGGAGCCAGACCAGCTGTCGGAGATGCTGCGGAGTCGTCGACCTCGGTTTTCTGCTCCTCGACATCGACCAGGGGCTTGTCGACATCGACTAGGGTGGTCGACCTGGAGTTGCTGGTCTGCGCAGCGGTGTCCGAGCTCAACTTCTGGTCTGTGTCGAGTAGAGGCTTGTCGAGATCGACTAGATTCTGCTCTGTCTCGAGTTGCTGCTCTGCGTTGCTTTGCTGTTTTCCGACCTCTGGCTCGTGTAGTTGATGTCCACTCCTGAGTTTGATGGCCGCAACATGTCCGTTTTCCCCTTAGGATTTGGTTCTGTTTGCCCAGGGAGCTTGCCGGACGATCGTGGGATCTGCGCGGCGATTTGTCCCATCTGAGTCTCAATTCCCCTTTTCCAGATGTCCAATTCTCCAAATTTAGTGGTGATGCTCTGGAACTGGTTGTTGATGGTGCCCTGATTTCGTCGCATTTCCTCAAGGATCAGCTGCAGATCATCTTTCTTTTGATCCCTTTCTGGATGTCCTGGAGCTCTGTAGGGCGGGGGGTTCCTAGGAGGACCTTGGTTCCATTGTGGTTGATAGAACCTTTGATCCCCCATGTAGCGATTGGGACCCCCTGCGTAAGCTGCCTCCTCGTGTGTCTCTGCCATTCTGACTTGCTCCGTGTGTGGGCACTCAGTAGTGGTGTGCCTCTGTGATCCGCATTCGATGCAAGGCTGATTGACAGATAGGTATTTAACTTTCTTGAGGAGCTTGCGATTCTGGTCTCTGTAGAACTGCTCCCTGACATCTGGGTCAATCTCCTATGCTGGCTCATAGAGTGGCATAGATGGTGCTGGCCTGGCGTAGGAGTTCTCCTCATAGTTTGTAGGAGCCCCATATTTGTTGTCGTAGTTAGTGAGCTTTTCTAGCACACCCCATGCGTCACTTGGTGGCATCGTCAGATACTCATAGCGAGTATAGTGGTTAATTTTGTCCTTAGTGACTTGATCAAGAGAGTTGAAGAAGATCTCTTGAATGACGTAGGGTGGTTGTCCATGAGTAGGGCAAGATCGCAGCAGCTCCTTGTAGCGTTCCCATGCCCTTGCCAGTGGTTCCCCTGGCTTCTGTTTGAAGGCGGTGATTTTCTGGCGGAGAAGTGCTGTTTTGGCGGGTGGGAAGTATTTGTTCAGAAACTCTTGCTCTACTTGGGCCCATGTGGTGAGAGATCTCGGCTTCAGCCCTTCAAGCCACTTCAGTGCAGGACCAGCCAGCGACCAGCGGAAAGCTTTCATCTTGACATATTCCAGAGTTGTACCTTCAGCAAGAGTACGGCACATGTCATGAAAATTGGTAATATGTTCAAGAGGACACTCATTAAATTTGCCATAAAAAGCATTATTTTTAAGCTCTATAAGAAATTGAGTGCGAATTTCAAAAGAGTTTTCAGGGATTAGAATCGCCGATTCAGGCACGACGAGAGTGGGATGCATATAATCCTCTGCAGTGGTTGGATATTGGGCAAGCTCAGCTTCTGCTTGCTCCCTTGCTGCTTTCTCAGCGGCGATAGCAGCATCTTTAGTGGCTATAGCAGTATCCTTTGCGGCTAGCTCCCTGGTAAGCCTGGCAATCAGCTGTTCTTGTGTTTCAGCGGCCGCCATGGCTCTTTGTAGTCTAGCTCGGATGTGTAGGAGGCGCTCTGGTTCGTCTAAGCCGTCAAACTCAGGTTGTTGACCAGAACGGCGCATACACCTGTAAAGTAACTCAAAGTAGACGTGAGATTTAACTACCTAAGGCGCGAATGATAGCTTCCCCGGCAACGGCGCCAATTTGTTGGTAGAGGAAATCGAGTATGAAATATAATAAAATAATTCAAACCAGATTCTGCCCACGCAAATAATTACAAGACCTCCTCCTGATGTAGCAGCGGGAAGTCAGGATCGATCCACGAGGAAGCGTGTCAGCGGATCCTAGGTAGAGGTGGAATCTCACGAACAGAAATCGACAACAGGGTCCTCGAGCTCGACTAAGGGTTAGTCGACAGAAGCCCAGACAGTCGAACAGGGCACAGCAGCTCGGCAACGGTGGTCGATCTCGACAAGGCTTTACTCGAGATCGAGTAGCCTTCGTCTTGGTCGAGTAGGTCTTCGTCGAGTTCCTGCACAGGTAAGCTACGGCGACTATGGGTCGAGAATCAGTGGTTGAGGTCGACCAGGCTTGGTCGAGATCGACCAGGCTTGGTCGAGATCGACGAGGGCAGGGAGTAAAAACGAAAACGAAAGAAAGTCAAAACAAATGCTTTGGGATTTCGACTTAAACTTAATGTAAAAGACTTCCAAGATTGGGGTTTGCAACGACAATAACCAAGCATGCATAAGGTAGAACCAAACAGATAATCATGTGAATCGCATTAAAGGATTAAGCTTTCGCCTTTTCCAACAATTAGACAACTCTCTCAAGAAACCCTAATTGTCTCTACCGATTTTATGTTTATAATCCAAGTTGTTAGCATGGATCTCCATTAGACGGGCAATAAACACATCAACAAGTAGGAAAATGCTCAAAACATGATAAAGGTCGGATCTTTACCTCAATTATGCATGGCTATCGTCGGGCTCGCCCCAACCCTAGAAGTGGGTGGACTACTCGCGCTTCATCGCAAACTCAGACATCATCGATTGAAAGAAAACAACTTGCATTAAACTAAATTCAAAGACTTTACAATCCCGGCAATCCAACTCTCGTCGAATGCCAAAACCCTAAAACCTTCGAACTCCCTAAACTTCTCCTTGGAACTCTTTGTCTCTGACTGAAATTTAATCAATAAAACTGAGCCCCATGGGCTTTATTTATAGGCTTCTAATCCTTGCTACTCAAGGATAGAATATCTATATCTATATCTAAAACTTTATCTAAAACTCTAATGATAAATAAAAGACATAAAGGAATTAAATCTAAAATAGAAAATATATCTAAAGTGTCTTCAATGGATAGAATTCTTCTTCTTCATGGTAGATCTTGATATTTTCGGATAGAATCAGCAATCTTCGCGCCCAAGCAATCCCAAGTCGAGTAGGATTCGTCAAACCGCGTAACACGGCTTCTGGACTCGTGGTCGATCTCGACAAGGGCTTTGTCGACCTCGAGTAGACTTCTTGGTCGACTGGGCTTGGCTTGTCGTCTCGGCTAGCTGGCGCTCGACAGACTCGGACTTGGTTCACGGTGCTCGTCGATGTCGACAAGGGCTCGTCGAGGTCGAGTAGACTGGCTATGTCGACTGGGTCTTCTCGGGTGGCTCTACTCGACAGGCTCGGATCTGGACTCGGGGATCGTCGATCTTGACTAGGGCTCGTCGAGGTCGAGTAGAGGTGGTCTGCGTCTTCGTCCTCGGCTTCTCGGCTCGGCACAACTCGTCGACTCCGGACATGGCTCGTCGATCTCGACCAGGGGTACTCGAGATCGAGTAGGGTTCCGGGAGTCGGGTTGTCTCTTACTCAGTGTCCTCGATCAGCTCTGCTCGACCAGGTCTGCTCGACCATGGCTCGTCGAGATCGAGTAGAGTCTAGTCGATCTCGAGTAGAGTTTTCTCAGCTTTCTGCTCTGTTCTTGAAACGCACTTTCCCGAGTCCTCGTTCTTCGGATTGACGCATATGGCCATGCGTTGGAAAGATCTTTCCGAGGGCTATAACTCCCATGAAGACATCAAAACTTGATTCAGAATGAAGAATGGTTAAAAATGTCGTTTTCTACAGCTGCAACATCCTTAGCTTCTCCATGAGTTTCCTTTAAGCTTCAAAGTGCGTCCGATTTCTGCGAAATATAACCAAAACTTGTGTAGACCTCCATATATTGCAAATAAGTGTAAACTACACAGATTCTGTATTGTTCTAACCCAAATGTATGCAATGTATGCAGAAATCGATATAAAATTAAGAGTAAAACATGGCAAATTAGGCTCACAACACTAATAAAGATGCTCTTATGCAGTACGAAAGTTAAACACACTAGCGTGCTCCTAGTTATAATAATCTGCATAAATACTGTAAAGGACCTAAGACAATGCCAAGTGGCATATCCCCTGATATGTGCCCACTCCGGGGCATGTATGTCCGTACCTTGCTCCGAAGTAGCCCAGGTAGGACGCTCGGTCGGTGCCGCATCCTATATGTCCGTACCTCACTCCGAAGCAGCCAGGGTAGGACGCTCGGTCACCACCGCAGCCAGATCATATATAAGACTTGATTGACTCAGGGCACCCGATGAGGCTAGGCTACCCTATAACCCTAGCAAAGACTCTAGGACTAGCACAAATAACAGCCGTTCTCTTTTCAAATGTATAAAGTAAGCAGATGCTCATTCAGTTAGTGCAACCTAAACAGGATACTACATGTTCATGCTTTTATGCATATGCAATACCTAATATAAAATGCAACAACAGGCATGAGAGTCCAACCTGAGTAAGCCCCCTAGGGAAACTTACCTAAAGATGCATAACAATAGGATAATACTACCAAAGGCCCAAATGCAAGTCCAAAGCAATCCAAAAGCAATACACACATATCATCAAACCATTGTCATAAGCCACCGGACCAACATTCATACATACGAACCCAAGTTCTCAACATACTCAAAACCAATCGATGGTAAAACCATTTTCCAAAACCTTTCCAATACCATGAACATCAACCAGAATCATTCTCCCATTTCCTATTCAAAACCAACATCATCAAACGAAGACAAAGAATCCCGACATAAAACATTTAAACCTTAAAATCAATCTCTCAAAATCCAGTTTTAGAATAATTCCGGCATTTTGGTTTTGAAGACAATAAATCCTTAAGGAGATATTTCCGAAAGATGAAAATCCTTTTAATTAAGTTACCAATTATATTTGTCTAGAATATCACCAAGTAAATCCATCTTTATAAATCAAACCCAACAATATTTAACAAAGTCAAAACACCAAAAACCCAAAAACCCAAAAACCCAATCCATTTTAACGATACCCACTTATAACACAATAATACTAAATTATTTTATCATTTCTAAAATATAGCAAGCCATCTCATAATATCATAATTATATTTATATCAAATAATACTATTTTTAAACACTTTGAGCTCAGCTTCGGGCTCTCGTGTACGTTGGAGAAGAGGAGGGTGGAGCTCGCACTGCTACTGCTCGGAGAGAGAGGGTGAGGGTGTTCGGCACTCAGATGACAGAGAAGCGCTCGGAGGCGCTCAAGAGGTGGTGGCTGACCGCGGAACAAGAGGCCACTAGTGGTGACTGATGGTGTTAGCAGATGGTGATAGTAAGATGAACATTGGGGCTTTTGATAAAAGGAAGGGGAATGCTTTGGCTCTCCCTTCTGGCTGTAGATAAATCCGAGAGAGAGAGAGAGAGAGAGAGAGAGAGAGAGAGAGAGAGAGAGAGATGTGTGGGGCTTGGGTTTGGCAATTCAAAAGCAAAGGGGTTGTTCTGATTTTTGCGTGGGAGTTGCAGGTGTGGATGGGTTGGCGAGAGCAAGGTCTGTTTTGGCATCTTGCTGAATTTGGAGAAGCAAAGGAGGGTGAGGGAGAAGGATGGGAGATGGTGTACGTTGTGCTTGATTGGGAAAAAAGACAACAGGAGGTACTACCACTACGTACAACTTTTGAACAAAAGAGTAAGGAGACAGAAGGCAATATGGGCTGGCAACTGTTGCCTCGACATGAATTGGAGGAGGAAGAGGACAAAGGTAAAATGGATCCCAAACTCAAAATCTCAAGATTAACATCCAAAAAAAAAACCCACGAAACCCGTTCTCTCGAATCTGTCCCGACTCGGATAGAATCCAAATTGAACTTTCAAAACCGAATTAAAATAACAATTCTAATCACATTTCCAAATTTTAGCACACGAAAGCGGAAAAAGATCCATAAGAATCCAAATTCTAAAACGATGCCGGAAGAATTTTGAAATCGGAACTTGGTGCTCGAGGACGAGTTTTCTCTAATTTTTATAAATAATATATATAATTAAAATCATAATAAAATAATATATAAAATATTTTCGGCCTTTTCAAAACTTAAAATAAAGAGTAATTGATAGAGTTAAAGAAAAGCAAACTCCTTTCTTCTCCCAGCAACGGCGCCAAGAATTTGGTGCGAGCCGAACGTCGTTGGCACTTTCTCCATTTGCCAAATAGTAATAAAAATCCAAACTTATACACACAACCAATAGATTAGGCAACCAATCACTCGATAAACCAAATAACTACTAGTATAACGATGACGTCCGGTGTCGAACCCACAAGGAGAAGCGATTTCCTATTCAATAACTCTAGACAAGACTCTTAAAGCAAAGCAATGATCTTTTGGACAAATAACAAATATAAAAGTAACCAGATTGCAAATCACAAAGAAAATTGATATCAAAGTAGAAAGAACATTTCACCTGTAATTCTCTGACAATGGTTGGAATTCATTGTCCTCAGATTGATTTATCAACTATTCATATTCCTAGGTCTACTTGACGAAAGTTGAGAGATCCGCAGAGATTCACTCATCTTATTCAATATCACTAAAGAATAGCATTAAGAACTCAAGTAATCATGACCAATTGGCACATTAACTCTATTCAATCATGACGAATAGGCGCATACCGAACTCAATCTCAATCAAATATCCTCAACATAGATCAACTGAAATCATCCTTTACAAAGACAAAGAGACATCACTATCGTCAATACCTTTGTTTGCTATCGAGAAAACAACAACGAATTCATAGCTAGAAATGCAATTCCTAACATGTTGATTAGGCATAGAAAGGAACACAAATATAAATTAAGCACAAGATAATAACTAAGAATATGAATAATCACATAAACTCAAATCCTCACAATCCAAACAACAATGTCTTCGAATCACAAGCAAAACTATGAGTTTAGCAACTCATAGGCCAATTCTCTTTCTCTCTCTCTCTCTCTCTCTCTCTCTCTCTCTCTCTCTCTCTAATTGAGTTCATAGTTTCTCTCTAATGTCATACGTATCTCTAAAGAACTGAAAAGCAACCTAAATAGGTCCTCAAGGGTCGGCAAAAACCCTAGTAGAAATAATAGGAAATAATATAAAATAATAGTCTTTGGATCCAAAACTGCATATCCGGGATCTAGGTAAACGACGGCCGCTGTGTAAGGGACGGCGAGCGCCTTTCCTGCAGGGCTCGACATTCCTCATTTTCCTTCAACGAATTCCAATATCGTGCCTCATTGCTCCTTCTTAGCTCTTCCTCAGCCTCCATATGCTCCAAAATATGCTTCTTAAGCTCTTTCCATAGTCCATCCAATGTCGGAATGTAATTATGCAAAATAAACACTAAAAATGCGCAGATTCCGAACTCGAATACTTCACAAGTAATAAACGGAACTAGACTCAAAACATAACAAAATCAATACCTAAAAGCAATAAGAAGCACCTATAATGCCTATATGAAATATGCATTATCAAATCACCTCATACTTAACACTTGCTTGTTCTCAAGCAACCATAAGGAAAAACATCATCTACGCATCCCACAGGAATTCTTTGACAACTTTACTCATCAAAAGCAACATCATCAATAGTGAAAATATAACACATATAAACGTCATAACATGTATATATGGGATCAGATAGCTTGCATTCTCAAAAATCAATTTTATCAAGGATAAAATGTGTATCTTTCACTCGAATCTGGATCCTCTGCCTATATTAGAATGCCTAATAAATCAATCTCAACCATCCAAAAAAAGTAGAGAAAATTTGTGCCGAAGGCACAAATTTTCGCTCTAATTGTAGGAGTATCCTAGCTTTTGTAAAAATTGCTGGAATGTCCACTTTTCTAATTTTGGATGTTTATTTTCCGATATTACCCTTCCTTTTATTATTCCGTCAAAATCCCTAACCCTCGTTGCCGCACGAGCCGATGCCCCAATTTGTGAAACAGAGAGAGGAGCTCTGCCTGAACAAGGATGAGGAGGAGGAGATCTCGCCACCGCCGATGCTGAATCTCGTCGCTGCACAACATAGGAGCAGATCTCGCCGCCGCCGCTTGGGAAAGAGAGATTACAGAATCGTGTTCTCTTCCTCTGTCGCTCGTCGTCGTCGTCGTCGTCTCCGAGATCTTCTGTTGAGTCTCCCTCTCTCGAATCGTTCAGGCCACCGCAACCATCATCGACGGATACAGAGGAGGAGGAGCGGCGAGAAGCATGCTTTGTTTTGCAAATCTGCACAAGGTACAATGTTTTCCTAATTCCCTTCAATTCAACGATTCTCCCTCTCTCGAATCGTTGAGGTGAGCGCCTCCTTTGTTTTGCTAATTCCCTGCAATTGAAGTTCATCTACTGTTGTTGATTTCTGCTTTGTTGAAGAAATATCCCTAGCAGTAGAAATCTCCCTCTCTATTACAGCTTTTGTGCTCTGTGCAGCATTGATCTCCTGTTGTATTTGCTTGAACCAAGCTGATTTGTGACTTTGTGAGTGTTAATTTTACTCTTTCAATGATTTTCTATTAAGGGTTTTGCAGTATATCTGGTTGAAACTTCATAAATACTGATTATTTGATGCTCCGATCCTTGCATTTGATGATAAGATTACTTGCAAACCTAGTATGTAATTGCTCCTTGCATTTGATGATAAAATTACTTGCAAACCTAGTATGTAATTGTAGTTGTTCTCCAATCTGTCAAACTGTCTACAGATCTCCATGATCTCCTAAAGTCACCTTAAACCTTTTGTTCTTAATTTTGTCTTGTGGCTGCATTTATGTCAGCAGCCTCCCATGTCTTGTTTTTAATTTCGTTGATTCATTGGTGTCAGCACTAATAAAGAGGGGGATAAACGTCCAGATCAGTAAATGATGTTTGTTGCTTGTTTTGTTTTCAGATTAATTATTTTGCTTACTAATAATTAAGAGGTAAAAATAATGTTGACATCTAGATGAATAGGTTACTGTTTTTATTTTTTATTCTTTTTGGAGTGAGTATTTCTTTGAAATTGGTGTTTGGATATTTGACAGAAGATGTCACCTTTTAATTGAAAAGGTGTAAAAGAAGCCATTGTTGTTACTGCTAGAACTTGCATTATTTTGCACATATACACTAGAATGGTTGTTTTGTTTCTTTTTCATTGTTGCAAACATATAGCAGTAGTTGTTGTAGTTGTGAAGCTTGTAAATGATGGCATCTTCAATGCTGACATCTTCCATGATGACATCTTCCATGATAACATCTTCAATGCTGACATCTTCCATGATGACATCTTCAATGCTGACATCTAATAATTAGAATATTTTATGCTGACATCTAAGAATTAGAACATTGCATCTGTTCGATTCCCTGCAATTTTGCATCTGTTCGATTCCAAATATGAACTATTTCAAGTACTAAACATCTAGTTGTTGTAGTTGTGAAGCTTAATCTCTCTTTTTGATGCTTAATCTCTTTTTTTTTTCCTGATTTTCCTGGTGTTACAAACATTTAGCTGACATCTTCTCGAAATGTTGACATCTTCTTGAAATGCTGACATCTTCTGAAATGTTGACATCTTCTTGAAACACTACTTTCGATTAGATGTATTCAAGTAATTTGGTCGATCGATCGATTGATTGAATATATGGTCTTGTGTTTTAAGCCTAATTTTGTGTAATCGATTGGCTTTTGAGCTTTTTAATTGTGGTCTTATGGGTGTTTATGTGGATCTTGCTCCTTTTTTCTTCTTTTTTTTGATTGTGTTCAGTACATGTTAGTTTAAACTTTCGTTGATGGCCTATTAGGATTATTTTATATTAAGGATGTTTATGCTCCAAGACAGGCTTATAGTTCCACCTTGAGTTAGATATTGAATGGATATATTGACATTTGATGATCAAATTTGAGGCTAGTAGGTAAACTCTGTTGGTCACTACCATATATCAAACCAGCTCTTGAATTGAACATCTGTCCTCTTTTATGCTTATTTCAGCAAAGTTTAGTCTTAGCTTAGTTGGAAATCACCACACACTAGTTTGTTTTCCTTGAATTTATTTCTATCTCTTGCAGTTGTTTATTTATTCATTTATTTGCAGATCATTCTGAGCAAGGTTTTGCTGGTGGGTACAAAAACCATCACCTACATTGGTAAGCCTTTTGCTGTTACTAATGTTGTTGTGCATGCTGTAGAGGAAGAACAGGTACCTCTAGCCCTCTTTTGATCCTATTCTTTTATTTTTTACATGTTGCTGTGCAGTTGAACTTTTTTTTAATTTTAGCTTTCTTTAATTTTGCTGATTTTTGGAATGATTGCATCTGTTCCCAGCGATTGTGCATTTGTTTGAGACTTGGGAGAATTTTGACTATGAAAAACTGCTGACACTGCATTTTTATTGGGACTCGGGAGTGATTTTTGTGTTGTTGTCGGGATTAGAGGTGGGTTAAAAGATGCTGAATTTAGAGAGCTCACTAAAACTTAAGGTACAACCAGATCAAAGAAGAGGTTGCTGACGCCGATGAGTCTGCTGAGTCTCCTTATTTGATGTTGACATCTAATAATTAGAATATTTGATGTTGACATCTTCGTGTGTTGAACTGTCTTGGCTGCTATGCTGACATCTAATAATTTGTATAGTTGTTATGCTTCCATTCTCTTGGCTGCTATGCTGACATCTCTATTTTTTTTAATATCCTCTTTGTCTGGTTTGTTTACTTGGTTGTTCTCTGGCAAGGTTTCCTTCTCACTCCACTGATTTGTCTTCCAATTTGTCTGACATAATGGTTATATACTTTGTGACATTGAAGATAATTCGGCTTCGTATGAAATTAGGCTTAGGAGCAAGGCTTAGTATTGAATCTCAGGAAATTTGGTTTGGAGTTAATTCTAATTGTTGGGACTGAATGTCTTTCTTGTATTGTTATTGTTGTTGTTCGTGTCTATTGCTTTTCATGTCTGTGCAATGCCGTTTGTGCAGCTGTCTTCGTGGACTGATGTAGTTGTTCGGGTATTGTTGTTGTCATGGTGGTGCTGTTGCTGTTCGTCTCTGCTAACGGGTTTCGATGGCTGCTTGAACTTCGCTATGCTGTCATAGTAATTCAGTTTTAGTTTGGGTTGGGCTCCTGTATCAGGCTTGGGTACATGCTCTCTCTGTAAAGTTTTTTTGTCTTTTTGGATCCAAAATGGTTGGAGATTGGAGGGCATATATGATTAGTCGGGTTGACATACTTGTTTAGGCTTCTTTATTATACATTGCATATGATCATTTAATTATTTTCATATAATTTCATGATTATATGGTAATTTATACTAAGAAGCCGGTGGGGGAAAGGTAGTAGTGGGAACTTAACTTATTGTGAGTGTGAAATTTGAATTAGGTTGATTTGCTACTAATATTGGTTTGTGTGGTGTTTTGAATTAGGTTGATTTTAATAAGAGAGATCTTAATATACTGCATATATTACATTAAATATGATGGAAATATTGGTTTGTGGCCACTATTTTTGCTTCTTGTGAGCTGATGGAACAATGGGAGAGTAAGTGAACTTAACTTGTCACTGCTACCTTCCATTTGAATTTGTGAGCATAGCTACTGAGCTTATATGTCCTGCGTTTTATTTGTTTGTGGCGTGAACATAACTCTTATTTGTTTATTTGAATGTTATGTTATAATATAATTAAAAGCCTTTTAGCTCAATGGTAGAGCGATGTGCTTATGCGCAAATACGTGAGTTCGAATCCCGCACAGGCTAAAATTTATAATAATTCTAGTAATTTACACAATTTTCTAATAATTGTTCAATAATAAGATATATTAGTGCAATTTTCTAGTAATTTATAATTGCATATTATACTTTGACATTTGCATATCATCAATTTATATTTGCATATTTTAATCTTATATTTGCATATCATCAATTTATACTTTCATATTATACTTTTACATTTGCACACCATCAATTTATATTTGCATATTATAATCATACATTTTCACAACATCAATTTGTATTTGCCCAACTTATTTTTATTTCCCCAACTTATTTTTATATTTGCATATCATCAAGTTATATTTGCATATCATGAACCTATATTTGCATATCATCAATTTATATTTGCATATCATGAACCTATATTTGCATATCATCAATTTATATTTGCATATCATCAACTTATATTTGTATATCATCAACTTATATTTGCATATCATACTTTTACATTTTCAAAAGGGGCAGTGTATCTATTTATATTACCACAATATTAAATTAAATTTAATATTTATATTTCATAATTTTATATACGCCCTAGATGATTTTATATTTGTATATCATCAATTTATATTTGCATATTATACTTTTACATTTGCAGAATATTAATTTATATTTGCATATTATAATCATACATTTTCACAACATGAATTTGAATTTTCCCAACTTATTTTTATTCACTAGAAAATAAAATATAAGGATTAGATATCAAAATATTATATTCGCACAACGTGAATTAATTTATGCATATTTTAATCTAATATTTGCATATCATCTATTTATATTTGCATATCATACATTTACAATTTGCATATCATACTTATATATTTTAATCTAATATTTGCAAATGTATGTATGGAATTTACCAAATTTAAAATAACATGTAACTAAAATATTATAATAATGATAATTAAAGGGTACATAAATATTTGCATATCATACTTATATATTTGCATATCATCAGTTTATAATTGCATATCATACTTTTACATTTGCACAACATCAATTTATATTTGCATATTATAATCATAAATTTGCACAACATCAATTTGTATTTTCCCAACTTATTTTTATTTATTAAAAATTAAAATCTAAGTATTAGATATCAATAATCTTATATTCGCACAACGTGAATTAATTTATGCATATTTTAATCTAATATTTGCATATCATACATTTACAATTTGCACAACATCAATTTATAAGATGTAAGAAATACTGATGTAAGATGAAAGAAAATATTGATGAGGTTGTTCAAATTAAAATATAAAAGTCTTGTCTTAGGGTTATATTGTTTATCTGAATGTTATGTTATGATATAATTAAAAGCATTTTAGCTTAATGGTAGAGCGATGTGCTTGTGCGCAAATATATGGGTTCGAATCCCGCATAGGCTAAAGTTTATAATAATTCTACTAATTTACAAAATTTTCTAATAAATGTCAGCGTCAGCATCTCCGATGTTGACGTCAGCAACATCAACGTCAGTGTTAGAATCTCCGATGTCAGAGTCAGCATCTCCGATGTCGGCATCAGCAACATCAACGTTAGTGTTAGCATCTTTGATGTCAGCGTCAGCAATGTCAGCATCTCGGATGTCGACGTCAGCAATGTCAGCGTCAGTGCTAACACGAAAGAAAGAAGCATTGACACGAAAAAAAAGCATCTTCGATGTCGGCGTCAAGCGTCCGCATCATCAATGTCGGCATCAGCCGACATCTCCGATGTCAGCGTCTGCAGCGTCAACATCTTCGATGTTGACGTCAGCAACATCTACACCAGTGTCAGCATCTCTGATGTCAACGTTAGCAGTGTCAGCATATTCGATGCTGACGTCAACAACGTTAGCATCAATGTCAGCATCTTCGATGTCGGCATCAGCAATGTCAAAGTCAGTGCTGCTGACACGGAAAAAAGCATCTTCGACGTCGGCGTCAGCATCTCCGATGTCAGTGTCAGGAATGTCAGTGTCAACAACATCTCCGATGTTAGCGTCAGCATCTCCAATGTTGACGTCAACAACATCAATGTCAGTGTCAGCATTTCCGATGTCGGCGTCAACAACATCAGCATCTTAAATGTCGGAGTCAGTAATGTCAGCGTCATTGCTAACACGAAAAAAAAGAAGCGTTGACACCAAAAAAAAGTATCTTCGACGTCGACGTCAGCAGCCTCGACAGCATCGATGTCAACGTCAGCATCAGCATCTCGAATGTCGGCGTCATCAATGTCAGCGTCAGTGCTAATACGAAAAAAAATAAGCATTGACACGAAAAAAAAAAGCATCCCTAACGTCGGCGTCAACCGACATCTCTGATGTCAGCGTCAGCATCTCCGATGTTGACGTCGACAACGTCAACGTCAGTGTCAGCACCTCCGATGTCGGTATCAACAATGTCAACTCAGTGCTCCTGACACGGAACAAGCATCTTCGACGTCGGCGTCGGCCGACATCAGCGTCAGCATCTCTGATGTTCGCAATGTTAGTGGTGTTCGCAGTGTCAACAATGTTAGTGTCAACGGTGTTAGGAATGTTGGTGTCAGCAACATCGACGTTGAAATTAATGCAATTTTAAAAGCTTCTTAGGTCAATCAATGGTAGAGCGATGTGCTTATGTGCAAATAAGATATATTAATGCAATTTTAAAATACAAATGCATGTGCATATTCTTTCCATAAGGTTGTTTAAACTTGCATAACATAATATTATATTTGCATATCATAATATTATATTTGCATAACATCGGGTTATAGTTGCATAACAGAAAGTGCTGACATGTAAATTTTTTTAAAAAAAAATAGAAAAAAATTAAAATCATACATTCTCACCACATCAATTTATAATTGCATATCATCAAGTTATAATTGCATAACATCGGGTTATATTTGCATAACATCGGGTTATAGTTGCATATCATCAATTTATAATTGCATATTATACTTTTACATTTGCACAACATCAATTTATATTTGCATATTATAATCATACATTTTCACAATATCAATTTGTATTTCCCCAACTTATTTTTATTTACTAAAAATTAAAATCTAAGTATTAGATAACAATAATCTTATATGAACATAGGAAGTACATAGAAAAAAGTACACATAGATAATTCCATAATAGATCCAAACTTTTACGCAAAGTACATAACAAAGAATAAATAAATACAATTTGACGAGGATTCAGTTTCTAAGGACAAAAACATTGGAAATATTTGCATAATACTCAATAGCTGCTGACAAATTTAGAATTACAAATTAGAGAAAACTAATTTAGAGGAGAAGAAAAATAGGCTCCTCAGAGCTCTGAAATGGTTAAATGCAAAAGAAATCAACATATATCCATGAGTGTTCCTAAATTGAGCAGCTGTATGAACAAAGAAAAGCTTCAAAAAAAAAAAAGGTAAGATCTCATGAGTGTCCTAAATTGATCTCTTACAATCCGCAATGTTGATGTTGCATCCAGATTGGTTTGGTTTCCCTTTCCCCTCAATATTCATCGCTGAATTTCACATATACTTAATTTCACACATTGTATACAATCTAAATTTCACAATCGAAACAAACATTCGTTTGTAATTTGAACAAAAGATGAAACTACTCCCGATTCCTTTTAGCATTATTGCTCTAGTTCCTTTTAGCATGTTCTTCCATCGAAGAAAGCCGCTAATATGCTCTTCCGTCGAAGAAAGCCGATAACATGCTTGCTTTAGTTCCTTCTCATTGTTACTCGTTTAGCATGGAGATGAATGTTACCCGTTTAAGTTCTATCTCGGTGTCTTGCTTCTGCTTCCCTAATGAACTCCTCATATTGGAGATGTCGAAAATGTTGTCTAAATCATCATCAAAAGCTGATTCCAAGTCTTTCCAGAGAAGTGCAGGTGACTTGTCAACGACTGGCAGTAGAAGAAAGCAGTTGAACTACAAAAGATAGTAAGGGTAAGTAATTAGATAAAGAAATAAACTGTTTAAGAGTTGTATAAATAATACGAGAATTACTCGTTAAGAGATCTGCAATCAGCAAAGAAGCTGGTGAGGGCAAGGGAATTAATTAGCCGACAGATCTTACAAAGTGAACCTTAGTCGTCCTAGACAAACATTAGAAGTGAGAAAATTTTGCTGAATTGAGTAAGTGATGTAGAGAACAGTTCAGAACCCCCGAAAAAAGAAGCATTTATGCCACAACACAGCATGAAAATAAAACAGGAGATGCTTATCTACACAACAAACTTATCTACACAATAAAAGAAGGAATAGTTCTGAACCCCCCCCCCCCCAAAAAAAAGGGAAACAACAAACTTATCTACACAGGAGATGCTTGCAGGATTATTAAGAGGAAAATAAAGAGAAACAGGAGCCTATTTTGCATCTATGCCACAACACAATAGGAAAATCAAGCTTGGGGTATGTTTTGCTACATGTCCTTATGATTAAGAAGACGTTCAAAATCAAAAATAACGCTTGGGGCAGTACAACAGGCTGAAGACTGAATCATGGGCATTCAGCAGAAGACATTCAAAATTGAAGAGCGCGAAGAGATCATATAATTTAAAATATGAATAGCTATATCTACCTGGTGTGTGACTGAACTATGTTTGAAATTTATTCTATCTTGGGAAAATGCAGTGTCCTAGTTGCAAAATAAAAAGTGCTTATACATTAATTTGGTGCTCTTGTATCAGATAAAGGACCAATACACAGTTGCTAAGAGAATTGCAAAGTCCAAGCAAGCTCTTATAGCTCCATTAGCAGCAGCTGGCATGGACTCTTATGATCAAGCCTATCCATTTGCTATAGTTCCTATGTATTCAAGTATAATCCCAAAGGGACTGAGTTCGTATGCATTCAAATATAATCCCATAGGAACTGAGTTCGTAGACCAACCCAAAATCCATAAGCACTAGTTATAAATCAAATAGCATACTCATTGAGCTTCCACATGCAACAAATGTTTTCAATAGAAACTCAATTCAACATATCCATGTGTTAGTGTTGACATCTTTATTAGGGGTGTCATCAACATTGTTTCTCCCTCTTAATTACACAAAGGCAATTTTTTATGACTCAAAATGCACCAAGGGAGAATCAACCAGTTAAATGCTTTTAATTCAAGGTATTTCTGGGAAGTTTTTGCATGAAAAAGATAGAGCAGTAGATTAGATAAGCATAAATGATTCATCGCATTCAAGTAAATGAATGTATAGTGTATACCTTGCTCTCTCTTTCCCAAGATCCAGCCTCTCCGGGTGGTGCAACCAACCCAACTGAGGCTCCTGATAACCAACAATCCTGTTTGTGTAGCTGCAAAAGGCAAGAAATATTTGAATTGCATATCATTGCACTGTAATAGATAAGAGAAACAAATTCTACTGTTAGCAGTTGGCAGTTTTAATCCTACTGTCAGCAGTTGGCAGTTCAAGGTGATGTCTATTAGATATAACCATAATACAAAAGTAAGAGCTTCCCTACGTAAAAAATTCAAACTACTACGAGAGACCATGACATTAAACTTACTGTGCCCTTTTTAGAGAAGAAAAGTAAATCGTCACTGTATTTCTTGGCTGGGAACTTGTCCAAGACAGGTGCCTCAAGGCCATGTAATCCTTGTCGGATCTGCGAATGAAGAATCCACCACACGATATGAGCACAATATGGGAAAATTCTTGCATAACAACCCAAAATAGAAAAAAGAAAATCGCCATACAATCTCAAACAAAAAACAAAGGTTACGATGAGAGCACAAAAATCCTTGGAAGGTGTCCAACAGATAGGAGTACAAGGTATAATTTGTGAACTGTGAAGACAAGGAGGTCCAAACAGGTAGCATGTCCTAATCATCACAAAAAGGTTACATAGATAGAATCCAACACACAACTTCAGTTAAGATAGAGAAAACTGATATTAGAAGACATAACCAATCACTGAAATTAGAAGACAAGCATATTTAGATTGCCAAAAGCTGAATGAAGCAAGGAACTTGACATGATAATCAATTAAGATAGAGAAAACTCACAATTTGGTAATACACAAGGAAGGAATTTGAAGCCATTGGAAGAGATAGGTTGCTTCCACCCAGAATCACAAATACATTCAAAAGGAATTTGAATACATGTTGAGTTACTGCTCACACATTATCAGATAAGAACTAATCACATTCACAAGTTTTGTTGAGAGAGAGAGAGAGAGAGAGAGAGAGAGAAAGATGACAATGGATTCTGCTGCAGCCTCTCCTCAATAACAAAAAAAACAATACAAATCAGTAAAGAGGAGGAATACACCTTCAAACATATATAATAGATGCACTATAAGAAAACTGCAATAACATACCTCTGAACGTCGGCGTCACCAGCTCTGCGACGGAAACACCGCCGCAGAATGAAGTAGACGAGAGGGCGAGAGGCAATGAGGACCCAGGTTTGCAGCGAACACCACACCACCGCCAACGGGCCTCGAATCGACGAAATCAAGGTCTGAGAGCCCCAACAGTCCAAATTCAAGCCGAAAGTAGAATAGGGTGGAGGTTCAAGGTTAGGGATACACCCAGACCCCGAATCGAGACTGAAAATCACCGAGGGGAGTTCAACCGACCCCGACCAGGTCGGATTGAAGGCTAGGGCGGAAGATCTGAGAAATAAAACCATTCGAGACCGAAAATACCGAGAGAGGGCAAGGAGGTCGGATTGAAGGCTAGGGCGGAAGATCTGCAGAGGCGGAGGTTGAAGAAGATGTGGTTTGGGGACGCCCTTGGCCATGGTTCAGTGGGGAATTGATCTGCAAATATATGGTGGAGGCTTCCGGACGGGGATCAGAGGAGGTGGAAGGCGGCGGAGAAGGTGGAGATCGATTTCAAGCAGATGTCAGCGTTCACTGCCGTTTGAAAGTTCCGTTAGAAGACAATAGACACTTTTGCACTTTTTTCAAATTTTAGGACACTCCTGTAATTACAAAATTTTTTTTTGGACATTTTACATATTGCCCCAAAAAATTAATCATCGTTAAGAATGCTATCGGATAGAATTATTCAACCGAATTATTACCTAGTAAAAAAAAAGTTTAGTTTTATGAAAAAAAAGGTGAGCGAGTGGCGGTGAAAGAGCGGAGCGGAGCGGACCGGAGCTGAGCTGTAGCGTGGCGAGGGCGGCTGGAAAATAAAGTAAAAACTGACAAGACTGAAGACGCTTTAGCAGCTCTCACACACATCCCCAAAAAGGAATACCCTAATTCCTCTCTCTTCTAACCCCTTTTACCATGTTCCCTTCCGTTGAGTTCCACCTCCAATCGCCGCGCTAGTCACCTCCTCCTCCTCCTCCACCATGTCCCCTCCGCCGGCCTCCCTCCCGCCCATCCCGCAGCCACTTCTTCCCCTAGACAACGCCACTCAGCTCCCTCCTCCCGCAGTCCACCACCGGCATCACCACCGCCTCCTCGCTCCCCTCACCGCCGCCACCGCCTCCTTCTCCGTCTTCCTCTTCTTCATCCTCCTCTGCCACCGCCTCTTTCGTCGCCGTACACCCCCCTCCTGCGATCACTCAACCGAATCCCTTCGCCGCTTCTCCTACTCCTCCCTCCGCCGCGCCACCTCCTCCTTCTCCTCCTCCCGTCGCCTCGGTCAAGGCGGATTCGGCGCTGTCTACTCCGGCACTCTCTCTGACAAGAAGCTTCAGAGGAAGCTCGATGTCGCCGTGAAGGTCATGGACTCTGGCTCCCTGCAAGGCGAGCGCGAGTTCCACAACGAGATCCTCATGGCCAGCAAGCTTGCCGACTCCGACCATGTTGTGCACCTACTAGGCTTCGCATCTGACCGCCGCCGTCGCCGTATGTGCCTTGTCTACGAGCTCATGGTGAACGGAAACCTCCAGGAGTGCCTCCTCCACCGCAAGTGCCAGGAGCTTATGAGCTGGAGCCACCGGAGACAGATCGTCGTTCAGGTTGCTAAGGGTCTCGCCTACCTCCACCACCAGTGCGATCCTCCGATCATCCATGGCGATGTGAAGCCCAGCAATGTTCTATTGGATATGAACTTCTCGGCGAAGATTGGGGATTTTGGGCTTGCTAGGTTAAAGCTGGTCGATCAGTGTGAAATCAGCATCAATTGTGGCGAAGGTGAGCTTGTGAGTCTGAAAAACGGGAACACGGAGGAATTGAGGATTAATGTCGTGGAAGATTGCGGATCCATTGTGGAAACAGAGAGCGTTATAACTTTAGGGTTAGAGGAGGCTAGCACCTGTCTTGACCAGTCCCCGGAGAATTTTGCTAGGGTTCCGGCGGTTGAGACGTCGCCGGAGATGTTCTCAGCCGTCGCATCTCCATCGGAGGTTGTGGAGATCGTTGAAGAGCCAAGACCGGCAAAAGTGAAGGACTATGTGATTGAGTGGATTGGGTCAGAGATCGATAAGGAGAGATCCAACAGCAATTGGATCGGAGCCGCCTCTACGAGCTCTGCTACAGTGCCGAAACCAGATCAAAAGAAGAAGACCAAGAACAATAAGCACAGATTGGACTGGTGGATGGCCATGGATGACGACATCAGCTTGAAGAAGGGTAGGCGGAAGCCAGTTAGGGAATGGTGGAAGGAGGAGTACTCAGAAGAGCTGGCAAAGAAGAACAAGAAGAAGAGGAAGAAGAAGATCAAGCAGCAACAGGGGGAAGTGAGTGATGATCATAACGATGAAGATAATTGGTGGCCTAGAGATGATGAATTGCTGTATGTAGACAGGAAGGTGAAGAGCAAGAGAAGGAAGAACAGCCGTGGGAATCTGGAATGGTGGCTGGATGGGCTCAGTGGAGATCTCTGGAAGACCAGACACACCAGCTGTGACTCAATGAGTGGTGAGATCCCTAAGAGCGGTGGAATCAGCAGCACCCCCAGCATGAGAGGAACCGTTTGCTACATTGCACCCGAGTACAGTGGTGGCGGAGATCTCTCTGAAAAATGTGATGTTTACAGCTTTGGGGTTTTGCTGCTGGTTGTGATAGCTGGTCGCCGGCCACTGCAAGTATCAGGGTCACCGGTTTCAGAGTACAAATCTGCGAATCTGATATCTTGGGCTCGGAAACTGGCCCGTATGGGGAAGCTTCTTGATTTGGTTGATAAGAAGATTGATTCTCTTAATAAAGAAGAAGCTGAAGTTTGCATTAAAGTGGCACTGCTTTGCCTGCAGAAATTTCCGGCTAGGCGACCTACTATGAAAGATATTGTGGGGATGCTGACCGGTGAATTGGATCTTCCCTGTTTGCCACCAGAGCTTTCCCCATCAAGGCCATCTCGATTACCTTATAAGAAAGGCCCGGTGAGATCTTGAACATCCGTTGTGAATTAGAATGAGCATAGCTTGCAATGGGAATGAGTACTCAATTGTTTTTTCGTCATCTTTGTGGGGATGATCATTTTAGATTGTCAACCTATTTATTCTGTGGGGTAATCTGTAGTTCAGGTTTCCTAGGTGTAATTTATCTTCTTGTATAGTGATAGTTGAGTAGCGAATCAGAATTGATTATTCAATCCAAAGATTTGCAGATGCTTCCAAATTCCAACAATTAAATGTTACTTTTGTTTTGTTCAGCAGGGGATGTGTTTTTGTCTGTATCATCTTAATCAGCTCATATATATTAAAAACTGTCAGCTTATAGAACTTGTAGTTTTCGACTTTTTGTTATGGATTTTTTTGTGGTTCATCTCTCTCTCACTTATTTGTTCATGATGTTTATCCAAGTCAACTTGGATTAATTTTCAAGCAACTTGCAGTGTAATATCAGATTGGTATATGTCAGTGTGGAAAATACTCAGTATTTGGGAATTGGGAGGTTCACTCATGCTGTTTTCCTTTGTACAATAGCTCAGTATGTCCAATAAGACACTTATTGTCATATTATTGTTCTTATTGCTTTTGACCCGTGCTTGTATAGCTATATGTATCTGCTTTCCAATTCCTCCGTCCTTTTTACCAAACTGTAGACTTGTGAACTGGAGTACCATGCATTTCATCCCTTTTGATATTTCTGCTTCAGTTCTGCGGAAACTTTATCTTCATTGTATTGCAGGAGATTTTTTTCCTTAATGCTTTGCTACTTTTGTTCCGAGGTCATCGTTACCATCAATTAGGATGACTCACCTTACAACTTTTCTCTGGTTGTAGATGGTCAGATATTGACTCTGTATATAGGTTAGTTAATTCAATGTAACATTCTGTACGAGGCAACTGCTTGATTTGCTTAAAGGAATCTGACCTACTACTGATATCTATTTTTCATTTGGTTGTTAGAGCCAAACCACGAAGCTCCTTGGAAGGAATTCATTCACAAAAGTTGTCAGTTTTGACATTTGATGTGCGGATGTGCCTGTGGCCAACAATATTCTGCAGGAGATGGTAAAGCAATGGTGCATAATTAGTAGAATTACAAATGTGTAAGGATGATATTTGGTTTTACTAGAACTCACTGTCTTGTTTGTTGCTTGTTGTGCATATTGATTTATTAACAGCGCGTTTTGGCATGTCATTGTCCTCTCGGAAACATGTTAAAAGAAAGAAATCACACTGATATTTGAGTACACTAGCAACATCAAATTCTTGGTCTCTCCACTTTCAGGATTAAAATTTTCACACACTCCAGTGGCAGGTATGATGGATATGACTTCTTTCCGTTTTGGCAGAGTATGATGTCTATGTCCTCTTTCTGGGTATGACCCTCAAGAGCAGGATTTCATATGTTACTTCTTGTTGACAGCAATTATGTGAGCTATTTGTTTCGCTAGCTAGACCCTAAGCGGAATGTCCCCGGTTCGAACCTCGATTGCCGCTCTTTATTTACAAATTCAAGGAATGTATCATACAGAAGTTACTTCTACTATGGATGAGGATCTGATTGTTTTATGGGTCTGTACTGTTCCTTCTGTGGCTGAAATCTGACTTCTACACTAGGTTGTATTTTGATGTTGGTGCTTCCTGTATTTTCAGGAGATGTCCTTGTTGGTAAGAGAGCCTGTAACTAAATTCTACATTTGAACCTGCATGCACAAGTACTGAAGCTATGGAACTTTTTTGACTGTGAAACAAGCTATCTTTAATTATTTTCAGGAAGTGAGGAACATACATTGAACCCCACATCCCTTCAGGTGGTGATGGAATTGAGTAGTACAGGTTGTTGTAGTGAATGAAAGCTTGAAATTAATGAATTTAGGCTCTGGAGCATTCACTTATGTCTCTTCTTTGTTGCATAGTTATTTAGTAGTTCTATTTTGCTTAGGCTTTAACTGCTTGGTTGTAGTTGCTGAAGAGCAACTCTAGTCAACACACTTCTTGAAAACCTTTTTAAGGATAAAGCAAGATTTGGTTGAAATTTAAACTCTGGTCATTATTTATACTCGTTTTTCCCCTCTCACTCTCCAGTTCTTTCATTTCTCGCCGATAGTATTGAATTGATTTCATTTTGCTTCCTCACGCAGAGAAGAAACATCCTTACAAAGCAACTCGTTTTATCCACATCAAAACCAGCAGAAGCTGCAAATATGAGGTATGTGAAACTTTACATAAGATGGCTTCCTATCTTTTTGTGCAAAAGTGGAAGAGATTTCGTTAGTTAATAAAATGGTGGAACATGTCAACAAGAAGGATTGTTTCTAGTGCACAAGTAGACACTCTACCGTGTGCTCTGCTCGCATTCACGTTTCTTATGTTTTTCATTTTTCTGTTTCGATCACGTGGTTTACCTTACCTTGTCATTTGGTTCAATCATTCAGTTGAGAGAATGTTCTTGTTCCAGACTTGTGACTTTCTATATTGGTTTTCCCCTCTTCCCCTGCAGTGGCCATTGAAATGCCCCGTTTCAAATGGAATGGGATTGTACCTTCATCAATTGAACTTGAGAAGTTGAGCCCTCACCAACAGTGGCTGAACTTGTAAGAAATTCGTATAGGACGATTCACTGTTTACTTGGCATTCAGCTGGAGTTTAACAGCCAAATTAAAGCGAGGTATATTGGCTTCATTGCAGAAGCATAGGAGCGGAGTGTTGGTAAATTTCTAACGACTTGCTGAGAATGAGAAGAGAGCAGCTATCTTCTGTTTCTAGCTCTGTTGAGTGGTATTGGCTCTAGGATAATCCATTTTCGCTCAAGCTGCGGTGTGGATTGCAGCATTGCGTGTTGATGTACTCCAGTGTCAGATGGATTGTTCTGGGTTCTTGTAGGTGCTCTTGAGCATCAGGAAAGCCTTGGTCCATTGCGAGGGAAACCGCTGGTGCCAGTAATCGGTTGTCAGTACGTTTCTGTTTCACTTCACCGAAAAGCATGTTAGTTATTGATGATTTGATGGTCCATGGTTGCTGCTAACTTGATATCATCGAACCATAAGCCAAACACAAACATTGTAATTGGAACTTTTATACAGAAACTGCTGTAGCATTAGTGCAATGGTGTCTTGCCATTCACGGTAGATCATCTTCTTTTAAGCTCTTTTCAAAGGATATTACCATTCACGGTAGATCATCTTCTTTGATTCCCCCAAAACTCACCCGTCTCCTTTAGTGTTTAGATACCAAGTATCCTATTCAAGTGGTTTGATTCTTTAATCCCTTGTATTTCACACTGGCAACTGGAATCAACCACACAAGCTTCTGAAGAAGAATGATCTGACCTTACCATCAATTGGGAAACCTTGAATAGTGCAGAGGCAAACACTGGCCTACTATTTGCTATATTATCGATTAGAACGATTATATCGAGTTGTCTGATGTGAAGGGAAACTAGTTATCAAAATAAATATGAAAATATATAATCAAACCAACTCCCTGTCCAAGTAAATAAAATACAAGAATCCCTCCCGTTGTAGTGCTGGGTTATTCAGGATCGTATCCACGAGGAAATGTGTCAGCGCTTTCCTTTCAAGTTCCAAATTCTCCCGAAATCGACCAGAAGCCTTACTCGACGTCAAGTAGAGTACTCGATATCGACTAAAACTGTCGAGTTCCTGCAGACTGCACAACAGAAGACAAAACAAACTCAATGTCGAGTAGAAAGTACTTGACGTCCACTAGGTTACTCGATGTCGACCAGAAAGTAGTCGATGCCGAGTTCGTCAGTACAGTAAAAACGTCACCTTTGCAACGAAAATAAAAGCAGAACTAAACACGACTTTGATGGATTTAATTCAATAAACTAAAAGCTTCCAAAAGTCGGGGTATCAATGCCACAACGATAACCATATAAGAATCATGCAAAAGGTATAAAAGATCATGCCTTTTCATCAAATAACTTTCGTCATTAACAAATAGAAAAATAGAGGCTTTCGCATAAACCCTAATTGTTACTACTTTTTTCATATAATTAATCCAAATTTGTGTTAAGATCACTTTCGCTTCAATAACACAGATAAGGATCACCCGCTACTGTCGTAGAAGAATCGTGCAATTAGGGATAGAAGATGAAACCACAATAAAAGTTGTACCTTTGATGCATTACCTTACATGGCTACCGTTGGGCTCACCCCGACCCTAGAAGTAGGGTGACTACTCGCTCTTCATCATAACAAACATCAATAATATCATAAAAATAACTACTTGCATTAAATCGGAAATAGAGAGCTTACAACCAAATAGCGCCAAAACATCTCGTCCTTCGCTCTAACCTCACTCGACCTCCACTCTCTCTCTAACTCTATGGAAACACAATTGCTTGTGGCTTGGATTATCCTAAAACTCAACCCCTAGGGCTCTATTTATAGTGCTCAATCCTCGCTATCCAAGGAAAGAATAATCTATCTCTATCTAAATATATCTATCTCTTTCCTAAGATAAAACTTTGGTAAATAAATTAAATAAAACAATTAAATTCCCCTAAGGTAAAAGTAGGAATTAACTAATGTGGATAAGTCTTCACTTGTGGATAGATCTCTCACGTGCCTTCATGTAGAAGAAAGCTTCCACTCGAATTCGGACTCAATCTCGACTCGGATTGCTCCGGGGTTTTACTCGACATCAACCAAAGTGGTTGACGTCGACCAGATCTCATGTCCTCAGCTGGTCTTGTGCTCGATGGCAGCTCGATCTCGGCTTCAGAAGGTATTGTCGACCAGAAAGTACTCGACATCGACCAGTTGTCGTCGACATTGACTAGACTTCTCGAGTGGCTTTCTTCTCTTCTTTTGCTCGATGCTTTATGTCTCAGCTTCTGCTCAACCTTCAGTTAAGTTTTAGTCGACTACGAGCACTTTGACAATTTCCTTCTCTTCTCCGTATTGCTTGTAAAGTGTCTCGGTTTCTGCGAAATTAAACTAGAACTAGTGTAGACTTCCATAATTGGCCAATATGCATAAACTACATAATTCCTGCATTATTCTAACCCAGAGATATAAAATGTATACAAAAACCGATATGAATGTAAGCGAAAAACATGGTAAAATCAAACACCACATACTTAAGCTTGCTTGTCCTCAAGCAATACTTTTAATGGTCATACAGGGGAAGAAATTTAAACTCTCAACATCAAAGATTCATTCTCATATGTCTCTGCAATCAATTACCATCCTCGAAAAGGTACTAATGTCACAAATCCTTGCATGTGAATAAAAGCAACATTTACACACAAAAGGAGCGTTGTGTAAAAACAATTCATAAGTGACAAAACAACAATAATCAATAGGACTTTATTTAAGCTCAATAAGGAGTAGATTGGTAAAAGGTTAAAGGTGGGATATATTTGGCCATGTAGTGCTTATGATCCGGGGAAATGGAGTAATTTTCAAACTTTTCATACCACATTCTTTCTTCCTTTAATTTCTCACATTTCTCTCATTCGCTCAATGCTTTTTTTTTCCACTATATTGCTTTTACCTCTCTAACCTCAGTACTGCCTTCTCGCGAGACGCAAACATGGGTGTCATGAATGACCCCGGTTACTTAGTGTGTCGGACTCCTCACCTTGGTGTCCCATCCTACGAAACTAACATCTCAACGCAGGCAGGGTCGATCTACCTTTATCTCCTGAGGTGACCGGATTTTTTTTTCTCTCATTAAATTTTCCATAATCTTTGAATTTCCTGCCAAACTCCAATAATGATAATAACAACACAAACACCATATAGTAATCTTCATAATGTAACTTCCATTCTCAACATAATCCCCGGATAAGGAAATAAGGTAGAAAATGGGAAATATTTAGATCATGTGGAGCAATAATGATGCAACGATATGTAAGGCTCATAATATGGCTTTTGTGATGCATAAGCATAGGTATGGCAAGGAATATAAACAATGAGCAACTTCAAATTTTACCTCCTTTCATGGTTTTCAAGAAATAATGCACTTCATTGTGACTTCCCTTTACTAGGCAATTTCATGCTATATCTCTAATGAATCCAACTTTGCATCGTCGAGTTTTATTAAAGCTACCATGACACTAATCAAATTTTTTTAAATGGGGGTGATAAAAAAATAAAATTTGGAAAATAACATGTAAGCATATATATATATATATATATATATATATATATATATATATATATATATATATATATATATATATATATATATATATATATATATATATATATATATGAAATCCAAAGTAACCATGCATGAACAATTCAAGAAATAAACATAAATTTGCACAAAGTAAGCCTTCCCCCCACCCATACTTAAAGATTACAATGTCCTCATTGCATAAAAACAAGGGTAAAGAAAGAGACTCACTAGACAGATGTGTAGAAGCTCGGAACAAGGGCTGAAAAGACGCTGCAGGGTGGTCGATCTCGAGTAGGTTAGTCGATGTCGACCAGATCTACTCGACATCGAGTGTGTTGGATCCTCAGAGTGACCATATGTCAACCGCATGCTCTTTTTCTCCATATGTGTGGTCGACGTCGAGTAGGTTACTCGACGTCGAGTACCCTTTTGCAGCTTCTTGTACCTACAATTTGTGTTAGAAAGACAGAATCCACAAAAGCAAATCCAAAATAATGTTTAAAAACAAAAACCAACAGTGTTTAAAAAACCTAAAAACTGGTTGTCTTGTTACAAGCTCTAGATTTTATAGTCACTAGGCCGACTTCTTCTTTCTCGTTCAGGGTGGCATCTGTAGCGCCCATGTGGCTCAGGCTTCGAATAAGACTCCATTCTTGTCCATTAGCTGTAGTCCTTCAGAATGGATCTTATGCACCGTGAATGGCCCCATTTTTGTTGTTGTTGAACTTATTAGGGAACCAATGATTCTTTGATTTGGAGACATACACATTGTCTCCTACTTGGTAGTCTTTCGGATCATCAATGGAAACCCTGCATAATCTCACGTACCAAGGCAAACCTCTTCCATGTATAGATAAGTCTTTTATTGAAATTGGTGAAGAGATGTCCTTATCTCGGCCTACCTTTGCAGAGCTTTCATCATTCGGTGTCTCAGGTTCTGGTCGACGTCGAGTACTTCTCTACTTCTGGTGGATTGCTCGATGAAGGAGAAGTCGATGGGGGCTTGAGGGAGTGGTCGATGTCGACTACTGTACTCGACGTCGAGTACATGTGGTCGATGTCGACCCCATACTTAAGACCTGGTAAAGCATATGAAGTAAAGTTAGCCGACGTCGACTTACCTTGGTCGACATCGAGTAGATTTTCTGTCTCGTCATTCAGGATTTCCATGATTTCGTCCACCTGGGCTTCCATATCCCTCTTCTCCAGCTCTTCGGGGGTCATATTCCTTACCTTAGGCTCCCCACAAGTGATGTACTTCTCTGAAATTGACTTGACCTCCATACGACATGTATGCCTTTTAGTTTTATTGAAAGAATACTCAATTACCTCATCACTGATGGTAAATGTGAGCACTCCTTTCCTTACACTTATGTTGACATCCATAGTTGCTAAGAAAGGCATTACTAAAATAACGAGACAAGCATGGTCATCTGCCATATTAATAACTAAGAAATCAGCAGGGACAAAGAACTTACCTACTTGCACTGGTACATCGTCCACCATGCCTATAGGGATGACTACAGTGTTGTTTGCCATGTATAATTGGGCATCCATAGGCTCTAAAGCTCATATCTTGACTTTGGACAATATTGATAAAGGCATGATGCTGACGCTGGCTCCTAAGTCACACAAGGCATTGAATTTATATTGACTAAATCCAATAGTTATAGCGAACTTACCTGGATCTGGCCTTTTCTCTGGAAGGTCCATCTTATTGCATTCCTTTGTGATCTCAGCCATCGATCACTTCTTGCTCAGGATATCCTTGAGGAACATCACATATGAGGGCATCTCATGAAGAGCTTCTGTAAAGGGAATGGTGACGTTGAGCCTTTGAAGCATCTTTACGAAATGATGGAACTTTTTTTCCACTGGGTCCTTCAAAGGTTTTGTTGGGAATGGCATCGTTTTCTTTTTCGGAGGTGCTGGAGTGTGGTGGACGTCGAGTACGGGCTGGTCGACGTCGACTGAAGGAATCGACTTCTAAGAAGGTTCTGGTTCGTGATCGACGTCGAGTACAGGTTGCTCGACATCGAGTACATTCTGGTCCACGTCAACTGGATTAGTAGACGTCAAGTAGTCTCCAGGAACTTCTTCCTTCGCGTTTTGCTCATGCCTTTACAGTTGACACCTACTCCTTAGATTCATAGCGGCCACCTGTCCTGCAGATTTAACCTTAGGGTTAGGTTCAGAAGATCTAGGGAGTGTACCTGATTGTTTGGGGACGGATGTTGCCAGTTCAACAATCTGGGTCTCTATAGTTTTCCTCCAAACGTCGATCTCTCCCAGTCTTGAATTGATGCAATGCAGTTGAGTATGGACGGAGTTGTTGGCTTGTTTGAATTCAGCATGGTTCCGTCACATCTCGTCAAGTATGATGTGCATGTCATCTTTCTTACCCTCTCTGTCAGGATGGCCATGAGCTATGTAAGATGGGGGGTCTATTTGGTACTGGGGCGGGTGATAGTAGCTCCAATTTTGTTGCTGGTGTTGCCTTGAATAATTCCCCCTGCATAGCGCGCCTCTTCGTGGGTCTCTGCAAGTTGCATTTGGTCGGCATGTGGGCACGTAGTAGTGTTGTGCCTCACAGACCCACAATCCAAACAAGGTTGATTTTTAGACAGAAATTTAACTTGTTTGCTGAGACGGCACACTTGGTCATTGTGGAGCTGGTCCTTGACGTCCGAATCAACTTCCTTTAAGAGCTCAGAGAGTGGCATAGATGGGGTAGGCCTTTCATACCATTCGTCGTAGGTCACAACAGTCTCATAAGTGTTGTCGTAGTTGGCCAACGTCTCAAAGGTTTCCCAAGCACGTCGTGGTGTGTACTCGAGATACCTGTAAGACGTATAGTTGTTGATCCGCTCCTTAGTTGGAGCATCTAGGCAATTGAAGATGATCTCCTAGAGCACATATGGTGGTTGTCCATGCGTAGGACAGGATTTCAGCAGTCCTTTGTAGCACTCTCAGACTTGTGCGAGTGTTTCCCCTAACTTCTGCTTGAAAGACCTGATCTGTTGTATGAGCGGCGCTGTTTTGGCTGGAGGGAAGAACTTGTTAAGAAACAAATCCCTTAGTTCGTTCCATGTATGAATAAATTGTGGAGCCAAACCCTCGAGCCAATGTTGAGCTTTCCCTGTAAGAGACCAATGAAAAGCCTTTACTTTAAGATATTCTAGATTGGCATCATCTGCAATAGCTTCACACAAATCTAGAAAAATAGTTATATGCCCTAAAGGGCATTCATTGGGTTTACCCTGAAATTGATTCCTCCTAATTTCAGAAATAAAAGAAGGACGAATTTCAAAATTGACACGGGGGAGAACGATCGGTGATTCTGGAACGTCCATAGTACAATGCAGATACTCCTTCGCGTTTGTAGGGACGTGCTGAAGTTGTTCCTTGATCTCTCTGCTGGCATGTACTTCGCGATCTACCCGTGCCTCCCACCTTTGCTGATTCTGTTGATATTCCGCCTCCCGCTAGGCGTATTTTGTTTGCCTGGTGGTGAGTTCTTCTATTTGTCTACGGAGTTGCTCAAGCTCCTGTGTTGGTGTGACCTGTACCTTATTCTCGTTATTAGTAGCCGACATGAGTCATCTTCTTAGCCTTTGCTGAAGATGGAAAAAGCGTTCAGGCTCGAGAATAGGATCGATGGGTGTGCGATCAGTTCTTCGGATGCACCTATAAAACAAAAAATAAAAAGAAAAAGGTAAAAAGGAAATAAAAAGGGCGCGATTGATTGCTTCCCCGACAACGACGCAAAAATTTGTTGTGGTGGGAAACTAGTTATCAAAATAAATATGAAAATATATAATCAAACAAACTCCCTGTCCAAGCAAATAAAAAACATGAATCCCTCTCGTTGTAGTGGTAGGGTATTCAGGATCGCATCCACGAGGAAGCATGTCATTGCTCGCCTTTCAAGTTCCAAATCCTCTCAAAATCGACCAGAAGCCTTACTCGATATCGAGTAGAGTACTCGATATCGACTAAAACTGTCGAGTTCCTGCAGACTGCACAACAGAAGACAAAACATATCCAATGTCGAGTAGAAAGTACTCGACGTCGACCAGTTTACTCGATGTCGACCAAAAAGTAGTCGATGTCGAGTTCATTAGTGCGGTAAAAACGTAACCTTTTCATCGAAAATAAAAGCAGAACTAAACGCGAAATTGATGAATTTAATTCAATAAAATAAAAACTACCAAAAGTTGGAGTATCAATGCAACAACGATAACCATATATGGAAAAAATGGGCTATATAAGGGAACCGGGTTCAAAAAGCTATTTGAAAAAAATAACAACCAGGATGCGTGCAGGTTGTTCTAATTTAAAAAAAAATATCACATGTGTTTTTTTTTTTAAATTGAAAAAAGGCTACACGCATCCTGGATGTATGCATGTAGGTTGTTCTAGGCTTCATTCGATCGTCGCCGTTACTTCTTTTTTATTTTCAATTTCATCGGAATCATGAAATCTGGTGATGGAGAAGTGTTGGTGTTGGCAATGGTGATGGTGTTCCAAGAAGCTCTTCGACCGGCCATGGAAATAGGAATTTTGGAGCGAATCAGGCAGATCCTCTCTATCTTTCCAACTCTGACCAACCAGGGATGGTGTTGGTGTCCACTCCTCTCAACGGTCAGAATTTCCATAGCAGGTGTCGTGCAGTTCGCATGGCATTGGGCGCGAAAATGAAACTCAGATTTATCAATGAAAGATGTGAGCAGCCATGTGAGATCGATGAGGATTATGATCGATTACTGAGGTATGATTTTATGGTCACTAGTTGAATCATCGATTCGATGAAACCAGATCTGGACGAAAATTTTATTTTCGTTCACTCTGCCAAGGAGCTCGGAAGAGATTCAGGACAGATTCGCTGAATCCAATGCTCCCCTGATATATCAGCTTAAGAAGAATATAAGTGAGATCAAACAAGGAAATTCGAGTGTCGCCGAGTATTATAGTAAGAGGAAGAAGGCATGGGACGAGCTTCTTGAGTTGGAATCCATGCCGATCTGCAAGTGTGGAGGTTTGAAAGCTTGTTCGTGTGTGATTATGATGCAATGGCTAGATAGGGAGGCTGTTACTAAACTGATGCAATTCCTCATGGGATTATCAGACTCCTATGAAGGTGTTCGGTGTAGTATTTTAGCCATGGATCTTCTTCCGTTTGTCAATCGTGCGTTTCACATGGTAACACAGATCGAACGTCAGAAAGGCATCACTAGAGGAGTTTCTCAGAGCCATGAAGTCCTAGTTGCTCGATCCTTTGCCTCTAATGGGACATGAGGATCGGGAAGCTCAAAATCCTTTGGTAAACGTGCTCAAGTTGCTTTAGGCTCGGGTTCTACATTTGGTACCATGAACAACACTTCTAGCAATACTTCTGGTAACTAGAAATCTAAGGAGGATATGAAGAAAGAGTACAAAAAGGCAAAGATGGAGCTCTTTAGCAACTATTACAAAGAGCGAGGTCATGTAACAAACACTTGCTTCAAGCTAGTAGGATTCCAGGAATGGTATACAGATCCTAAACGGCCTCAAGAAGACAAGATTGTGGCTCGTATTCAGGATCTGATGGAAGAGGATACTCCACTAGATATGAGTAAAAGATCTACATCAACTAGGAGTGGTGACTACACTGATCAGAAGCTGGTGAATGTAGTTGCTGCTGAAGTCATTCGTGCCATGAAAGGGAATGCCCCAACTGATTCTTCAACTGCAGGTGGTCATGGTGATGGTTACATGAATTTCCCAAGTATGGTTTCTTGTTCAGCTACTAATCATGTTCAGCAGCTACCTATCACTTGGATTGTTGACTCCGGGCTTTAGATCCCATAGCTTGCAGTAGGGAGATGTTTGTCGATTTGCATCTTCTTGCTAGGCCTATTATGATTGGGTTTCCTAGTGGGATCACACAATCAGTGAGGTACTCGGGTAGCATAAAATTGAGCAAGAAAGTTCTTCTCAGGGATGTGTTGTTTATGCCTAACTTCAAGTATAACATATATGTTGTCCGTCTCCAAGATGCTAGATGATGAGCACTGTCTCTTTGTGTTTTCCAAATGAAAATGTTGGATGCAGGTCATTTCAACTAATAAAGTGATTGCAATTGGAGTAAGAAATGGAGGAATCTACAGGTTTTCAAGGTTTGATTGCATCCCTGGACAACCTTCTGGAATCAGACGAGTGAATAAAGATTTGCTTAATAAGGATGAGAGTGGTTTTGATGCTTTGTCTAGTTCAACCAACTCTTTTGTTTTAAATCATGGTCGATTGGGTCATGCATCTGTATCCAAGATGAAGTTGTTTGATTGGGATAAAGGTCAAGACATTGAGACTTTTGATTGTGATATTTGTCACTTGGCTAAGATGCACAAACTTTCTTTTGAAAGAAGTGGATCTCTTGCTGCTAAGAAATTTGATTTGTTACATATGGTTCTGTGGGGGCCGTATAGAGTCCCTTCCATGTGTGGAACAAGGTACTTTCTAATAGGGTTAGGCGGTGGTAAATAAATTACCGTACCAACCGATTACCAACCTTACCAACAGAAGTTTGGTACCACGTAGTCGGTAACCGACGAAATCGGTAACCGAAACATCGATACCGACCATTGCTGGTACGGTACACGGTAATGAAATATATATATGTATATATGTATATATATAGTTTTAGTGTTGGTGGTACCATCGGTACCGACAGTACAGATGGTACCACCGGATACCATAATATTAAATCACGTAAATGATAACTGGATTTTGTTCCAATGGTACCACGGTACCGACGTTCGGTAACCGACCCTTTCAGTAACAACCATTTCGGTTACCGAAACTTTCGGTTGGTACATGATAGGAAAAATTGCATACCGAATTATATCGGTACGGTATGTGGTAATAAAAAAATTTCCATGGTACCGTACCGTGCCAGACCTATTCCTTTCATGGCACGAATGACCAAGTGGGAGGCAAAGGCCAAGTGGGAGCTGTGATCACCAGATTTATAGCTCAGGTTGAAAACCAGTTTGAAACCAATGTCAAATCTCTAAGGACAGACAACGGTCCTGAGTTTGTCAATGAACAATTGCAGTCTCTCCTTTCTTCTAAAGACATTGTACATCAAAGATCGATGCCTTATGTTCATGAGCAGAATGGGAGGGTTGAACGAAAACATAGACACATTATTGAGACTGCTAGGGCCATTAGAATCAGTGCAGGTTTGCCTCTACCGTTCTGGCGTGAATGTGTTCTGAGTGCTACTTACATCATCAATTTGCTTCCCTCTTCCATATTGAATTGGAAGACTCCTCATGAGGTGATCTTTCATCGGCCACCAGATTATTCCTTCTTACGGGTTGTGGGGTGTCTTTGCTTTGCTCATATACCTAGTGTTTATAGATCAAAGATGGAGGCTATAAGAAGGCGTTGTGTCTTATTAGGCTATCCATCGGGTCAAAAGGCTTACAAAATTTTTGATTTGGAGACTCATAAAGTGTTTGTAAGTAAGGATGTTGTGTTTAGAGAGAATGTTTTCCCTTTTAAAGGGAGTTCAGATGAGATTGCTACTGATTCTACTTCACCAATGATGGCTCTTCCTCGAGTTTTGTTTGGGAATGATCAGTTTGATTGTCCATCCTTCCATGGTCCTCGTTCTGGTCTACATTCTATTCCTCCTGCTCTTGCACAACAAGCAGTTCAGGTTTAGTCTTCTCCTATCAGGCATGAGATCGAGGTGTCTCATCCCTTAGACACAGTACCTGATTTAGAGTCTGCTATGCAGTTAGATAGGGTGTCATTCCCTAGTCCTCCTCCCGTTGGTGTGATTGAACAACGTCTTAGTAGAAGGATTGTGAGGCATGCTATGTTTCAAGATTTTATTTGCTCTAAATTGTCTTCTCGAGGTCATGATTCAGTAAGTGTAGAGTCTAGTTCTCCTGTGTTCTATGTCATCCATCCAGAAGACTTGCTTGATTATTCACATGACTTTGTGCATTCTTTGTTCAGTGTTTTGCACATCAGAGAGCCCTCTTCGTTTGCTCAAGCAAACAAAATTGAAGAGTGGAGGGAGGATGTGAGTAAAGAGGTCACTACTCTTGAGAGCAACAACACATGGTCAATCACTAAGTTGCCTCCGGATAAGGAAGCCATAAGATGTAAATGGGTGTTTAAGATAAAATCCAGAGCTGATGGGGAGGTTGAGAGATACAAAGCTCGCTTGGTGGCTAAAGGGTTTAACCAAGTAAAGGATAGAGATTATAAGGAAACGCTTTCTCCGGTTGCTAAGCTTGCAACAGTTCGGATTTTGTTGGCTATTTCTTTGGTTAAGAAGTGGAATTTACATCAGCTCGATGTAAATAATTCATTTCTACATGGATATCTCGATGAGGAAGTGTATATGTTGCCACCTCCGGGTTATGGTAAAGCCAAAGATGGAGGTTTACAAGTTGAATCGATCCATTTATGGCCTTAAACAGACAAGTCGCCAGTGGAATGTAGAATTGACGAAGCATCTTACTCAATTTGGGTTTACATAGTCTCGTCATGACTACTCCTTGTTTATGCTTGCTTCTGGGTCCAGTTTTCCTATTGCATTAGTTTATGTCGATGACATGGTTGTGACAGGGAATGATGAAGCTGTCATTGATCGTCTTAAGAGATTCCTTCATCAAGCATTTACAATCAAGGATTTGGGCCTTGCTTGGTACTTTCTGGGGATGGAAATCTCCCGATCTTCCACTGAGATCTTGTTAAACCAGCGGAAATATGTGATTGATTTGCTTTCAAATGTTGCAATGCTTAATTGCAAGCAGACTAACTTTCCAATGCAACAAAATTTGCATCTAAGTGTTCATGAAGGGGATTTGTTGGAGGATCCCGAATGTTGTCGTGGATTGGTTGGAAGACTCCTTTACCTCACTTTGACATGGCTAGATATCGCTTATACTATGCAACTGCTTAAACAGTTCATGGCATCTCCAAGGGTACTACATCTTCCAGTAGCTCTGTTCTTGCTGAGGTACCTTAAAGGTACATTTAACTGCTCATTGTTTTACCTAAGTGATAGCAGTCTCAACATTCGAGCGTATTCAGAGGAAAATTGGGGTACATGTAGGGATACTAGCCGCTCGTTAACCGAATATTGCGTATTCTTGGGTGATTGTCTGGTGCCCTGGAAGACGAAAAAGCAGAAGATTGTGTCTCTTTCTTCTGCAGAAAGTGAATATAGAAGCATGTCTCATGCTGGGAGCGAAGGTGTTTGGATTGCTGGTGTGTTGGGTGATCTAATGGCTGATTTTTTTCATCCGATCCCTCTATGTGGTGACAAAAAAGCATCCCTGCGGTTGGCTGCTAACCCGGTTTATCACGAGTGTACTAAACATCTTAGATTAGATTGTCACTTCATTAGAGATCTTGTGCAAGAAGGGTTCATATTTACTGTGTTTGTGCCATCTCATTTGTAGTTGGCGGATCTATTCACCAAACCGTTAGGGGCTCAGTAGCATTTTGTGTTGGCTTGCAAGCTTGGTCTCGTCTTTCATCATACGCGTCCACCTTGAGGGGGAATTGGGGATATGGAGGATAGATGGTTAATGTCTCATATACGTTTATGTATAAATTGTTTGTGGAAGGTTGTCACAACCTTGGTTAGGAGGAAGTTAGTTGGGTAAACATAGTTAATAAGTGTTTGATTGTATATATAGGGGTAGTTTGTACATGATGAGGAAGATGAACGAACAATGGAAAATTCCCACAACAAACTCTCTCATTTTCAACTTTTCCCATATGGATCTGAGCTCATTTGAGCTTAGTGATCCTTCATAGATATTCACGTGATGCAATGACATTCAGGATTCACGTGATGTCCAAGATGGGTGTCGTTCTTTTTGGAGTACGGGTTTGAAAATTCTTTAACCCGCACGCATCCAGGATGCGTGAGGGTTAGGTATTTTTTAACAACCCACCCGAACCCTTTCCCCTTCCCTCCTCCTCCTCCTCCTTCTTCTTCTTCTTCTTCTTCTTCTTCTTCTTCTTCTTCTTCTTCTTCTTTCTTCCTTTGTGTTCAGGACCGACGACGAAAAGAAATCCGCACTCCTCCGTTTTCCTTTTTCCTTGCTCTCGCTTTGTTCTGTCTTCCCTTCCCTTTTCCCTCTTTCAATTTTGTAAATCAACCAATGGAAGCTCATGATGGCGTAGGCGGCAAAACTCGTGGTGGCCAAAAAGCTCGTGGCTTTTCCCATATGGATCTGAGCTCATCCGAGCTTTGTGATCCTTCATTGATATTCACGTGATGCAATGACATCCAGGATTCACGTGATATCCAAGATGTGTGTCGTTCTTTTTGGAGTACGGGTTTGAAAATTCTTTAACTCGCACGCATCCAGGATGCGTGAGGGTTAGGTATTTTTTAACAACCCGCCCGAACCCTTTCCCCTTCCCCTTCCCCTTCCCCTTCCCTCCTCCTCCTCTTCCTCCTCCTCCTCCTCCTCCTTCTTCTTCTTCTTTCTTCCTTTGTGTTCAGGACCGGCAACGAAAAGCAATCTGCACTCCTCCGTTTTCCTTCTTCCTTGCTCTCGATTTGTTCTGTCTTCCCTTCCCTTTTCCCTCTTTCAATTTTGTAAATCAACCAATGGAAGCTCGTGATGGCAGAGGCGGCAAAACTCGTGGTGGCAAGAAAGCTCGTGGCTTTTCCCATATGGATCTGAGCTCATTCGAGCTTAGTGATCTTTCATAGATATTCACGTGATGCAATGACATCTAGGATTCACGTGATATCCAAGATGTGTGTCGTTCTTTTTGGAGTACGGGTTTGAAAATTCTTTAACCCATGCGTGAGGGTTAGGTATTTTTTAACAACCCACCCGAACCCTTTCCTCTTCCCTTCTTCTTCTTCTTCTTTCTTCCTTTGTGTCCAGGATCGGCAACGAAAAGCAATTCACACTCCTTCGTTTTCCTTCCTCCTTACGACGAATATCAATTTTGTAAATCAACCAATGGAAGCTCGTGGTGGTGGAGGCGGCGAAACTCGTGGTCGCAAGAAAGATCGTGGGCGCGGCCAGCGTGGTGAGCGGCGAGGTGATGACTGATTCAATCCTTGGAGGGTGTTCACACTTCACACTAGGCTCCTATTGTGGAAGCGGCGGGGACAGTGGTCCTACGGTGGTGGCAAAACGGGGTGGTGTTGGGGGCAGTGATGTTGTGGACGGTGGAAACAAGGTCTGGTGGTCCAGGGGTGGTGGAAACGTCTAGTGGTGGGGATGGTGGGGGGGTTTTGACTTCGGCGGTCGGCTCCGAAAGTTGTGGCAGGGTTTGGATTCAAACGACATTGGGCGTCCCAAAACGAAGTCATGAATCTTTAATGGTATGTACATAACTATTTACTTTTAATAATTTAATTTATTTGAATGAAATTAGGATTTTGGAATTTATTTAGGTTTTTTGTAGTTGTAATTAGAACTTTTGGAATTAAATCAGGATTATTATGAAATTTGTAGGATTTTTTGGAATTAGGGAAATTAGATTAGAATTTAGGGGCCTTTAGTGAAATATCCATAAAAATGGGCTAAATTAGAGGAGTATCCATATATTTGAAAATTTTGCAAAAGTGTCCATCCCCCTTGCCCCCCCCTCGCGTGTCCATTTTTTTTTAAATAAAAAAAATAAAAAAAATATACATGTCAGCACTATCAGATATGCAACTATAACCCGATGTTATGCAAATATAATATTAAGATATGCAAATATAATATTATGTTAAGCAAGCTTAAACAACCTTATGGGAAGAATATGCACATGCATTTGTATTTTAAAATTGCATTAATATATCTTATTTGCACATAAGCACATCGCTCTACCATTGATTGACTTAAGAGGCTTTAAAATTGCATTAATGTCAATGTCGATGTTGCTGACACCGACATTCCTCACACCGTTGACACTGACATTATTGACATTGCTGGCACTGCTGACACTGTCACCACTAACATTGCGAACACCACTAACATTTTTCGTATCAGCGTTGACGTTAATGTCGGCTGACGCTGACATCGGAGATGCTGACGCTCATGTTGGATGACGATGATTTCGGCTAACACCGACATCGGAGATGCTGACGCTGATGTCGACTAGCGTCGACGTCAAAGATGTCGACATCAGAGATGCTGACACTTACGTTGCCGACGTCAACATCAGAGATGCTGACGTTGACATCGGAGATGTAGGCTAGTGCGGACATCGATGCTGCTGCAGCCGTTGACGCGGACGTTAGGGATGCTTTTTTCGATATCGATGTTGCTGAAGCCGTTGACGCGGACGTTAGGGATGCTTTTTTCGTGTCAACGCTTCTTTTTTTTTCGTGTTAGCACTGACAGTGACATTGTCGATGCCGACATTCGAGATGTTGATGCTGTTGACGCTGACATCGTAGATGTCGGCTAACGCCGACATCGGAGATATTGTTGACACCGACATTCTTGACACCGTTGACACTTACATCGGAGATGCTAACGCCGACGTCGAAAATGCTTTTTTCCGTGTCAACATCACTAATGTTGACATTGCTGATGCCAACATCAAAGATGTTGACATTGATGCTAACATTCATGACGTCAGACAGCCTCACACTGCTAACGTTGACATCGGAGATGCTGACACTGATGTTGTTGTTGCTGACGTCAACATCTGAGATGTTGACACTGCTGACGCTGACATCGGAGATGTCGGCTGACACCGACATCGATGTTGCGAACACTGTTGACGCTGACGTCGAAGATGCTTTTTTTTTGTGTCAACGCTTCTTTTTTTCGTGTTAGCACTGATATTGTTGACACTGCTGACACTGTCACCATTAACATTGCGAACACCACTAACATTTTTCGTGTCAGCGCTGACGCTGATGTCGGCTGATGCCGACATCGGAGATGCTGACGCTCATTTTGGTTGACACTGCTGTCGGCTGACGCCGACATCGGAGATGCTGACGCTAATAAGCTCAAACTTCTACAATCCTCTAATAAAAGAAATGGTAAAAGATAAAGTTTTTGCACATCAACGACTAAATGTCAACATTTAAGCTAAATGTCAACATTTATTAAAAGATAAACTTTACATATAAGATCATTCCCAAAATTGATATCATATGAGACGAGATGAGAATATCAAACTTCTATAATCGTCTAATAAAAGAAATGCTAAAATATAAAGCTTTTGCACATCAACGGCTAAATGTCAACATTTAAGCTAAATGTCAACATTTAATAAAAGATAAAGTTTACAAATAAGATCATTCTTAAAATTGATATCATATTACATGAGATGATAAGCTCAAACTTTTACAATTCTCTAATAAAATAAATGGTAAAAGATAAATTTTTGCACAGCAACGGCTAAATGTCAAAATTTAAGCTAAATGTCAACATTTAAGCTAAATGTCAACATTTAAGCTAAATGTCAACATTTAATAAAAGATAAAGTTTACAAATAAGATCATTCTTAAAATTTATATCATATTACATGAGATGAGATGCTCAAACTTCTACAATCCTCTAATAAAAGAAATGGTAAAGGATAAAGCTTTTGCACATTCAAGCCAAATGTCAACATGTAAGCCAAATGTCAACATTTAATAAAAGATAAAGTTTAAAAATAAGATCATTCTCAAAATTGATATCATATTACATGAGATGATAAGCTCAACCTTCTACAATCCTCTAATAAAATAAATGGTAAAAGATAAAGCTTTTGCACATCACTGGCTAAATGTCAACATTTAAGTTAAATGTCAACATTTAAACTAAATGTCAACGTTTAAGCTAAATGTCAACATTTAATAAAAGATAAAGTTTACAAATAAGATCATTCTCGAAATTGATATCATATTACATGAGATGATAAGCTCAAACTTTTACTATCCTCTAATAAAAGAAATGGTAAAAGATGAAGTTTTTGCACATCAATGGCTAAATGTCAACATTTAATCTAAATGTCAACATTTAATCTAAATGTCAACATTTAAGCTAAATGTCAACATTTAAGCTAAATGTCAACATTTATTAGAAACTTTTGCAAGTTACTAGAATTATTATAAACTTTAGCATATGCAGGATTTGAACCCACGAATTTGCGCATAAGCACATCGCTCTACCATTGAGCTAAAAGGCTTTTAATTATATTATAACATAACATTCAGAATTTTTTTTTTCCGATTTAAAAAAAAAATAAAAAATTACATGTTAGCACTTTCTGTTATGCAAATATAACCCGATGTTATGCAAATATAATATTATGTTATGCAAGCTTAAGCAAATTCTACAATATATCAGTAGCTTTTAGCAAGAGCAATAACATGTGAACAATAAATGCCAAATCAATATAAAACATAGAATAACTAGCAAGAGAATTCATACTTCATGGAGAATGGGATAAATATAGCATAACTAGCAAAGCAGATCACAAAACCTTGCTATTTTCTCACACAACAACAAAAAAAAATGGTAAAATATAACAATAGGTTATGCAAATATAACTTTATGATATGCACATATAACAATCTGTTATGCACATATAACAATCTGTTATGCACATATAAGTTACTGTTATGCAAATATAACTTTATGATATGCACATATAATAATCTGTTATGCAACATGAAACTGTTGACACCGGATGTCAGCAAGATTGTTATTCCCTCTTAATTTTAAGCAAATAATGTGAAAAATCATATTCCTCCCAACAATAAGTCTAGTAAAGAGCTATGCAAGTGTAAATCTCAAAAAGATGACTAATCAATTAAGAATATTACGAAAAATGGCAAGGAAAAATAAAGAAAGCACACTTTAAAGTGCTAAATGAATTTTATACAAATGCCAAATCAAGTTAATGATTACACATTGGATTTGAGCATGTTATATTTGCACAAGAGATCATGTCAACACACAATTAGAAATAAAAAAAGAACCTATAAATCTACTTGAATTGCACAATAAGAGACAATGTCAACACACAATTAGAAATAAAAAAGAACATATACATTCTAACAAAAAAAAGAACATATACATCAACTTGAATTGCGCAAATAGAGGTCATGTTAGCACACAATTATAAATAAAAATGAACTTATACATCAACTTGAATTGCACAAAAAGAGATCATGTCAACACACGTATCTTTTCTTTCTGTTTATCTATTTTCAAATCAGCATAGTTAACAAATTCTATAGTATATCAGTAGCTTTTAGCAAGAGCAATAACATGTGAACAATAAATGCAAAATAAATATAAAACATAGAATAACTAGCAAGAGAATTCATACTTCATAGGGAGAATGGGATAAATATAGCATAACTAGCAAAACAGATCACAAAACCTTGTTATGTTCTCACACAACAACAGAAAAATGGTAAAAGATAAAGTTTATGTTGTGCAAATATAAGTTATTGTTATGCAAAAATAACTTTATGATATGCACATATAACAATCTGTTATGCAAATATAACAATCTGTTATGCAAATTTAAACTGTTGACATTAGATGTCAGCAAGATTGTTATTCCCTTTTACTTTTAAGCAAATAATGTGAAAAATCATATTCCTCCCAGCAATAAGCCTAGTAAAGAGCTATGCAAGTGTAAACCTCAAAAAGATGACTTATCAATCAAGAATATTACGAAAAATGACAAGGAAAAATAAAGACAGCACACTTTAAAGTGCTAGATGAATTTTATACAAACGCCAAATCAAGTTAATTGCACATTGGAATTGAGCATGTTATATTTGCACAAGAGATCATGTCAGCACACAATTAGAAAAAAAAAAAAAAAGAACCTATAAATCTACTTGAATTGCACAAAAAGAGACTATGTCAACACACAGTTAGAAATAAAAAAGAAACATGTCAGCACACAATTAAACTTTGTAGAGTTACTAGCTAATATCTCTAGATAAGTCAGAAATCACAAGGCACTTCAATGTAAATATACAAATACGTTATTAAATAGGAAAAGTGGAACCAAACCCTAGTTGTTAAGCAATAAAAATAAAATAAAAAAATTGTTGATATTGTCGAAAAAAACATAAAAACTCAATTTTAAGCCCTGAAATGATCTTTGATGGCTGAAAAATAACAAAATTGATTGAACCGTGGCACGATTCTCTATCCGGAAAGATATCATAATAGAGAATCCGACACCGGATGCTTAATATCACTTCTACCGAGACCGCATACTAGGCAAGTATCTCTAGTTTCGAATTAAGCTTGCTGACATGATTTTTAATAATTTAAAAACACATTTATTTAGTGTACAAAACCCATGTCAACATGTTATATTTGCACAAGAGATCATGTCACATAATTAGAAAAAAAAATAACCTATACATCTACTTGAATTGAACAAAAATAGCACATGTCAGCACATATTCACTCTGTTTCAGCACGTATGTTTCTGAATCTTATATATATGTAGCTGATAATCTTATATTGGAAATGGTCTACTTAATTACACAAATATAATCTTATATTGGAGATGTCAGCATTTCAGAAGATGTCAACATTTCAAGAAGATGTCAATATTTCCAGAAGATGTCAGCTAGATGTTTGCAACACCAGTAAAATCAGAAAAAAAAAAAAAAAACGATTGAGCATCAGAAAGAGAGATTCAGAAATTTGAAGCCAAACCTAAAATTACAAACAGATTCAGAAAATAACACACATCAAAAGCAAATAACACACATCAAAAGCATTGCAACAAACATCAATATTATTCATCACAAGCAAATGAAATACTATAGCAAACTCCAATTGTTTCTCAAATTAAAATCACATATTATAGAAACAAAAAAACAGTCTACAGTAGCTCTTGATGCAAGGATTCAAGAGCAAACTTGTTCGTACATAGGAACCAACAATTTGTCGATCAATAAATTCAATAGGGAGAAGGAACGGACATTTGAGCAATCTGTGGATTCCTAATTTGTTGAGCAATCTGATCATTAGATGTAAAAAATGCACCGATAGTGGAGAGATACTTACAGCAGAAGGAAAGAAACTCCGGGGGAGTCGATCGAGAGGACTCAATCGAGGAAATCATCTTCAGGCACCCAAAGATGGAGTCGGAGAGACGGAATTGAAACCACCGGTCGGTTATACCCTAGATCTTCGATAATCGAAGCGAGGAGGAGGAAAGGGGAGAAGGTGTTGCGGCGGAGCGAGGAGGAGCCACTTCCTCTCACAATTGATTTCGTCGGCGTTTAGTGTTCTCAACGGCGATGGAGGGCGATGGAGATCGATGGAGGGCACAGGAATGACACAGGAACGGCGGCCGGCGCGGGATCGAAGAGCGGCACAGAGCGAGATCTTCACCGAACGGCGCTTCCCTACTCCAATCCAACAAATTGAGGCCGAGAAACCCTAGGAAGGAGACCGGAAGAGGCACTTTCTGCTGGTGGAGGAGGCGGCGATTCAATGGCAACGGCGGTGGTGGTGGGGGTGATGAAGCGGTGACGACGTTCACAGATGACGGAAGGTTTGAGCTTTCCCTTTTGGAGAACGATAAAAGATAAAGTGACAAACGAAAGGCCGTTAGGAGTAGGTTAAAAAAGACGGACATATTAGCAATAAATACAAAAGGTAGGACAATCCTCAAATTAGAGCGAAAATTTGTGCCTTCGGCACAAATTTTCTCTAGAATTTATCATCTTTAGATTAGGTTTTTTAGAATTTAAATATAATTTTAGAATTGAATTTATGATTTATTGATTAAATTATTATATTTATGAAAATTTTTGGATTTGTTTGTAACTAGGGGAATTAGATTAGGATTTCAGCGGAATTAGATTAGTTTTTTTTATATATTTGAAATAGATTTTTTTTAATTACTTTAGGATTTTAATATAATTTCATCAGAATTAATTAGATTTTAATTTTGATTTTATCGGAATTAGATTAGGTTATTTCGAACGTTTTCTGAATTATTGAAATTGTATTGATTTGTGTGAAATTAGATTGTTTTATTCATAATTAGTTTGTAATTATTCTTTATTAAAATCCTTAAAATATTTTTTAAAGGATATCGAATAGAAAAAATAAAAATTATAAAATAAATCCTTTAAAATTTAATTAGTTATAAAAGACAAAAAAAGTCATCACATAATTTTTTATATATTAAAATCCATTAAAGATTGTTTAAAAATATCGATTAGAAAAAATCAAAATTATAAAATAAATCCATTGAAAATTAAGGATGTCCCTATATACACCGTAAATCCGCGGATTAGACGTGCTAATCAACGTCGAATCCGACGTTGCAACATTAATTATATTACAACGTCGGATCTAACATTGTAATATGTGAAGTTAAGGATCGGATCGGGCCGAACCGGGCTAACAACGTCGTATCCGACGTTGCTAGGGTAAAAAAAAATTCACACCCACCCACCCACAATCACAAAAAAAAAACAACGTCCTTTTGGACGTTGCAAATTAATTTTTTTATAACATCGTATATTAGGCCCGATCTGACCCGTATTAGCAACGTTCAATTTGACGTTGTTATAATATCCGATAAGTGAAATTAGCACACAATTAACAACGTCGGATTGAAAGTTGTAGCAATGTCTCATCCAACGTTGCTACAACATTGAATCCGACGAAGTATTTGCGGTGTATATAGGGAACGCGAAAATTAATTACATTTAATGTGTTAAAAAATAACGAGAAAAAAATAAAATACTAAAAGTTCATCAAATGAATTTTTTTTTATTAAAATCCTTTGAATATTGTTTAACAATATCGAATAGAAAAAAATCAAAGTTATAAAATAAATCCTTTAAACAATCGTTAGATTTAATGTGTTAAAAATAATGAAGAAAAAATTAAATCAACAAAAGATCGATTTAAATCGTTGAGTATAATTAATTAGAAAAATTGAAATTATTGAAATATATCGACAAACATCTCATATATAATCTCTAAATTCTAATTACAATTATTTTGTGAAACAACAGTCGAGGACGTCGGATAATGGAAGTTAAAGGCTTGTAAGCTTACTTCTAGGTTCGGGCCATTCGAGATGTTACAGTAGATCAAGCTGAGGTGCCTGAGGACAGTGGGTCAAGGTACTTTGGGTCTTCAAAGGATCCATCGACTGATGACGACGGTGACGTTGTTGGCACCACTGAAGGTCAGACCGGGGTTGAGGGTGTCACCGACTCACCATTGTGGAGATTGACACACATGCTACATACGCATCTCATGATCACAACATAAACCAAACAATGGCTTTCCTTCTGGAGTACGCACCACCGGAATACAAGTCAAAAAACCCGTTCTGGGAATTTGTAATGCATTACTCTTTGCAACTTCTACTTCCGTTCTGTATCTTGGGCGATCTAAATGAAACCGCGATCCCGGACAACAAGTTGGGGCGGATTGTCCCTTCCCAGATTCGTTTCAGGAGATTACAACAGATAAAAAATGACCTTAATTTTACTAAATGATGTACCCACACATGGAGTAAATTATACCTGGCAAAGGAAAAAAACGGGATTACCAAACAACAAGTTAGAATCCACCCTTTTACAAATTCTCACCACGCGCCGATATCAATTGATTTACGTTCACAAACGCATATAAACACACGACATTTCCGCTTCGAATTAGCTTGGACCACTAAACCTGAGTTCAAAAATATTGTTAAACAAGCGTGACGCCACCCGGAGGGATCAAACATTTTCAAACTGGTCAAGAAAACCTCTTTGCTTAAAGTCCTGGCGAAAAAGTGGCATAAGAGGACCTTCAATAACATTCACAAACGGGTTTATCAAACCGACGAACAACTTTTCCGTCTACAACAAATCTTAATTAACAACCCAAACGCGCACGATTTTGAGCTTCAGAAGAGACATCTAAATAAAAGAGAAAGAATGCTTGATTTCCAAAGGCGCTACTGGAGCCAAAGAGCAAAAATAAAGCACAACAAACTGAATGATACTAACTCTGCCTATTTTCACTGTATCGCTACGGCGAGGCGGGTGAAAAAAGTTGTTAAATTACTCACAGCAGAATCTGGTCTTTTGTTGACCGACCATAATTTGATTAGAGATGAGTTTGTCTCAAAGTTCTCCGACCGCTTTAACTCATCGTACAACCATGTGCTTTCATTCGGAGAGGATCTGAATGTTATTGATACAGAAATATCGGAAACAGAGAATAGGGCTCTAACGGCCCCAGTAATAAATTCAGAGATCAAGTCCGCTCTGTTTTCTATCAAACCTGATAAGGCTCCGGGGCCCGATGGCATGTCTGCGGGGTTCTATCAGGCCTACTAGGATATTCTGGGACCATCTGTTATTAAAGCCATCAAGGCTTTCTTTCACTCTGGGAGAATGCTACGCCAAGTAAACCATACATTTATTACATTAATTCAAAAAAAAAAAGAAAACCTGGACTGTGTTAACCATTTCAGACCGATCAGTCTATGATCTACTGTCTATAAAATCATCTCCGAGATTCTGTGTGCCAGACTTTCAAACATTTTTGACAAACTGATTCATCCTTTACAAAGCGCGTTTACTAACGGGAGGTCCATACAGGACAATATTCTAATTGCCCATGAAATTCTCAACTCATTTAGAACAACTAAAGCGAGATGTGGCTACATGGCCATCAAACTGGATATGGAAAAAGCTTATAGTAGGATTGAATGGTCTTTCCTTTTTTCCGTTCTGGGAAACTTCGGCTTTGACCACAAGTTCATTCGGTGGATTCAAGAGTGTGTCCAAACCGTTTCTTATTCGGTTCTCATAAATGATGAACCTTCAACACCTTTAAACCCCACTAGGGTCTTGAGGTAGGGTGACCCCCTATCACCTTTCCTATTTATTCTTACGGTTGAAGTCCTTGCTAGAACGATACATCGGCAGGCATCTATGTCAAAGGACATGGGTTTCTGCTTGGGTCGGGTCGGGGTTAAAATCCCTTTTCTCGCCTTCACATATGACATAATGCTATTTGGTAAAACAACCCAGTCAATATGTAACAAACTGACCGATACTATCCATCATTTTTGACAGATCTCGGGCCAAAGGGTCAATTTACACAAGTCTAGCTTTCAAGTTTCTTCTAACACGCCTAACATGGCTATTCAAACGGTTGCTTCAACTCTAGGGATTACTCAAACGAATTGTCTTGAGAAGTAACTCGGATGCCCAATTATAAATGGAAGAGTTAAACACGATACGTTTGCGGATGTGGTCTTAAAAGCCAAACAACAGCGGAGTAAATGGAAAGCTGCTTCTCTATTTGCTGAGGGTAGAAAGGTCCTCATTAAAGAAAACTTGAGCTCACAACCGCTATTTATAATGTAGGCTTTTATGTTACCTATGTTGATTTTGCATGAACTCAACAAAATGTACATACAATTTTTTTGGAACAAAGGCCCTGAGTCAACTCCACTAATCAGCTGGGATAAGATCTGTTCTGATACCTTATCTGGTGATCTTGGTATTTACAAGGCAGAAACTATGAATATTGCCTTACAAATGAAGCTGCTTTGGAAAATTATCCCTCAACCAGATAACATATGGGTCAAAGTAATTACAACAAAATATCTGAAGAGTACTATACTTCTGAAATACACTAAAAAGGGAAACACCTCGTGGCAGTGGTCAAAGTTAGTCTCTATTAGGCATTTATTTAAACCAGGCCTCCGATGGTCTATTGGGGATGGTCTGTCGGTAAATTTCTGGCGGGACAACTGGGTTCGATAGAATCCCTTAGCAGATCTCGCTCTCCGAGCGATTGATGATGATTTTTGCCAATTGGTCTGTTAATAGGTTCATTGATACCAACAAGATCTAGAATGTCTCAGCGCTTTATACGGACCTAGGAGGTTTACTAAACACTGCAATCATTAACAACATCATTCAGATTAAACTTTCTGACAATGATTTCCATGACAGACTCTTTTAGGGGCCTAGTAAGGATGACTGGTTCTCAACCAGCTCGGCCTCATCCATCATCCCGTTTCATGACAGTGACTCAAATTTCGACTGTAACTGGCTTTGGAAACTAAATTTCCCCCACAAAATTAGACATTTTCTATTGAAAATGTCTCGCGATGACTTACCTACTTCAGATAGATTAGAACGATCTCATGTAACGATACCTTCCGACTGCAGCTTTTGCGGTTGCTCTAGGGAATCTACTTTCCACTTACTGTTGGAATGATGATAACATCTATTTTAGTCATATTTCAGGGTTGCATTTGCATATTAGTTTAGGTCATTTTCATGCATATTTATCATATTTGATGCTTTATTTATTATATTTTGCATTTTCGGAGTCTACACTTTATTTTTATTTGTTTCATGCATTTTGAGGCTAATATTGAGGAAAATCAAGCTTTAATATATTGAACGATGAGCATATGGGATCGGACCCGAGGAGCTAAATTGTCAAGTGCGAAATTTGCTAAATCTTAGGGCTGTTTTGTGGAGTTAAATTTATAATTGAGTGTTGGGCTAGTTTTTAATTATTTAATTTTATAGGTTGAGATTGTAATTTTAATAAACTTAAACTTTATAACTCCCGTACAATTGCTCGAGAAAGGGAGTGGAGACTTTTTCCGTGGACATGGCTTTGGCCTTCCGAATCTTTTAGGTTTAGTTTTCGTTCTTTGTTTTTGACGGTATAAGCTTTGGATCGAGGACGGAATTTCGGTTTGAATTCTATTATCAACTTTGATCTATTTCTATCTATAATCTAGTTTATTGTTTATTATATTATGTTATTCTAATTTCTCCGTTCTAGGGTTTGGGTGATCCAAACGATGATTTGGTAGTGTTGAAATTGATATTCATTTGTTTGATTATTGTTAGATTTAATCCTATTGCACTAGCCATAATTGATGAAAATTGGTTTGAACTGATTTAGGGTTTGAAATCGAAAGACTAAAACCCTAAGTTAGAATTCAGATGGTGAATTTAGGCCGAAAAGCTATTGGATCCATCGGAACCATAAGATTAAACCTGAAGTTTGATTTATCGAAAGATAATCAAATTTCTTGAGGATTTATAGATTGTCATATATATTTTAGATGATTTTGATATCGATCGAGACCGAAAGGCGATGTTGATATCCTTATCATCTAAAATTCTACGAACTTAAATGGTCTAAATTGGTTTCATGAGTCCGATAGGAGATTGTTAACCAATTTAAAGACATTCGCTTTGATTCCAAAAGGAGATTTGCGATTACCTTAGATGATCTACCTTCAACAAACTCAGACAATGTAACACGAATATTAATTTTAATCTATTAAAGCGTCGTTGTGGTGATCCTTTACCCTAGATTTGCCTTGTATCCATTGTTTACCACCAATTCTGTATAGTTTCTTCCTTTTAGTTGGTAACTTTCTTGATTCCATATAATTATTTCTCCGTTATTTTTCTTGACTTAGGTAAATCAGTTTAAAGTTACAATCAATACCACATAGTCCCTGTGGATACGACACTCGATATACTGCAATTGAACCCGTACACTTGCGGTGTAGGTTTTAGCCTATCAAGTTTTTGGCGCCGTTGTCGGGGACTATTGTTTGTATTGATTGTTCATTTAGACTGATTTTTCTAAGTCATTCTTTTGCTTTTGATTTTTTCCTTTTCTTTCTGATTTCAGGTTGTGCTCAAATGGACGGTATAAGCTATTATGAGTTTTGCGGGGTTTTTGGTCATGTTGCTAGTGATTGCTCGTTGTTGAAAGCTCCGTTTGGGAAGGAACGAGAGGTGTACTACACGTTGCATCCTCACCTTTCTTACGAGAGGGATCTCGTTGAGGGATACGCACCACCTGGGTGTCAAGATCAAACTTCACAAAATTCACCAGAATCGTCCAAGTTGATTTATATGGAAGAGTACTTCACTATCTTGGAAACCCTACTATAAAAAATCCAAGCCGATTTCGATAACGAGTTAATGCGGATCCAAGAGACTCAACGGATGAATGTTTCAAGTATTTCTGAAATTTTCCCTGTTCACGATGAGATAAAGTTCAATGATGATTGAATTGTCATTTCTCTTGACTGGAAAATTTTATAAAATAAGGAGGATTCGGAAGATGAGCTTGAGGACAAAAAATTCATGGAGGGGTTTTCATTTGGATTTAGTGAAGACACAAAAGGACGATATGCTAAGAACAGGATGAGCACATTCATTGGGAGCTTGAACTTCAACGAATTTCTACTATTCCGCTCGAAAAAGACTTTGCTTGATGGATGGATTGAGCCATGGACCATCCATTCGGGAAGGTTCAAACGCTTTCGAGGCAACCGAGGTGAGTTTTTATTTTATTTTATTTTATTCTAAATAAAGGTAGATTTTTTTTTAAGAATCTATATCTAATATAATACTAAAATTATAATACTAAAGGAGAAGTTCTCTACGACATGTGGCGGCTTCTCATTTAATGTAGCGTTTTTTTTTATTTTTTAAGATTAATTGATTCATTTTAATGGTTTGTTAATTTTTAATTGATTTATTTTAATTGTTTGTTATTTTATTTTTAAAATATAAACTTATCTAATCTAATTTAGAGGAGATCCTAACCAAATCTTAAAAATCTATATCTAATATAATACTAAATTATAATACTAAAGGAGAAGTCGCCTACGATATGTGGCGGCTTCTTCTCCTTTAATGTAGCGTTTTATTTTTATTTTTTAAGATTAATTGATTTATTTGAATGGTTTGTTAATTTTTAATTGATTTATTTTAATTGTTTTTTATTTTTTTTTATAATATAAACTTATCTAATCTATTTTAGAGGAGATCCTAACCAAATCTTAAAAAATCAACGTGATGTAAATATATATATGATTGATTTGGATGAGGTTATCGGTAGCTTTTTTATTTTGAAGATTAATTGATTAATTTTAATTGTTTGTTAATTTTTAATTGATTTATTTTAATTGTTTGTTAATTTATTATTAAAATCTATACTTATCTAATTTACAAGAGATCCTAACCAAATCTTCAAATATCAACATGATGTAAATATATATGATTGATTTTGATCCCCTCAACCTGCTATAGGTAGATTTTTTTTATTTTTAAGATTAATTGATTTATTTTAATTGTTTGGTAATTTTTAATTGATTTATTTTAATTGTTTGTTCATTTATTGTTAAAATCTAAACTTATCTAATCTAATTTAGAGGAGATCCTAACCGGCCAAATCTTTAAAATTCAATGTGATGTCAATCTCCTTTCCGTGCTCTCTTCATTTAAATTCTTGAACAAATTTGTTTAATTGATTTGTTTGGATCCCCTCAGACAACCGGTTGAACAAGACTAAGGTGATGTCAATCTCCTTTCTGTGCTCTCTTCATTTTAATTCTTTTGGACTAGCTATTATCACAATATGTGTTCATGCTGAGATTTTTTGCATTTGTAGATAATTATGCATTCTTTGATCTAAATGCGACTATATGCAGAGAATCACACGATGTAAAAAAAAAAACAAAGGCAAGACGCCCATAGAGAACAACGGTAATGTGAAAAGGAGAGGTATGTTAAATTTATATCCCTATACTCTATTATCGTTAAATACTTAATTTATTAACACTGCAATCATCTTCTTCACTTCATTGATTCTTTATTATAAAACTGATTTTTTTAGGCGATGGACAATTTCATTACCTGGACGAGTTACTACCACAACAAGAAAACACCTCAAGAATTCGATGGAATATAATTGTTCATGTTTTAAGAATGTCGAAAACCCTAAGCTACACTTATCCTGTAACAATTCCTTCCATTGACATTATTTTGATAGATGAAAACGTATTTGTGTTTAAAGATTGATTTTTTTTAGGTAGTGAGATTGATTAGTGTGTTTATTGTTTGTCTTTAGGTTTGTTATATTTCAACTTCGGTGACTACCGTTCGGAAAGTTCTAGACGTACTACGAAATAAAAAATATAGAAAAATCATCATCATCATATCTGTACACATTTCATCTAATAAATAGATCATCTTTTGTTAGTTTTTTTCCATCCTTTCTTATAGCAGCAGTGTATTTAAGCGAATTAGTCTTTATGCGTACCAATTAATGATTCCTTCGTACTTTATGCTGTCTATCTTTTAATTAGTTTCGATTTATTGAAATTGGGTATTGGGCGATGTTTACATTTATTTGCAACCATAAACATTTACATTTACAATTTATGTGCAGGGTTCGAAGATACAAGCGTCCGTTACAAAGAAATATTTAACCATGGTCGAGCACATGGTAGAAGGGCTTACGTATTCCATCAAGGATTTTGGAGTCTACGAACACACCGTTAAAGTACGATGCAGTCCATTCAAACATCGTATTTTACTATTCAGTAAAACTTCTATCACTCATATTGAGCAACCGTCTATTCTGATGCACGGATTTCAATTTGTCGAGTTTGATTTGATTTCGAGTCCAAATGTCAATTATAGTCATATGGTTGGTGCCTGATTTAATTAACTAACTTTATATATATTAAATGTATTGATTTAAAAAAATAGACCGCACAAAAGTGCGGGTACTAAACTAGTAAGATTATATAGTTCTGTCAAAAAAAAAGAGGGAAAAAAAGGATGGGTGCTGGTCGAGTGGGATTTCCCCTTGGCTCGAGTGGATTCCAGGAAGTGCAGTAAGATCGACACTCGGTCGAGTATGTTATTCACTCGGTCGAGTGAAATTTTCTAAAAAAAAATCAAAAATGAAAAAAAATAGAGAGACGCGTCCTTCTCCTCTCTTTGGTTTGCTGTTCTTCAAAGTCTAGAGTGCTAATTTCCTCTGAATTTGCACAAGTCCAGAGAGACGCGTCCTATGGGTACTACCCACGAGTCCAGGAAATGAGTTGTGGGTAGTACCCATAGGTCCCCGGTTCGAATCCCGGAATGACCGTTCTTTATTTACCAATTCAAGGGTTTGTTCTTCTTCTGCTCTCTCTCTCTCTCTCTCTCTCTCTCTCTCTCTCTCTCTCTCTCTCTCCCGCTGTCGCCGAAACCCTAACCTGGCGCCGCACCACCTGCTCTTGATCTCTCTCTCGCCACCCAGATCTCCTCCGCCGTCCTTCTCGCCGGGATCTTCCCTCAGGCCGCCTCTCCTACCTGAACCCTCTCATTCTCCCGCACATCCCTCGCGTCGCTCTCCCTCCTGCACTGGCTCCCCTAACCTCCAGACGCCACATCAGTTGCACCACCATTCCCTCTCTCGGCCCAGTTGTTACTCCGGGATGCAACTCGACTTCGATTTCGATGGTAAGTGCAGGTAAGTTAGTTTCCCTTACCTTTTGCAATTTAGGAATGTCATGAGAAAATTTTGAGGATTGAACTGTTCAGCATCATTAATTGTTCGGATGAAATTAATTCCATGGAATGAATTGTTTTTAATCTCTTGCTTCAGGAATCTTTTGATGAATTCAGAGTGTGGTTTGATTGATCTTTGTGGCTGAAATTGATCACTTTAGCCTTTGAAGTTTAGTCATATACACTAATGTTTTTGAAGTGTTTGGTGCTTGGCTTGGTGATTTCTATGACTGCCCCTCCTAGAGTTCTTCTGCTTGTCTCATGCTCTCTGTGTCCATATCAAGTTTTCATGAATTTAGCCTTTATGGCCGAGCATGATCTAGAGGGCTGATTTTTCTTTGATGACTGCATTGATGTAGTGCTGATTTCCATTGGTTATTGGTGCCTGGTTGCTATTGTGATTTTTCTATACTTGTTAGGCTTGCGTCTGCTGCGTTTTTGTGCTGTGTACATGCCAATTACAAAGGAGATGCTGCCGGAATTTTGTAAGATATCACAGAAGGTTCCAAATGAACTCCCTGCACTACTACCTTGGATTAGGATTGCTGAATTGTGCTCATGATCCCCATCGTTCCCTCCTAAGCTAATTTGAAGAATTGCTCAAAGTGCCTCATTTGTTTGGTAAGTTTCCTCTACCTCTTACTCTTCATTTCTCTACTTTGGGGACAAAGTAGATTTTAAGCTTGGGGTGGAGAACTTCTTGTGTGACTCTGTTTTTTCATATATATTTTTTCATTTTTCTTTTTCATGTGCATTTCATGCATTGCATTGCATTTGCATATAGATGTCTTGAGATGAACCCTTGCTATAAAAATTCCTTGCTCTTCTTGAAGAACATGTCACTTCCTTGATTGAAATTGGTTGATGATATCCTCTAAGGCATGTTAAAAGCTTGTGACGATTTGAATATTTGGGTTTATGATGTAATTCTTTCAATACTAATCATCATGAGACTTGTTGAGATTGAGATTCTGTGACAAAAAGGTGTGAGCTTCTGAGCCTAGGACTGACATCCATGAGTCCTCTTTCTTTTGTTTGTGAATGGCTCAACTTGATTTCTCTATCTTCAGAACTTGCGTTAGAACCTCTTGAGGCCACATATATGACTTGTGTGCATTGCATAAACATGATTGAGTCAATTTTTGTTAGCCTATTATTCCCTTCCTACCCATTTATTGTATCTTTTGCTTGAAGCCCGTTGAGCCTATTTGCCTATTCATTTGTAGCTTCACGAGATTATCCTTAAGCCTATTTTAGCCTCGTTTACCCATCCGGGAATTAGGATGAAATATATTTATATATAGTTTTGTGGACAAGAAGGAATATGTGCTTTGAGTGATTATGTATTGAGTGAGGGGTAGGGTGTTTAAGTTGTAAGTTTCTTGTGATGAAGAAAAAAAAATGAAAAAAAAAAAGATTTTAAAAAAAGAAAAAGAAAAAAGAGAGAATAAATTCTTCTTCATCACTAGAGAATAATTTGTAAAAAGGGAGTGGGTTATCAAAAGTTGAGAGTTTTGAGCTTATTTGATTATGTGGTGTGGTTGTTGTGAGGACTTTGGTATGTGTGTTGAGAAAAGAACAATTGTGGTTCAAGTTTAGGAAGTAGTTCTATTTCCCGGATTTTAGCACCACATAGCCAAAGAATCTATACCTTTTATTTCTTACCATGGCCCCATTACAACCCATGAAAAGACCTCATGATTTATGTTTATGTGCATAGTCCAAGTGGTGGAGAGTTAGGACGTTAATTCAAGCTTATGGTAGATGAGTCTTCAAGATTTGAGCTAGAGCGAAACTTTTATACCTTAAACACATGAGTGAGAGTGTTCCACAAAAATATGTCCTATGTGAGGTCTTGTAATTGATGTCTTGACTTGTCTCTTCTATGATTTGCTTGTTCTTGTTTTTGAATCCAATGTCTAGATCTAAATGGGCAAACACATTGCTTGGATAAAAGCTGAAATGTTTCTTGTGAATATTTACACTTGTTCTTGCTTGAGGACAAGCAAGGTTCAAGTATGGGGTGATTTGATAACATTTATTTTAGTCATATTTCAGGGTTGCATTTGCATATTAGTTTAGGTCATTTTCATGCATATTTATCATATTTGATGCTTTATTTATTATATTTTGCATTTTAGTAGTCTACACTTGGTTTTTATTTGTTTCAGACATTTTGAGGGTAATATTGAGGAAAATCAAGCTTTAATATGGAACGATGAGCATATGGGATCGGACACGATCAGCTAAATTGTCAAGTGCGGAAGTTGCTAAATCTTAGGGTTGTTTTGTGGAGTTAAATTTATAATTGGGTGTTGGGCTAGTTTTTAATTATTTAATTTTATGGGTTGAGATTGTAATTTTAATAAATTTAAACTTTATAACTCCCGTACAATTGCTCGAGAAAGGGAGTGGAGACTTTTGCCGTGGACATGGCTTCGGCCTTCGAATCTTTTAGGTTTAGTTTTCGTTCTTTGTTTTTGACGGTATAAGATTTGGATCGAGGATGGAATTTCGATTTGCATTCTATTCTAAACTTTGATCTATTTCTGTTTATAATCTATTTCATTGTTTATTATATTATGTTTTTCTAATTTCTCCGTTTTAGGGTTTGGGTGATCCAAACGATGATTTGGTAGTGTTGAAATAGATATTAATCCTATTGCGCCAGTCCTAGTTGATGAAAATTGATTAGAACTTTTTTAGGGTTTGAAATAGAAAGACTAAAACCCTAAGTTAGAATTCAGATGGTGAATTTAGGCCGAAAAGCTACTGGATACATCTGAACCATAAGATTAAACCTGGAGTTTGATTTATCGAAAGATAATCGAATTTCTTGAAGATTTATAGATTGCCATAGATATTTTAGATGATTTTGATATCGATCGAGATTGAAAGGCGATGTTGATATGATTATCATCTAAAATTCTACGAACTTAAAGGGTCTAAATTGGTTTCTTGAGTCCGATAAGAGATTGTTAACCAATTTAGACACATTCGCTTTGATTCCGACAGGAGATTTGCAATTACCTTAGACGATCTACCTTCAACGAACTCCGACAATGTAACACGAATATTAATTTTAATCTACTAAAGTGTCATTGTGGTGATCCTTTACCCTAGATTTGCCTCGTATCCATTGTTTACTACCAATTCTGTATAATTTCTTCCTTTTAGTTGGTAACTTTCTTGATTCCATATAAATATTTCTCCGTTATTTTTCTTGACTTAGTTAAATCAGTTTAAGGTTACAATCAATACCACATAGTCCCTACGGATACGACGCTCGATATACTACAATTGAACCCGTACACTTGTAGTGCTGGTTTTAGCCTATCAAATGTCCCATGACAAACGAGATGTTCTTGGCACTTCAGATTTGTAAACCTAATACAACAGGCTTAACAGCTGACTCCAAGCCAAATGCCATTCTAAACAATAATTTTTCAAATCTAGTTAAGAGTACAACCATGTACCTAGCCTTTGCTTGGTGAGGTATTTAGTTTTTCAGAAACCAGCTTGTCTTCAAGCATGTTACATCTGTCAAGACGCATGAAATTGCTCTTCTCTGCATTACCTTTAAGCAGACTTGGTATTAATGTACGAATTCAACTAACAAACCCAAATTTCTCTGGGCTTTGTAGTTCATGCCCGGCGCAATCAAACAACCCCAGTTTGAGCAGATATACCTTGCGAATGTTAGCATTATATTATTTATACGTGTACAGTTACCATTGTACCCTCGGGTTTTCACCCATTGATATATATACAGGAGTAGGCCTCTGAGATCCGGTAAGGACTCAGTTCTCCAAACACTTACATGGTATCGAGCCTAATTGTGAAACCCTAATTTTTTGTTTCACACATACCGATCCACGCCGCCGCAGCCCTAGCCGCCGCCGCCCACCAGCCGCCGCCGCCTTCGCCCCCTGCTGCCGCCGCCCCACACCCCTAAGTCGCCGCCGCCGCTCCCTTCAGCCGCCGCCACCGCCCCTTTTTATCCCTTCCACCGCAAATCTCCCATCTTTTCTCAATGTCTACCGACGAGATTATCAACCCTAACCCTAACCCTAACCCTAACCCTCCACCACCACCACAAAACCCCTTTCACTCCGCTCAATCCGTCACCAACATCAAAAATCAAATTCCCCTAACCCTTGATCTCAAAAAGGTCCAATACCACACATGGGCGGAGCTCTTCCAAACCGCCTGTAAGGCTCACGACGTCATCACCCACATCGACGGCTCTGATCGTCCGAATGATGTCCCTGAGCCCCTCTGGAACCGCCTTGACTCCATCGTCCTTGGATGGATCTATGCCACCATCTCTGAGGACGTCCTGATTACCGTCCTCCAACCAAACTCTACCACCCGTGATGTCTGGCTCCGCATAAAGGGCCTCTTCCATGACAATCAATCCGCTAGGGCAGCGGATCTTGAGGGCAAGTTCATCAACACCCGTCAGGAAAGCTTCTCCACCGTCTCTGACTACTGCCTTGCCATCAAAGCCATCGCTGATCAACTAGGTGATGTTGGTCATAAAGTTAGCGAAGAACGCCTTGTTCTTCAACTTATCAACGGCCTTTCCACCAAATTCGATGTCGTCGGTGGCATGATTAGCAACACATCACCACTTCCGACCTTCATGGTGGCTCGCAGCATGCTCTCCAGGGAGGAGAGCCGTCAGGGACGCCCCCAGGGCCCTTCCCATGTCCTTGTTTCCTCCAAAGACTTCATAGCCCCGGACCCCCTTCCCCAAACCCAACCCAGACAACCCCAACATCGCGGAGGACGCGACAGAGGCGGCAACGGCAGCGGTCGTCGCGGCCGCGGCCGCGGTCGCACCAACATGCAGCGACCGCCGCCAAGGCAATGGTACCCGCAGTAGCAGTGGTCCCCCGCCCCGCCGCCGCCCCCTTATCCGACGTGGGCAGGATACCCCCCGCCGGAGTTGGCCTGGACGCAGCGTCCGGCACATCAGTGAGCCATATCCCCGGCAATGTACGCTTCACAACAGCCACCAGCGCATCCCATGCACACCAACCTCTCCGCCGCTTTCTCCACCATGGGACTTCAGCAGCCGGACGACAATTGGTACATGGATACCGGGGCCTCCTCTCACATGACGAACGCACCAGGTAACCTACACACTGTTTTTAATTCGAGCACTTTACCGTCTGTTTATGTCGGAAACGGTGAGTCTCTTAAAATTGTCGGTTCGGGTCACACAACCCTTCCCAATGCCCCACCCCTACGCCTCAACAAAGTCCTGCTTGCCCCTGACCTTGTTAAAAACCTCATCTCTGTTCGTCAATTTACCGTCGATAATCATGTGGCTGTCCAATTTGACCCGTTTGGTTTTCTTGTGAAGGATCTTCGTACGGGGACCCCAATCATGCGCTGCAATAGTTCTGGCGACCTCTACCCCATCACCAAAGATCGCCCACAGTCTCCCACCGCCCCCACCGCCTTCGTCATCCATCGTGCTGACTTGTGGCACGCTCGTCTTGGCCATCCCGGCGACCACGTGCTCCAAAGTCTCCGCACTAGTCATTTAATTTCTTGTAATAAAGCCTCTGGCGTTTGCAATTCCTGTGAAATCGCCAAGAGCAAGCGTCTCCCCTTTAGCTTGTCTCATTCCAGTACTTTTGCACCATTTGATATTATACATTGTGACTTGTGGACATCTCCTATTCCGAGTGCTAGTGGATTTCGTTACTATTTGGTTGTCCTTGATGATTTCACCAACTTTGTTTGGGTTTTTCCCCTACGCCACAAATCGGAAACACAGGGTTATATTGTACACTTTCACACATTTGTCCGCACCCAATTCAATTTGCCTATCAAGGCTATTCAGTGCGACATGGGAGGCGAGTTTGACAATACTGTCGTTCGCTCCTTTTGCCAACAACAGGGGATAGCCCTCCGCTTCTCTTGTCCTCAAACCTCTCCACAAAATGGCAAAGCGGAACGCATTCTCCGCACCCTCAATGACAAAACCAGGACCCTCCTCCATCACGCCTCTCTCCCACTCTCCTTTTGGGTTGAGGCGCTTCACATGGCCACTTATCTCCACAATATACTTCCATCCAAAGCCATTGACAACTCCATCCCAACCTTGGCACTCTATAAGCGCTACCCCTCTTACGATCACATTAGAGTGTTTGGATGTCTCTGTTTTCCCAACATGAGTGTCACTGCCCCTCACAAGCTATCCCCACGATCCACTAAATGTGTCTTCTTGGGCATCTCCCCACACCACCGAGGCTACCGTTGTCTTCGCTTGGATACTAATCGGGTTGTCACCTCGCGCCATGTGATTTTCGACGAACAGACCTTCCCCTTCGCCACACCACCCACCCCTGCTGTCCCCAACCCACCCTCATCCCTCCATTCCGACGAATTCCCACCCCTCCTACGCCACATATTCCATCAAGCATCATCCGGAACCAACCCCCCGCCCCAAACCCCCGCCCAAAATCCCTATTCCCCACACCTTGACGGGCGGCGGGCGCTGCAGCGTGCGGCGGGCGCCGCACCACATGCGGCGGGCACACCCCCCCTGGCGGCGGCCGCCGCACCCCCGCCGCAGCCCATACCCCCCCATGCGGCGGGCACACGCCCTCTGGCAGCGCCCGCCGCACCCCCGCCGCACCCCATCGCCCCTCTTTTTCCCCCTCCGCCGGCGACCCCTCTTCCCCACCAACCTCCGACCGCCACCCCCGCCCATTCCATGCAGACCCGGTCGCAGTCCGGCATCTTCAAACCTAACCCCAAATACAACCTTCTCACTACGTCTCCCGATATATCCCCTCTCCCCAAATCCCCCCACAAGGCCTTACAGGACCCGAACTGGCACGCCGCCATGATGGATGAGTTTAGTGCTCTTATTAAAAACGGCACGTGGGACCTCGTTCCAAGGCCTCGGGACACTAACATCATTAACTGCATGTGGTTGTTCAAGCATAAGTACAGGTCCGACGGTACTCTAGAGCGACACAAGGCCCGACTAGTCGTCAACGGCAAGTCCCAAGAGGTCGGGGTTGACTGTGATGAGACTTTCAGCCCGGTCGTCAAACCGGCTACCATCCGCACAGTTCTGAGCATCGCCCTTACTAAGGATTGGCCTATCCATCAGCTGGACGTCAAGAATGCCTTCCTTCACGGCAACCTTCAGGAGACTGTGTATATGCATCAGCCGCCAGGTTTCTACGATCGCACTCGCCCATCTCACGTCTGCCTTCTCCGGAAATCTCTCTATGGGTTGATACAGGCGCCTCGCGCCTGGTACCAGCGGTTCGCCACATACCTCACTGGCATTGGGTTTCAGGGCAGTCAGTCTAATCACTCCCTTTTTGTGTTCCACTCAGGGTCTGACACTGCCTATCTTCTCCTGTACGTTGATGACATCGTGCTTACCGCGTCGTCCACATCGCTCCTGTCACGACTGATGGCCCTACTGCGATCTGAGTTCGCCATGACTGATCTTGGTCCCCTGAGCTACTTCCTTGGGATCTCTGTGTCCCGCACACCTACTACACTGTTTCTTCATCAGCAGAAGTACGCTCTTGAGATCGTCGACAAAGCCGGCATGTCGTCCTGCAAACCCGCCACCACCCCTGTCGACTGCAAGTCCAAGCTCGACGCTACCTCCAGTCCTAAGGTTGAGGATCCCACCGCATATCGCAGTCTGGCCGGTGCCCTCCAGTATTTGACATTCACTAGACCAGACATTGCCTTTGCCGTACAGCAAATCTGCTTATACATGCATGATCCCCGCGAGCACCATCTTCAGGCGCTCAAGAGGATAATCCGGTACATCAAGGGCACTTCTGACATGGGTTTACATCTCGCTCGCAGCCGGTTTGACTCCCTCACCACCTATTCTGACGCTGACTGGGCGGGTTGTCCGGAAACTCGCCGCTCTACATCTGGCTTCGCAGTGTACCTAGGCGACAACCTGGTCTCATGGTCTTCCAAGCGTCAGGCCACCATCTCCCGCTCGAGTGCCGAGGCTGAGTACCGTGGTGTTGCCAACGCCGTCGCTGAGACCTGCTGGCTCCGCAACCTTCTCTGCGAACTCCGGGTTCCCCTTCGATCGGCTACACTGGTTTTTTGCGACAATGTCTCCGCTGTCTACCTATCGTCGAACCCGGTTCAGCACCAACGGACGAAGCATATCGAGATTGACATCCATTTCGTCAGAGAAAAGGTCGCCCTAGGCCAGGTCCGCGTTCTCCATGTCCCTTCTGCACATCAGTATGCGGACATTTTCACAAAAGGATTACCTACTCCTCTTTTTACTTCTTTTCGTTCCAGTCTTGCTATTCGCTCACCTCTAGCTGCGACTGAGGGAGGATGTTAGCATTATATTATTTATACGTGTACAGTTACCATTGTACCCTCGGGTTTTCACCCATTGATATATATACAGGAGTAGGCCTCTGAGATCCGGTAAGGACTCAGTTCTCCAAACACTTACAGCGAAAACCAATAGTCTGGGAAAAACCACCCTCTGGGTATTATAAGTTAAATTTCGACGGTTCGTATTGCTAGTCGGAGGAAGGCTCCTACGGTTATGTCATTTGTGATCACAACGACAACATTTTTTCCTTAGGGCTGGGCAGATGTAATAACATTTCGATAGTTTTTGCTAAGGTTGTGGGGCTTTACATGGGTGTGAAAAAGGCAAAACTATTGGGAATTCAATACCTTCTGATCGAAGGGGACTATCTGGTCATTATAAAAGCTCCCCTGGGGGACTGGTCGTGTCCCTGGAACATTGAACTACTAATGGCAGATTCGAAAATTCATTTAAACTATATGTCTCATGTTGCTATTCGTCACATTTTCAAGGATTCGAATGTGGTGGCTGACATGATTGCACGTTTGGCTTACAATGATGGATCTAGAACTTGATGTTCTCGTCCAATCGGACACGCTAGAAAAGAGGCCCGGTCGGCGGCGACGACTTTCCTAATTTTCATCCTGCTTCGGAAAAAAAAAAAAAAAAACTGCTGAGCAAAATAGGACATATAAGGAGTTTATCTAGTAAAGGCATCTCTTCTCATAGGCTCTTCTCATTGGCCATAATGACCAAGTGAAAACACCTACTAAAAGAGAATATTTCATATAATATTCTATTTTAGCTTATCATTTGATTTTATAGTTTTCCCCATAGGCCAATTTTGACGGACTAAAAACTATCTACAAATATTAAAGAAAATTTTCACTAATTTCACATCTCATTTCTGTCACTCGATCATTTATCTGTTGTAACTTTAACTAATTACAAAGTGAATCAAAAGTTGCATGTCAGTAGGGAAATTTTGGTAGTGAAAATATTGGCTATGGTAACTTTGGAACGAGCAGTGAAAAAAACGTGCATGAAGACAATTAAAGTGGTGGCTTTAGAACACAGAGAATGCTCATGAAGAGTGTAATGCGGGTATTAGATGCGATTATGGTTCAATATATAGTTGATATTTTCATTTTATACTTGTTTTTCTTCGCTAGTAGCTTGCGCAACTCAATATTTATTTTTTATGTATAATTTTGATGGATCTATAATACATAAATAAAAGATGAATGCCATTTTCTAAAAATATTATTTATACAATGATAATTCAAACATGTTGAATATTATAGTCTTATTGAAGAACTCGTAAATATCTTTGCAATGCAATAACTTTTATTCTTAATTAAAAATAATAATTATATAATTTATATATAACTAGTTCTATTGTTTAAGGTTTTATATACATATTAAATAATTAAAAAAAGATATTCACAGACCTTCTAACATAAATTAGCAAACCATTCAATCAATTTTATTTTATGGGAAAATGGAAAACACTCTAAAACAAAACCCTAAAGGCCTTCCCGCCGCCACCAGCCCTTCGGCCCAAACGCCATATGTGAAACCTCCGACCACCACCTTCACTCAGCACAAGCCTCCTACTCCAACAAAGAGAGCTGGATTCAAAAGAGCTAGTCGCTCCCGTAAGTCTGAAAAGCACGAAAGAAATCAAAATCCTTCTTCAAATCAAATTAAACAGAGTAAGGATCTATTAGTGGTCGGTGCCTTTGGCGGCGTTTGGCCCTCGGTTTGTCGTCGTTTTTGGGATTGGCGGTGGCGGTTCAGGCGGCGGCTCGGCGGTGGGAAGTCTCTTGCTGGCGGTTCTGTGAGGTTAGGCGTTTGCCGTCTCACCTACCTTTACTTTAGGAACTCCTCAAATCAGGTATTATCTACCCTTTTTGGCTATACAGTCACGGTTTTTGGCTATTATCGCTTTGTTTTGGCCTACCGGCTCCATACCTATGCAATCTATCCTAAAGGATTCAATTGGGGTTACAAACCAACTTCTACATCTCCTAATTTCCCGTTGGCCACTCGGTTTGATGAAACTCTTTCACCTTGTGGGGTGCATAAAGTTATGCCGGTCTGTTATGCCTGCGGTCTATGGGTTCAGAAACCTTGATGTCTAATTGTTTCCAATACCGTTGCAAAACTAAGGGTTTCGGTTGTTTGCCTTGTCCTAATTGAGTTTAGCTTGGTCTATTTTGCTGGCACTTGCTGTTGGTTTTTGTTTGCTCTGCCTTCTTTCTTGTGCTGTCACTCTGCTTTCAGATTATCTCCTATTGTGGTCGGCCTTTGCTGTGTGGGTTTGCTCCCTATTGTGGCTGATGTCCGTGCGTTTCCCGGACAGCTGCGAGCGGGGACTCGTCAGAAATCACACGCTGATAAGTTTTATGGCTCACAAGCCTTGAAAATTTCCTACCAAATTGTTTATATGCCTTACAAGGCAAAATTGTTAAAAAGGATTACAGTACTAATTTATATCAAGGTTCCACTCACTTTGTATGGTGTGCTACTGCGCCTTGGGAAGTTATTCCCACTTCAGGTTTAAGTATTCAAGCGGCTTGCTTTAGCTTATTAACCTTCCAGTCTTATGCCTTCATTATTTTTCTTTCAATTGCTTGTACTTTTACTTTACTTTGGATCGTCTACTCGCTTTGCTCTGCCCCTTGCTTCTGGTGCGGGTTCATTCTCTATCTCTCAGACTCTGAGGTGCCTTGCTGCGCCTGCTGGGGCCTTCTTGGCTGCTGCTATTCTTGGGAGGTTGTCTGCTGCTCTTGGTGCTGCGTGGGACGCAGGCTGCTCTCGCTGCTTTGCTTGGAGCATGGCTTTCCTTCCAACATGGCACCCAACAAGGTCACTCAAATACACACCAATTACTACACTGATCTCTTGAGATCCCATAAGCCCCACAAGGCCATCTCAACTATGTCTTTACAAGCCAAGCATAAAAGGATATATTACACATATATCTATCTCAACCTTTCTACAAATTGTGCTACTTCAAAGCTTTTCTATAATTATTCCCTTTCTTGGATTAACAATCATGTATACTATTTTTATAATGATTGGTGTATTTACTCAAATTTGAACACACCCCTTATTGTTCGCAGCTTGGCCTTACATTGCCGCTTTCTGTTTCAATGTTGGGTGTGGCTGCGGCCTTATCTATTAACATATAACTGCCTATCAAATTGGGACTCATCAAAGGGCAAACATATCTTCCAGCTACGGACTTATAGACAATTGCATGTCGCGCAGTCTAAAGACTCGTTTTTCAAACAATTACGAATCAAAATTGGTTTTATATGAATATATGCTCTTGGAATTGTCGTGGTTTACGTAGACGTAATTTCTGGACAAATACTGAACTCTTCTGTAGAAACAACTACATTAATGTCCTAGTGCTGCTGGAAACTAAAACTAACAAGCCACCACCAGAAAATACTTGGAGAAAGTGTGGTTTCAACAATATAGCTTTTGATCCTGCCTTGGGTTTCTCAGGTGGTATTTGTCTGCTGTGGAAAGACATGTTGATGTCTGAAGGGGAAATTACACTTATCTCGGTTCACCGAAGATTAATCCATATTAATTATCACGATCATATCGTCAACCAAACAACGGCCTTTCTCCTGGTGTATGCACCACCGGACTACCAGTCAAAAAACTCGTTCTGGGAATTTGTAACACAATACACTTCGCAACTTACTCTCCCATTTTGTATCTTTGGCGATCTAAACGAAATCGCAATCCCGGATGATAAGCTGGGGGGAATTATCCCCTCCCAAGCACGTTTCAGACGCTTGACCCAAATAAAAAACGATCTGTTTCTTAATGAAGTACCCACTCATGGGGGAAATTATACCTGGCAGAGGAAGAAACCGGGATCACCACATAACAGTTTCGCAAAACTTGACCGTTTACTGGCACAATCAGAAATTATTGCTGCTTACGATGGATTACGAGTCAAGATTCACCCTTTCACAACTTCGGATCACGCCCCGATATCAATCGATCTACGTTCCCAAGCGCATATCAAGAATAGACCTTTCCGATTTGAATTGGCTTGGATCATCAAACCTGAATTCAGAAATATTGTCAAACAAGTCTGGCGACTTAACCCGGTGGGCTCAAACATTTATAAATTGGTCAAGAAAACATCTCTGCTTAAAGGCCTGGCAAAAAAATGGCATAAGAGAACTTTCAATAATATTCACAAACAGGTTTTTCAAACCGATGAGCAATTACTAAGACTACAACATATCTTAATTAACAACCCAAACGACCACGCTTTTGAGCTCCACAAGAGACTGCTAAATAAAAGAGAAAGAATGCTTGACTTTCAAAGACGCTATTGGAGCCAACGGGCTAAAGTAAAGCACATCAAACTAAATGATACAAATTCGGCCTACTTTCACCGTATTGCCACGGCGAGGCGGGGTAAAAAGGCTATCAAGATTCTCACAACAGATTCGGGTCTACAACTGACAGACCACAAGTTGATAAGAGACGAGTTCGTCTCAAAGTTCTCTGACCGTTTCAAGTCATCGTACAACCATGATATGGCGTTTTCAGAGGATCTAAATGTTATAGATACAGAAATAACTGCAACAGAGAATGGAGCTTTAACTTCACCAGTTACAAACTCTGAAATTAAGACCGCACTGTTTTCTATTAAGCCGGATAAGGCACCGGGCCCCGATGGTATGCCTGCTGATTTCTACCAAGTATACTGGGACATTGTGGGACCATCCATCATTAAAGTTGTTAAGGCTTTTTTCTCCTCTGGAAGAATGTTACGACAAATTAATCATACGTTTATAACTTTGATTCAAAAAAATGATAACCCAAATTGCGTTAACCATTTCAGACCGATCGGTCTTTGTTCTACAATTTACAAAATTATCTCCAAGATTCTGTCTGCTAGATTAGCAAAAGTTTTTGATAAACTGATTCATCCGTTACAAAGCGCGTTTACGAAGGGAAGATCCATACAGGATAACATCTTAATCGCCCATGAAATTTTCCACTCATTTAGAACAACTAAAGTAAGGGGTGGCTACCTGGCCATCAAACTGGATATGGAAAAAGCATACGATAGGGTTGAATGGCCTTTCCTTTTTTCCGTTCTAAAAAAGTTCGGCTTTAACAACAAGTTCGTTATGTGGATCCAAGAGTGTGTTCAAACTGTGTCCTACTCGGTTCTCATAAACGACGAACCGTCGACTCCTTTCAGACCCACGAGGGGCCTAAGGCAGGGCGACCCACTATCTCCTTTCCTATTTATTCTTATGGCTGAGGTCCTTGCTAGAACGCTTCATAGACAATCTTCTCTGTCAAAGGAACTGGGTTTCTGTTTGGGACAGGGTGGAGTAAAAATCCCCTTTCTAGCCTTTGCAGATGACATTATGTTGTTCGGGAAAACATCCCAGTCAACGTGCAACAAACTAACTGGCACAATACAACGGTTCTGCCAGATCTCTGGCCAAAAGGTTAATCTACACAAATCTAGCTTCCAAGTATCTTACAACACACCAAACTCCGCCATTCAAACAATTGCTACAACCTTAGGGATTCCGCAAACAAATTGCATTGAGAAGTATCTCGGCTGCCCTATTATAAATGGAAGAGTTAACCGCGACACGTTTGCTGATGTGGTCCTAAAAGCAAAGCAACAACTTACTAAATGGAAAGCGTCTTCTCTATCTGCTGAGGGTAGAAAAGTACTCATAAAATCCAATTTAAGCGCACAGCCTATTTTTATAATGCAGGCTTTTATGCTACCTACGTCTATTCTGCATGAGCTTGACAGAGTCTACAGACAATTTTTCTGGAATAAAGGCCCAGAGTCAACTCCCTTGATCAGCTGGGATAAAATTTGTTCAGATACTCTTTCGGGTGGCCTTGGTATCTACAAGGCAGAAACCATGAACATAGCGCTTCAAATGAAGCTGCTTTGGAAAATTATTGCTGAACCAGATAACATCTGGGTTAAAGTTATTACAGCTAAATATCTTAAAAACTCCACCATCATGAACTACACGAAAAAGGGGAACACCTCGTGGCAGTGGTCCAAGTTAATGTCTATTAGACACTTATTTAAACCGGGTCTCCGTTGGTCTATCAGAGACGGCCACTCGGTTAAATTTTGGCAGGACAACTGGGTAAGACAGCTCCCCTTAGCGGACCTAGCACTCACAACAATTACAAACGAGTCTGCCGATTGGACTGTTAATAGATTTATTGATACCGATAAGAATTGGAATGTCTCAGCCCTCTATACAGACCTTGCCGGCTTATTACACAATGATGTAATTAACAGCATCACACAGATTAAACTTTCAGACAATGCTTACCAGGACAGACTTTTTTGGGGACCTAGTCAGAACGGGTGGTTCTCGACCCGCTCAGCAACTTCCATCATCCCGCTGCATAACGGGGACACAAATTTTGACTGTAACTGGCTTTGGAATCTCAACATCCCTTACAAGATTAGACATTTTCTTTGGAAAACCTCTCGTGATGGCTTACCCACTTCTGACATATTACAACGGTCTCATATATCGGTGCCTTCTGGCTGCAGTTTTTGCGCCTGCACTAGGGAATCTACCTTCCATCTTCTGATGGAATGTCCGATGACAATTGCATTGCTAACTACCCTTAACATTCGTAGACCAAATCGTACAGGCTTAACGGCGGACTCAAAGGCAAATACAATTCTAAACAAAATTTTCGTAGACCTTGGTAAGGAAAAGACCGGGTATCTGGCCTTCGCTTGGTGGAGTCTGTGGTTTTTCAGAAACCAACTTGTGTTCAATCATGTCACTTCCGCCAATGCACAGGAGATTGCTCTATTCTGTCACACATCAAGTCACTCGTGGTATGAAAGCAATAAGCATACGAACAACGTGGACAACACAATGCGTAATGCTTCAAACAGGGCGGAGATAACAAACGGCCAACATCCCGGATACGAAAAGCGTAAAACAAAACCTTGGGAGCGACCACCAGCTGGTTATTACAAGTTAAATTTCGACGGCTCTTATTGTCAGTCGGACAAAGGAACCTATGGCTATGCTATTCGAGATCATTGTGGTAAAATACTTGCCTTAGGGTCGGGCAGATGCAACAACAGTTCGGCGGTTTTAGCAGAAGCTATGGGTCTCCACATGGGGGTGGCTAGGGATAAACTGCTGGGAATTAACTACCTTGTAATCGAAGGAGACTGTCTGGTTGTCATTAAGGCTCTACTGGGTGACTGGTCTTGTCCCTGGAACATTGAGCTGTTAATGGCAGATACGAAAACGAATCTATATTATATGTCTCATGTTGCTATTCGTCATGTTTTCAGGGAATCGAATGCGGTGGCCGATAGGATCGCACGTCTGGCTTACAGCATCCCTGCCGATGATAGCTTGGAGGATCAAGAACTTGCTGTTCTCGTCCAGTTGGACGCGCTAGGAAAGAGGCCCGGTCGACGGCGGATTTCCTAATCTTTACCTTGCTTCCAAAAAAAAAAAAAACATAAATTAGCAAGCCTTTCCTCTACAAAAAGGCCAAAAAAATTATCAAATTAACTGGATTTTGGTTTGGGATGGGATGTCCTACCACCATGAGAGATGGTTTAAAATAAAAGCTAATGTTAGAGTTTCTACTATCTTTCTTTTTTCAACGTTATAAATACCGATAAACTGTTCAATATTTTAAAAAAAATCTGTTTAAAATTTGGGTAGAAATATTAGACACATTAACGAGCCCATTAATAACTTAGCAGATTCCCACATCGGTTAGGCTATCCCAACGGGGGTCCCTATTCCCTCTACATGTAACCTTTGTAACTGCTCTATGGAAAACGATGTTCATCTTTTGTTGGAATGCCAATATTTGAGATCTCTCATTCAATTCCCGGGGCACATAAACTCCACAATTGTCAACCAAATTACATTATCAAGAGATATAAACCCAATCTTGTCATATATTGGTAATAGCCTGCCAAAGGCTGCTCTTGGTAAACTTGCTTTCGCTTGGTGGACGACATGGTATATTCGAAACCAACATGTTTTTAGTCAAGTACCAGTCCCTCCTAGGGATGCCGCATTGAAGCTTATTACTACACACGAGATAAATTGGAATAACACTCACCAATATGATAGTACGCTAGACGACAACACCACCCCTCCGTTACGAAACGCCAGACAATCCATAAAGAGGAACAAAACCCGCCATATCAAATGGCGCAAACCACCGAAAGGTATATTCAAACTCAACTTCGACGGATCGTCTCTCTCTGATGAACGTAGTTCTGCTGGCGTGGTTATAAGGGACTGGAATGGACACCCAATACACATAGGCTATAAAAAATTAGGTACTAAAAGCGCACTTCAAGCTGAAGCCCTAGCACTCAAACTTGGGGTACAACTGGTCCTACAACTACATATTGACAAAATCCCTATTGAAGGAGATTCTAGCATAATTATTAACCATCTCAACAATAAGTCCAGATGCCCATGGGAAATCGAACTCATGTTGTCTGACGTACAAGTTCTTCTATCAACTATGAAATTAATTTCTTTCACTCATGTACCCCGTCTTGGCAATAGAGTGGCTGATAAGGTTGCACAACTTTGCCACTCTGCCAGGGGTATTGATATTTATAACAACTCCGGTCTTACAGACCTCATCCGCAAGGATGCTTTCGGGTAGAGCATGCTCACCCGAACTTTTTCCTAATAAAAAAAAAAAAAAAAAACTTAGCAGATTCTGCTCCGAGCACGATAAACTGCATAGTTGTTGACTTGTTCCCTTGTTGGTGATCAAACAATGCGATAACAATAGTACTCCTTCCGTTCGGCAAAACTTAACGTTTTATTATTCACACACGTTTTTTTATAAGCTAAAAACTATATAAAATATCTAGTTTTTTAAATAATTTTTTTAACAATTTCGTAGTTATTTAATTTTGTTTTTGAAAAAATGAATATTTTATATAGTTTTTATCATTTAAAAAAAGCGTACGTAAATAGTAAATGACAAGTTTTGCCGAACGGAGTGGGTATATAATAGATAAATAAGAGTAAAAAGGGTTAAAGGGTCTCAAATCAATCTTCCAATTCTGGGAATCAATTCTCTCATCATACTGTAGTTTTTGCTGCTATATATATATATATATATATATATGTATATATTTGCTCCCTTCCGGCCATTCGCCACTTCAATTTGCATTGGAGGATTCCTACAGTATACGCACGTGTCGTATTTATTTATTTTATTACTGAGTAGTACTCTATTATTTTACTACCCGGTAAATAAAATAAAAGTTGTACCAACCCACATTATTTGAGTTACAATCTCTACCAAAAAAATTGTATATATATATACATGTATATATTGAGTTACAACTTACAACTGTTCAAATATTACTGTAGATTTTTTTTTTTGGTTTTGTTTTTTTTTGGGTCGATGAATATAGAATAACAGGATTGTTGAACTACTTATATGCATACAACTTAATAGATCATAATAACAAATAATATACTTCTCTTAAATGGTATTTCTCAATCCTTAAAATTCACTGGTTGAGATTTTTTTTAAAACCTCATAATTAACATCGAAGTAATTAACAAGAAAATAGAGCTATTACTCCCTTAAAATCATTAGTATCACTTTTAGCAAAAATTATAGGTAGCTCAGGGGAATTAACTATAGATAGCTCAGCAATTAAATCTAAATTATTAATTTTGAGGTTATATATTGAGGTTATATTCTACCCTTAAATAAGTTTGTGAAAATAATAAATTATACTTTTCACTAAGTTACTCATAATGTGAACCGATCCAAAAATCAAACCAAAACTGACTCAAAAAATTCGATTTCGGTTTAATTCAAATACAAGTTAGTTTGGACCTGTCTTTAATTTTCTAAAATTCAGTTTCAGGTCAAAAGCCAAAATATCGAATCGAAATTTTTGGTTTAGGCCGTTTGAGCAATCCTAGTTTTCACTTTCATGTTATCATTTTTAAGAATTAATGTCATTTTCAGAAATGATATTCACGAAAGGTCGAGTCCCTTGGCTTCAAAGTTTCAAGTATGCTTGGCGACAATGTCCATGTTTTTATAATAAAAACATAATTATACATTAAAAATCAATGGATTTAAATCATGTCCATATCCATACAAAATATTTACATATTTGCTTCTATCACCTCCTTCATCACCAATTCTTTTGTTTGTCCTTTTTAATTAACTCACACGGAGTGGCTAAGAATATTTGTGTTTCTGCATTTATATTTACATTTCTATAAAACAAATTTATCCTGAAAAGAATATTTTTAAAATATATAATTAAAAGATCAATTATATTTAGTTTAAAATATTATTTAAAAAAAAAATTATATCTCAAATAGTTTTGTGGTGCATCGAGATAACATAAAATATGTATAATTTTTTAGAATGTTAATTCGTCACCTCTTTCTGTACTCAATGCTATTGGGGATGCTGACAAAGTACCATGAGAAATCCTTAGAACGATCGAAGAGATATTGTTGTTAAAAAATCATTTTAGGAGCTTTCAAGTCAGATACTGCTATTGAGAAGCAAATCATAGTACCGACTTTATAGCTAAGACTTGTAATATAACCACTCCCTAAAAATATAGAACTCTGTACTATCATCTTCCGGGATGATCAGGGATTATTACATTGTCAATTAATGTCATCCTACTGTAAAAATAATAATAATAAAAAAGTCCTCACCTCTTTTCTTTTCTTCTTTTTTATTTTAAAAAAAAAAATTCATTACACGTGATTTACCTACCCTGTATGTGAACATATTGCATTAGAATTCACGCCACGAATGAAAATGAGTAAAACGCTAATTGTTGGCCATTATGCACCCAAACACTTTCATTTATATCATTAGCCTGTTTCTCAATTACCCCTCTCTCTCTCTCTCTCTCCCGCAAACACAACACAGTGCATATGTTTCCCTTCGAGTACAGTGGTGAGATCTCATTCCAGGGTGAGGCTACTAACAATCCCGAGCAAGATCTCATCTCTCAGAATGAGTTGCTTGCTGCAGCCATCAACCTACATAAGCCGTCCACCGCCAGTACTTCTGCCCCCGCCAAGGGAAGAGGCCGAGCTCGTGGCCGGAAGTCATGGCCGGTTGGTGGCGGTGCAGCCGCTGTTAATGATGTGGGAATTAATGAATTAGATAACGGCATGGTGAAGAAGATGGTGCATAGGGAGATTGAGAGGCAAAGGCGGCAAGACATGTCCGGCCTTTTCTCCTCCCTCCGCTCTCTCCTCCCTCCTCCCTATGTTAAGGTCCACTCAATTTGAATCCTCAACAGCCCTAAAGTTTGTCACTTTTACCTATTCAGCTACTCCGAAGCTTGTAATTTTTGTCGATTCAATCTGTTTAGCTCGCTTGATGCCTGATTTCCAAAATTAGGGTTTCGCTATTTTTTAATTATCTTTATAAAATTAGTAATTACTCCCACCGATTTCACTCTCTTCTGCCTTGATTCTTTCCCCTAATTTGTCTTTCAGTGATTTAGATGATTAAATTCACAGCCTTTAATTTGTTGGGATCAATTTTGCAGGGAAAGCGGTCCATGAGTGACCACATAGCGGAGTCGGTCAACTATATAACAGATTTGCAGAAGAACATCAAGGAGTTGGGAGTGCAAAGGGATAAGCTCAAAATCTTAGAAGATGACAAATCCAACGGCAGTGGTGGTAGGAAGCATGGGTGTTCCTCAACAAGTAATAATGCCTGCAACATCGCTGTCTACACGAGCACAGTTGGGCTACAAGTACAAATTGTGACTGGTCTTAGTGAAGACAGATTTTCACTTTCAGCTGTACTCAAGGTTCTAAATGATCAAGGCCTCAACGTTGTTAGTTGTGTATCCAACCGAGCAAACGAGGGCTTCTTTCACAACATTCAATGCCAGGTATATATGTGATTCACTTCACTACTGTCAACTTATTAACACAATTAATTAACAGTACCACGTTAATGTTATCTGGAGGAGAACCCATATATCAGTATAGCTTTAATTTGCTGAACTAATTGTAGGTTAATGGCACAACAAGATGCATCGATATTGACACCGAACAGCTGCAGCAAAGACTCTATGAGGCAGTTTGTTGAAGTTTGTATGTTTAAAGATCATCATCCCAACATTTATTCAGGTTTTGTTCTTTACTGATGTACTTGAAGTTATAATTAGGGGATAGGTGCTTGCTTGATTGAGTGGGTATTGAACCTAATTCGCTTTGTTGGATGAAAAACATGGTTGGTGGACATGATCTTCTGAGACTAATCTCCAAGCTGTACACTTTTGTTTTCTCTAATTTTTTTTTGGGGCGGTTTAGTTTGTATCTTTGATTTGATTTGATTCGATTCGTTCGTCGGATCCCTGCCATTCAGAGGGCTCTAAATTATCTACCCAAATCCTTATCCCCCCAAAAATATTTAGTCTCTAAATTAATATTTTAAAAAGTATATTTAGTTTATGCATTGTCATTATTATAAAAAAAAATGTCAAAAAATTAACGAACAAAAAAAATAATCATATAATAAAAAGATGTAGAAAAATTAGAAAAGGATGCTATTTTATAATTTAATTTTTTTCAAAGTGAGTTATTGAGATTATTTTAAAAAATATATATGTTACAATGATTATACTTAAGCTAGATATAGTATATTTTAAACAATAACTTTATGGTAAAGCTAGGGATTTGAGATAAGAGTTTGGGATAGGAAAAGAAAAATTAGAGTAATGATTAAACAAGAAACTTCTTTTATATGCAGGTTTGGATGTAACTTGTGATTCCATTTGATCTTCATCTGCAATATAATAGTATTGTGTTGTACAATACTGCAGTCGGGTTTCGATTCGATTAAGTTGTAAAACAACCTTAATTATCTGGTTGAATTTTCCTTATATCAAAATTTCATTTGGAATTTCCTCCAATATATACCAGCTATATAATAACGTGTACCGGCAGGATCCCGAGAGATGTTTATCAATTATTGAGGTTCAAGGTAGGCCTTTTCCAGCATGTGTATATTATGTGGTTGGGTGATCCAGTTGTCTTTGAAATAAATAGCAACAGATAATGCGTATAAATTATATATGCAGATCTTCTTGGGCATGTACTTGATTCTTCAAGATTGTATTCTTTGATGTACAAATCTCCCATGGTGTATTTATAATGGGGTTTTCTATTTTATACTCCTATAAAATAAAATTCTACTTTTACTAATATAAATAGGATAAACGATATTTTATTTATTTATATAAATTGGACTCGTCAATCACATCGTAATCATTACTATATATATTTTTATTAGACCTCAACGGACATAGACTAACCCGTCTGGCTAAATTTGTAGGCTTGGCGTAAGACGTACAATTGGTCCAACCTGGCCGGCAAGCCCAACCTAGTAGGCCTAAAGGGCCGGGCTTAGGCCAAGAATCAAGCCCAAGCGGGCTGGCCCGACCCGCTTATACTGTATTAATTATATTGTTTACATAAAATTGTAGTAAAATATTAGATATATTGATTATATAATTTATACTTCTACATCTATTATTTCTCTATTAATACTAAATGACTAAGAGTATTCAAATCATATATAAATTAAAGAATACAATACTATTAAATAAATTATTTTTATCAAAACCAACCTACACTACATATTAGGGTGATTTTGGTACTTGGCCTTTTTTGAATATTCAATTGGACATTTAGGTCCAAAATCAATTTAATTAGTTTTGCTCTAGACCCATTCCCAATAGAGTGGGTTGGTCAATGGTCAACCGTTTGACCATTGACCGGTCAATGTTGATCGTTGACCGGTCAACGTTGACCAACTCATTTTGATGCCAACTTTTTTTTTTGTGATGCCATATTTTACCGTTTTGATGCCAAAATTTTACTATATTTTATTTTCACTTTGATGCTACTTTTCTAATGAAATGATTGGATGACACTTTTTTAATGTCACTTTTTTTAAACCTTGATGACATTTTTTGTTTACAGTAATGTCACGTTGATCATTGATGCCATTTTTTTTACTATTAACGACTGATGCCACCTTTTTTTATGTCAATTTTTTGATAATATTTTTTTTACCGTGATGCCATATTTTTGATGATATTTTTTCAAAGTAGTATTTTTGATGACATTTTTTTCTTTAATGTGATACAAATTTTTTAAAATGGTATTTTGATGTCATTTTTATAATGTAATTATTTGATGCCATTTTTTTTAATCAAATCGATTGATGTCACATGTTTTTAATTTAATCAATTGTATATCGATTTAATTTCATCGATTATACTTTCATTCATTGATGACACGTTTGTGATTACACTTCATTGATTCAATCACTTGTGGTGACACGACATTAATATTGGTTGTATACGTAAAAACACCTATTATAACATGTCATCAGCTATAAAATTCAATAAAGTCTATATCGATATATTTTCATTGATTCTACTTTTATTCACCGATGAGTGATGACAAACTTGTGATGACATTCTTTGTTGATGATATTTTTATACAATCGATGACATATGAGCTTAATACGTAGCTACACTTTATTGATGACACATTTGTAAGTACAATTAATTGATCTCAATCATTTGTGATGATATTTTTAAAGTAGTGGTTTTATGCCATTGTTCTACTGTAATTATTTGATGCCATTTTTTTTATGACATTTTATTTTCGCTTCGATGCCATTTTTCTAATGTACTTATGTGATGCCATTTTTATTGCTTTTTTAATGCCACTTTTTTCAAACATTGATGACATTTTTTTGTTTACTGTGATGTCATGTTGGCCATTGATGCCATTTTTTTACTGTTACTAATGACACTTTTTTTATGTGAATTTTTTGATGATATTTTTTTTTACTGTGATGCCATATTTTTTTCAAATTAGTGTTTTTATGACATTTTTTCTTTATTGTGATGCAACTTTTTCAAAGTAGTATTTTGATACCATTATTCTAATTTAATTATGTAATACCACTTTTTTAATCAAATCGTTTAATGCCACTTTTTTTTAATTCAATCAATTGTATATCGATATAATTTCATTGATTATACTTTTATTCAATAATGTCACGTTTCTGATTACACTTAACCGATCCAATCATTTGTGGTGACATTTTTCGTTGATGACATTTTGATTACATTTTTATATAATGGATGACATCGGACCATAAAATGTGATTACACTTCATTGATGACATATTTCATTGATGACTTTTATTCACCAATGACATATTTATGATTACATTCCATTGATCTCAATTATTTATGATTACATTTCATTGAATGAACCCAAATTATATATATAGATTTATACACCCAATTATTATTATTTTTGTTTTTTTAAGGGTAGTATTGGGCTGCCCCTTTAAGCAAGAGCCCGTAATGGCTAATCTCCCTCCCCAGGCAAACTAGAAAAAAGAACGCCTGAGAAGCAGTGCTTCAACCAAGCAACCGGAGGTGAGCAGCTCAGCCACCGCCAACGCAAGCGCCACAGAAGACAATCGGAATAAGACCGACCAAGGTCGGAATCAGCCCGGACAACCGCACCCCTGGATCAGAGGAGCCGAGAAAAGGGCCGCCGGTAGAGTTCTAAAAGTTGTTCGATTGGAGGACAAAGGTTCGAAATCGGAGGACGATAGTTTGAAGTATGGTTAGATCGGTCAAGGATTTGAGATCCCAAGCCGCAAATCTAAAAAAGCCCCAAAAAAATAGAGCTAATTGGCCAGAAATTTGTTATGGAAACCCAAGGTTGTCGAGCCTCAAGGAGAAGGGCAGATTCCGACAACCAGTAAACGGACCACCACCACCGCAAGCCGGAAGCGATGAGGCGACAGGGATGTGAGCGAGGGGAAGAGTTCCGAGGACCCGAAACGCGAGAAGATTCGAGGATGTAGGGAGGAGGATGAACGACGGTGGCGATCGAGAACCGAAGGCCGCCAGGAAATCCATCCGAAACCGGAAGTCGATGATCACCTCAAAGGGGGTTTACAACAGAGCGTTTTCTCGATTCAGATCTCGAGTAGCCATGGACTGAATTTGTCGCGATCGAGAGAGAGAGGGAGGCAAAGTGGGGGAAATTGGGGGAGACGGAGGAAGGGATGGAGAGAAATGGGGTTTTTTAGGTCAGGAAAGCAAAAAAACAATTAAAAGGCCTAAGCATACTAAAAAAACATTTAATGGGCCTATCTACCTAACCAAAGATGTCTAAAGGTATATTTCAACAAATTCCCTCTAAAGATTATAAGGTGTGATTTTAAAGTTCTGTAACTTTGTTTTGTATAAAATTTTAATTTTTTTGGGATACATATTGTAAAGTTTAGGATCAAATGCAAAAAAATAAAATATTTTACAAACTTTTAATGGGCGACTCGGTGGACTATCCGGTCCTCCCACATGGGCGGGTTTAGACAAGGTAGTTGGCCCAAAAACCCGACACGACTCAAGCCCGACCCGCTAAAATGGGCCCAGAATTTCATCTAGGCCCGGCCCAAATCCGCCCAGCCCGGCCATGACAAAGTATAATTTTTTCCTATGCTTTTATCAAAAAGAGGTATGGATGAGAGGTGCTCAAAAGTGCTCCTCTTGGTAAAAAAAAAATCTTGATATTGTTATGAAATCATTGGGTTGCATTGTGCTCTACCGAACCTCTTCACCTCCCCATCTTTTCACCTTTCATAAATCATAAACCATGATGATACCTATACTTATGTATTCCATATTGCTAATGAAACATTTCTGGAATTTAACCTATACTTATACCTCAAGGTGACGACATATGCCCTTAATTACCTGTAAAGCCAATTAGGGTGGATGATTATACAATTTCTTTGTTAGTTGGCGCTCTAAGGGTCAAGGTAGCCCTCACGATGCTGTTTGCTCGCGTTCAGGTAATCACTGTTCAATCTCCGTCTTTAGAGGAAATCTTTCAGATGATGTTCTTACTCCAGATACGTTCTTCTTCGATAAAAGACTTCAAGAACTCAACTCTAAGGGTTTTATGTCAGGGAGAATCGTAGAACTCTTCTTCTTCCCTTTAAAATCGGACCCTCTCATTGAGGATTCAAGGGGGGTATTTATAGGGGTTCTAAGCGGTGGTCTGACAGGAGACACGTGTAACGCATGCCCTCATGCCAGAGGGTTGAGAAGTTATACGTGGTTGTGTTAGAGAAGAGGTACTTGACAAGCGAGCTGCTTACTCTTACCCAATGAGACAAGAGGGCATGCAGACCGTGTTTGCTCTGGCAGCATACTTGTAAACGTTATGATGCTGATCGCGATCTTATGTATTGCTTGAACTGGACAATCTCATGCGTTTCTCTATTTATGGGAGAACGTGTGTTACGGCTTTACTTGATTTTAGGCTTCACGATTAACATCGTGCCTAAGATGTCTTTTGTGTTGGGTGGTCTATTTATGACGTTATATTCCTATTAATTATGGGGGCTATTTTCTAGGGCATCGCCATATCTCCTCGAGACTGGATCACGTGTAATAAATTACTCGTGATTAGGTTTTGATAAAAAGCGATGCCTTTTGTCAAGAGATCGTTTTGGTGGGCCAAGTGCAGGCCCAATATCTCTTGGCCCATGGGAGAATCGACTCATTTGGGAGATGACCCCACGAAGACCTATAAATAGAGATTTTTTCTTCACTTATCCCTACTTTGCATTTTTTGAGAAAACTGTTGAGAGAGGGTGAGAGAGGGAAACCAAAAGGAACTTCTTCCACAGGACGTCGTCAGGGTTCATCGGAGTCGTTGTTCGTTGTTACTTTGTTCCTCGACGCTCTTCTTTCATTTCTTCCAAGTGAGTGATTTCTTTCACCTTCTTGTTTTGCTTGTTTTCCTTGGTTTTTTTTTTCACGATAGCCTTTTAGGGGTAGAGAGATTTTCTGGAGGGTCAAACCACCTTTCTCTGGGGAGGGGCAAGGTGGTTGTGTGGCAGAGGCCGGGAGCGGTTTCTTCTGGTGCTTTGCTCTCTCTTTTTCCTTTTTCCCCATAGGCTAGGATCACCTCAGTGGTGTTTTTAGGCTTTAATTGGCGGCAGAGTTATGGTGGGGATGGAGACCACGGGAATCTGGGGGTTTTTCATTACCGGAGAGAAACTCTTCATCTCCTACCTTGGGAAGAGGAGAAATTTATGGAGGAGATGAAAATGCGCTTTTTAGCCGTCATCCTCTGGGAAGACATCTTGTCATTAATGTCCTTGAGTAGGGCGCGTGAGGCGCCAACATGGCTCTCTTGAAGGGTTTTTTTTGCGCCAATTTCATTTGATCGCGACTTTAAAAAGACTATTTCCCTTCGTTGATTTTCTCTTGTAGCGTATTTTTAGGGGACTTTCTTCTTAGAAGTTATTTATTAGTGATGTCGATGAAGAGCGATAGCCAAAATAGAAGCGTGGGCCTCATAAGGGAGGAGATCAGCTCCTCGAGGACTCAAGAATCTGCAAATGCATCATGATTCAGAGGCAACAGTGTCCTCTGCTCACCTTTCTCGGCCAAAGATGGAGCCTTGCGGAGGATAGAGAAAAGAACCTGTAGTCCCGAAAAGGATGAAGAAGAAAACTATGGTTGGAACCATAAAACACCCTCTTTCAAGGGGCGACCCTGAGTATTGCCATACATCTGAGGCCATTAATGACTTGGGAAATATGGAAGGATCATCTCAGGTGTCAAAGAAGAAACAGAAAATGACCCGCGTGGTTCCAGGTGACTTAGCCGTACCTACTTATAAACTTGAGGAAGTTGCCGACTGTAGTTTCTGTGCAGGTTTTACCCCCTCCCCCCCCCCCCCCCAACCTGCCCTTACAATTTTTGAAGAGCGTTTGGCCCCTACATTAGCTGATACTAGGGGGAGAAATCGATTTTGGATCTTGCTCACCTCGAGTTTGTCTCCCTAATCTTTCCTTGGCCTACCGGGGTGGAAATAGACTTGGCTTCTGAGAATGGGGGTTGTTTGAACGCGTATCATAATCACGTTGTTGTCCATTTAGAGAGTCTTCTTCAGGGATTTCGCCTTACTCTGCCCAAGCTTCATGTGGATTTTCTTGCAAAGATAAACGCATGTCCTGATCAGCTAGCTTTCAACGTTTGGATGTACATGGCTGCCTATAATATGCGATGTGTTGCCATCAAACAGAGGACGTCGATGGATCATCTGCTCACGGTCCTAACTCCGTGGGATGGTAATGATGGGCTTGTATCCGCCTCCTTGAGTGGAAACATAGTAGAAAGGCCATCGAGCAGGTCCGAGTGGAGGAAAAAATGGTTTCTCGTTCGCTACCTATCCGGAGCTTCCTTGAACTTTATCATTTCTTGTTGTGAGCCTAAATTGCCATGTTTTACACTTACTTTTATATCAATTTCTACATACATTTCGTACATTTGGGTTAGAATAGTACATATTTTATGTAGTTTATGCTTAATTACCAAATTATAGAATCTACACTAGTTTCTGTTTAATTTCGCAGAAATCAAGACATTTTACAGCAATTTAGAGAAAGGGAGGAAAAGCTCGAAGTCAACTACAAAAAGTCCAAGGTCAAGGAGTAGCGAAATCAGGACAAATCAAGCTGGAAACGAGGACAAAAGCACTCGACACAAGAGGTCGATATCGAGTGAAGAAAACCGAGTCGAGATACTAGGAGTGTCAGCATCCGAATCCGAGAGGTCGATTTCCCACCGGGAGCCCAATATCGAGTGTCAGAATCCGAATCCGAGAAGATATGTCAATATCGACCATATTGGGTCGATATCGACTAGTACACAGAGGCCGATTTCGAGCGGTTTCGGGTCCGAGTGCTGAGCAGGCTTTCTTCCACATTAAGCAAGAGATATTCTATCAACTCAAGAGGAGATTTATCAAGTTCTATCAAGAGAAGGAAGATCTATCCACAATAATCCTAGTTTCCTTTTAGATATATTTAGTTTATTTCCAAATTTAATCTTTAAGTCTTTTGATAGATAAATTTAGATATAGATATATGTTTTTTCCTAGATTAGCTAGAGAATGAAGCCTATAAATAAAGTCATAGGGGCTGATTTTTATTCATTCAATTCTAGTTACAATTAGTTACATATATATATATATATATATATATAGAGAGAGAGAGAGAGAGAGAGAGAGAGAGAGAGAGAGAGAGAGCTTGTGGTGAGTGGAGCAAGAGAGTTGAGAGACGATTTGGCTTCGATTGGTTGTAAGCTTTCTTTGAATTTATTTAATGCAATTTAGCTCCCTTTTATTATTAATGTCTTTCTTGGTGATTAAGAGCGAATAGTCACCCAACTTCTAGGGTCGGGGTGAGCCCGACGGTAGCCATGTAAGGTGATGCGAAAAGGTACAATCTTTTGATGCGATTTCGTCTTCTATCCCTATGAGCATGATTCTTTTGCGAAAGTTGAAGGTGATCCTTGTTTGTATTATTGAAGAGAAAGTGATCTTAATGCAACTTGGATTAATAATGTGAAAAGGGTTAGTAACAATTAGGGTTCTATGTTAAAATTTCTTGTCACTCGATGTTGACATTAATTTTATTTATTTATTTAAAATTATTGTTGTTTCCGATCAGAAATAAAAAATAATTTCTTATCTAGTGATAAAATGGTCTCGAAAGTCAAACATTGTTTACTCCGTTTCCGAAGTTGACATTAAAATACTCCCTCCGATCAGAAATAAACAATAATTTTCTTAGCTCATAAAACTAAGTGCACAAAAATCAAACATTGTTTATTTCCGATCAGAAGGAGTATGATTTTTTCAAAAAATTATTAAAAAATTATACTCCGTTCGGAAATATAAGTCCATTAAATTTTTGACATGTTTTTAAGGAGTTAAAAACTATATAAAATAATATATTTTTTTATTAATTTTTTGACATAACTATGTACTTATTAGTAATATATATAAGATTATGTAAAACAATTAATAAAAATATTAATATTTTATACTGTATAGTTTTTAACTCCTTAAAAAGCGTGCCAAAAAGTTAATGGACTTATATTTCCGAACAGAGGGAGTATTTTTTTTTTATTTTTATCACATTAAAATACGTGCATGAATAGTAAAACGGAGAGAGTAGAAGCCTCTAGGTTGCTTTTTAAATGGTTTGTTCTGCTTTTTCCTTTTTTGAATTGACATCCTTTATTTGGGCTTGTGACCTATTGGTAGTTGACGAGATTGTTTGATAGATCACTTCTTGAACTATATTAGTTTTGCTTTTGTTGAACATAATTCAATTTCATAGAGCTCAAATAGAATGTCATAAAAAGTATGGAGAGGTGAAATGTTTATTTACATCCCTCATTGTGGTTAGATTTTCCAAGAAGTCATAGTTTAGTGTTAGTGTGATAAAGTTTTGGCATGTTCTAGAACTTAAAGGGTTATCATTGAGGGTGTAGTAAGGAAGTTGACGAATATGTGGTTTATATCTTTCTCTTCATGATCGTAAGGACAACATTTAGAGTGAACTCGATTAAAAAATCTATTTAGATGGGATTTTATGTGTAAGGCATCAACAACGTTCCAAATAATTTTTTTTAATCTTTTTCGAAAAATTTAGTTTCTAAATCCAGTTGTAATCATAGTCTTTTCTCGAGGATTGAGTGTTTAAATTGTGCATTGATTTGGTTGAGAAGCAACCATCTATTCCTGTCATCAAGACTAGCCTATTAGGGGTTTCCCATTCGAGAATTTTGATGCTTATCATGTTATGAAATATATGTGGTGGAAAGAGATTTTGTAGTATATTTGTATCCTAGTTTTTCTAGCAATTCATAAGCTCGGCTACCATGAGGTTTTTGTTATGGCCCCTAGAGAAACAATCAAGTGGATAATTAGTTAGCCATGGGTCATTCCAATTATTGATTTTATGTTTCTAATGAGCCGAAGAATGCCTTTCTGAAAACTTTCTTATGTTTAATAGTCTTCCAAATTGTGAAGATGTATTATTTCCACTCTAGCTTTGTCATTACCTAGTCATTATAACCGAAATATTTTCTAGGTTTGTATAAATTTTTCATAGGAGTTTCATTTGTAGGCTCAAGTTGATGTCTTCGGCTATTTTGAATCCCAGACCTCCAAACCTTATGTGAGTACCAATTCTATCCTATCTGATAAGCGAGTTGTATCTATCCGATTAAAGTTTGTTCCAAAAGAAGTATTTGTTGATTTGATCTGTTTTTTGAAGAACGCCTTTAGGTAGCATGAAATTTTATATTAGGTAGTTTGTTTTTTAGTTGTTTTCTTGGATAATATTGTCATTTTTTTAGTTGTTTTCTTGGATAATATTGTCATACACGCTCGCAAAAAAGAGGATGACGTCCTCTTCGATCGTTGTTTTTTGATATAATGTAAAGCATCTTCAAATACACTGCTATTTACTCTACCACTTATTATTGGCATCCTAATTAGGTATTTCTCCGTTTCCCTTGAGACATGGATCTTTATTTGTTGAACAATAGAGTGTGCAACAAATGACTTTAGATTATCATAGACATGAAGGAAACTTTTATTATAATTAATCTTGAGCCCTGAAAGGTTTGAAAACATATTTAAAATATTTTGAATAGTTTGAAGGTTTTCTTTTGTTTCCTTTGTAATAGTAAGTGAAGGTTCGATAATGTAAAACAAAGTAATATAAATATACTCTAGAAGGGGGTTTGAATAGAGTATGCTGGTTTTTCGCAGATAGTCTCAAGAATTTTGAAGCTCGTGCAAAACCCTTTGAGATTAGACTTAGTCTTTTCTCTGAAAACCTGGATCACAAAGTTAAACAATTCGAACCCATTGCGGAAATAAGGTAAAGCAGTAAGTAAAGGACGCAATGAGTTGTTTACGAGGTTCGGCACGAACTTGGCCTACGTCCCCGCCTAGGGTTCTTCCACAACCCTAGGATTCAACCGGCTTTTATTGATTCACAAGACTTAGGATCCTAATAGCTCACCGAGAAGCCTCTCTCCTATACAATTGCAATCTAGTCAACTCACGTTCCCTTGGAGTCCTAGACCAATCTAGAAGAGCCCCACCTCTCTCAGCTATATAGTACAATCCTCTTACACTTGGTGAATCAATCGCCTAGTGTCCACTTCCTGAGTTACAAAACTCTCGAGTATAACACTATCTCGAAATATATCCTATAAGCTCACTGTGTAACTCTCAAATGCTTTGAAATGAAATAACAAACTCTTAAGAACTAGCAGAGAGCACACAACGAAGACAGATTTCTCTTGAAGGCTTGAGTGCGAATGAGAGCTTTTGTTCAACGAATGTCTTGTTGTCTTCTTTTCTTTCTTTCCTTTATAGAGAACAAATCGGCGCCTCCAAAGAAGAATCTTCTCTTTAATGGCTAGGCTGATCATGGCAATCTTCGAGATCTTCTATACTTGGAAACTTTTGAAGCCATGATCTCCGATTGTGTCCTTCTCAACTTCAAGCTTTAAGGAAGGAGATAATTTTCGAAAAGCTTCCTGAAATGTTAGAATATAATATCTGGAAGCATATAATAATACAAAATAATATTCGAGCATAATAACATAGAGAACAGGTTTTGTGTTTCATCAACACAGTTGTAGCTTCAAGACCTTTGACACAAACTGATTGTCAAAGCCTTTGAAACTTATTCCGATTTTCATCAAGGGAGTGGAGTTATCAATCTTCTCTTTGATGAAAGACAAAACATGTGCATCCCTGCAACTTAGTCCAACAGATATATCATAAGCAAAATCGGACTAAGTACCTGCATGGGTTAGACAAATGTTGGATCATAATTTTATCATGAAAAACATCCAACCAAAAACAAAACAAGGTCTTCCAAGACCTTTGGTTCACAGCAGTTAAAAAGTTTTAAAGTCTAAACCACAGCAGCTCATCTCACCCTTTTTGTCTTTCAACAAAGGGAGGAGGTAAAACAGTCACCAAAAGTTTTGAAACAGTTTCCAAAAACCAGCAATGTTTCAGATTCGGGGTTAGGGTAGGGTAGGATAGGGTTAAGCTTCATCGTCCGGAGCATCATCCGTGAGCAGCGACCTCAGACCTTGCAACATCTTGGATATCCCGCTCATCTCCGTCATAAACTCCTTGTGCAACTCCTTGATATCCAAGCTAACTTCCTCCAAGCCCAACTCCAGGTTGTCCATGCGTTCATCAATGGCTGAGGCAGTGGGAAGAGCTTTTGAGGGAGAGGCAAGACTCAAAGTCCCTTGGGGGGACCGAGTGATGCCTATCTTCTCAAAGCTCTTGGAGTCGAACTTACCCATATGACGCTGTTTTTCTTCATTTTTGAAATCGATTCCAGAAGCTTTGAAGGTATGGGTCAAAAGGGTGGCAAAGGGGATGGGAGTTTCTTTTTCTGGCTTTTTGAGTGTGAGCGATGAATCCTAGAATAGTATTGGCCAGATCAAGATCAAGGCCGTTGAGGATGCGGTATAAAAGGACCATGACATTATCGGTTAGAAGGGAGCCAGAGTTTAAACGGGGTATGAGGCAACATACAATGATGTTGAAAATATTTTTTGCCTCGAGGGTAAGGGATGAGTGGGTAAGCTGTTTTGAGGTGCTGTTGGATGCTTCAGGTAAGAGATATTTGGATCAGCCAAGGGCAATGCACTATTCTTTAGTGGGGTTTTCAGGAGTGGGTGGACAAGGTCTAGGTAGGCTAAGGAAATCAGCGAAGTCAATGGAGTTGAAAGAGATTCTAACTCCATTGACGACGGATTCCAAAGACCAATCGTCGGCATTGTGTTTGGCTTTTAGGTTTATGTAGAACAGACGGGTAAGTTGGGGATAATAAACAGCTTCAAGGTTAAGAAGGGTCCATGCAGGGGATTGTTTGAGTAGAGAGATGCATAGCAGATTCAAAGCTTCAAAGAACGCAAGATCTAAAAAATCAGAACAACAAATCCTACGAGTTCGAAACTCATCTACCCACTTTCCAGCCATCTCAACATTTTCAAACCATGAAGAGGGCAATGATTGGTTTACTTGGATGAGGGTAGGTGGATCAGCATTCTTCCTGTGAGCATGTGTGGGAGTAGTCCTCTTAGCAGGTGCCTCAAGGCTTGTGAGAGTGCCCTTCCTGGTATGCTTGGGAGATGGAGGCTTGGCTGCTGGGGCTTTCCGCTTCTTTGGAGACGGGGGAGGAGGAGGAGGAGAAGGAGAGGGAACATGTTCTTGCTCCTCATCTTCTTCGTCCTCAGACCCTGAGTCCTCAGCGGACCCTTTAGTGTTGTCTCCTTCAACATCTTCGTCATCTTCGGTCTCGTTGTCCTCCTCTTCTTCTTCCTCTGGTTCTTCCTCAGTGGAAACCTCCTTCTCAGCCTCTTTTCGAACTCTCTCGGCCAGTTTCCTCGCCAGCTCGGCCTCTTCCTCGACCTTTCTCTTTCTCAGAGCTTCTTCCTCGGCTTCCTTGGCGGCATCTCGTTCCAAAAACACATCTAGATCCTCCTCTTCGTCCACTTTCTCCTCTTCGTCCACCTCCTCAGCAATGATTTTCTTTTTCCCTTTTTGCTTAGCACTGAGAGGTTTTTTCGTTGAGCGCTTCAGAGAAATCTTGGTTACTGTAGTTGTGCTCTCAGCGATGGTGCTCTGGACAGTAGCTGGGACGATTGCTTGTGGAGTGGGTTCTGGTTGAGGGGAAGTAGCAGTGGCCTGGCGTCCCTTGGGGGTGGCGCCAAGACGTTTGGGTGTGGAGGCTTTCTTTGATTTGAGAGCCATGGAGATATTCGGCTAGGGTTTCAGAACAGGTTGAGAGGTTGAAGAAGAAGACGAATTGGAAAAGGTTTAGATAAGTCTGAAGTGGTGAGAGAAGCGGGTACAGTTTGGGGTTTAAGTAGAGTGAGATAATGAAGTTGATGGGACAGGTTTATGGTTCCAATGTGGGTAATCATAACATTGCCATTTTGAAAATATTTGAATTCAAAATTCAAACCTTCTTCTCACAATTTAAAATAGGAGGGAATAAATCCGAAAATATCTTTCCCAAAATTAAAACACATACTCGGATAGAGAAATAAAATATGTGATATATATAAAGAAGTTTAAAATCCATTAAAACTATATTTGATCAAGTATCCAAAAAGATATTAACCAAATATATGATCCGATATCTGTTCTCTACCATTCAGATCACAAACCTTGACATAATTCTCAAAGGTCTTGACACTGAGTAGAATTTATCTTTCGTAAAGGGAAAGCTCCCCCTACGAAAGTGAATCCTTGTTAAGCATCCCAATCTCACGTCTAATGAAGGTGAACCTGTCCTCTGCCAAAGGCTTAGTAAAAATGTCAGTCCGTTGATAATCAGTAGAAATAAAGAATATGGACACATTACCTTTTTCGACATGATCCCTAATGAAATGATGTCTCACATCAATATGTTTGGTCCTTGAATGCTGAGCAGGATTCTTTGTGATTGATATGGCACTTGTATTGTCACACTTAATGGGAATACCTTTGAGGTTGATGCCAAGATCTCTCATTTGTTGAGGTATCAAAGGATTTGGGAGCAACATGCTCCAGCTGCTATGTATTCGGCTTCAGCGGTGGATAGATTAAATGAGTTTTGTTTCTTTGAATGCCAACTGATCAAGGATACTCCTAAGAATTGACAACAATCTGATGTGCTCTTTCTATCCTCCTTATAGCCTGCAAAATCTGCATCAGAATACACGATTAATGTAAAATCTTTTTGCTTTGGGTACCACAAGCCAAGCTCCTTAGTGCCATTGAGATATCGAAAGATCCTCTTCACATCTACGAGGTGAGATTCTTTAGGATCAGTTTGAAACCTAGCACACATGCAAACACTAAACATGATGTGAGGTCTACTAGCTGTAAGATATAGTAAAGATCCAATCATTCCTCGATACTCCTTTTGATTGACACTCTTCCTAGTCTTGTCTTGATCTAGAGATAGTGTTGAGCTCATGGGTGTCTTGGCTGCTTTGGATTGATCCATCTTGAATTTCTTCAAGAGATCCTTAGTGTACTTGCTTTGGTTGACAAAGATCCCTTTCTTGGATTGATGAACTTATAATCCCAAAAAGAAGTTGAGTTCACCCATCAAGCTCATCTTAAATTCACTGCACATGATATCAGAAAATTCTTTGCAAAAAGATGTGTTAGTAGCACCAAACAATATATCATCAACATATATTTGAATAACCAAAATGTCATTTCCTTTGGTTTTGATAAAAAGAGTCTTGTCGATCAACCCCCTTTTAAAATCATTTTCTAAAAGATATTTTGACAAGCGCTCATACCAAGCTCTTGGGGCTTGTTTCAAACCATATATCGCTTTGTCTAGTTTGTAAACATGATTAGGAAATTCCGAACTTTCAAAACCTGGGGGTTGAGCCACATATACTTCTTCCTCTAAGAAACCATTAAGAAAAGCACACTTGACATCCATTTGATATAACTTTATGCTCATAAAAGATGCAAATGCTAATAAAATGCGAATGGCTTCAAGCCTGGCTACGAGAGCAAAAGTCTCCTCGTAGTCAATACCTTCCTCTTGATTGTAGCCTTGAGCAACAAGCCTTGCTTTGTTCCTCACGATCTTACTATTCTCATCTAGCTTATTTCGAAATACCCAACGTGTGTCAATGACTGATTGATGCTTTGGCCTAGGCTTCAAGGTCCAGGCTTTGTTCCTTTCAAATTCGTTGAGCTCACACTGCATAGCAATGATCCAATCTGGCTCTTGAAGGGCCTCATCTACCTTCTTTGGTTCTATAAGAGAAACAAACGCGTGAAAAGCACAAAGATCTTTAAGTTTAGAACGAGTTTGAACACTAGATGTAGGGTAAGAAATGATATCCTTTAAAGAGTGTGATGAGGAGTATTTGAATTTTCTTTTGCTAGTCTCAGCTCCCTAATTCATCACACCAGCATGATTGATTTGTGGTACATTTGACTCCGTGGTCCTGTTAGGTTCAGTTACAGCAGTTTCTGACGTCTCAACACTGTTGGATTGGACACCAAGGGCTTTGGACGAATCTTCAACACCTTGGGCCAATTCTTCAGTGTTGAGAATCTGTTCCTGCATGCTCCTCTTCTCTGTGTTCTTGGTGGCAGCATCATCACCTTCCTCGTTCTCTGCATGGATATTAAGATCTATATCCGCAACACTTTCACTCAAAGAACCGTCATTGCATTCATCAAATATAACATGTATACTTTCTTCAACTAACTGGGTCCTTTTATTGAAGATTCTATAAGCTTTGCTACTTGTGGAGTAGCCAAGAAATATACCTTCATCACTAAGCGCATCAAATTTCCCAAGGTTATCTTTTTCATTGTTATGAACAAAACAAGTACATCCAAAGGGTTTAAAATAAGATATAAGTGGTTTGCGGCCTTTGAAAAGTTCATAAGAAGTTTTCGTTAAGATGGAACGAATAAGACAACGATTCAAAATATAGTTAGCTGTGTTAACAACTTCAACCCAATAGGTTTTAGGTAATGCATTTTCTAAAAGCATAGTCCTCGCCATGTCCTCTAGGGTGCGGTTCTTTCGTTCCACAACCCCATTTTGTTGAGGTGTCCTAGGAGCAGAAAAGTTATGGGAGATGCCATATTTAGCACAAAACAAATCAAACTGAAGTTGATCAAACTCCCTACCATGATCACTTCGAATTGACAATATGGGTTCGTTTCTTAAAGTTTGCAACTCCTTACATAGTTTTGAAAACTCAAATAAGGCCTTTGATTTTTCTTTTAAAAATGCAACCCAAGTATATCTAGAAAAATCATCAACAACAACAAGCATGTACTTTTTACCATTGGGAGATTTGACTCGCATAGGACCACATAAATCCATATGTAAAAGTTCAAGGGGTCTAGAAGAACTTACAATCTTTTTGGGTTTGAAAGAGCTACGTGTTTGTTTACCTCGTGTGCATACATTGCACATATCAATACCTTTGAAGTCCATCTCAAGTAGCCATCTTACAAGCCCTTTGGACACAAGCTTCTGTAGTGTATGTGGACTCACATGACCGAGTCTCCGGTGCCAGAGCTTTGGATCGTCCGTCAAAGCCTTTAGACAGGTTAAGCTTCCTTGTGCCACTTGCTCAGCATTTACAACATATATATTGTTGTAACGATATGCAGTCAGAACAACTTCACCTGTATCTTCTCTACATACTAGACATCTTTTCTTGTTAAATCTGACATCATTGCCACTATCAGATAATTGAGATGCACTAAGCAAATTATGCTTCAAACCATTCACAAGATAGGCATTTTTAATACTATGGTTGGAATCACTCCCAACATTACCAATACCAACGATGTCGCACTTTCCTTTGTCACCAAGAGTGATTGTTCCAGTGGATTGCTTCTTTAGATTATGGAAAAGAGAACTCCTTCCACTCATATGCCTCGAACATCCACTATCAATAATCCATGTTTGCTCTTTCACCTTGGTGATCTCCTGCAAAACAAACATCAACCTTTATGGTTAGACCAATAAGCAAATTTAGATCCATTATTGGGATAAACCATATTTGGTAAAATAGTGTCTTTGGGGACCCAAAATTGCGTCATCCGTTCTTTTCTCAAATGAACAGGAAATGTATTGCCAATAATATGTGAATCCTTTCTTCTATAGGGGCAGGTCTCTTTTACATGTCCCTTTCTAGCACAGTGGTGACATATAGGAGAGGTTATGCTTCCTTTTGCCTTTACAAAAGTGGTAATGTGCTGCTTCTTTAAAAATCTTGGATTGTAACCAATACCACTTTTGTTTAGAGAACTTTGTTGCTCACCCAACATCCTATCAAGACTGCCTTTGGATTTGGTAAAACTTATGAGAGATGTCCGTTGGTCTTGAATCTTATTATTCAGGGAGATCTTCTCGTTCTCTAAGTCATGATGTTCACTTCTTAGAGAGGAGAGATCTTGCTTGAGTTCAGATTTCTCTGAGGCATGAGTCTTGACTTTAATGTCAAGACCTGAATAAGAAGCTTCAAGACTTTTGACACTCATAGACAGATCCTCAATAGTTCTTCCCTGGTCCAAAGTTTTCTTAATAAGAGTGTTAGTCTGGGCAATAAGTTTCTCTTCATTGGCAATCATATTAGAAAGGAATTCCGATAATACCTCTTTTGGACTTGCCATAAGTTCTCTTACGGTTACCTTAAGCTTCTCATCGCAGGATTCATCTCCTGAGGCCATAAGACAGTCATTGTCCTTCTCATCATCGGAGTCAGAGTCAGAATCGCTCCAAGTTGCCACCATTGCTTTCTTTTTCCATCTATCACCCTTCTTGGACTGGCTCTTCGACTTTTGAGGGAAGTCTTTTACAAGATGATCTGTTTCACCACATTCAAAACAAGACAAAGGTTTAGTCTTTTTTATCATATTTGTTGTATTGAGGCTTACCTCGAAATTTAGAAGACTCTGATCCATCCTTGTTGTTGAATTATTTCTTCGTGTTGAGAATTCGAGAAAGGCCTCTTGTGATGAGAGCAAAAGGATCATCCTCATCGTCATCCTCATATTCGGAATCAGATCCATCTTTGGGCTCATCCTTCTTAGACTTGAGCGCCAAGTTCTTGTGCTTGCTGGAAGTTCTCCATCGTCTTTATTAAGGATCATCTCATGCGTGATCAGTTTCCCAAGCAGATCATCAAGGGGCAGAGTGGTGAGGTCTTGGGCTTCCTCTATGGCTGTTACTTTAGGACCCCACTTTTCTTTTGGGAGGCACCTCAATATCTTCCTCACTTTCTAAACATTCGTAAAGCTCTTGCCAAGAAAGTCAAGGTTGTTGGTGATTTCTGTGAATCGTGTGAACATGGCCTTGATAGACTCATCAGACTTCATTTTGAAAAGCTCATACTTTCGAAGAAAGATACTGATCTTGGTGTCCTTTACTTGGCTGGTTCCTTCATAGGTGACGACCAGCTTGTCCCAAATCTCTTTAGCTGACCTACAAGATGAAATACGGTTAAACTCATCAGTGCTAAGACCACAACAAAGTAAGTTGATAGCCCTGGAGACGAGTTCAAGATCCGCTTGGATGTATTCAGACTCCTTGTTCGGAATTTTGGTTCCATTTGGTCCGTCTTTTTCTGGAACCTTCGGACCATTCTCTATAATGTTCCAAAGTTCCAGTGGATAAAGTTTTTCCTAAAAAGAGTGGTGGTCTACTAGTAGACCTTCCCTGCGCAAATCCTCCGCTTGCTTCACCAGACATGATAAAAAACTCACAAGATTGTTAGATCGAAAGCAGTGAGTATAGCTCCGATACCAATTGAAGGTTCGATAACGTAAAACAAAGTAAAATAAAGATACTCTTGAAGGGAGGTTGAATAGAGTATGCCGTTTTTTCGCAGATAGTCTCAAGACTTTTGAAGCTCGTGCAAACCTCTTTGAGATTAGACTTAATCTTTTCTCTGAAAACCTGAATCACAAAGTTAAAAAATTTGAACCTAGTGCGGAAATAAGGTAAAGCAGTAAGTAAAGGACGCAATGAGTTATTTACGAGGTTCGGCATGAACTTGGCCTACGTCCCCGCCTAGGGTTCCTCCACAACCCTAGGATTCAACCGACTTTTATTGATTCACAAGACTTAGGATCCTAATAGCTCACCCAGAAGCCTCTCTCCTATACAATTGCAATCTAGTCAACTCACGTTCCCTTGGAGTCCTAGACCAATATAGAAGAGCCCCACCTCTCTTAGCTATCTAGTACAATCCTCTTACACTTAGTGAATCAATCTCCTAGTGTCCACTTCTTGAGTTACAAAACTCTCGAGTATAACACTATCTCAAAATATATCCTATAAGCTCACTGTGTAACTCTCAAATGCTTTGAAATGAAATAACAGACTCTTAAGAACTAGCAGAGAGCACACAACGAAGACTCTTAAGAACTAGCAGAGAGTACACAACGAAAACCTATTGGGCTGAAGCTTGTGTTCAACGAATGTCTTGCTGTCTTCTTTTCTTCCTTTCTTTTATAGAGAACAAATCGGAGCCTCCAAAGAAGAATCTTCTCTTCAAAGACTAGGCTGACCATGACAATCTTCGAGATCTTCTATACTTGGAAACTTTTGAAGCCATGATCTTCAATTGGGTCCTTCTCAACTTCAAGCTTTAAGGAAGGAGATAATTTTCGAAAAGCTTCCTGAAATGTTAGAATATAATATCTGGAAGAATATAATAATATAAAATAATATTCTAGCATAATAACATAGAGAAAAGGTTTTGTGTTTCATCAACACAGCTTTAGCTTCAAGACCTTTGACACAAACTGACTGTCAAAGCCTTTGAAACTTATTCCAATTTTCATCAAGGGAGTTGAGTTATCAGTAAGAGTGTCGTCCGCAAAGGTGAGGAAGAGAATGGGCGTCTCTTTAGGAGTTAATTTTATTCTAATTAATGGATCATTGGTATTTGATTCTTTTTGTAGAGTTCTTGCTAGCAGTTCGATTGTTATGACAAAGATGTAAAGTGCTAAAGGATCGCCTTGGTGAATTTCCCTAGCTAGTTGGGTGGAAAGATTTACTAGGAATATTGTTGGTCGGGGATGAGAATGTGGTACTCGAGATGCAAATCATAACCCATCCAACCAAGGTGGGGCTGATGTCCTCAGCCTCAAGGAATTTTAAAAAGGTAGTTTTATTAATGAACTTTCTAGTTTTATCATATGTTTTTTCCATATCTGGTTTTAATATGTCATCCAACATTTTCAACTCTTTTGTTTGTGGAAGCTAGTTATGGAAAAATTCATGGGCAACAAGGATATTATCTTAGATAGTTATTCCTTCAACTATCACCCACGGAAGGGACTTATGATTATGAGGAGAATAAGCTTAAGTCTAGTGGCTAGGATTTTCAAAATGGTTTTGTAGATTTCATTTTAGAGGATAATATATATGAAATGATTTACATTCATGTGATTGTCTATTTTAGTATTACCACAATGAAAGTTTCATTTATTTCGTTTAGCAATTTTACAGAGTTAAAAAAGGCTTTGATTGCTTTATAGATTAACAAACAAACAATCCACTAGTAGTGTTTGTAGAAATCAAGTTAAAAATAATAAGAGCTCGATAGTTTGTCCTCAATTATTGGAAAAATGGTGTCTTTAATTTCCTTATATGTTGGAGGAGTGATACATCTTTTCTTTTCTTTAGGAGTGATTGATTGGGAAATATGATCTGGATTATTTGGGTTGATAGGGATTCAATTGCTTGGTCCTTTGAAATGATCAGCTAATATTGAAATTAAACCCTCTTTATTTTAAACCCTCTTTATTTGATATTTATCTTCAAAAAATAAACCCTCTTTATTCTAATATCTGATATTTGTCTTCAAAAAGTAAATCGTTTTTATTTTAATATTCAAGTGTTCTAATATTGAAATTCCTAATTTCAGCAACACTTTGGTAGTATTTTGTGTTTTTGTCACCCAATTTTAGATGTGTTATTTTTGCTCTTTGTTTGTAGAATAGATGATTGAAAGCTTTATAGGCTTTGAAGTTTCTTGTCAAGATAAATATTGGTAGTGCCCCATACATCTGAGTGTTGAACCTCTGAAATTGCATGATCTACATTTCATAGTTTTCTTAAGATATATTTTGTGTTATTCTTACACATCTTTTTCAAACTTTTTTTCAGTAATTTTTGCTTTTGGATTAATCCTAACCTGAATGATCCATTAAATTTTTGATTTCGATAATTGTTCATAATTTGAATCGTAATTAGGTAGTGGTGTGAAATTGTGAATGGGTGGTGTCGAACATGTACATTTATTTTAGAAAAAACCACCACCCATTAAGGAGGGTTTGGCTTTTCATTAGAGCGGGATCCACTTTTTGGGGGGACTTATGTCACCACAAACAGAGACTAAAGAAAGTGTTGGATTCAAAGCTGGTGTTAAAGAATATAAATTGAATTATTATACTCCTGACTATGAACCCCATGCACATGTAAATTCGAAGAATGAAAGAAGGGGGAGGGGCCAAGGGACCATACAACTGGGCTAATTAATGCCCCCTGAAACTAGGGCACATCCTAGCTTGACAAGGGCGAGAAGCCAAAGCAAAACACAAGAGGTACGTTCCATCCGATACACAAATCTTCAAGACACATACAAATGTCAAGAAAAACACACCATAAGAAACCATACAGGGTAAGCTCTAGGCACGCATGCCTAAAGAACATACCAAAATACACCATAAGAGATAGGTTATAAGGGGTACATAGACCTCACAGGACACATGCCAAACACCTAGGAATTGAGGTATGTTCCCAGGAGCACTCAGGCTCCGGAGGAACGCATGCCTTAGGACACATACCTAAAACTCTATAAAGACGCGAGCAACCAATGGCAAAACAAGGAGCCAAGAGAGAGAGCAAGGCAAGGAAGGTCAAGACAAGTGGGAGGCGGCATGCACCATCAAGCATATGGGACCCAAAGCCAAGAAGCTAAACTTGTTCCACCACCTTGAGAGGGAATGCATCATGGAGAAGCCTATAAACATGTGTAGTGATCAGCCTAGCAACGAGCTCTTCCGGAATTCGGTTATCATCCAAAACCTTGGCATTTCGAGCATGCCAAACATAATAGACCCCGACAGCTATGGCATGGGTTCTAGCTTTGTGGAGGCAGCCCCTAACCTTCTTATTTATTCTTATCCAACGAAGAGCTCTAGGGATGCTAGTGAATTCTAATGGAATTTTGAACTTCTCTCTTGTTCTTTTCCAAATCTTCTTAGAATAAGGACATTGGAAGAAGATGTGCTCATGGGTCTCAAGAGTGTCGTCGTTGCAAAACCTGCATATATGGTTAATGTCCAAGTAAAACAATCTATCAAAAGTGGGAAGCTTACCAAGGGTGGTCAGCCAGAGTATGAAGTTGTGGCGTGTTGCCCTTGCCCCAAACCTCACGCCACCATTGAACCTTGTCATCTTTGTCCCTTAATTATTTATATGTAGATTATGAAATGTTTTTAGGGCGTCAGGATGTGCTAAGGCTCTATCTAGGTGTTCATAAGTAGTGTCTGTGTTAGAGTTCTTATGTGTGGTGCTTTGAAAGGTACCATATGGAGATTGAGTTATTCTTTTATGCTTTTGATTTTTCGAAACCTTGTTAGAGCATAAACTGATCTTCAAAAATTAAAACTATATCATTTTGAATTTCATTTAGATTGCCTATAAGAATGATGAGGAGTATGTGAGAATAGACATTATCGAAGATGCCCTCCTTAAATTCATTTTTTATCGAAGATGCCCTCCTTAAAGTCCTACTAGGCGTAACGTGTTAAAAGATGTCTAGTTATAAGCATTTTCATGAAATAGTTAATCATTTTATCTAACATATAGGCTAAGCTATTCGATTTTATAAAAAAATTACTAGATGACGTACTTACACTAGGCCAATTTCACACTCTAGAAATAGACGGCTTTTTAGTCGTCGCCTGAATGCACTTCAAGGGACGAACATAGCATGGGTCGTCACTTACAATAGGACCGAATGTATACCCATCCAAGAGAGCCTTTAAGGAGACGAATAATTACTAAGTCCGTCGCCTGAATAAGAAGTGGAAGTTGATCACACCGTTGACCGTCGATAAATATGGTGATTCGATAACGATTGTGAGATGCTAGTCATGCCATAATCAGTAAAGGGAAGAACATATATAAGTTCGTCCCTTGAATCAAATTTATTTTTAAATAAAACATGTGATTCTCCGTATGTGTTTGGCATATCGTCTTCTTCAAGAAAGTGGGGTTATCGTCTATTCCAGAAAGTGAGGGCTATTTGGCATCTCTTCCTCGATATCCTTCGTTGTTCTTCACTTGCCCTCACACTCAAGTACCTCTCTTCTCCTTCCTTGTTCGATTGGTGTCTTTGATTCATAGCCTATTTGTTGTCCTTCAGCTTCAATTCCAGATCTATGATTGAAAGGAATATAATGTGAAATCTGAAAAAGAAATCTATCCGAAAAAGAAATCTGAAACCCAAATCGCCCTAGCCTCTATTGCTTTCATCCAGATCTTTAAAACTGAACTGAATTCATTGATTTGGGAGTGTGTTACAACCGGTATTTGTAGAGGAGAATGAGAAAATCATGAGAGTCCTCCACTGCATTGCTTCTCCTTGGCTTGTGTGGCTTCCATTGCCTTTTTTGTTACAACATATAACTCACACACACTTGGTTTCAGTTCACTCGACCACTTGGTATCTTCTTTCCTTTGTGGCATGAGAGTTCTACTGCATTGCTTCATCTGGTTTGTGTGGCTTCAGCTTACAATCACCAATATGTTCAAATCGAAAGGGTTTCGATTGGGGAATACTGGAATAGACTCAAATCATAAGGTTTCGATTATTAATATGAATTATCTAGTGTTTCTTATACTCCATGTTGTTCCGTCCACATGTATGTAAGACACTTTCGATAGTTAGCCAAGCGGTTGTCCAGAAAAGTACCCATGGATTGAAAGGGATGAGCCATAAGGCGTCAGGTAAACAACTTGCTTTTAATTTCCTTTGTAATGAAGGCAAAAACTGATTTTGTTGGAGATGAATGTAATTCATTCATGATTGATGTTGTTGGAGATGAATTTTTTTACCTTAGTTTCTTTGTTCCCTCATTTTATTTTTATGTTGTTGGAGATGAATTTTTTGACCTTAGCTTCTTTGTTCCCTCATTTTATTTTTATGTTGTTGGAGATGAACTTCTACACATGATTTTGTTGTGTATGTTATTGGGTTGATTGAGGTGGTTGTGTATGTCATTGAGTTGATTGTTGGTGCATTGTATTTCTAGATGAAATATTTTGTTTTTTCATAGGAATAGTCATTTTCTAGAACATGAATGTTGATTTCTTCCTTTGGTGCATATTTTTTTGTTTTTGATTGGGTAAAAATTCGGATGCGAATAAATGCTATCCGTTAGCATCCTTGCAGATGAGGTCAGCAAGACCTGGATCGGTGTATAGGGAAGGGTTAAAGGCAACATGAGCAAGGTGTGCAACCTTCTATGCTACGCAGTTGCCATTACGAAGAATGTGAGAGAACGAGACTTCGTTAAACCCTATAAGAAGTAAATTAATGTCTGACATAATTAGTTCGATTTCCCACGGACATTTGACACTATTCTTGAAATAGTTGATGATTATGAGGGAGCCCCCTTCAATAATAATTTTGTTAATGTTTAGTTCTATTGCTTTCAATATTCCTGCTCTAAGAGCCAGAGCCTCGACCATCAGAGGCGTTTGGTTCCCAATTAGACTGCAGCTCATTGGCTCTGGTAGTCCTTTGTCATTTCTTATTACATATCCTATTGACCCTTGTTGACGAGTAGGGGCGGACCCATCGAAATTCAATTTCATTTTCCCGCTAGGCGGTTTCTTCCATTTGTCAGTCTTTTTGTGCCTTATCGTTCTATTCTGTGGTGTTTTGCGACTATTGAGTTCACTGTTGTTCTTACTATTCAAATTTTCCTCTTTCCTCCATGCATTCCTACCTGCTTCAACCTTTCTTAAGAATCCATCAATATTGGGTAACTTCTGTTGTTGGAAGATCCAATGATTTCGTATTAACCAGATATTCCACCAGTTGAAAGCCATAGCTTGTTTTTCCTGGGAAGTTAATTTCCATGCGATGGTTGCTAATATTGGCCCAATTTTCCTAGATTTATTAATACAGTTGCTAATAGTATTTTTGACTTATCCGAGAGACTGGAGAAAAATAATGAGTATTTACACTCAAAAAATAGATGAGTAGTATCCTCATCATGGTGATTGCAGATTGCACTGTAGGGAGGGACCGCTAAAGCTCTTTTTGATAAACGAGCCGCAGTTGGTAGTCTGTCGTGACAAAATTTCCAAAGGAAGTTTTTAATTTTAGGATGGGTATTAATTTTCTAAATCCATGTATTCTCATCATCTTTATAATCCATATGTATTGAGTTAAATTTATGTGCACTAGAATTTATAAACCTGATAAGACACATTTAGATAGTGTTAACATATTGCATTTAGATAGATTTAGATATAATAAAGTGCATGAGTTAGAGTAGTTTTCATGTTTTCATTATGTTTTAATTAGAGTCGGAATCTACGAGATTTGTGCATTATTTCAGGTGATTGTAAAGAGGTGAAGCTAAGCTCGAGCCAATGTTGGAATATTGAACGAAAATAGAAGAGCATGAGAGCTGGGGAGAGGAGCTAAACATGTAAAGGATTGGAGCTGTCGAAGCTAGCGACGCTTGTAACGGCCCAGAATTATGATTTCCGGGTTACGTTTCAAGGGATGAAAATCCTTGTTCGGATCTTGCAATCCAGGTACGGGTCGAGGTTTCAAACTCATTTCAAAGGTCAGTAATAAAGAGGGATTTCAAACCCTAAAGTATCGTAGGGCCGTTGGGTACCGTTAACATGTCCTAAGACTATGTCGTGAAATTCAATTCAAATGAAATAAAGCGGAAGCAAAGTTAAGATACGAATGACACAACAGAATCGGGTCAAAACCAAATCATAAACAAGTGATTACCATTTGCCAAGTTAGAATATTAGTCAGGTTCTTTGATTCGCCCAAGGGTTTCCCGTCACATAAGCATGGAGCAAACAAGATCTGCAGAAATACCTTTAAAAGAAGAACGGGGAAAGGAGTCAGATCGAGCCACTCATGCGGGACCGACAGTCCTCGCTGAGGCCACATAGTATGTGCTATACCTAATAAAGATGCTCTAATGCAGTACGAAATTCAAACACACTAGCATGCTCCTAGTTCATAATAATGTGCAGAAATACTGTAAAGGGGCCTAAGACAATGCCAAGTGGCATATCCCTCTCCTACCTCCACCCCTTCCGATAGGTGGAGACTGGCCAGCTCGTGAATGCATTCATTCATAATCGGGGGGCACGCATGCCTAACCCGCTCCACAATAAAGCCCGCATGCATAATATAAGGAAGTCATGACTCGATTGACTCAGGGTACCCGATGAGGCTGGGCTACCCTATGACCCTAGCAAAGACTCTAGGACTATCACAGATAACGACCGTTCTGTTTCAAACGCATAAAGTAAACAGATGCTCAATCAATTAGTGCGACCTAAACATGATACTACATGGCATGCTTTTATGCATATGCAACACCTAACATAAAATGCAACAACAGGCATGAATGTCCAACCTGAGTAAGCCCCCTAGGGAACTTACCTGAAGATGCAGAACAGCAATATAACACAAGCAAGGGCCCAAATGCAAGTCCAAAGCAATCCAAAAGCGATACACACCTATCATCAAGTCACTTCCGTAAGCTACCAGACCAACATTCACACACACGAAACCCAAGTTCTCAACATCTTTAAAACCACTCGACGGTAAAACCATTTTCCGAAGCCTTTCCGACATGATTGACATCAACCAGAACCATTTAAATCAAAACCATCGATAAATCTCACGAAAATATTTCTCAAATCATAATTGGCCAAAATCCATTTATAAACATTAAATCTTTAATCAACCTGTAAATTTATACCATTTAAGATAATTATAATATTCAAATAATTTAGCACATACTAACCATATATTCTCAAAACAATAACCATAAATACAATCATAACCCAAAATCTATTTTTATCAAAATATTCCGGCATTCTTATTTCGAAACCTGAACCCTTTTTAGATAATTTAACAAAATATTTATCTAAAATATACACCAAGATAAACCCATCTTTATAAATCACATATTTAAATCAACACAATTATCCCAAATAATTTTATCTCCAAACACCTTTATAATAATTTCATAAATTTATTTTCATAAAATCAGGTTTATCAAAAATATTAACTGTAATAATAATAACCAACAATAATAATAATTATTAATAATCTACTAACAACTAACCATATAACAAAAGATGACAGGTAATCAACAAAACAAAACCTTATAATACACCCAAGAGAAGAATCTGGCCGGCCCAAACAAAAGAAGAAAAGGAAAGGCCCAAACTAAACTCTCCCAGCCCCAACCCGGTTTCCAGGCCCGACCCGAGTCCAGAAAAAAGAAAACAAAAGGGAACCCAAATAATTTAACCCGAAACCCTTAACCCGATTCTCAAACCCGGATCCGAGACACAAGGCCCAGCAAAATAGGCCCAATAGAAAAGAAAGGAGAGACTCGCCTCAACCTCATCTCAGAACAACATTCGGCTACGACGGAGAAATGAAGCGGAGAGAAGGAGGAAGAAATCCAGGTTCCGGCGGCGGCCTTTCGGCCTGAGATTCACCGACCCCTACCGAAGACCAATCCCGACCCCGTTACACACGGAAATAGCAAAGCGAAAGCAAGGAGAAAGGAGGAGGAATCTCACCGAGTTTTGGAGTCTTCGCCGGAAAACTGGGCATCGAGCTCGAGCTTGGTTCGCCGGAGTGCTCGATCCGGCCTCGTCGGAGTCGGAATCAACGAGCTTGGCCTAGGACGGCGACAGGATGTCAAAAGGTGGATTTTTATCGAGCTTGAGAGCGGAAGGAGGGGAGGAAGTCGCTTACCGCAGCTCCATCGGGAAACAGGGGAGATGTCCTCGGGAAAAACGACGTCGGCAACTCCACGGTCTTCTCCTGGTAGCGTCGGAGGATCTTCTGTGGCTACGGATCGAACCCGGGAGAAGGAGGAACAGAAAGCTTCGCGGCGGGGACAGGGACAGCGCTCGTGAGTGCTCGGAAGGGTGCTCGGCAACTGCGCTCGGGGAGGTGCTGATCAGTGACCATAGGACGGAAAGGAGAGGGCAGTGGTTTCCTGGATGCTGCGGCTACGGCTCGTCGAGAGACAGAGGAGGGTGGAGACTCGGTTGAAGGGTGCTCGACAGAAACAGACAGGAGATGGCGGAGGTGGTTTGCAGGGGAGGCTTCTGAGAGTGAAAAGAGGGAGAGAGGAGGGAGGGTTTTGGATAAGGATTCACTAGAAGGAAGGATGGTGATGTATAGCAGTTGTTACAGCCTGGAGCAAAGCTACTGTCTTTGGTGTAAGAGGAAAACGCCAACGAGGGAGGAGAAAAGAAGAAAAATAATTAAATAAATCATCCCCATAAATCCCAACTCAAAATTATTCGGAAATGAATCTCAAAACCCGCTCTTTCGACGTCATCCCGACTCAACTTAAAAGATTTTCAAATTTCAAATCCGAGGTTAATAATGAACTCCGAATACTATACTCAATTTCCGCATAAGCACGCGGAATAAAACATATTTTAAATTTTAATTTATTAATGTCGGAACTTGTTTTAAGGATTTCAATTTCGATTTAGGAAATTAAGGACGAGTTTTTCTTGAAATATCCGAATTTTTATTTTATTTTATCTTATTATTATTTTTTTCGACTTAAATCCATTTATATTATTTATTGAAATTTATTATTTAAAAATCCGGGCCTTTACATCATCCACCTCTAAAAACAAGTCTCGTCCCCGAGACTAAAACCAAAATAAAGTAGGGGATGAAGTTTGAAATTGATGAGTCCAAGGACCAGGTCTAGAATCTTGTATTCATCTCGGTTGCGTCTTCCGGGATTCTCACAACATCCTAGCCACGGTCGTGACATCTCCAATTGGCCTTGACAAGTATGCGATAAGCGCCCCTATCGCATCCTCGCTTCGACTTTTCGGAAGTGTCACAACTCTAAAAGTCCTACAATATCATCACTAGGTCTTAGCAAACACCCTATAGGCGCCCTCATAAAGTGCATGTATCCACTTCGTGAAGTATCATAGAGTTGCCCGGGTTTGAAAAGTTTCTAAAGGGATTCCATAATTTGAAAATAAGGATTAACCGCAAAATCGTTGAAATTCTCGGTATCGTTCATTCTTTTACAATCCAAGTTGGTCCTTTTTCAAAATCGTTCAAAATCTTCAAATCCAACGTCTAATTAAGCAACCTTACACCAAAACAAGTCAAATCCTTTCAAATCAATATTTCGCAAAAGGGGAGGTCAAACAATATATCAATCATCGTATGTCAACATATTCCCCAAACATCATCTTAACTCATCATAATGCCATATAACGATCATTTAGAATCTGGTATCACTATCTTATATATACAAATCATATTCATCCTTTACATATTTATAATCATGCTTCCCAACTATATAATACAACATCATGATTACCACCACATACTATAACATCATGCTTTCACACAATAACACTTTATTGTCTCATGTATCATATCACAACACATCCTATCATGCTTCCAAAATAATATAACAAGATAGCAAGCATCAATATATCATGATAACATTTCCACTATCAATTAGATTTCAACATGTAGTGTCATTCCATATCAGGTCTTATCATGTTCGGTATCTAACATCATGTCAGCAGATATAAATAAATCACATAATAAAGAAATCCTCACATCATACCAGTCAAAATAAACTCAATCCCCACTCGCCCATCTCCACACTCAAGCCAAGACTAATCTTCTTCTAGACTCACCAACGTCAACTCGGACAAAATCCCCCCCCCCCCCCCCCCCCCCCCGACAAAGAAATCCCAATCCATCTCGATGCTCAAACCTCGCCCTCATTCCACCAAACTCTCACACACACCATCCACCTCTAAGAATCCAACTCCTATCTCTAACTCCACAGCCGAGTACCCTCTCATACTATATCCTCAATTCTCTTAAGGTCATTTCTTACACTTTCCCCACTTCCCAAGGTATCACAAGTATCATGCCCCGTTAGTCACACCTTTTCTAGAAATTTCCTCAATCACCGCCCCAAAATTCTTTCACCCCTCTCCAACCACGCTACCAAATGACCTCACTCACAGGTTTAAGGAAGAAGCAATTATGAAAATTATCAACATAAGGTCTACATCATATCAACTAGCATTTATAACCATAGCATCATGAGTTCATAATCAATTATTGCAACTATGTCAACAAGTCTCAATTTACCATCATGCTCAATCATTATTACAAATCATCATATATGCACATAATCAAGTCAAGATAGCAAGTTGCATCATAACCTCAGAAGATAAACAGTTCATGTTTTCAGCATTTGCAGTTCATACTTTTATAGGTACAATAATTTAGATCATGCTTAACAACTCAGAGTATCAACACATCAAGACATTATGGCACATTAGAACTATAAAGCATCAAATCATATCATCATGGACAACAGACAATCAGGCAACAGTCATCACCAAGTCAGCACATCAACACGTAAGTCCCATCGCCGGGTCAGTGTCATATCATCGACAAATTCAGAAGGATTAGCAATTCGAACGAAGAACACTCCCACCGACAAGTTATATCGTACTCGGTAACCGCAATCCACAAAACGTGCTCGTCCTGCCGACAATGTTGATCCTGAGGTCCGTGGGTTATGGGCCCACGCTTCCTTTGCGCTCTCCATCGCTAACTAACTTCTTGTTTCCTTTTTCACGCGGTCGCTTGTCCAAGTATCGCAGAGGAGTCTAAGTTAGCAGAGATGGGGAGTGACAGGGACGGGAACCCAATGTCGACTTCGGAAATACAGACCAGGGCTAAAAGGATGACAAGACTGGAGACAAGACTCTGACCTGAGAATAGCAATGATGCCCTTATGGAAGTCGGTGAGGTTATAATTTGTGACAAGTAGCAAGAGTTCATCACAAGCAAATCAACCATATCAATCCACACTAACATGTACCTATCTCAAGGAACAACGACATACATGCACATTCCTAAAGACACGATTGAGTCCTACACCGATGCTTGCGAAGCAAAATAGCAATCTATTATTCCATGAACGCCATGACGTCTAGTAGTCTTAAGCGAGATATGCAGGATTTAGCAACCAGAGGAAGTATCACATATACGGACAATGCTTGAGCAAGATATAGACACTAACAAGTGAGGTCAATATAGCCTGGTGAGGTATAACTAGATTACGCGTTGTACGAGAACACATAGGGACATTATAGTAACTATCACCTATGGCAACAATGATCACGTGATAGTTCAAGGATGGCATGTAATTATACGACGAGATGCATTTAGAAGGCATAGTCCTACATGATACTAACGACACATGATGTGATACAAGCAGGGTCATGAGTCATTAAAAGGGGTTCACATAATATTTAAGAACATGAGGCATTATCAAAAGTAAGGAGAAGGGCATCATGGGTGACATATTATAATCATGCTAGGAATGAACCATCGTAAGGCATATAAAATGATACTATCACATTGTGGAACAAGTACAACATGTAATCATTTAACGACTCATATTGGAAAGTAGAAGCTCTACAAGATACTACTAGCACATATCAAAACGTGACTGCAATCAAGGCAATTCGACTAGATTCATTCTAACATTCATGCATCATGTGTATGCGAATTTACAATGTAATGTGGTGTGTGACCATGCGAGGTGCCAAAGCATCCATCTATGCAAGCACAATAGGATATCCTAGAGAAATATGGGAACACTACCGAGCGACGACATGTAAACACGCTATGATTTACCATCACGAAAAGCAAGTCGATCATCGATTTCAGCATCAGTTTAATCAGGATGAGTAAAACACTTTAAGAAGAGGGAAGAAACACACTATCAAGGACCTAACCCGAGAGGGAATTAGCAATATTGTAGACAAATATAAATTCACACAAGTCACAACCAAGGGTCCTACACTACACTAATGGCTCAACATAACATGCTATACATATAAACATTTAATTGATAATTACAACGGTATGCAAGAGATCAATCACTCATATTCCGACGATATAGAAGCATGTGGGCAAGTGTAGCGGTGTATAATACGAATCTAGTAATGGGACAATATAGCTAGAATACGGGGACATGAGTTCAAATCAACACATAACACGATAAAACATGCATTCATCAAGACTCAATTATACCACATACTCTCCATCCAAAACACGTAATCATACACCAATATTAACTTGCAAGATCATCAACGATAGTCAATTTAACGAATACAAAATAGATGGGCATGCTACAGATTCTCATCACAAAGGATTAATAAGCATTGACACATCATCATCTAGCATGTTAAGGAGATCATTCCCAGGAAATTGTACAGAGAAGAGTTTATTACACTATCATGAACCTAATCCATAAGGAAATAACGATCATGTAGATTCATATTATATGCGCCATGCTCCCAATCATTCATACAATCAATAAGCCAAGTAAACGTGCTATAACAACATACATTCATTATAGAAGGCAAGACACAACACGAGACATGAGCAATGTGACTAACCACATTGTGAGCTTAAACAGTAAAATCATGACAGAAAGCAAGGCATAACTTGAGCATCTTTTACTAATGATCATTTGCAAGGCACATGCAGGAGATTACAGGATTATGTCATGCAATTCAGAGAGAGTCACCATTACAACCGAACAGAGATTCCTAAGGGCATCCACTGACTTTTCCCAACCCACTCATCACCCTTGCTTCCCGTGGGACTCTGCTATTACTATTTGTGTCAAGAAAACACTGGTTGATTGTCATAAGAATCGAGAAAGACAGCCCTAGAAACACTTTGCTTTTGACTCAAAATGACATTAAGAACTACCTTACAACACTCACTCAGACAACCTTCATATACACACATGATTCCGACACAATGTATTTATAACCAACCCGATTCCCATGAAAGATACTGACATCCGGGAGAAGGACTCGATAAGACCCTCAAGGGTTTAGCATAGTGGAACGGGCTATTTCACACAAACTGGGCTTGATCATATAGAATTAAAGGTACTCCCGCTATCTCGTTTGCATAGACAAGTCAGTATACATTTCATTGTTAGGGCATCCAAATCAAATCTCTAGCATAGCAAGCACTCAGCATCGAATCAGTTAATAACACTCATAATAATTCCTTGGAAACTTCTAGACCCATCTGTAAAGAGCAAGCTAGTATTTTGCCTACTGTTCCCAACTATACCCAATAGGGGTGGTCTATCGCCTATACTACCCACTTGTATCCCTGTTGGTCGGTTTTCCTCTTTTATTACAAGTCAAGTTCATTATTTAGTCCAATTTCGGTTAGGCATCTTAAGTTCATTTTGCCCCTTTAAAACACTTCGAAATCCTTTGAAATTATGGGCGGTTTTCCAAAACATACACTCGACCCTTTTGTACCCGAATTGCACAACCTCAGCTCTGATACCATCTTTGTAACGGCCCAGAATTATGATTTCCGGGTTACGTTTCAAGGGATGAAAACCCTTGTTCGGATCTTGCAATCCAGGTACAGGTCGAGGTTTCAAACTCATTTCAAAGGTCAGTAATAAAGAGGGATTTCAAACCCTAAAGTATCGTAGGGCCGTTGGGTACCCTTAACATGTCCTAAGACTATGTCGTGAAATCCAATTCAAATGAAATAAAGCGGAAGCAAAGTTAAGATACAAATGACACAACAGAATCGGGTCAAAACCAAATCATAAAAAAGTGATTACCATTTGCCAAGTTAGAATATTAGTCAGGTTCTTTGATTCGCCCAAGGGTTTCCCGTCACATAAGCATGGAGCAAACAAGATCTGCAGAAATAACTTTAAAAGAAGAACGGGGAAAGGAGTCAGATCGAGCCACTCATGCGGGACCGGCAGTCCTCGCTGAGGCCACATAGTATGTGCTATACCTAATAAAGATGCTCTAATGCAGTACGAAATTCAAACACACTAGCATGCTCCTACTTCATAATAATGTGCAGAAATACTGTAAAGGGGCCCAAGACAATGCCAAGTGGCATATCCCTCTCCTACCTCCACCCCTTCCGATAGGTGGAGACTGGCCAGCTCGTGAATGCATTCATTCATAATCGGGGGGCACGCATGCCTAACCCGCTCAACAATAAAGCCCGCAGGCATAATATAAGGAAGTCATGACTCGATTGACTCAGGGTACCCGATGAGGCTGGGCTACCCTATGACCCTAGCAAAGACTCTAAGACTATCACAGATAACGTCCGTTCTGTTTCAAACGCATAAAGTAAACAGATGCTCAATCAATTAGTGCAACCTAAACATGATACTACATGGCATGCTTTTATGCATATGCAACACCTAACATAAAATGCAACAACAAGAATGAATGTCCAACCTGAGTAAGCCCCCTAGGGAACTTACCTGAAGATGCAGAACAACAATATAACACAAGCAAGGGCCCAAATACAAGTCCAAAGCAATCCAAAAGCGATACACACCTATCATCAAGTCACTTCCATAAGCTATCAGACCAACATTCACACACACGAAACCCAAGTTCTCAACATCTTTAAAACCACTCGACGGTAAAACCATTTTCCGAAGCCTTTCCGACATGATTGACATCAACCAGAACCATTTAAATCAAAACCATCGATAAATCTCACGAAAATATTTCTCAAATCATAATTGGCCAAAATCCATTTATAAACATTAAATCTTTAATCAACCTGTAAATTTATACCATTTAAGATAATTATAATATTCAAATAATTTAGCACTTACTAACCATATATTCTCAAAACAATAACCATAAATACAATCATAACCCAAAATCTATTTTTATCAAAATATTCCGGCATTCTTATTTCGAAACCTGAACCCTTCTTAGATAATTTAACAAAATATTTATCTAAAATATACACATCTAAAATATACACCAAGATAAACCCATCTTTATAAATCACATATTTAAATCAACACACTTATCCCAAATAATTTTATCTCCAAACACCTTTATAATAATTTCGTAAATTTATTTTCATAAAATCAGGTTTATCAAAAATATTAACTGTAATAATAATAACCAACAATAATAATAATTATTAATAATCTACTAACAACTAACCATATAACAAAAGATGATAGGTAATCAACAAAACAAAACCTTATAATACACCCAAGAGAAGAATCTGGCCGACCCAAACAAAAGAAGAAAAGGAAAGGCCCAATCTAAACTCTCCCAGCCCCAACCCGGTTTCCAGGCCCGACCCGAGTCCAGAAAAAAGAAAACAAAAGGGAACCCAAATAATTTAACCCGAAACCCTTAACCCGATTCTCAAACCCGGATCCGAGACACAAGGCCCAGCAAAATAGGCCCAATAGAAAAGAAAGGAGAGACTCGCCTCAACCTCATCTCAGAACAACATTCGGCTACGACGGAGAAATGAAGCGGAGAGAAGGAGGAAGAAATCTAGGTTCCGGCGGCGGCCTTTCGGCCTGAGATTCACCCACCCCTACCGAAGACCAATCCCGACCCCGTTATATACGGAAATAGCGAAGCGAAAGCAAGGAGAAAGGAGGAGGAATCTCACCGAGTTTTGGAGTCTTCGCCGGAAAACTGGGCATCGAGCTCGAGCTTGGTTCGCCGGAGTGCTCGATCCGGCCTCGTCGGAGTCGGAATCAACGACCTTGGCCTAGGACGGCGACAGGATGTCAAAAGGTGGATTTTTATCGAGCTTGAGAGCGGAAGGAGGGGAGGAAGTCGCTTACCGCAGCTCCATCGGGAAACAGGGGAGATGTCCTCGGGAAAAACGACGTCGGCAACTCCAGGGTCTTCTCCTAGTGGCGTCGGAGGATCTTCTGTGGCTGCGGATCGAACCCGGAAGAAGGAGGAACAGAAAGCTTCGCGGCGGGGACAGGGACAGCGCTCGTGAGTGCTCGGAAGGGTGCTCGGCAACTGCGCTCGGGGAGGTGCTGATCAGTGACCATAGGACGGAAAGGAGAGGGCAGTGGTTTCCTGGATGCTGCGGCTACGGCTCGTCGAGAGACAGAGGAGGGCGGAGACTCGGTTGAAGGGTGCTCGGCAGAAACAGACAGGAGATGGCGGAGGTGGTTTGCAGGGGAGGCTTCTGAGAGTGAAAAGAGGGAGAGAGGAGGGAGGGTTTTGGATAAGGATTCACCAGAAGGAAGGATGGTGATGTATAGGAGTTGTTACAGCCTGGAGCAAAGCTGCTGTCTCTGGTATAAGAGGAAAACGCCAACGAGGGAGGAGAAAAGAAGAAAAATAATTAAATAAATCGTCCCCATAAATCCCAACTCAAAATTATTCGGAAATGAATCTCAAAACCCGCTCTTTCGACGTCATCCCGACTCGACTTAAAAGATTTTCAAATTTCAAATCCGAGGTTAATAATGAACTCCGAATACTATACTCAATCTCCGCATAAGCACGCGGAATAAAACATATTTTAAATTTTAATTTATTAATGCCGGAACTTGTTTTAAGGATTTCAATTTCGATTTAGGAAATTAAGGACGAGTTTTTCTTGAAATATCCGAATTTTTATTTTATTTTATCTTTTTTTTTTTCGACTTAAATCCATTTATATTATTTATTGAAATTTATTATTTAAAAATCCGGGCCTTTACAACGCTTCACTAAAACAAATCGTTTGAAGGCTGTATTTATCGGATCAGGGCGTACTTACACTTGTTGGAAAGAGGATTCGAAGACCTACAACTGTCATGTTTACGACTTTTCCAAATTCGGCCTAGAAAACAGTGGAATCTGGACGTCAAATGTGGCTGCTGGATGTAACTCGGTTTGGGCAAAAGAACTTGGCCGAGTTGTATGTGTTTCACCGGAGTTTATGGGCAAAGTGCTGAATGCTGAATTGTGGGCCACATGTTTGGGCCTATTGGATGTTAGTTTTGGAATTCATTTGACATATTAGGATTAGAATTATTATTATTATGAGGATTTTAATTATTAGGAAGTGGAAAGGAGAACAACTAGGGTTTGGTACGTAGCTTTAGGGAGGCTTCTTGTGATTTATTTTTCAACCATGAACAACTAGACTTCTTGCTTGGGGAAATTAATCAAAGCTTCATGTTTTCTATTTCATTGTGAGATTTCTTTTCTTAATACTTCTCTTTGAATATTATCAATTCTTTGCGCTGATTGTTTAGGGTTGTCGTGAATTTCCGTTAGTCTGATCAACTAATGCCTTTTCATGATAATCTATAGCTAGATATAGGTAATTTCTGGTTGAATTATCTATATTCTTGAGTAGCAAAATATAAATCTCTGAAACTGGTTGATTTAGGGATTTGTATGAAGAATTGATTTGCAATTGATGCAATAACTGGTTGTGCGTGTCGATTGCCTTTGTTGATTTCCTTTAGACTTCATCAATTGTTGAATTGAATCTTGATAGTTTTTAGGATTGTTTGATAATTAGGGGTTTTAGGGTTTGGTTGTCCCGTTAATGAAATTTCATAAGGAATTGGATTCAAAAGACCTAGTCTTTCCACAACAAAGTATTCAAGAGGCAGTTATCTGTTTGATTTCAATGATCAATGAATAAAACCTGAGTGCTAAGATTGATTGACCTGAGCTATTCTCTTATATTCATTTATTCAATCTGTTCTATTTTATTGATTTGTTTACTTTTGCATTCTCAGTTAGTTTACTCCATCAAAATCCCCCCTTTGTGTTTCTTGTTCTTGCTGACACATTCTGACTTGCATATGAATCGTTGACTCTCTGTGGGCTCGACCCGTACTTGCCAAGCTACATTAGTTAGGATAGTCGGATTTATTTGATAGGATTTGAGGGGATTGAAAATCCTCTGTCAAATTTGGCGCCGTTGCCGGGGAGTCAAGTTGTTATTTGTGTGTTTTTCTTGTGTGTTAATTTAGCTACTAACTTTTGTTGTGAACCTATCTTACGGTTCACAATACATGTGCTACTAACCTTTTAAAATATTGAGGTTATCGCAGTTCGAAGGTGAGAACTTTCACCTATATCTCACTAGGTTGCAGAGATGTGTGGACATCCGCAATGAGCGGGGTTTCCACGATAGTTTGCGAGATATGGTGGTCTGCGTTATAGAGGGGATGGCTGCTGAGACAAAGGCGCGTGCTATGTACATGAGCGGAGGAAATCTAGCACGGTTAGGTTTGGTGGGAATTTGGGATCTTATCTGCTACACGGGTCATCAGGCCTTGCAGGAAGGGTCCTTTGCGCTGGAACCTCAACCAATGGATTACTTCAACGCACGTTTGGAGGATCTATCCAAGGCCTCTTATGAGGAGAATGAGAAATTGTGTCAGCAGATCGTGGAACTAGATGAACGAGTGCACCGAATGGTCCAAGTGGGGAATAAGATTCTAGCATGTGAAGCGAGTGAACTACCGTCTCAACCGGTGGTTAACCCGATAAGAGCCTCACCACGAACACCCTAAGGAGTGGCAAGGACCTGTTTGTTACACCCGAGGGAAGCTCAGAAAGTCATGAAGATGTAAGTGAGTGTGTGCTTCATATTCCTCCCTCATCGAGTTCATCCGAGTCTACTCCGCTACCTCCCCTACCCTTGAGCTATGAGCATGACAATGTTTTGGCGGAGGAGGATATGTTCGCAGATGATGACAGTTTCTTCAGCGATGAAGAGGAGAGTACAATGCTTCTTGACACGGAGTATCATGAGTCGACGCATGAGATTCCATGTGATTTGTTGTCTCCTTTGCTCGATGAGATTGTTTCGAGCTCGCCTATCAAAGATCCATGTCCGGAGCTAATTTATGTGGCTCCTGAGCAAAGAATTGATATCTTTTGCAATGGTGAGAAGTTCGGTGATTATGTCGATCCTTGGGCTCATTATTTCGACATACCACCAATGGAACTGAATTGGTGGTTCTACATACCGACGACGGAGATTCACACTCGGACATATGAGGAGTTGAGAACATATTTTGACTTCAACTTGTTCATATGTAGTGCCCGCATACCTAGATGGTGTGCACAAGAGTTTGATTTGCTGCTGAGGGCACTGACGATGTCCGAGTGAGTCTTAAATGGATAACCAAAACGTCGAGTCTATGGCGGTAACCAATGACGCTTCTTGGGAGGCAACCCAAGGTGAGTAGATTAGTTTTGCATATTTCATAATTTTTTTTTAGGTTCTCAAATTCTCTTTCAATTCCAAAAAAAAAAAAAAAAAGGTGTCCAAATCATGAGAATTACAGTAGGAAACTCGGGTAATAAACTCGATCGAGTTTTAAAGCCAAACCCGAGTAAGAAACAGGTATCCAAAATAGAACTCGCGTGGGCTAATATAACTCGGTCGAGTTTTTAAAGCACACCCGAGTTATATAGCGTCTTCAAAAAAAAAAAAAAAGAAGGGACACGTCTTGCCAGTCCTCCCCCGAGCGAAGTTCTTCACCAGCGGCCTTGCCTCCCACTCCCGAGGATCCCATCGCCGACCTCACCAGCAGCCGCCAACGCGAGCCTCCCTCCGACCAGCAGGCATCCCGACGAGTCCCGTAGCGCTCACGCCTCTGTCCCGGAGCCCTCACACCTCACCCGAATTCCTTTCCCCTTTCTCTCCCATCCACCAGTCCATCCGAGCCACCAGTGCACCGCCTCCCCGAGTTCTCCAGCCACTGCCGCCATTAGACCACCGCCGACCTCGGCCACCCACGCCGGCCAGTCTCCGATCAGCACCTTCCTTTTCTTTCTCTCCTCCATTGAAGGGGTTGAGGTGAGTTTTCAAAATCCCCAAATTCTAGGTTTTTACAAATTTGTTAATTTGTGGAATTTAGAAGTTGTTTTGATGAGATTAAAGCTTATTTGCATTAAATTTGTTGGTGGACTTAGATTGATTGAGAGGTTTTGGCTTGGATTGAGAATCATGTGCTTAATTGTGAAATTGCAAATTTGGAAATTATGGAGTGCTGGGCATTTGAATTGATCTTGATTTTTGATATTAAACTTGATAAGAGTTTCTTGTTGAGTTTGTTGATTTTAGTTTTGATCAATTATGCTTAATTGTTATCAATTTGCAAATTGTTAAGGTTTGTGGCTTTAGTTGTGTGTTGTTGTGAGTGGTTTAACACCATCAATCATTATTGTGAGTTGTCCTTGCTGGGACAACAATTTTTTTCTTGTTGGTGTGGCATTGTCTCTTGTTTGTAAAGATTAGATTGTGGTGTCTCCTTGAGGTCGAGAAGAGAAAGAATGTTGGCTCACCTTACTCGATCTTGTGCTTGAATTCATCACCTCCGCTTGATATGTAGATGACTCCGTAAGTATTCTTCTCCTTTTATTTTATTTTTCACATTGAGGACAATGTGTGAATTAAGTGTGGGGGAGGGAACATTTACATGTTTGCATTTAGGTTGCATTGTATATATTTCTTTCTTGTTTTTGCATCTCATGGTTATTATTCTTAGTCTTGCATATTATAAAAAAAAACAGAAAAATCATATAAAAAAAAATCAACATGCATGACGTTTTAGATTTAGGATCTTTCAGATAACCCCATATGTACCACTTGTCTTCTTAATCTAATTATAAGTCCCATGATATGCTTGAATTGTTGATCTCCGTCGAGTTTGTTTGATCTATGGGAGCATGAGATAATGGATTGATTGAGCATGTATAACTCTTAGATTTTAGGTTGCATTGAAATCCAACAAAAATCTACCTTGTGAGTTTATTTTGGCCTTATTGGGACTGTACTTTATTGATGTCCTTTTGCTTCTTGTGTGTGACACTCTCCAATGTGACTACCTCTGAGAATTGAGATTGATATCTATTTCAAGGCCGTATATTTTGATTATTAGTTGTGATTTTCATGTGATTGAGGCAATGTTTTGTTAGCCATATTTTACTCTGTATCTACCTGTATATACTATCCTCTGCTTAGCCCATTTTTGTTAGCTCCAAAAAATGTCTTTTAACCGATTTTAACCTTACCCTGTTCGGGAATTAGGAAGAAGATTGGTGAAAATGTGTATTAGTGGAGTATTTTGAGCATTTTGAAGTTATGTATGGGTGGTGTATTCTTCTTGAGCTTCATATGGATGATTATTGCGCTTAATACTCGGGGCCTAAGGAGGATAAAATTCACTTAGGAGTAAAAGTCGAGGAAAATTCATAAAAGAAAAAAAAAAGCAAGAAAAGAGAAGAAGAAAAATCATTGAAAAATCAAGAGAGAAAAGAATTAACAAAGAGTGAGTTGGTTTACAAGAGTTGTGCTAAGTTTTTATTTGTGGATGGAGTTAAAGTTTGAATTATTTTGGTTGAAGAAATGTTTGGTTGTGAGTGTTTTTTCGGTTGTAGTTGAGATCTCTTTTTCCCGGATTTTTAGCACCACAAAGTCTAAATCTTTCCCTACCTTGATGTTCTTACCAAAGCCCCATTACAACCCTTGCAAGACCTCATGGTGATTATTGCTTGTAATGTCACTCACGGTGGAGATTGTGATGTAGATTTCAATTTTTTTGTAGCTTAGTTGCATTGGATTGAGTTTGAGCGGAATTGAATAAGCCTAAACACAAGAGTGTTAGAGTGAAACACTTTATATACCAGGTGAGGTTGGATTGAAATGTGCCTAAGCTTTTGAGTTGCCCAAATACATGTGATGATGTTGATTATTGTCTTGTGTCTCCTACTTGGTTTTGGATTGTATGTTGACGAGGTGAGTGCATGAAGAGTGTATTTGTGGGATGTTTAATTGGATTAGTTTTGTTTTCTTGAGGACAAGAAAGGTTTAAGTGTGGGGGTGTTTGATAAGACACATTTAGATAGTGTTAACATATTGCATTTAGATAGATTTAGATATAATAAAGTGCATGAGTTAGAGTAGTTTTCATGTTTTCATTATGTTTCAATTAGAGTCGGAATCTACGAGATTTGTGCATGATTTCAGGTGATTGTAAAGAGGTGAAGCTAAGATCGAGCCAATGTTGGAATATTGAACGAAAATAGAAGAGCATGAGAGCTGAGGAGAGGAGCTAAACATGTAAAGGATTGGAGCTGTCCAAGCTGGCGACGCTTCACTAAAACGAGTCGTTTGAAGGCTGTATTTATCGGAACGGGGCGTACTTATATTTGTTGGAAAGAGGATTCGAAGACCTACAACTGTCGTGTTTACGACTTTTCCAAATTCGGCCTAGAAAACAGTGGAATCTGGACGTCAAATGTGGATGCTGGATGTAACTCGGTTTGGGCAAAAGAACTTGGCCGAGTTGTTTGTGTTTCACCGGAGTTTATGGGTAAAGTGCTGAATGCTGAATTGTGGGCCACATGTTTGGGCCTATTGGATGTTAGTTTTGGAATTCATTTGACATATTAGGATTAGAATTATTATTATTATTATGAGGATTTTGATTATTAGGAGGTGGAAAGGAGAACAACTAGGGTTTGGTACGTAGCTTTAGGGAGGCTTCTTGTGATTTCTTTTTCAACCATGAACAACTAGACTCCTTGCTTAGGGAAATTAATCAAAGCTTCAGGTTTTCTATTTCATTGTGAGATTTCTTTTCTTAATACTCGTCTTTGAATATTATCAATTCTTTGCGCTGATTGTTTAGGGTTTTCGTGAATTTCCGTTAGTCTGATCAACTAATGCCTTTTCATGATAATCTGTAGCTAGGTATAGGTAATTTCTGGTTGAATTATCTATATTCTTGAGTAGCAAAATATAAATCTCTGAAACTAGTTGATTTAGGGATTTGTATGAAGAATTGATTTTCAATTGATGCAATAACTGGTTGTGCGTGTCGATTGCCTTTGTTGATTTCCTTTAGACTTCATCAATTGTTGAATTGAATCTTGATAGTTTCAGGATAGTTTGATAATTAGGGTTTTCAGGGTCTGGTTGTCCTGTTAACTAGTCTTTCCACAACAAAGTATTCAAGAGGAAGTTATCTGTTTGATTTCAATGATCAATGAATAAAACCTGAGTGCTAATATTGATTGACCTGAGCTATTCTCTTATATTCATTCATTCAATCTGTTCTATTTTATTGATTTGTTTACTTTTGCATTCTTATTTAGTTTACTCCATCAAAATCCCCCATTTGTGTTTCTTGTTCTTGGTGACACATTCTGACTTGCATACGAATCGTTGACTCTCTCTGTGGGCTCGACCCGTACTTGCCAAGCTACATTAGTTAGGTTAGGCGGATTTATTTGATAGGATTTAAGGCGACTGAAAATCCTCTGTCAAAACCATCCATTTTTATCCGGCCACCAGTACATTCTGTCTTGTATTTTATTTTTAGGTAAGGGTATGTCAGCTATTTGCTTAGCCGTATCAGTAGGCAAAACTAGTTTAAGTTTATCTAAACTCCATTATCCATTAATAATGTATTGATCAACCGTTTCTTCTACATTGTTCCTTCCTGGTACTGTGCACTGGCTTTGTATGTCATTAACTGGAGCCCATTTGTCTTTCCAGAACTTTATGGTTTTTCAATCCCGGCCCCTACTGCCCAGGCTAGACCGTTCTTAAATGGCTTAATTAGTTTTCTTAGCTGAGTCCATTGCCAAGAGGCGTTACCTCTCTTCTCAAATTCTAGCAAATTTGTTGATTTTAGGTACTTATATTTAATAATTTTGACCCAACTGTTATCCGGCTCTACAATGATTTTCCATAGAAGCTTCATTTGAAGCACTTCATTCAAGTCCTTGGATTTTCTAAGTCTCATACCACCTTTGGATTTTGCTCGACAGACTTTATCCCAGCTTATTAGGGGTTTGTATTGAAGGTCTTTATTCTAGAAGAATGTTCTGTTTATCTTGTCTAGGTTCGAGAGTATTGAGACTGGGAGCATAAACTTTGCATGGAATATAGGGGTTTGGAGGCTAGATTTGAATTGATTAAAACTGACCTTCCATGTTGAGATAGAGCATCAGCTTTCCACTTAGTCAGCTGGCTTGTTGTTTTGCCAATGATTTCCTCAAACGTAGTTTTATTTACTCTTCCATTCACAATAGGACATCCCAAATATTTATCCAGCTTAATTTGTCTAGAGATGTTTAGGCAACCCTCCAACACATGTATCCTAGTATCTAGAATGCTAGAAGAACCTTGGAAAGCTGATTTGTGGTAGTTGACCTTTTGCCCTGATATGTGACATTACTCATCAATAATAGTTTTTACTTTGCCACATGCTGTTGAATTTCCTTTAGAGAAAATAATAATGTCATCCGCGAATGCTAGAAAGGGAATTTTAGATCTTGAGTGGCTAAATCAGAATCCAATGCCGGACTGATCCAAATTGGATTCTCAACTCAGCTGTCGAGCCAACACTTCCGCACCTAGGATAAACAAAAACGGAGAGAGAGGATCTCCCTGTCTGATGCCTCTTGTTGGTCTAAATAATTATGTTGGGCCATTATCGACTAAAACGTAGAAAGACACCGTTGTTACGCATTCCATGATTAAATCAATAAATTTTATTATCGAAGCCAAATTTCTTCATTACCGATTCTCTGAAGTGCCAATCTACAATGTCATATGCTTTTTCCATATCTAACTTCATAGCTAGCCAACCTTCCGAGCCCTTGCGAGTTTTGAAAGAGTGAAAAATCTCATGGGCTATGAGGATATTATCTTGAGTAGCTCTATCAGAAACAAAGGACCCTTCAAAAGGATGCATTAGTTTTCCTATAACCTTTTTTAGACGCTCCATAAGAATCTTAGATATTATCTTATATATTGTCGAGCATAGGCTAATGGGTCTGTAGTCTTTAGTTTTTGTTGGGTTATCACATTTAGGAAGTAGGGTGATAAATGTGTGGTTTACTTGCCGGAGTAATTTCCCCGTATGAAAGAAAGACTTAGTGGCTTTAATAACGTCACCGCTAATGATGTCCCAATAAGTTTTGTAGAATTCAACCGTCACCCCATCGGGAACAGGGGATTTATTGGCTCCTAAAGACCAAAATACTTCCTTTATTTCTCCATTAGATGGTTGGTTGCACATGAACCTATTCTCATCCTCAGAAATAGATGGAGAAATAAGCTCAAGGTAGTTATTCAAGAAATTTGTATTGATTGGTTATTTCGAGAATCTTTTGACAAAATCCTTTCTAATTTCAGATCGAATGTTGTGCTCTCCACATATTAGGGTTCCTGAATCAGACGAAATGTTCCTTATAATTTTTCTATTTCTTCTGCCAGAGGCTACACGATGGAAATAGGCTGTGTTAGAATCAACAAACTTGAGATGTTTGGATTTGGCTCTTTGACACCGGTATTCCCTTTGAAACTGGAGTAATTTCTCTTTTTTGGTGATTAATTGTTTTTCTTTCGCTACATTTCTAAAAATGCTTATACTTTGCATCTTGACAAGCTCTCTCTCCACATCCTATACTTTCCTAAAGATGTTATCAAATGTAACTTTGTTCCACTCTTTGGCTTTTTCTTTCAAATTTTTGGTTTTACAAACTAGTCTGAGCATGCCTGATCCCCTATAATCATTTCGCATGACTTGTTTAACAATATTCCGAAAATCCTTTCTTTGAAGCCACATATTTTCAAATTGGTAAGGAGGTGGTCTAAAAGAATGTTCCGTGTTTAGACTTAAAGAAATAGGACAGTGGTCAGAGGATGAAAAGGCACCATCGACAGCTAAGAGATCAGGGAATTCTTGAAGAAACTCATGTTGCACTAGAACCCGGTCAAGTTTCTCATGGATGTTATATTCCTCCTCAACCTTTTTCCTCCAAGCAAATTTGTTACCCGAGTACGAGATCTCTGAAAGTGAACATAGGTTCTTGAATTGAGTTAATCTCGAGAATCTATTATAACTAGTTGTTGCTCCACCCTCCTTTTCATCACTGCAACAAATTTCGTTCATATCCCCCATAACTAAGCATGGGAGGTTCTCCTCACTTATAATTGTTGTAATACTATTCCAGAAAGCTTCATTATCCACCGCATGAGGTGGGGCATATACAAAAAAAATGACACCCATGAAGTTCTTATCTATACACGAATATATAACTCTAATAACTCTTGGCACTATTATTTCCACCTTGATTGATTCGTTAATAAGTGAGTCTCGTTGCTAAGTAAACCGATACCGCCCGATCTGCCATTAGCAATTTACCATATTGATTTATTAAAACCACTCGTTTGCCAAACCTTATCCAGTGGTATTTTGTCAGTTCTGATCTCCGCTATGGCCATAAGCGAGATGTGTTCATTTATTCGTAATACTTTGAGATCTGTCCACATATTAGGTCTTCATAATCCCTTAATGTTCTAGAAGCAGATTTTCATAATAACCGTGTCGAAGTTGTCAGGAAGCTAGGGTATTCAAAGCCTGACAGTGGCCATTGTTTCTTGAAGAGAGCTTTCACTAGAATAGTTTTTGTCAAAATTCCTACCTTACTCCGATCGCTACCACGACATTTATCGTGAAAACTATTTCCCCAAATCTTATTCGTAAATAAGAAATTTTTGGGACTCCAAAATGTGATTGAACATTTATTCAGTTGAGAATTAGTACACTCTAAGTGTACGTGTTTTTCTCCATATAAGAGTCCATACGATATGGTATTGTAGTGTTTCCTAATGCTAATAGAATTCATTTTAATGCTGCGATAAAACGTTAGCCTAAGGGATGGCTTAGCTCGAGTACCTAGTGAGCTGTTAATTGAATGCTCGGTTGAGTTTGGTGGTGTATTTGTGCTACTGAGTGTAGTTCTGATCCAATGATGGTTTCTTGTGTGATAACATGTGTCTGAGAGTGTGTTTAGGTGATTACAGTACACGGTGATCTCTTTGATTTTTTCCCAGCAGTGCATAACGGAGGCTGTAGAGCCAAGCAAGCGGTGTGTGAAGTGATTAGAGGATATGATTATAGAGTTAAACTCACCTTGACGATTGCTCAATATTGACAGACTCCTTAGGGGACTAAGTGATGAGCATAGCCTTTCCAAATAAGCAGAGGCCAAGAGGATTAGTTTATCCATCCAAACAAACACCAAAACTAGGGGTTTGACATCCAAATTATCGTTAAGAGAGTGGTTCCATAGCCTTTTTTGATCTTCTTTATTAATACTTCGCTTCACATTATATCTCCTAATCCCTTGTTCCCAATTGTTATCAAGCAATCCATTTGTGAACTTGCTAATCCAGTCAATAATCTTTTGACACCCATTACAGAAGTAAGTAGAATACAAGTCCTTAAACAGGATGGTGATTATGTGGAGATTTTTATCAATAGTTAACATCCTAAAGTAATAGATTAGAGGGTTCCTTTTGATGATTAATTTGGACAAGTAAGATGCATTATTGGAGTGCTTTATAAAGCTAATTTCATATTGATTATCCATAATATATGCACGTAAACTTGTTCGAGTAGATATATCAATGTTAGGGAGAACACCGCCAGTCAAGAATTTCCTTACATATCTGGCCCTTTTTCGGACCTCCTTCGCTTTTAGAGGATATCCAATAATTGTGGCAAATAGAGATGATTGATTCAGAGCCGATATGTTTTCTTGCACTCTTCCCTGTAGAGCTAGGAGCCTTTCCCTATTGATTGTCCTTCTTTTGAATTTCTTCTCCGAACGTGCCTTCCTGCTGGACACACCAGCTTCTTTACCCTGAAGGACTTGCTCTTTGAGATTATAGCCTTTCAGTTTTTTGGTTTTCTCAATATCCGGGGTAGGATCATCTACCATCAGAGGGCGTTTGCCCTTGTCAGATTCAGTGGGAGCCAAGCTCAGAATACACAAAAGAAGAAAGTTAATCGATGTATGATATGAGAAGAAAAGGAGAGAAAGAAGAAAGAAGATGAGGTGCAAGGAAACACCCCAAGACCCACCATTTATATAGAAGGAGGAGGCGGACCTTCTACGATTGAGGACTGTATAACTCTTCTTCACCCAGCCGAGCAACCCATTCACCCTCATCCCCGGTTCCTTGCAACAGTAACCAAACTCCTCAACATCCCTCTTGCAAATCCAAGAGCCAACAAAAATCGGACTGAACTTTGCACACATAGGGACCGTACACCTCCGATTTGGCCAAGGGAGGGGGGGGGGGGGTCGATTAGACCAAACCCCAACAAACCACCACTTTTCAATCCAAGAATCGTACCACCGAAGGGATAATCTGAAGAAATTAGGGTTAAGAATCCCCTTGTACACTATCAGAGATTTGGGGAAAACGAAAATCACCACTAGAACGGAGCCAGCGCGAGGGTACTGATTAGATAACGCTAACCAAATCAGGGTTAAGGTGGGATTATCCACCAAAATCAGTTGCAAGGAAGGGAAATCATAAAAGGGGTGTACGATTTTGCAGGCACGAGAGAAAGATGGCAAGAAGTTTTTCCACATGGTTTTTTTCTTTGGGGAGATGGGGGGGGGGGGGGGGGGGGAGGGGTTCTGCTTTCCACGCATGAAGCGCGTACTCTTGTGGCCATTGGATTTTTCTTAGTACTCTTGTTCCTTTGGTGCATATGGCTCTTGAAAGAAACTTATTTGCCTTTAAATAATCCAATACATTGTATGAATACATATATTAGTATCTTCGTAAAATGACAGTATGATTGCATCTATATATAAGGTCATGCTTATAAATATAATGTCATTATTCATAGTGGATGGACTATAGTGAAGAGATGGAGGAAGTGCATCGGGGAAAAAAAGAAGAAGAACGTACCATGTCACGACTGCTGAGGAGGATGATGCAACTAGTAGCGAGAACCGTACCCATTGTTCCGTCAGATGGAAGAAATCAACCAGGATCTAACAAAGCGCAACCGGCATCTAATTGAGCGGCTACATGAAGTGGAAGAACGCAACTGGTGTCTAAAGGAGAGCAACCGGGAGCTAACTGAGTGCAACCGGGATCTAACCGAACGCAAACGTCAGATGGGAGAACTCTTCCTTGCATTTGTGAAGAAGTAGGCATGGCCTCCACCTTATGTAATTGTGTATTAATTCATGTAATCTTGTCGTAGGATTTGGTAACAAGGCAACTAGACTGTTCTAACTTAAGGCTTTTATAACGTATTGTAGCTACTATGTCGGTTTCTTGAACATAGCACTTCGGATATCGGTTTGTTGAATTTAGCATTAAGTCAAGTAGGGTTTGTACCATATGATTCATATATAATTGTTGCTTCCAAGTGTGTTATATTTGGGCTACAAAACAATGGGCCATTAAATTTGTAAAGATCAATTGAATAGATTCAGTCCAATTGAACATACCCACGTTTCAGCAGTTGACTAGACGTTGACCTCATTCAAGGGAGCCCTTGGTCGACGAGTTGCTTCAATAATGGCACATTGGAGTTTGTACGGTTGATTGTTACTCGCAATCAACTTTCACAATGAAGTAGATGTTTTGTGGACTATTAGTGACTTTCCTGGTTTAGGGATGCTAGTAGGGTCAGCCACTAAGGGGTATAAAGCATGCCCTACCTATTTGGATGATATCTCATCAACATTTGAATGCGGGAGAATGATTACAAAGGTCACCGCAGATGGCTTACGTTCAACCATCCTTGGCGGAAACCAGGTCATGCTTTCAATGGGAAATCTGAGCTGCGGTTAAGACCACGCACTTTTGATGAGGAGGAACTCCTAGCACAAATTGAAAGTTACAAAAGTCTTTCTGTCATTATGGTACATTTCATTTCCGTTGTTACATTCATTTCTTTTCATCATTTCTATCATTTGTTTTTTATCAGTTGCATGTAGCCCACCCTTAATTTGCATGAGCAGTTCAAGGCTCCGTAGAATTCTAGTTATAGAGTTTGTTGGACTCATAGATCCATATTTTGGAGATTGCCTTATGATGTCCACTAACCATGTTTTTATATACATTTTAGCTCCTTATTCTGTATACTTTGCATATTTCGGGATGGAAATAAGTTGAATTTATGAAGTATATGCTTATTTGCAAGAAATGGAGGTCTACTTAAGTTTTGGTTTAATATTACAGAATTTGGAGCCATTGCGGGATGAAACCAAGAAGAGAGGATAAGAGCTCCATTTTACTCGATCTCGAGCAAGCTTCCTCGACATCGACTTGAAATGAGAGCAGAGCTTTATCGAGGAAAGAAGAAGAAAAGAACTCGAGCTCGACTCAACTCGATGTCGACAAACCTACTCGACATCGACCAAGACCCTGAAGAACACCCGAGCTCGAGGAAGGAGAGACTGCTCGAGAAGACAAGGAAAAGCCAAGATCGAGCAACTTTCCTTGACGTCGACCAAACTGGTCGAAGTCGACCAAGCCATATCGAGCCAAAGTCCATGAGTCGACAAGGAAGCTGAGCAAGGAAAACTGAAGGTCGATATCGACTATGTCAAGTCGATATCGAGTTCAATCTAGTCGATGTTCATCCTGGAGACCGGAATCGAGTTGCTTAGCTGAAGCCGAGAAATCACATGCAGTTCGATATCGAGTGACCTTAGTCGATATCGACTTGACCACAATGGCCGATTTCGAGCTAGTCCGAGTTCTTGTTAAGGTTCTATCCCGAATCCAATGAAGATATTTCCGAGAGAAGATTCCCAACACATGAAGATTTTAGATATTTTATCTTTTTTTATCTTTTTATCTATCCTAAGGGTTGAACAATTAATTACCCTAGGATTTATCTAGTTTTACTTATTTAGATTTATTTATTTCCTAAGTAGAATTATATCTTCTAGTTTTATCTTTACATATTAGATAGATATTCCTTATCTTAATTAGCAAGGATTAAGGCCTATAAATAAAGCCTGTAGGGCTGGTTTTTATGAATTCTATCATACAATTCAATTCTAGAGAAGAAGAAGAGGTAGTAAGTAGAGAGAGAGAGAGAGAGAGAGAGAGAGAGAGAGAGAGAGAGAGAGAGAGATACACACCTATCATCAAGTCACTTCCGTAAGCTACCAGACCAACATTCACACACATGAAACCCAAGTTCACAACATCTTTAAAACCACTCGACGGTAAAACCATTTTCCGAAGCCTTTCCGACATGATTGACATCAACCAGAACCATTTAAATCAAAACCATCGATAAATCTCACGAAAATATTTCTCAAATCATAATTGGCCAAAATCCATTTATAAACATTAAATCTTTAATCAACCTGTAAATTTATACCATTTAAGATAATTATAATATTCAAATAATTTAGCACTTACTAACCATATATTCTCAAAACAATAACCATAAATACAATCATAACCCAAAATCTATTTTTATCAAAATATACCGGCATTCTTATTTCGAAACCTGAACCCTTTTTAGATAATTTAACAAAATATTTATCTAAAATATACACCAAGATAAACCCATCTTTATAAATCACATATTTAAATCAACACAATTATCCCAAATAATTTTATCTCCAAACACCTTTATAATAATTTCATAAATTTATTTTCATAAAATCAGGTTTATCAAAAATATTAACTGTAATAATAATAACCAACAATAATAATAATTATTAATAATCTACTAACAACTAACCATATAACAAAAGATGATAGGTAATCAACAAAACAAAACCTTATAATACACCCAAGAGAAGAATCTGGCCGGCCTAAACAAAAGAAGAAAAGGAAAGGCCCAAACTAAACTCTCCCAGCCCCAACCCGGTTTCCAGGCCCGACCCGAGTCCAGAAAAAAGAAAACAAAAGGGAACCCAAATAATTTAACCCGAAACCCTTAACCCGATTCTCAAACCCGGATCCGAGACACAAGGCCCAGCAAAATAGGCCCAATAGAAAAGAAAGGAGAGACTCGCCTCAACCTCATCTCAGAACAACATTCGGCTACGACGGAGAAATGAAGCGGAGAGAAGGAGGAAGAAATCCAGGTTCCGGCGGCGGCCTTTCGGCCTGAGATTCACCCACCCCTACCGAAGACCAATCCCGACCCCGTTACACACGGAAATAGCGAAGCGAAAGCAAGGAGAAAGGAGGAGGAATCTCACCGAGTTTTGGAGTCTTCGCCGGAAAACTGGGCATCGAGCTCGAGCTTGGTTCGCCGGAGTGCTCGATCCGGCCTCGTCGGAGTCGGAATCAACGAGCTTGGCCTAGGACGGCGACAGGATGTCAAAAGGTGGATTTTTATCGAGCTTGAGAGCGGAAGGAGGGGAGGAAGTCGCTTACCGCAGCTCCATCGGGAAACAGGGGAGATGTCCTCGGGAAAAACGACGTCGGCAACTCCAGGGTCTTCTCCTGGTGGCGTCGGAGGATCTTCTGTGGCTACGGATCGAACCCGGGAGAAGGAGGAACAGAAAGCTTCGCGGCGGGGACAGGGACAGCGCTCGTGAGTGCTCGGAAGGGTGCTCGGCAACTGCGCTCGGGGAGGTGATGATCAGTGACCATAGGACGGAAAGGAGAGGGCAGTGGTTTCCTGGATGCTGCGGCTACGGCTCGTCGAGAGACAGAGGAGGGTGGAGACTCGGTTGAAGGGTGCTCGACAGAAACAGACAGGAGATGGCGGAGGTGGTTTGCAGGGGAGGCTTCTGAGAGTGAAAAGAGGGAGAGAGGAGGGAGGGTTTTGGATAAGGATTCACTAGAAGGAAGGATGGTGATGTATAAGAGTTGTTACAGCCTGGAGCAAAGCTGCTGTCTTTGGTGTAAGAGGAAAACGCCAACGAGGGAGGAGAAAAGAAGAAAAATAATTAAATAAATCGTCCCCATAAATCCCAACTCAAAATTATTCGGAAATGAATCTCAAAACTCGCTCTTTCGACGTCATCCCGACTCGACTTAAAAGATTTTCAAATTTCAAATATGAGGTTAATAACGAACTCCGAATACTATACTCAATTTCCGCATAAGCACGCGGAATAAAACATATTTTAACTTTTAATTTATTAATGCCGGAACTTGTTTTAAGGATTTCAATTTCGATTTAGGAAATTAAGGACGAGTTTTTCTTGAAATATCCGAATTTTTATTTTATTTTATCTTATTATTATTTTTTTCGACTTAAATATATTTATATTATTTATATTATTTATTATTTAAAAATCCGGGCCTTTACATCATCCACCTCTAAAAACAAGTCTCGTCCCCGAGACTAAAACCAAAATAAAGTAGGGGATGAAGTTTGAAATTGATGAGTCCAAGGACCAGGTCTAGAATCTTGTATTCATCTCGGTTGCGTCTTCCGGGATTCTCACAACATCCTAGCCACGGTCGTGACATCTCCAATTGGCCTTGACAAGTATGCGATAAGCGCCCCTATCGCATCCTCGCTTCGACTTTTCGGAAGTGTCACAACTCTAAAAGTCCTACAATATCATCACTAGGTCTTAGCAAACACCCTATAGGCGCCCTCATAAAGTGCATGTATCCACTTCGTGAAGTATCATAGAGTTGCCCGGGTTTGAAAAGTTTCTAAAGGGATTCCATAATTTGAAAATAAGGATTAACCGCAAAATCGTTGAAATTCTCGGTATCGTTCATTCTTTTACAATCCAAGTTGGTCCTTTTTCAAAATCGTTCAAAATCTTCAAATCCAACGTCTAATTAAGCAACCTTACACCAAAACAAGTCAAATCCTTTCAAATCAATATTTCGCGAAAGGGGAGGTCGAACAATATATCAGTCATCGTATGTCAACATATTCCCCAAACATCATCTTAACTCATCATAATGCCATATAACGATCATTTAGAATCTGGTATCACTATCTTATATATACAAATCATATTCATCATTTACATATTTATAATAATGCTTCCCAACTATATAATACAACATCATGATTACCACCACATACTATAACATCATGCTTTCACACAATAACACTTTATTGTCTCATGTATCATATCACAACACATCCTATCATGCTTCCAAAATAATATAACAAGATAGCAAGCATCAATATATCATGATAACATTTCCACTATCAATTAGATTTCAACATGTAGTGTCATTCCATATCAGGTCTTATCATGTTCGGTATCTAACATCATGTCAGCAGATATAAATAAATCACATAATAAAGAAATCCTCACATCATACCAGTCAAAATAAACTCAATCCCCACTCGCCCATCTCCACACTCAAGCCAAGACTAATCTTCTTCTAGACTCACCAACGTCAACTCGGACAAAATCCCCCCCCCCCCCCCCCAAAGAAATCCCAATCCATCTCGATGCTCAAACCTCGCCCTCATTCCACCAAACTCTCACACACACCATCCACCTCTAAGAATCCAACTCCTATCTCTAACTCCACAGCCGAGTACCCTCTCATACTATATCCTCAATTCTCTTAAGGTCATTTCTTACACTTTCCCCACTTCCCAAGGTATCACAAGTATCATGCCCCGTTAGTCACACCTTTTCTAGAAATTTCCTCAATCACCGCCCCAAAATTCTTTCACCCCTCTCCAACCACGCTACCAAATGACCTCACTCACAGGTTTAAGGAAGAAGCAATTATGAAAATTATCAACATAAGGTCTACATCATATCAACTAGCATTTATAACCATAGCATCATGGGTTCATAATCAATTATTGCAACTATGTCAACAAGTCTCAATTTACCATCATGCTCAATCATTATTACAAATCATCATATATGCACATAATCAAGTCAAGATAGCAAGTTGCATCATAACCTCAGAAGATAAACAGTTCATGTTTTCAGCATTTGCAGTTCATACTTTTATAGGTACAATAATTTAGATCATACTTAACAACTCAGAGTATCAACACATCAAGACATTATGGCACATTAGAACTATAAAGCATCAAATCATATCATCATGGACAACAGACAATCAGGCAACAGTCATCACCAAGTCAGCACATCAACACGTAAGTCCCATCGCCGGGTCAGTGTCATATCATCGACAAATTCAGAAGGATTAGCAATTCGAACGAAGAACACTCCCGCCTACAAGTTATATCGTACTCGGTAACCGCAATCCACAAAACGTGCTCGTCCTGCCGACAATGTTGATCCTGAGGTCCGTGGGTTATGGGCACACGCTTCCTTTGCGCTCTCCATCGCTAACTAACTTCTTGTTTCCTTTTTCACGCGGTCGCTTGTCCAAGTATCGCAGAGGAGTCTAAGTTAGCAGAGATGGGGAGTGACAGGGACGGGAACCCAATGTCGACTTCGGAAATACAGACCAGGGCTAAAAGGATGACAAGACTGGAGAATAGCAATGATGCCCTTATGGAAGTCGGTGAGGTTATAATTTGTGACAAGTAGCAAGAGTTCATCACAAGCAAATCAACCATATCAATCCACACTAACATGTACCTATCTCAAGGAACAACGACATACATGCACATTCCTAAAGACACGATTGAGTCCTACACCGATGCTTGCGAAGCAAAATAGCAATCTATTATTCCATGAACGCCATGACGTCTAGTAGTCTTAAGCGAGATATGCAGGATTTAGCAACCAGAGCAAGTATCACATATACGGACAATGCTTGAGCAAGATATAGACACTAACAAGTGAGGTCAATATAGCCTGGTGAGGTATAACTAGATTACGCGTTGTACGAGAACACATAGGGACATTATAGTAACTATCACCTATGGCAACAATGATCACGTGATAGTTCAAGGATGGCATGTAATTATACGACGAGATGCATTTAGAAGGCATAGTCCTACATGATACTAACGACACATGATGTGATACAAGCAGGGTCATGAGTCATTAAAAGGGGTTCACATAATATTTAAGAACATGAGGCATTATCAAAAGTAAGGAGAAGGGCATCATGGGTGACATATTATAATCATGCTAGGAATGAACCATCGTAAGGCATATAAAATGATACTATCACATTGTGGAACAAGTACAACATGTAATCATTTAACGACTCATATTGGAAAGTAGAAGCTCTACAAGATACTACTAGCACATATCAAAACGTGACTGCAATCAAGGCAATTCGACTAGATTCATTCTAACATTCATGCGTCATGTGTATGCGAATTTACAATGTAATGTGGTGTGTGACCATGCGAGGTGCCAAAGCATCCATCTATGCAAGCACAATAGGATATCCTAGAGAAATATGGGAACACTACCGAGCGACGACATGTAAACACGCTATAATTTACCATCACGAAAAGCAAGTCGATCATCGATTTCAGCATCAGTTTAATCAGGATGAGTAAAACACTTTAAGAAGAGGGAAGAAACACACTATCAAGGACCTAACCCGAGAGGGAATTAGCAATATTGTAGACAAATATAAATTCACACAAGTCACAACCAAGGGTCCTACACTACACTAATGGCTCAACATAACATGCTATACATATAAACATTTAATTGATAATTACAACGGTATGCAAGAGATCAATCACTCATATTCCGACGATATAGAAGCATGTGGGCAAGTGTAGCGGTGTATAATACGAATCTAGTAATGGCACAATATATCTAGAATACGGGGACATGAGTTCAAATCAACACATAACACGATAAAACATGCATTCATCAAGACTCAATTATACCACATACTCTCCATCCAAAACACGTAATCATACACCAATATTAACTTGCAAGATCATCAACGATAGTCAATTTAACGAATACAAAATAGATGGGCATGCTACAGATTCTCATCACAAAGGATTGATAAGCATTGACACATCATCATCTAGCATGTTAAGGAGATCATTCCCAGGAAATTGTACAGAGAAGAGTTTATTACACTATCATGAACCTAATCCATAAGGAAATAACGATCATGTAGATTCATATTATATGCGCCATGCTTCCAATCATTCATACAATCAATAAGCCAAGTAAACGTGCTATAACAACATACATTCATTATAGAAGGCAAGACACAACACGAGACTTGAGCAATGTGACTAACCACATTGTGAGCTTAAACAGTAAAATCATGACAAAAAGCAAGGCATAACTTGAGCATCTTTTACTAATGATCATTTGCAAGGCACATGCAGGAGATTACAGGATTATGTCATGCAATTCAGAGAGAGTCACCATTACAACCGAACAGAGATTCCTAAGGGCATCCACTGACTTTTCCCAACCCACTCATCACCCTTGCTTCCCGTGGGACTCTGCTATTACTCTTTGTGTCAAGAAAACACTGGTTGATTGTCATAAGAATCAAGAAAGACAGCCCTAGAAACACTTTGCTTTTGACTCAAAATGACATTAAGAACTACCTTACAACACTCACTCAGACAACCTTCATATACACACATGATTCCGACACAATGTATTTATAACCAACCCGATTCCCATGAAAGATACTGACATCCGGGAGAAGGACTCGATAAGACCCTCAAGGGTTTAGCATAGTGGAACGGGCTATTTCACACAAACTGGGCTTGATCATATAGAATTAAAGGTACTCCCGCTATCTCGTTTGCACAGACAAGTCAGTACACATTTCATTGTTAGGGCATCCAAATCAAATGTCTAGCATAGCAAGCACTCAGCATCGAATCAGTTAATAACACTCATAATAATTCCTTGGAAACTTCTAGACCCATCTGTAAAGAGCAAGCTAGTATTTTGCCTACCGTTCCCAACTATACCCAATAGGGGTGGTCTATCGCCTTTACTACCCACTTGTATCCCTGTTGGTCGGTTTTCCTCTTTTATTACAAGTCAAGTTCATTATTTAGTCCAATTTCGGTTAGGCATCTTAAGTTCATTTTGCCCCTTTAAAACACTTCCAAATCCTTTGAAATTATGGGCGGTTTTCCAAAACATACACTCGACCCTTTTGTACCCGAATTGCACAACCTCAGCTCTGATACCATCTTTGTAACGGCCCAGAATTATGATTTCCGGGTTACGTTTCAAGGGATGAAAACCCTTGTTCGGATCTTGCAATCCAGGTACGGGTCGAGGTTTCAAACTCATTTCAAAGGTCAGTAATAAAGAGGGATTTCAAACCCTAAAGTATCGTAGGGCCGTTGGGTACCCTTAACATGTCCTAAGACTATGTCGTGAAATCCAATTCAAAAGAAATAAAGCGGAAGCAAAGTTAAGATACAAATGACACAACAGAATCGGGTCAAAACCAAATCATAAAAAAGTGATTACCATTTGCCAAGTTAGAATATTAGTCAGGTTCTTTGATTCGCCCAAGGGTTTCCCGTCACATAAGCATGGAGCAAACAAGATCTGCAGAAATAACTTTAAAAGAAGAACGGGGAAAGGAGTCAGATCGAGCCACTCATGCGGGACCGGCAGTCCTCGCTGAGGCCACATAGTATGTGCTATACTTAATAAAGATGCTCTAATGCAGTACGAAATTCAAACACACTAGCATGCTCCTAGTTCATAATAATGTGCAGAAATACTGTAAAGGGGCCCAAGACAATGCCAAGTGGCATATCCCTCTCCTAACTCCACCCCTTCCGATAGGTGGAGACTGGCCAGCTCGTGAATGCATTCATTCATAATCGGGGGGCACGCATGCCTAACCCGCTCCACAATAAAGCCCGCATGCATAATATAAGGAAGTCATGACTCGATTGACTCAGGGTACCCGATGAGGCTGGGCTACCCTATGACCCTAGCAAAGACTCTAAGACTATCACAGATAACGTCCGTTCTGTTTCAAACGCATAAAGTAAACAGATGCTCAATCAATTAGTGCAACCTAAACATGATACTACATGGCATGCTTTTATGCATATGCAACACCTAACATAAAATGCAACAACAGGAATGAATGTCCAACCTGAGTAAGCCCCCTAGGGAACTTACCTGAAGATGCAGACCAACAATATAACACAAGCAAGGGCCCAAATACAAGTCCAAAGCAATCCAAAAGCGATACACACCTATCATCAAGTCACTTCCGTAAGCTATCATACCAACATTCACACACACGAAACCCAAGTTCTCAACATCTTTAAAACCACTCGACGGTAAAACCATTTTCCGAAGCCTTTCCGACATGATTGACATCAACCAGAACCATTTAAATCAAAACCATCGATAAATCTCACGAAAATATTTCTCAAATCATAATTGGCCAAAATCCATTTATAAACATTAAATCTTTAATCAACCTGTAAATTTATACCATTTAAGATAATTATAATATTCAAATAATTTAGCACTTACTAACCATATATTCTCAAAACAATAACCATAAATACAATCATAACCCAAAATCTATTTTTATCAAAATATTCCGGCATTCTTATTTCGAAACCTGAACCCTTTTTAGATAATTTAACAAAATATTTATCTAAAATATACACATCTAAAATATACACCAAGATAAACCCATCTTTATAAATCACATATTTAAATCAACACACTTATCCCAAATAATTTTATCTCCAAACACCTTTATAATAATTTCGTAAATTTATTTTCATAAAATCAGGTTTATCAAAAATATTAACTGTAATAATAATAACCAACAATAATAATAATTATTAATAATCTACTAACAACTAACCACATAACAAAAGATGATAGGTAATCAACAAAACAAAACCTTATAATACACCCAAGAGAAGAATCTGGCCGGCCCAAACAAAAGAAGAAAAGGAAAGGCCCAAACTAAACTCTCCCAGCCCCAACCCGGTTTCCAGGCCCGACCCGAGTCCAGAAAAAAGAAAACAAAAGGGAACCCAAATAATTTAACCCGAAACCCTTAACCCGATTCTAAAACCCGGATCCGAGACACAAGGCCCAGCAAAATAGGCCCAATAGAAAAGAAAGGAGAGACTCGCCTCAACCTCATCTCAGAACAACATTCGGCTACGACGGAGAAATGAAGCGGAGAGAAGGAGGAAGAAATCCAGGTTCCGGCGGCGGCCTTTCGGCCTGAGATTCACCCACCCCTACCGAAGACCAATCCCGACCCCGTTACACACGGAAATAGCGAAGCGAAAGCAAGGAGAAAGGAGGAGGAATCTCACCGAGTTTTGGAGTCTTCGCCGGAAAACTGGGCATCGAGCTCGAGCTTGGTTCGCCGGAGTGCTCGATCCGGCCTCGTCGGAGTCGGAATCAACGAGCTTGGCCTAGGACGGCGACAGGATGTCAAAAGGTGGATTTTTATCGAGCTTGAGAGCGGAAGGAGGGGAGGAAGTCGCTTACCGCAGCTCCATCGGGAAACAGGGGAGATGTCCTCGGGAAAAACGACGTCGGCAACTCCAGGGTCTTCTCCTAGTGGCGTCGGAGGATCTTCTGTGGCTGCGGATCGAACCCGGGAGAAGGAGGAACAGAAAGCTTCGCGGCGGGGACAGGGACAGCGCTCGTGAGTGCTCGGAAGGGTGCTCGGCAACTGCGCTCGGGGAGGTGCGTATCAGTGACCATAGGACGGAAAGGAGAGGGCAGTGGTTTCCTGGATGCTGCGGCTACGGCTCGTCGAGAGACAGAGGAGGGTGGAGACTCGGTTGAAGGGTGCTCGGCAGAAACAGACAGGAGATGGCGGAGGTGGTTTGCAGGGGAGGCTTCTGAGAGTGAAAAGAGGGAGAGAGGAGGGAGGGTTTTGGATAAGGATTCACCAGAAGGAAGGATGGTGATGTATAGGAGTTGTTACAGCCTGGAGCAAAGCTGCTGTCTCTGGTGTAAGAGGAAAACGCCAACGAGGGAGGAGAAAAGAAGAAAAATAATTAAATAAATCGTCCCCATAAATCCCAACTCAAAATTATTCGGAAATGAATCTCAAAACCCGCTCTCTCGACGTCATCCCGACTCGACTTAAAAGATTTTCAAATTTCAAATCCGAGGTTAATAATGAACTCCGAATACTATACTCAATTTCCGCATAAGCACGCGGAATAAAACATATTTTAAATTTTAATTTATTAATGCCGGAACTTGTTTTAAGGATTTCAATTTCGATTTAGGAAATTAAGGACGAGTTTTTCTTGAAATATCCGAATTTTTATTTTATTTTATCTTATTATTTTTTTTTCGACTTAAATCCATTTATATTATTTATTGAAATTTATTATTTAAAAATCCGGGCCTTTACAACGCTTCACTAAAACGAATCGTTTGAAGGCTGTATTTATCGGATCAGGGCGTACTTATACTTGTTGGAAAGAGGATTCGAAGACCTACAACTGTCATGTTTACGACTTTTCCAAATTCGGCCTAGAAAACAGTGGAATCTGGACGTCAAATGTGGCTGCTGGATGTAACTCGGTTTGGGCAAAAGAACTTGGCCGAGTTGTATGTGTTTCACCGGAGTTTATGGGCAAAGTGCTGAATGCTCAATTGTGGGCCACATGTTTGGGCCTATTGGATGTTAGTTTTGGAATTCATTTGACATATTAGGATTAGAATTATTATTATTATGAGGATTTTAATTATTAGGAGGTGGAAAGGAGAACAACTAGGGTTTGGTACGTAGCTTTAGGGAGGCTTCTTGTGATTTATTTTTCAACCATGAACAACTAGACTCCTTGCTTGGGGAAATTAATCAAAGCTTCATGTTTTCTATTTCATTGTGAGATTTCTTTTCTTAATACTTCTCTTTGAATATTATCAATTCTTTGCGCTGATTGTTTAGGGTTGTCGTGAATTTCCGTTAGTCTGATCAACTAATGCCTTTTCATGATAATCTATAGCTAGATATAGGTAATTTCTGGTTGAATTATCTATATTCTTGAGTAGCAAAATATAAATCTATGAAACTGGTTGATTTAGGGATTTGTATGAAGAATTGATTTGCAATTGATGCAATAACTGGTTGTGCGTGTCGATTGCCTTTGTTGATTTCCTTTAGACTTCATCAATTGTTGAATTGAATCTTGATAGTTTTTAGGATTGTTTGATAATTAGGGTTTTTAGGGTTTGGTTGTCCCGTTAATGAAATTTCATAAGGAATTGGATTCAAAAGACCTAGTCTTTCCACAACAAAGTATTCAAGAGGCAGTTATCTGTTTGATTTCAATGATCAATGAATAAAACCTGAGTGCTAAGATTGATTGACCTGAGCTATTCTCTTATATTCATTTATTCAATCTGTTCTATTTTATTGATTTGTTTACTTTTGCATTCTCAGTTAGTTTACTCCATCAAAATCCCCCCTTTGTGTTTCTTGTTCTTGCTGACACATTCTGACTTGCATATGAATCGTTGACTCTCTGTGGGCTCGACCCGTACTTGCCAAGCTACATTAGTTAGGATAGTCGGATTTATTTGATAGGATTTAAGGGGATTGAAAATCCTCTGTCAAATTTGGCGCCGTTGCCGGGGAGTCAAGTTGTTATTTGTGTGTTTTTCTTGTGTGTTAATTTAGCTACTAACTTTTGTTGTGAACCTATCTTACGGTTCACAATACATGTGCTACTAACCTTTTAAAATATTGAGGTTATCGCAGTTCGAAGGTGAGAACTTTCACCTATATCTCACTAGGTTGCAGAGATGTGTGGACATCCGCAATGAGCGGGGTTTCCACGATAGTTTGCGAGATATGGTGGTCTGCGTTATAGAGGGGATGGCTGCTGAGACAAAGGCGCGTGCTATGTACATGAGCGGAGGAAATCTAGCACGGTTAGGTTTGGTGGGAATTTGGGATCTTATCTGCTACACGGGTCATCAGGCCTTGCAGGAAGTGTCCTTTGCGCTGGAACCTCAACCAATGGATTACTTCAACGCACATTTGGAGGATCTATCCAAGGCCTCTTATGAGGAGAATGAGCAATTGTGTCAGCAGATCGTGGAACTAGATGAACGAGTGCACCGAATGGTCCAAGTGGGGAATAAGATTCTAGCATGTGAAGCGAGTGAACTACCGTCTCAACCGGTGGTTAACCCGATAAGAGCCTCACCACGAACACCCTAAGGAGTGGCAAGGACCTGTTTGTTACACCCGAGGGAAGCTCAGAAAGTCATGAAGATGTAAGTGAGTGTGTGCTTCATATTCCTCCCTCATCGAGTTCATCCGAGTCTACTCCGCTACCTCCCCTACCCTTGAGCTATGAGCATGACAATGTTTTGGCGGAGGAGGATATGTTCGCAGATGATGACAGTTTCTTCAGCGATGAAGAGGAGAGTACAGTGCTTCTTGACACGGAGTATCATGAGTCGACGCATGAGATTCCATGTGATTTGTTGTCTCCTTTGCTCGATGAGATTGTTTTGAGCTCGCCTATCAAGGATCCATGTCCGGAGCTAATTTATGTGGCTCCTGAGAAAAGAATTGATATCTTTTGCAATGGTGAGAAGTTCGGTGATTATGTCGATCCTTGGGCTCATTATTTCGACATACCACCAATGGAACTGAATTGGTGGTTCTACATACCCACGACGGAGATTCACACTCGGACATATGAGGAGTTGAGAACATATTTTGACATCAACTTGTTCATATGTAGTGCCCGCATACCTAGATGGTGTGCACAAGAGTTTGATTTGCTGCTGAGGGCACTGACGATGTCCGAGTGAGTCTTAAATGGATAACCAAAATGTCGAGTCTATGGCGGTAACCAATGACGCTTCTTGGGAGGCAACCCAAGGTGAGTAGATTAGTTTTGCATATTTCATAATTTTTTTTAGGTTCTCAAATTCTCTTTCAATTCCAAAAAAAAAAAAAAAAAGGTGTCCAAATCATGAGAATTACAGTAGGAAACTCGGGTAATAAACTCGATCGAGTTTTAAAGCCAAACCCGAGTAAGAAACAGGTATCCAAAATAGAACTCGCGTGGGCTAATATAACTCGGTCGAGTTTTTAAAGCACACCCGAGTTATATAGCGTCTTCAAAAAAAAAAAAAAGTAGGGACACGTCTTGCCAGTCCTCCCCCGAGCGAAGTTCTTCACCAGCGGCCTTGCCTCCCACTCCCGAGGATCCCATCGCCGACCTCACCAGCAGCCGCCAACGCGAGCCTCCCTCCGACCAGCAGGCATCCCGATGAGTCCCGTAGCGCTCATGCCTCTGTCCCGGAGCCCTCACACCTCACCCGAATTCCTTTCCCCTTTCTCTCCCATCCACCAGTCCATCCGAGCCACCAGTGCACAGCCTCCCCGAGTTCTCCAGCCACTGCCGCCACTAGACCACCGCCGACCTCGGCCACCCACGCCGGCCAGTCTCCGATCAGCACCTTTCTTTTCTTTCTCTCCTCCATTGAAGGGGTTGAGGTGAGTTTTCAAAATCCCCAAATTCTAGGTTTTTACAAATTTGTTAATTTGTGGAATTTAGAAGTTGTTTTGATGAGATTAAAGCTTATTTGCATTAAATTTGTTGGTGGACTTAGATTGATTGAGAGGTTTTGGCTTGGATTGAGAATCATGTGCTTAATTGTGAAATTGCAAATTTGGAAATTATGGAGTGCTGAGCATTTGAATTGATCTTGATTTTTGATATTAAACTTGATAAGAGTTTCTTGTTGAGTTTGTTGATTTTAGTTTTGATCAATTATGCTTAATTGTTATCAATTTGCAAATTGTTAAGGTTTGTGGCTTTAGTTGTGTGTTGTTGTGAGTGGTTTAACACCATCAATCATTATTGTGAGTTGTCCTTGCTGGGACAACAAATTTTTTCTTGTTGGTGTGGCATTGTCTCTTGTTTGTAAAGATTAGATTGTGGTGTCTCCTTGAGGTCGAGAAGAGAAAGAATGTTGGCTCACCTTACTCGATCTTGTGCTTGAATTCATCACCTCCGCTTGATATGTAGATGACTCCGTAAGTATTCTTCTCCTTTTATTTTATTTTTCACATTGAGGACAATGTGTGAATTAAGTGTGGGGGAGGGAACATTTACATGTTTGCATTTAGGTTGCATTGTATATATTTCTTTCTTGTTTTTGCATCTCATGGTTATTATTCTTAGTCTTGCATATTATAAAAAAAACAGAAAAATCATATAAAAAAAAATCAACATGCATGACGTTTTAGATTTAGGATCTTTCAGATAACCCCATATGTACCACTTGTCTTCTTAATCTAATTATAAGTCCCATGATATGCTTGAATTGTTGATCTCCGTCGAGTTTGTTTGATCTATGGGAGCATGAGATAATGGATTGATTGAGCATGTATAACTCTTAGATTTTAGGTTGCATTGAAATCCAACAAAAATCTACCTTGTGAGTTTATTTTGGCCTTATTGGGACTGTACTTTATTGATGTCCTTTTGCTTCTTGTGTGTGATACTCTCCAATGTGACTACCTCTGAGAATTGAGATTGATATCTATTTCAAGGCCGTATATTTTGATTATTAGCTGTGATTTTCATGTGATTGAGGCAATGTTTTGTTAGCCATATTTTACTCTGTATCTACCTGTATATACTATCCTCTGCTTAGCCCATTTTTGTTAGCTCCAAAAAATGTCTTTTAACCGATTTTAACCTTACCCTGTTCGGGAATTAGGAAGAAGATTGGTGAAAATGTGTATTAGTGGAGTATTTTGAGCATTTTGAAGTTATGTATGGGTGGTGTATTCTTCTTGAGCTTCATATGGATGATTATTGCGCTTAATACTCGGGGCCTAAGGAGGATAAAATTCACTTAGGAGTAAAAGTCGAGGAAAATTCATAAAAGAAAAAAAAAAGCAAGAAAAGAGAAGAAGAAAAATCATTGAAAAATCAAGAGAGAAAAGAATTAACAAAGAGTGAGTTGGTTTACAAGAGTTGTGCTAAGTTTTTATTTGTGGATGGAGTTAAAGTTTGAATTCTTTTGGTTGAAGAAATGTTTGGTTGTGAGTGTTTTTTCGGTTGTAGTTGAGATCTCTTTTTCCCGGATTTTTAGCACCACAAAGTCTAAATCTTTCCCTACCTTGATGTTCTTACCAAAGCCCCATTACAACCCTTGCAAGACCTCATGGTGATTATTGCTTGTAATGTCACTCACGGTGGAGATTGTGATGTGGATTTCAATTTTTTTGTAGCTTAGTTGCATTGGATTGAGTTTGAGCGGAATTGAATAAGCCTAAACACAAGAGTGTAAGAGTGAAACACTTTATATACCAGGTGAGGTTGGATTGAAATGTGCCTAAGCTTTTGAGTTTCCCAAATACATGTGATGATGTTGATTATTGTCTTGTGTCTCCTACTTGGTTTTGGATTGTATGTTGACGAGGTGAGTGCATAAGGAGTGTATTTGTGGGATGTTTAATTGGATTAGTTTTGTTTTCTTGAGGACAAGAAAGGTTTAAGTGTGGGGGTGTTTGATAAGACACATTTAGATAGTGTTAACATATTGCATTTAGATAGATTTAGATATAATAAAGTGCATGAGTTAGAGTAGTTTTCATGTTTTCATTATGTTTCAATTAGAGTCGGAATCTACGAGATTTGTGCATGATTTCAGGTGATTGTAAAGAGGTGAAGCTAAGATCGAGCCAATGTTGGAATATTGAACGAAAATAGAAGAGCATGAGAGCTGAGGCGAGGAGCTAAACATGTAAAGGATTGGAGCTGTCCAAGCTGGCGACGCTTCACTAAAACGAGTCGTTTGAAGGCTGTATTTATCGGAACGGGGCGTACTTATATTTGTTGGAAAGAGGATTCGCAGACCTACAACTGTCGTGTTTACGACTTTTCCAAATTCGGCCTAGAAAACAGTGGAATCTGGACGTCAAATGTGGCTGCTGGATGTAACTCGGTTTGGGCAAAAGAACTTGGCCGAGTTGTTTGTGTTTCACCGGAGTTTATGGGTAAAGTGTTGAATGCTGAATTGTGGGCCACATGTATGGGCCTATTGGATGTTAGTTTTGGAATTCATTTGACATATTAGGATTAGAATTATTATTATTATTATGAGGATTTTGATTATTAGGAGGTGGAAAGGAGAACAACTAGGGTTTGGTACGTAGCTTTAGGGAGGCTTCTTGTGATTTCTTTTTCAACCATGAACAACTAGACTCCTTGCTTAGGGAAATTAATCAACGCTTCAGGTTTTCTATTTCATTGTGAGATTTCTTTTCTTAATACTCGTCTTTGAATATTATCAATTCTTTGCGCTGATTGTTTAGGGTTTTCGTGAATTTCCGTTAGTCTGATCAACTAATGCCTTTTCATGATAATCTGTAGCTAGATATAGGTAATTTCTGGTTGAATTATCTATATTCTTGAGTAGCAAAATATAAATCTCTGAAACTGGTTGATTTAGAGATTTGTATGAAGAATTGATTTTCAATTGATGCAATAATTGGTTGTGCGTGTCGATTGCCTTTGTTGATTTCCTTTAGACTTCATCAATTGTTGAATTGAATCTTGATAGTTTCAGGATTGTTTGATAATTAGGGTTTTCAGGGTCTGGTTGTCATGTTAACTAGTCTTTCCACAACAAAGCATTCAAGAGGAAGTTATCTGTTTGATTTCAATGATCAATGAATAAAACCTGAGTGCTAAGATTGATTGACCTGAGCTATTCTCTTATATTCATTCATTCAATCTGTTCTATTTTATTGATTTGTTTACTTTTGCATTCTTATTTAGTTTACTCCATCAAAATCCCCCATTTGTGTTTCTTGTTCTTGGTGACACATTCTGACTTGCATACGAATCGTTGACTCTCTGTGGGCTCGACCCGTACTTGCCAAGCTACATTAGTTAGGTTAGGCGGATTTATTTGATAGGATTTAAGGCGACTGAAAATCCTCTGTTAAAACCATCCATTTTTATCCGGCCACCAGTACATTCTGTCTTGTATGTTATTTTTAGGTAAGGGTATGTCAGCTATTTGCTTAGCCGTATCAGTAGGCAAAACTAGTTTAAGTTTATCTAAACTCCATTATCCATTAATAATGTATTGATCAACCGTTTCTTCTACATTGTTCCTTCCTGGTACTGTGCACTGGCTTTGTATGTCATTAACTGGAGCCCATTTGTCTTTCCAGAACTTTATGGTTTTTCAATCCCGGCCCCTACTGCCCAGGCTAGACCGTTCTTAAATGGCTTAATTAGTTTTCTTAGCTGAGTCCATTGCCAAGAGGCGTTACCTCTCTTCTCAAATTCTAGCAAATTTGTTGATTTTAGGTACTTATATTTAATAATTTTGACCCAACTGTTATCCGGCTCTGCAATGATTTTCCACAGAAGCTTCATTTGAAGCACTTCATTCATGTCCTTGGATTTTCCAAGTCTCATACCACCTTTGGATTTTGCTCGACAGACTTTATCCCAGCTTATTAGGGGTTTGTATTGAAGGTCTTTATTCTAGAAGAAAGTTCTGTTTATCTTGTCTAGGTTCGAGAGTATTGAGACTGGGAGCATAAACTTTGCATGGAATATAGGGGTTTGGAGGCTAGATTTGAATTGATTAAAACTGACCTTCCATGTTGAGATAGAGCATCAGCTTTCCACTTAGTCAGCTGGCTTGTTGTTTTGCCAATGATTTCCTCAAACGTAGTTTTATTTACTCTTCCATTCACAATAGGACATCCTTAATATTTATCCAGCTTAATTTGTCTAGAGATGTTTAGGCAACCCTCCAACACATGTATCCTAGTATCTAGAATGCTAGAAGAAACTTGGAAAGCTGATTTGTGGTAGTTGACCTTTTGCCCTGATATGTGACAGTACTCATCAATAATAGTTTTTACTTTGCCACATGCTGTTAAATTTCCTTTAGAGAAAATAATAATGTCATCCGTGAATGCTAGAAAGGGAATTTTAGGTCTTGAGTGGCTAAATCAGAATCCGATGCCGGACTGATCCAAATTGGATTCTCAACTCAGCTGTCGAGCCAACACTTCCGCACCTAGGATAAACAAAAACGGAGAGAGAGGATCTCCCTGTCTGATGCCTCTTGTTGGTCTAAATAATTATGTTGGGCCATTATCGACTAAAACGTAGAAAGACACCGTTGTTACGCATTCCATGATTAAATCAATAAATTTTATTATCGAAGCCAAATTTCTTCATTACCGATTCTCTGAAGTGCCAATCTACCATGTCATATGCTTTTTCCATATCTAACTTAATAGCTAGCCAACCTTCCGAGCCCTTGCGAGTTTTGAAAGAGTGAAAAATCTCATGGGCTATGAGGATATTATCTTGAGTAGCTCTATCAGAAACAACGGACCCTTCAAAAGGATGCATTAGTTTTCCTATAACCTTTTTTAGACGCTCCATAAGAATCTTAGATATTATCTTATATATTGTCGAGCATAGGCTAATGGGTCTGTAGTCTTTAGTTTTTGTTGGGTTATCACATTTAGGAAGTAGGGTGATAAATGTGTGGTTTACTTGCCGGAGTAATTTCCCCGTATGAAAGAAAGACTTAGTGGCTTTAATAACGTCACCGCTAATGATGTCCCAATAAGTTTTGTAGAATTCAACCGTCACCCCATCGGGAACAGGGGATTTATTGGCTCCTAAAGACCAAAATACTTCCTTTATTTCTCCATTAGATGGTTGGTTGCACATGAACCTATTCTCATCCTCAGAAATAGATGGAGAAATAAGCTCAAGGTAGTTATTCAAGAAATTTGTATTGATTGGTTATTTCGAGAATCTTTTGACAAAATCCTTTCTAATTTCAGATCGAATGTTGTGCTCTCCACATATTAGGGTTCCTGAATCAGACGAAATGTTCCTTATAATTTTTCTATTTCTTCTGCCAGAGGCTACACGATGGAAATAGGCTGTGTTAGAATCAACAAACTTGAGATGTTTGGATTTGGCTCTTTGACACCGGTATTCCCTTTGAAACTGGAGTAATTTCTCTTTTTTGGTGATTAATTGTTTTTCTTTCGCTACATTTCTAAAAATGCTTATACTTTGCATCTTGACAAGCTCTCTCTCCACATCCTATACTTTCCTAAAGATGTTATCAAATGTAACTTTGTTCCACTCTTTGGCTTTTTCTTTCAAATTTTTGGTTTTACAAACTAGTCTGAGCATGCCTGATCCCCTATAATCATTTCGCATGACTTGTTTAACAATATTCCGAAAATCCTTTCTTTGAAGCCACATATTTTCAAATTGGTAAGGAGGTGGTCTAAAAGAATGTTCCGTGTTTAGACTTAAAGAAATAGGACAGTGGTCAGAGGATGAAAAGGCACCATCGACAGCTAAGAGATCAGGGAATTCTTGAAGAAACTCATGTTGCACTAGAACCCGGTCAAGTTTCTCATGGATGTTATATTCCTCCTCAACCTTTTTCCTCCAAGCAAATTTGTTACCCGAGTACGAGATCTCTGAAAGTGAACATAGGTTCTTGAATTGAGTTAATCTCGAGAATCTATTATAACTAGTTGTTGCTCCACCCTCCTTTTCATCACTGCAACAAATTTCGTTCATATCCCCCATAACTAAGCATGGGAGGTTCTCCTCACTTATAATTGTTGTAAGACTATTCCAGAAAGCTTCATTATCCACCGCATGAGGTGGGGCATATACAAAAAAAATGACACCCATGAAGTTCTTATCTATACACGAATATATAACTCTAATAACTCTTGGCATTATTATTTCCACCTTGATTGATTCGTTAATAAGTGAGTCTCATTGCTAAGTAAACCGATACCGCCTGATCTGCCATTAGCAATTTACCATATTGATTTATTAAAACCACTCGTTTGCCAAACCTTATCCAGTGGTATTTTGTCAGTTCTGATCTCCGCTATGGCCATAAGCGAGATGTGTTCATTTATTCGTAATACTTTGAGATCTGTCCACATATTAGGTCTTCATAATCCCTTAATGTTCTAGAAGCAGATTTTCATAATAACCGTGTCGAAGTTGTCAGGAAGCTAGGGTATTCTAAGCCTGACAGTGGCCATTGTTTCTTGAAGAGAGCTTTCACTAGAATAGTTTTTGTCAAAATTCCTACCTCACTCCGATCTCTACCACGACATTTATCGTGAAAACTATTTCCCCAAATCTTATTCGTAAATAAGAAATTTTTGGGACTCCAAAATGTGATTGAACATTTATTCAGTTGAGAATTAGTACACTCTAAGTGTACGTGTTTTTCTCCATATAAGAGTCCATACGATATGGTATTGTAGTGTTTCCTAATGCTAATAGAATTCATTTTAATGCTGCGATAAAACGTTAGCCTAAGGGATGGCTTAGCTCGAGTACCTAGTGAGCTGTTAATTGAATGCTCGGTTGAGTTTGGTGGTGTATTTGTGCTACTGAGTGTAGTTCTGATCCAATGATGGTTTCTTGTGTGATAACATGTGTCTGAGAGTGTGTTTAGGTGATTACAGTACACGGTGATCTCTTTGATTTTTTCCCAGCAGTGCATAACGGAGGCTGTAGAGCCAAGCAAGCGGTGTGTGAAGTGATTAGAGGATATGATTATAGAGTTAAACTCACCTTGACGATTGCTCAATATTGACAGAGTCCTTAGGGGACTAAGTGATGAGCATAGCCTTTCCAAATAAGCAGAGGCCAAGAGGATTAGTTTATCCATCCAAACAAACACCAAAACTAGGGGTTTGACATCCAAATTATCGTTAAGAGAGTGGTTCCATAGCCTTTTTTGATCTTCTTTATTAATACTTCGCTTCACATTATATCTCCTAATCCCTTGTTCCCAATTGTTATCAAGCAATCCATTTGTGAACTTGCTAATCCAGTCAATAATCTTATGACACCCATTATAGAAGTAAGTAGAATACAAGTCCTTAAACAGGATGGTGATTATGTGGAGATTTTTATCAATAGTTAACATCCTAAAGTAATAGATTAGAGGGTTCCTTTTGATGATTAATTTGGACAAGTAAGATGCATTATTGGAGTGCTTTATAAAGCTAATTTCATATTGATTATCCATAATATATGCACGTAAACTTGTTCGAGTAGATATATCAGTGTTAGGGAGAACACCGCCAGTCAAGAATTTCCTTACATATCTGGCCCTTTTTCGGACCTCCTTCGCTTTCAGAGGATATCCAATAATTGTGGCAAATAGAGATGATTGATTCAGAGCCGATATGTTTTCTTGCACTCTTCCCTGTAGAGCTAGGAGCCTTTCCCCATTGATTGTCCTTCTTTTGAATTTCTTCTCCGAACGTGCCTTCCTGCTGGACACACCAGCTTCTTTACCCTGAAGGACTTGCTCTTTGAGATTATAGCCTTTCAGTTTTTTGGTTTTCTCAATATCCGGGGTAGGATCATCTACCATCAGAGGGCGTTTGCCCTTGTCAGATTCAGTGGGAGCCAAGCTCAGAATACACAAAAGAAGAAAGTTAATCGATGTATGATATGAGAAGAAAAGGAGAGAAAGAAGAAAGAAGATGAGGTGCAAGGAAACACCCCAAGACCCACCATTTATATAGAAGGAGGAGGCGGACCTTCTACGATTGAGGACTGTATAGCTCTTCTTCACCCAGCCGAGCAACCCATTCACCCTCATCCCCGGTTCCTTGCAACAGTAACCAAACTCCTCAACATCCCTCTTGCAAATCCAAGAGCCAACCAAAATCGGACTGAACTTTGCACACATAGGGACCGTACACCTCCGATTTGGCCAAGGGAGGGGGGGGGGTCGATTAGACCAAACCACCACTTTTCAATCCAAGAATCGTACCACCGAAGGGATAATCTGAAGAAATTAGGGTTAAGAATCCCCTTGTACACTATCAGAGATTTGGGGAAAACGAAAATCACCACTAGAACGGAGCCCGCGCGAGGGTACTGATTAGATAACGCTAACCAAATTAGGGTTAAGGTGGGATTATCCACCAAAATCAGTTGCAAGGAAGGGAAATCATAAAAGGGGTGTACAATTTTGCAGGCACGAGAGAAAGATGGCAAGAAGTTTTTCCACATGGTTTTTTTCTTTGGGGAGATGGGGGGGGGGGGGGGGGGGGTTCTGCTTTCCACGCATGAAGCGCGTACTCTTGTGGCCATTGGATTTTTCTTAGTACTCTTGTTCCTTTGGTGCATATGGCTCTTGAAAGAAACTTATTTGCCTTTAAATAATCCAATACATTGTATGAATACATATATTAGTATCTTCGTAAAATGACAGTATGATTGCATCTATATATAAGGTCATGCTTATAAATATAATGTCATTATTCATAGTGGATGGACTATAGTGAAGAGATGGAGGAAGTGCATCGGGGAAAAAAAGAAGAAGAACGTACCATGTCACGACTGCTGAGGAGGATGATGCAACTAGTAGCGAGAACCGTACCCATTGTTCTGTCAGATGGAAGAAATCAACCAGGATCTAACCAAGCGCAACCGACATCTAATTGAGCGGCTACATGAAGTGGAAGAACGCAACTGGTGTCTAAAGGAGAGCAACCGGGAGCTAACTGAGTGCAACCGGGATCTAACCGAACGCAAACGTCAGATGGGAGAACTCTTCCTTGCATTTGTGAAGAAGTAGGCATGGCCTCCACCTTATGTAATTGTGTATTAATTCATGTAATCTTGTCGTAGGATTTGGTAACAAGGCAACTAGACTGTTCTAACTTAAGGCTTTTATAACGTATTGTAGCTACTATGTCGGTTTCTTGAACATAGCACTTCGGATATCGATTTGTTGAATTTAGCATTAACTCAAGTAGGGTTTGTACCATATGATTCATATATAATTGTTGCTTCCAAGTGTGTTATATTTGGGCTACAAAACAATGGGCCATTAAATTTGTAAAGATCAATTGAATAGATTCAGTCCAATTGAACATACCCACGTTTCAGCAGTTGACTAGACGTTGACCTCATTCAAGGGAGCCCTTGGTCGACGAGTTGCTTCAATAATGGCACATTGGAGTTTGTACGGTTGATTGTTACTCGCAATCAACTTTCACAATGAAGTAGATGTTTTGTGGACTATTAGTGACTTTCCTGGTTTAGGGATGCTAGTAGGGTCAGCCACTAAGGGGTATAAAGCATGCCCTACCTATTTGGATGATATCTCATCAACATTTGAATGCGGGAGAATGATTACGAAGGTCACCGCAGATGGCTTACGTTCAACCATCCTTGGCGGAAACCAGGTCATGCTTTCAATGGGAAATCTGAGCTGCGGTTAAGACCACGTACTTTTGATGAGGAGGAACTCCTAGCACAAATTGAAAGGTACAAAAGTCTTTCTGTCATTATGGTACATTTCATTTCCATTGTTACATTCATTTCTTTTCATCATTTCTATCATTTGTTTTTTATCAGTTGCATGTAGCCCACCCTTAATTTGCATGAGCAGTTCAAGGCTCCGTAGAATTCTAGTTATAGAGTTTGTTGGACTCATAGATCCATATTTTGGAGATTGCCTTATGATGTCCACTAACCATGTTTTTATATACATTTTAGCTCCTTATTCTGTATACTTTGCATATTTCGGGATGGAAATAAGTTGAATTTATGAAGTATATGCTTATTTGCAAGAAATGGAGGTCTACTTAAGTTTTGGTTTAATATTACAGAATTTGGAGCCATTGCGGGATGAAACCAAGAAGAGAGGATAAGAGCTCCATTTTACTCGATCTCGAGCAAGCTTCCTCGACATCGACTTGAAATGAGAGCAGAGCTTTATCGAGGAAAGAAGAAGAAAAGAACTCGAGCTCGACTCAACTCGATGTCGAAAAACCTACTCGACATCGACCAAGACCCTGAAGAACACCCGAGCTCGAGGAAGGAGTGACTGCTCGAGAAGACAAGGAAAAGCCAAGATCGAGCATCTTTCCTTGACGTCGACCAAACTGGTCGAAGTCGACCAAGCCATATCGAGCCAAAGTCCATGAGTCGACAAGGAAGCTGAGCAAGGAAAACTGAAGGTCGATATCGACTATGTCAAGTCGATATCGAGTTCAATCTAGTCGATGTTCATCCTGGAGACCGGAATCGAGTTGCTTAGCTGAAGCCGAGAAATCACATGCAGTTCGATATCGAGTGACCTTAGTCGATATCGACTTGACCACAATGGCCGATTTCGAGCTACTCCGAGTTCTTGTTAAGGTTCTATCCCGAATCCAATGAAGATATTTCCGAGAGAAGATTCCCAACACATGAAGATTTTAGATATTTTATCTTTTTTTATCTTTTTATCTATCCTAAGGGTTGAACAATTAATTACCCTAGGATTTATCTAGTTTTACTTATTTAGATTTATTTATTTCCTAAGTAGAATTATATCTTCTAGTTTTATCTTTACATATTAGATAGATATTCCTTATCTTAATTAGCAAGGATTAAGGCCTATAAATAAAGCCTGTAGGGCTGGTTTTTATGAATTCTATCATACAATTCAATTCTACAGAAGAAGAAGAGGTAGTAAGTAGAGAGAAAGAGAGAGAGAGAGAGAGAGAGAGAGAGAGAGAGAGAGAGAGAGAGAGAGAGAGAGAGAGTGGAGGCCGAGAGGAGTGAAGGAGCGAATGAGCGAAAGCAATTTGGTTTCGATCGGTTGTAAGCTTTGGTTGATTTTAATGCAAGTTATTTCTTTTTCATCAATGATGTCTGCGATTGCGATGAAGAGCGAGTAGTCCACCCACTTGTAGGGTCAGGGCGAGCCCGACGATAGCCATGCGTGTTTGAGGTAAAGATCTGACCTTTATTATGTTTTAATCATCTACTACCTTTTATGTGTTTATTACCTATTTAATAGAGATCCATGTTAACAACTTGGATTATAAACATAAAATCGGTAGATACAATTAGGGTTTCTTGAAAGAGTTGTCTAATTGTTGGAAAAGGCGAAAGTTTGATCCTTCGATGTGATTGCATGTTTGGTTATCGTTGTTGCAAACCCTGATCTTGGAATTCTTTTTCATACGTTGTTTAGAGTTCGAAATTTGCATTCGTTTAAGTTTCTGTTTTCCTCGATTTCGACCAAATCTGGTCGACGTCGACTACTGACCTTCGATCGAGAAAGATGGTGGTTGCTTGTGTCTTTGCAGTACTCGACAGGCTACTCGACTTCGACCAACCTACTCGATGTCGAGTATAGCTTGTCGACGTAGACCAACTCCAGTAACCTTGCTTGCTCGGATTCGACTATGCATGGCCCCTGTCGACTACCCTTAGTCAAGGTCGAGTACCCCTGAAGTCGATTTCTGTCCGTGAGATCCCTCTGCTACCTGAGATCCGCTGAAACGCTTCCTCGAGGAACGATCCTGACTTCATGTTGCTACATCGGGAGGAAGTCTTGTAATTATTTGCGTGGGCAGGAATCTGGTTTGATTTATTTTATTATATTTTAAACTCTATTTTCGCTACAACACCTTATTGGTCGTACACAAAAGTGAGATATTGTCTTGATGTCAGGCCCATTGAGAAGAATGTGTTTGAAAACATCATTAGAACCATTTTCTATATTGAAGGAAAGTCGAAAGATGGTCCCCAAGCCCGCGCAGCTTTAAGAAAAAGAGGGGTGCAGAAAGCTCTACATGCAAGAGGTAATGATCAACTTCTTTCTGCACCATACACAGTCCATTCAGATTATCTTCAGGAGGTGTTTGAATGGTTTGGTGATGTGAAGTATCCTCACGGTTACGCTGGATGTTTGAAAAATAGGGTAAGTCTACGAGAAAATTTTTTTATCGGATTGAAGAAACACGATTGCCATGTAATTCTTCAACGTCTTCTTCCATTCATAATTCGACGGTACTTACCAGTTTCCGTTGTGACGAATTTAGTGGCCCTTTGCAAATGGTTTCACAAATTATGTTCTAAAGAATTAAGGAAGGAGGAAGTTTGACTAATGGAAGATGAGATAGTACAAATTCTATGTAGCCTTGAGATGATTTTTCCTCTGCACTTCTTCACCATTATGGTCCATCTCCTAGTTCATCTTCCCCGCCAAGTGTTGCTCACCGGCCCTGTGCATTACACCTGGATGTATCCAATAGAACGGTATGTGTCTTAATATCATCTTTAATTTCGTTTAATTTATACCTTTAGTTCATATCTTCGCAGTGAAAGTCGCCCATCCGATTTCAGACAACTTGGCGCATACAAGAAATATGTCGTCAATCCTCGTTACCCAGAAGGGACGATTACCACATGTTACATTGCAGAAGAGGCAGGGAACTATTGCAATTTGTACTTGGAGGTTGGAGAAGGTCAGCATGGGACATCAACCACTACTCCTTATGTGTTCGATAGTTCTGTTGTTTCCGAGCTTGTGCGCCCACAAAGCTATATTTCACGTGCAGGACTAAGTGGAGAGAAGATTCTAGAGGCTCATTGGCAAGTCTTACTTAATGGTGAGGAAGTGTCAAACTACTTAAATGCACATGAGGAGCTTTACACACAACATTACCCAGATCACAATGACAAGGATCACAGGTTGCATTTCCATCGTTATTTAATCGGATAGGTAAGCATTCAGCGTATTTATGCTATTCGTGGGTTAATGACATTGTTGTCATCGTTGCACTAATTAATGTACACTTATTGACAGATCTATGGACTCCAAAGAGAGGAGGTTGCATATGCTAAAACAGAGATTCTTAATTTGGCAAGAAAACCCCAACTCCATGGGATTTACTCATCATGTGTTGTGAATGGGGTGAAGTTCGTGTTGTGGAATAGAGATAGAAAATTGCTTGCCCAAAATTATGGAGTGATGGTAAGTACAGAGGACACCGCCTATTACGGGATCCTTGAAGTTGTGGTGTCAGTGATGTCAATGGTGTTATTCCAGTGCAAATGGTATGACACTGATCCCAACAATCTTGGTATCACGCATATGTTCGATCATGGGTTGTTATCTATTGACACGAATAGCAGTTGGTATGATGATTCTCCATTTTGTCTCGCAACCACGGGAAAGATGGTGTTCTATGTTGATGACCCTAAGGTGGGCGATGGATGGAAGGTGGTCAATGTAATGTCACATAGAAACATCTATGATGCTAGAACCTTGACAAAAATCGAAGATGATATCATTCCAGGCAGATATAAAGCCAATCAAGAGGACGCCTCTGTCATTACTGGGCATTTTAACCTTGCCATTGATCTCCAACTATTCAACCATGTAGAAGAGAGCGACGATGAAGAAGAGAGTGAAGATAAAGAAGACGACGAGATTGGAACCGAAGCAGAGGAAGACTACGAGGTGAAAACTGAAGAAGAAGCCTACCAAGAGGATGGGATTGAAACGGAAAATGAGGACGGGGAAGACATCGAGGATGAAGAATGAAGTAAAACATATGACTTCTATTTGGTTGGTCGAAGTCGACCAGCTTATGGACTTGTATTGGTCAATACTGATTATTAAAGGGACCAACATAACCTTCGTCCGTGTCTTGAATGAATATCAATTAAGGCGGGATTCCCCCCCCCCCCCCCCCCCCCAATATTTTCACTGATTTCCATACGCTCTCGGTCGGGTCAAACCCCAAAAGCCCAAACCCTCCTCTCATTTCTGAAACCCCAACCCTCCTCACTCTATCTCATTTCTGAAACCCTAAAGTTCCCAAGCCCTCCTCTCTCTCTAACCCTCACCGTCGATTCCTCTTCACTCTTCAATCTCACCACCTCTGATTCCGGCCTCCTCATCTCTCATTTCTCTCTCCATCAAACCCCAAACCCTCTTCACTCTCACCACCACCGATTCCTCTTCCATCATGCCACCAAAGAAGGCAAAGAAGGTTCACATTCCCTCAAGGGTTACTCCACCGCCGCTGGTGGTACCTTCGTCGAGCCCGGTCGCCACTCCACCACCGGCCCCCTCTTTGGACGTCACTTCGGAGGCCCCACTTCTCGAAGGTCACCTCAGGGGATAACCCAGCCCGCATCACCACCACCTGGGAGGGCAAACGAGTTGGCGTCACCACCACCTGGGAGGCCAACTCAGCCCGCTTCCCCACCACTCCGGAGGAGCCCTCGGAAGACAGCAGCTCCTCGGAAGCCACCACCTAGGATGATATGACTGGTACGGGGCGGCTCTTCATCGCCGAAAACCATGGCCTCCTCTTCAACATCGATGGCAATCACTCAACAAGCGCCCCCCCCCCCCCCCCCCGGACTCCTCTTCGTATGTTGGTGGTGCACGGACTCGATCAACCACCCCTCCTGCCTCCTTTACTCCAGTCAGTGCCTCACGGGCTCGATCGACCACTCCTCCACCCCCCCCCCCCCTCTCTCCGTTGGTGGAGAACATGCCGAGGAAGCATCCCAAGAGGTCTATTTACCAATCCGAGGTTGGTTTTTTGATAATTTCAGAGTTTTAGGGTTTTTTTTATTCCCTAATTTTTAGGGTTTATCTGTGTTTGATGATTTTAGATAGAACAGAGATTTTTTGGGTTTTTTTTATTCCCCAATCGTGCTCTTGATTATTTGTAGGGAAAGGAATAATTGTGGTGAGTAACAAGACTATGCAGATAGTGAGGGTCTTTGGAAAGATCAAAATTTTGTGGTTGGAGTTCCATGGAAACCGTGAGCTCAACCAATACATCTTTATGATCAGGGACATCGAGACTGGTGTGAAAACACATGTGCCAGTGCTAGCCTTCTCATTCGAGAAGCTTGAGAAAGAGTACCAGGATATGATTGCTGCTTAGCTAGATGTGATCAATTATTCTCTTTCCTTCTTTTACTATTTTATCTATTGGTTTAGGAGTTGTTGTCAATATATTGAAGTGTTTATTTTGCTGGATCTTATAATGTTTTAAGAGATTGGTTTTTGCTGAAATTTGATAATGTTTTATGAGTTTTAGGAGTTTTGGGAGTGTGGTAGTTGTTGTTAGTTTTAGGAGTTTCACAGTTGCTTTTAGTTTGGTATTTGTTGAATTTTATAATGGTTTGATAATGGTATGATAATGTTTTAGAAGTTTGAGGAGTTTGGTAGTTGCTGATAGTTAGTTGTCAATGTCTTAGGATTTAAATACCCTTTTCTTTGCCTATTGTTCATCATCTGTTCATTTTCACTGAATGCAAGAAACTGTTTTGCTCGCTCTCTCTCTCTCTCTCTCTCTCTCTCGTTCTCTCTTGTTTTGTGTTCTTCACTTGCATTCTGTATGATCTAGGTTGAGATGTGCTGATAGTTAGTTGTTCCAGTATAAAGAAAGTTATATTACTGCATCTAAAATTTCAAAACGGGTATTTGATATATATAATTGCATTCTTATTTATGTAGAATATGTACGTTGTATCTCCTGATGATGAAAAATTGAAGAAGTACATTGAGACTCAGGCGGCGTCAAGATACCGCAGTTGGAAGTACAAGTGTCATTCCCACTTCTTGAAGCATGATCCAGCCATACCTCTTAAGTTCAAACTTCGTCCTGAGCAATGGCGCTACTTTGTGGAGAAGGAGTTCCTCGCCCTTGAGAAACAAGTTAGCTTTTTTGTTTTTTTTTCATTCAACTGTTTCTATAGCTTTAGTATTGGTGTTCTCTGATGTTTATATGTTCTTGTGTCTTTGGAGGCAATAAGCAATCACAACAAGCTTAATAAAACTTAGAATCCCAAGCCTATCAATCATCACCTAGAGCCTAGACCTGTATGCTACTGGGCAGAGCAGCTCTACCAGGATGGACACTTGGCCCCTTTTGTGCAAGCTAGCTTCAATAGACGAATACTTCCAAGATGATGAAGACGATTCGATGGTGGTGAGTGTGTACTGACATATTTAGCTATCTCTGGTGTCTAGGATGTGATTGTTGAGTTACTTGGATGATTTTATTATGTATGATGCTAATGTTTTGTTTGTGTTCCCAGGAAATTATGCAGTAGGCAATTGACGACTATGTGAGTTCGCGGCCAGAGGAAGAAGATCATGATGCCATACCAGTAGCTACTCAGTGTGAGATAATCGTCAAGGACTTTAGAGAGAGGAGGGGCACTTCTGTACGAGGTAAACAAAGTTATATAAAGCTTTAAAATGAGTTTAATAATTAATCAGTTATATATAACTTGATGATTATATATATTATCATTACTATCAGTTATATATATAACTATATAAAGCTTTAAAATGAGTTCATTTATATATCAGTTCATTCATCTCAAACTGAGTTAGGAACTTTACAATCAGATTTTCGTAACTTTACATCATTTAAGAGCTACATGACTGCATGAAATCCAACTGAATAAGAGCATGAAATCCAATTGATTTTAGGAACTTTATAATAAGATTTTATGAACCTATGTGATACTGTCATTTTTAATGTCATCAATCTAATTTTTTTTTACTTTTTATATCTTTGTAAATTTTACTTGCTTTGCCTTCATTAGGGATGAGCGCATCTCTGAGGAAACCTCCAAGGAAGCGAGTTGCTGATTGGTCCACTATAGGCGCGGCAAAAAGACAAGAGCTGGAAGACCAAGCCAAGGAGGCTAATGAGCGAGCAAGGAAGGCTGAGGAGGACGCCAAGCTAGCCAATGATAAATATGATCAGATGAAGGAACCAATGGAACACTTTGAGAGATTGATGGCTCAACACTTCACTACCGAAGTGCAGGTTTGAGCAGTTTGCGATCTAGGTAGGTGACAATTAATACGAACTTGATTGCAACTTCTGTTGGGTTTTGCACTGCTTCTTTGCTTCACTTTTGGGTTAGTTTGTGCAACTTTTGGGTCACAATTCTAGACTTTAAGTGCAGTTTGTGTTTGAACGTGATATTTCTAAACTTTAAGTGCAGTTTGTGTGTTTCAACTCAAGTACATTGGTATATGTTGTTTGGTGAAATGGTTGTTAGGGTTGGTTGATGAACTACATGGACATGATATTGCAGGTTTTTATGTGTGGACAATGTATTTGGTTTGTATGGAATAGTTGTGTTTGCTTGCTGGTGAACTCTATTTTGTATGCAGTTTTTGTGGGTTACATTTGGTTTCAGATAGGGAGCATCACAAAATACAGAGTATATATTTTTTATTTTTAATATACTCAGGCTACAAACCTAAAACGACTAAACTCATGTTAACTGAAACCAAAAACATTTTGAACCCAAAGTTCATCCCCAAAACTCTCAGGTCACAACAATCGTTGTCCGTTAAATGGTTTGAAGGAGATTCAATAACCAAATGTTCGTCACATAAACACTTTGAGAGACACCATGATTAACCAAATGTTCGTCACCTAAACACTTTGAGAGACAACATGAATAGCCAAATGTTCATCAAGACACAACATTTATTCACCTTATGTTCCTCCACTCAAATATCAAGACACGAACTATATTGGTGGCCTCAACAATATATTGTTTGACAATGGCCTCGTGGGTTAGTCGCTTGGATGTAAAACAAGGGACGGATCTACAATTGGTCCGTCTTTTAAGTGCTCTAGGGTCGCTCTACAAGGCACAAACCTAAGGGGATGAAGGTACGTCCTTAGAATTAGTAGACGTCCAAAACCCTCTTCAGGGGACGAAATTTGACCGGGTTTAGAACGTCAAACTGGCATAGTGTTAGCTAATTTTTAATTATTTTGAGAGTTCAACATTTTCCTTATAGGTTTTATTTCCTAATAAAAAATACTCTACAGTTAATTAACATATGTCGTTTACTATTGATTCACGTTTTTTATAATAATAAAATCTGTATAAAAGATAAACTTTTTTGTATAATTCTTTTTTATAAATCCATACTTAATAATAATTATAAGTATAAAATTATTTTAAAAATATTTAGAAATTTGATATTTTATATACTCCCTGTAGGTTGATAAAAAAAATGTCAAGAAAATTTTGTTAAAAAATATCATTTTAGGGATCTTTGTGATCATACAAAAAAAAAGGTATCTTTGTGTTAATTTTTTAAAATTGTCATCATAAAAGGAGATGTTAGTTGTAGTTTCAATACGTAGAGTAACAATGACAGGCCTAAAGTCGTTATGCCAAATCAAAGTAAATTCCTAAGATGCAAACTATAACAAGTATAGTAGGTAAGTTAGGGTCGAACCCACAGGGAAACAGAATCAGTTGTAAGAGCAAGTATTATTACCAAAAGTAACTGATTAAAGGTGGAGTTTTGTGTGTGAGAAATAGTAACAGAACAAGTTGCAAGTAAAAAGGTTTTGAATATATGATGGAAAGGTATCACACCTGTAAAGGCTCGGATTTTTAAAATATTAATTTTCGGAAAAAGAAAATCAAAATGAATTTAAAATAAATTCCGACCCAAATTTTCCGATTTAAAAAAATCAATTCCGTCTTTCATTTCGGTTTTGAACGATCAATCAGCGGAAATTTAAATCCCCGACCCGAGCTCTCAATTCCGTCATATTCCGAATCCTTATCCTAATCCAACTCATCACCTCCTAATTATAGTAAAATCTTATCCTCACCTCCCCTCCCTCTCTTTTTGCTTTCCCTTATCCTAATCCAACTCATCACCTCCTAATTATAGTAAAATCTTATCCTCTCCTTTCCTTCCACCACTCTTTGACCCCCTTATTTTGGCAAACAAACAATACCTCACTCTTCACAAAAAAATGGACCTTTTATGTGCAATTTGACCTTTGGAAAAATCAGATTTGTGTTGATTCTTCCTCTTCTCTCTCCTTCTCTCTCTCGACATTTCACAAGCCAAAACTGGTTCTTGAGCTTCCTCACGCCATTTCCACCACCGCCGCACCTCACCACCGCCACACCTCACCACCGCCACCTCCACCACTGCCGCACCACCTCCTCCCCGGAGCGCCGCCGTCGCCACCAGCAGCAGCCGGAGCCACCACCGCCGCCGAGCATCACCTCTTCCCTTCTCCTTCCTCCCTGTTTTCTCCGAGAACCCCGGTAAGGCTCGTTTCCCTTTCCATTCGACTTCGAGCTGTGAAAAGCACCGCCTTTAACCCCCGTTCTTCCGTCCTAGGCCGAGCTAGCGCGGATCGAGACTCCGGCGAGTCCATCGAGATCCCGACGAACTCCGACGAAGCTTCGAAGCCCTCTCGGTGAGCTCTCTTCCTTCCTCCTCGTTCCTTCCTTCCTCCCTGTGTGCGTGGGCCCCCCCTTCCTCTTTTAAACCTCCAGCTCGTTGAATTGAAAGAAACAAATGGGAAGCTTCTTTGGGACTAACTTTTGAAGGGCCCGGTTTGGTTTAATTAAAACAAGGGGGCCGGGTTGGACTTTTATAAAATAAGTGGGTGGTTTTTGGTAATTTTAATGAAGTGAGGTTGGTATGGTAAATTAAAAATGAATGTTTTGATTTAATGAATATTGTTGGGATTTTATAAATATTTTATAAAGATGTTAAAATAAAAGATTTAGAAGTAGTATGTAATATTATTAGGGTTAAAATATAAGATGTTGTTTGAGATTTAATATGTGATATTGTGGTGATTTATTATTGTGGTTAAATGTTAGATGTTTATGATGAAGATGTGCAATTATATGCTAAGTAAGATTTTGAAATGATGGCATGCAAATTGGTTAAGTATGAAATGGGGATTATCCTAAGTTGGTGAATTGGAGAATTATATTGAGTATGCTTGTGAGATGTTGAGATGATAGATTACGAGATAAAGTTGATATTATGGAAATGATGATGTGACGGTTGTTATGTTAAGTTGTGAAGTTATATGTGTGATAATTCTATGCTTTGTGTGCCTTAGAGATAGACTCATACATGTACTTATACTTGTTAGGTGATCATCTGTGACGTGTTGAATTTCATATTGCCTGGTTGATTGCCTTTTTGCTGTTCTGCGATACCAGGTAAGTCTCTTCGGAGCTTACTCAGATTGAATAGAGTGATTCCCTGCTATAGGTGCATGATATACTAGGTGTTGCATTCATGATCAGCATGTCATGTAGTACCATGCTAGGCTGCATCTACGTTGAGCATCCTATTTCTTTATGCGTATGTAAACAGAACGGCCGTTATCTGTGAAGTAACTAGAGTCTTTGCTAGGGTCATAGGGTAGCCCAACCTCATCGGGTACCCTGAGTCAATCGAGTCATGCACTTCCTTTTATTATGATATGCCTGCGGGCTTTATTGTGGAGCGGGTTAGGCATGCGTGCCGCCCAATTATGAATGAATGCATTCACGAGCTGGCCAGTCTCCACCTATCGGAAGGGGTGGAGGTAGGAGAGGGATATACCACTTGGTATTCTGTGCTAAGGCCTTATTATTATTATGCATTTGATCTTAGGAGCATGTTAGTGTGTTAATATTCCGCCATGCATCTAGAAGCATCTTTATTAGGATTAGCGTATATGTGTGCTTATGGTTGGGATGCAGAGAAGTGGGCATCGATCTGATCCCGCCCCATATCAATTTTTTTAGGTATTATCTATGTTCATCCTATCGGTGCTGTTTGCCTATTTGCGCGGGTCATTTTGTCGGCGGAGAGTGAGCGCTGGAGTGTAGACTTTACTGGACTCTGATTATATTTTGGCTTTATACTTTTGACTCCGTTTTGACCCGGCTCTGCCGTGGCACCCTCTTGTATTACGCTTATTTCCGCTAGTTGCACTATTTCCGATTTCCACGCTTAGATTTACGACAGGTACAGGGGACTTCCCCGGGGATTCCAACGATCCCTTCGATTTTGGGTATGAAATCCCCCTTTGAAAACGTTAAAGTAAGTTTTGAAACCTTCAACCTGTACTCGGGGCGCAAGGTCCTAATGAGGGGTTTAATCCCTCGAAACGTAACTCGGGAATCATAATCCCGGGCCGTTACAAAGGTGGTATCAGAGCCAGGTTTTGCAATCCGAGTATGATAGGTTGAAGTGGTTTTGAAAATGGCCCAAGGTTTTCAAATTATTTTCAAATGATTTTCAAATTGTTTTCAAGGGGCAAAATGAATTTAATTGGACATAACTATAAATTAATCAATTATGAATGGCAATCTCGTGGGGTAGAGACTATGCGATAGGCATCCCTTATGGATGTAGAATTCGGGGAAGGTAGGCAAAATACTAGCTTTCTTTTACAGATGGGTTATGAAGACTCCAAGGAACTCGAGGGTTGGAGTACAATGGGTTAGGAGACCGTGAGGTATTTGCCCCTCCGGTTAGTCGTCCCCCGAAGGGCGACATAGATCGTCTCTGTGCTTGTATGTCTTAAATTCAATTGGGCCTGAGGGCGATCCTCCTTGAAGAGGGTCCCATTGAATCGTTGAGTGCTTCTGTGCTGAGTGATATAATTATTGTTATGTAGCAAGTATGGTTGATCCGAGACGTGGCTTAGATGGGCGTGGTGGTAGGGCGCGTCGCGGCAGGGGACGCCCTCGTCGAGTTGCCGCTGAGGGTGCCGAGGGGCGAGTTTTGCCACCGCGAGTTGATGACCGGGTGCCAGCTTCCCCAGAGACTAGGATTGGCCAGCTAGAGTCAGCGCTTCATGATATTCTGAGCGAGCTACGTGGAGGGGCTCGATCTACGGCGCCGACACCAGAGGTTCCAGTTCAGCAGCCCGCCGAGCCTGTGGTTGATGCGTGCCCTGAGAAGCGCATCGATTGGGTCAAGAGGTTTGCTCAGTGTAGCCCGCCAACCTTCGCGGGAGGCGTCGGAGATGACGTTGAGAGATGGCTGCGTGATACGGAGGGGTTATTTGACCATGTTGCTGTACCTGACTCTGAGAGACAGAGACTTGCTGCTGGACTTCTACGGGAGGACGCGAATGCCAGATGGTTTGGCTGCAAGAGGGAGCGGACCGAGTGGACTTATGACGACTTCAGATCCCTGATGCTGAGGGAGTACCGTCCACCAGGGATACAGTTGGCTAGGGAGGTATCTTTTATGCGCGGCACCTATGACCGGTCGGCTTCTGTAGCTGCTATCGTTCGCCAGTTCAAGAGCGAGCTGATATACTGCGATCACCTGTGTCCATCAGACGAGAGTCGGATCCGTATGCTGTCTATGAGATTGCCGCCCCCTGTACTTCTGCATGCGTCCAGCTTGGGAGCTGTCACCTTTGACCGATTTCTGGAGGTCATCCTTATGTACGATCAGCAGAGGATTTTGTGTGAGACTTCCTACTCTACTGTTCGCCCTGATGCGAAGAGGGCGCGTCCAGCCGACACCCGTGGAGATGACAGATCTAGGAGAGGAGCGTTTAGAGGAGGATATTACGGAGCTGCACAGAGAGCACCCCCAGTTCAGACTTCTTATGGAGGAGATGCCAGAGTGAGGACTTGCCATGGGTGTTTCGGGAGGGGCCACTTCATTGCTTCTTGCCCGGACCGTTCGACTGTCTCCTACACCTGTGGTACTATGGGGCACCGAGCTGCTACATGCCCTCAGAGTCGTGGAGCTCCAGCTACTGCACAGCCACCGAGACTTCCTACGGCTCCTCACCCACCACTGCTGACATATCCCCAGGGCCAGGGTCAGGGCCAGGGACGAGGTGACCCTTCCGGCAGAGGCCGAGGCGGAGGTAGAGGAGGTAGAGGTTCTGGACGTGGAGGTAGAGGACCATCTGGGTCAGGTCAGGGTCGTGGATCATCTTCTGCAGGACCGTCAGGGTCAGGGTATGATCGTGGTCAGAGTTCGGGAGGTCGAGGACCAGGATTACCCCCACCGCCCCGCGTATTTCAGATGCATGTTGATGACCGCTCAGCCCCGACTTCCGCAGGTACGATATTCTTCCATGATGAGTGCCTATCTATCTTGTTTGACACTGGTGCAACTCACTGCTTCATAGCAGAGGCGTGCGTGGCCAGGCTGAGCCTGAGCTGCACGAGTGGTTCACCCCTTACTATTGGTCTGGCGGATGGGGCCAAGGTTAGGACGAGTCGTGAGATTTTAGGGTGCCCCATTCGGATAGGTGAGCGAGAGTGGCCTACCGACCTTATAGTTATGCCATTGAGGATGGACGATCTCATCTTGGGTATGGACTTCATGGACCACTACGGGGCTATCATCAACTTGCGAACGAGGACAGTGTCGATTTTGGCATCTGACGGGACTGAGCACCAGGTTTGGGGGAGCGACCCCAAGAGGAATGGATCACTCATCAGCGTAGTCAGAGCCGCCAGACTTTTAGACCAAGGTTGCGTCGGGTATTGGTGTTATGCTTTAGAGGTGGATCGCACGCACCCCAGTGTATCAGATGTTCCCGTTGTCAGAGACTTCGCAGATGTGTTTCCAGAGGAGCTACCAGGACTTCCCCCGCCGAGAGAGGTCGACTTCGCGATTGAGTTAGAGCCAGGCACCAGACCTATCTCGCGAGTTCCTTATCGCATGGCACCGACGGAGATGGCCGAGCTGAAGGCTCAGCTAGAGGAGCTAGCTGAGAAGGGCTACATTCGGCCTAGTGCATCGCCTTGGGGAGCGCCAGTGCTATTCGTCAAGAAGAAGGATGGGTCGTTGAGACTGTGCATCGACTATCGGGAGCTGAACCGGGCGACGGTGAAGAACCGTTATCCTCTTCCCCGGATTGATGATCTGATGGATCAACTGCAGGGCGCCGTGGTCTTCTCGAAGATTGATTTGAGGTCGGGTTATCATCAGCTGAGGGTGAAGCCAGAGGATGTTCCGAAGACCGCTTTTCGGACTCGCTATGGTCACTACGAGTTCGTGGTCATGCCGTTTGGGCTGACCAATGCACCAGCCGCGTTCATGGAGCTCATGAACCGAGTGTTCATCGACTTCTTGGACAAGTTCGTCGTCGTCTTCATCGATGACATCTTAGTCTACTCGAGGAGTAGAGAGGAGCACGAGGAGCATTTGAGGATTGTGCTGGAGACGCTGAGGAAGCATCAGCTGTATGGGAAGTACAGCAAGTGTGAGTTCTGGCTAACAGAGGTGGCATTCTTAGGCCACGTTATTTCAGCTGTGGGAGTTGCCGTGGATCCGGCAAAGATTGATGCCATCGTTGCTTGGGAGGTGCCCAAGAACGTCAGAGATATCTGCTCATTCCTGGGATTGGCTAGTTACTATAGGAGGTTCGTCCAGGGTTTCTCGAGTATTGCTAGACCGATGACGCGGCTACTGAAGAAGGACGTCCCCTTCGAGTGGAGTTCAGATTGTCAGGCCAGCTTTGAGCTTCTGAAGCGGAAGTTGACGACTGCTCCGGTGTTAGCTCTGCCAGATGGGACAGAGGACTTCGTTATCTACACAGACGCTTCGCATTCCGGCTTGGGTTGTGTTCTGCATCAGAGAGATCGGGTCATCGCTTATGTTTCACGTCAGTTGAAGCCTCCAGAGGTGTCTTACCCCATCCATGATTTGGAGTTGGCAGCCGTGATTCACGCTCTGAAGATCTGGAGACATTATCTATATGGTACTTCTTGCAAGGTGATGACGGATCACAAGAGCTTGAAGTACATTTTCACACAGAAGGAGCTCAACATGCGTCAGAGACGATGGTTGGAGCTTCTGAAGGACTATGACTTGGACATAGTCTACCATCCAGGGAAGGCCAATGTAGTGGTAGATGCGTTGAGTAGGAAGACTCATCATGAGGTGACCGTTGAGAGGCTTACAGCTCAGCGAGATTTGCAGAGAGATCTGATGAGATGCTGCTTTGAGGTTTGGATCCAGCGAGATCACGGGCAGTTGTCGTTCTTAGAGGTGCAGGCAGAGTTGACAGCAGAGATTCGGCAGGGTCAGGCAGATTGTCCAGAGGTTGCAGTTCTGAGAGGGCGGATGGCTCAGGGCAGCTTTAGAGAGCTTGCAGAGAGAGCAGACGGGATGCTGACCTTTCAGGGCAGAGTTGTAGTTCCCTAGACGTCAGATTTGAGACAGAGGATCATGCAGGAGGCTCACTCCACCCCTTATTCTGTCCATTCAGGGACGAATAAGATGTATCAGGATCTGAGGAGGAGTTATTGGTGGCAGAGGATGAGAGCAGACATCACAGAGTTCGTGGCCAGATGTCAGGTTTGCCAGCAGGTTCGGATTGATCACCAGAGGCTGGGAGGACCCGTCCAGTCACTTCCAGTTCCCGAGTGGAAGTGGACAGACATCTCCATGGATTTCGTCACTGGGTTGAGACGAGACGTCAGAGGATTTGACACTATTTGGGTCGTAGTCGACAGGTTGACCAAGTCGGCCCATTTCATAGCTATTCAGGAGACATGGCCAGCTTCGAAGTTAGCAGACGAGTTCATTCGCCAGATTGTGAGGCTTCATGGAGTACCAGAGAGGATCGTATCTGATCGAGATGGACGCTTCACCTCGAGGTTTTGGCAGCAGGTTCAGGAGAGTTTGGGCTCCAGATTGCATTTCAGTACGGCTTATCACCCGCAGACAGATGGCCAGAGCGAGAGGACGATTCAGACGTTGGAGGACATGTTGCGATCGTGCGTCTTGGATTGGGGTGACCAGTGGGTCAAGCATCTACCGCTAGTGGAGTTTTCTTACAACAACAGCTACCACGCGTCGATCGAGATGGCCCCATATGAGGCTTTGTATGGGAGGCGATGCAAGTCGCCGGTTTGCTGGGACGAGCCTGCAGATACAGTTCTGTCGTTGCCCGAGATGGTCAGAGAGACAGTCGATAAGGTTGGTCGCATCCGAGAGCATATGAGGGTAGCCCAGGATCGACAGAAGAAGTATGCGGACAGACGGAGGACCGAGCTTGAGTTCGAGGTAGGCTCGCACGTATGGCTTCGAGTTTCACCCACCAGGGGAGTTCGACGGTTCGGCATCAAAGGGAAGTTGAGTCCGAGGTTCATTGGCCCATTTGAGATCTTAGAGAGAGTCGGTGTGGTAGCCTACCGTTTAGCCTTACCTCCATCCTTGGCCGGCGTCCATGATGTCTTTCATGTCTCCCAGCTCCGTCAGTATATTCCCGACCCTAGTCATGTCCTTGACCACTCAGACCTTCACATTGAGCCTGACCATACCTTTGTAGAGCGTCCGGTGAGGGTCCTTGATCGTCGTGTCAAGAAGCTTAGGAACAGGGAGGTTCCTTTGCTTCTGGTTCAGTGGTCTAGGAGGAGCCCTGAGGAGGCCACCTGGGAGACCGAGGAGAGCATTCGAGCTAGCTATGGAGATGTCTTAGATGAGCTACTTGCGTCCTATGTTGAGCCGAGCGTAGACATTACCTTGACCTCTCGAGTGCGGTGAGTATGCCTAGTTAGTTGGTTGGGATTGGTTAGTGGTGTCTCTTTGATTGCATGCTTATGCTTGGTAGTTGTGTGCAGATCCTTGGTGATATGATGTGATGAGCCTCGATGATATGATGATGTGCTAGATATTATGGTATGTGACTGCCTTTGATGTGCTATAATCTTCTGTTTATCTTGAGATTATGATCATTCTTCTATACCCATGATACCAAATATTAGAAATGCTAGAGATTGAAATGTGGAATTATGATTTGACTCGGAACCTAGGAAGAGAATGTGGGATTAGCCTTTAGAGGTGGATGTAGAATGGTTGGGAAGTTTGGGAATGCCGTGTTTAATGTCGAATTTAAAGAATATCAAATGGTGATTTAAAAAGGGACATAGATTTTGAGAAAACTATTCCAACCCGAGCTTTCATTATGACGCCCCACGAAGTGGATACAAGCATGTATGGGGGCACCTGTAGATCGCTTGCTAAGACCTAGCGGAGATGTCATGATGGTTTTGAGTTATGGTATGCCTGAGGAGTCGCAGTGGGGTGTGGTAGGGGCCCCTACCACATCCTTACTACGACCGATTGGGAGTATTATGATCATGACGACGGTACTGTGAGATCTCATGGGGGCACTTATGAGGTACTTACGGGATCGATGACGTGATCCTTGGACTCACCAATTCCAACTTCATCCCCACTTTAGAATGATTTTAGTCTCGGGGACGAGACTTGTTTTTAGAGGTGGATGATGTAAAGGCTCGGATTTTTAAAATATTAATTTTCGGAAAAAGAAAATCAAAATGAATTTAAAATAAATTCCGACCCAAATTTTCCGATTTAAAAAAATCAATTCCGTCTTTCATTTCGGTTTTGAACGATCAATCAGCGGAAATTTAAATCCCCGACCCGAGCTCTCAATTCCGTCATATTCCGAATCCTTATCCTAATCCAACTCATCACCTCCTAATTATAGTAAAATCTTATCCTCACCTCCCCTCCCTCTCTTTTTGCTTTCCCTTATCCTAATCCAACTCATCACCTCCTAATTATAGTAAAATCTTATCCTCTCCTTTCCTTCCCCCACTCTTTGACCCCCTTATTTTGGCAAACAAACAATACCTCACTCTTCACAAAAAAATGGACCTTTTATGTGCAATTTGACCTTTGGAAAAATCAGATTTGTGTTGATTCTTCCTCTTCTCTCTCCTTCTCTCTCTCGACATTTCACAAGCCAAAACTGGTTCTTGAGCTTCCTCACGCCATTTCCACCACCGCCGCACCTCACCACCGCCACACCTCACCACCGCCACCTCCACCACTGCCGCACCACCTCCTCCCCGGAGCGCCGCCGTCGCCACCAGCAGCAGCCGGAGCCACCACCGCCGCCGAGCAGCACCTCTTCCCTTCTCCTTCCTCCCTGTTTTCTCCGAGAACCTCGGTAAGGCTCGTTTCCCTTTCCATTCGACTTCGAGCTGTGAAAAGCACCGCCTTTAACCCCCGTTCTTCCGTCCTAGGCCGAGCTAGCGCGGATCGAGACTCCGGCGAGTCCATCGAGATCCCGACGAAGCTTCGAAGCCCTCTCGGTGAGCTCTCTTCCTTCCTCCTCGTTCCTTCCTTCCTCCCTGTGTGCGTGGGCCCCCCCTTCCTCTTTTAAACCTCCAGCTCGTTGAATTGAAAGAAACAAATGGGAAGCTTCTTTGGGACTATCTTTTGAAGGGCCCGGTTTGGTTTAATTAAAACAAGGGGGCCGGGTTGGACTTTTATAAAATAAGTGGGTGGTTTTTGGTAATTTTAATGAAGTGAGGTTGGTATGGTAAATTAAAAATGAATGTTTTGATTTAATGAATATTGTTGGGATTTTATAAATATTTTATAAAGATGTTAAAATAAAAGATGTAGAAGTAGTATGTAATATTATTAGGGTTAAAATATAAGATGTTGTTTGAGATTTAATATGTGATATTGTGGTGATTTATTATTGTGGTTAAATGTTAGATGTTTATGATGAAGATGTGCAATTATATGCTAAGTAAGATTTTGAAATGATGGCATGCAAATTGGTTAAGTATGAAATGGGGATTATCCTAAGTTGGTGAATTGGAGAATTATATTGAGTATGCTTGTGAGATATTGAGATGATAGATTACGAGATAAAGTTGATATTATGGAAATGATGATGTGACGGTTGTTATGTTAAGTTGTGAAGTTATATGTGTGATAATTCTATGCTTTGTGTGCCTTAGAGATAGACTCATACATGTACTTATACTTGTTAGGTGATCATCTGTGACGTGTTGGATTTCATATTGCCTGGTTGATTGCCTTTTTGCTGTTCTGCGATACCAGGTAAGTCTCTTCGGAGCTTACTCAGATTGAATAGAGTGATTCCCTGCTATAGGTGCATGATATACTAGGTGTTGCATTCATGATCAGCATGCCATGTAGTACCATGCTAGGCTGCATCTACGTTGAGCATCCTATTTCTTTATGCGTATGTAAACAGAACGGCCGTTATCTGTGAAGTAACTAGAGTCTTTGCTAGGGTCATAGGGTAGCCCAGCCTCATCGGGTACCCTGAGTCAATCGAGTCATGCACTTCCTTTTATTATGATATGCCTGCGGGCTTTATTGTGGAGCGGGTTAGGCATGCGTGCCGCCCAATTATGAATGAATGCATTCACGAGCTGGCCAGTCTCCACCTATCGGAAGGGGTGGAGGTAGGAGAGGGATATACCACTTGGTATTCTGTGCTAAGGCCTTATTATTATTATGCATTTGATCTTAGGAGCATGTTAGTGTGTTAATATTCCGCCATGCATCTAGAAGCATCTTTATTAGGATTAGCGTATATGTGTGCTTATGGTTGGGATGCAGAGAAGTGGGCATCGATCTGATCCCGCCCCATATCAATTTTTTTAGGTATTATCTATGTTCATCCTATCGGTGTTGTTTGCCTATTTGCGCGGGTCATTTTGTCGGCGGAGAGTGAGCGCTGGAGTGTAGACTTTACTGGACTCTGATTATATTTTGGCTTTATACTTTTGACTCCGTTTTGACCCGGCTCTGCCGTGGCACCCTCTTGTATTACGCTTATTTCCGCTAGTTGCACTATTTCCGATTTCCACGCTTAGATTTACGACAGGTACAGGGGACTTCCCCGGGGATTCCAACGATCCCTTCGATTTTGGGTATGAAATCCCCCTTTGAAAACGTTAAAGTAAGTTTTGAAACCTTCAACCTGTACTCGGGGCGCAAGGTCCTAACGAGGGGTTTAATCCCTCGAAACGTAACTCGGGAATCATAATCCCGGGCCGTCACAACACCAGGTAATTATCCGCACAACAATTAAGATGGTTCATCATCGCATTCTATGAGTCTCAAGTTCTAATGTCCAGTAATTGTTCTCAATTCAGATCGTGTAATAGCTTTTAGTCCTACCAGTCCTAAAAGCACTTATCACCAAATTACAAGGGAAAACCTTCACCAAATAATAAAGCAATAGCATTCAAGCATGAATTATAATGAGATACAAGCGATTCTAACAACCCGTTAAAATAGCCTGTAATCGAATCTCCCTCACAATCTACCACAAGCGACCGCGTATGGAGATTGTGTTTGCTACAATGAATCTACAACCCAAGACCTGGAATTGGAAACCCTAGCAGTATGACTAGTATCGATAAACCTAGGTGATCAATCTAGATAAATCAATAATAAGCAATCAAGCAATAAGCTCAGGAGATCGAAACAATTAACAAAGGACTAACAAGAGTAGAATACTCACAACCAAATGAATTGAAGGCTTCAAAGAACCAAGTGCAACAAAGGAGAGTTAGTTCTCCATAGGGTTTGTGAGATAATGCAAAAGGAAAATATGTCTCTGGAAAATAACCTTATCATTCTCTACTGCCTTCTCGGCCTATATAACCTAATAAAATCGGGTTTAACATCCCGTACAATTATAATAATAAAATATTAAAACTAATAAGATAACAGAATCGGATAAGAATCCGACTCCAGGACCGACGCGGGCGCGCCAAGTGCAGCGCGGGCGCGCCACTTGTAGCTTGCCTCTTCTGTCTTCGTCAGCAGCGCGGCCACTTCCTCCTAGCAGAGTGGCCGCGTCGGGTAGCAGCGCGGGCGCGCCAAGTGCAGCGCGGCCGCGCCAAGGTCTTCAGTCCTCCAGCTGCTTCCGATCTTCTTAGCTTCTGTAACTTGCATGATTTCTTCAACTTCTTCAATATGCTCCGAATCACCAAGTTCACACTAATATCTCTCATAATGTCAGGTAAATGATGACAAAAACTACTAAATGCGCTATGGAATATATCGCATATCAAATTCCCCCATACTTAAACCTTTACTCGTCCCGAATAAGCATAGAAGCTAGCCTACTCTCACTTATAAATCTCAAAGGTTCACAGACAGTACAAGGAAAATGAACACTAAGTACTAGTAGTTTTCACCATCTCACCAATCAGCTCAAAAGACAATCAAAATAGGAAATAAGAATTACAATTGTATCTCAACCATCTACACCTTATAGCTCCCAGTGGCCTACCCGAAAACCTCCTTATAACTCCTCTTCTTATGTCGCCTTCGCCAAGAGATCAATCCTAATCACTCAAAGTAAACGCTCATCTTGCCAAGGCGCCCTTTCGGGTTTTCACCAAGCCACTCATTTTTTTTTCAGGGATGGTACTCACATAACAATCTCACTTCCCTCAAGCCTCATATTGCCAAGCCTAAGGCTCGCCAGACTACCTGCTTTTTGCCCGAGTCGCCCTTCCAGGTTTTCAACTCATCCGAGGATTTTGATTGCTTTTTTTTTTTTTTTTTTTTTTCATTTTTTCCATTTTTTTTTTTCTCTAAATAACAAATGCAGAATCTGTACACAAATAATGCTGAAATAAAATATGTACATGATGTGTGAATCCTTTCCCTCCCCCATACTTGAATGAAGCATTGTCCTCAATGTGAAAGAAGACAGAATTAAGTAGGGAGAAAGGAAACAGAAGGACTCACTGAGGTGGTGGATAGTGGCGAGAGTAGTCCTCTCGCATGCGGCGCAGCTCCTCCCTCATCTCTTTGAACTCGCCGAAGCCCTGTAAGATGTCGGCCTGCTGGTGGAGAATCTGGTTTGTCACTGTCGTCAGACTCCCCACGTCTTGGCGCAAAAGGCCAATCTGATCAACCAGGTAGCCCCACTGCTGGGGCTGCTGATAAGTATCCTGAGAAGCTTGTGCAGGCCAAGGGGTCCACTGGTGCGCGTCCTGCTGGCTCTGATATGCTGGTTGAGAATCCCAACCGTGCTGATAAGCAGGCGTCTCCTGATATGGGCTCTGTGTGAAGCCCTGTGTATCTGCCTGAACAAACGCCTGCTGAGCCATAGGCGCATCCTCCATCGTGGCAGCTCCAGCTGTGCCACTGCTTCTGCCTACCTCCATGCGACGCCTTCTCCTCAGAAGTGACGTCGGAAAGTAATCCGCCTCAATGTACCAGTCAGACCAAGATTCTGACCAAGGCAGGGGCTTAGGGAGCCTGAACTGATGCTCCTTCTTCTTGCCCGTGCACCAAATGGCTCCCCCATCCGGTGCAGTATCCAGCATCAGACATCTCCGTAGATAATCCTCAGTATAGGTCCTCGCGATGACCTCTGTCTCCTCCAGCTCAACCAAACCATTCTGCCCAACGCATGCAGCAATGGCGACTCGAGTAATAAGGCCGCCCTGAACCATTTCTGGTCCAGCGGCACTGCGATCCCTTCTGATCCTGTCGAGGCCATCGAAAAAGAGCATAACCCAGTCAGGCGTATAATCCGCAGTAGGCACTGCGCTGTAGGCAAATCTCAGATGCGTCATGGAAAGCTTGGTGTCTGTAATCAGCCCATAGTACGTCCCAGCAACGATCTTGCACAACATCCGGAAGATAGGATGAGTGATCCTGCTGTTGTATTCGTTGCTCGTCAGAAAATCCTCTCCAGACACCGCTTTGAAGAAAGCAACAAGGTCGGGGTCGGACACAGCTGTGGCCCATCCATCCGTTGGGGCTTTAGTAACCCCCAAAGCTTTTCGTAGCCTTGATATAGAAGCCCTGTAGGTGGTGCCATTATATCTGAACGAAACCCCTCTAATGTTGTGATCTCTCAAGTGAACCTGATAAGTGGCGAGGAATTGCTTGCTCAGTTCCGGATACCCTACAGCTCCCAAATCCAGAAAACCACTAATACCGGCATGCTCTAGACATTGCTCCATACATTCTAGCATCTGAAGCTTCTGAAGGGTAGGTCTATGCAAGTATTTGGTAGAACTGACACAGCTGACCTTATTGTAAATCGCCAATTCCTCATTAGACAAATCTAGCCCATGATCAGATCTACTCGTCTCCTCCTCCGATGAACTCATACTTGATATATAATACGAAGAAATCGGAATCGAAAGAAGAACAGCGGAAAGAACTCACGAAGAACAGCTCGGCGCAGGGGGCAGACGCGGGCACGCTGAAGGTGGCGTGGGCGCGTCGAAATCAGCGTGGGCGCGGTGGGAGCAGCGTGGCCGCGTCGAGACTGTATGCTTCCTGGTGGGTCTTCTCTAACAGCGCGGGTAAGCTAGGGATGGCGTGGGCGCGTCGGGAGTAGCAGCGCGGGCACGTTGAGAGCAGCGTGGCCGCGTTAGGGTTGGCGTGGCCGCGTCGGAGCTCTCTTCAGATCTGAACGTCGGCGAAGACGGCTTCGTCGATGTGAGGCTCGCCGAGATTTCTCCGGTGCCGGCTTGTACTTGGCCTGGTGGGGGCTGCCGCCGGCGGCTGTGTGCTTCAGGGAGGACCGAGATGTGGTGGTCCAAGGTGGGGGCGGCGGTTATGGTGAGGAGAGAGAAGGGAGTGTTTGGTGAGGAAAGTTTGAGAGGGATGTGTGGTGAGGGTGATGTGGGGGCTGATGTGTGGGGTGTAGGGTTTTGGTGGGGTTGATGGCTTGATACTGGTTTTTTTTTTTTTTTTTTTTTTTTTTTTTTTTTGACGAAAATTAACACTGCGGGTGCAGTGGGTCCGAAATGCGGGTGCAATTCGTCACCAGAACTCCGTCTTTAGTACCTACAAAATAAAATAAAAATAGAGTTAAAGAAAATAATGCAGTTCCTTGGGTTGCCTCCCAAGCAGCGCCTTTGTTTCATGTCGCTGGCTCGACCAAGCCGTTTTGGCTATTCTAACTCCGCATGTGGCTCCTCCAAAGCTAACTCATCCATAACCTCCTTTGTGAACCCTTCATAGTATGTCTTAAGCCTATGACCATTTACTTTGAACTTCTTTTGGCTCTCCGGGTCATATAGTTCTACCGCTCCATGTGGGAAAACTTCAGCAACAATGTATGGTCCCCCCCACTTTGACCTGAGCTTCCCAGCGAAGAGTTTCAGGCGAGACTGAAAAAGTAGGACTTTGTCACCAGCTTTAAAGTCCTTCCTATTGATGTGCTTGTCATGCCATGCCTTGGTCTTTGCCTTGTAGATAGCCGCATTATCATAGGCGTCCAACCGTAGCTCCTCGAGCTCACCCAACTGTAGCTTCCTGTGGTCTCCAACTTCGTCACTCTGCATATTGCATTGTTTCACAGCCCACCAAGCCTTGTGCTCCAGCTCAACAGGAAGATGACATGCCTTCCCATAGACAAGTCTGAAAGGAGACATCCCAATTGGAGTTTTGTAAGCAGTGCGATAAGCCCATAAAGCATCATCAAGTCTCAAACTCCAATCCTTCCTGTTAGGATTCACGGTCTTCTCAAGAATGGCTTTGACCTCTCTATTGGACACCTCAGCTTGGCCATTCGTCTGTGGATGATATGCGGTGGAAACTCTGTGTGTGACATGATATTTCTTAAGCAAGGCAGTCACAGTTTTGTTGCAGAAATGGGTACCTCTGTCACTAATCAGCGCTCTAGGAATACCATGCCTGGCAAAAATATTGCTTTTCAAGAATCCTGCCACAACTTTAGAATCATCAGTCCTGGTGGCCTTCGCTTCCACCCACTTGGAAACGTAGTCCACCGCAAGTAAAATATATAAATTCCCACAAGAACTAGGAAAAGGTCCCATAAAGTCGATACCCCAAACATCAAAGATTTCGCAAAAAATCATTGGTGATTGTTGCATTTCATTCCTTTGGGAGATATTCCCCATTCTTTGACACCTATCACATGCCTTGCAGAAAGAATAAGCATCTTTAAAGATATGTGGCCAATAAAATCCAGATTCAAGTACCTTTCTAGCAGTTTTATTAGCACCAAAATGTCCCCCACATGCTTCAGAATGACAAAATTCAAGAACAGATCGTACCTCATTATCTGGAAGACAACGACGAATGACCTGATCTGCGCAATGTTTCCAAAGGTATGGGTCATCCCAAATATAGTGGTTGGCTTCTCTTCGAACCTTCTCTGTCTGGGCCTTGGTATGACCCGGAGGAAATTCTCCACATACTAAGTAGTTCACAATGTCCCGGTACCAAGGACTGACGGAGTGAAGTCCTAGAACGGACTGAGGAGATCGGAGAACCAATGACGTGGGCGCGTCAGAGGAAGACGTGGCCGCGTCGGAGGTCAGCGCGGGCGCGCCTTGAAGCAGCGCGGGCGCGTCAGATTGCAGCGCGGGCGCGTCAAGCCTCTAGTGTGTTTCTGTGCTCTCGAGTCTGCATAAGGTGTCGTCCGGAAACGTTCCTAAGATGGGTTTTTGTGACTCCGGCTTGTCCTCCTCATTCACCAATCTGCTCAAGTGGTCAGCCACCAGATTCTCCGCTCCTTTCTTGTCCTTAATCTCTACGTCAAATTCGCTGAGCAACAGGACCCATCGAATCTATCGTGGCTTTGTCTCCTTCTTTGTCATCAAGTAGCGGAGGGCTGCGTGATCTGTGTAGATAATCACTTTAACCCCAAGCAGATATTGTCGAAACTTCTCTAGTGCAAACACCACAGCTAGCATTTCCTTCTCAGTGGTGGAGTAGTTGCGCTGTGCTCCATTCAGAGTCATGGAAGCGTAATGGATCACATGAGAGGCTCTTCCCTCTTTTTGGCCTAGCACTGCTCCCACTGCATAGTCGCTCGCATCACACATGATCTCAAATGGGCGAGACCAGTCTGGTGCCTGGATGATTGGTGCACTAGTGAGGCGTCCTTTCAACTGGTCGAACGCCTCTTTGCACTCTTGTGTGAGTGCAAAGGTCACATCTTTCTTCAGAAGCTCGCATAAGGGTAAGGATATCTTTGAAAAGTCTTTGATAAACCTGCGATAAAAACCTGCATGGCCTAGAAAAGAACGAACTTCGCGCACATTAGTAGGATAAGGCAGAGATTGAATTACATCAATCTTTGCCTTATCGACCTCAATACCCTTTGCAGAGACTATATGACCTAAAACAATTCCTTGTTCTACCATAAAATGACACTTTTCAGAGTTCAAAACCAAATTAGTTTCAACACATCTTTTTAATACTAGTGCCAAATGGCTCAAACAAGTATCAAAGCTATCCCCATGTACTGTGAAATCATCCATGAATACTTCAATGAAATTTTCAATGTACTCAGAGAAGATACTAACCATACATCGTTGAAATGTCCCGGGTGCGTTACATAGTCCAAATGGCATCCTGCGATATGCAAAAGTACCGAAAGGACATGTAAAAGTAGTCTTCTCCTGGTCCTCTGGCGCTATAGCCACCTGAAAATAACCAGAATATCCATCAAGAAAGCAATAATAGGGGCGCCCAGCAAGGCGTTCTAGCATCTGATCAATAAAGGGGAGAGGGAAGTGATCCTTCCTGGTTACTGTGTTCAATTTGCGATAGTCGATGCACACCCTCCAACCTGTTTGTGTCCTGGTAGGGACCAACTCGCCTTGTTGATTCTCCACAACAGTAATCCCTCCTTTCTTAGGGACAACTTGGGTAGGACTCACCCACTGACTGTCAGAAATTGGGAAAATCATGTTAGCTGATAGCAATTTCAGCACTTCCTTCTTCACCACATCCATCATGGGAGGATTGAGCCTTCTCTGTGGTTGGCGTGATGGCTTAGCTCCTTCCTCCAGCAGGATCCTGTGCATGCATGTAGATGGACTGATTCCCTTGATGTCAGCGATGGTCCACCCCAATGCAGTTTTGTACTCCTTTAGAACCTCTACTAACTTTTCCTCCTGCTCCTCTGAGAGCTTACTTGACACAATAACTGGTAAAGTGTCATCAACTCCTAGAAAAGCATACTTGAGATGACTAGGGAGTTGCTTGAGTTCAATTTTAGGTGCCTGCACAACAGATGGAACAAGCACTTCGCTTGGAGTCAGTAGATTGGGGCCTACGCCCAAAAGAGTAGGGGACTCACCTTCCATATTCATATGGGCTACTAATTCCTGCATGTTAGATGAGATTGAAAAATCTGTATAGGACTCATCAATATCATTCTCAACAATTGACTGCAACTCATCTTCCCTAGAAATATCAAATAGATCTTGAGCTAATGGTTCAATCACATCAATAGAGCACAGAGACTGGTCATCAACAGGATGTTTCATAGCCTTATAGAGATCGAATTCAACCTTTTCTCCATCAAATTCCATTGTTAGTGTCTCAGAGACACAATCGATTTTTGTCCTAGCAGTTTTAATAAAAGGTCTACCTAACAGAATAGGTGCATCATGCTTATCGTGTTCCATATCCAGGACAAAGAAATCTGCAGGAAAAATCAGTTTATCGACCATAACCAAAACGTCTTCAACTACTCCTTTAGGGTACTTATTAGACCTATCAGCTAGTTGCACAACTACTCCAGTTTCATGCAAAGGTCCTAAATCTAGTGATTTGTAAAGTGAGTAGGGAAGCACATTTATGGAAGCACCCAAATCAAGCATAGCTCTATCAAATTTTACATCTCCAATGACACAAGGGATAGTAACCATACCTGGATCAGCGCACTTTTTCGGCATTCTCCTCTGAAACATAGCGGAGACCTGCTCACTTACTTTCACCTTCTTTTTCCCTTTCAGCTTCTGATTCCTCTTTACTGTGCAAAGCTCCTTCAAGAACTTGGCGTACTTGGGCACAGTTTTTATCATTCTCAGCAGAGGAATGTTCACCTGACACTTGCTAAATGTCTCAAACAGCTCTGAATCATCGATTATCCTCCTCTCCTTAAGTGCCTCAGGGAACGGAGGTTTTGGTTTCTCAGACCCGAGAGGGGGAAAATTCGGTCGAACATAAGTATCGACATAAGGTTCAGATTCAGGCGGGATTGGACCAGGTGCGGGCGCGCCAGAGGTAGGCGTGGGCGCGTTAGCATCAGGCGCGTGCGCGTCACTTTCCGGCGCGGGCGCGCTGCTGGCCGGCGCGGGCGCGCTAGTGGTGGGCGTGGCCGCGTTGGCCTCCGTCGTGTTTTCCTCCTCGGATTCCTGACTTCTCAGCTCCTTTCCATTCCGAAGAGTTATAGCACTGACGTTTTCCTTTGGATTGACCACTGTTTGAGATGGTAGACCCCCTGACGTTTTCGCCTCTATTCTAGTGATTGCTTCAGCCATTTGCCCCATTTGCTTCTGTATATCCTTTATGCTCGATTCAGTTGTCTGAACATGCGCAGTAAAGTGCTGTGTTAGGGTATTGAGCATGGACTCGGTGGATGGAGCGTTACCCTGCTGCCTCTGATTGTAGGGAGGTGACTGCTGCTGATGTGGTTGGTTTGGTGGATCCCTCCATCTGAAATTCGGGTGATCTTTCCAACCTGGGTTGTAGGAGTTTGAGTAGGGGTCATGTCTGGGTCTCTGAGGTCCATTTCCACCTATAGCACTCACTTCAACGGTGTCTCTCTGGAGTGTAGGACACGCATCAGTTGGGTGGAAGTCATCACCACAGAATTCACAAGCCTTGAGTTGTTGAGGAGTCCCTTTCAGAGTGAGTCTCCTAACCATATCCTTCAATTCAGCAATATCATTGGCTTGGTTAGAGTCTACCGAGTTGACTCCTTTCTTTCTGGTGGACTTCCCAAAATTCCTAGTCCCCTCAGCCATTTCCTGAATCTTTTCCATAGCTCCCTCTGGCGTGGCATTCAGAATATTTCCTCCGCAGGCGGCATCGATCATCCTTCTATCAGATTCCAGCAATCCCCCATAGATGTATAAGACTAGGTCCTTCGTGCTGTAGCCATGGAAAGGGCAATTAGCACACAGCTTCTTGAACCTTTCATTGTAATCATAGAGGGTCTCATCCTCCTCCTGCTCTATATTGCTGATTGCCTTCTTCAAGGTATTCTCCTTCTTAGCAGGGAAGAATTTCTCCAGGAAGGCCTTGTGGAGCTTAGGCCAAGTATCGATGCTCCCAGTAGGAAGGCTGTAGTACTAGTCATCCGCAGCATCGACTAGCGTGAACCCAAAAGCTCTCATCTTTATCTGTGCTTCAGTTATATTGGCTGGTTTCATGCTCATGCACACATTATGAAACTTCCCCATGTGCTTGATGGGGTCCTCTCCAGCCGATCCATGGAATTTTGGCAGTTGGTGAATCAGCCCAGACTTAAGCTCAAAATGGTTGTCATCCCCTATAGCAGGGATTGTCACAGCAGGTGCCTGCTGTGTGATGTTTGATGCTGTCAGCTCTCGCAGCGTCTGGTTAGCAGCCATTGGATCGGGTTGGTGGTGTTGTTCTCTAAGACGACGGTGGTATGTCCTGTCAATTTCCCAATCAAAAGCAAAAAGATGGGGATCAGTAGCACGAGTGCGAACCATGCAAGAGGTTCACACCCAAACAGGTAATAAAACAAACAAGAACAAAGATTAACCGAGTCCCCGACAACGGCGCCAAATTTGACAGGCCTAAAGTCGTTATGCCAAATCAAAGTAAATTCCTAAGATGCAAACTATAACAAGTATAGTAGGTAAGTTAGGGTCGAACCCACAGGGAAACAGAATCAGTTGTAAGAGCAAGTATTATTACCAAAAGTAACTGATTAAAGGGGGAGTTTTGTGTGTGAGAAATAGTAACAGAACAAGTTGCAAGTAAAAAGGTTTTGAATATATGATGGAAAGGTATCACACCAGGTAATTATCCGCACAACAATTAAGATGGTTCATCATCGCATTCTATGAGTCTCAAGTTCTAATGTCCAGTAATTGTTCTCAATTCAGATCGTGTAATAGCTTTTAGTCCTACCAGTCCTAAAAGCACTTATCACCAAATTACAAGGGAAAACCTTCACCAAATAATAAAGCAATAGCATTCAAGCATGAATTATAATGAGATACAAGCGATTCTAACAACCCGTTAAAATAGCCTGTAATCGAATCTCCCTCACAATCTACCACAAGCGACCGCGTATGGAGATTGTGTTTGCTACAATGAATCTACAACCCAAGACCTGGAATTGGAAACCCTAGCAGTATGACTAGTATCGATAAACCTAGGTGATCAATCTAGATAAATCAATAATAAGCAATCAAGCAATAAGCTCAGGAGATCGAAACAATTAACAAAGGACTAACAAGAGTAGAATACTCACAACCAAATCAATTGAAGGCTTCAAAGAACCAAGTGCAACAAAGGAGAGTTAGTTCTCCATAGGGTTTGTGAGATAATGCAAAAGGAAAATATGTCTCTGGAAAATAACCTTATCATTCTCTACTGCCTTCTCGGCCTATATAACCTAATAAAATCGGGTTTAACATCCCGTACAATTATAATAATAAAATATTAAAACTAATAAGATAACAGAATCGGATAAGAATCCGACTCCAGGACCGACGCGGGCGCGCCAAGTGCAGCGCGGGCGCGCCACTTGTAGCTTGCCTCTTCTGTCTTCGTCAGCAGCGCGGCCACTTCCTCCTAGCAGAGTGGCCGCGTCGGGTAGCAGCGCGGGCGCGCCAAGTGCAGCGCGGCCGCGCCAAGGTCTTCAGTCCTCCAGCTGCTTCCGATCTTCTTAGCTTCTGTAACTTGCATGATTTCTTCAACTTCTTCAATATGCTCCGAATCACCAAGTTCACACTAATATCTCTCATAATGTCAGGTAAATGATGACAAAAACTACTAAATGCGCTATGGAATATATCGCATATCAAACAATTATATGTATACTTGTATTTTTATTTATTTTTAAAAATGTGCAAATTTTTAAATTTCATGTTTCAATTAATCGGAGAGGTTATGCATTCAAATCATAGATCAGAAAACCTAATAATTAATTAATGGCTTATATAATTAAGCAATAACTATAAATAAATAATTTGTTAATTAATTAAGAGGTAATTTGGTGAAAAAGCTATTTTAGCATATTTGGTTAGCTAGATATGCCCATTAATTGTTTTTTTAGTATGCTTAGCCCATTAATTGTTTTTTTAGCTTGCTTAGCCCTCTTGACCGGTCAACGTTGACCGTTGACCGGTCACCCATTTTGATGCCAACTTTTTTTTTTTTTTTTTTTTTTTTTTTGATGCCAACTTTTTTTTTTCTTTTTTTTTTTGTGATGCCATATTTTACCGTTTTGATGCCAACATTTTGTGGTGACAATTTTATATAATTGATGGCATAAGAGCTTAAAACGTGGAATCAAAATATTGTCACCTTATTGTCACTTTTCGAATGAAATGATTGGATGACTTTTTTTTAATGCCACTTTTTTAAAACATTGATGACATTTTTTGTGATGTCATATTTTACCGTTTTGATGCCAAAATTTTATTACATTTTATATTTTCAATCTGATGCCACTTTTCTAATTAAATTATTGGATGACACTTTTTTTAAACTTTGATGACATTTTTTGTTTACTCTAATGTCACGTTGACCATTGATGCCATTTTGAAAAATTTGTATCACATTAAAGAAAAAAATGTCATCAAAAATACTACTTTGAAAAAATATCATCAAAAATATGGCATCACGGTAAAAAAAATATTACAAAAAAATTGATATAAAAAAGTGGCATCAAAGTGAAAATAAAATATAGTAAAATTTTGGTATCAAAACGGTAAAATATGGCATCACTAAAAAAAAATGTTGGGATCAAAAAAAAGTTGGCATCAAAAAAAAAAAAAAAAAAAAAAGTTGGCATCAAAATGGGTTGGTCAACGTTGACCGGTCAACGGTCAACCGTTGACCGGTCAATGGTCAAACGGTTGACTATTGACCAACCCACCCAATTGGGAAGGGGCTAGGGCAAAACTAATTAAATTAACTAATGGCCTAAGTGACTAATTGAATATTCAAAAAAGGCCTAGTACCAAATTCGCCCATTAATTAATGGCTTATGTAATTAAGCAATAACTTTAAATAAATAATTCGGTCCGGTATAAGAGTAAAAGGGGCCTCAAATCTTCCGGGAATTAATTCTTATGATACTGCATTGTAGGATTCCCTGCTATTGCTTTTGCCGCCTGCCGCCTGCCGGCCCTCTCCACTTTTTACAGGATAGCATTTTTTTAAGGGAAAGAAATTCGGCGTATCATACAGAGACCCGATAAATTGAAAAGTTTTAAGGATTAGTGTTGGACAAATAATCAAAAACATAGATGAAGAAAAGGGTAAAACTAACAATAAAGAGGAAAATAAACTTAACAAAGCGATGGTAGATAAGGAAAAATGTAAATTGGAGGGTTTATAAGATAGGAAGGTGTTTGTTAACCCAGCTGATATAGTAGCTGATAAAAACTAAGTAATGAAATATGAGAAAATGATCGAATAGAGTTCTGAAAATCTTGGGGTGAGTAGCCGTTGAAAATTCTATTTTAAAAGCTAATTAAACTTAAATATTACATTTATATAATTTAAAACAATATAATATTAAAATCAAAAGATGTGAAAAGCTATCTGCATTGCCAAACAGACCATAAGTCTGAATTACATTTAAAACCTTTTACACATGAATTTTTTTTTTCGAAATATATATTCAATGAAAATTAAAAATATACAATTTTATTCACAATTTCAAACAATTTACATTAATTTTTTTGCAGGGGAGTCAGAGAAATGCGGGTTGAAGCCGCGTTTCATTTTCATGCATTCATAATTTGAAAATGATCTGAACTTGAAAAAAAAAATAAACGAAAAAAAGGCGGTTTAAAACCGTGTTTTATACTTAATTTTGGGTAAAACGTGATCTCAAACCGCATTTATATCCATATGTTTTTTTTAATTAAAAAAAACAATTATAAAACGTGGCTTGAAACTGCGAGTCATGTGCTATCTCCCGTCTCCCACCTCTGGCCTCCTGGGTCCTCGCACCAGAAGGGGCGGAGCTAAGGGGGGCCTAGGGGGTCACGTGCCGTCTTTCTCATCTGACGAATATTCTCCTCGTCGTTAGATTCGTTTTGATATATAATACGTCTTAATCCGGCATCTGAGTAAAAAGTTATAACTGTTTAAAAATTGAAAGCATATTAATCACTTTAATTTTGTTTCAATAGACTATAGTGCTTTTATATTTTACTTAAATTAACATTCACATACTATAATTCATCTCGAGAGCTTCAAAATGAGAGGTTATACTAATTATTTCGACAATTAGATAAGAAATTACGCAAGTTTCAATTTATATATATATGTCTATACATTGTCATAAGTGCAACAAGTTATGCTCTACATTAACGAGAGTTGTTATTCGAGCCAAACAAGTCTAATATTGTTTGATTATATTTAGCTCATAGAAACAAGTTAAGCTCGAGTCGAACCTATATCTAAACTTGTGCTCGTACTCGACTTGTTTAGTAAATGATCAACCCTGAGCTGATTTTTTTCCAAGTATTATGCAACTTTACTTGCTAATGACATAGTAACTTAAAAGAAAATTTGTAAATTTCACAAATTAAAATTCGTGCTATTTGAGTGTCAATCGAGTCGAGCCGAGCTTTGAATCAAGCATAAAAATATGCTCATAATTAACTTATTTTGTAAATGATGGTCGAGCAACTTTTATTGAGCAAAACTCGAGTCAAGCTCTAGCTGCTTAACTCATATAACAGTCATAATCTTAACTTAATGTTTATTATATGGCGCTTCCTATACTTATTAGTTCATTTTTTTCCGGATATATCATTTATATATTTATATTCCTTTTCTTAGGTGCGAAAAAATGATTGCATTTTATCATAAACCGATGACATTTAATCTTAAATAACATCATTTATTATCATATTATATATAATTCTTTATGTTAATTATTCCAAACTATGTAGTGCATTTGTAATTGTGCCCCCTCGGAAATTTTTGTGTCTCCGCCACTGCGCACCGCCACCCCTCTCGCAGCCCACCGCATGCCATCACCGGCCAATTCACCACCACCTCCCCCTTGTAACCCACCGTTGACCCTCCGAGCTCCTCAGCCTGGTCTGCCTGCTCCTCCCCTCTCCATCGCTCTCCTCCTTGCCATTGCCTTTGACATCTTCTTTCACAGTTCAAAAAAAAAAAAAAGCACATGTCAAAGTCGATGGCGAGTAGGAGAGCGATAGGGAGGGGAGGAGCACGTAGACGAGGCTAAGGAGCTCAGAGGGTCGACGGTGGGCTGCTAGGGGGAGGCGATGGCGGACTGGCCAGTGATGGCCTGTGGTGGCCTGCAAGAGGGTTGGTGTTGTGAGGACCCGGGAAGCCAGAGGTTGGAGACGAGACGTAGCACATTTTTTTTATTAGGTAAAAATTCGAGTTTAAATAGACTTGAAACTCGATGGCCGACCAAGTCGGTAGACGGAGAATCGTCAATACAAACCATACACAATAACACAAATCAATAGAGATGAAGGAAAAACCCAAACAACCCATACAAGACGTCTGCCAAAATAGAAGTCGATGGAGAACCTAGACGCCCCATGACTGCCAAAACGTGGGAGAGTGCAAAGACTCTCTATAGTACCCCATCCGGAAAGGGCAACTCATGAGGATGTGTAGATCGTCAATATTGCTCTCATCCAAATGAAGGATCTTCAAAGATCACGAACATGACCACGTTTCGTTCTCGATCAAACAGGACGCCCGATACTGCAACCCAACACAAAGCAAACACAACCACACCAGAGCACCGACCTGACGCCAGAAGACGGAGCAAATACGGGCTAGGAAAGGGAAGATCGATTAACTGCCAGAAATGTGAACGGAGCTCCCGAAACCAAACAGAACATTCGAGGAGCACTATTATTCCATATACATATAATTTTTCGTCCTTAACGGGATTTCGAACACACCCTTTCGAGTGAGGTTTTGGATCCCAAACGGGATTTTTATTCCATATTTTATAAATTAAACCTTTTATTTAATTGTAAATAAGTATATTTCTTTTTTTTTTAAACTTCGGGCTTCTAGGCCCAAAACAAGAATTGGAGCTTACTCAAGGAGTATCAAGGTGTTGTTTAGTTTAATTTTTGATTATTGTTTTGGGTGAAAATCACGGCATTGTACTTAGGGGTGTTATGTGAACACGAGTAGCTCGAATTCAGCTCGTACTCGGCTCGAAAAAAATCGAATCGAGCTCGTTCACATTTAAAAACAAGCCGAATACGAGCATCTTCTCGAGCTCGTGCTGATCTCGAGCTTTATTCGAGCTACTCGTATAACTCGTTTTACATGCATAATTACAGTTTTGTCCTTAGGTTTTTTTCGCCTTTTTAGGTTTTCTACCTCCATGTATAAAAAGCCACACAACCCTCCCCACAAGAGGACAGATCTGAGATTCCCTTTCACCAATGTCGTCGCCTCCATCCTTGATGCATCATCAGAGTCGCAGCCTACAGCCTCGGTGCCTCGCCGGAGTTGCTGCCTACACCCTCAGGTTATCGTCCTTCTTCACTTCAACTTTCTCTTCATTATCACACGCTTCTATGTTAATTCTAACCCTCATTCTTTTAGATCTATCCATGCCGCCTCCATCCTCAGTGCCTCCCCGGGGTTACCATCTCCAATCTGGTAAAATCTGTCATCTTTTACCTCTTCTTCTTCTTCTTCTTCTTCTTCAAGTTTCTTCACTCATTCGGTCACCTCCGTCTCCATTGGCCCTTTTCCTTCTCACTTCTCATAGTCAGATCCCATCTTGCCGGATGCGTCTAACGTTAATGGCTCATCGGAGTCGCCACCTCCGCCCTTTGGTTCGTCGATTTTGAAACCCCTCTTTTCACTTAGTCCCCTTTCTTTTTATGAAACCCTTCTGATAACTTCACTCCCTTAATGAAAATCGGAATAAGTTTCAAAGGCTTTGATAGTCTGTTTGCGTCAAAGGTCTTGAAGCTTCAGCAGTGTTGATTAAACACAAAACCTATTCTTCATGATATTATGATCGAATATTATTATATATTATATGCTTCCAGATATTATTATATATATTCACTAACTTTTCAGAAAGCTTTTTGAATTATATCTCCTTTCTTAAGCGCTCAAAGCTGAGAAGAATCAAATCGTGATCTTGGCTTCAGAGTTTCCAAATATAGAAGATTGTGAAGAATCCATCTTAGGCCATGATCTGCTATAGCCGTTGGTGGAGATCCTTGGCGTCGATTTGTTCTCTATAAAGAAAGGGAAGAAGAAGACAGCCATACACATTCGTTGAACACAAGCATTCATACACTCAAGCCCTCAAGTGAAATATGTCTTCTTCATGTTCTCTCTGCTAGTTCTTAAGAGTCTGTTATTTCATTTCAAAGCATTTGAGAGTTACATAGTGAGCTTATAGGATATATTTCGTGATAGTTTTATACTCGAAAGTTTGTAACTCAGGAAGTGAACAGTAGGCGATTGATTCACTAAGTGTAAGAGGATTGTACTAGATAGCATAGAGAGGTGGGGCTCTTCTAGATTGCTCTAGGACTCCAAGGAAACGTGAGTTGACTAGATTGCAATTGTATAGGAGAGAAGCTTCTCGGTGAGCTATTAGGATCCTAAGTCTTGTGAATGAATAAAAGCCGGTTGAATCCTAGGTATGTCGAAGAACCCTAGGCGGGGACGTAAGCCAAGTTCGTGCCGAACCTCGTAAATAATTCATCGAGTCCTCTGTTTACTGCTTTACCTTATTTTCGCACTTGGTTCGAATTGTTTAACTGTGTGATTCAGGTTTTCATAGAAAAGACTAAGTCTAATCTCAAAGGGTTTTGAACGAGCTTCAAAAGCCTTGAGACTTTCTGCGAAAAAACCGGCATACTCTGTTCAACCCCCCTTCTAGAGTATCTTTATATTACTTTGTTTTATATTATTGAACCTTCAATTGGTATTAGAGCTTTACTCACTGTTTTCGATCTAACAATCTTGTGAGTTTCTTATTATGTCTGGTGAAGCAAGCGGAGGATTTGCACAGGGAAGGTCTACAAGTAGACCACCACTCTTTGTTGGAAACAACTTTGTCCACTGGAGATCATTGATGAAGATGTTCATTATAGATCAGGATCTGGAACTTTGGAACATTATAGAGAATGGTCCGAAGATTGCAGAGAAAGAAGGACCAAATGGAACAAAAATTGCGAAGAAAGAGTCTAAATACATCCAAGCGGATCTTGAACTTGTCTCCAAAAACTACAGGGCTATTAACTTACTTTATTGTGGTCTTAGCACTGATGAGTTTAATCGTATTTCATCTTGTAGGTCAGCTAAAGAGATTTGGGACAAGCTGGTCGTCACCTATGAAGGAACCAGCCAAGTAAAGGACACCAAGATCAGTATCTTCTTTCGAAAGTATGAGCTTTTCAAAATGAAGTCAGATGAGTCAATCGAGGCCATGTTCACACGATTCACAGAAATCCCCAACAACCTTGACTCTCTTGGCAAGAGCTTTACAAACGTTGAGAAAGTAAGGAAGATATTGAGGTGCCTCCCAAAAGAAAAGAGTGGTCCTAAAGTAACAGACATAGAAGAAGCTCAAGACCTCACCATTCTGCCCCTCGAGGACATGCTTGGGAAACTGATCACGCATGAGATGATCCTTAATGAAGACGATGGAGAACTTACCGCAAGTACTAAGAACTTGGCGCTCAAGTCTAAGAAGGATGAGCCCAAAGATGGATCTGATTCCGAAGATGAGGATGACGATGAGGATGACCCTTTTGCTCTTATCACAAGAGGCCTTGCTCGAATCCTCAAAATGAAGAAACAATTCCACAACAAGGATGGATCAGAGTCTTCAAAATTTCGAGATAAGTCTCAATACAACAAATATGATAAGAAGACTAAACCTTTGTCTTGTTTTGAATGTGGTGAAACAGATCATCTTGTGAAAGAATGCCCTCAAAAGACAAAGAGACAGTCCAAGAAGGGTGATAGATGGAAAAGGAAAGCCATGGTGGCAACTTGGAGTGATTCTGACTTTGACTCCGATTATGAGAAGGCCAATGTCTGTCCTATGGCCTCAGGAGATGAATCCCACGATGAGAAGCTTGAGGTAACTGTAAGAGAACTTATGGCAAGTCCAAAAGAGGTATTATCGGAATTCTTTTCTAATATGATTGCCAATGAAGAGACACTTATTATCCAAACTAACACTCTTATTAAGAAAATTGTGGACCAGGAAAGAACTATTGAGGATCTGTGATATGCGATATATTCTATAGCGCATTTAGTAGTTTTTGTCGTCATTTACATGTCATTGTGAGAGATATTCGTATGAACTTGGTGATTCAGAACCTGTTGAAGAAGTTGAGGAAAGCATACGGATATGCAAGTTACAGAAGAGTTGAAGTGAAGAACTTCGGAAGTAGCTGGAATCTGGTGAAGCTGACGTGCCCGCGCTGTCACTTGACGCGGCCGCGCTGCTACTGGCGCGCCCACGCTGCTAGGAGGAAGTGGCCGCGTCGATACACCAGATGGAAGAAACAAGTCAAAGGCTGGCGCGCCCGCGCTGCTACATGGCGCGCCCGCGTCGGTCCCTGGAGTCGGATTCCTATCCGAGTTTCCCTTATCTTATTAGTTTTAATATTATATTTTTATATTTTTACGGGATGTTAAACCCGATTTAATTAGTTTATATAGGCCGAGAAGGCAAGAGAGGAATTAGGTTATTTTCCAGAGACGTATTTTCCTTTCATCATCTCTCACAAACCCTATGGAGAACTAACTCTCCTTTGTTACACTTGGTTCTTTGAAGCCTTCGATTGATTTGGTTGTGAGTATTCTACTCTTGTTCATCCTTTGTTAATTGTTTCGATCTCCTGAGCTTATCGCTTGATTGCTTATTATTGATTTATCTGGATTGATCACCTAGGTTTATCGATACTAGTCATATTGCTAGGGTTTCCAATTCCAGGTTTGGGGTTGTAGATTCATTGTAGCAAACACAATCACCATACGCGGGTTGCTTGTGGTAGATTGTGAAGGAGATTCGATTGCAAGCTATTGTTGTGAGCGGAATCTGCCATGTTTTACAGTAACTTTTATATCGATTTCTGTATACATTTCATTCATTTGGGTTTAAATAGTACAGAATCTATGTAGTTTATGCTTATTTGCCAAAATTATGGAATCTACACCAGTTTCTGTTTAAATCGCAGAAATCGAGGCATTTACAGCAATTCTACAGAAGGTCGGAAAAGCTCGGAAAACCACTACAGAAGTCCAAGGTCAAAGCAGCGGAACAAGTCTGAGAGTCAAGTCTACTCGATCTCGAGTAGGCTTACTCGACCTAGACGAGCCATGGCCGAGCGGCCTTGGTCGAGCAGACCATGATCGAGCGAGCCAGCCAAACCGAGCTCCGGACCCTACTCGACCTCGACAAGCCCTCGTCGAGGTCGACGAAGCCCAGACGCCCACGTCCGGAGTCGACGAGGAGAAGCCGAGGACATAGCCGAGGACGACCAGGCGAGACTCGCTGCCAGCGACACCACTCGCTGCCGCGGAAAGGACCAGTCACTACCGCGGACCAAGCCACTCGCTGCCAGCGGAAGAGCCAGCTCGAGAAGCCGAGTCACCTCTACTCGATCTCGACTAACCTTTGTCGAGATCGACGAGCCGCCCTGAGCCATGTCCGAGCAACCCGAGGAGATCTACCCGAGGAGGTCCAGTCGATGACTCAACTCTACTCGAGATCGACTAGGCTAACTCGAGATCGACAAGATCCCAGTGAGCCAACTCCGAGCCACATCGGGCAGAGTCAAGCCGAGCCGAGAAGCCGTACTCGAGGTCGAGTAGACCTACTCGAGATCGAGTAAGGCAGTGTCCAGAATCTTCTCGACTAGCCCAGTCCGAGTAGAGTTGACGTTGCTTGGTCGCGAAGGCGGAAAATTCTATCCCGATCTATCAAGTTCTATCTATGGAAGGCGATCTATCAACATGAAGACATATTTCCCTATTTAGTTTTATCTGTTCCTTATGGATTTATTTCCATTAAACATTTATTTATCTTTTAAGCAATTTAGATATAGATAGATATCTTCTTTCCTAGATTAGCTAGGGAATGAAGGCTATAAATAAAGCCCATGGGGCTGGTTTTTCATTCATTCCAGTTCAGATCCAATTTCGAAGACACAATTAGTTAGTTCCATTCAGAGATACAGTTTAGGAGTTCTAAGGTTTTTAGGGTTTTGGCTTTCTGCGAAAGTTGATTGCCAAGATTGTAAAGGCTTTGAATATAGTTTTATGCAATTTAGTTCTTTTCATCAATCAATATCTTTTATTGTAATGAGGCGTGAGTAGTCCACCCACTTCTGGGGCTGGGGTGAGCCCGACGGTGGCCATGTGAGGCGATGCGATAAAGGTCAGATCTTTTGTGCGATTCGTCTTCTATCCCTATGAGCATGATTCTTTTGCGAGAGTTGAAGGTGATCCTTGTTTGTGTTATTGAAGCGAAAGTGATCTTAATGCAACTTGGATTAATTATGTGAAAAAGGGTTAGTAACAATTAGGGTTTATGCGAGAGCCTCTATATGCCTATTTGTTAACGACGAAAGTTATTTGATGGAAATCATGATCTTTTATGCCTTTATGTGTTGTTTTGCATGGTTATCGTTGCGGTGTTGAAACCCTGGCCTTGGAGGTCTTTTAATATATTGAAGTTAATTTCTGTCAAATTTCTGAATTCTGTCGAAAATCTGCGATTTTGTGTTTTCTGTTCCTTGTCGACATAGACCAGCCTTTGTCGATCTCGAGTACACCTTTGTCGAGGTCGAGGAGAGTTAGTCTAGGTCGAGTTGGTTATTTTCTATTTTCATCGATTTCAAGTTTCTGTCTTTTACTTTTCTTCGTCGAGATCGAGGACCTCTTGTCGAGGTCGAGTTGGCTTGTTTTGTCGAGTTGCTTTGTTTTCTGTTTCTGAGTTGTTGCAGTCGACTTACCTTAGTCGATCTAGAGGACAGCTACTCGAGATCGAGTAGCTTCTGTGTCCTCGAGTTACTTTCTGTCTTTAGTTTACTTGTTCTTTGCTTTTTGTTTTTATTGCCCTTGCCGGGTTTATTTGTTTGTTTCCTTTTTGTGTTTTTGTGCTTTTCTGCTGCTGTTGTGAGAATTTGATAGCTATCTGAGAACTGCTGACGTGCTTCCTCGTGGATTCGATCCTGATTTTCTCTTACTACAACAAGAGGAAGTCTTGTATTTATTTGCTGAGACAGGGAAGTCAGTCTGAACTTTATTTCATATTTATTTCATACTTGACCATCCTCCTGCTACAACAAATTGACGTCGTTGCCGGGGAAGCAATCAATCGCGCCTTAGGTAGTCAGTTCTCACTGTCTCTTTGAGTTAGATTGTAGGTGTATGCGTCGTTCTGGTCAAACACCTGAGTTTGACAGCTTAGACGAACCGGAGCGCTACCTACACATCCACTCCAAACTCAAAATGATCATGTCGGCCGCTGAAACACAGGAACAGTTGATCGCTAGGCTTACTAGGGAACTAGCTGCAAGGGATGCCACTATCAACGCTAAAGATGCTGCTATCGCCGCTGAGAGAGCAGCAAGGGAACAAGCACAAGCTGAGCTTGCCCAATATCCAACCACGGCAGAGGACTACATGCACCCAACTCTCGTCGTGCCTGAATCGGCGTTTCTAATCCCTGAAAACTCTTTTGAAATTCGCACTCAATTTCTTATAGAGCTTAAAAATAATGCCTTTTACGGCAGATTTAATGAGTGTCCTCTTGAGCATATTACTAAGTTTCATGATATGTGCCGTACTCTTGCAGAAGGTACAACTCTGGAATATGTCAAGATGAAAGCTTTCCGTTGGTCGCTCGCTAGACCTGCACTAAAATGGCTAGAAGGGCTGAAAGCAAAATCACTCACAACCTGGGCCCAAGTAGAGCAAGAGTTTCTGAACAAATTCTTCCCACCTGCCAAAACAGCACATCTCCGCCAGAAAATCACCGCCTTTAAACAGCAGAAAGGGGAACCGCTGGCAAAAGCATGGGAACGTTACAAGGAACTGCTACGATCTTGCCCTACTCATGGACAGCCACCCTACATCATTCAGGAGATCTTCTTCAACTCTCTTGATCAAGTCACTAAGGACAGAATCAACAATTATACTCGTTACGAGTATCTGACAATGCCGCCAAGTGACGCATGGGAGTGCTGGAGAAGCTCACTACTTACGACAACAAGTATGGGTCTACTGCAACTTATGAAGAGAACCCATACGCCAGGCCAGCACCATCCATGCCACTCTATGAGCCATCAAATGAGATTGATCCAGATGTCAGGGAGCAATAATACAGAGATCAGAATAGGAAGCTCATCAAGCAAGTCAAATATCTCTCTGTCAACCAGCCTTGTATTGAATGCGGATCGCAAAGGCACACCACTCCTGAGTGCCCACACACAGAACAAGTCGGGATGACAGAGCACCATGAGGATGCAGCTTACGCAGGGGGTCCAAATCGCTACATGGGGGACCAAAGGTTTCAGCAACCACAATGGAACCAAGGAGTCCCTAGGAATCCCCCGCCCTACAGAGCTCCAGGACATCCAGAAAGGGACCAGAAAAAGGATGATATACAGATAGTCCTGGAGGAGATACGGAGGAACCACTCAGAAACTAGGCAATCTTTCAACTCCGTCTATACTCAGATGCAAGGTGTCAACTCTAGGCTTGGGGAAATTGATACATGGCGGAAAACAGTTGATACACAGATTGGTCAGCTAGCAGCGGGAATCCCCGGACAGTCAGGCGCACTCCCTGGATCCTCTGAACCTAATCCTAAAGGTAAATCTGCTGGACATGTAGCTGCTGTAAAGCTCAGGAGCGGACATCAATTACGCGAGCCAGAGGTCGGAAAGCAGCAAAACAGCGCCGAACAGCAACTCGATGTCGACGAACATCTTGTCGATGTCGAGAACATTGTCGATGTCGAGAACCCTCTTGTCAATGTCAACAACTCCTCTGATCGACCAACCTCTGCACTGAACAACAACTCGACATCGAGGAAAGTTGTCGATGTCGAGGAGCTTGTCGATGTCGAGAAGTCCCATGTCGATGTCGATAAGACTGCAACACCTCCGACGTCTGTTCTGGCTCTAAATCAGAAAAAGAAGCTACCTTTCCCCACAAAATCTCTAAAGGACCCAGCAGAGAAAAAGTTTCAGCGCTTCATCAAGATGCTTCAGAAGCTGAACGTCACCATCCCCTTCACAGAAGCTCTCAATGAAATGTCGTCCTACGTCAAGTTCCTGAAGGAGATTCTGAGCAAAAAGCGATCGATGGCAGAAATCACAGAGGAGTGTAGCCATCTGGACATATTGGAGAAGAGGCCGGATCCAGGTAAGTTTGCTATAACTATTGGATTTGGTCCATACAAAATTATTGCCCTATGTGATCTTGGAGCCAGTGTTAGTATTATGCCTTTAACGATTTGGTCCAAGATTAAGATATGTGCCCTGGAGCCTGTGGATGCTAGACTTTACATGGCCAACAACACGGTGGTCATTCCAACAAGCATGGTGGAAAATGTCCCAGTACAAGTAGGTAAATTCTTCGTTCCTGTTGATTTCTTAATTGTTGATATGCAAGAAGATCCTGCTTGTCCAATTATTCTAGGGAGACCATTCTTGGCAACGGTGGATGCCAACATAAGCGTAAGGAAAGGAGTGCTCACCTTCAACATCAGCGATGAGGTAATTGAGTATTCCTTTAATAAAACTGAAAGGCATACAGGTCCAATGGAAGAGGTCAAATCTATCTCAGCTGGCTACATCACCTGCGGGGAACCCAAGGTCAGAAATATGACCCCTGAGGAGATAGAAAAAAGGGACATGGAGGCCCAGGTGGAGGAGATCATGGCAATCCTCAAGGAAAACACGGAGAATCCCATTGACACAGACCAAGGTAAGTCCTTGTGGATTCATTATTTTTCGGATGCCTTGACAGGAGCTAAGTATGGGGTCAAGATCGACCAGGGCTCCTCGACATCGAGTAGAACCCTAGTCGATCTCGACCAGACCAAGGAGACTCCACCAGAGCCGGCTTCGTCGGGCAGCAAACCAGAGGAACAGCCCTACTCGACCTCGAGGAGGCTCGTCGAGATCGACCACCAGAACCCTAAGTCGACTCGGCTTTCCTCGAGCACACCAGCAGAGCCAGGACCAACCTCGTCGATCTCGACAAGGCTTGTCGAGGTCGACCACAACTCGGAGCCACCAGTCCCTGCTTCCTCGACGCCGCAGCAACCAGGAGGGAAACCCTCGTCGACCTCGACCACCCTAGTCGAGATCGACCACCAGTCGGCCCCACCAAACCCTGTTTTCTCGAGGAGCAAGCCACCAGGAGCAGAGTCCTTGTCGATGTCGAGTAGCCTACTCGAGGTCGACGAGCCGCCTTCTTCATCGACTTCTGCCTCTTCGACCAGACCACCACCAGAGCCAGCAGCCTCGTCGATCTCGACTAGCCCTAGTCGAGATCGACCAAACACTGTGGTCCCTGATTCCGTTTATGCGAAGGTGAGCCAAGGTATGGATCTTTCTTCTCCTATTTCCATTAAAGATTTATCTATACATGGGAGAGGTTTGCCTTGGTATGTGCGATTGTGCAGGATTTCCAATGATGAGCCTAAGGAGTATGAAGTTGGAGACAAGCTCTATGTCTCTAAATCAAAGGATCATTGGTTTCCTAACAAATTCAACAAGAAGCGGATGGGACCGTTCGTGGTGAACAAGATCCATTCTGGAGGAGTACAGCTGATGGACAAGAATGGAGTCCTATTTGAGGCCCAAGCTACATGGGCCCTGCAGATGCCACCTTGAGCATTAATGGAAAGTCGGCCTAGCGACTATAAAATCTAGAGCATGTACATAGACTTTTTAGGACATTTAAACATTGTTTTTTGTTTTTGGTTTTGAACATTTCTTTGGTTTTTGTTGTTTCTATTATGGGTATATGTCTTCTACTTTTCAGGTCAATGGATAGAACCAAGCTACATTAATACTCGGACCAGGAGGTGCTCCATTTGAAATTATGCGGCTCTGCACTCATGTCTTGTGAGTTTCTTTCTTTACCCTTTACATTGTTTTTTTTTATATACAGTGAGGACACTGTAATGTTTAAGTATGGGGTGGGGGAAGGGCTTGCATTATGCATATTTTCCATACTTGACATTATGTGTGCATTATTTCTTGGAATTGCTACATGGCTATTTTGGAATGCATTATTTATTTATGTGCTTATATGCATGTTTTCCAAAAATCTTGAAAAATGACCCCCATTGAAATTTTTGAATAATGTCATGGAAGCTTATATTGGACTCGACGATGCAAAATTGGATTAATTAGAGATATAGCATGAAATTGCCTAGTAAAGGGAAGTCACAATGAAGTGCATATTTTATTGAAAACCATAAAAGGAGGTAAAATTTGAAATTGCTTTTGACATGTTGCATGATAAGATGATGGAGGACTTTATATTTCCATATAATGCTCATTGTTTATTCCTACCCTTACCTATGCTTATGCATCACAAAAGTCATAATATGCCTTATTTCAAATATTGCTCCGCATGATCAAAATATTTGCCATTCTTTACCTTATCCGGGGATTATGTTGAGAATGATGTTACATTATGGAGATGTTATATGGTTGTTGTGTTGTTATCATATTTGGAGTTTGGAAGGAAATTATTTGAAATATATGGAAAATTTAATGAGTGAAAGAAAATCCAATCACCTCAGGAGATAAAGGTAGATTGACCCTGCTCTCTGAGATAATAGTTTGAAGAGATGGGACACACTGTGAGGAGTCCAAAGCACTAAGTATCCGGGGCCATTCCTGACACCCATGTTTGCGACTCGCGAGAAGGCAGTGCTGAGGTTAGAGAGGTAAAAGCATTATTATTGAGAAAAGCATTATGAAAGGTGATGAATCAAATGGAAGAAGGAATGTGGAAATTCAGTTTGGAAAGTACTCCATTTCCCCGGATCAAAAGCACCACATTGCCAAAAATCGCCCACCTTTTAGCCTTTTACCAGTCTACTCCTTCATGAGCTTAAATTAAAGTCTTCTTGATTATCAATGCTTTGTCACGTATGAATTGTTTTGTGCATAACCCTCCTTTTATGAGTAGATGTTGCTTTTACATATTTGCACATGCATGAATCTGTGACACTAGTACCTTTTCGAGGATGGTAATCGATTGCAGGGACATATAAGAATGAATCTAAGATGTTGAGAGTTTTAATTACTTCCCCTGAATGACAAATAAAAGTATTGCTTGAGGACAAGCAAGCTTAAGTATGGGGTGTTTGTTGTGAGCGGAATCTGCCGTGTTTTACAGTAACTTTTATATCGATTTCTGTATACATTTCATTCATTTGGGTTTAAATAGTACAGAATCTATGTAGTTTATGCTTATTTGCCAAAATTATGGAATCTACACCAATTTCTGTTTAAATCGCAGAAATCGAGGCATTTACAGCAATTCTACAGAAGGTCGGAAAAGCTCGGAAAACCACTACAGAAGTCCAAGGTCAAAGCAGTGGAACAAGTCTGAGAGTCAAGTCTACTCGATCTCGAGTAGGCTTACTCGACCTAGACGAGCCATGGCCGAGCGGACTTGGTCGAGCAGACCATGATCGAGCGAGCCAGCCAAACCGAGCTCCGGACCCTACTCGACCTCGACAAGCCCTCATCGAGGTCGACGAAGCCCAGACGCCCACGTCCGGAGTCAACGAGGAGAAGCCGAGGACATAGCCGAGGACGACCAGGCGAGACTCGCTGCCAGCGACACCACTCGCTGCCGCGGAAAGGACCAGTCGCTGCCGCGGACCAAGCCACTCGCTGCCAGCGGAAGAGCCAGCTCGAGAAGCCGAGTCACCTCTACTCGATCTCGACTAACCTTTTTCGAGATCGACGAGCCGCCCTGAGCCATGTCCGAGCAACCCGAGAAGATCTACCCGAGGAGGTCCAGTCGATGACTCAACTCTACTCGAGATCGACTAGGCTAACTCGAGATCGACAAGATCCCAGTGAGCCAACTCCGAGCCACATCGAGCAGAGTCAAGCCGAGCCGAGAAGCCGTACTCGAGGTCGAGTAGACCTACTCGAGGTCGAGTAAGGCAGTGTCCAGAATCTTCTCGACTAGCCCAGTCCGAGTAGAGTTGACGTTGCTTGGTCGCGAAGGCGGAAAATTCTATCCCGATCTATCAAGTTCTATCTATGGAAGGCGATCTATCAACATGAAGACATATTTCCATGTTTAGTTTTATCTGTTCCTTATGGATTTATTTCCATTAAACATTTATTTATCTTTTAAGCAATTTAGATATAGATAGATATCTTCTTTACTAGATTAGCTAGGGAATGAAGGCTATAAATAAAGCCCATGGGGCTGGTTTTTCATTCATTCCAGTTCAGATCCAATTTCGAAGACACAATTAGTTAGTTCCATTCAGAGATACAGTTTAGGAGTTCTAAGGTTTTTAGGGTTTTGGCTTTCTGCGAAAGTTGATTGCCAAGATTGTAAAGGCTTTGAATATAGTTTTATGCAATTTAGTTCTTTTCATCAATCAATGTCTTTTATTGTAATGAGGCGTGAGTAGTCCACCCACTTCTGGGGCTGGGGTGAGCCCGACGGTGGCTATGTGAGGCGATGCGATAAAGGTCAGATCTTTTGTGCGATTCGTCTTCTATCCCTATGAGCATGATTCTTTTGCGAGAGTTGAAGGTGATCCTTGTTTGTGTTATTGAAGCGAAAGTGATCTTAATGCAACTTGGATTAATTATGTGAAAAACGGTTAGTAACAATTAGGGTTTATGCGAGAGCCTCTATATGCCTATTTGTTAACGACGAAAGTTATTTGATGGAAAGCATGATCTTTTATGCCTTTATGTGTTGTTTTGCATGGTTATCGTTGCTGTGTTGAAACCCTGGCCTTGGAGGTCTTATAATATATTGAAGTTAATTTCTGTCAAATTTCTGAATTCTGTCGAAAATCTGCGATTTTGTGTTTTCTGTTCCTTGTCGACATAGACCAGCCTTTGTCGATCTCGAGTACACCTTTGTCGAGGTCGAGGAGAGTTAGTCTAGGTCGAGTTGGTTATTTTCTGTTTTCATCGATTTCAAGTTTCTGTCTTTTACTTTTCTTCGTCGAGATCGAGGACCTCTTGTGGAGGTCGAGTTGGCTTGTTTTGTCGAGTTGCTTTGTTTTCTGTTTCTGAGTTGTTGCAGTCGACTTACCTTAGTCGATCTAGAGGACAGCTACTCGAGATCGAGTAGCTTCTGTGTCCTCGAGTTACTTTCTGTCTTTAGTTTACTTGTTCTTTGCTTTTTGTTTTTATTGCCCTTGCCGGGTTTATTTGTTTCTTTCCTTTCTGTGTTTTTGTGCTTTTCTGCTCCTGTTGTGAGAATTTGATAGCTACCTGAGAACTGCTGACGTGCTTCCTCGTGGATTCGATCTTGATTTTCTCTTACTACAACGGGAGGAAGTCTTGTATTTATTTGCTGAAACAGAGAAGTCAGTCTGAACTTTATTTCATATTTATTTCATACTTGACCATCCTCCTGCTACAACAGCTATTTTAACGGGTTGTTGGAATTGCTTGTATCTCATTATAATTCATGCTTGAATGCTATCGCTTTATTATTCGGTGAAGGTTTTCCCTTATAATTTGGTGATAAGTGCTTTTAGGACTGGTAGGACTAAAAGCTATTACACGATCTGAATTGAGAACAATTACTGGACATTAGAACTTGAGACTCATAGAATGCGATGATGAACCATCTCAATTGTTGTGCGGATAATTACCTGGGGTGATACTTTTCCATCATATATTCGCAACCTCTTATTGCAACTTGTTCTGTCGTCATTGATAACACACAAAACTCCCCCTTGAATCGGTTACTTTTGGGTAATAATACTTGCTTTTACAATTGATTCTGTTTCCCTGTGGGTTCGACCCTAACTTACCTACTATACTTGTTATAGTTTGCATCTTAGGAATTTACTTTGATTTTTGGTTGTGAGTATTCTACTCTTGTTCATCCTTTGTTAATTGTTTCGATCTCCTGAGCTTATCGCTTGATTGCTTATTATTGATTTATCTGGATTGATCACCTAGGTTTATCGATACTAGTCATATTGCTAGGGTTTCCAATTCTAGGTTTGGGGTTGTAGATTCATTGTAGCAAACACAATCACCATACGCGGGTTGCTTGTGGTAGATTGTGAAGGAGATTCGATTGCAAGCTATTTTAACGGGTTGTTGGAATTGCTTGTATCTCATTATAATTCATGCTTGAATGCTATCGCTTTATTATTCGGTGAAGGTTTTCCCTTGTAATTTGGTGATAAGTGCTTTTAGGACTGGTAGGACTAAAAGCTATTACACGATCTGAATTGAGAACAATTACTGGACATTAGAACTTGAGACTCATAGAATGCGATGATGAACCATCTCAATTGTTGTGCGGATAATTACCTGGTGTGATACTTTTCCATCATATATTCGCAACCTCTTATTGCAACTTGTTCTGTCGTCATTGATAACAGACAAAACTCCCCCTTGAATCGGTTACTTTTGGGTAATAATACTTGCTTTTACAATTGATTCTGTTTCCCTGTGGGTTCGACCCTAACTTACCTACTATACTTGTTATAGTTTGCATCTTAGGAATTTACTTTGATTTGGCATAACGACCTTAGGTCTGTCAATCTGCCTATGAGGGTCAACTAGGAAAAACAAGCAAAAGTTATGAATAAAATATATGAGAAATAATTTCAGGGTTAAGGATTCCGACGACAATGCCACAAAGAATTCAATCCGATGTTTACTCAAACTTCATCTTCTTAATATGTCAAATTGAAGGTAAATTATCTAAAGTCATCACTACTCAGTTGTCGCATGTTGTAGTGATTGTGTCTAAATTAACAAAATCTAGACCCTTTAAGTTCTTTATAGACCTTAGGAGAAAATCAATTAAACTTTCGCTGTCGCGTTCCGCCTATCCGATTCAAACCTAAGAATCTACGATAATTTATTAATCCTCAAGAGTCCTCAACAATCGTTTAAATGTCACAATAAAAATTGTTGATTCCTCAAGTTCAATCCTAGGGTTCCAATAGACACAATTCCCCTTTCGGGTTCATGAAATCCATCCAAGTATCCAATTTCAATTCTTAGCGGTAGCATCTCGAATCTAAAAAGGATTCTAATCGATTGACATCAATTAGGTAAAGCAACTAGGATCAAATCAATTCATAAAATTCAGATAAAGTTCAAGCAAATATCGAAATCAAACAAATTCGCGACATTGTCGGGTTCACCCTAACCCTAGAACGGAAAATTTATCTAAACATAATTGAAGGTTCGATAACATAAAAACAATGTAATAAGAAATACTCTAGAAAGAGGGTTGAATAGAGTATGCCCGTTTTTCGCAGAAAGTCTCAAGACTTTTGGAGCTGGAACCAAAACCTTTGAGATTAAACCTGAATCACAAAGTTAGACAATCGAACCAAGTGCGGAAATAAGGTAAAGCAAATAAGTAAAGGACACGAGTAATTGTTTACGAGGTTCAGCACAACTGGCCTACGTCCCCGCCTAGGGTTCTTCCACAACCCTAGGATTCAAAGGCTTTATTGAATGCTTAACTTAGGATCCTAATAGCTCACCGAGAAGCCTCTTTCCTATACAATTGCAATCTAGTCAACTCACGTTCCCTTGGAGTCCTAGACCAATCTAGAAGAGCCCCACCTCTCTCAGCTATCTAGTACAATCCTCTAACTATCGCAAATCAATAGCCTAGTGCAACTTCCCGAGTTATAAACTCTCGAGTAACACTTGAAATGAATATATTCTATAAGCTCACAGTGACTCTCAAAGGCTTTGAAATAAACAACAAACTATTTGAGCGCTTTCCAGAGAGACACTTGGAAGACAGATCGCTTGAATGAATTGAAGCTCGTGTGTAGCACTTGTACTTCTGTCTTCTCCTTCCTTTCCTTTATATAATAGCATGGAGATCGCATGGAGCGTGAGGATCTTCATCACCAGATCTCCAACGGCTCTTTCCAATCAGGTTTTGATCTTGGATCTTCTATTTAAGGATACTTCGAAGCCATGATCTATTTTGAACCGATCTTCTCAACAAGTAAAGGGAAGGATGTAATCTTGATTTATACTTCCTGAAATGGTTAGTCCAACGAGTATATATAATATAAAGGAAGTATATAATAAGATAAAATAATATACGAATAATAAGTTAGGTTTTGTATTTCATCAACTGTTAACGCTCCAAGGCCTTTGACACAAAAAACCTGTCAAAGCCTTTGGAACATCTTTTCCGATTTTCATCAAGGGAGGGAGTTATCAATAATGTAGAAAGCAACAGAATAAATTAAAGACATGCTTAAAATAAAATGCAAACCAGAAATCTTCGTCCTCGATCCAAACGGTAATACCGAAAACGAAAGAAACAAAACTAAACTAAACCTAAACCACGCCGAAGAACGCTGTGCGGTGAAAGACAAGCCGCAAGTCCGAACGAGCCCCCCTTTTGTTCTTTCACATACGGCAATATATATATGAATAAGTTTAATGAAATTACAATTTCAACCCACGAAATTAAATAATTAAAATATAACGCAATACCCAATTATAAAGTTAATTCCATCAAACAATATCAAAATTTAAAAACTTCCGCACTTGGCACTTTAGCTCCTCATGTCCAATCCAATATGCTCGCCGCTCCATATTAAAACTTGAATTTCGACAATATCGCTTCCAAGGTGCCTGAAATCAATAAAAACTCGGTGTAGACTTCGAAAATGAAAAATAAACTAAATAAAGTATAAAACCCAATAAATATGCATGAAAATTATCTAAACTAATATGCAAATGCAACCCTAAAATATGACTAGATTAGATGTCATCAAACCACCCCATGCTTCAACCTTGCTTGTCCTCAGGCAAGAACAAGTGTAAATATTCACAAGAAAGATTTCGGCTTCTATCCAAGCAATGTGTTTGCTCATTTAGATGTAGACATTGGGTTCAAAACAAGGACAAGCAAATCATATAAGAGACAAGTCAATAAATCAATTCCAAGACCTCACATAGGACATTTTTTTGCGGAATTCTCTCACTCTTGTGTTTAGGGTATAAAAGTTTCGCTTGGCCTCAAATCTTGAAAACTCATCTACCATAGGCTTGAATTAGCGTCCCAATTCTCCATCACTTGGACTATGCATAAAAACATAAATCATGAGGTCTTTTCATGGGTTGTAACGGGGTCAAGGTAAGAAACAAAAGGTATGGATTCTTTAGCCATGTGGTGCTAAATTCGGGAAATAGAACTACTTCCTAAACTTCAACCACAATTCCAACTTCTTTTCCACAAGCATACCAAATCTCTCACAACAACCACATCACATAATCAAATAAGCTCAAAACTCACAACTTTGAAAACCCATTCCCTTTTCACAAACATTTCTCTAGTGATGAAGAATTTTATACCCCTTTTTTTTCTTTTCTTTTTTTCTTTTCCATTTTCTCTTCTTTTTTTTTTCATTTTTTTAATTTCTTCATCATAAGAAAATTACATTTGAAGCACAAAATCCTCCACTCAATACATAAATCAGTCAAAGCACATTATTCTCTCTTCTCCACTCAAATGAACCATAATTCTATTTGATCTTAATTCCCGAATGGGTAAACAAGGCAAAAATAGGCTTAAGGATAATCTTGTGGAGCTACAATGAATAGGCAAATAGGCTCAATGGGCTTCAAGCAAATGATATATTCATGGGTAGAAAGGGAATAATAGGCTAACAAAATTGCCTCAATCATGTTTATGCAATGGACACAAGTCATACATGTGGCCTCAAGAGGTTCTAACGCAAGTTCTGAAGATAGAGCAATCAAAATGAGCCATTCACACACAAAAGAAAGAGGACTCATGTATGTTAGTCCTAGGCTCAGATGCTCACATGCTTTTGTCTCAGAATCTCAATCTCAACAAGTCTCCAGCAATGATTAGTTTTGAAAGAATTATAGCATAAACCCAATAATCTAAATCATCACAAGCTTTTTAACATGCCTTAGAGGATATCATCAACCAAATTCAATCAAGGAAATAACATGTTCATCAAGAAGAGAAAGGAATTTGTATTAGCAAGGATTCATCTCAAGACGTCTATATGCAAATGTAATGCATGAAATGCACATGAAAAATGAAAAAAAAAAATTCAATGCAAAAATTATATGAAAAAACGGAGTTACACATGAATCAAAAGTGAATTACAAGTGAGTTGCCCCCACCCCATGCTTAAATCCTATTTTGTCCCCAAAGTAGAGAAAAAGAAAGAGTAAAGGAAGAGGAACTCACCAAACATTTAGGAAAAATCGAGCAATTCAAGCAAGAGGTAGTAGTGCAAGTTGTATTGAACCATCCGTGATATTTAATTAAATTCTGACAGCATCTCCGTTGTCATTTGGTATGTACACAACACAAAGAACAAACGCAGACACAAGCCTAATAAATACAAATAATATCACACAGCAACCAGGATCCAATAATCAATAAGAAATCACCACTACATCAACTCAGAAAAATCAGCCCTCTAGATCACGCTCATCCATATTTTATGATTCAATTCATGAAAAATTCATATGGACACAGAGAGCGTGAGACAAACAAAAGAACTCCAGGAGGGACAGAGTCATAGAAATCATCAGCCCAAAGCAGCCGACACTTCGTATAAAAAAAATAGTGTACCATGACTAAATTTCAAGAGCTAAAGTGATCAATTTCAGCAATAAAGATAGTCAAACCACACTCCTAATTCATTCAAAAGCATAGTGCTAGCAAAAGTATGGATGGTTAACTGCCTCGTCGCACATACCTACAAACCTCCAAGATTTTGAGACTAAAACAAACCTCCAAGATCTTGAGAATAAAACAAACTCAGCTGATTTTATACATGAGATGGATAAACAGATCAGCTACAAAGAGTATGTATCACTCCAAAGTCTCAAAAATCAGGCACAAGATGGAAACAAGCAAAATCTCTAATTTTCTCACTAGTGTCACATAGCAAGTATACTAAGAGCAACCTCACAACAACAACCATCAACAAATAGGACCTCAAATTCTAGTTTACCAACATCTAAAGGCATTTTCATAAACAAATTTCACCTCAAAAGACCTCCTAACAAAATTAGGAACTCACCCAAACCAAACACAATCGAACTCCGTAGAAAAATCCCCAAATTGAAATCCATAAACAACTAGCTCAGGGAGAAAATACCTGCCCTTACCTGAGGCAAAATCGGAGGATGAATTGCAGGCGAGAGAGCAGCAGTGGTGCATTGAGCAGCTAATCGCAAAAATTTTGTCAATTGAGCAGGGAGGGTGCGGAATCTGGTGGTGATCGATGGAGGCGGCGCTGGAGGTCTCTGGTGCAGTGGCGGTGCTGGCTTAGGGATCCGAAGAAGAGAGAGCAGGGGCTGGTGAGGCAGAGCCAACTTAGGTAGATGAATGGAGGATCTGGAGACTGGAGAGATATTCGCGATGGGAGAGGGTAGTGGCCGGTCCTGTAGGCGATGGAGGCATCGGCGAAAGGAGGGACCGGCGGTGGGGAAGGTAGTGTAAAGGTCGCGGGCTGCTGGTGGCGGGATGGTGAACACCGACGAGAGGGAGAAGATTGGGTACAGTGGTACAGCGCCGACTTAGGGCTCCGGCGGAAGAAAGAAGAAGACAGAGATGGGGCGAAGCGGGCCTATGCGAAGGGGAAAGTGGAAACGTAATAACAACGCTTTAATCCAAAGTAAAAGCTGAAATGCCTTTTTTTTTATAGAAAGGACCCACGCGGGCGCGCGCCTAATGTGCACGCCCGCTCACCATCTTCCTGAGAATGAGTGATTGAGGTACGAGAGAATTTTTTTTTTTTAAACACTAACATCAGGATGTTGCCAATTCTTAGGAGCATCCTTGATCTGTTGGCATTCAAAGAAACAAAACTCAGTTGCTCTATCCACTGCCGAAGCCGAATACATAGCAGCTGGAGCTTGTTGCTCCCAAATCCTTTGGATAGCTCAACAAATGAGAGATCTTGGCATCAACCTCAGAGGTATTCCCATTAATTGTGACAATACAAGTGCCATATCAATCACGAAGAATCTTGTTCAGCATTCAAGGACAAAACATATTGATGTAATCACTTCATTAGAGACCATGTCAAAAAAGGTGATGTGTCCATATCTTTTATTTCTACTGATTATCAATGGGCTGACATTTTCACTAAGCTTTTGGCAGAGGACATGTTCACCTTCATTAGACGTGAGATTGGAATGCTTAACAAGGATGCACTTTCGTAGGGGGAGCTTTCCCTTTACGAAAGATAAATTCTACTCAGTATCAAGACATTTGAGAATTATGTCAAGGTTAGTGCTCTGAATGGTAGAGAACAGATATCGGATCATATATTTGGTTAATATCTTTTTAGATATTTGATCAAATATAGTTTTAATGGATTTTAAAATTCTTTATATGTATCACTTATGTTATCCGAGTATGTGTTTTAATTTTGGAAAAGATATTTTCGGATTACTTTCCCTCCTATTTTAAATTGGGAGAAGGTTTAAATTTTGAATAGAAATATTTTCAAAATGGCAATGTTATGATTACCATCCTTAGAACTCTAAACCCGTCCCATCAACTCCATCATCTCACTCTACTTAAACCCCAATCTGTACCCAATTCTCTCACCACTTCAGACTTATCTAAACCTTTCCAATTCTACTTCTCCATCAACCTCTCAACTGTTCTGAAACCCTAGCCGAAAAATCTCCATGGCTCCCAAATCAAAGAAAGCCTCCACACCCAAACGTCTTGACGCCACCCCCAAGGGAGGCCAGACTACTACTACTTCTCCTCAACCAGAACCCACTCCACAAGCAATCGTTCCAGCTACTGTCCAGAGCACCATCACTGAGAGCACGACAATAGTAACCAAGAGTTCTCAAAAGCGCTCAGCAAAGAAACCTCTGAGTGCTAAACAAAAAGGGAAAAAAAATCATTGTTGAGGAGGTGGATGAAGAGGAAGAAGATGAGGATCTAGATGCTATCTTGGAACGAGATGATGCCAAGGAAGCCGAGGAAGAAGCTCTGAGAAAGAGAAAGGCCGAGGAAGAGGCCGAGCTAGCGAGGAAATTGGCCGAGGAGGAGGCCGAAAGAATTCAAAAAGAGGCTGAGAAGGAGGTTCCCACTGAGGAGGAACTAGAGGAGGAAGAAGAAGAGGACGACGAGACCGGAGATGACGAAGATGCTGAAGGAGACAACGCTGAAGGGTCCACTGAGGACTCGTGGTCTGAGGACGAGAAGGAAGAGGAGCCAGAACCTGTTGCCTCTCCTTCTCCTTCTTCTCCTCCCCCATCTCCAAAGAAGCGGAAAGCCCCAGCAGCTGCCAAGCCTCCATCTCCCAAGCGTACCAGGAAGGGCACTCTCAGAAGTCTTGAGGCACCTTCCAAGAGGACTGCTCCCACACTTGCTCGCAGAAAGAATGCTGATCCATCTGCCTACATCCAGGTAAACAAATCCTTACCCTCTTCATGGTTTGGAGATGCTGAAATGGCTGAAAAGTGTGTAGATGAGTTTCGAACTCGTAAGATTTGCTATTTTGATTTTTAGATCTTATGTTCTTTGAAGCTTTGAATTTAACATGCATCTCTCTACTCAAACAATCCCCTGCCTGGACCCTTCTCAACCTTGAAGCTATCTACTATCCCCAACTTACCTGCCTGTTCTACATAAACCTAAAAGCCAAACACAATGCCGACGGTTGGTCTTTGGAATTCATCGTCAAGGGGGTTAGAATCTCTTTCAACTCCATTGACTTTGCTGATTTCCTTGGCCTGCCTAGACCTTGTCCACCCTCTCCTAAAAACCCTACAAAAGAACAATGCATAGCCCTTGCCCGATCCAAATATCTCCTACCCGAAGCATCCAAAACACCTCAAAGCAGCTTACCCACTCATCTCTTACCCTAGAGGCAAAGATTATTTTTAACATCATTGTGCGTTGCCTCTTACCCCGTCTAAACTCTGGCTTTCACCTTACCGATAATGACATGATCCTTCTTTACCGCATCTTAAACGGCCTTGATCTTGATCTGGCCAACACTATCCTTGGATCCATGGCTCACGCTAGAAAAGCCAGAAAAGGAACTCCCCTCCCCTTTGCCACCCTTTTGACCCATATCTTCAAAGCTTCTGGAATCAATTTCAAAAATGAAGAACAACAGCGTCATATGGGTAAGTTCGACTCCAAGATCTATGAAAAGATAGGCATCACTCGGTCCCCCCCCCCCAAGGGAATTGGAGTCTTGCCTCTCCTTCAAAAGCTCTTCCCACTACCTCAGTCGTTGATGAACGCATGGACAACCTAGAGTTGGGCTTGGAGGAAGTTCGCCTGGATATCAACGAGCTGCACAAGGAGTTTATGACGAAGATGAGTGGGGTGTCCAAGTTGCTTCAAGGTCTAAGGTCGCTGCTCGCGGATGATGCTCCGGACGATGAAGCTTAACCATATCCTACCCTAACCCCGAATCTGAAACATTTCAGGGTTTTGGATACTGTTTCAAAACTTTTGGTGATTGTTTTACCTCCTCCCTTTGTTGAAAGACAAAAAGGGGGAGATGATCTGCTTTGGTTTAGACTTTGAAAACTTTCTGTTTATTGCTATGAAGGTCTTGGAAGACCTTGTTTTGTTTTTAGTTGGATGTCTTTCACGTTTTAAAATTATGATCCAACATTCGTCTAACCCATGCAGGTACTTAGTCTGATGCTGCTTATATTATATATGTTTGACTAAGTTACAGGGATGCACAAGTTTTGTCTTTCATCAAGGGGGAGATTGATAACTCCACTCCCTTGATGAAAATCAGAATAAGTTTCAAAGGCTTTGACAGTCTGTTTGCGTCAAAGGTCATGAACCTTCAGCAGTGTTGATGAAACACAAAACCTGTTCTTCATGATATTATGTTCGAATATTATTATATATTATATGATTCCAGGTATTATTATATGTATTCACTAACTTTTCAGGAATCTTTTTGAATTATATCTCCTTCCTTAAGCGCTCAAAGCTGAGAAGAATCAAATCGTGATCATGGCTTCAGAGTTTCCAAAGATAAAAGATTGTGAAGAATCCATCTTAGGCCATGATCTGTTATAGCCGTTGGTGGAGATCCTTGACGTCGATTTGTTCTCTATAAAGAAAAGGAAGAAGAAGACAACCATACACATTCGTTGAACACAAGTATTCATACACTCAAGCCCTCAAGTGAAATATGTCTTCTTCGTGTGCTCTCTGCTAGTTTTTAAGAGTCTGTTATTTCATTTCAAAGCATTTGAGAGTTACACAGTGAGCTTATAGGATATATTTCGTGATAGTGTTATACTCGAGAGTTTGTAACTGTTGTAAGGAGGATATCGAGTATGCAAATAAAATATAAATAAATCACAGCAAACCAGATTCCATCCCTTGCAAATAATTACAAGACCTCCTCCTGATGCAGCAGCGGGAAGTCAGGATCGATCCACGAGGAAGCGTGTCAGCGGATCCTAGGAAGCGGAGAAATCTCACGGTCAGAAGTCGACAACAGGGTCCTAGATCTCGAGTACAGCTACTCGACAAAAGATCGGACAGTCGAACACAGCGCAGCAGCAAGCACAGGGTTTGGTCGATATTGAGTAGTCTTTGTCGACGTCGAGTTGGGCTTGTCGAGTACCTGCACACAGAAGCTACAGCGATGCTAGATCGAAGATCAGTAACTCGAGGTCGACCAGGCTTGGTCGAGATCGAGTCAGGGCAGAAAACTTAATCGAAACAAAAGTAGAAACAAATGCTTTGGGACTTTCGAAATAAACTATATAAAAAGGACTTCCAAGATTGGGGTTTGCAACAACGATAACCAAACATGCGTAATGCAGAGATAAAACAGATAATCATGTGAATCGCATCAAAGGACTAAGCTTTCGCCTTTTCTAACAATTAGACAACTCTCTCAAGAAACCCTAATTGTCTCTACCGATTTTATGTTTACAATCCAAGTTGTTAGAATGGATCTCCATTAGATGGGCAATAAACACATAAACTGAAATACCCCAAATTATCTTTGGGTATTTCTTTTCAAGTAAATATAATTTTCGTAATAAAAGTCCTTTAATTTTGAACTTAGAAAATTCTTTCAAATTAACTATACATTTAAGTTTTTATAACTATTCTCGAGATATTTCATTTTTGTTGTTATTTAATCATACGCATCTCTAGTAAATAAATTAGATTTGAAGTTATACTTGTTTAAGGCAAAGTTGTACGGTTTTCTTCGAAATGGAGAGGGAATTATAATTGTACTTTATTTTAATATAAGGTTGTAAAAGAAATGTTATTATACAAAATGAAATATATTTACATTAAATTTTATGTTATTATTTAAATTATGTAGGATTTAAATAAATTTCGGATATACATGTACATATATTTATAAATAGAACTAAAGCTTGAACCAATGGTTTCTATTTTTATTTCTTTCGGTTCAAGTGAACCAAACCCATCAAAAAAAAAATGCTGAACCGGTTCAGTCGAACCCATCTTCTTCCTCCCGCCTGCGTCGATTCACTGTAAACCAAGGTGAAATTTCACCACCTCAAATCTCGCTCAAATCTCAACCCTTTTGCTTCTAGAACGTTCCCTATCTGTTTCTAAGGAGATTTATGCAACCGATTGTGAGATTCGGGATTGAACCGCAACCGAACGAACTTATCCCCAAATTCGAAGTTCATCCAAATCCGCTCTATTCGGGGCGAATCCCATTAAATTGAGCGTTGTGATAGCGTTATGAGTAATTATCTAATCGATTTTTGGATTTATTTTAATCCAATCCGTCCCCAAATCCTCCTCCTATAAATACCCATTTCGGGATCACTTTCGAAGCACACCACCACCATTCCTCTCCATATCCGAGCTCTCAAACTATTTCATCGTGTTCTAAATACCTTAATCGACAATCCCCTTCAAAAGTTTTTCACAAAAACATTCCGAAACCAAAAGGCCCAATTTTCGATTCAACCTCGCCGGAGCCGCCCTCGTCCGCCGCTTCCAACCGCTGCCGATGCCGCCAGGACCACCAGGGAGGAGCGCCTCATCGCCACGAATCCGTAGCCACTAGTGGCGTGTCATTCCGAGTACAATCGAATCCGTTACGCCTCACCGAAGTGCTGTCGGAGCTCCGCCAGAAAACTCCTGTAGAGCTGTTGTCGGGCTAAAGGTAGAAGAAGACTAATTACACCAAACCTCCCGTACTTTCTGTTTTTATAAAATATGCCCCTGTTTTAGTTTCTAAAATTTCAGAAATCATCCCGCAGTTTTAGATGTTATTCTAACTTGCGTAACCTCCGTAATCCGCAGCGTTATCATCGAATCCTTACCCGTTATCAATGATTCAAGATTCCAAAGAGGATCACCTTGGTATTATTTCCGACTTTTTAAATTAATTCGATTTTGATTCGAATTAAATAAGTCAATTCAATTTCGTAAATTGTCGATTATTAAATACTTCCTTGTCTTATATTTAATTCCTATAGATTCGACCGTAGACTACGTCAACTCCGTCACAAGTGCTTTCAAGTCCATAGTTGGTACCGAAACCCAACAAGACGAATCAGGCAAGTGACATTCCGAGCCTTTCTGCTCAATTGGTGCCTTCGTGTCTTGTTTGTCTTCCTGTCTTTGATTGCTTGCCAAGTTAAATAAAATAAATTACAATTCACCTGCTTGTGTGATTTATTTACCGTTCAGTTTGAACTTGGCAAGTTTAATTGGGTGACCTTAATAAGATAATAATAATATAGTTACCCACCGGTCATTTAAAGCATGATTTATTTTTGTCCTTTCATGCTAATTGGTTAGGAATGGAACATGTTATTTCTTTGAATGGAACATGTTATTTCTTTGATGCTTCCATCCTTTATTTTAATTGCTTTCATTTCATTTGGCATCCATGTTACCTATAAATAACATGGGTTATTTTGTGTTGTGTGATCACCTAGGATATCTAAATAAAATAGTTAACAATGTGAGGATTGTGTGTTACGATTGGAACTCAACTGAACCAAGATCAATCAAATAAAACGTGTCAATCAATGCAGAGTAAAGTGAATGCAGTATGTAAAGTAATAAAAATAATGGAAACAGGTCGGGACTGTGTGTGCCCGGTTTATAAAGGGTTTCATGAAACTAACACATTTCCGTAGAGAAATGTTAAACTACCTCCGGTAGTAGGCTGCTATCTGCTAGTGAGAGCGGGGCCGGTATCATCATTTGCGTAGAGAAATGTTAAACTACCTCCGGTAGTAGGCTGCTATCTGCTAGTGAGAGCGGGGCCAGTATCATATTATAACAAATAGTGTGTTGGAAATCTTTCAACTTATAATAAAAGTCGTAAACGTGTTAAGTGTATAAATTTGTGTTTAAGCTACTCAATGTGAGGAAGTGAGTGAAGTGTGTTATATCAAATTGTTTTAAGCTACTTGACGTGAGGAAGTGAGCGAAGTGTGTGATATATATACATCTTCTTAACATAGTAAGAACAAAGTTATAGTGATCACAATTAATTCAAGCTATATCATATTCCATCTGTAATCGGAGTATGGTTCCTAAGAGTGCTTGTCGCTCGCATCTTTTGTTACTCTATCCTACTGGATTATCCGTGTCACATGAGTCGTGTCTTAAAATGTTGAGCCTTCACATACAATATTCTTAATAATCGCATTTGGGTTTAGATTCATACCGTATTATGGTCACTGAGTTTGAGTCCAAAGAAGTCCCAGCTTTCGAGCCGTCATTTGCTAGTTCTTGCGAACTAACCGTCCTTTATTTGGATGGCTGGTGTCCTTCATTCCGGACGCCAGACCAGTTTTCGCAGGTTTAGGTCGAGTCTCAGAAGAGAAGAGAAGGGAAGTTGAGAAGACATATAAACTATTTTTAACGTTGTATTTAAAGTTTAAATTTAGAGATGTATTGTATAGGTGTTTAAATAGTTTATTTCCTTTAAAAGTCATCCGCTGTAATATTATCAAATTGTAAAGTTAAATCCTCAATTTTAGAGGAAAGTTTAATAAAGAGTTATTTTTATTTTCCAAGTCTTCCGCTATTTCTATTTATTTTACATATCATTATTTGTTATCATCTTGTTTATGGGAGCATGGTTGCATGTCCCTATAAGCCTAAGGTGGTTACGAAGACATTAAAGTCCGAGTAATCACTGGCGCTGTGGCATTCCCTCGGGTTATAAAAGGGGGTGTTACAGAAGGTGGTATCAGAGCAAAAGGTTTTTTCTACAACGTTTTGAACATCGGAAAGTATTCTCTAAATGTTTGTTTTGGGAAAAAGTGAATTTTACAATGAATTTAATTCGGATCTTTTCTTAAAAGTATGTCGTATAATTTTGATTTTTCTAAAGTGAAAATCAACATATAATAATAAATATAAATATATGAATAAGGAAACCTTTTGATATTTTGTCTTTAAAAAAAAAATCTACTATATAAAACTAAGTTTTCCAAAACTCTAGTGAAAATTTACCCTTATAGTAATTTTACAATGTGGGTCATAAACTGCAACTTATATTTTCATAGGATAGTAAAATATCTATTTAAAAATAGTTTTCAAATGTTAGTCAAAATTATTAATTCTTTCAATGAAGTTTATTCAAATATATATATGTTGGTATTGTGTTTGGTATTTTCAAAGTGTGGTTAGTACTTTAAAATAAAATAAAAATAAAATGTTTTAAGTTGTAAACTTTCCTTCTAGATTTTGTCTAACGAACCTATGTGTTAAACATAATATGTTAGGATATTTTAAAAAGATTTTACATGTTTAGATGTTCATATATTCTTTCATATAAATTCTCAAGTATTATATTATAGTGTTCGGATCATTGGTTTTTGATAAAGTGGACATCAATACCTTGTTAAAGGAATTTCATGAGTAAAAAGTAAGCATTTTATATAAATTCTATGGTGATAAAACAGTGTACCAAAAGTTTTTAAGCATTTCCCGAAAGTAAAATGATCTTGACGGATTTAAGTGTGTTAGTCATCTCCAAATTCAGCGTCTCAACTTAAACTTCTCGAGATCGACTTTAAACTACTGTAAAGAACCTCAAGTGATACGTCCTTAGCATCTTTGTGCCCTAGTAATCTGTTACTATAAGCATACGCGATAGATACCTTATAAATTAATACAAGCGTTCAATGTGCGTGGTACGATCAATGTGAGATTCTTGAAATTTCGATGGCGAAGAGGTGAACTAATCGCGACTCATCGTGATGCATCGTGTGTGTCGTGAAGGACCTTCTATCCCGTGTGAAGAGATAAAACTTTAATCGTTCAATGTGTTCCTTCGGTCATGTCTTAATGACGATTCCATAGCTTCTCTATCCGAACTAGGCGTAATGTCCTGATGACATTGCTTCATTAATGTTCCAAACTCTCATTGGTTAATGTCTGAGATAATACAAAAGTAAAATACAACCAAACTATATAATAAAATAATAAATTAGATATCACGCTCGCTTTCGGGAGGAAGACAAGACATCGGACAATGTGTTATTCAGCGAACGTGAAAGAGATCCAAGGAGAACCTGTTTCATACGGAGCACTCGTTACACTTGAATAGGATATCAGTTCTGCCTATAGTGGCTGCCTTTGAAACCACCGCGGACCATTTGGTAACCTGGAAAAGGAAGCCAAGTGGGGTTGAGAAGAAAGCCAATGGTAGTATGGAATACCATGTTCATTGTGTGATAAGAGTTGACTAACTTGGGCTAATGTCTAACATATCGCCGTACATGATTTTTGTAAGACAACTCCGTCGTATGTGGTTAACCCTAAGTTAAGAGGTAATTTTAAGAGAAAATAACTCTCAGACTTTAGCAATGAGGAGTTCGGTGGACAACTAATTACGTTGGATGTAATTGAGTTGTCTTGCTCTTAAGCAGAGAGATAGATCGATGTACGTGATTACTCCTAATTCCATAGATATCAAGTTCGATCCCCCTAAACCACTCAAAGTATATCGTTCCTAAGCTTCATATCCGTGGTAGTTCAAGTAGTTGAAGACACAAAGCTTCATATCCGTGGACCGTGGTAGTTCCAGTAGTTGAAGACAATGTGCAAAGAGACTAATGATGTCATTCCTTCTCTATCTATAGAGAATCATTCACATTAAATTCTAAGCTTTTGCTCGTTAATCTTAGTATCTTACGTGATCAATGTTAAAACATCTCAGTACCGTATTCTCATTCCTTTATACCTCTTCTCCCTACTTCTTTTTGTTTTCTAAGTTTCGGGACGAAACTTATTTTTAAGGGGGGAGATATGAAATACCCCAAATTATCTTTGGGTATTTCTTTTCAAGTAAATATAATTTTCGTAATAAAAGTCCTTTAATTTTGAACTTAGAAAATTCTTTCAAATTAACTATACATTTAAGTTTTTATAACTATTCTCGAGATATTTCATTTTTGTTGTTATTTAATCATACGCATCTCTAGTAAATAAATTAGATTTGAAGTTATACTTGTTTAAGGCAAAGTTGTACGGTTTTCTTCGAAATGGAGAGGGAATTATAATTGTACTTTATTTTAATATAAGGTTGTAAAAGAAATGTTATTATACAAAATGAAATATATTTACATTAAATTTTATGTTATTATTTAAATTATGTAGGATTTAAATAAATTTCGGATATACATGTACATATATTTATAAATAGAAATAAAGCTTGAACCAATGGTTTCTATTTTTATTTCTTTCGGTTCAAGTGAACCAAACCCATCAAAAAAAAAATGCTGAACCGGTTCAGTCGAACCCATCTTCTTCCTCCCGCCTGCGTCGATTCACTGTAAACCAAGGTGAAATTTCACCTCCTCAAATCTCGCTCAAATCTCAACCCTTTTGCTTCTAGAACGTTCCCTATCTGTTTCTAAGGAGATTTATGCAACCGATTGTGAGATTCGGGATTGAACCGCAACCGAACGAACTTATCCCCAAATTCGAAGTTCATCCAAATCCGCTCTATTCGGGACGAATCCCATCAAATTGAGCGTTGTGATAGCGTTATGAGTAATTATCTAATCGATTTTCGGATTTATTTTAATCCAATCCGTCCCCAAATCCTCCTCCTATAAATACCCATTTCGAGATCACTTTCGAAGCACACCACCACCATTCCTCTCCATATCCGAGCTCTCAAACTATTTCATCGTGTTCTAAATACCTTAATCGACAATCCCCTTCAAAAGTTTTTCACAAAAACATTCCGAAACCAAAAGGCCCAATTTTCGATTCAACCTCGCCGGAGCCGCCCTCGTCCGCCGCTTCCAACCGCTGCCGATGCCGCCAGGACCACCAGGGAGGAGCGCCTCATCGCCACGAATCCGTAGCCACCAGTGGCGTGTCATTCCGAGTACAATCGAATCCGTTACGCCTCACCGAAGTGTTGTCGGAGCTCCGCCGGAAAACTCCTGTAGAGCTGCTGTCGGGCTAAAGGTAGAAGAAGACTAATTACACCAAACCTCCCGTACTTTCTGTTTTTATAAAATATGCCCCTGTTTTAGTTTCTAAAATTTCAGAAATCATCCCGCAGTTTTAGATGTTATTCTAACTCGCGTAACCTCCGTAATCCGCAGCGTTATCATCGAATCCTTACCCGTTATCAATGATTCAAGATTCCAAAGAGGATCACCTTGGTATTATTTCCGACTTTTTAAAGTAATTCGATTTTGATTCGAATTAAATAAGTCAATTCAATTTCGTAAATTGTCGATTATTAAATACTTCCTTGTCTTATATTTAATACCTATAGATTCGACCGTAGACTACGTCAACTCCGTCACAAGTGCTTTCAAGTCCATAGTTGGTACCGAAACCCAACAAGACGAATCAGGCAAGTGACATTCCGAGCCTTTCTGCTCAATTGGTGCCTTCGTGTCTTGTTTGTTTTCCTGTCTTTGATTGCTTGCCAAGTTAAATAAAATAAATTACAATTCACCTGCTTGTGTGATTTATTTACCGTTCAGTTTGAACTTGGCAAGTTTAATTGGGTGACCTTAATAAGATAATAATAATATAGTTAGCCACCGGTCATTTAAAGCATGATTTATTTTTGTCCTTTCATGCTAATTGGTTAGGAATGGAACATGTTATTTCTTTGAATGGAACATGTTATTTCTTTGATGCTTCCATCCTTTATTTTAATTGCTTTCATTTCATTTGGCATCCATGTTACCTATAAATAACATGGGTTATTTTGTGTTGTGTGATCACCTAGGATATCTAAATAAAATAGTTAACAATGTGAGGATTGTGTGTTACGATTGGAACTCAACTGAACCAAGATCAATCAAATAAAACGTGTCAATCAATGCAGAGTAAAGTGAATGCAGTATGTAAAGTAATAAAAATAATGGAAACAGGTCGGGACTGTGTGTGCCCGGTCTATAAAGGGTTTCATGAAACTAACACATTTCCGTAGAGAAATGTTAAACTACCTCCGGTAGTAGGCTGCTATCTGCTAGTGAGAGCGGGGCCGGTATCATCATTTGCGTAGAGAAATGTTAAACTACCTCCGGTAGTAGGCTGCTATCTGCTAGTGAGAGCGGGGCCAGTATCATATTATAACAAATAGTGTGTTGGAAATCTTTCAACTTATAATAAAAGTCGTAAACGTGTTAAGTGTATAAATTTGTGTTTAAGCTACTCAATGTGAGGAAGTGAGTGAAGTGTGTTATATCAAATTGTTTTAAGCTACTTGACGTGAGGAAGTGAGCGAAGTGTGTGATATATATACATCTTCTTAACATAGTAAGAACAAAGTTATAGTGATCACAATTAATTCAAGCTATATCATATTCCATCTGTAATCGGAGTATGGTTCCTAAGAGTGCTTGTCGCTCGCATCTTTTGTTACTCTATCCTACTGGATTATCCGTGTCACATGAGTCGTGTCTTAAAATGTTGAGCCTTCACATACAATATTCTTAATAATCGCATTTGGGTTTAGATTCATACCGTATTATGGTCACTGAGTTTGAGTCCAAAGAAGTCCCAGCTTTCGAGCCGTCATTTGCTAGTTCTTGCGAACTAACCGTCCTTTATTTGGATGGCTGGTGTCCTTCATTCCGGACGCCAGACCAGTTTTCGCAGGTTTAGGTCGAGTCTCAGAAGAGAAGAGAAGGGAAGTTAAGAAGACATATAAACTATTTTTAACGTTGTATTTAAAGTTTAAATTTAGAGATGTATTTTATAGGTGTTTAAATAGTTTATGTCCTTTAAAAGTCATCCGCTGTAATATTATCAAATTGTAAAGTTAAATCCTCAATTTTAGAGGAAAGTTTAATAAAGAGTTATTTTTATTTTCCAAGTCTTCCGCTATTTCTATTTATTTTACATATCATTATTTGTTATCATCTTGTTTATGGGAGCATGGTTGCATGTCCCTATAAGCCTAAGGTGGTTACGAAGACATTAAAGTCCGAGTAATCACTGGCGCTTTGGCATTCCCTCGGGTTATAAAAGGGTCTTCAGCACAATCAATGATAAGGAAATCTGCTGGAACAAAGAACTTACCAACCTGGACGGGGACATTCTCAACTATACCTGTAGGGATGACCACTGTATTGTTCGCCATGTATAGTTTGGCATCCACAGGTTCTATGCATCCTATTTTGATCTTCCGCCAGATTGATAGAGGCATGATGCTCACACTTGCTCCTAAATCGCACAGAGAATCATATTTATATTGTCCAAAACCCACAGTAACAGAAAACTTACCAGGGTCAGGCCTCTTTTCAGGGAAGTGGAGTACTTTGCATTCGCCTGCGATCTCTGAGATGGATCACTTCTTGCTCAGGATTTCCTTCAGAAACTTGACATATCCAGGCATCTCTTGCAGGGCTTCTGTAAAAGGAATAGAAACATTCAGTTCTTGTAGCATATTAACAAATCTGGTAAACCTACCTGAAGTGGGATCTTTCTGTGCTTTTGAAGGGAAAGGCAGTGGCTTTTTCTGCTTCGGAGCCAGGTCAACTGTCGGAGATGCTGCAGAGTTGTTGATGTCGGCTTGCTGCTCCTCGATCTCGACCACGGGCTCCTCGACATCGAGTAGGGTGGTCGACCTGGAGTTGCTGGTCTGCGCAGCGGATTCCGAGCTCAAGTTCTGGTCTGTGTTGAGTAGCGGCTTGTCGACATCGAGTACGGGCTCCTCGAGATCGACTAGGTTCTTCTCTGTCTCGAGTTGCTGCTCTGCCTTGTCTTGCCGTTTCCCGACCTCTGGCTCATGTAATTGATGCCCACTTCTGAGTTTGATAGCTGCGACATGTCCGGTTTTCCCTTTAGGATTTGGTTCTGTTTGCCCAGAGAGCTTGTCGGACGATCGTGGGATCTGTGCAGCGATTTGACCCATCTGGGTCTCTATTCCCCTTTTCCAGATGTCCAGTTCCCCAAATTTGGTGGTGATGTTCTGGAACTGGTTGTTGATGGTGCCTTGATTCCGGCGCATCTCCTCGAGGATCAGCTGCAGATCATCCTTCTTTTGATCCCTTTCTGGATGTCCTGGAGCTCTGTAGGGCGGGGGATTTTTGGGAGGACCTTGGTTCCACTGTGGTTGATAGGACCGTTGGTCTCCCATGTATCGATCTGGACCCCCTGCGTAGGCTGCCTCTTCATGTGTCTCTGCCATTCTGACTAGCTCTATGTGTGGGCATTCAGTAGTGGTGTGCCTCTGTGATCCGCATTCGATGCAAGGCTGATTGACAGATAGATATTTGACTTGCTTGAGGAGCTTGCGATTCTGGTCTTTGTAGAATTGCTCTCTGACATCTGGGTCGATCTTCTTTGCTGGCTCATAGAGTGGCATAGATGGTGCTGGCCTGGCGTAGGAGTTCTCCTCATAGTTTGTAGGAGCCCCATATTTGTTGTCGTAGTTAGTGAGCTTTTCTAGCACACCCCATGCGTCACTTGGTGGCATCGTCAGATACTCATAGCGAGTATAATGGTTGATTCTGTCCTTAGTGACTTGATCAAGAGAGTTGAAGAAGATCTCCTGAATGACGTAGGGTGGCTGTCCATGAGTAGGGCAAGATCGCATCAGCTCTTTGTAGCGTTCCCATGCCCTTGCCAGCGGTTCCCCTTGCTTTTGTTTGAAGGCGGTGATTTTCTGGCGGAGGAGTGCTGTTTTGGCGGGTGGGAAGTATTTGTTCAGAAACTCTTGCTCTACTTGGGCCCATGTGGTGAGAGATCTCGGCTTCAGCCCTTCAAGCCACTTCAGTGCAGGTCCAGCCAGAGACCAGCGAAAAGCTTTCATCTTGGCATATTCCAGAGTTGTACCTTCAACAAGAGTACGGCACATGTCATGAAAATTGGTAATATGTTCAAGAGGACACTCATTAAATTTGCCATAAAAAGCATTATTTTAAAGCTCTATAAGAAATTGAGTGCGAATTTCAAAAGAGTTTTCAGGGATTAGAATCGCCGATTCAGGCACGACGAGAAGTGGATGCATATAATCCTCAGCAGTGGTTGGATATTGGGCAACCTTGGCTTCTGCTTGCCTTGCGTGCTCAGCTGCTTGTTCCCTCGCTGTCCTTTCATTGGCGATAGTGGCATCCTTTGCGGCTAGCTCCCTGGTAAGCCTCGCAATCAGCTGTTCTTGTGTCTCAGTGTCCGCCATGATCCTTTTGAGTTTAGAGTGGATGTGCAAGAAGCGCTCTGGTTCTTCTAAGCTGTCAAACTCAGGTGGTAGACCAGAACGGCGCATACACCTGCAAAGTAACTCAAAGCCAACGTGAGATCTAACTACCTACGGTGCGAATGATAGCTTTCCCGGCAACGGCGCCAAATTTGTTGTAAGGAGGATATCGAGTATGCAAATAAAATATAAATAAATCACAGCAAACCAGATTTCGTCCCTTGCAAATAATTACAAGACCTCCTCCTGATGCAGCAGCGAGAAGTCAGGATCGATCCACGAGGAAGCGTGTCAGCGGATCCTAGGCAGCGGAGAAATCTCACGGTCAGAAGTCGACAACAGGGTCCTAGATCTCGAGTACAGCTACTCGACAGAAGATCGGACAGTCGAACACAGCGCAGCAGCAAGCACAGGGTCTGGTCGATATCGACCAGGGTTACTCGATATCGAGTAGTCTTTGTCGACGTCGAGTTGGACTTGTCGAGTACCTGCACACAGAAGCTACAACGATGCTAGATCGAAGATCAGTAACTCGAGGTCGACCAGGCTTGGTCGAGATCGAGTAAAGGCAGAAAACTTAATCGAAACAAAAGTAAAAACAAACGCTTTGGGACTTTCGAAATAAACTGTATAAAAAGGACTTCCAAGATTGGGGTTTGCAACAACGATAACCAAACATGCGTAATGCAGAGATAAAACAGATAATCATGTGAATCGCATCAAAGGACTAAGCTTTCGCCTTTTCCAACAATTAGACAACTCTCTCAAGAAACCCTAATTGTCTCTACCGATTTTATGTTTACAATCCAAGTTGTTAGCATGGATCTCCATTAGATGGGCAATAAACACATAAACAAGTAGGAAATGCTCAAAACATGATAAAGGTCGGATCTTTGACCTCAATTATGCATGGCTATCGTTGGGCTCGCCCCAACCCTAGAAGTGGGTTGACTACTCGCGCTTCATCGCAATCGCAGACATCATTGATTGAAAGAAAACAACTTGCATTAAACTATATTCCAAGACTTTACAATCCCGGCAATCCAACTCTCGTCGAACGCCAAAACCCTAAAACCTTCGAACTCCTAAAACTTCTCTTTGGAACTACTTGTCTTGCTCTGAAAAATTGAATTAATGAAAAACCAGCCCCTAGGGCTTTATTTATAGTCTTCTATTCCTTGCTAATCAAGGATAGAAATATCTATCTATATCTAAAATTATATCTAAAAGGCTTAATGATAAATAAAAGCAATAAAGGAATTAAATCTAAAAGGAAAAGATAAATCTAAACTAGGTAAGATGTCTTCCATTCCTTCTCCATAGATAGAACTTGATAGATGTTGATAGATCTCGGCCAAATTGGATAGAATTGGATCAAAGGACTCCCAATCCTAGTAGGACAGCGAAACCGCGTAACGCGCTCCCGGACACGGCTCGTCGATCTCGACTAGGGCTCCTCGAGATCGAGTTGGATTGTCGTCGACGGGTGTGGCTCGGCTTCTCGGGTGACTAGTGCGTCCGAGCTCCTCGATCTCGACAAGGCTCGGACATGGCTCGGAGCTCCTCGATCTCGACTAAGCCTCGTCGAGATCGAGTAGAGGTGGTCTGCGTCTTCGTCCTCGGCTTCTCGGCTTGGCACAGCTTGTCGACTCCGGACATTGCTCCGAAGTGTCGTCGATCTCGACTAGATGGTACTCGAGATCGAGTAAGGTTCCGGAGTCGGGTTGTCTCAAACTCAGTGTCCTCGATCAGCTCTGCTCGACCAGGTGTGCTCGACCAGCACTCGTCGAGATCGAGTAGATGCTATTCGATCTCGAGTAGAGTTCTCTCAGCTTTCTGCTCTGTTTTTGAAACGCACTTTCCCGAGTCCTCGTTCGTCGGATCGACGCATATGACCATGCGTTGGAAAGTTCTTTCCGAGATCTACAACTCTCATGAAGAAATCAAAGCTTGATTCAGAATGAAGAATGGTGAAAATGGCCTTTTCTCCAGCTGCACCATTCTTAGCCTCTCCATGAGTTTCCTTTAAGCTCAAAAGTGCGTCCGATTTCTGCGAAATAAAACAAAAACTTGTGTAGACCTCCATATTTTGGCAAATAAGCATAAACTACACAATTTATATATTATTCTAACCAAAATGCATGAAATGTATGCAGAAATCGATATAAAATTAAGTGTAAAACATGGCAAATTAGGCTCACAACAGTAACTCAGGAAGTGAACACTAGGCGATTGATTCACTAAGTGTAAGAGGATTGTACTAGATAGCATAGAGAGGTGGGGCTCTTCTAGATTGGTCTAGGACTCCAAGGGAACGTGAGTTGACTAGATTGCAATTGTATAGGAGAGAGACTTCTCGGTGAGCTATTAGGATCCTAAGTCTTGTGAATCAATAAAAGTCGGTTGAATCCTGGGGTTGTGGAAGAACCCTAGGCGGGGATGTAGGCCAAGTTTGTGCCGAACCTCGTAAACAATTCATCGAGTCCTCTATTTACTGCTTTACCCTATTTCCGCACATGGTTCGAATTGTTTAACTGTGTGATTCAGGTTTTCAGAGAAAAGACTAAGTCTAAGCTTAAAGAGTTTTGCACGAGCTTCAAAAGCCTTGAGACTTTCTGCGAAAAACCGGCATACTCTATTCAACCCCCCTTCTAGAGTATCTTTATATTACTTTGTTTTACATTATCGAAACTTCGCCTTCCTTTCATAAAATCCCTAATTTTTATTTTCTCTTGTGGACAGGTTGGAAGCTGTGAAAATGATAGTTAACAAATTTATATATGTGAAAATGGAAATTGCAGATCTCACACTTATGTAACATTTTAGATTTCAAGTTGATATTTTGGGTAAATTGTAAGTGACATGCCACCTCTTTTCTTCACGGGTGAATGAATGAATAATTTCAACTCAAAGACTTTGTTGTATGTTTAACCTAAATGAGCCCAAAATCTAACAAATGAGGAAAAAACAAAACCAACAACTAAAATCAATAAATGAGCTCAAAATCTAACAAATGAGGAAAAACAGGCCCAACAAGTAAAACGAATAAACGAGCTAAAAAATGAGCGAAATGAGCTCGAGCCGCGAACAAAACGAGCTAAACTAGCTAAACGAGCTCGAGCTTGAGCTTGCTTGATTGCTCGCGAGCTGAATATGAACACAAAACTAAGCTCGAAAATAAAAATCAGGCTCGAGCTCGAGCTCGAGCTCGACTCGATTAAAAACGAGCCGAACATGAGCAACTTAGTACTCGACTCGTTCGACTCGAATAACACCCCTAATTGTACGGCCATAAAGCCAACTTTGTACTGCCTTTTGTTCAAAACACCATAAGAGCGGCCACCAACCTATTCATATTAGCTAAATGTCCACCATTTTGCTGACACTAGAGTTGCATAAAAATGTCCACCGTGTTGCTGACACCATAGTTGCTGACATCGGAGTTGCTAATACCGGAGTTGCGGACGCCGGAGTTGTTGACACTGAAGTTGTCGACGCCAAAGTTGCTGACTGATGGGAGGAAATCGTTGTGTCTCCTATCAAAATATAACTCAAACCTACAAACTAGTATTGCAAGTAAGTAAGAGGTCGATCCCACAGAGAATCTAGTATGTCTGAACAATGTGTATTTATCAATTAGATAAAAGGGAGGTTTTGATTGATTGAAATAAGAAAGAAAACAAAATAAACTATAAACAAATTGATAAATACACATTGCTCAGAAATACTAGAATCTTTGTGGGATCGACCTCTTACTTACTTGCTATACTATTTTGTAGGTTTCAGTTATATTTTTATAGGAGACACAACGATTTCCTCCCGTTAAATTTTGGCGTCGTTGCCGGGAATCAAGTTTATTTATTTGTTTTGTGTATTTATTGATTTTTGTACATATATCTAACCCGTTGTGAGCCTTTATTATGGTTCACGACGCCTTTGCTACTAACTTTTTCAAGATGTTGAGCTTAGCGCAGTTTGAAGGTGAGAGCTTTCACCAATACTTCACTAGATTGCATGAGTATGTTGACGACCTTAGTTCATGGGCTTATCAATTCAACATCCGAGATATGATTATGTGCATAATTGATGAGATGATTGTTGAGACGTGAGCGCTTGCTGAGCACCTGAGTAACGGAGGCTTGAAGCGGTTAGGATGATTGTTGGGGTTGTGGGATTTTTTTTGTTATATGGATTACCATATTTCACAGGAAGAATTGATCGCCACGTCTTCTCCTCCAATGGAGGACTCAGTCACACACCTAAAGGATCCATTTCACACTCTTACACAAGTGGTATAGCAGTTGGAGGAAGTAAAAATAAGCCGTTGTAAAAACTTGGAGAATCAGATAAACCAACTCATTCAAACTTTAAATGCAAAAGGTGAGAAGGAAAGGGGCTTCTTCAAAGCCCCTTTCCCACCACACAGCCAGGCGACGATCGCCACAGTGCCACTGACGAGAACCCAACGTCTTCTTCTCTTGATTTTGAGAAACCCATCCCACCACACATTGAAGAATCGAAGGATGAAAGAGCATAATATCCTATCAAAGTCATTGTACTACATTCATTCCCTCCTATGTGGTTTCAACACGACAATGATGTGTTGAATAAGAAGGAATTGTTTGAAGACAACGATAGTTTCTTAGATGATGGAGAAGAAAGTCTAGTGCTTCCTGACTTGGAATCTCATGAGTCGACGCATGAGGTTTCATGTGTTTTGGTTCCGAATCCATCTGACACATCCATTACGAGTTCACCTATCAATGAACCAGGTCTAGAGCCATCTGTTGTGGCTCAAGTGGTAACAAAGGTAAAGTTTTCCAATTTTGAAGGTAATGGTGATTTTGTTCATCCTTTTGATTGCTATTTTGAGAAGCCACTAGCGGAACTTTGTTGGTGGTATCATATTCCTTCAGGAGAGAGCCATGCTAGACTCTTTGATAGATTGAAAGGGTTCTTTATTTCCATATTTTACACTTTCAATTTATTATGCTATGATGTGCTTTGTAAGATCTGTGCACAAGAATATGATAAGCTACTGAGGGCCTTGATGATGTCTAATAGATAAGATCTAGAGATTGAGAATAAGTCAGGTCAATGACATTAAAAAAAGGCGCTTCTCAGGAGGCAACCCGAGTTAAGTTTTCTAATTTAGTTATTTCAATTCCTAGTTAGCTAGTTTTCTTTTCAATAATTAGGTTTTCTTTTAGGCATTAGATAGTTTCTTTTAGTTTTTGGATAGACTAGCTTTTCAGCAAAAGTCGCAGGAATCAGCTGAAGCAGGCAGGCAGCGGCCGCCGCAAGGCCCAGTCGAACCATTGGGTTGGTATTTGTTCATGAGCCTATTCGTCCACCACATGGTGAGTATTTCATTCATCTCTTCCTCTATGTTTTTATGTTTTTGCTGTCTTTTATGTTCATTGAGGATAATGAAAGGTTCAAGTATGGGGAGGGATTGGATTGCATATAGATAGATTTTGCATATCATGTTTATTTATGTCTTTATATTTATTTTTACTCATATATCACATTTTAAAAAATCACAAAAATAGCATGCATTGCATTTAGGTGTTATTAAAGATACCCATTTTGGTTTAGTTTGTCCTCTAATTTATTTTTATGATCTTCTTGCATAAATCCCATGATTTGATTGAATTGCTTGAAAATGATTTTTGGAGCATTATTTGAGAATATAATTGAGCAAGTATGGTTCATAGTTGAGGTTTAATTGAAATCTAGCAAAAATATAACCCTTTTGAGTTTGTTTTGGCCTTATATGTAACGACCCAAAATTTAAATACCCGAATTAACCTCCATAAACCTACTTAGAAGGTAAATAAGGTTCGGAATACTAGATTATCGGGGAACGTTATAGAAGAAGTTTGATCTTCTTCCGTGAGCTTTGGATCTTACGACCGAGTACGAGTTATTATTAGGTTCATTTAAGCGGAAGATTTAGTTGTCAAAAGATGGGGATTGCGAACCCCGAAAAGATCGTAAGCCCGTTGGAGGCTTCACCTGTCCTAGACTATCGCGAAAACGTTTCGAATAGAAACAAAAGCGGAAATCATAAATACAACAAAACGCCACGGCCACGCCGGGTCAAAACGATAAAAGTATGAGCAAAAGAGTACGATTGTCAAGCGCCTCCCTCACTCTAATCGTCCAAAAGGTCTGTCCCGAAAACCATCCACATAAGCAAGTCATATCGGGTAAGGGGTACCTGAATCTAAAAAACAAGAAATATATCGGGGTCAATCATCGGAAATATGCACACTCCGTGCCATATAAAGAGGCATACTTAAACTACATGAATGTTAAAATGCAACACATATGCAAGTGTATAGATATATATAAATGCGAAATAAACACACAAGGGCCCGTATCATCATCATCATAATCATCATCATCATCATCATCATCATCATCATCCTTCTCAAACGTACTCATCCTTCTCAAACATACTCATTCTTTCTCATCATAAGCCTTTCATTATTTCATTCGTGTTCCATCGAATATAAGTCATTCATTTAGATTTTGACGGCCGTCCTACCATAGACACATAGCATACATATGAATTATTGGATTTACTAAGTTCATCCTACGTCATATTACCAGTTTATATTCCTAAACATGTTACTAGGTCGCGTGATGCATGAAGACTCTCGATAAGACAAAGAGTATCACATAAATCCATCATGAGTAAGTCCAGGGGACTTACCTGGAGTCCGGAGAATAAGCAAGCAATAAAGTGCACAACCAAGGATCCAATCAACAAGAGCCTATTAATTTCATTAAGCTTTCATTAGGTGGTATTCTAATGCAATGTACCCAACCTAATAATCAACATACATCCACATAAGGTTCACGATTCTATAGATTAAGCACTTTGGTTAAGTGATCCGGACTTAACCAGTTATAATCTATATCGTATTATCACATAATCGATTTTCTTCTTATCGGATCATAAGCCAAGCTATGGGTATACTTCATTTCTGTATTTTATATGCTCTAAGTTTCGGTTATGCCATCACATATTTAACCATATTCTTAGCATTCCCTTAGCCAAGTTTTCTAACCGAGTCATTATAAACACTGGTTACTAAAATTATAATAACATTTAGACCGTTGGATCGCCCTAATATCTTAAGGACAGTTAGATAACATTCCCATGAACATCATATTAAGATTTCAGTCGAATCCGACCGTTGGATTGGAAATAAAGTCCAAATTACAGAGGCATATATATCCATTTTGTTGTTGTGACATTTGCTACAAAACGCAACCAAAAACACATAGAGGCTCCACTTCCTAAGCCCTAATTTACACATAAGGATCCTAACCTATAGAGGGGAAGGTGGATGAGAGATTACCCTCGAAGCCTCTCTCGAAAAAGACCAAATTACCCCTCCAAGCTTCCCGGGACCTTGCGCCAAACACCTAGCATTTTTGACAAATCCAAACCAAAACATAAAAGGAATTCTTAGACAAAAACCTTCAAAATTAGTTGTAAAACAAGTATAAAATCAGATTTGAAGGGGAGGAAACCAAGACTCACCCAAACACACTTGAAAACCTCAAGAACACAAAGGGCTCAGCACAGCTGGCTCGGAAACGGGGCTCAACGGGTGGCTTAATGGGACTGGATTTTTGTGAACTCACTATGGTTGGAAAGGCCTCTCTTTTGTGGATATTTGGGTTCAAGAATCAGCCAAAAGGCTTGAGTGAGGAGGGAGTTATGGTGGTTTGAAGTTGGCAAGGTTGCTAGGGCAACTTGCTCTCTCTTTCTTTCTCTCTTTCTTTTTCTTTCTTTCCTTCTTCTTTTCTCTTATTTTTGGCGTGTGGAATGGCTAAATGAGGCCATAAATGTGTCCTTAAGAGATCCAAAAGGGTGGGCAAGGGTGGTCAAGGAGTTGGTGTGTATTAGGTAGCATAGTGAATGGAATAGGACTTGGTCATTCAAAGGTGTCAATCCATGGGGGGGGGGGGGGGGGGGTTTATTCTTTAATCAACAAAATGATGGCTCATATTTGATCATATAAAGGGCTGAAATGGGGTGGTTTGGGCAGCAATTTAATGTTAAAACAACGTCCCGAAATGTCGCGACAAGTTACGAAAATTACCGAAATAAACGGATGACAAGGCTTTTGCCTCACTAATATTTCTCGGAATTTTATCATACGAATTCCAATAGATTGGAATTGTAATCCTCTTTCCATATAAAATATGTCATCCATAACTTTTAAATTTTTCCGGGTTTTCAAAATCGTCAAAAGAAGGATAATTGATCGAATTATCCCTCGGAAATTAATTAAATCTTAATTAATCATAATTAAAATTTTCGGTCTTTACAATCATCCACCTCTAAAACAAGTCTCGTCCCCGAGACCAAAAAGATTCAAACCGGTGGAGAAGGTGTTAAACCTTGAGTCCTTGGATCGGAACAAAAGGCACGTGATCATCTCGGATGCGTCGTCCAAGAATCTCATGATGCTTTTGTCACGACCGTAATAGTCTCGAACAAAAGGCGGGCTACTCCCGTTGTAGTAAGAGAAAAGTCAGGATCGAATCCACGAGGAAGCACGTCAGCAGTTCTCAGGTAGCAACAGATCTCACAGACAAGGCAGCAGAAAGACAGAAACACAGCAAGAAAAGAAACAAATAAACCCGGCAAGGGCAACTAAAACAAAAGCAAAGAACAAAGCAAAACAAGAAATAAAAGCAAAGCAACAAACGAAAAGCAAAGGCAAAGACTGGTCGATCTCGACGACAGCTACTCGAGATCGACAAAGGCAGTTGACAACAGTAACTCAGAAAACGAAAACAAAGCAACTCGACGAAAAACTCTCCTCGACCTCGACAAGATCAACTCGATCTCGAGTAGAAAAGTAAAGACAGAAATTAAAATCGACAAAGAGAGAAGAAAAGACAACTCGACTAAGACCACCCCTTGTCGACCTCGACAAAGGTGTACTCGAAATCGACAAAGGCTGGTCTATGTCGACAAGAACAGTAAACACAAAAATTGCAGATTTTCGACAGAATTCAGAAATTTGACAGAAATTAACTCAATATTTTAAAAGACCTCCAAGGCCAGGGTTTCAACACCACAACGATAACCATGCAAATTAACACATAAAGGCATAAAAGATCATGCTTTCCATCAAATAACTTTCGTTATTAACAAATAGGCATATAGAGGCTTTCGCATAAACCCTAATTGTTACTAACCCTTTTTCACATAATTAATCCAAGTTGCATTAAGATCACTTTCGCTTCAATAACACAAACAAGGATCACCTTCAACTCTCGCAAAAGAATCATGCTCATAGGGATAGAAGATGAATCACACAAAAGATCTGATGTAATAGGATAGAATCTTCCGCCTTCGCGCCCAAGCAAAGCCAATTCTACTCGGACAGGCCACGTCGAGAAGCTTCTGGACACGGCTTCTACTCGACCTCTCGTTGGGCTCCTCGACCTCGAGTTGGGCTCCTCGGCTTGACCTGACTCTGCTCGATGTGGCTCGGACTCTGGCTCACTGGTGCTCGTCGACCTCGAGTAGTCGTAGTCGATGTCGAGTAGGATTAGGTTATCGACTGGCCTCCTCGGGTTGGTGTACTCGACAGGCTCGGACAAGGACTCAGGCGCTCGTCGATCTCGACCACCTCTTGTCGAGATCGAGTAGGGTTCGTCGAAGATGGCTCTGGTGGTCTCGTCGAGGACTCCTCCTCGGGTTGCTCCGGGTCGCTTGTCGATCTCGACAAAGGCTCGTCGAGATCGAGTAGATCTGTGCTCGGCTTCTCGAGCAACTCTTCTCCTCGTCGACTCCGGGTGGTGGTGCTGGGCTTCGTCGACCTCGAGTAGTGCTTGTCGAGGTCGAGTAGAGTCCGGAGCTCGGGTGTCTGGCTTTCTCGATCAGGCTTCGTCGATCAAGACTGGTCGGCCAGGCTTGTCTATGTCGACTAGGGCTTACTCGAGATCGAGTAGCCTGGGTTCTTGGCTTGGTTCGAGTGGTTCCGCTGCTTTGACCTTGGACTTTTGTAGTGGTTTTCCGAGCTTTTCCGACCTTCTGTAGAACTGCTGTAAAATGCCTCGATTTCTGCGAATTAAACAGAAACTGGTGTAGATTCCATAATTTGGCAAATAAACATAAACTACATAGATTTTGTACTATCTAAGCCCAAATGAATGCAATGTATACAGAAATCGATATAAAAGTTACTGTAAAACATGGCAGATTCCGCTCACAACAGGCATAGCCAAAATAAGGTAACCCCTCTTGCATAATAGAGATGAATTATTACTAGGGGACTAAGGAGGATAAAATTCACTTAGGAGTAAAAGTCTAGTAAGCTTGGACCTAGGGAGGATAAAATTCACTTAGGGGCAAAAATAAACATAAAAGAAAAGAAAAGAATGCATCATCCAAATGGAAAAATTGCATGAGTTGTATGGCTATTGAAATCGTAGAGTGCTTATTGATGTTATTGGAGTTTATGTTATTGTAATGGTTTCCGAAGTGTGGAAGTTTTGGTGTTGTTCTGGCTGGTTGTTGTTCCTTTTTCCCGGAATTTTAGCACCATAAGCTTAAATATTTCACTTGCCTTATGTTCCTACTAAAGCCCCATTACAACCCTATAAAAGTCCTCATGATGTTGTTTGCAAGTGATGACTTTCACGGTGTATAGAGGATTTTGGATTGAGTTGAGAGTTGGACTTTAAAGCCTAAACACATGAGAGCATGAGTAAGACACATTATCCCGGTGAGGTTGAATTAAATTTGCATTTACTATTGGATCGCTCATATATTTGCTAGGATATTTGTTATCTTATGCATGGCTCATATTGCTTGATGTTGCTTTTCTAAAACTAGAGCATGAAGATCTTATTTGTGGGATGACTAATTCTATATTTGTTTTTCATTGCTTGAGGACAAGCAAAAGCTTAAGTGTGGGGGTGTTTGATAGCATGTATTTAGGTAGACATAATAGGTTGCATTTAGCTTAGTTAACATGCATATCATGCATGGTTTAAGTAGAATTTTCTTATTTTCTCTCAATGTTGGTGGAGTCGGAATCTACACGTTTTTATTGATTATTTCAGGTAACTGTGGATCCGAGGAGGAGACATGGGTTGATGACGCATTAGATGAGAATGTCTAGGTGATCGAGGAAGCATACATGAAGATCTAAAGAGGTCCTAAGAAGAAGAAGCGAGCTAGTCTAAACGAAGAACATGTATGTAGAAGTTGTCGCCAGACATGCTGAACTTTCCTGATGACGTCGAGAAAGCTCTTTTAAAGAGATACAACTTTCCTGATGACGTCGAGAGCTGATTCTAAGTAGATTTTTTATAAAAGACCGATGCAGCTGCCGCCGCATTAGCGCTGCGACCGCCGCCGCATTTAAAGAGTGTTAATTTTCTGCAATTTTAAATTTAAGGGAGGATTAAGTAAAAATTTCCATATTTAAGGATTTTTTTTTTGTAAATTTTCCTTTATAAAAATATTGTTTTTTATACAAGTAAAAATTGAAGAGATCAAACAATAAACTTGATTGACCGACGACCTTAGTTGAAAAGGATCCCTTTGTAAAAGCATTTTGAATAGTACATACACCTTAAATATTAAATAAGAAAACTTTTTATTTTTGAAAAAGTAGTGAATGCTTTTGCCCATACTCACTTTACAAAATGAAGTTATTGCCTTTTAGTTCTTTAAATTTGGCATATTTGCATTCGATCCTGAAGATCTTTACCGGTAGCCACGGTAGAGCTGAAAAAGAGAAGTCTAGCTAGTGATATTAGGGTTGGTCTTCTGGTCTGGATCGGATCAAACCGAACATTTCGGTCCCGATTCGATTCGATGGACCAAAATTTTGGGAAACTTCTATCGCGGACCGAACCGAGAAATATGGTCCCAGGTTTTCCGCTCCGTGGATCGTAAAGACCGGTTGAATCGGAATTTCTCCAAAGGCTAATCGAAATCTAAATTTGAAAATGTTGGATGTATAAACTGATTTTTTTTTGAAAAATCCTAGATCTGAAATCGAGAGGAGATTATTAATTTTGGATGTTTAAGATTTCTCCAAAATTCCAAATCTAAAGACAAGAAGCGAGAACGATGCCTACAATTTCACAGGACGAAGGGCGAGCACAAGAGATAAAAATATGAAAAAAGAGGGGAGAGAGATGCCACACGAGACGAAGGGCAACTTGGCGAGGGCGATGACTGATGAGCGGTGGCGAAGGGCGAGGGCGGTGGTGATAGGCAGCGGAGAAGGATGATGGCGACTGGGCGAAAGGCGTTGAAGATTGAGTGATACAGAGAGAGAGAGAGTCGAGATCGAGAGACTGTGTTTTTTTATATAAAAAATTTGAAGAAGAAAAGGTAGGCCATTATTGGTACTTGTGGTTGGGTTGTAGGCCATTGGTATTAGACAAATCCTGACTACTTGGAATGTCCTAAGACAGCTCCTCTCTCTAGAAATCTAGAGAGAGAGAGGAAAACCAAAACAAAAACTCAGTTTGAGTGAAATCTTTGATTTCTTCTCTTTTGTTCAACAACAACTACAATCAACAACAACAACTAATAATCCATCTATTCAAAGAACATGTGATCTTCAAGAAAGATCTCTCTCAAGCGTGGTATATAAGAAGAAAACTCTCCCTTTGGGAGCCCCAAATCTCCTTCGGTAGCCCTAAATATCATTCGGAGCCCTAAATTTATTCTCTAATTGAGCATAAATTCATCAATCTTTCCCCAATTAAGCTTTTCGGCTGAAATTTGATCTCAGTGTTGGTGGTGTGTTCTCTGGTTGTCGTCGATGGTGCTGAGTTTTTTGGCTCGCTCCGTTTGACGTCCGCCCCCCACCCTGCCAAGCTCCTTCTTTTTAGACTTGCATCCGGCAGGTGGTGGTCTGTTCGGCGTCGATTGCACCCAATCGTCTCCTCCTTCCGCCTCCGCTCCGATCTCAGCCCATCTTTTGTTTTGCTTACCGTCGGATTGTTCCGGTACTGTTTTCCCCTTCCCAATCAGTGTTGGTCTGGGTTTCTCCGACCTGGGGGTCTCCTCCCGCTGTCGGTGTTCTCCCCAGCCCAACCACAGCCCCATAGCCCATGGTTCTGCATCACCCTCTCACTTGCTTCCTCCCCAGCCGGTGGGCTGTTCGGTGCCGTTGTCTGCTCGGCTATCGACCTCTCTGGCGGTCTTCGGCGGCGTCGCTTCCCTGCCTGCCTCTTAGGCTCTCTGATTCTGGTTCCACGCGGTTTCTCCTCCAGCTCGTGGCTCCTCGCCTCCTCCGTCACACCTCCTATTCAAAGAACATGTGATCTTCAAGAAAGATCTCTCTCAAGCGTGGTATATAAGAAGAAAACTCTCCCTTTGGGAGCCCCAAATCTCCTTCGGTAGCCCTAAATCTCCTTCGGAGCCTTAAATTTATTCTCTAATTGAGCATAAATTCATCAATCTTTCCCCAATTAAGCTTTTCGGCTGAAACTTGATCTCAGTGCTGGTGGTGTGTTCTCTGGTTGTCGTCGATGGTGCTGAGTTTTTTGGCTCGCTCCGTTTGACGTCCGCCCCCACCCTGCCATGCTCCTTCTTTTTAGACTTGCATCCGGCCGGTGGTGGTCTGTTCGGCGTCGATTGCACCCAATCGTCTCCTTCTTCCGCCTCCGCTCCGATCTCAACCCATCTTTTGTTTTGCTTACCGTCGGATTGTTCCGGTACTGTTTTCCCCTTCCCAATCAGTGTTGGTCTGGGTTTCTCCGACCTGGGGGTCTTCTCTCGCTGTCAGTGTTCTCCCCAGCCCAACCGCAGTCCCATAGCCCATGGTTCTGTATCACCCTCTCACTTGCTTCCTCCCCCGCCGGTGGGCTGTTCGGTGCCGTTGTCTGCTCGGCTATCGACCTCTCTGGCGGTCTTCGGAGGCGTCGCTTCCCTGCCTGCCTCTTAGGCTCTCTGATTCTGGTTCCACGCGGTTTCTCCTCCAGCTCGTGGCTCCTCGCCTCCTCCGTCACACCTCCTATTCAAAGAACATGTGATCTTCAAGAAAGATCTCTCTCAAGCGTGGTATATAAGAAGAAAACTCTCCCTTTGAGAGCCCCAAATCTCCTTCGGTAGCCCTAAATCTCCTTCGAAGCCTTAAATTTATTCTCTAATTGAGCATAAATTCATCAATCTTTCCCCAATTAAGCTTTTCGGCTGAAATTTGATCTCAGTGCTGGTGGTGTGTTCTCTGGTTGTCGTCGATGGTGCTGAGTTTTTTGGCTCGCTCCGTTTGACGTCCGCCCCCACCCTGCCAAGCTCCTTCTTTTTAGACTTGCATCCGGCCGGTGGTGGTCTGTTCGGCGTCGATTGCACCCAATCGTCTCCTTCTTCCGCCTCCGCTCCGATCTCAACCCATCTTTTGTTTTGCTCACCGTCGGATTGTTCCGGTACTGTTTTCCCCTTCCCAATCAGTGTTGGTCTGGGTTTCTCTGACCTGGGGGTCTTCTCTCGCTGTCAGTGTTCTCCCCAGCCCAACCGCAGTCCCATAGCCCATGGTTCTGTATCACCCTCTCACTTGCTTCCTCCCCCGCCGGTGGGCTGTTCGGTGCCGTTGTCTGCTCGGCTATCGACCTCTCTGGCGGTCTTCGGCGGCGTCGCTTCCCTGCCTGCCTCTTAGGCTCTCTGATTCTGGTTCCACGCGGTTTCTCCTCCAGCTCGTGGCTCCTCGCCTCCTCCGTCACACCTCCTATTCAAAGAACATGTGATCTTCAAGAAAGATCTCTCTCAAGCGTGGTATATAAGAAGAAAACTCTCCCTTTGAGAGCCCCAAATCTCCTTCGGTAGCCCTAAATCTCCTTCGAAGCCTTAAATTTATTCTCTAATTGAGCATAAATTCATCAATCTTTCCCCAATTAAGCTTTTCGGCTGAAATTTGATCTCAGTGCTGGTGGTGTGTTCTCTGGTTGTCGTCGATGGTGCTGAGTTTTTTGGCTCGCTCCGTTTGACGTCCGCCCCCACCCTGCCATGCTCCTTCTTTTTAGACTTGCATCCGGCCGGTGGTGGTCTGTTCGGCGTCGATTGCACCCAATCGTCTCCTTCTTCCGCCTCCGCTCCGATCTCAACCCATCTTTTGTTTTGCTTACCGTCGGATTGTTCCGGTACTGTTTTCCCCTTCCCAATCAGTGTTGGTCTGGGTTTCTCCGACCTGGGGGTCTTCTCTCGCTGTCAGTGTTCTCCCCAGCCCAACCGCAGTCCCATAGCCCATGGTTCTGTATCACCCTCTCACTTGCTTCCTCCCCCGCCGGTGGGCTGTTCGGCGCCGTTGTCTGCTCGGCTATCGACCTCTCTGGCGGTCTTCGGAGGCGTCGCTTCCCTGCCTGCCTCTTAGGCTCTCTGATTCTGGTTCCACGCGGTTTCTCCTCCAGCTCGTGGCTCCTCGCCTCCTCCGTCACACCTCCTATTCAAAGAACATGTGATCTTCAAGAAAGATCTCTCTCAAGCGTGGTATATAAGAAGAAAACTCTCCCTTTGAGAGCCCCAAATCTCCTTCGGTAGCCCTAAATCTCCTTCGAAGCCTTAAATTTATTCTCTAATTGAGCATAAATTCATCAATCTTTCCCCAATTAAGCTTTTCGGCTGAAATTTGATCTCAGTGCTGGTGGTGTGTTCTCTGGTTGTCGTCGATGGTGCTGAGTTTTTTGGCTCGCTCCGTTTGACGTCCGCCCCCACCCTGCCAAGCTCCTTCTTTTTAGACTTGCATCCGGCCGGTGGTGGTCTGTTCGGCGTCGATTGCACCCAATCGTCTCCTTCTTCCACCTCCTCTCCGATCTCAACCCATCTTTTGTTTTGCTTACCGTCGGATTGTTCCGGTACTGTTTTCCCCTTCCCAATCGGTGTTGGTCTGGGTTTCTCCGACCTGGGGGTCTCCTCTCGCTGTCGGTGTTCTCCCCAGCCCAACCGCAGTCCCATAGCCCATGGTTCTGCATCACCCTCTCACTTGCTTCCTCCCCCGCCGGTGGGCTTTTCGGTGCCGTTGTCTGCTCGGCTATCAACCTCTCTGGCGGTCTTCGGCGGCGTCGCTTCCCTGCCTGCCTCTTAGGCTCTATGATTCTGGTTCCACGCGGTTTCTCCTCCACCTCGTGGCTCCTCGCCTCCTCCGCTCCTCCGCTGGCTCCATGGCTCTGGCTCGGAATGGCTAGGCTGTGAATCCCCCCTCCCTGGTGTTCCGCCATCCCTTTCCTGGTTTGGTGGTCGCCGAAGAGGCGGCGTTTTCCATCAGCCTTTTGTTACTGTTTGGCTACTACTGGCTGGTAGCTACTTTGGATTAGGGTTTCCTTAGACTTTCGGCTGTGCTTTGGGCACAAGGTTTAGCCTTAGGCCCGGGGCAGTCCGAATTAATTGAAAAAAAAAACAAAAAAAAAAGAGAAAAAAAAAGAGAAAAAAAGGAAAAAAAAGGTTATGTTTACATATAATTAATTAATTCCGGATTCTTCCCGCACACTTTGTCCTCCTTGCGGCTATGCTTCATATGCTCGTGTGGTTTGATGCCCCTCTGTTGGTTCGTGGTTAGTTTCGGTTGAGGAGCAGTTCTGCGACCCTGGTTGATCGACGTGATCGTGTTGGTGGTGTTTGTGGTCTCCGAAGATCCCTCATCCAGGTGGGGGGAACGTCGTGTGATCCACACTTCCCCAGGAGTCGCCTTTGCCTTACGAGGATTTCTGCTTTCCGTCTTTCCGGCGGCGAGACATCTTGTCAGCTAGAGCCGTCCCATGCGCTCGCTATCCACTTCTCCGCGACGACTTCCTTCCGCTCGATGTTGTGTCCGCGGGGTTGCTTAGGTCTTGGGTTTTTTCCGGGTTTACTTTGGGTGCTCTTTTGATGTATTTTATGTTATATTTTCTAATTCGTTGTTGTATGTTTAGACGGCTTGTCATCTGCCGACTTTGTCGGCCTTTGGAGGTCCGGGCCTATCCGGCCTCGAATTATTTCCTTATAAAAAAAAAGGTTGGGTTGTAGGCACGTGAGTAGAGTAGTAGGCAGTACTCAGTAGCCTAGTATGCTATTGCACAGTGCACCCCATATTTTTTCTACAATAAAAATCAGTACCTGGCTTTCAAAAAAAATTAATATCGGTCCTATTCTGGTCCGGACCGAAAATTCTGGTCTTGTCTCGGGTTTGGACCGGAAACAGAAATTAGATTCCTTTAACCGTGGATAAGACCGTAATACTTCCAGTCCGATTCAAGACCGTAATTTCCAGTCTGGTCCCGGTCCGATTCCGTTCCGATCCAATTTATGCCCAACTCTAATTGAAATACTCCGTAGTAGGGAGCATTTTCGGTTGATTAACACATGTTGGTTATTATTCATTCATTCTTTTTTAGATTGGTAAAAACTAAATAAATTATTATTTTTAATATTTATTTTTGATAAATTCATATTTAATACTCCATCCGTTAATTAAAACTTATCATTTTATAAATCTAAACACTCATTAAGAAAACAAATAAAATACACTTATACCCCTAGTTATTACTCTATTTTTTTAACTTTCTTAAAAACTACAACTAACAACGTATTATTTAATCATTACAAGAGCAATTTCGTAAAATAGATGACAAAATATCTAAAATGACATGTTTTTTTTAAAACAAGATTTACTTTCTAAAACGAAAGTTTTAATTAACGGAGTGAACTAATAAGTTTGAAATTATTTAAAAAGTTAATATGTTATTTTTTTTTGGGGCAATTTCCATACAGGCCACGAAATTAGGCTATATTAGCAATCTGTCTTCCACCCTCTCCATATTTGGGATTTGTCCACCGAATTTTTCATCATGCTGAAATTTTTGTTTTCAGCGAAAAAAAAAAAATTCCACAAAATTTAGTTTGTTTTTTTTTCCGCGTTGCTGAAACTGCTAAAACCGAAGTTGCTGAAATTGTTTTCTTTTTTTCCACATTCTTTTTTCCACGTTTCTTGGGTTGCTGAAACACCTGTTCCCCTTCTGTTTCAGCAGTTTTTTTTCTTTTTGCATTACTATTTTTTTTTCACGTTGTCGAACCCGGAATTGCTGAAATACCGATTTCAGCAACGTTATTGATGCTAAACCCACGGTTTCATCAATGTTGTTGATGTTGAAACCCCGATTTTAGCAACGTTGTTGATGCTGAAATTATTGCTGAAACTGTGTTACGGGATATAAAATTTAGCCTATGCGGGATTCGAACCCACGTATTTGCGCATAGCACATCGCTCTACCATTGAGCTAAGAGGCTTTCGAAGGAGATTTAAAGCAAGTTCAACAACAACAATTTCAGTAAATTCTAGTTTTGAAGCAAGTTCAGCAACAATAATTTCAGCATTTCAACGTTCTACAAAAAGTTTCAGCAAGACAAATAAATTACGCACTAAAAAATTACGCGGACAACAAATTCACCAAATAGAACAACCCGAAAATACACTAAAAAAAATGCGGACAACAAATATAGAGATATAATAAAATTAATTTTTCTTAAACATATATATTTCAGCATATGTTGCAGACTTGCAACACATCATTTTAAAGTGAAAAGAAACACCATGCGTACAACTACAAAAACCAAGTCACACATCCCACCTCCCGAACTTGCTTCACAGATAGTTTTCAAATCAGATTGGAAAAGGAATCCATAAAAACAAACACAATTCACCAGCACTAACCTGGAGGCGATTTCCGCAAAATATTACTTGCTCCATGTGGCCTCCAATTCAAATGAACTAATTTCCGCAAATTCAAACAGATCTACCAGCGCCGCCGCGAAGAATCTCCATGACATGGACGCCCTCCAGAAAGCTCATACATGACCGGTACGCATTGAGGACCTCGCCACAGTGGCTCGCCCCGCAGATCGATCGAGTGCGGAACAAGGCAAAATCGAGCGAGCACGAGATCGAGAGGGAGACAGAGAAAGACTTACCAATCGCACATAGATCGGACCTCCTTCCTCCGTCGTCGCCTCGCCAACAGATCCGAAAGTAAATCCGGTGTCGCTACCGCTGATCCAGACGGGGCTACCTCGCCGATTTTGTGGGAGGCCGGTTCGGAGACAGACGAGGCTACCTCGCCGATTCAGAGGACGACGGAGACGATTCGGAGATCCTGCTGAAATCGAGAAGAGCTAGCGAGATCCATGGACAACGAAGGCTTGTGCGGAGATCGGAGACGCCTTTGAAACGCACTGATTTCGCCCCCCTCTCCGTCCGAGCAACAAACCACGATACCAGGCGTCGGATAGGAGCCACCATGGACAGCGAAGGCTTTTGCGGTTCCTCTCCCTTGTCGGCGATGAGAGCGATGAAGTAGGTTTCAGGAAGAGCAGGAGGAAGAGCGACGGAGTAGTTTCAGCGAAGGCGCGGATCGATTTCAGGAAGAGGAAGAGGAGAGAGAGGAGATCTAAGCTAAGATTTGGGAGGATCTGATTCTCAAAGGAAGGATCTGATTGTGGTGAGAAATCAGAGGACGGACAGAAATCACAGGAGTGCGAGGGAGGTGACGCTGAAACGCTAATTTAGGTTAAGATTTCAGGGGCAATTTTGTCCAAAAAATTAGAGGTGGACAAAAACCTAGTTTGTTGGACTTGGAAGACACTCCCTCAATAAAGCCTAAAAAAAGGTCTGTTGGACAAATTTTCTCATTTTTTTTAATATCTACAAAAGTGTAGATAAATAGTAAAATATCATGATTTAATTAACAGAGGGAGAGTATTTCATGAACTAACCTATATTTATAGAAGATAAATTGAAGCATGTATGTTTAATTAATAATAAATATCTTTAGATCTTCGACATATAAACATGCATATTAAGTAATAAATTAAATCTTTTTAGATATTACTTCGACATAATTGGATCATTATTTATTTTTAAATAAAACTATTTTAAATCTATTATTAATAGTTATTTCGTGTTCGTAGAGAGAATACATCACATAATATACTTATTTAGCATACCATAAAAAGCACTCCCTCCGTGTAGTTTTATTTACTTTTCATGTGCATGCCCAGCCCGCCCCAAAAAAAAAAAAGCCCAGCCAACCCCCACAAAGAAAAATCAATTTAAGTCTATTGAGACTAAATTAGCACATAGAAACATTGTAGCACAACTGGTTTTTCTTACTATCATCACTCAATTTGGTGTTTTCTCGAGCCAAATTCCGTCTCTATATACATGTTTATATTTATGAAGCAACAAAGACTAAAAACTCATAACTAGTTTACAACATATATTTTACCATGTATCGAGTTTATAGATAGCTCTAACGTTAAATATTTAACGGTTTATTGTTTAAAATGATTCATGTCAATCCTTAATATATTATTTGTTATATATTCTCATGTCGAAAAAAAAGATAACGTTAAAACTACTTGTGTCAATTTTTGTTAGACATGAGAAATAGGAGACAAGGGCCAACGGAAGTGGTGAAAGTGGTATGTGGGCAGGTAAGTGAGGTTGTGACTGTGGATCACACTTTGCGAAAGTGGTACTGAGCATCCTCAAATAATCCCGCAAGGGGTTTCGAGGGTATGGGGCCGCGAAGCGGTGGGGCCAGTCACTATAAAAAGTTTACCATACCAAAGTTTTACCATTCAGGAATGGCTCACCGGAAAGAAATTGTGGGTAGTACTCATAGGTTCCCGATTCAAACCTCGGAATGACCGCTCTTTATTTACTTATTCAAGAAATAGGAGACAAAAGATTAGGGTACACAAGTCATTTTAAATGATAAACTAACTAATACTCCATCCGTTAGTTAAAACTTGTCATTATAAAAATCTGCACACTTTTTAATAAAATAAACAAAAATACACTTATAACCATAATTATTATTCTACTTTTGTACATTATTGAAAACTACAACTAACACCTATCTAATCATTACAAACGCAATTTTTTAAAGTAGATGACATAATATTTAAAATGACATATTTTTCTTAATAAGATTTACATCTTAAAACGACATTCATAAATTCGGGTAAAAACACTAGGTATGTAAATGAATTATGGGGGATTTAATAGATTAGGGGACCTATTTAATATTATGATGAAACATTTATTAGGAGCCCACTCTAAATTTTAGTCATCAACAAATAAAATTAGAGGAATAGAGTATAGTTCTCTCCGTGAGTCAAATTTTGTATGCTAAATCGATAGGTCCCATCAATCTTCTTATCCATAAAAAATATCTGCTTATTCGATACTAAAATTTCCCATAATTAAAATCCACCACATATTTTTATATCTCATTTATATGCTAATCCTTTCAATTTTGGTTCATGCATCATCCATCTCAATTCTCAAATATCATGGCATCATGGTTTCCTTCCCCCTCGCCTCGCAGCAGCGTCCCTGATAGCCGGGAACTTGGATCCATGGCCGCCTCTCTCGGTCTTCTCTCTCGGCAACTGCTTCCGCATCTCCCTCTTTCGCGACCAACCTCCCTCGCTTGCGCAACAGCCTAGAACCACATCCTCTGCCGATGATGGTGATGTCGATGGTAGGGCGGTCGAGGTTAAGTTGAGCGTCTCCAACGGTGTCGATTCCGATCGATCAAGTCCACCTGCTTCGTAATCGCAAGCTCGATGGTGGATTTGTCCCTGTTCAAAGTTCCTTCGATTTCTCCGGCACTTGGTACCTATTCTCAAGCTCGATAGCAGCTTCGAAATCACAGGCTCTCCGACACCGGCTTCGATCTCATCCGCAGGTCTGCCTTCCTTTTCCTCTTCTCTTCCCATCTCATCACCGCTTACTAAAGCTCTGTGCCGACATCGGAAATGTCCTTTTCACATTCGAATTTTGGAAGCAAAATTGAAGAAATTAGGGTTTATTTTATTGTGCTTCCCGGAAAAGAAGTTGATGTGTGCGTTATACTCATCCTCCCTCCAGCTTATTGTTTTTAATGGATTATGAATTCAAACTTGTAGGCCTAGGGTTGAAGTTGGAAGGCATTGAGGCGAATTAGGTTTTTCTTGCTTTGAATACTTAAAATGTTGTCAGTTTCTGATTAGGTTTTGGTTGCTTTGAATACTTGAAATGTTGTCGGTTTCTAATTAGGTTTTGCTTGCCTTGAACACTCGAAATACTGTCGGTTTCTGATTAGGTTTTGCTTGCTTTGAATACTCGAAATGATGCTGGTTTCTGATATTTTGATGCTTCCACTAGTACAGAAAGCCAAATTTACCTCGGTTCCGTGTGCATTATTTACCACGGTTCTGAACCGTGGTAAAAGTGGTTGTGGTAAAAGTGGTCGAACCGTGGTAAATAAGCCAACCCGTGGTAAATTAGTCTTGGCTTTTATCTTGTCTCACCCGTGGTAATGATGCTCAACCGAAGTAAAATCGCACCGTGGTAAAAGTGGTCGAACCGTGGTAAATAAGACAACCCGTGGTAAATTAGTCTTGGCTTCTTATTGTGGTTTACCCGTGGTAAAGTTGCTCAACCGAAGTAAAATCGCACCATGGTTAAAGTGGACGAACCGTGGTAAATTTGATATATGTGGTAAAATTATTTACGTGGTAATATTGATCACCCGTGGTAATTTTGTTGACGTGGTAACATTCATTTGTGCAAATTTACTACACATTTAAATTGAACCGTGGTAAATTACATTTTCTGGGTTCTGTAATAATATTTATATAGCATTATATTTTCCTATTTTCCTGTCGATAATCAATCAATATTACAATAACAAACTATAAAAACAAAACTACAACACTGTAAGAAATGGTAAAACATTAGTAGCGTATATATATATATATAGAGGTTGGGTCATGTGTTAACAACTCTTACGGTGTTAAATGTTAACAAATCAATATTCGGGAAAATTTATCAAATATTCATCACAGTCACTCAATTATTCATCAAAGGTTTTGTTAAAATTAATCAAATATTCATCACAGTCACTCAATTATTCACAACTTCCCAAATATTCATCAATATTCAGCAACATTTTAAGAAATATTCATCACATTAACGCAATTACGAGATTGGAGGTGGATACACGCGCAAGGATTTGAGTTTTTTGGGTGATAAATTTTTTTTAATTGGCAATAATTATTAATTGAAATGAATTTCTTGAATGTTGTCGAAAAGCTTTGATGAATAATTGAGTTACTGTGATGAATATTTGATAAACTTTGCCGAATATTGATTTGTTAACATTTAACACCGTAAGAGCTGTTAACATTTGATCCGTATTCTATATATATATATATATATATATATATATATATATATATATATATATATATATATATATATATATATATATATATATATATATATATATATATAATATGTAATTAATCATGTTTAACATCTTAATTCAAAAAAATGCATAACTAGCTAATAAAATTTGACTAATATAAAGAAACCTACATTCCGTACCCTACCCTACCATCTGCGCATTACATATACGTACTACATAAAGTTTTGAACAAAATTTGCCCATTGATCTCGAATTTCATCTATCATGGCCTGTGTATAATGTGGTACCAACTCCACGGATGGCGGATTAAACTGCATGCCCAAGTAAATTTTATAATCTAAATTAGAAACCAGATATATACAAGGAGTAGTTATCTCACAAAACAAAGTTATAAATATACATAAAAATGATAACACACATTTACACAAGGAAAGAATATATAATAAAGTAAAAATGAGTTTGAACAAGCATTAGTGAAAGGCTGAAAGCCAATACGTATATAGCACCAATTCATGATGAAAAGAAGGTATAAACCCCATCTAGTGAACAAACATTAGTGAAAGGCTGAAAGCCAATAAGTATATGGCATCAATTCATGATGAAAAGAAGGTATAAACCTTGTCTACATTCAACAAGGGAACGAACCTACTCTCAGTGGCGATTGGCCTGCCTACACTAATAAGAGTATCCGGAAAACTAATAAAAGAAGTAACCTAAAAGGCTGCAAGATCCTTCAATTAAAGATGAGAGATAGTAATCAAATTAAGCCATTTTAGTTTCAGATCGATCATTATACCATGACACTAATAGCTTCATAATCAATCCAGGTCACATTCGAGCTACTCAATCGGCATTGCTATAGCTAATATCATTTGGTCGACACATTGCTCTAAAATCTGAACGGTCCTAACGCTAATATATATATTTACCTTTTCTGGGACAGAATCTTTAGTGATGATCTCCCAGATGAATCGAAGGACATAATATCCACAATCAATTCCATTTGTTTGAGAATGGCACTACAAAAGAGGATTAATTGTAAAAACACTAACTCTGGGATGAAAAATTGTTGATTAATTATGTCATTCAGATGTGAATAAATGCAATTATGTAATATATACTCACACCACAATAATTTAACTAACCGTTAATGCATGCCACTTTGGTTTGGAGTTGGGCCTATTTAGTTTCTTTTCAGCGATCCAAATTTTCAAAGACCTGTTTTAATACAAGATAAATCATCATCATCATCGTGATTTTATCCCTTTAAAGCAATAATAAGTTAAAAAAAAACTTACATTTCAATTACATGCTTGATGTCATCTCTAATTACTTTACCTCCAGAGGCTCTAGCCGAGTCAAGCCAAAACACCGTTTCTGCATAAGGATAAATAACACAAAGCATCCAATGCCTCCTACATATTGAAATATAATAATCAACTAGATCAAAGCAAACATATTAATTTTATGTTTCAAGCAAAAGACGCAAAGATATTAAGACTCACTCGGCATTGTATAGAGCAAAAAACAGCTGATGCTTTGAAGCTTGTCTCATCGCATCTGCAATAAACCTTGCTCGCTCGTTTGATCGCTATTCTTTCATCGCATCTATATACCTTGCCCGCTCTTTTGATCGCTCTTCTTTTAGTGCAATTGGACGCTCTTTGGATTGAGTATTTGAAAGCTCAATTGGAATTTCAGCAATTCTATGTGGGCATAGAAATCCAAATTTATATAGCTTCTTTTTTTCCTTCAAATACCCAACCAAGTACCTATCAAACAGAAAGTTTTTTAGATCAAAACATGTACCAAAATAATTATAATAAAAACAGCACTTTCACAAATAAATAATAGATTACCCAATATATGCAGATATATGGGATGCTTGGAATTCCTCTTGGAAAATCCACTGAAGGACCTCTTCCTTTGTAACCCATATCTTACCCTCCAAGATGATATCTTTAGGAAGCGCAACTGAAATTGTTTAGTCCATATTCCTGGCAATTATATGCATCATATTCATAGTAGGGGTAGTAAGCTTGACTCTTTGTTGTGTGCTGTTCACTTTATTCTGATCAACCTTCCTTGTTTCCCCCTTAGTGTCAGATGATTCTGATGGTACCCCTTTGATTTTTTTTTTATTGTAGTCCCTTCAGCATCAAAAGACAATATAACTAAATGTTATAAATTTAGAAATAATTGGTTTTTAAAATGGTAGTGAGTATTTACCTTATCTGGAAAAATGAGATTTTGTGGCCATTCAACAAAAGCATCTTTAGCTTCAACTACAATAGAAGCTTCGCTTGTAGGTACCGGCAATGGTGCTTCTGCCACGAGAGCATCGATGACAGTAACTTTCTTGTGACCAGATCGTAGTGGCTTACCATGAATCATTACATCCTCCATTTCTCGAGGGGTATATTCTTTTCCAGCCGCCACAATTGGATTGCCTGCTTCTGTAGAAGCCAGCTTACATTGACTCCAACCTTAAGTTCAATTAAATTTGTATGAAACAACTATAAATTAAAAAGAATAATATATTACATAAAAGATGTAAGAATTGGTTAATTTAAGTAATGATGTTATCTAAAAAAAATAGTTTCCTCATAAAAAAGCTGGTTCTTTACCTCTATAGTAGGGGTGGTAAGCTTGGCTGTTTGTTGTGTCTTGTTCCCTTCATTCTGATCCGCCTTCCTTGTTTTCACCTTACGTGTTGTGTCAGAGGATTCTGATGGTATCCCTTTGATTTTCTTTTTATTATTTTCTGATTGTAGTCCCTTCAACATCAAAAGATAATATAACTAAATGTTGTAAATTTAGAAATAATTGGTTTTCAAAATGGTAATGAGTATTTACCTTATCTTGAAAAATGAGATTTTGTGGCCATTCAACAAAAGCATCTTTAGCTTCAACTACAATAGAAGCTTCGCTTGTAGGCACTGGCAATGGTGCTTCTGCCACAAGAGCATCGATGACAATAACTTTCTTGTGACCAGGTCGTAGTGGCTTACCATGAATCATTACATCCTCCATTTCTCGAGGGGTATATACTTTTCCAGCCGCCACAATTGGATTGCCTGCTTCTGTAGAAGCCAATATACATTGACTCCAACCCTAAGTTCAATTAAATTTGTATGAACCAACTATAAATTGAAAAGAATAATATATTACATACAAAAAATAGTTTCTTCATAAATAAAGCTTGTTCTTTACATCTATAGTAGGGGTGGTAAGCTTGGTTGGTTGTTTTGTCTTGTTCCCTTCATTCCGGTCTACCTTCCTTGTTTTCCTCTTACGTGTTGTGTCAGAGGATTCTGATGGTACCCCTTTGATCTTCTTTTTATTATTTTCTGATTGTAGTCCCTTCAACATCAAAAGATAATGTAACAATGTTATAAATTTAGAAATAATTGGTTCTCAAAATGGTTGTGAGTATTTACCTTATCTTGAAAAATGAGATTTTGTGGCCATTCAACAAAAGCATCTTTAGCATCAAATACAACAGAACCTTCACTTGTAGGTACCGGCAATGGTGCTTCTGCCACAAGAGCATCGATGATAGTAACTTTCTTGTGATCAGGTCGTAGTGGCTTACTATGAATCATCACATCCTCCATTTCTCCAGGGGTATATACTTTTCCAGTTGCCACAATGGGATTGCCTGGTTCTGTAGAAGCTAGCTTACATTGACTCCAACCCTAAGTTCAATTAAATTTGTATGAACCAACTTTAAATGGAAAAGAATAATATATTACATAAAAGACATAAGAATTGGTGAATTTAAGTAATATCATTCTATATAAAAAAACAGTTTCCCGATTAAGAGCTAGTTTCTGTAAAACTTCACAGTATGTAACCTAAAAGATAATTAAGTTTCTATGTAAGATCTTAGTTTATCAAAAATCAGATAAATGGTGTCCATCCATTGGTTTCTAATGTCGGTTCCTCCGGTTGTAAGATTCATCAACAAATGAATTAAATGGGATGAAAATGTATTGCAATTTCACAAGATGCATGCCGTTAGAAATTTTGGATTAGAGTTACCTCTGGAAAAATGATATCCGGACAACTACCCTTCTCACTTGGAATTTCAGCTTCTTGGTCATGCATTTGTCTTTCTTTCTTTTCCCACTGTAATACCTTCTGCTTCAACATTAGGAGCTCAGCTTCCAATTTTTTCTTCGGAAATTTCGCGAGGTACCCCTAAGGTATTGCAATTTTCGCGGGGTATACAACTCTTTTACATATTTCGCGTGGTGCCCCTAGGGTTTTCAAAAATTTTACATCGTGCCCTTCCTTGTTAATTCTAACAGAGCTTGTGACTTTCCGTTAGTTTTCATTTAAAAAAAAATAAAAAGAAAGAACGGGCGGAGAACAAACGAGAGAGCGAATAGAGAGAAAGAACGCGATGGAGAAGAAGCTACTGCTCGAAGAAGGTCGCCAAGGCAGTTCGGATTCGCTGTTCGAAGAATAATGTTGTTGTGTCTTGGAAGAAGGGCGGCGACGACTGCGGCGGTGAGGCTGTGAAGGTGGAGGCGTTGTGCCATGGGAGGAGAACCCGGAGGCGTTGTACTTGAGAGCAAAGGCGGTGGCGGCCCATTGCCTGTGCCGGTGACCGGAGGTGGAGGAGGAGAAGAAGCTGCTGCTGCAGAGAGGTAACTTATTATCAATAGAAATTTTGGATTTAGGTTGAAATTGAAGCATTTGGGGTTTTTTTTGTTAGGTGAAATTTAGGGTTTAGGTTGAAATTGATGGATTTGAAATTCGAAATTTTGTTTATCAATTGCAATCCGATTTGTTAATAAAATTCGTTTCTCAATTTAGGGCTTAACTCTAAATTGATTCAATTTAGCGTCTAAGCTAACTGTCAACAGTGAGCTTGTTTCTTATGATGGGTAATTTTGGTTTCTCAAATTGTGTAGACGCCTGTAAATCGTCCTTCACTCTATTTCGGTCCTCCCACATCTCACTCACCCCATCCTAATTTGTCGATTTTGGTTTTCAAACTTAGCAATGCAAAATACATCTGCTGGAAACTCTAGCCACTGCTCCACATTGAGTTACTGCTATTGGAACGACAGCTAGTGTAGTTTTTGTGTTTGTAGTCTATTTTTATTTCCTGCTAAAAGAAGTTATGTTTTAAGCAGATGATCAAGAACAACGACATGATAGATTGGAAAACTTCCATGCAATTAGTTGGCAATGCTTAGCCATGGCATTAAATGATGCTTGTGTGAATATCTCTTTCACCTCTCGAAGATGAGTTGTTAATAAAATTCGTGTCTCAATTTAGGGTTTTATTTCTAAAATGATTCATTTGACTCATTTGGAAGTAACTTACAGTTTACCATTAATTTGCTTCTGAGGTTGTGTTGGGAACAATTGGTTTGCATTCAATTGGGTTGCTTCTGAGTCTATTAAGTTCTATACCCTTTTGTGATGCAATTTGTTCTACTTGTGTATATTTCTATTTGGTAGGGTGCCAACAATAGTTTTGAGTGAGTGGATGGAATGAAAAGGTGCAATTGTTTGGTGTTGTTATTGGGTTTTGTATTTAATTCAATTGAAAGGAATTCAAATCAGAATCCTACGTATAATTGTGGAGGAAGTGAATCAATTTATTAGATAAAACCGTAAAGATGCAACTAGTCACAGGTGTTTTTTCCAATTTTACTTCACGTAGGCAAGCAAAATTAAATCCATATTTTGATTCCAAATATGTAGCCTATTAGCTCAATCGGGAGAGCGATGTGTGTTGCACACAAAGATGTGGGTTCGATTCCCACATAGGCTATTATCTTCTTTAAATCAAGCTGATCTAAAAAGACAAATCTCAAATAGTCATCTAATCTCAAATATTTTCTTCAACCAAAATGCTTTTTAAAAGATTAAATGGAATTGGTAAATTGGAAAAAAAATGTGACAAATGGTTGTAATTGAATTAGATGCATCATTAGTAATTTGAAGAAATTATTATTATACATAGCAGGATGGTGGATCAAGTCGTTAGATATTAGCCTATGTGGGAGTCGAACCCACACATATGTGCACAAACACATCGCTCTACCCATTGAGCTAATAGGCTACTTATAAATGCATATATAATAGTTACACCAGCATTGCATCAATGATACAAATCTATGCAATATTGCAGCTTGATTACAACCACTCTAGGCAGTATTGCAGCTTGATTACAACCACTCTAGGCAGTAGGCACTAATTTTAGTTAATGTAGATGTACCAAAGTCTTGACAGATTACAAGCTCCAAATCCTGAGATGTTTGGATTCCCTAATCGTCATACAAGTTCTACTCGTACGTCAATTTTTCTCCAATAAGATGTGATTTTCACAACAACACAAGGAAGGGCATAGCAAAGTCATGGTGTCATACACAGTGCCGTAGGCCACATGGTAAAAGCAATAAATGGGATCGAGTACTAGTGAACTTGGTTGGCTACCTGATGTTTTTTTAAAAAAAGAAAATTTTAGGAAAATACTATACAAAGTAAGATGGTGAATAAATGGCATTGCCTTCATGAAATGGAAAAGTTCATCAATGGACACAACTTTCATCCATCGTAAATAGCATTCATTTAAGAAAGTAACCCAGTACCAAACCATTATCCTCCTTGCACTTTATAGTGAATTCGTATTCGGAATATTGAATACCTTTGTTTGGAAAGACAATTTAAAAAAAATGGCCTCTTAATGGGTTCATCCACTTCTCGAAGGGGAAATTTAGTAGCATAGCATAACATTAGGTAAGGTTTTTAGCCATGATCTATTTACCACAAAAAGGAGGCGTGCAGACGGATCTACACAAGCCAGATCCGAAGCTAAAATGCCATCTGAGCCACAGGCTCTTGACAGACACAAGTGTGAAAATAATAAGTTAGTGACCACCAAGAACCTGGAATTCAAGAAATCAAGGACATTAACTTCCGCAACAACAAAAAAGATTCAAACTTGGAAAGTAAAAGGGGGTAATTTTTTAGGGTTCTTACACAAGGGACTTGTCCAATGTGAATTTGGCCTGCTTTCGGATGGTGAAGATGACCCGGACTTGTGAATCAGTGGCTACGATGAAAGCGGCGAGTGCGGCTGAACCGCAAATGGAGACCCTCAAGAGTAACTCATCAAGCCTGAGCTCGAGAGGTGAAAGAGATATTCACACAAGCATCATTTAATGCCATGGCTAAGCATCGCCAACTAATTGCATGGAAGTTTTCCAATCTATCATGTCGTTGTTCTTGATCATCTGCTTAAAACATAACTTCTTTTAGCAGGAAATGAAAATAGACTACAAACACAAAAACTACACTAGCTGTCGTTCCAATAGCAGTAACTCAATGTGGTTAGCAGTGGCTAGAGTTTCCAGCAGATGTATTTTGCATTGCTAAGTTTGAAAACCAAAATCAACAAATTAGGATGGGGTGAGTGAGATGTGGGAGGACCGAAATAGAGTGAAGGACGATTTACAGGCGTCTACACAATTTGAGAAACCAAAATTACCCAACATAAGAAACAAGCTCACTGTTGACAGTTAGCTTGGAGCTGTAGTATTACTTTTACCCCAGAAATCGGTAATTGACACTCCTGCTCCCACACCCATAAAACGGCCAGGATGATCTTTCTTGTCTAAGACGGTAGATAATATGTCTTCTCGTTCACCTAAAACAATTTCCCCTTTGGCCACTTGTTGTTCCACTACATCCTTCAATTATATGAAACTATTAGACATTTATAAAACAAATTGAAAGCCTATATATATATATATATATATATTCTAATCGGGAGTAATAGAGAAATTATCAATGATATTTATATGAACCACACAAGAAAATAAGGTAATGCTAGATACATAGTTGTGAGATTACCATTTGCTCCACTATTTCCTTAACATTGTCATCCATTTTCCCGTCTTTAGCTGTCCTAGCCTTTTTCCACAAATTATGTCGTGGTACAGTAGTTGCAGGTGATGTTGCAACGGGATTCTGAGAATCACTCTGCTCTTTTTGTGCTTTTAAAATCTGCACCAAGTAAATTTTGTTATTGTGCGCATAATATTGATGGAAATCAAACACAATCACATAATCCTTTCTTTTTATACCATATCATCTTCAACGCCTCAATATCCTTTACGAGCTGCTCTATAAACATACGCATTCTTTTTAGCAATTTCTCGATGTTTGTCACTTTCCACCTATTGGTACAAAAAGTATTGTAATCAAAAGATAACTTGGTATATTGAACATCAATTTATAATTTCAGCATATAATTACCTTGAATGCGTCAGTTTGTCTAGCCTTCACGAATTTGTCCCACATTTCTTGATCAATGAATGAATATTTGGGTGGAGGACGTGGGTTAATTTTCTTTTCCCCATCCAACATAAACCTTGATGACAATTTGCTTTTAAAATCCCTCCACATAGCATTAGCAGTACTCAAGAGCCAAGATCTCTTCTGTTCAGGAATATCATATACACCCTACAAGTGAAACCCGTGCAAAAAAGATGAAGTCATAGTCAGAAGATGATTCCAAGCATTCCATTATTTACATATGAGAGGCAAGTTCAAATTTGGGAGCCAAACCAGTAGTTTAAGAAACAAATGATTGTAATCTGTTTGTATCAATTTGATAGCATCTAATAATTAAGTCAATAAAGCTGATTTGAGCTGTACGAACGTCTTTTAATTTGAAACAAGGTTATAGGGCTAAAGAGACTATTAAATTGAATCAAAGGAGCAATATATATAGACAATATTTAAAAAATAGAGTAAGATTGTAAAAAAATTTACCGAGACATCTATCCATATAGCGTCTTTAATATGGTCAGGCACTTGATCCCAACGTGGAAAATTGATGCTCACATGAGAACGTGTACAAATACCAAGGTAACTCTTAAAGTTTGCACTGTTTTCCCTTATTGTTTGTCCCTTGCTATTCCATTGGAGTTTAAACTTTTGACCTTTATCTTTTTGTTTTAGTACCTTTGACACTAGATTCCGCCCTCGTTTGGTCTTAGTAGTATCTTCTTTTTCTTCTTCACTTGAGCTTTCAGTTGCCTTTCCACTTGAGGAGGTCATGTGCTCGTTTGGTTAGAAGCTTATCTGAAAAGGAAAAATAAAACACAATTATGATCTCTTAATTTTTAACAAATAAAATCTTTAGCTAATATAATTATATATAATATAAAGGTACGTAATCATTCGGTACCTATTACAAAATCAATAACCATGAAGTACATTATTACAAGTAGGCAAATCATAATAAAAAATGGTATATTTAACAATATCAATAATCATGACCACGTCTATGCTAGTATGAAATCATTATACATTGAAAAAAATATTCTCCATTCACTGTAAAACATCAACACTAGCGGATAATTATTGATATCTAAAAATTAACTAAAATTACAAAGAAATGTCATATAAAAAAGACGAATAGAATAAGATATGTAAATAAATAGAAGTGTACTCCCACAAAACAAAATCATCTTGCTTTCTTTTTAGTATTGGTGCCACGACGACGTTTTCTTGATTGCGTAGAAACTTCCGCATTTGATTCTTGAACTTACATCCCTTCATCGTGATCCATTCGTGCATAAAAGTCTTGATCAATATTATCTTCATCCATCCTAGGAAACAAAGAAGGGATAGTTGCTTCGCTAATATCTTCCACTTCATTTTCAAGCTCATCACTAAAGAACCGTCTTCGCGATGCTAAAACAATCGACCACTTTTTGTCTGATGGATCTGATACGTAGAACACTTGCTTTGCTTGTGATGCAAATATAAATGGATCTTCTTTGTGCCCATACCTATTAAGGTCCACGAGAGTGAAACCTAACTGGTCAACCTTGACTGCATTATTATTGAGCCACTTGCAATCAAATACCGCCACTCGAAATGTGGTATAATCCAACTAAAAAATCTTTTCAATCACCCCATAACACTGCATGTCTGTGTACACTGGATTTTTATCTTCCGTGCTCGAAACACGGAGTGCTTCTGCTGTAAGAGTAACCCCGTTGTTCTGTAGTAGGTTGTTATCATCATGATCCTTTGTGTAGAACGTATAACCATTGATGATATATGATGTGAAATGTAAAGCCTCATCCCTAGGGCCATAAGATAACCATCTTAAATGATCAGAGACAGAATTTGTCCCTTTCTTCAATTATGTTGATATCTTCTTTTCAAACCATGCAACAAAGGTGCGATTGTGTTCAGTCACAATCCAACTTTCATTTCTACTATGATTTCCTTCTCACAAAATATTCTTGTGCTCCTCTTCATATGGTCCAACTTAAACATCATTATGAAGGACATAAAGGTGTGCTTGATTTCGTGTAGCACGACAAATGGCCACTAATTTAGCTCCTGTAATCCCTTCTCCTTCCATTGCATCTGATCGTTGCGATTTAGGCAGACCAATGGCTTCGACATTAGATAAGTATTCACTACAGAATTCAATTGCCTCTTCAGTTATGTAATGTTGAACAATCGATCCCTCCGGACGATTTTTGTTCATTACATAGGTTTTCAACACTTTCATGTACCTTTCAAATGAGTACATCCATCTCAAATATACTGGACCGCACAATCTAACCTCTCTGACTAGGTGAATAACCAAATGGACCATGATATCATAGAATGATGGAGGAAAATACATCTGAAGCTTGCAGAGAGTAATAACAATATCATCTTGTAACGATTGTAGATGAATGACATCAATCACTTTGCTACAGATTGCTTTGAAGAAAAAACATAATCTAGTGATTGCCAATCCAACATTCTTCGGCAGAGTAGGGCGTAGAGCTATCGGCAAAAACTCTTGCATTAAAATATGACAATCATGAGACTTTAGGCCCACGAGTTTCAGATCATTCATCGAAACAAGACTTCTAATGTTAGAAGAATATCCACTAGGAAATTTAACGTCTGCCAAAAATTCACAAAAAGCAGTCTTTTCCTTTTTAGACAGAGTATAGCATGCAGGAGACAAATACATGCGGTTTCCTTTCTTTTGCGGGAACAATTCCTTTCTGATGGCCATTGCTTCCAAATCACGTCTAGATTTGATTCCATCCTTTGTCTTCCCGGGAAGATTGAGTAGTGTGCCAACAATACTATCACAAACATTCTTCTCAATGTGCATCACATCAAGACAGTGTCTCACAAATAAGAATCTCCAATTTGGGAGGGAATAAAATATTGACTTTTTTTTCCACCCATTTATAACTTTTACTATGTTCTTCTTTCCAAATTCGTTCTTTTTCCCAAATGATACTTCAATATCTTTCACTCTTTCGTACACCTCTTGACCGTTCAAATGTATGGGAGCTATCCCTTCTTCTTGAAACCCATTAAAATTCTTTTTCTGCCTACGAAAATGATGGTCAACAAGAAGAAACCTACGGTATCCCAAGTACACAGGCTTCCTAGACTCTGGCAACTGATAATAATTAGTATCCATTTCACAGATAGGGCAAGCATGGTGACCTTTGATACTGTATCCAGAAAGATTTCCATAAGCCGGAAAATCATTAATTGTGCAAAACAAAAGAGCTCTTAAGATAAACACTTCTTCTGTATTTGCATCAAAGACTTCAACCCCACTCTCCCATAATAATTTCAGTTCTTCAATAAGAGGTGCCAAATAAACATCTATATCGTTACCCGACTGTTTTGGCCCTGAGATCAACAACGACAACATCATATACTTGCGCTTCATGCATAACCATGGAGGTAGATTATAAATTACCAACAGAACGGGCCACACACTGTAAATGCTACTGAGAGTACCATATGGACTCATTCCATCAGTGGAAAGTGCAAACCGTATGTTTCGCTTTTCATTCCCAAACTCACCAAATTTTTTATCTATATAGCGCCATTGTGGGGAATCTACTGGGTGCCTAAGTTTACCATCCTTAGACTTCCCACTAGCATGCCATATCAAATTCTTTGCATCTTCTACTATTCTAAACATGCGTTTAAGTCTTGGTATAACTGGAAAATACCAAATTACTTTACGAGGAACTTTATCTCTTTTATATCTTGATTCGTTACAACCCGGCTTCGGACACCTCTCTAATCCAGCGTTTTCCTTTCGATACAAAATGCAATCATTAGGGCAAGCATGTATCCTCTCATAAGACATTCCCATGGTTGACAAAATCTTTTTGGCCTCGTAAGTTCGACTAGGAAGCACATTGTCCTGTGGAAGCATATCTTTCAAAAGCTCTAACAATGCTGTAAAACTTTTATCACTCCACCCATTACCCGCTTTGAGATTATATAACTTTAAGATAGCTAATAATTCTAAAAATGTAGAACAACCATCGTACAATGGTTTTTTTTGCAGCAGCTAAGAAGTAATCAATTTCATCTACTGATCCATGAAAATTCGACTAGGAAGCACATTGTCCTGTGGAAGCATATCTTTCAAAAGCTCTAACAATGCTGTAAAACTTTTATCACTCCACCCATTACCCGCTTTGAGATTATATAACTTTAAGATAGCTAATAATTCTAAAAATGTCGAACAACCATCGTACAATGGTTTTTTTGCAGCAGCTAACAAGTAATCAATTTCATCTACTGATCCATGAAAATTGTCTTGCACATCATCCATCATAGCTTCTAATCTATCACCCTCTTACAACAATCTCCACCTAGACAAATAATCTATCTATAACAACGAACAAAGACATCTTTAAGACCTTGTTTGCTCCAGGTCTTCCTGTGCTCTGCTCCCTGGGGCTTCTCACTTGAATCTCATCAAGTGATGTTGATCAAGTCCAATTAGCGCTCCTTGAACTTCTTTCTATTGGCTGCTTCAGTAGTCCGGCAGCCTGAACCATCTTCCATCTCGACAAGCTTTGTAGTAGATAAAACTTTTTGGACAAATACTTTGACATATAACTCTTCACCGATCGAACCCGAATCTCCTTCAAAGATTCTGTGTCAATCACAAGGTATATCACTTTATCCATCCGACAAAGTCGAATACCCGACGATGCCTTCTCTTGTATCTTCTCCTATTCATCATCTTTCAACGAAACAAGTTTCGTCTCTTTCATCTTCTTTAACATCCCCTTCCATGTCAGGAGACTCTTCACTCGCCATTGCTAAAGACTGAAACCTCTAGTGCCATCGAATTGGGGGGCCTCGAATTCTGCACTAGATGTCACCGTCTAACCTTGCTCTGATACCAATTGTTGTGAATTTCCCCGAGTGAATACCGTTAAAGAGAAGGAAAATGGACAATAGGACACAAAGGATTTCCGTGTTCTGGCAAGAACCGCACAGAACACCCTGCAGAGAAGAACCACTCTGTAGCTAGGGTTTCTTATTATTGTGATGCTTTGATGGATACACAGGCACTTCATAATTCAACCCTACATGCCTCTATTTATAATAGAGGATGTTCTATAGATAACCCTATAAATAAACCTAGATATAGAATTGTTGTGAATTTCCCCCGAGTGAATACTGTTAAAGAGAAGGAGAATGAACAATAGGACACAAAGAATTTCCGTGTTCTGGAAAGGACCGCGCAGAACACCCTGCAGAGAAAAAACCTCTCTGCAGCTAGGGTTTCTTATTATTGTGATGCTTTGATGGATACACAGGCACTTCATAATTCAACTCTACATGCCACTATATATAATAGAGGATCTTCTATAGATAACCCTATAGATAAACCTAGATATAGATAAACCTATTATATCTAAATAAACCTAGATATAGATAAAACCTACCTTATCTAGAACTTATTATAGATAAACCATCTATACTAAAACACCTATATATCAAACCATATATAGATAAAACTTGCTATAGATAAATTGACTTGGGCCCCAATCCAATTTATCTGTCTTCCTAAGATGATTAATCGTCTCTTACAACAATTTTATAATAGAGTCCCTATAGGTATAACCTCCTATAGATAAACCTAGATATAGATAAAACCTACCTTATCTAGAACCTATTACAGATAAAACCATCTATAATAAACCACCTTCCATGTCAGGAGACTCTTTCATCTTCTTTAACACCCCCTTCCATGTCAGGAGACTCTTCATTCGCCATTGCCAAAGACTGAAACCTCTAGTTCAATCGAATTGGGGGGCCTCGAATTTTGCACTAGATGTCATCGTCTAACCTTTCTCTGATACCAATTGTTGTGTATTTCCCCAAGTGAATACCGTTAAAGAGAAGGAGAATGGACAATAGGACACAAAGGATTTCCGTTTTCTGGCAAAAACCGCGCAGAACACCCTGCAGAGAAGAACCTCTCTGCAGCTAGGGTTTCTTATTATTGTGATGCTTTGATGGATACACATGCACTTCATAATTCAACCCTACATGCCTCTATTTATAATAGAGGATCTTTTATAGATAACCCTCTAGATAAATCTAGATATAGATAAACCTATTATATCTAAATAAACCTAGATATAGATAAAACCTACCTTATCTAGAACCTATTATAGATAAAACCATCTATAATAAAACACCTATATATCAAACCATATATAGATAAAACTTGCTATAGATAAATTGACTTGGGCCCCAATCCAATTTATCTGTCTTCTTAGGATGATTAATTGTCTCTTACAACACACTTTAAGCATATTTTCATTTTAACACCTTTTTTCATTTGAATCATTACCTGAGTATGTATCTTTTGTGCACAACCCTTATTGTGTATCTTGTGCACAAATCTCGACCTTTGATCGAAATAAAATGGAGGGATATGATGTTGCCACGTTTCCCGTGAATGTTGTTTTTTTTTTGACACCTAATCTGCAGCTCCTACTGTTAGTGCGTGAGCGCGTACGTGAACCGTTGAACCAAATAGATCTCAATTTGTCTTCTTCTTCATTCGAGTGGACCGTGGAGCCTCAGCCGAACCTGTGCCGTTTCCTATCGGCGGCGAAGGGTCTCTGTGCCTGGCGAATCGAGGTGGTGAGGCGAGGCGGAGGCGAGGTGAGGCGGTGCTAGGGTCTTTGTTCTGGGCGAATCGAGGCCAAGGGACTGCGAGAGGCTGCTATGGACTTTGATCGTTTGGTATTGCCGTCGAGATTCAGGCAGCCATTAACAATGTGAAGTTGAAGAATTGCCTTAGCCGGACTTAATTAACAGGGCCGTCCCGATGATTTTGGAGGCCCGGTGCAAGATTATAATTAGGCCCTATTTTTCCCACATTTTTATATGAAATTATAGATGCATTTTTTTCATTATAAAAAAATATGAAATTCGAAGGATGATGAAGGCAACACCAATTAAGGATTTTGTTAAAAAAATTATTTTAAAATGAGAATATTTGTTTAAAACGATGCATAATTATATATTGTTTTGAATTTTTCTTTTACTCCCAACACATCTTACACTTAAAAATATTAAAATTCTTCATTCATTTATAGAACTAAAGTGTCCATAAAGTAAATTTGGCATATAAAAATAGGTAAATTTGGCATATAAAATAAAGTGATAACATTTAGAGATTTATCCAAAATTAAAAGGAAATAAACTTTAGAAATAATATGGGAAGAGAAATTGAGGTGAAAGTAAAAAAAAAGGGGCCCTGACGCCCTGGAAGAAAAAATAGGAGAAGGATAAAATGGGCCCTCCAAAATAAATAAAAAACTGAGGAAAAAATGGGCCCTCCAAAAAAAATTTAAAAACTGATGAAATGTAAAGTGGCTGATGGGAATCGAACCCACTCCCAAATTTTCTGAGCACATTGCCACACCTATCAATTACCACTACGCTCCAATCTTTTTAAGTACATAGGAGGAAGCTTTATATATATATAGATATATATCAGCAAAATTATATTGGGCCCCCAAAATTTTGGGCCCTGTGCGGTCAGACCGGGTGAACCGCCCTACAACCGGGCCTGTTAATTAACACATGGAAGGTGAAGGACTTATCCATATTCTTTATTTTTTTTGGGAGGGTGTAGATTCTTTTAGATGCATGATTTTATTCTTTATTCGTCAATTATTCGTATAAATAGCAAGTGTTGTTTAAGGAATTGGAGATTCTTTTGTCTAAAATGGATGATAAAAAAAAATAAAATATTATTTGGTATCATATGACAAATTATTCAATGAAATTGGTGATTTTTCATCTAAACTGAACAGAAAAATAAACATTATTCGCTGAATTTCTAATGATTATTCGCTTGTAGATGCTATTTTTTTAATTTCAACACATTAATTATGAAACGTTTAGGCAAGTTTTATGATTATTCATTTAACGCCGGTGTATTATTCGGTAGAATTTATGAATTTTTGAATTAGAATATATGACGGTCACAGTTTTTGAATGGGGAAATTAAGAAATGCAAAAGTCTAAGTGAATTTGACAAAATATTGTGGGTGAGCGCCTCTTATGGTGTAATTTATGAACAAATTTGTAGCGTTGGATTATGAGCAAAATGATTGATCTAAAACCACATCATTATTCATACATAACTTAGGGTTCGTTTGGTTCAGTGTGGGAATTCCAAGGAAGTTACTTCATGGGAATTGAATTCTCAGGAAGTCCAATTGATGGAAATTGTGAAAATGTGTTTGGTTGATTTTTTTATTTTAGATGATTAAAAAGGAGAATTGAAAATGTCGAAACACAAAATGATGGAAGTTGAACTTATCTAGGGAAGACTGGGTAAGTGAATTTCCTCCATTTTGAGGGAATTCAACTTCCCGAGAACTTCCTGGGTTTTTGGGTTACCAACCAAATGAGTTCTTATACAAAGAATCATGTTACAACCGACGAATAATTTTTATATAAAAAGTTTGTTAATGTATACAAATAAATAATTATATAGGCAAATAATTATATTGTTATGTTCAAATAAACAATAGACCAAAATCAAATTAATTAATTTGTCATATTTTTCCTAATAAATAAAACGATTTTTCTATCCCGTATCTTAAGGGCATAAAATAAACAACCCATATTGAAAAATATTCTCTTATTTGGATGCATAGACAATAGGACAGCTTTATTAAAAATAGCTAAAATCATTTAAATTTAAAAAATATTTCTATTTGTAGCCTAGTAGAGAAAAACCGGTAAAAAAAATTACGGAAATTTCGCGAGGTACCCCTGAGGTATTGCAATTTTCGTGAGGTATACAACTCTTTTACATATTTCGCATGGTACCCCTAGGGTTTCTAATCTTTTCGCCATATGCCCTTTATTGTTAAATTTAACGGATCTTTGGATGCGCCGTTAGTTTTTCAGTTTTAAAATTAAAAAAAAAAGAAAAAGAAAAGAAAGAAAAATAGGACGGAGAGAGAACGAAGAGGGAAGCCTAGATCTGGCCCCGACGAGGAGGGAGAGGAAGGTGAGCCGGGAAGGGGAATGCTGGTGGCGGAAGGCGCCAAGGCGGTGTCGGCGAGGGATACGTGGAGAGGGTTACAGGAGCGGAAGACCATGATGGTATCTAGCGGCAGCGGCGACGGCGGCGGGGAGGAAGCCCCTGGTTGTGGCGGAAGTGAAGGGCGGTAAGAGGCCGGGGAAGACGATGACGGCTTGATTTGCATTCGTGAGAGGTGGATCTGTGCTTTGATTTTGCAGATCTGGCGGTTTTAGGTGTCGATTGCACTTGATTTTGCAGATCTGGCGGTTTTAGGTGTCACTTCCTCCCCTGGTAAAGGTATGTTCGATTTTTGTCTAATGGTTCTTCATTGACTATGATCGAACTTCGAAGGAGGTGGGATATTGAAGGGCGGTAGGAGGCCGATTTTGCAGAGGAGGAAGACGCCGCAGACGGAGGTGGAGTATTGAAGGGCGGTAGGAGGCCGGGGAAGGGGAATTTGGTGACGGAGATGAGGTATTGAAGCGTTGATGTATCTGAGATTTTTGAAGCACCACGTTTTCCTTCTTTGTGATTTTCTGCAGGCTTGAGATTTTCTGGTTGATCGATGAAGAAGAAGAGAAGAGGGCGGTAGGATGCCAATTTTCCCTTTTTCATTTTTCTGAAAATTTTGAAGCATCATCTTCTTCCTCTACCTCTCGGATCTTCATGGAGCTTAATCCAGTAGCTTGCTTTTTCCCCATTGATGGATCTGAGATTTTGTTTGGGGTACTTTGTTTATTGGTTTGAGAGGGTCGTTTCGAGTGGTCAGCGGCAACGTTCGAGGCTTCAATCAGGGTGGATGGGCGAGATCGGTGGCGGCGGTGGCGGTGGCGGCACTTGGGTGTCCTGGGTTCCTCCTCCGGCGGTAGGGTGGCGCCGTGGCGGCTCTCTCTCTGTTTAGGGTTCTTTCCTCCTTTCTTTATTTTTTTCCTTTTTTTTTTAATAATTTTAACGGAGTATCCAAAGAGCCGTTAAATTTAACAATAAAGGGCATATGGCGAAAAGATTAGAAACCCTAGGGGTACCATGCGAAATATGTAAAAGAGTTGTATACCTCGCGAAAATTGCAATACTTTAAGGTTACCTCGCGAAATTTCCGAAAAAATTATTAGCATTTGAGTTCGATGCAAGAATGAAATGAGTAAAATGCTATAATTATTGGCCACTTTTGCACCAAAACACTCATACATGCACCTCTCTCTCTCTCTCTCTCTCTCAAACACACACACTGACACACAGTGCATATGTTTCCTTTTGAGCACACTGGTGAGATCTCATTCCAGGGTGATGGGACTAACAATATCGAGCAAGATCTCATCCCTCAGAATGAGTTGCTTGCAGCCATCACCCTAAACAACTCGTCCACTGCCAATACTGCCAAGGGAAGAGGCCGGGCTCGGGGTCGTGGCCGGAAGTCATGGCTGGCAGATGTTAGAGCCGGTGCAGCTGGTTCTAGCAGTAGCGGCGGTTATGCTGTTGGTGAAATTGGGGTCAACGTTAACGCGGAGAACGACATGTCGACGAAGAAGATGATTCATAGAGAGATTGAGAGGCAAAGGAGGCAAGAGATGTACGGCCTTCTCTTCTCCCTCCGCTCCCTCCTCCCTCCTCCCTATATTAAGGTGTCCTCAATTTGAATCCTCGATTAGCAGCCCTAAAGTTTGTAACTTTTTACAGATTCAATCAATTTACTTCTATTTGCAGATTCAACGACTCTAAATTATGTAATTTGATGCCCGATTTCCAAGATTAGGGTTTCGGTATATATTAATTAAATACTTCAACCTAATTTCAAACTCTCTTAATTTTGCCTTAAAAACTGTATCATCAATTACTTAATTCTTTCCCCTAATTTGGCTTTTAACGATCTAGATGATTAAATTCACAGGCTTCTCTTTGTATATATGTATATACTTTGTGGGATCAATTTTGCAGGGAAAGCGGTCCATGAGTGACCACATAGGGGAGTCAGTCAACTATATCATAGATTTGAAGAAGAACATCAAGGAGTTGGGTGTGCAAAGGGATAACCTTAAAACCTTACAAGATAACAAATCTGGTGACGGTGATGGCAGAAAGCATGGGTGTTCGTCAACAACTACTAATGCCTGCAACATCGCTGTCTATAGGAGCGCAGTTGGGCTACAAGTACAAATTGTCACTCGCCTAAGCGAGCACAGATTTGCACTTTCAGCTGCACTCAAGGTTCTAAATGATGAAGACCTAGAAGTTGTTAGTTGTGTTTCCAACCGAGGGAATGAGGGCTTCTTTCACAACATTCAATGCCAGGTATATGTGATATATATATATAGCTTAACAAATTAAACTACTGCCTTAACTTATTAATTAAGACAATTAAGAGTGCTTAATTTTGAATAATAATCAGTATGGCTTTGCTTACCTAATTGTAGGTTAATGACACAACAAGATGTATTGATATTGATATCGAACAGCTGCAGCAAAGACTCTATGAAGCTGTTTAATTTGTTGATTGCAGTTGTATGTTCAAGATGATCGGTATGTTTATTGAGGTTTTATTTCTCTGTTAACACTTGTGCTTCCAATATGATGTTAATTTGAAGTTGTAATTAGAGGATAAGTATGTGCTTAATTGAGTGGGTATTATTGAACCTAATTCCCTTTATTAATCTGTTTGTTGAAAAACATGTTTGGTGGACTTTATTTTCTGATACTAATGTAGAGTGATGTCCAAGCTTTACCTACACTACTTTTTTTTTTCTTATTTTTTGGGATTTCGTTTGTATATTTGATTTGATTCGATTTGATTCCTCTCACCTATATATATCTCTACTGTATTGATGTTCTTAAAGATGGGGGGGTTCTTGTGTGGGCCACATATAAGATCTCCGTATGCAACATTTTGTGTTGTAGCTTGTGATTCCATTTGATCTGTATTGAGTAGCAATCGAGTTTGGATCTAACGAAGCTGTAAAGCAACTCTATCTCGTAGCTTTTTTCCATATTTGATTATTTTATTTATTTATCAAATGTCAATTTTGATTTCCAATACTACCGGGATCCCCAGAGATGTTTATCAATTATTGAGGATCAGGGTAGACCTTTTCCAGCATGTGCATATTATGTTTGTTGAATTGGGTGATCCACTTGACTTTGTGCTATTGCTACTAAAGTAATTACGCGGAAAAAACAGAAATAAACAAATTATTTTCGGTGTAAAAAATCGATCAACACGTAGTTAGTGCGATATGAAACTATCATATCGGGCCTTTAGGGGGATATTTTGAATAGGTCTACTTATCTTATTGAATGGAATACCTAAAACTTGCTAGTTAGTACAAACTGTCATACTAACTTATTGACCGTAACCATTCAACTAGAACACGAAGTAAACCTATTACTAAGCCTGCTAAAGATGTAAATCTAACCATAAAAAGCTAATTAATACAATACTATGCAAAAGATAAAATGGAGGCGAGGAGTGAGCTGAATGCACGGAAGCGAAGATGAGGGATCCGAGATGAAGAATTATTTGAGGCTGAAAAGGTTGATTTTCTCATTGATTGAACTTCATTAAATAGATACATGCATGTAGGGGATAAATTCTATCTTAATTAGATAATGTATGATAAAGATATAAGGAAAGATATATCTAACAAATATCCTAATATATCTCAATACTCCCCCTCAAGTTGAAGCATGGTGAAGATGAATGCCCAACTTGGACAAAAGAAAATGAAATTTCTCCTCTCCAAGTGCTTTGGTGAAGATGTCGGCCAGCTAATTGGAAGAACGAATGTGACATAGGGCGATGTTGCCTAATTGAACCTGATCTCGGACGATGTGACAATCCAGTTCAATATGTTTCGTGCGCTCATGAAAGACGGGGTTGGAGGCGTTGTGGAGTGCTGACTGATTGTCACACCATAGTCGCATAGGAGTCCGATGAGCAAAGCCGAGTGAGTGGAGAAGAGCTTTGAGCCAAATGAGCTCACAAGTGGTGGTCACCATGGCTCTGTACTCGGCTTCAGCAGACACTACTAGAAATTTGTTATTTAACATCGGGTAATAGCCGATGTCTTTCAAAAAAAATTCGATGTCTATGTGGGGATGTAAAAAGTCAAAAGTTTTTCACATCGGCCAGAACCCGATGTCTTTGTATGTTATAACATCGTTTATATGTTTAAATCTAATGTCTTTGTTATCCTATAACATCGATTATAAAATATAACCGATGTTATAACATATAAAGACATCGGCTATTACCCGATGTGAAAAAGTTTTGACTTTTTACATCCCCACATAGACATCAATTTTGTTTTTTTGAAAGACATCATGTGAAATGACATATTTGCGGCTTTTTTTTAATTATCGTAGTCTATACGGGATTTGAACTCGCATCTTTGTGTTTAAACACAATGCTCTACCATTTGAGGTAATAGACTTTAAATTAGTTAGAATGTACCACCATTATCAAAATTCTACACTCACATTCCCAATCAGAATAATCTTTTGTGAGTTTTTTTTAACAACAACCTCAACTTGGTTGTAGTTTTTCACACCAGGCCTCGTTTTATAGGTCGCTACATTCACCTACATGATATTAATTCAGTAAATCAGCATCAGCAATCTAGCATGCGACTGTCTAAAGAGAAGATGAAACCAGCAAACTAGAAAAGTAAGCTTAATTAGAGTAATTGCTATTCACTAAGCTTAGTTAGAGTAATCAGCAGATAAATATTTTAGTAAAAAAGAACGACCTGGCAGGCATAAGGCACTTCATTGCGATACTGCATAAATATCTTTTCTCTGACGATTTCAACTACGAAAAATCTTTCTGGGTGCTCACTGGCAATGTCCTAAAATCAAAACAATATGGTTACCATTGAAAGCCAAATTTAGCTTGCAAGAACAAGACTTCTATAGCTAAATCATGTAAGATAAAAACAAAAGACGTTACTGTTGCAGAAAATTCATAAAGAAAGCTAAGTGGATATGAGAGAGGATGAGATAGAGAAGCTAAACACCTTCGGATAGAATGTTACTATTGTGGATAATTCATGTAGCAAGCAAGTGAATATAAGAGAGAATGAGACAGATAAGCTGAATACCTTCGGATAGAGTGGAGGACCCATCGGAAGTTTTGAAAGTATCCAATCCTTGACGTCCTGAACTCCATGACCAAATTTAGCACTCACATGTATGACATCATCAACATCAGTGAACTTCTCATACCACTGCAAGGGATCATTGATACTTAGTCACACATTAGCCCCATCAACTAAATAAGCCAGTGTCTGCTCATATAATTACATGTGCACGACCAAAAGCAAACAAACAAAACAAGACACAAAATTTATTGCAACCTCCAACTTTTTTGCAATTTCACCAGATTTGATAAGATCTTTCTTGTTTAGAACCAACAAAGTAGGTAGTTTCTCTTTCATGCTTCCAAAACCCTCTGCTAGCACTTCCTCCATATGGAGAGCTTCTGACCAACCATTTGGTTTGAAATGGTGCTTTTTCCAACATTTGGCTTTCCAACTACAACAACATATCCTGCTAGTTCAACCACGAGCTCAATAAAACATATAACATCGCAGTACATTGTAGTATTCTTCAAATGAATGCAGGCATTTAAAAAAAATTATAGAGGACATTCCTGAAAACACAAAATACACTACTCACTCTTTATCAACTACAAGAAACTAAAAAAACAAAAGGAAAAATGTAATGCCTTTTGTATTACTACATTTCTATCACCAACATTTGTCTCATACTCAGAGAAAATTTCTAGTGAAGCTATCAAATTCACAGGTATCATCATCACTGTCCATTTGTCCATAAAAATATCACCTGCAAGCCCAAAAAAATCACCTAACCAGAGAGATATCATGTAAATGTTAACCCACTTAAACAGTTAAACTAACATAAATTCACCACAAAAATAGATTGTTAATGGTAGAGTGGTGAATACTGGCAGGAAATTCATCGCCAACTGTTTCCAAGTTCTTCCTAATTTGCGAGTTTGTAACCTAAAACTAAAGCATTACAAAGAAGAGAGAGAGAGAGGGGAGGAAACTAACCGAGACTGTGATTGGGATGAGAACCATACTCAAGCTCCTCCATTTCATAATCGTCAAGCAAAGCCATGTTTCTGTCCGGATTCACTCTCAGAGAGAGAAACGACGTCGAAGGGTCGGAATCTGACATAGGTTCTTCGTTCAACAACTGATTTTTTGGCGTTTGAAGGTCCAATGCACTTTGATGAACTGCCCGTCTTAGATTCCTGTATCTCCTCTCCACGCTGCTCACCTGAAAGGCTCACCCGAAAGAACCCTAAACCGATTTGAACCCTAAATCAAGAACCCTAACCCAATTTCAACCAAAAGAGGACCAATATAGAACAAGGTGTTTACCTTCTTGGTCGAGGTATGAGCAAACTCACCTCGGCGGATCTAGAGACAAGCAGAAAGTCCCAGACATCGTGATTAAGGTGAGATGAAGAATGGCCTGTGAGATCGAGAACCGGAAGGAAGGAGGCATCAACTCCCTGCTCCGTTTGAGCTCGAAGACCGCGATGCGCGAGATTCGGCAAGAAGGAGCAACAATTGGAGCTTGAGGTTAGAGGAAGCGAGAACACCAACAAGTTCGTGCCCAATCTTTAAATGTACAAAAGAACTTGGCAGATCGATTTAGGAGATGAAATGGATGGAGATGGAAGTATGGAACCCTCATCTGGATAAGCGGGAGAGGAAAGAGAAAGCCAGGGTTTTATTTTTCCAAGGGTCAGATTTACTTAGGCGGGTTTTTAAATTATTTCAATTTCAACATTTCAGTTCTACGCTTTGCAAAATTTTTTGAAAAAAGTTTTTAACATCGGTCGAAAAAATGTGGTGGTGTCTTTTATATTTTAGACATCTCAATTTTAAGAATTGATGTTAAAAACCTATTGACTGATGTTAATCCACCGATGTTAAATAACAGAATTCTAGTAGTGAGAAGAGCGAGAGACTGTAATCTGTTTCTTGGTTTTCCAGGATACTTGGGATTCACCTATCTTGACAATATAGTCAGTGAGTGATCGACGAGTCAACGGACACGTGGCATAGTCAGAGTCGCAATAGGCAATCAAGCGAAGATCACCGTGACGAGAGAGAAAGAGTCCCTGATCTGACCGACCCTTGAGATACCGTAGGACACGCAAGACAGCCGTCCAATGAGCCCGACGGGGTTGTTGCATGAATTAAGCCAGAGTATGAACGGAGTAAGACATATTGGGTCTAGTGATTGTGAGGTAGATGAGACGACCAATAACCCGGCGGTACTGATCCGACTTCGGAAGAAGAGGACTGGTGTCTAGAGCGAGCTTGTGGTTTTGTTCCATAGTAAAGGTCGTCGGTTTGGATCCAAGAAGGCCGACCTCACCCAAGATGTCCAGAGTATATTTGCGCTGAGACAGAACCATGCCAACAGAAGTTCGAGAGACCTCTATGCCGTGGAAGTACTTGAGATGACAAAGATCTTTCATGTGAAAGCAAGAGTGAAGATATGTCTTGAACCGAGTGATAGAGGCAGAGTTGTTTCCCGTAATGATCAAGTCATCAACATAGATGAGCACATGCAGAATAACACCAGACCGAGCATAGGAGAATAGAGAGTAGTCAGCCTAGGACTGGGAAAACCCGACCTGATGAAGAGCAGAGGCGAGCTTGGTGAACCAGTTCTGAGGTGCCTACCGAAGGCCATAGAGCGATTTTCGGAGTCTACATACCTTGGATGAGCCGGCTGCAGAAAATCCACGGGGCAAGGACATGTATACCTCTTCATGAAGATCACCATGAAGAAAGGCATTTTGAACGTCCATCTGATGGAGCTCCCAGTTCTGAATAGATGCTACTGCAAGAACAACTTTAACATACACCAATTTAGCGACCGGAGCGAATGTCTCAGAGAAATCAGTGCCCTCAATCTGTCTGTTTCCAAGAACTACAAGGAGAGCTTTGTGGCGCTCAATACTTCCTTCTGAATTGTATTTCACCCAAAAGACCCACTTACAGCCGATAGCCTTCTTGTGAGGAGGTAAGTCAGTGACCTACCAGGTTCCATTGCGATGAAGAGCGTCAATTTCAGAGCTCATAGCTGATAGGCTAAAAGCCTACACCCACAAGTGTATGGGGTTCAGCTGTAGTAATCAAGTATCGTATCGACAAGGACCGGAGGAATATCGATTGTCAATTTCAAACTAGTTCGTATAAGCCCAAAAGTAACGAACAAATTGAGGGAAAAAGTGTGTGTAAAAAATAGCAAACACAGATAAAAGAGATATGAGAATTATATGTATGGAAGATATTCTAGGGCTAGGGATTCACCAACGATGCATCGTCAATAGACCAAAATATATTCTCGCTTGAATGATTTCTAACTCAAAAGTGAAGGTAGATTGTCTAAGTTAATCGCAAAGCTCCTTTCGGAATCGAAGCGAATGTGTCTAAATTGATTAACGATCTCCTTTCGGTTTCAAGCAACCAATTTAGAAACCTTTAAGCACTTAGAATTCTAAATGAAAATCACATCAACTTCGCCTTTCGGTCTCAGTTGATATAACAATCATCAAGAATATCTATCACAATCCATAATCCTCAAGAAGTTCAATTTCACCTTCGATCAACTAAACTTCGGGTTTAATCCTTTGGTTCCAATGGATCAAATAGCCTTTCGGCCTAAATTCACCGTCTAAATTCCAATTTAGGGTTTTAGTCTTTCGATTTCAAACCCAAAATCAGTTCTAACCAGTTCTCATCGATTAGGGCTGGCGCAATATGATTAAATCACCAAACAAAATTAGAAATCAATCAAACAATACTAAGAATGAGTCTATTTCCACATCGCCGGGATCACCCCGACCCTAGAACAAGAGATCTAGCCTCTCATGGAAAAGTACATGCTTGATTCAATAAAATTCGGCAAGACAAACATAGAACAATGGAGATGAAAACGGAATTTACCGGAATTTGATTAATCAAACAAGTCTTCTTCTCCAAAATCCTAGTCTCCAAAAACTCACCAAAAGCTCAACTACAATGTCCCAACTTCGGCCTGAGCTTTTCCTAAACAAAATGTAACTCCCCTTAGAAATCTGGAAATTACAATGTTTTTAATTCATCCAAACAAACAACGGAAATGTGAAAGGTTGGGTTGATCTGGCACTGTCATGACTCGTGAAGAGTCTGTCACGGGTCATGACAGCCTGCAGTACACCTCAAAGAGATGAGTTCACCTGTCACAACTCGTGAAGGCCTCCCACGAGTCGTGACAGCTTGCTGAAGCTGAAAATTGCACAAACGCCTTTATCCCCCGAGTTGTGCTACACCACCTTGAGCTCCTATGAGTGTTTCGCTTGATATACATACTCTATGAGCCGTCTCTTTTGCTTTTCTTTCAATCCCTTTCCATTAGATGCATGCAATTTAGCCCAAATCACCGACCCAAACCTACAAAACACAAACAAAGCTTGTGTAGATCTCTAAATTATAAATAATACAGAAACCACACAAAAAGACAATAAAAATACTCTAAAATGATGCATGAAACTAACCTAAATGCACATGAATAATATATAAAACTAGGTGCTTTCAATAGCATCCCGCCAATGCTGATGACGGAATGCCTATTGAAAGGAAGATGGTTCTGGAGTGGCGGCAATGGCAGCTAAGAAGTGGCTATGCTGAGGAGTAACAGAGTGTGTATTGACATAATCAGCTAAGGGATAAGGAGTACCTGACGACGTGACGGAAGCAGATGAAGCCGAAATAGGATCAACCTTGCGAAGAGTATGGCAGACATAATCACGCAGCAGAGCTGAAGGGTTTTGGGGGCGAGTAGAGCGATGGGGTGGGGGCGGCTGAGGGGCTGGGGGTTGAGTGACTAGAAGTGGTAGAACCTCTTCATGGGTAGCAGGAGACGGTTGGATGGGTGGCGCAGGGTCGGGTGATTCAAGATGCGCGTATGGGAATATATCCTCATGAAAGGAAACATCCCAAGAGACAAAAGTCTGATGGGTAGTGAGATCATAGAGGCGCCATCCCTTCTGACCAAAGGGATAACCGATGAACAGACACTTACGACTGCGGGGAGAGAATTTGTTTGTGGAGCGAGGGATGACAGATGCATAGTAGAGACATCCAAAAACCCGAAGTTGAGAGTAAGTAGGCAGTTTATTGAAGAGACATTCATAGGGTGTTTTACCTTTCAGAACAGAGGAGGGGGTGCGGTTGATGAGATAGCAAGCAGTGAGTATGCACTCCCCCCAAAACTGAACCGGAAGGTGGGCTTGAAACATGAGAGCGCGAGCCACATTGAGGATATGGCGATGTTTGCGCTCGACACGACCATTTTGCTGAGGTGTGGCGATACAGGAGGACTCAAAGAGAATGCCATGATTGGCAAGGTAGGGATGAAGGGCAAGAAACTTAGACCCGTTATCACTGCGAATAAATTTTATGGTTTTGTGGAATTGGGTGATTGTGAAGCTGCAAAATTGCTTTAATAAATGGGAAACCTCTGATTTGTGAGTCATAAGATAGACCCAAGTGGCGCGGGAAAAATCATAAACAACAGTGAGGAAATAAGAGGCGCCAGATGACGAGGGAATACGATAAGGACCCCAAATATCGCAGTGAATTAAATCAAAAGATGTCGAAGCATTTGACATACTGATAGGAAATGAAAGGCGAGTTTGTTTTGCTTTGTAGCAGACATCACAAGGTAAAGTATTGTTTTGTAGACTATGACTAGAAAGTTTTGAAAATGAAAAAAGCAATGACAAAGAAGGGTGTCCGAGTCTTCGATGCCAGAGGGAAGGGAATTCGGCCTGGGTAGCGTGGCAAGCGGGGCTGCTGACGCCAAGATGGTTGATCGACGAAGCCCAATAGAGCCAATAGATCATATTTTGACACTCACCTGCTCCAATCAGCGTCTTCAAAGTGCGGTTTTGAATCACACAAAGTTTGTCAGTTAATGTGACAACCCAACGTAAATCAACAGTCAAACAACCAAGAGAGATAAGATGTCATTGGAGGTCGGGAACATAAATAGCAGTGATATCAAAAGAATAACAGAGAGTGATTAAGCCAGCCTGATTGACGGAGATAGTGTCGACTTCTGGATACTTGACTTGCCATTCATCGACGGTGTGGAGATCCCGAAGCAACCGGCGATCACCAGTCATATGAATCGAGGTGCCACTGTCAAGAATCCAAGGGGTAGAGGCAATACCTGCTAGAGTGTCATTCCCGGACATAGTATTGAACTGCTGAAACATGGAGAGCATGCAGTCCCATTGTTCGTTGGTGAGGGTGATGCCGACTCGATCAGAAGCGGTGAGATTGTGAGAGCAAGAAGATGACGGAGAAGGCGTGAGAATGGAGTTGACGTTGGCAGTAGTGACCTTCCTACGACCCCGTCCAGCACCCGAATCAGAAGCTGCTGCAGAGGGCTTCGGTTTAGCTGGAGGTGCGCCTGTAGCCGGATCAGCGACGCCGCGACCATTGTTCCACCAGTCCGGGTATCCCACAATCTTGAAGAAGGAGGCAGAGTCATGACCGGTTTTGTTGCAGTGAACACAAAACAGGGAGCTTTTGTCGATTGGGACAGAAGACAAGCGAGACGGACGACGCTGGGCAGCGAAGGCGAGGGCGTCCGGAGTTGGCTGATGAGTGGTCCGCATAGACAGCATCCGCTCTTCTTGAACGGCGAGTGAATGCACTTTGTTGAGGCCGGGTAGAGTATCTTGAGCGACAACGGTGGAACGAAGAGTACCGTAGCCGAGATCATCAAGACCCATGAGAAACTCATGAGTCCGCTCTTCATCCCATTCTTTGACATGGTTACCGCAATTAAAAGCACGAGGAGCCAGGTGAGAATCAAGTTCCTATTATAGTAGTGTAAGACGACCGAAGTAGGCTGAAACTGACTGACCATCTTGTCGACAGCGAGCGATTTTAGATCTCAACTGCAGAATTCGAGGGCCGTTGCCGATAGAGAAACGTTAAGAGAGATCGTCCCAGAGCTCCTTGACGGTGGAGAAATAGGTGACGGTAGATCGAAGAGAGGGCTCAATGGACTGAGCAATCCATCCAATCAGCATTGCATTGACAGGCCTCTAATATTGATGATCGGAGGAGGTGGCGGACGGCTGGGTTATGGATCCGTCGATGAAACCATCTTTGCGTTTTGCAGAGAATGCATTTTTCATAGTGACAGTCCATTCTTGATAGTTGTCCCCTTTGAGAATCACCGGGCAAATAGAGAGACCAGGATGATCCGAGGGATGAAGGTAATAGGGAGAGGCGGGAGTAAGGGCCACTGGTGGTTTAGCCATGAGTTCAGTGGTGGTGTTGGCGGAAGAAGGTGGCGGCGGCGACGGATTGAGTCGTTGTTGTAGGAGAAAATCGAGTTTAAAATATAGAAATATAATTCAAACCAGATTATGCCCACGCCAAATAAATACAAGACCTCCTCCTGATGCAGCAGCGGGAAGTCAGGATCGATCCACGAGGAAGCGTGTCAGCGGATCTTAGGCAGCAGACGAATCTCACGGACAGAAGTCGACTATAGGGGTCCTCGAGCTCGACAAAGGGTTAGTCGACAGAAGCTCGGACAGTCGAACACAGCAGCACAGGTCGGCGAAGGGTGGTCGATCTCGACAAGAGGCTACTCGAGGTCGAGTAAGGCTCGTCGAGGTCGAGTTGGGGCTTCGTCGATTCCTGCACACAGTAAGCTACAGCAACTCTAGGTCGAGAATCAGTCGTCGAGGTCGACCAATGGGTGGTCGAGATCGACAAGGGCAGGGACGAAAACGAACAAAAATAAAGGAAATAAAGAACAAATGCTTTTAGGGTTTTGAACTAAACTGAATGTAAAAGGACTTCCAAGATTGGGGTTTGCAATGACAATAACCAAGCATGCATAAGGTAGAACCAAACAGATTATCATGTGAATTGCATTAAAGGATTAAGCTTTCGCCTTTTCCAACAATTAGACAACTCTCTCAGGAAACCCTAATTGTCTCTACCGATTTTATGTTTATAATCCAAGTTGTTAGCATGGATCTCCATTAGATGGGCAATAAACACATCAACAAGTAGGAAAATGCTCAAAACATGATAAAGGTCGGATCTTTACCTCAATTACGCATGGCTATCGTCGGGCTCGCCCCAACCCTAGAAGTGGGTGGACTACTCGCTCTTCATCACAAACTCAGACATCATCGATTTGAAAGAAATAACTTGCATTAACTATATCCAACGATTTTACAATCCCGACAATCAACTTTCGCAAATTGCCAAAACCCTAAAACCTTCGAACTCCCTAAACTTCTCCTTGTAACTACTTGTCTTCCTCTGAAATTGAATGCTTAAAACTGAGCCCCTAGACTTTATTTATAGCCTTCATTCCCTAGCTATTCTAGGAAAGAAGATATCTATCTATATCTAAAAAGCTTAAAAGATAAATAAAAGACATAATGGAATTAAATCAACTATAGGAATTATATCTAAATGTCTTCAATGGATAGAATCTTTCTCTTCATGGTAGATCTTGATAGTTTCGGATAGATTTCAGCAACTTCGCGCCCAAGCAATCCAAATCCGAGTAGAGTTGATCAATCCGCGTCGCACAGCCTCTGGAGTCCTAGTCGACCTCGACAAGCCTTACTCGATCTCGAGTAGAGGTCTTGGTCGACTTGGCTTGGTTCGTCGTCTCGGCTAGCTGGTGCTCGACGGACTCGGACATGGCTCCTGGCGCTCGTCGATCTCGACAAGGGCTCGTCGAGGTCGAGTAGAGGTGGTCTGCGTCTTCGTCCTCGGCTTCTCGGCTCGGCTCAGCTCATCGACTCCGGACATGGCTCGTCTATCTCGACCAGGGGTACTCGAGATCGAGTAGGATTCCGGGAGTCGGGTTGTCTCTGACTCAGTGTCCTCGATCAGCTCTGCTCGACCAGGTCTGCTCGACCATGGCTCGTCGAGATCGAGTAGAGTCTTGTCGATCTCGAGTAGAGTTTTCTCAGCTTTCTGCTCTGTTCTTGAAACGCACTTTCCCGAGTCCTCGTTCGTCGGATTGACGCATATGACCATGCGTTGGAAAGCTCTTTCCGAGGGCTACAACTCTCATGAAGACATCAAAGCTTGATTCAGAACGAAGAATGGTGAAAAATGGCGTTTTCTCCGGCTGCAACATCCTTAGCTTCTCCATGAGTTTCCTTTAAGCTTCAAAGTGCGTCCAATTTCTGCGAAATATAACCAAAACTTGTGTAGACCTCCATATATTGCAAATAAGTGTAAACTACACAGATTCTGTATTGTTCTAACCCAAATGTATGCAATGTATGCAGAAATCGATATAAAATTAAGTGTAAAACATGGCAAATTAGGCTCACAACAATCGTCAATATGGTTAGGGTTTAGAGGATCATTGTTAAGCCTGATACCATGAAGAATTATTTGAGGCTGAAAAGGTTGATTTTCTCATTGATTGAACTTTCGAAATTCTATCCTAATTAGATAATGTATGATAAAGATATAAGGAAAGATATATCTAACAAATATCCTAATATATCTCAATACGAGACGCTAAAGATCGGCGCATATCAATGGTGGATAAAGCCAGATCTGGGTGAATCTTTCGAAATTTTATCCAAAGATATTTATTCCTATCCTTTAAGATTCGTTCTTATCACTTTTGGCCAGTATTTATAGGGTTTTTTTTTTGCCAACTTGACACTATACATAGGATAGTTCATCTAGGGTTTTTCATCATTAAAACACAAAACCATACACACACCATTCTACACTTTATTCGACAGACAATTTTACAGTTCTTTGTAGTTTGATGTAAGCCATGAGTGGCTAATCATTTTGTTTGTTTTACTTCCATTTCAAGACATGGTTGATGGAATGTGAGTGCTGATCTTTGGTTAATTCTGTTTAGTTTATTTCAATTCTCTCTGTTCCGATATTTCTAATGCTATTAGTTGTGTCTTAATTGACCACTAAGATAGAATCGCATCGCGCTAGGGTTATATAATCATCCTTCACAGGGCCTTAATCCATTAGAGTGATGGGATCATGGGGGGAGGGATATGCGGAGATAGATTTGCAGGAGAACTTGTGGGTGTCGGGTTGAAGATGGCTTGCCTGGTTTCAAGGGAAGTGAGATAAGAAGTTCTCTCACAACAGGGCTAAAAGGAAGGTAGTAATTATTGGGCCCATGTTGTTGGGATACATTGAGCTTTTGTGGTGGCTACAAGATCGAAAAAACACGAAAACGAGTTTTATTTTATTGAAATAAGGCAGCAAATAGTAAAAAAAGCAGTTTTGATAGGGGAGGAATGTTGAGAGATTTGTGGAATGGGAAATTGAACAGTTATGGAAGGGCTATTATAGATATATATGGAAAACGATAACAAATCATTTAAAAAAATACCTTCCCAAAACCGATGGATATTATATCCAAACACATCACCACAAATTTCTTATCTCCCCATGATCCTTGAAAAGGTTTTTTTTTTTTCATCTCCCCATGATCCAATGCTCGGAGTTCCACCAAAAACTGCCTAAATCATTCCTTCCTCCATGCCATTATATCCATAGGCCATAATCTCTTCTATTTCAAAAATACAAATACACATGCAATTAATAGAACTGATGCGCGCCTGAATGTCGTGGTTCAGAGACCCCAAATAGTACGTAGTGCCCAAACATATCAACTAACTAAAGCGAGTATAGTGAACAAGCAAGGGGTTGATCCACAAAGAGCACGTATGATTTCTTAAATGTGTTTATCAACAAAGTAGCAAAGTATTGAAACTAATATAAAAGAAAGCAATAAAGAACTAAACTAGATATGATTGAATAAGTAACAATAATGATGATGATATAGTTTCACTCACATTCGCAACAATATTAATTCCATGATTATTGGGTTGTTATGTAGATTGGTTATGCAATTACTCGGGTTGGTTTAAGCACAGAAACAGATAGGAGGAACATGTCGATAACACCATCTAAATCCATAAACTCTAGCATGGGGGCCGAGTAACAATAAGTCCCTAACACCTAGCAAATAAACATCATGTCTCCCGTCTCGTTGACTTCACACTTGGGGCGTCATATCCAAGCATATATTCCACTAAAAGAGATAACCTTTACCTACCAATTCTCCTACATATATAATTCAGGAGTTTCGTCGAGTGTTCTTCTAAAGTTTTGGCTAATTATAGATGAAGGCTCGCAATAGGGGCATTAAGATATAACCCTAGCATGATGCAAGCCTATCCTAATGGTCAGGTAAGATAAATCAACAACATATAAGTAATATTAGAACAAATTAAGAGAGTTAAAATAATCATAATGCATAACTCATGAAAACATAAAGCAATAAACAACCCTTGCATATCCTTAACCATCTCTTGAAATGTAAGTAGATCTACAAAGGAGGTTAGCCGAGCATGGCTTACCACGGAAAACTAACAAAAGATGCATACTGTGAAATATCTTTGGGAGGTGTTGTTGTGTATGAGATGTGTGTGATGTGTCGAAAACCCTAGATCTCTAAGGCATTTATTTGCCTCAAATTATGCTGAAAAACCCTAGGATTGTCATTCGGTGAGTTCCTTCCTTTACCCTTGCTTTATATTGATTTATACAGTGGGGACACTGTATATTCTAAGTATAGGGGTGGGGGAAAAGCTCGTTTTTATATTATATACAACTATTCTTGATTTTGCTTTTACATGGTAAACTTTCGTCATTTGTTTTTTGTTTTTACGCATAATTTCTTAACCCAAGGTATGTTTTATGAGACATCACCCAAAGCTTGCAAGATGTTCAAAGAAATAGTGTCATGGAAGCTCAAACAGGGCTCGATGATGCAAGAGTGGATTCATTAGGGATATTGCACAAAATTGCCTAGTAAAGGGAAGTCTCAATGAAGTGAGTTTATTTGTTGAGAAAACCATAAAAATGAGGTAAACTTGAAGTTGCTTTTGACATGTTGCACAATAAGAGGATGGATGACTCTATACTTTCCATATAATGCTCATTTTTATAATCCTAGCCATACCTATACCTATTTGCATCACAAAAGCCATATATGAGCCTTACATATCATTACATTATTTTCGTTCCACGTATACTATATAATGCCCTTTCTATACCTTATTTCCTATCCGGGGATTATGTTGAGAATGGAAGTCATCTTTGGAGAAGTTATATGATTATTTGTATTTTTACATCATCATTATTAGAGCTTGGCAGGAGAATGATCATTTTATAGAAAATTTAATGAGTGAATGAAAATACGATCACCTCAGGGGATAAAGGTATATCGACCTTGCATTCGTTGAGATGTTAGTTCCGCAGGAAGGGATACCAAGTTGAAGAGTCTGGAGCACTAAGTATCCGGGGTCATTCATGACACCCATGTTTGCGACTCGCGAGAAGGCAGTGCTAAGATTAGAGAGGTAAAAGCATTTATAGTGAAAAAAAAAGCATTAAGTGATGAGAGAAAAGTGAGAAATCTTATAAACAAGAAATGTGGTATGAAAATTTAGAAATTACTCCATTTCCTATTATCATTAGTGTTGTAGGGTAAATTTTCGTGAATTAAATGGATCCATGAATTCAAAAGCAAAGTCGTCGTATCATCCTATATCTTAAAGCTGAGACCTTTCAAGCACTCTCTCAGACTATTCACGTGGAGGCCTATCTGATTTTTTTTTTATCTTTTCCCTTTTTTTTTTTCCCTTCTCTTCTTCTATATTCTGGAAACTGAATCCGCCTCTCTCTCCCACGATTTCACAACAACTGATACTCCCGCGCCACCACCATGGCGGTTTCTACAATCTGATTCCCCAATCAATCTTCAAGCCTTATCGCCGAACGGTTTGCCCTTTCTTTTCCACGTTCTGTTGCTCATCGTTGTAGGCCTCCTCGCCTCATCTTCTTGTGCCGGCGACGAAGCCCTTCACCTCGCCTCCCTCTAATTTCGCTCACGCCGCCATTGGGCGGTTGGAGGAGTGTTGTCGTCACTACTACAATTAAGGGCTATGGTGGCGGTTGAAAACCGCTACCTAAGCCCTAAGGCAGCGGTTTTCAACCGCCCCTTCTGCTGTCGTCGCTATAGCTCTATGGTGGCGGTTATATTACCTAAGGCAGCGGTCTTATAGAAAAAGACAGAACCGCTGCCATAAATTAAATAACCGTTGTCCATTAGTCTATGGAAGCACTTTGTTCCCCAACAAAGGAAACTGTTTCACTTCTCTTTGGTAGCGGTTCTGTTTTCATAGGCATTGGTTTGTTTCTATTCTGACCTTCATTTTAAATATTATATTTACATTTGTCTACATTCATAAATAATTACTGAATATTTATTATAATATCACCATAAAAATATGAAATACCATACTTTTATTAAATAATAAAGTAGCATTAATCATTACATTTAATAAGTTAATGTGAATTTAAAACTAAATCATTCGCATAATTCTAACGAGTATACAAAGTATCTACTCGATTAGATTAGACCATCGATTCTTGATTTCCAGCTGAAATATCTTGTGTTCCCTATAAATACAAAACCCAATTCTATACCTGCATTTTAAAATATGAGAAAAAAACCATGTTAGCTCTACAAAACCCAATTATTTCTATTTATCAATAAGAATTAAGAAACATGTGAAAACCAATGACAGCTATAAAGGAAAACCCACCACCTCAGCTATTATACAAGTAACTTAATAGAGTGAAAACATAACATAACCTCTTTTATTGGCATAATTTTAAAGCTACACCCAAATGCATAATTATCTTCCTGCTCTTTCTATCACCTCCTTGATATTGCTAAATGATAAAATTGTTTCACAAATTTAGATGCACAAGAAATAAATTGGCATCTTACAACTAAAACTTTGCAATACAAAAACAATCTACTAGCTAGCTATTATTTGAAACCAAACAAACAAGCTTTATAAAAAAAAAAATCAGATTTCAACATATAGTTCATAGTTCCCCAATCACCACTCATAAGGGAGGTCAAAATTTCATGATGAATTTCTAAATCACCGCCAGACAAGTAGTCAGAGGCCAGTATAGAAATGAAGGCACCATCACAACTCTAAGCAACAATCACGCTCAATAGAATATAAGCAAAACATAAAACCAAATTCCAACTATCCAATAGTTCAGTAAGTATATTTGTAAGTTAATAGAAGCATTAGAAACAAACATAAGATCCTACTTGTCCGGAGATGGCTCTTCACGGGGTCGATAGTCAAACCTTCAACTTTCATTAGCAACGTTGCTATGCAATGTACGAAAATCAAGCTGCAAGGGTTCATCCGAGCCCTCTCCCTTTTATCAATCATCAACTGCTCAAAATATTTTAAGGAGAAAAAAAAATTGAAAACCAACCTACATGCAAAAAATATACTTACCTACAACAAATCCTCTCAAAATGGCATTTTATTTCCAAAGATTGCGCACAAGTCTGGTCAAACATGCAATTGTGATGGAAAGAAAAATGGAGTTTCAGTCGCTCATTATGCTTGTTATTGGTAATAATATCAAAATATGGTTTATCCATTCGTAAAATTTTTTTTTTAAAAAAAAAAACACTTAGTAGTAGAAGAAACATAAACAAAACTCGTATTATATGGTATCTTAATGACACATTTCAGATTATTATAAAAACAAGCATATACTCTGTAGTATATATAAGTTCATAACAATAGGAATTGAATTGAAGTTCATAACAATACTTTAAATTTCTCTCAATCTAATCACTTGAAGGTTGAATCTTCATATTTCTCGAACCCTAATCGCTTGGAAGTTGGTGCGCACTTGAATGGTGAAGCTTCAAACTTCGCTCCTCCAAATCCTATTGCTGGACCTTTGAGTTTTGAACTGTGCGCTTGAATGGTGAAGCGGCTAACTAAATCGAAGATTTGTTAGACATTGAATCACAATTTGTTTATCTCTCGTCCTGCTTCGGAACTTCGCTTCCCAACATCGCTTCTCAACTTCTAACCCTAAAATTTTGGGGGTTCAGATAGTTGTGGCTAGAGCTGGCAAAATCTGACACAGATATTTTGACCCGACCAAGTTCGACACAGAAATTTTGACCGAATTGACCCGACTCATCAGTGACCCGACCCGAATGCTATCGACCCGAACCCGACCGGATAACCCGAATTGCCAGCTCTAGTTGTGGCGGCTATTTAGAAAATTTTGGGATGAAATGGCGGGCCGGGTGAAAGAAATAAGTAAAACCCATTTAGTTATTTCCCTATTCCAATGAACCGCTTCCTTAGTTTATTTTAATTTAAAAACCGCGGCTAAATGCTAAGACAGACCGCCACCTTAGATACGGAAATTTTGAACTGCCGCTAAAGGCCAACTAGACCGCCACATTAGATACGGAATTTATAAACCGCTTCCAAAACCGCCTCTATAGACTAAAGGTCACTAAACCGCTGCCAAGGACCGCTTCTTTAGCAAAACCGCCTCTATCAACCGCACCCTTTGCTCTTAATTGTGGTAGTGCGTCGGGCGGTTGAAGCGCAGAGGTCCACCGATGATATCATGCTAGGGATCGGCTTCAGTAGTTCTCAACAGATGGATCTTCTTCACATTAATCATGTCCCTTTTCTGCCATCTTCTCTGTCGAGCTTCGATGTTGCCATCCCATTCAGGCCCATGGTCCGCATAAATTTAATCGGGGTGAATGTTTCTCTTTTTTGGAAGTAATTAAGGTTAATTTTAGATTCCGTATCTCTTCTTCTGCCTACAAATTCTCCCTTGGATTTTTGCTATAGCGATTCTCATTGAGTGTTAATGGTGTAATTTTTTTTTTCCAAGTTGATATTTGCTTTCTACCGCTTCTTATTTTGTGTTTCTGTTGATTTAGAATCTGATTCTCTCTCGATGTTCTTTGGGTTATCTCCAATTTCATTCTGATTTGGAGCATAAATGTTGTGATTTGTTCATTCAATCGTAGAATTATTTCATTTGCGAAATGTTAGTCTTCATATTCTCTCTAAAAATCTAATCTTTACTTATATTAGAAAATCAGTTGCAGGTAGGGTTTGGATTTGGTCTGAACAAGAGATTCATACTGTCTAAACCCCCAATTTGCCTCATAGATTTGGAATCATGTAATATGTATGAATTGGTTTGTATCACCATTTATTCATAATTATTACTGCATACAGAATGGGAATGAATTGGTTAGCATATTGGGCGAGGTGTCTCATAAACATCAAATCTTACCCTATTTTGTAATGTTTGTTGATTTCTTTACCTTTAGATCTGTGTTTATGATCATTATTTGATTGACCTATTTGCAAATTTACTTTTATTTTAAAAAAACTTTTAATGCTTTAAATTGAATATACTATCCTACATGTAAAGTGTAATAGAACAAAAATCAGCCATGGATGAAAGCTTATTTGGACCTATCATACTAAAAGAGCTAATCTTATAATTTTTCATCAACATTTAACCAAGTGAAAGCACCAATATTTAAACAACTGAAAGCGCTTTTCCGATATAATACTCTGTTGCTTTTTGCAGTGAACATTAAAGCAGGGAAAGGGCTGGAGAACTTTCTCATAACTCACTATGAAGGCAGTGGTAAAAGATCAAAGTTGTAGCTATAATGAGGAATGGTGTTGAACAAAATAAGAGTGAGCATCCGAATGGGGATGCTAAAGATTCTGCACATCCTTGGTTATCATATGTGTATGCTTGCATGATTTTAAGGTTTTATTTGTGCTAACATTCTCATGACCTTCTGTCTTAAACATCTTATCTTATGTAATTCTTGTTTTATAACAGTGTGGCGACAAGTCCTGCTTTTGCACCATGTTCATATAAAGGTCGCCCATAAGCTGGTCGACCACAGTTAGCAAGACTTTTGCCTATGTTTCCCGTTCCTACCGATCTGAAAATTTTTCTTTTCAAAACAATTCAGTGTGTTGTCTTCTAATTTTGAAGCATGCAACCTTTTTTTTCCCGAGCATTCAATGTGTTATGCCGAATGCAGGCAGTTTTGTGTGTATTAGCTTTTGCAAAGAGTACATTCATCCCTGTTTCTTAGCTATTTTTTAGCAATATGATTTGGAGTACTTTGTGAATTGTAATTGCAAGTCTGTATTTTGAATGATTGGATTCAGGTTAACTAAGGAAGTGTTTGTTCTTTGCACTATGCTTCCTCTTTTGTGTTATGCCCTGATGTGAAAGGCTTTCTTTGCACAAAGGCAGAAATAAAATTTTGGGAGCGAAAATCTTTCCGACTCTCAGATACCCATACCAGATTACTTCTCATTGGTCATAAGCAAATTCTTAGTAGATTTGCTTTGCATGTATGATTAAATATTTACCGGAGCAATAATGAAAGTTTCTATTTTCTTCGGAACATAAATCAAACAAAATGCTTTATTAAGCAAGCTCCGCGATAAATAAAAATGGTGGATCAATAACAAAATATCGAACTTTGAATGCGTTCGACATCTCACACGCACAGAGTTCGTGGGGCAACTGTTGGAGGGTAAATTTTCGTGAATTAAATGGATTCATGAATTCAAAAGCAAAGTAGTCATATTCTTTATATATTGAGAAAGAAATGTGATAATTTTACTAGTAAAAATTGAACTTTGTAAATGGGTTACATGCTTGACAAAATATGAAAGGCCCAATAAACCATGAGAGGGCAGGTTTCTTTAAGTAACTGCTCCTCTTTCACCCTATAAAATCTACTGCCACTCAATTGAACCGGTCCTAGGGTTCCCAATCTTTTCCATCGGCAAATATAGAGGAAAGCAACAAACATGCTTCTTCCTCTTCTTCCTCCCATCATCAGCAACCTGCAACCATCCACAAAACCAAAACAAAAAGAAAATCAATAGTAGGCAGAGCAGGCAGGCAAAATCAGGTAGCTATCCTAATCGATTTTAGAAACCAGGCCCTAGAGAACCTTGCGAGCTTCTTCGGGTGGTTTGGTTTCGGAATCATCAAATCCCTTAACCAGGCTGGGTTGATGTCGAAATTGGGTCGATTCTGCTTGAAACCAGGAACTCGAGATCCTTGCGAGCTTCTTCGAGTGTTTTGGTTTTAGAATCATCAAATCCCTTAACCGGGATGGGTTGCTGTCAAAATTGCATCAGTATGAAGACGCTTTCTATTAATCGCTCAAAATGGAGCTGATATGCTGCTCAATTTTGCTCACTAATGAGTCCAAATTAAGGGCTATGGGTGACTGATCAAAGACGGCAATTTCTCCAAATCTCAAACAAAATAACTGATTTTACAGACTAAGGACTATAAGAAAAGAAAAGCAAAATCAAATCAAAGTCTACAAAGAGGCTAAGTCAAAATTGGTACAACTCATCCCAAATCCAAATTCGTTTGAGTAGGGCTCATCCAAATTATGTTGTGAGCCTAATTTGCCATGTTTTACACTTACTTTTATATCGATTTCTGCATGCATTTCATGCATTTGGGTTAGAATGGTACAGAATATGTGTAGTTTATGCTTAGTTGCAATATATGGAGGTCTACACAAGTTTTTGTTATATTTCGCAGAAATCGAACGCATTTTGGAGCTTAAAGGAAAGTCATGGAGAAGCCAAGAATGGCGCAGCTGGAGAGAAGGCCAATTTCCGGTTTTCATCATTCTGAATCGGGCTGTGATGTCTTCATGAGAGTTGTAGCCCTCGGAAAGAGCTTTCCAACGCATGGTCATATGCGTCAATCCGACAACCGAGGCAGCGGTAAAGTGTGTTTTATGAACAGAGCTGGGAGCTGAGGAAAGTTATCGATATCGACAAGATTTGTCGACATCGACAAGTCACCAACTCGACATGTGTTCCAATCGACGAGACCAAAATGTTTTCGATGTCGAGGAGATGTTGTCGACATCAAGAAGATTTGTCAGAAGCCGACATCGAGAAGAAGTCCGCGTCGAGAAGACATATCGAGCACTCCAGAAGCCGAGATCGAGGAGAAGTCCGAAGAGAAAGGAGATTACTTGCAAGCCAAGATTCGACGAATTCTATCCGAATCTATCAAGATCTATCCAAAAAGATGTCCACACATTAGATATAATCCTAGTCTATCTATTTTATTTAATTACACTATGTTATTTATTTATTATTAAGTTTTAGATAAAGATAGATATCTTCTTTCCTTGATTAGCGAGGATTAGAAGCCTATAAATAAGGCCCTAGGGGGCTCAGTTTTATTCATTCAATTTCACACACAATTAGTTAGTTCCACAGAGAAGTTTAGGAGTTTAAGGTTTTTAGGGTTTTGGCAGTTTGCGAAAGTTGATTGCCGGAATTGTAAAAGCTTTGAATTTAGTTTAATGCAATTTATTCTCTTTCGATCGAAGATGTCTTTTATTGCGATGAAGAGCGAGTAGTCCACCCACTTCTGGGGCTGGGGTGAGCCCGACGGTGGCCATGTGAGGCGATGCGATAAAGGTCAGATTTTTGTGCGATTCATCTTCTTTCCCTATGAGCATGATTCTTTTGCGAGAGTTGAAGGTGATCCTTGTTTGTATTATTGAAGCGAAAGTGATCTTAATGCAACTTGGATTAATTATGTGAAAAAGGGTTAGTAACAATTAGGGTTTATGCGAAAGCCTCTATATGCCTATTTGTTAATAACGAAAGTTATTTGATGGAAAGCATGATCTTTTATGCCTTTATGTGTTACTTTGCATGGTTATCGTTGCGGTGTTCAAACCCTAGCCTTGGAAGTCTTTAGTTTATTGATTAATTCCGTGTTTTCATTCGTTTTGAGTTCGAAAAGCTTTGCACTTTACGTTTTCTGTTCTTATCGACTTTGAAGGACGTATCGATATCGATAACCTTGTCGACGTCGAGTTCTTTCTTGTCGAGTTCTGATTCTTTGTTGTCTGTTGTCGATTCCTTTGCTGTGTCGACAAGTTTGTGTCGAGTAGTTGTTGACGTCGACAACTTGTGTCGACAAGCTCGGTCGAGTTCTTTGCCCGAGTAACTTACTGTTGTCGACTTGCCTGCTGCTGTCTCTGTCGAGTTCTTTGCTTTACTTTCTGTCTTTAGTTTACTTGTTCTTTGCCTTTGTTTTAGTTGCCCTTGCCGGGTTATTTGTTTCTTTCTTTCTGTTTCTGCGATTCTGTATATCCTGCTCTGCTGCTTCTGTGAGAATTTACAGCTACCTAAGAACTGCTGACGTGCTTCCTCGTGGATTCGATCCTGACTTTTCTCTTACTACAACGGGAGGAAGTCTTGTGATTATTTGCTGAGACAGGGGAGTGGTTCTAAACCATATTCTATTCTATACTTGACTAACTCCTGCAACAACAAATTACAACGCAGATTCCCATCCATGGAAAAAGGAAAATAAAATAAATAAATTACTCAACTCAATATGGCCAAACAAGAGGGACATTTCCAATTGAAACTCGAATATAATGGATTCCATTAATTCAGTTGAACCTCCTAAGGCTAAAATAAGCTATTTACATCCAAGCTAATCGGCGGGGCTGCATTCAAGCTGATGTCGAAATTGGTACCGAAAAGAAAAAAATTTAAGAAGAAGAACAGGAGAGAAAGGAGGAGAAAGAAGAGAAAAATCAAATCTATAAACTCATTTGACATACAGAGTTTAAATCTTCAATTATCCGAACACGTTCGATGCTCCTTGATTCAGATTTCAAGGGCCGCTGTGTTGGACGTCGGTTCTTCTTCCTTGACTGAATCACCGGTTCTTCTTCCTCGTCTGAATCGGGCCGGGATGGTCTGAGAATGTCGCCAGCACCGGTAGATGAGGGCACCTCCAGTCATCGACTAGCGGTCGTTGTCCCCGTTTCAAGTACAGGGCTAAGCGGTGGAATTCTATCGGTTGAATCACACGAGCTGTTGTCGGTTAGGGTTAAAAAAAAGGTAAACGGCAGAAAACCACCACTTAAATATACCACATTCCTAGAAACCACCCCTTATATTACTAATTGTCTAAAACCATACACCCTTTAGATTAGTTCTGTTAGCAAAGAACCACCCTTTCTGTGTTTCCGTTAAGTTCTCTCTTAAATATGTAAATTACGAATCTGCCCCTGTCCCATTTAATATATATAATAATATAAATTAATTAATTAAATGATTAAAAACAAAACAACAAAATAAAACCGAAGTGGTAAGTAAAAGTGGAAGCCATTTACTTCCTTTCTTCCTTGTTCATACAGAAGTTCCAATTTCGATGGTCAATCATGGGCAAATCGGTCTGCTATTTCCTTCCATTCTCTGTTTTCTAGTGGGAGTGATTTAGCATTCTTTGATATTTTTTCTTGTTCAGTATCAATTTGAGATTGGAGAAATCTCTTAAATTGAGAAAATAGAAGATTAAGGTTGGGCTCGATCTTTGTGATTTCATGCCCAAATCACCGGAGACGAAAGGATTTTGCCTCATCCAATAGTTGTTCCAACTTCCAACAGTGGAGAAGTCACCGGAGACGAAAGGATTTTGCCTCATCCTCATCTTCGTTCTCACGCTCCGGCCTCCCTCATCGTCACCGCCTTCAACTGTCCTCCACCGCTGCATTCTCCTCCTCGCCGCTAGATCTTCACCAAACCCCAAATCTTCAGATATAGATCGATGCTGGATTTCGTGGAGTGGAAGCGAAGATGACTCAGAAAAGGGTTTGAAGACTCAATATATATTTTTTTATAATCGACAGCTTTCATGACGGAGAATGGAGATCAAAGGGAACAAACAGATCCATTGAGAAAAATCGATCGGGACTTGGCTTAGATCTATTCGAATTTGTGGTAGAGATGTGGTGGCAGCGCTTGTGTTTGTAGCTAGTGTTCTTGTGCTCTCTCATTTTTCTTTGTTTCATGCTTTAGTCCATTTTCCTTTTCTTTCTAAAAATTATTATTTTCATGGAACTAGTTTTTTAATTATTCTATTTACATTTAACGGTGGGTTGGACGGAAAACTCGGAAAGGGTGATTCATTGCTAACGGAACTAATCTAAAGGGTGGTTTTAGGCAATTAGTAATATAAGGGGTGGCTTCTAGCAATGTAGTATATTTAAGGGGTGGTTTACTGCACTTTACCCCAAAAAAAAATTCAATCAATACCGTCAAATCAACCGAACAAAGACGTAGGAATTGGGACTTGGATTGGAATCGGACTTCCCAATTAGATACGGGCTTGGTTAGTTTTGGGAGTTAGGCTTAAAGCCCACCAAACGTAGTCTGAATTCACATTCATATGTATATATATGACATATGAATATATATGACAATATATACATCACATGGCATGAGCTTTGGCTTGATAAAAACTGTATGCTGAATTGCACAACCTACCCACTAAAATATAAAAATTATAATTGGCAAAAATTAAGAATTCGAGTTTGATCAAAACCTAAAATTAAGCTCGTAAAACATTCTTTGTCAATTAATTCTAGTGGGTCAATCTCAAACCGGCTCCTAAATAAAAACGGAGTTGAAATCTCAAATCGACTTCAACAAAAACGGAGTGAAAGTCTTAAACCGAATTTTCCAAAATTCAAATTGGTTCTTTTAAGAACTACATAAGATTTGATCCCGTTCAAACGGGTATGTAAGAGGCTCGACATAAAGCAAAAAGCTCGTCGGGTTCAATCGCCAAATAAAAATTAAATCGGTTCGTTTAGAACTACGTAAAGACTTAACGCCTTCTATCAGCTACGTAGGTAACCCGATATTAAATTCTAAAAATATATCAGGTACAGTCGTCAACCTCTAAATTCCCTTTAAATGAATATAAGGCCAAAACCAAACAAATTAAATTACTCTCGTCAAGAACTACGTGTGATTTGATCATTTCCAAAAGGGTACGTAGGAAACTCAGAACGAGTTCAATCACAACCCCCAAATTGACCTTTTAAGTCAAAACAAATCCCAAATCAAATCAAACTCCACATCAAAGCCAAATTATTTTCTATGCAAATGATAAGCGGGTTACTTGAGTTACCCTTCCGAGAAGGTGGGCTCGGGTTACTCGGGTGGATTGTTGTTCAAGCTACCCTTCGTAGAAGTTGGGTTTGAACTTCATCCTCTGATGCATACAAGAAAACGAAATCAAATCCAAATCAAAACCAAACGCACAAATCCAAAACACTTCGAACTACGTGAGGCTTGATTCTCTTCCAAGAGATACGTAGGCAACCCACTAAACTCTGGTGTAGCCCAAATGACCAAAACCAACAAAATCCTGGTATCGATATGACTTCGAATCAAGAGGATAACCAAAAGGGGTCGAACTCAAATTTTAAGAATCAAATAAAATGTGTTGTACGATTATTCGCGCATTTTTGCCCAACAATTAGCACCATATGTCCAATTATCTCACCTTTAGCCTTTTACCAATATACTCCTTTGTGAGCTTACAGAAAGTCCTCTTGATTATTGTTGCTTTGTCGCATGGAATTTTTTTCCATAACCTCCTTTTTGTGTGAGATGTTGCTTTTCATTCACAAGCATGGATTTCAAGACACTAGTACATTTTCGAGGATGAATTCACTATGTTAAGAGTTTTGGCAGGTATCCCTTGAATGACCATCCAAGTTATTGCTTGGGGACAAGCAAGCATTAGTATGGTGTGATTTGATCGATGTCCCTGTTTTACACCATGTTTCTATACTTAATTTCGCTCCTTATTTTATTCTTTTATATATTCTGGGTTAGGCATATAGTGAATTTGTGTAGTTTATGATTATTTGCAAGAAATAGAGGTACACACAAGTTTCTATTTAATATTGCAGAATTTGGAGCAAAATCGAAGCAAATCCAAGAACTGCAAATTTCTGTTGAAGTCACTCGACGTCTACTGAAGGGACTCGACATCGAGTGAAGAGGTTCTGACATCGAGTGAATCTTGTACACAACACTTGGAGCTGAACACAAGGACTCGACATCAACTAAGCATGACTCGATGTCAAGTGAATGACTCGACGTCGAGTGGACCTACTCAGTGTCGATTGCAGTTTCGGTTGGGCCGAGACGAAATGGGCCGAGACGGAACTGAGAGAGGAAGACATAAGCATGAAGTTTATGTCATCTATCTAAGTTAAATCCACATGGGAGAAGACTTATTTACCTTAATTAAGGAGAATTTCTATTTACGAATTTAGATTTATTTTCCTTTTTATCTAGATTTATATCTTTTATCATTAGATAGAATGTCCTTTCCTTGATTAGCTAGGATTAATACCTGTAAATAAAGCCCTAAGGGTTGGATTTTAGTCATTCAATTTCAAAGATTCAATCTCCACAGCAAGTAGAAATTTAAGAGTTCAAGGCTTTTACGGTTTTGGTGTTCTTACGAAAGTTAGAGTGTCGGGATTGTAAAGGTTGCGAATTTAGTTTAATGCAAAGTTATTTCCTTTCATCAATCATGTTTCCTGTCATAATGAGCGAGTAACCGCCCTTCTTCTAGGGTCGGGGTGAGCCTAACGATAGCCATGCTCGCCCGATGTAAATTTTTGATATTGGTTATGTTTTGATCATCCACTACTTTTTATATGTTTATTCTCTTGTCGAAGGAAAATAGATTCATGTTAACAACTTGGATTATAAACATAAAATTGGTAGATACAATTAGGGTTAATTGTGAGAGTTCAATCCAATTTTTGGAAAAAGCTAAAGCGCTCTTGCTTCTTTGATGTGATTACATAATCATCCGTCTTATCTTATCTTATGCGTGTTGGGTTATTGTTGCGGTAAGCCCTGACTTTGGAAGATTTCTTTTATATTGTTTACATTCAAAATATTTTATCTTGTCTCTCACCTTTGGTTATTTCTGTTCATCATTATTCTCCATCCTTTAATTCTTCGGGCGCACTTTACCGACGCCTTTTGGGGCGTTTTTGTTTCTACAAACTGACTCGACATCAACTACTTTGAGATGACATCGAGTGAAACTAAGTATACATCGAGTCTTGCCCACTCGACGTCGAGTCTGCTAGTGTTGTTTTGCAGGAATTTCCGAGATCGACTACTACATGGACTCGACATCGACTCATCCAGTCGACGTCGAGTGAGCTTCTGAGTCGAATTAGAACGTGATGTTGAGCTATCAGGGATCCGTTGACACGCTTTCTCGTGGATCGAACCTGATTCCCTTCCACTACAGCGGGAGGAAGTCTTGTGTTTATTTGCGTAGGCACGAATTTGGTTTGATTCATATTTATATTTATTAAACTTGATTTCCTCATACATCAGTAGACCATTTTTCTAAAAAGCTCCACAAAACATATCCTAGCCACCGATTAGCCTGATCCTATCCGGGAATTAGGAGGAAAATAGGTGAAAAATCTTTATATTGGAGTTGCTTTGATTAGAGTTGATGTATGTGTGATTGCACATAGCGAGAGGCATAGCCGAAATAAGGTAACCCTTCTTGCATATTAGAGATGACAAATTACTAGGGGCCTAAGGAGGATAAAATTCACTTAGGAGTAAAACTCTAGTAACTTGGGACCTAAGGAGGATCAAATTCACTTAGGGGAAAAAGTCATGAAGCTTAGACCTGGGGATGATAAAATTCACCTAGGGGCAAAAGTAAGCTTGAAAGAAAAAAAAAAAGAAAAAAAAGTCATCATCATTTAAATTGAATGAAGAAGTTGTATTCGGCTATTGAAAGATGAAGAGCTTATTGTTATGTATTGGAGTTTTTTTTCATTGGAATGGTTTTGCGAAGTATGAAGGTTTTAGTGTTGTAAATAACTAACCCTTTTCCATGGATCTGAAGCATCACAAGCCTAAATGTTTCTCATGCCTTATGTTTCTACCAAAGCCCTGAAACTATATTGATAACACATATTTTATAAACGGATTATAGGTAGGTCTTAGTGCAATTAGAGAGTCTACACATTTTATTGGTTAATTCTAGGATTAGAGATTCACGCTTGGAAGGAGGAATGTTGGTGGAGAAATCATGAGGAAATGGAGCTAAGTAGATCAAAGGAAAAAGCCATGAAAGAGCATGGAACAATCCAAGGAAGGATTGGAAGTCGAATTGGGGAGCTAAGAAGCACGAGAACAAGAACGGAAATGAAGAACATGGAGGAATCCCATCTTTAAGGTTCAGAGAATGTTAAATTAGCTTCTAAAGTCTTCATGAGAGTTGTAGTCCTTGAAAAGAGCTTTCCGACTCATATCCATATGCGTCAATCGAATGAAGGATGACTCCATAAAGTGCGTTACAAGTTCAGTCTGTCGAAGTTGTCGCCACTGGATAAACGGCGCCCGCGAGTTTTTAACCTGTGCCCGCTGGTCTTGCTGTTTGAGGATCTATGCAATGCGGCCCAATTCTATGTTTGTGGAAACTTTTATCTAAACTTATTATACGGTTTCGCCGACGATAGATGGCTTATATTAGGTTATTTTCAATAGCTTTCATTTATTCAATAACTTTTATCTCATGGATTCTCAGAGGATTGATGTTGAGCGATCCAAGGTACGTCATGAATACCTAAGATTCTCATGGGTTTATCTTCAATTAAAGACTTGGTTGGTTGAATCGTGAGACTTGAGTTCTATATTATTCCTATGTTTATTTCATTGTCCTTGCGTTGATTTAGTTGTTAGTTTTATTTTGATTATGAATCTTTGTAGAATAGCATCATGCTAGGGTTTCAATTGATTCACGAGACTAATGAGACCTTTTTGTAGCAAGCATAATTGAGTGCTTTTGCGTGGATGATCTTAATTGTGTAGGGTAATGACAGTTTGGGCGACTTTTTGCCAATACTTTGGAAATTTGTGCTATTTGTATGTTAAATCCTGCAGGGTTAGGGTTTGCATATAGATGTAAGGGATTGTCATCTCCGTGAGGAATGTCAATCCATATAAACCAAAGTGGGAATAACAAATTGAGATTGAATGAGTAAGAATTGAGTCGAGGATCGAGTAAAACCAACCATTGTTGCGAAGTGTGGATGTAACCATACTCTTTTTCTACCCTTTATTCGCTCTTACTAAGATACATCATACTTCATCTATATTCCTTATTTCCTATTTACATTCATATGTTGTCTTTACTTTCATATTAATAAATACACATTGCAATAAAAATACTTGATTCTTTGTGGGTTCGACCCCTTACTTATCCGCTATACTAGGTTACTAGTTAGTTTGTTAGTTTGGGAATTATTGTCTTTGGCAAGGTGAAACCCACGACATTTCATCCCACCAAATTTTGGCGTTGTTGTCGGGGAATCAAGTTTATTTCTTTGTTTTGGGTATTTATGGATTTTTGTTTATACATCTAACCCTGTTGTGAACCTATCTTACGGTTCAGAACACCCCGCTACTAATTTTTTTTTCAGATGTCGGGGAATCAAGTTTATATCAGGACTAGGGAGAATATTTTTACCACTACCTTCAAGAGTGTAAGAATTAGTGGACAACCGTAAATCACGGGGTATCCATGATAGTGAGCAAGATAAGGTGCTTTGTGTTCTTAAGGATGGACAACCTGGAATGAGAAAACTTGTGGAAAATGGAAAGTGCTACCCAGGACCGTCAGGAGAATGGGAATTTTTCCAATACCTAGGCTGCTATATTAATTTTCTATGAACATTGGAGGAAGAAAGCGAGGAAGTGGCCGAGTTAATGAAGAAGAAAATCGATCATTATGCAGAACCGACGCTGACGTGCTCGGACCCGGGCTCGAGCAAAAGGACCGGCGACGAGAGTTCCGAGAGGTCGGGAAGTTGTTGAGGGATATGTGATGCAAGAGCGCTCTCGGCCTCGCACTCCGAGCTCTCTCCAACACTCGATCTTCCACACTCTCGGCCTCGCACTCCGAGTGTTTCCGACCCTTTGATTCCGTCATCTCTCACTAAGGAATCTCCTTCAGCCTCTCACCGAAGGTTTTATTCCAGGTCTTTCACCTAAGAACGAGATTCTTGACCCGAATCACTGGAAGCTAAAAGGCTCACTTTTTTCTCAAATTCAACCTCTCTTCAAAAAGGTTCTTACATCCCTTTATATAGGAAAATATGGATGCTATGAAAAATAAAAGAAATTAAAATAAATTGATAAACTAATGACGGATAATACGAAAGGGTTTCCGAGATTGATGACAGAGAGATGGACAACCATAATGGGGGAAAACGAATGGTCTCGTCATTTAATCCGACCTTATTGAATGCATTCCGTCTTCATTTATTGCATTTTCGACAAGCTGCTTGATTTTCGGACTGATCCAAAGATCCTAGATTTCGGCCATCTTCCAATCTGAATTGACGATTGCATCTTTCAATAAAGTTGTAGCCACTGAAAATATCTTTCCAACAAGTGCTCATCGGCTGCAATCGAAATTCTATACAGCCAGAACAAGCCAAAATACTGAGGTGTCGCCAAACAGTCTTCACAAATGAAAGTTGATGTTCTCCTATGAAGACAAACCTTTGTAGGAAAATAGAAGTGAGCTCATGGGAGACTACGATCACGTCATCCTCCTCCTCTTGAAAAGGATTCACCCTCGAATCCGTGATGGAAATGAGCGACTTCTTTGGAGATGTGATATCGTCTTTGAAAGGATGTTTAATCTTCTCTTCTTCACGAATCACGAAAGGCAAGTAAGACGGAATGAAATAGGTCGCATCCAACCACTTACTTGACATGAAACTCAGAAAGCTAGGCATACTGGTTGGCATTCGTTTCTCCTTCATGGAAAGCGCAACCTTGGGAACTTGGATGATTTCCTCATCTTTTTGAAGCTCAGGCATGACCTCTGCAGTCTCAATTGGAACGTCCTTGGATTTGCCTTCTTTAATCTCGAGTGTCTCGCCCATGGACGTAGAGGACGTCATCTTTGAAGAGGGAGGTGGGGCTGTTGTGGACTTCGATTTCGTCGACCCCAATGAGGTGACAAGATTTCGAATTTCCTTAACTTGTTTCATTGAATCTTCTGCGAGCTTGCGGATCTCTTCCCAAGGTGGTTCAACCTTCTTCTTATGCCGAGCCTCATCCTCTCTAGCCCTTCTCTTTTGATATCTCCTACGGAGCTCTTGATCAACTACATCATATGTAGCTCCATCCATGTCACTCCAGCGAAGATACCCATCATCATAGGCTCGAATAGCCCATTGGATGTACTCTTCGGACAAAGGCTTGGAACTCGTTTTCTTCAACATATTTACCCGAATGATTGGGGAACCCTTGTCGTTGCTCTGATACCACTTGACGTGCTCGGACCCGGGCTCGAGCAAAAGGACCGGCGATGAGAGTTCCGAGAGGTCGGGAAGCTTGGAAATGCAGTTTCTGGAGAAGCAGGTCAGTCTTTAAAGATTTCCAATTTCCCGTCGATTAGCTCGGCTTCTGGGGACGTGGAAGTACTACATTTGTAGATGTTGAAGTCGTGGTCGCGGATTGGGGCAGATCTCGTCAATCGGAGGTCAGACGAAGCGGGAAATCACATTTTACCGAGACGTCGCCTGTGTAGAGGCGATTCCGAACGGGGTTGTTTGAGAGGGATTAAAAGGGCTTTTTGGAGTGACGTTTTGGGGGTGATTTGAGGGTGATAATGGGGATGTGGAAGGCCTTAGAATGGGGGTAAATAAGGACATGGGGGTTGAGGGATATGTGATGCAAGAGCGCCCTCGGCCTCGCACTCCGAGCTCTCTCCAACACTAGATCTTCCACACTCTTGGCCTCGCACTCCGAGTGTTTTCGACCCTTTCATTACGTCGTCTCTCACTAAGGAATCTTCTTCAGCCTCTCACCGAAGGTTTTGTTCCTGGTGTCTCACCTAAGAACGAGATTCTTGACCCGAATCACTGGAAGCTAAAAGACTCACTTTTTTCTCAAATTCAACCTCTCTTCAAAAAGGTTCTTACACCCCTTTATATAGGAAAATATGGATGCTATGAAAAATAAAAGAAATTAAAATAAATTGATAAACTAATGACGGATAATACGAAAGGGTTTCCGAGATTTGTGACGAAGAGATGGACAACCATAATGGGGGAAAATGAATGGTCTTGGTTGCCATCAAAGAGATGGAAGGTCGGAAATCCCTAAAGCCTCGTCATTTAATCCGACCTTATTGAATGCATTCCGTCTTCATTTATTGCATTTCCGACAAGCTGCTTGATTTTCGGACTGATCCAAAGATTCTAGATTTCGGCCATCTTCCAATCTGAATTGACGATTGCATCCTTCAATAAAGTTGTAGCCACTTAAAATATCTTTCCAACAGGTGCTCATCGGCTGCCATCGGAATTTTATACAGCTAGAAAAAGCCAAAATACTGAGGTGTCGCCAAACAGTCTTCACAAATGAAAGTTGATGTTCTGCTATGAAGACAAACCTTTGTAGGAAAATAGAAGTGAGCTCATGGGAGACTACGATCACATCATCCTTGACGTGCTCGGACCCGGGCTCGAGCAAAAGGACCGGCGACGAGAGTTCCGAGAAGTCGGGAAGTTGTTGGCAGTTTTAGAGCAGCAGATCAGTCGGCAAAAAATTCCGATTTTCTGTTGATCGGCTTGGCTTCTTGGGACGTGTGAGTACAGCTTTTGTATATCTTGAAGTCTCGGTCGCAGAGTGGGGCAGATCTTGTCAATCGGAGATCAGACGAAGCCGCAAATCGCGTTTTACCGAGACGTCGCCTGTGTAGAGACGATTCCGAACTTGGTTGTTTGAGAGGAATTAAAAGGGCTTTTTTTGGGTGACGTTTTGGGGATGATTGAGGGTGATAATGGGGATGTGGAAGGCCTTAGAATGTTGGTAAAGAAGGGAATGTGGGTTGAGGGATATGTGATGCAAGATAGCTCTCGGCCTCGCACTCCGAGCTCTCTCCAACACTCGATCTTCCGCACTCTCGGCCTCGCACTCCGAGTGTTTCTGTCCCTTTGATTCCGTCGTCTCTCACTAAGGAATCGCTCTTACCATCTCACCAAGAGGGTTTATCCAGCATCTCACCAAGATAGATTTGTGTTTCTTAACCCGAAACGAAGGAAGCACAAGCTTAGTTTTCTCAAACAAGGGTTGATGTTCAGCCCCGACAACATAGCTTTGAAAGATAAAGGATTCGAGCTCATTGACGACTAGGATCACATCAGGTGCCCACCGTCTCTACAGAGTGCCCAAAGGTAAGGATACTAACTGAGCAAGAATATTGGGAGACATATGGCTTCTTCGATGCTGACTGGGATGAAGAAGAAGATCTAGTGCTTCCTGAAACGGAGTCTCATGAGTTCACGCGTGAGGTTTCATCTGTTATTCCTCCTTCTCCGTTATCTTTTATGCCTTCTTCCCCATCATATGTTGTGTCATCTTCCTTATCATCTGATATGTCTATTTCTATATCATATGTAATGCCTCCTACTTCATCTGACGCACTAATATGTTTTGAGGATCCATGTGTTTTAGTGCCTAAGTCATCTGGACAAATCATCTCAATCGCGCCTATCAAAGCACCAAGTCCAGAGCCGATCTTTGTGGCTCCTGAGCAAGGTAATGAAATTTCAAACACTTTTGTGGATTATGGTGAATATTTAGATCGTTGGGAGCATTAGTTATACAAAACACCAGCAGAAATGTGTTGGTGGTCTTACATTCCCTCTAAAGAAGATCGAACTCAGGTAAATAGGGAAGTCTCAAAGCTTTTCTACAAGGTATCCTCAATTGCCAATTTTTTCATGTTTAGTGTTCATTCAAATTATGGTTGGGCACAAGAATTTGTTTGCATTTAAGGGCGTTGACAATGTCTAAATGAGTCTTTAAGGAGTGACAAAATAAACCGTCGAGTCTATGACGTTAACCAAGGACGCTTCTTGGGGGAAAACCCAAGGTAAGTTATTTAGTTTTCAAGGTTTGCAAATTCTAGTTAGGTATTTAATCTTTCAAATTCAATAAAATGATAGAGTTCCATATAGATGTGTTTTTGGAGGAGTCTTGATTTAACCAATGAAGGAAAGTTATCTTGGATTTGGCATCACCACCAACTGACGCTCGCCGCTAAACAACCAGCGCCCGCCGCCGCCCTCAGTTCTCCAAAGCTTGTTTGTCCGACGATTGCAATTACCACTACCATGATAAAGTAGGTTCCCTTTTCCCTCACTTGTGATTTTATATTAAAATTTGTTAAATGAAGAAAATGATTAAGTTTTGGGGGGGGGGGAGGGGGGGGGGGGAGTTGCATTATTAGATTTATGCATTCATGTTTATGTTGTATTATTTTGTTTGCATTGTTATTTATTCATATATTCATGTTTACTTTTCCATTGTCTTATTGCATTAGAAAAAATGTAAAAAATACAAAAATAGCATGCATTGCATATATGTGTTACTCAAATACCCATCTTTTCATTTTTATCCTCTAAAGTATTTTTATGATCTTAATTACATAAGCCCTATGATTTGATTTGATTGCTTGAAATGAATTTTGATTGGAGCATGATTAGAGAATATAATTGGGCATGTATGATCCTAAGGTTAATTGAAATCCTATAAAACATAACACTTGCAAGTTAATTTTTCTTGTGTGATTACTCTCCGTATGTTCTACCTCTTGAGATTGACGGATTTATCTATTTTTCAAACCAGATCACACATGTTTGTTATTTGTGAGTTACATACGATTGAGGCGTGTTTTTGTTTAGCCAATTGTTACCTCATCCACCCTTTATATATATATATATATATATATATATATATATATATATATATATATATATATATATATATATATATATATATATTGCTTGAAGCCCTTTGAGGCTAATAGACCATTTTCCTAAAAAGCTCCACAAAACATATCCTAGCCAATGCTTAGCCTGACCCTATCCAGGAATTAAGAGGAGTATTAGTGAAAAATCTTTATATTGGAGTTATTTTGAGTAGATTTGATATATGTATGATTGCACATAGCGAGAGGCGTAACCGAAATAAGGTAACCCTTCTTACATAATTGAAATGACAAATTACTAGGGGCCTAAGGAAGCTAAAATTCACTTAGGAGTAAAAGTCTAGTAACCTGGGACCTAAGGATGGTAAAATTCACTGAGGGAAAAAGTCAAGATACTTAGACATGGGGTGAATAAAATTCACCTACGGGCAAAAGTAAGCTTGAAAGGAAAAAAAAATGAAAAAAAAATCATAATCATTTGCATTGAATAAAGAAGTTATGTTTGGCTATTGAAAGATGAAGATCTTATTTCCATGTATTGGAGTCTTTGTCAATGGAATGGTTTGCGAAATATAGAGGTTTTGGCGTTATATATAACTAACCCTTTTTCCCAGATCCAAAGCACCACAAGATTAAATGTTTCCCATGCCTTATGCTCCTACCAAAGCCCCATTACAACCTATATAAGTCCTCATGATGTGCTTGCAAGTAATGACATTCATGGTTGAGATTTGTGACATGGCTTTCAATTTCTATGTATCTTTGGACATATTTGATTGAGTGGGCTTAAATTGATAAACCTGAAATGCATCAAATTTAAGGTTGGATTAAATTGCCTTGGATCGCTCATATATGTGCTAGGACGTTTGTTCTTTTCTTCATGGCTCTTATTGCTTGATGTTGTTTTTCTAATATTGTAGCTTGAAGATCTTATTGTGGGATGTTTAATTCTATAGTTGTTTTTCATTGCTTGAGGACAAGCAAAGACTTAAGTGTGGGGGAGTTGGAGTTATGACAAGAGTTATGACAATTTTTTCGCTTAATTTATGCTTAATTTGCACTTGTTATGATATATTAAAAAAAATTGTTTAGACATAAAGAAGCCTCTATCCCTATGCTCTACTCTTTGTTCGCTAGAGGACTAGCAAAGCTTAAGTGTGGGGGAGTTCGATAATGCATATTTTATACAGGCATTATAGGTACGTCTTAGTGAAATTAGAGAGTCTAGTCCATGTTACATGATTTAGAGTTGATTCGTATCTTGATCATTTACATCCAAAGACTCGGAATGTACACATTTTATTAGTTAATTTAAGGATTAGAGATTCACGCTTGGAAGGAGGAATGTTGGTGGAGAAATCGTGAGAAAATGGAGCTAAGAAGATCAAAGGGACAAGTCAAGAAAGAGCATGGGACAAGTCAAGGAAGGATTGATAGTCCAATTGGGAAGCTAGGGACCATGAGAACAGGAACGGAAATGAAGAACATGGAGAAATTCCATCTTTAAGCTTTTGTGAACATTGAATTGGCTTGTGAAGTCTTCATGAGAGTTTTATTCGTTGAAAAGAGATTTCCAACACATATTCATATGCGTCAATCGGATGAACGATGACTCCAGAAAGTGTGTTACAAGTTCAGTCTATCGAAGCTGTCACCACTTCTTAAACGGTGCCCGCCGGTTTCGCCGTTTCCGGTTCTGTGCAATGCGGCCCAATTCTATCTTTGTGGAAACTTTTATCTAAACTTACTCTAGGGTTTGGAAGACGATATGAGACTTATATTAGGTTATTTTCAGCAGCTTTCGTTCATTCAATAATTGAGTAACTAAGAGAGATGAGAGGATTGATGTTGAGCGATCCAAGGTACGTCATGAATACCTAGGATTCTCGTGGTTTTGTACTCAATTCAAGACTTGGTTGGTTGAATCATAAGACTTGAGTTCTATATTATTCCCATGTTTATTTCATTGTTCTTGCGATGCTTTAGGTTGTTAGTTTAATTTGATTCGACATCTTTGTAGAATTGCATCACGCTAGGGTTTTAATTGATTCACGAGAATAATTAGGCCTTTTTATAGCAAGCATAAATGAGTGATTTTGCGAGGATGATCTAGATTGTGTATGGTAATGACAGTTTGGGCGACCTACAGGGTTAGAATTGCATCTTTGTGCTATTTGTATGTTAAATCCTACAGGGTTAAAGTTTGCATATAGATGTAAGGGATTTTCAACTCTGCAAGGAACGTCAATCCATATAAGCCAAAGTCGGAATATAAAATTAAGATTGAATGAGTAGGAATTGAGTCGAGGATCGAGTAAAACCAACAATTGTTGCAAATTGTAGAAGAAACCACACTCTTCTTCTACCCTTTATTCGATCTTACTAACATTCATAATACTTCATCTATGTTCATTATTGCCTATTTACATTCATACCTTGTCTTTACTTTCATATGAATAAATACACACTGCAATAGAAATACTTGATTCTATGTGGGTTAGATCCCTTACTTATCCGTTATACTTGGTTACTAGTTATTTTGTTAGTTTGGGAATTATTATCTTTGGCAAGGTGAAACCCATGGCATTTCATCCCACCATATACATGGCTGACAATAACTTTGTGAAACCCATAAGAATTATTGATGATGTCCCATTCAAGGTATGCAAGTTCTATGCGCCCACGGATTTTTATTGTGCCTGATATGGCGGAGGATCCTATTTTCCCTATCATTCTTGGTAAGCCGTTCTTAGCTACAACTGGCTCCAATATAAGCATAAGAAAGGGACTTCTATCTTTTACACTTGGCAATGAGATTATTGAGTTCTTCTTCAATTCTACTATGAAGGAGGTCAATAGTATAGAGGTTAGTAATTACATGCAATGGGAGGAGTTTTCCTTTGTGAGGAACCAAGGGACCATGACCTCATAGGAGGTAGAGAAGAGGGCCATGGATGCTCAATTGGAGGAGATCTTGGCGATATGGAATCGGGAAGAGGAACAACCAACTGAGACATCAGTTGATATCGACCACACGAAGTCAACATCGACCACATTTGAGAAGCCTGAACATACTCCTGAAGCTAAGTATGGGGCCGATCTCCTTGACATCGACCCATCACGCTTGATGTCGATTGTACTCAGTCGATGTCGACACCTACTAGTCGATGTCGATCTACCTCTCTCGACTCTAGCACCTCTATAGACTACAAAAGAGAAGGAGGATGAGCACTTGCAATCGATGTTGACTGACACCAGTAGATATCAACCACCTCCCCCAGCAACAACAATGAATATTTCTTTCATCCCCGACAATGTAGGTTTAGGTAAGCATCCATCCCCTCTTTATTTAATTAATAATATTCCTATGAGACTGGTTCTTTGGTTTGCCAATCTTATCAATGTCAAGGATGAAGAATAAAGAGATTATAAGGAAGGTGATCAAGTGTTCTTAGACAACGTAAGTTCTTAGCCAAAGTAAGAACAAGGGGATTCAAGCGGAAGTACACCGGGAAAAGGAAAGGTTTAGTGGTATGAGTACACCACGTCCACCCAAAGAAGATAGAGATCAAGGACAAGAAAGAAGTAATCTTTAAATTTTAGCTCGAGAGCCCAGAATAGGAGGTCCATGCTCTGTTGACCTTACGTGTCCCTCCTTGGGTACACATGAAGAAGTCGGCCTAGCGAATCTAAAGTCTAGAGCATGTACATAGACTCTTAGTTAGGATTTTGCTTTTTTGTTTTCACTTTTGCATATTTGTTTTGGTTTTGAACTTAGTTTTTTCACTATTTTTGGATTTTTTTTATTGTTAACAAGTTGTAGATGTAAGAACAACAGAGGATGAACCCAGGGACAAAGTACTGAACACTCCTATGAATTATTTTCTATCTTTGGATATATATATATATATATATATTTGTCTTTATACTTGATGTCTTTGTCCAAAGAAGTTTTTGAGAGTTAGGCATCACCCTACTTGTGAATTCAAATAGAAAAGTGTCATGGAAGCTTTGACAAGGCTCGATGATGCAAAGGTGGATTCGTTAGAGATATTGCATGAAATTTCCTAGTAAATGGAAGTCTCAATGAAGTCCATATTTTTGAAAAAAAAAACACAAAAGGGAGGTAAATTGATGTTGTTTTTGTGTATTTTCTATGTTATGACCTATCAGGGGAGTTTGGAAGAGAATGGAAGTCATTTTTTGAGATGTTATATGGTTGTTTTATGTTGGTATTATTATTGGAGTTTGATGGAAGGATGATTATATAATGGAAAATTTAATGATTAAAAGAAAATCCGGTCACCTAGGAATAAAGGATGATTGACCCTGCTTGCGAAGGATAAAACTCACGTGAGATGGGACATCAAGGTGAGGTTCTGAAGCACTAAGTATCCGGGGCTATTCATGACACCTATGTTTGCGGATCGCGAGAAGGCATTGCTAAGGTTAGAGAGATAAAAGCATTATAGTGAAAATAGCAAAGAGCCCACCACTATACCTTTTACCTTTACTTCTCCATGTGCATAAAAGTCTTCTTGATTACTGTTGCTTTGTCGCGTGAAAATTGTTTTGCATAAGCTCATTTTGTGTGAGATGTTTCTTTTATTCATAGGCATGGATTTCATGGCATGAGTACCTTTGAAAGGATGGTAATTGATTGTAGTGGTAATATGAGAATTGATCTACAATGTTGAGAGTTTAGTTGGTTTCCCCTATATGACCATCCAAGTTATTGTTTGGGGACAAACAAGTTTAAGTATGGGGTGTTTGATGTGCCTAGTTTATACCATGTTTTGTGCTTAATTTTAGCCCAATTCTTGATCATATTTTATACTTTGGATTGGGAATGTTAAGAATTTGTGTAATTTATGCTTATTTGCAAGATATGGAGGTCTACACAAGTTTTTGTTTAATTTCGCATGATTTGGAATGATTTTTGAGCAATTGTAACAGAAGAAAGGAAGAAGCTAAGAAGGAGCTCGACGTCGACCTAGCCCCCTTAACGTCGACCACAAGAGATACTGAATTTGGGTAAGTGTTGAGAAGCAAAGCTACTAGAATGAAGAGAAGAGTGGTCGAAATTCATCTTAGCCATCGACCATCACTCGACCTCGACACAGAGCACTCGACATCAACTATTGTTCCTCAATGTTTACTTGGGGAAGAAGTCATGCTAAAGCGAAGGAAGAGAAGCAAATGTCGACCATCCCACCTCAGGTCGACCAATGCACTTGACGTCGACTACACTACTCGACGTCGACTGGAAGATCACTCGCTACAAATTTGCGAGGATTGGGTTGGATCTTTGGAGATTACTTATCCATGTTCTGTATTTATCTTTTCTCTTTCAATACTTATTTCCTTATGGGTATTTTCCTATTTACCCTAGTGATTTTATTTACAGATATTTATTTTTTGATAGAAGTTTTATCTTTTCCATAATAGATATATAGATTTTATTTTCTTAGTATCCAAGTTTAGGATTTTATAAATAAAGCCTTTAGGGCTAGGTTTTGAATCATCCCCGCACTTGAGTAATCAAGTTATAGAGGAGAGAGAGAGAGAGAGAGAGAGAGAGAGAGAGAGAGAGAGAGAGAGAGAGAGAGAGAGAGAGAGAGAGAGAGAGAGAGTTGGCCGAGAGTGGAATGAGAGGTGAGTAGTGGTCCCACTTCTAGGGTCGGGGTGAGCCCGACAATATCCATGTAAGTATGCTTGAATTTATGTTGTTCTTATGAGTTTATCATTGTCTATCCCATGCTTAAGCGGCTGTGTAAGTAGGGGATGATTTCTTGTTTATAATTATGATGCAAAAGTGAATTAATTGTGAATTTGGATAGTAATTCGGATTGGTTTGTGAAAGTCGATTAAAACCTAATTATGAAAAGGATAAAAATAAATAGGTTTTTTTTTATGCGAGAGCCTCTATTTATATATTTGTTGATGTGAAAGCTATCTTATGATGATAAAAGCATAATCTTTAACGCCTCTTGTTTTTTGCATACATGGTTATTGTCGCGCTAAATGCCTACCTTGGAAGCTTTTTTGTATTATTGTTGAAAACCCTTTTGATATATCTGATCATTGCTTCTTATTCATTCTTTTATCTTTCGACCTTTCTTTGTTGAACAAAAAGTTGCTGTTTTGCGTTTCACTATGCTCGACATCAACTCACCTAGTCGATATCGAGAGCTAACTACTCCACGTCGACTTTTCAAGTCCACGTCGATCTCCTTGTTTGTGTTTGTGCAAGATTTGCTAATGAGAGATTGACAGCCCTCGTTGATATCGACTGATCTTGGCGAGCGCTGACTAGCTTCCTCAAGGATCGAACCTGATTCTCTTCCACTACAACGGGGGAGTCTTGTAATTTTATTTGCTAGGATTAGGAGTGGTTTGATTGAGATTATATTCATATATTTTTATATACTTTACTCCCCTAACACTTGTCTTATTTTTTTGTAGGATATGATGAACAAGATGACGGGTTAAATTCGAGGTCGAATCCTTTTCAAGGGAGGATGATATGATCACACCTATGATCAATAAACAAGCAAGACCTACCGAAGCTCGAAATGATATGTCAAATGAGGAGCCTTTTGGTTCACTCGAGCTTGGGCAACATGTCATCAAGCTGACCTTCTTCAAGGAATCTTAACCAGTTTCCTTAACTATGAAGAAGCCCAAAAATACCTCGGTTCCAGCTGATGATTATGGAGGCAAATCAGATCAAAATTCAAACTTCTCATGCATTTAAAGGCACATTTGGAAGAGAGAACATCAAGGAATACATCCCCCATGCATCTGGTGCTTTTGTGCAAAGAACAACTTCCAAAATTGCATTTAAAGCAAGCCACCTTTTCCGAAACATGCACAAGTTGTCCACAAACTTCCTCTATATTATTCAGCTATTGTAGCTATTATAGGGCATTCCATTTATCATCAAAAACCAAGTTTATATCCTCAATTTGAAGCATGAAAACTTCATCTTCTTCATGAGTCATATCGAAGGTTCGATCTTGTATTCTTGGTGCGTAATATCTGTTTGCACTTGATCTATATTCAAGAACTTGTGGTAAGTCATATCCACTTGTTTTTTTTCCACCTATCCTCTATAAAATTCAGTTTGTTTTCCCCTAAATCCGAGTTTCATCATTATCACAAAAATACCAAAAGTATTCCACCGAAATCCATCTATATCATTTATCTTCGACTGGATGGTTCGAGGCTTGTTCCGACTTACTTTGTACTGAGATTTAAGGATCCTCAAGGGGAAACTCATCAGAAATAGCATGATTTTTCTTCCAATAAATATGAACACCTTAGAGAGTGTTTTGGTGAGCATTTCACAATGTGCTCTCAAAACGGAGAGAGAAGTCGATAAGGCTAAATATTATGCAATAAAGGTTTATTTGAGCCCATTTCTACTGAGGAAATATGAAGATTTTGCTTTTAAGAAATATGTACACCATCGAGAGTGTGTTAATGAGGCTTTCACCTTGTGTTCCCAAAATAGAGAGAGAAGCCAATAAGACTGAATATTATTCAATAAAGGTTTATTTAAGCCGGTTTCTATGGAGGAAATAGGTTCCCAAAATAGATTTTGCTTCCAACAAATATGCACACCTTAGAGAGTGTTTTGGTGAGGATTTCACCTTGTGTTCCCAAAGTGGAGAGAGAGAGAGAGAGAGAGAGAGAGAGAGAGAGAGAGAGAGAGAGAGAGAGAGAGCCCGATAAGACTGAATATTATGCAATAAAGGTGTATTTAAGCTAATTTCTATGAAGGAAATAGGCATATTTTGCTTCCAACAATTATGCACACCTTAGAGAGTGTTTTGGTGAGGATTTAACCTTGTGTTCTCTAAATGGAGAGACAAGCCGATAAGAGTGAATATTAAGTGCATCCCAACTACAAGTGGAGTGATATGGGGTAGCCGTAGGGTGGCCCAATCTTCGATGACAAGACTCAACAAGAAACCAAGAACCAAAGCCAATAAGAATTAGAAGCAAAAAGTAACGCAATCAGGAAGAATACTTGAAACTGAGATATGGAATGCACAAGATAGATAATGAGAAGAATTAGTTGGAATAAGGAAAGGACCCTTGACTCAAGAAGCTAAGAACCAAATCCAATAACCAACTAACCAATCTCTACAACTTTACACAACCAAGAGGGCTACTGGGAAGCACAAGGAGGCAGGCTTGTGGACACCAAGAATCATCAATGCTTTGCGAGATTTGCAAACACACGGCAAACCAAGCGGAAACAATCACCAATGAACTGAAAAGGCTAGGCTTTTCGATTGCACACTCAAGTGCTTTCACACAAAATCGTATTTGGATTATTAATAGTGAATAATGTGTCTTTACCAAACCATGAAGCCTTTACTTATACTCATGGAGACTTAAAAGATAATCATAAAACAAATAATAAATGGTGTTTTAAAACAGTTCACTAAAACTTGTAAATAGCTTAAACTTGTTCCTCAAGGAGTTCAAACTTGTTGCCCAAGGAGTCCTAAAACCACTTAAACTTGCTCTCCAAGGAGTTTGAAAACTAGCCATAGACTGCTCGGCTAGGGCTAATAGGAACTGGTCTCATGTGTTAGTCCTAGTCCATACAATAGCTTTTAATATGGGCTCCTCTTGTAGTTGGGCTGCTCTTGATGCTAAGACATTGTTCACGAACATGAATAGATCTCTTTGAAGCTTTTTGGCACGAGCTGAGTCATAGATCCATTATTAAGTAAGATAGGTATGTCTGGAGGTGTCTTGGATAATCATGCATCATAATTATTCATACATTGCAAAGTAATTATTGGTAGATACAAACAAGTGTAATCATTCGTACGTATATATACAAATAATCATGTTGTTAAATACGAATAATTACACTTTTTTTATACATACAAATAATGACTTTGTTATGTACGAATAGTCATTTAGTACCTACAAATAATTTTATTGTACAAAAATAACTTTTAATTTCATTCATTGGATTTTTTTTAATCAAACTCTCATATTTGCTCACGAATTACACAATAATTCATTCTAAATAGGATCCAACCATCAAAGGAGCGGCTTAAATGACATCCTCTCCATTTACTTTAAATCATATCGAACACCACAATTGCGTTGCTCTGTACATACATTTGTGTGTAGAGAGTACATCAACACACAAGTTAACTTCTTTCTTGTTGCACAACTTCATTAATTAGACGATCAAGACCTTGGAGGTTACAATGCTCTTTAATTGATGCGACCTTCCATTAGATCGGCCAGTGTGATCCTTCCACAATTTCCAGCGTCGAGTTGTTCAAACTTCCTGCATATCTGAAGGACGTCTCTGTCTGATACTTTGCCTAGCTCCTTGAGTTTGTATAGCACAAATTCTGATTTACTGCACCCGCAAAAGATACAAAAAAACACTTTTTAATGTCTTTTTATTTGCTTATCTTCATTAAAATACAGAATTGTAAAAATCTCATCAAATACATGGTAACTTCTATGGTTTTCGAAACCAAGAAAAAAATTTGTTGGTAGAGTTTTGAAAACATTAATACATGGTATGGTTATGGTGATAATCTCGCCGAACACATGGTAGCTGCTACAATTTTCAGAACCGTGAGAAAATATGCTCCCATTTTGTTCAAAACCACTAATTAATGTGTCGGGCCGATAGAACGAGGTAGTCAAATGGTCAGTGCATTGGAATGTGCTAAGTTTGTCACCATTTTGAAAACCGTGATTGCCTAAAGTTCTATAGTTTTCAAAAACATAACAAGTGATGTTTTCACGGTTTTGGAAATTGTAATCAACTAGGATTTTCGACAACTTCTGAAACTGTGATCAATTCCATGTATATGACGAGATTTTCGCAATGCATTTAGGGTGACTCATAAAATATGGGGCATTTGAATGAATAATCAGTGCATTTCTTTATGAGCATGTTAGAAATTAAAACAATCACACCAAGTAGCTTCGTTAACTAAAGATGGTCAATACATAGAATGATGACATGACATGATTGAAAGCACTCATGCCATCATAGTTCACGGAATGGTTCATCGCGGAGTGGAGTTGCTTGACTAAGTTCATGATTTCTGAGTAAGAAATTTCACTGGATGGCACATTAAATGTAACACTTATGGTCGTTGGATCTGAAAAGGAAGTGTCTAGAGCTGGTAATTCGGGTTATCCGGTTGGGTTCGGTTCAATAACATTCAGGTCGGGTCGTGATGAGTCAGGTCAACTCGGTTAAAATTTTTGTGTCAGACTTGGTCGGGTCGGGTGAGGTCGGATTCGGTCAAAATGAAATTCTGATTGGTCGGGTTTCGGTCATAATCGGGTTGGACCCATTCAGGTTTTCGGTCAAAATCGGGTCGGTCTCGTTCGGGTTTCGGGTCGGTATTTGGGTCGGTGTCATTTAGGTTTCAAGTATAAGTGTGTCTATGTTTGTTTCAAACTTTTAATTGTTTGGGTTGAATTTGTTGAATCATGTTCAATTGAGACTTTCGGGTAATCAATTTTATTAAATTGAATATGTAATTCATGTTATTTGTGTTTTTCAAAAAGTATTTATAGTAAAATTAAATATGATTCAATATATAATCTACCCATTGCCTCATAAGCTCCAATGTTGTTAAAATCTCGATTTGATCCTACGATTCCAAGTTCCAACAATCCTACAATCTAAAAATGGAAAAACGATCCCGATCATTTGTTGCGATTCTAAAGATCCTATAAAAGGTCTATTATAAAAAATTTCTAATATTTACACTTTAAATCTATGAAATTGATAATATATTTAGTTAATCTATATTATCTTTAGTTTATTTTTAAAATTTTATAATCTTTATGGGTATTTATTGTGATTTAACATAATAATTATCTAACATTAAACATATTAACTTCATTTTAAAAAAAATGTCATCCATGTGGCGGGATCTTACAATCCTATTATTCAATTCTACGATCTGATCATTACACCTTTTTGTCGATCCGTTTTAGAATTCTGATTTTAATAACATTGGTAAGCTCGTTATATTTATCATTAATTTCATTGAAATTTGGCAATATATTGTTATCAAAATCATACTTAATTCCCTATCTAAAAGATAATTCACGATATTTGTGTGATTGTTATTTGTGTCTTTCAAAAAGTAGTGTGCAAAAGAAATTTCACTACGCATGATTCAAGTTATAATATCCTCATTGTACTCATCTTTTATTAGTGAGAAATGAGAATTTTGAGTTCAAGTCGATAATTCATAATTCATTAAATGAGTAAACGGGTAATGATTTACATCAATCTATATGAATATAATATGAGTTGATTACTTTTCGAGTTTTGAGTAATCTGGTAAACCGACTCCTCTGTGAGTTAATCTTAAATACTGATAAATTAAACAAATTATTGCCTATATGAAAATAACTAAAGAAGATTACCTTAATCCTCATATATAAATTTGTCTTCAATTATTCAATGGATTCAAATATTCAATGCATTTAAAGTATTCCTTTCATCTCCGATTATGTCTTTCCCATATATATATGAGCAAGAAAGAAAGAATTCTCGCAAAATACAAGCAAACATTTTCACTATGTCCGGTCATCTGGTGTCCAATTGTCTATTATGATACTTTTCTGGATAAGGAATCGCACCCCGAAGAAGACTCACTACTATGTAGTGATCTATGAGTGACTTTGGCCATTTAGGATTGTTTCGAGAATCAAATTAGGGTTTCAATGTTCACTACTAGAATTTTGTCATTTAATATCAGGGAATTAGCATTAGTTAGAAAAACACGTAATGTTAAATAGATTTTCAACACCCGTTCCTAAAATTTAGATTTCTAAAATTAGAAAGACACCACCAAAAATTTTCGACCGATGTTATAAACAATTTCCTAAAAAATTTCGCATAGCGCGGAATTGAAATATTGATATAATTTAAAACCCCGCCTAAGTAAATCCTACACTTAGAAAAAAAAAAAAGCCTCGACTTTATCTTTCCTCTCGTGCATATCCAAACGAGGGGTTCCCATCTCTATTTTATTCTCCTAAATCGATCTGCCAAATTCCTTTTACAGTTGAAGGTTGGGAACAAACCCCTTGTTGTTCTCGCTTCCTCACCTCGAGCTCCATGGTCTGCTCCTCCTTATCAAATCCCCCGCCTTGACGTCCTCAAGCCCAAATGGAGCAGGAAGCTTGTGCCTCCCTCCTTTCAGTTGTCGATCTCCCATGGCGGAGATCCTCCGCAATCTTCCATGGCCGAGATCGGGGTCTCCTCAATCCCCCTTTCCTCTTCAATCATCCATGGCAGAGATCAGGGTCTCGAAGAGACATGACCTTACCTGCATCAAGCACATAGGGGCCCACTCGCACATCCTCCTCCGAGGGCCTCATCGGTCGGGTCAAAGGTCGCAATGCCACCAACGTCATCCTCCAAATCCTCAAGGAGGGTGAAATCACCAGCGGTGGTGTCATCATCACTGGCCAGCCCGGTACCGGCAAGACCTCCATCGCAATGGGTCTTACAAAGTCTCTCGACCAAGAAACCCCCTTTGCAATGCTCTTCAACTCCAAGAGCTTATCCCTCGAGATGTCCAAGACCGAAACCCTAACCCAGGCATTTTTCACGCCCATTGGGATCCGTATAAAGGAGGAGACCGAGATAATTGAAGGTGAGGTGGTCGAGATCCAGTTTAACCGCCTTGCGATGGCTGGTGCCACCTCAAAGACTAAGAGATTGACGTTGGAGACCACACAGATGGAGACGGGGTACGATTTGGGGGCGAAGATGATCAAGACGCATGGGAAGGAGAAGATTTAGAGTAGCGATGTGGTTTCCATTGAAATTGTTGGGCCAAGTGGCCCAACCTAAAGGACCTCTTTCTTTGTCTATTATTAAACGCATCATTTGCCTTTGTTTTGGACACCTAAGGAGGAGCAAAGCAAATGGTTCTTTCTGCTTGAAGGAGAGTGCTTCCAACAACCAAAGAAAAATGAGAGAAAAAAGAGAGAAAAAGAAGAAGAAGGGAGAGGAAAGATATGAGATTTAAGCGGGTGTTTCATCTCTTTATCTGGTGATCCGTCTTCTTCCTTCGGCAATTGAACAACGGGTTTTTGTTGATAGGTATTTTCTCTTCCTTGGAAATCTAATCTGATTACAAGTGTTTAGCTAGGCTTTGGAGAGGAATTCTTTCTAGATCGGGTTGTATTTAGATTGGTGTTTGAAATCTCCATGTTTGTTTGTCTCGGTCTGAGACTGGATTGTTAAACAATTGTATTGACATATTGATTAAAGGATTGGTTGCTCTGATGGGCGGAAGGTGGGTTTTTTTATCCTCTGGCTTGATAGGGTTTTTCCCACGTAAATCTTGTGTCGATATTTGTGCTTTTATCTGTGTTTGTGGTTGCTTGGTTGTTTGGTCTATGGATTCGATATTATCGGTTGGCCATTGGTTTGCTGGCTGATTGCTGTTGGTTCTCTTATTACCCGAATTCTCTTCCGCGTGCTGCTGGAAAGTGGTTTCTAGCCCCAACAGAAAAGGCATTCGGTAAGATTATGAAGCTCGAGAGATTGTTTTCAAGGTCTAGGGATTAGGACGCCATGGGGCCCTAGACAAACTTCGTTCAGTGCCCTGATGGTGAGGTCTAGAAGAGGAAGGAGATTGTGTATTGTGTAACTCTACAGGAGATTGATATTATCAATAACAAGTAATATCTAGCCGATCTTAATTTGCATTATAGCCTAATTAAATTATTATTTTTATGCTTGAATTGAATTGAATTTGATGTTTTGATTGATTGCTTCCTTAGTTCCTTGTGATAAAGATTGCTTGATTGGTTTGATTGCTTAAGTGGAGGCCAAATATGATAGCTTGGATATGAGTAGAATGAATGCATGATTAAATTGAGGGCAATGCTTAAGTGCAGTCATGAAACAATAACAAAAAAAATTTTCTGGTGAGGGTGAAATAGTTTTGGGTTGTTGGTCAAGACGTGGGTTCACCTAGGAGGGAAATTTCCATTTGTCAAACTTGGTTAGTAGCTACTCAGAGTCAACATGTGAAGTAACATGAACTAGATATGTTGGGTTTAAAATCGAAAACAGAAACAATCTTACCGCATCCGCTGAGATGGTTTGAGAGTTGAAATCATTTGGTGAAGCGACAAACCTCTGGATAAGGTTGGACTAATTTGAGTGCTTCCGAATTATTTTCTTTGGATGTAACCTTTCATTTTCCCCTCGTGCCACTAATTAAAGATTTGACCTCCTGTACTGATTTTCTTGTCTCGGATTCATGGAATTGTCTTAGATTATGCACTATTTGGGACCACATGGATAAAGTTTTCTTCTCATGGCATGTTATGTTTGAAAGGGACTAATGTAGTGATTTGTGTTCTAGGGTTCCGTAAATCTAGTAATGCATGTTTACCAAAAGGAGTTCAATTCTGTGGGTGGTTACTTTACTGGTGGTAAGGATGTAAGTTTTTTCCTTCATTTGTTCTGTGTTAATGTTGCTATTTATTTTTTTTTTAAAAAAACCTTGGGATTTCATCTTTTTATTCGTTATTTTCATTTTTTATTTGTTTATTGCATTTACATGTATCTTAATTTTGAATGTTCCGGTATTTGTTGACAGGATCTAAAATTTTATACAAGTTGTTGTTGTTCATAAAGAACAGACTTTCCAGAAAAGAGCTCGTTTATAATAGGTGCAACATCTTTGCTTTCCAGTTTTACGCTTTTGTTTGTCATTACTATGAAAATTGATATACCCCATTGATAATGCATATTTCATATAGGAATTATAGGTGTTTCTTATTGCATTTAGATAGGAGTTTTACATATGTTTTGGTCTAGTTTCATATCTTTCTTGTGAAGTATTCGAGTTCGGAATCTACATGTTTTTAGTGTTTATTCTGCAGTTTTACATTCCAACCATGGATGGGATCTTGGAAGATCTTAAATGACATGTTTTGGAGCTTATGAAGGTTGAGGAAAGAGCTACCAAGGAGCTAGGAAGCACAATGTCGAAGTTAACAGGAGAATTGGTCATTGCATAGGGCGGCACCCGTCGGTATTCAGCGATTGTGATTTAAGTTCGAAGATACCATTTATATATTATATTATTATTATATTTCCTAGGGTTTACACGACCTATTTAGGTTTTATTTCTTCCATATTCAGAAGTAGTAGTTGTTATGGAGACAATGAACACCATCAGAGAGAAGAGAGGTTTTTGGCCAATGAGTTGCTAAAAACATAGTTTCGCATGGGATTTGAAGACATGGTCGAATGAATTGCGAGGATTTGATTTCTATTGGGTATTTATGAGTATATTTATCATCTTGTTCATATTGATTATATTTGTGTTTCTTTCTATGATTGATCACCATGTTTCGCATGTGTTTCTTTCTATGATTGATCTATGTCGTTAGATGTTGATTAGGGCCGATTATGGTTTGCGCCTATTGTCTTCTAATTCCATTGAACTGATATGCCAATTGGTCTTAGAACTTGAGTGTTTAATGCTATTATTTAGTGATATTGAATAAGAAGATTGTATCCTTGTGGATCTATCAACTTTAGTCAAGTAGACATATGCTTAGAAATAACTATTGAATCAATCCTAGTATGTTGAACCTCAACCATTGTCGAGAATTACATGTGAAATATTTTCTCTATCTTATTATCAATAGTTTGAAATCATAGTTCTCTTTACTTTAATTTGTTATCAATTTGCTACAAATCATTGATTTTTTCATAAGAATCATTGTTAGAAAGATTGCATAGTACCTGTTCTCTTTGTAGGTTCGACTCCGGACTTCATCGATATACTAGTTTATCTGTTTATCAATTCATTGATTTAATAATCTATTGGTTTGAGCTTTGAGTTAGGATAATATTACTATTTGGCAAAGGACAAAAAAGCCAACGGCGTTCGTCCCGCACCAAATTCTTGGCGTCGTTGTCGGGGAGAAGAGAGTTTGCTTTTCTTTATTTTTTATCATTGATTCCTTTTTATTTTTGTTTTTCTTTGAGTCTTTTTTTTCATTGTATGGTTCAAACTCGTTCTTCGAATTCATCACCTTTGTCTTTTGATCCTGAGATTGAAAGATCTATTTCTAGGTTGAAAAATAGGATCGAATTTGACACACATAAGGAGATGAGAGACGAAGTTGCTAATCCGCCAAGAAGGACCCTGAGAAACTTAAAGGAACCTAATTTGAGTGTTCAACCACTTGCAATTAGACTTCTTGCTCTCCTTGAGGGTTCAAGGTTTGAGTATAAGTTGAATTGGTCTACTATTTTACCCAACTTTCAGGGATTGCCTGGGGAGGAACCAAACAAACACCCTGCAACCTTTGATAATGTGTGCGATAGACTTAGATCACAAGGCCTTACTGATGACCAATTGATGTTTAGAGTGTTCCCCTTTATATTGAAAGATTCAGCTAGCGGTTGGCTATATTACCTACCCCCCGAAAGCCTTACTACTTTGGTTGAGTTGAAGAAAGCTTTCCTTCAAAAGTATTTTCCTACTACTCGCCTCAACAAACTCTAGAAGGAGATATCTAGTATTGAGCAATCACCTACGGAGAGCCTTTATGAGTATGTTGAGCGATTCAAGAAGCTTAAGGGTAGTTGTCCACAACATGGTATACCCGAGGATGATCTAGTACTATATCTTTATGAGCGCTTGCTTGATACAGACAGGAGTATCATCAATGCTACTAGTGGAGGAGATATTTTGGAAAAAACACCTCAGGAAGCAATGCAGAGTTTTGAAGGGTTGGCTAATGCATCGCAACAATATGGGAAACAACAATGAGTTAGAGGAGTGCATAAGTTGGATAATTCTAGAGATGGTCGCAAGGATGACTTAGATAGGCTTATTGAGGTTGTGAACAAGATGGCTATGCAAATGAATCAAACTCAGTAGCCTAGACCTTGTGGTCTCTAAGGAGATCCAACTCATCCGAATGATAAGTGTCCTTTGATTCAAGAGTATGTCGGTGATTTGAGTGCTATGGATTATGGACCTCTCCGCAACTTTGGTAACAATGTCTACAATCAGGGCTACAATTCAAATTATCAAACTGGATTCAATGGAAGGGGCCAGCAACAACAAGTTCCTTATCAAGGAAGATGACAGTTTTAGAATCATTAGAGAAACACTAAAAAAAGATGATAGAGATCAAACTTTAAGGTTATTGTTGGATAAGATGAGTGTTCAGGAGAAATTATTGAGTCAAATGGCTAAGGAGATTGGAGAGTTGAAAGCAAAAGATTCAGGGAAGTTGCGATCACAACTGGTAGTTAATTCGAAGAAGAATGTTAGTGCCATGATATTTAGAGGTGGAAAAGAAGTGAATATACCCACTAAGAATGTTGAAGAAAGGCCTAAGGAGGTTGATAACTCCTCTCCCTTGATGAAAATCAGAATAAGTTTCAAAGACTTTGACAGTCTGTTTCCGTCAAAGGTCTTAAAGCTTTAGCAGTGTTGATGAAACACAAAACCTGTTCTCCATGATATTATGTTCGAATATTATATTATTATTATATGCTTCTAGATATTATTATATATATTCACTAACCTTTCAGGAAGCTTTTTGAATTATATATCCTTCCTTAAGCGCTCAAAGCTGAGAAGAATCAAATCGTGATCATGGCTTCAGAAGTTTCTAAAGATAGAAGATTGTGAAGAATCCATCTTAGGACATGATCTGCTAAAGCCTTTGGTGGAGATCCTTGGCGTCGATTTGGTCTCTATAAAGAAAAGGAAGAAGAGAAGACATCCACACATTCGTTGAACACAAGCATTCATACACTCAAGCCCTCAAGTGAAATCTGTCTTCTCCGTGTGCTCTCTGTTAGTCCTTAAGAGTCTGTTATTTCATTTCAAAGCATTTGAGAGTTACACAGTGAGCTTATAGGATATATTTCGTTATAGTGTTATACTCGAGAGGATTGTACTAGATAGCATAGAGAGGTGGGGCTCTTCTAGATTGGTTTAGGACTGCAAGGGAACGTGAGTTGACTAGATTATAATTTTATAGGAGAGAGGCTTCTCGGTGAGCTATTAGGATCCTAAGTCTTGTGAATCAATAAAAGGCGGTTGAATCCTAGGGTTGTGGAAGAGCCCTAGGCAGGGACGTAGGCCAAGTTCGTGCCGAACCTTGTAAACAATTCATCGAGTCCTTTATTTACTGCTTTACCTTATTTCCGCACTTGGTTCGATTTGTTTAACTTTGTGATTCAGGTTTTCAGAGAAAAGACTAAGTCTAATCTCAAAGGGTTTTGCATGAGCTTCAAAAGTCTTGAGACTATCTGCGAAAAACCGACATACTCTATTCAACCCCCCTTCTAGAGTATCTTTACATTACTTTGTCTTACATTGTCGAACCTTCAATTGGTATCAGAGCTATACTCACTGTTTTTGATCTAACAATCTTGTGAGTTTTTTATCATGTCTGGTGAAGCAAGCGGAGGATTTGCACAGGGAAAGTCTACCAGTAGACCACCACCCTTTTTAGGAAACAACTTTGTCCACTGGAGATCATTGATGAAGATGTTCATTATAGATCAAGATCTGGAACTTTGGAACATTATAGAGAATGGTCTGAAGGTTCCAGAGAAAGACGGACCAAATGGAACCAAAATTGCGAAGAAGGAGTCTGAATACATCCAAGCGGATCTTGAACTTGTCTCCAAAAACTACAGGGCTATTAACTTACTTTATTGTGGTCTTAGCATTGATGAGTTTAACCGCATTTCATCTTGTAGGTCAGCTAAAGAGATTTGGGACAAGCTGGTCGTCACCTATGAAGGAACCAGCCAAGTAAAGGACACCAAGATCAGTATTTTCCTTCGAAATTATGAGCTTTTCAAAATGAAGTCTGATGAGTCTATCAAGGCCATGTTCACACGATTCACATAAATCACCAACAACCTTGATTCTCTTGGCAAGAGCTTTACGAACGTTGAGAAAGTAAGGAAGATATTGAGGTGCCTCCCAAAAGAAAAATAGGGTCCTAAAGTAACAGCCATAGAGGAAGCCCAAGACCTCACCACTCTGCCCCTTGATGACCTGCTTGGGAAACTGATCACGCATGAGATGATCCTTAATGAAGACGATGGAGAACTTCCAGCAAGCACTAAGAACTATGCGCTCAAGTATAAGAAGGATGAGCCCAAAGATGGATCTGATTCCGAAGATGAGGATGACAATGAGGATGATCCTTTTGCTCTTATCACAAGAGGTCTTGCTCGGATCCTTAAAATGAAGAAACAATTGAACATAAAGGATGGATCAGAGTCTTCTAAATTTCGAGGTAAGTCTCAATACAACAAATTTGATAAGAAGACTAAACCTTTGTCTTGTTTTGAATGTGGTGAAACAGATCACCTTGTAAAAGACTGCCCTTAAAAGACGAAGAGTCATTCCAAGAAGGGTGACAAATGGAAAAAGAAAGCCATGGTGGCAACTTGGAGTGATTCTGACTCTGACTCCGATGATGAGAAGGCTAATCTTTGTCTTATGGCCCCAGGAGATGAATCTCACGATGAGAAGCTTGAGGTAATTGTAAGAGAACTTATGGCAAGCCCAAAAGAGGTATTATCGAAATTCATTTCTAATATGATTGCCAATGAAGAGAAACTTATTGCCCAGACTAACACTCTTATTAAGAGAACTGTGAACTAGGGCTGGGCAAAATATGGATCGGACCGGGACCAGACCGGAATTTACGGTCTTTGGATCGGACCGGAACATTACGGTCTAGTCCACAGTCCAATATATTTTAAAATCCGGTTTCCGGTCCAAACCCGGGACCAGACCGGAATTTCCGGTCCGGACCGGAATTGGACCGGATTGTGTTTTAAAAAAATGGAAAAATAGGGGTAGCGGCCTTTTTTTTATATATAGATAGAAATCTCACAGTCACAGGCACTCTAATCCCATACACAGTCGTCGCTCTTCCCTCTCACGCTAGCCTCCCTGCCTTTTCATCGACGCTCGATGCTCGGTCTGAAGCCGCTCTCTCACTCTTTCATGCCCAGTCGCCGTCTCCCTTCGCCGCCGTCCATCGCTAGTTCGCCACATCCATCGGCCATCGCCCTTCACACCGCCCTCGCCCTTGGCCGCTCATCGCCTAGGCAGCTAGGCATCTCTCCCCTCCTTTTTTTTCCAGATTTTTATGCTTATTTTCATATTTACACAGAGGTAATATCAATTTTAGTCTTTAGAATTAGAGAAATCTTAAACATTCATCCCGATTTCAGATCTAGGGTTAGAGAATTTTTTTCCATTTGTACTTTAATTTTCAGATCTAGGTTTTGATTTTAGAGAATTTCAATTTGTATTTTTAGATCTAGGTTTCAATTTGTAGGATTTGTTTGCTTTAAGATTAACTTTAATCCTATTGTAAGTTGAATTGATGAAATCATGAATGTTGGACAAGTTGAATCAGCGCTGTCACTTTGCCTAAAGCCATAAACTGGTTTTTTTTTCTTCCAATTCGTTAAAGTGCAAACAGGTGGAGTTGCAGGATTCCGGTCCAAATGGTCTAAGCGGTCCGCGGACCGGAAAACCCGGGACCATATATCCCGGTCCCAGTCCGATCCGCGGTCCAAGTTTTCAGAATTTCCGGTCCACCGGTCTTGGACCAGACCGGATGCCCAGCCCTACTGTGAACGAGGAAAGAACTATTGAGGATCTGTCTATGATGGTTAAAAGTCTTGAAGCTTCTTATTCAGATCTTGACATTAAAGTCAAGACTCTTGACTTAGAGAAATCTGAACTAAAGCAAGATCTCTCGTATCTGAGAAGTGAACATCATGACTTAGAGAACGAGAAGATCTCTCTGAATAATAAGATTCAAGACCAACAGACAGCCCTCATAAGTTTTACCAAATCTAAAGGCACTCTTGATAGGATGTTGGGCGAGCAACAAAGTTCTCTAAACAAAAGTGGTATTGGTTACAATCCCATATTTTTAAAGAAGCAGCACATTACCACTTTTGTAAAGGCAAAAGGAAGCAGAACCTCTCCTATATGTCACCACTGTGCTAGAAAGAGACATGTAAAAGAGACCTGCCCCTATAGAAGAAAGGATCCATATATCATTCTCAACACATTTCTTGTTCATTTGAGAAAAGAACGGATAACACAAGTTTGGGTCCCCAAAGGCACTATTTTACCAAATATGGTTTATCCCAATAATGGATCCAAATTTGTTTATTGGTCTAACCACAAAGGTTGAAGTTTGTTTTGCAGGAGATCACCAAGGTGAATGAGCAAAAATGGATTATTGATAGTGGATGCTCGAGGCATATGAGTGGGAAGAGTTCTCTCTTTCATGATCTAAAGGAGCAATCCACAGGAACAATCACTCTTGGTGACAAAGGAAAGTGTGACATCGTTGGTATTGGTTGCGTTGGAAGTGATTCCAACCATAGTATTAAAAATGTCTATCTTCTGAATGGTTTGAAGTATAATTTGCTTAGTGTTTCTCAATTATGTGATAGTGGCAAGAATGTCATATTTAACAAAAAAAGATGTCTAGTGTGCAGAGAAGATACAGGTGAAGTTATACTGACTGCATATCATTACAACAATATATACGATGTGAATGTTGATCAAGTGGCACAAGGGAGCTTAACTTGTCTAAAGGCTTTGACGGATGATCCAAAGCTCTAGCACAGGAGACTCGGTCATGTGAGTCCACATACACTACAGAAGCTTGTGTCCAAATGGCTTGTAAGAGGACTACCTGAGATGACTTCAAAGGTATTGATATGTGCAATGCATGCACACGAGGTAAACAAACACGTAGCTCTTTCAAACCCAAAAAGGTTGTAAGTTCTTCTAGACCCCTTGAACTTTTACATATGGATTTATGTGGTCCTATGCGAGTCAAATCTCCCAATGGTAAAAAGTACATGGTTGTCGTTGTTGATGATTTTTCTAGATATACTTGGGTTGCATTTTTAAAAGAAAAATCAGAGGCCTTATTTGATTTTTCAAAACTTTGTAAGGAGTTGCAAACTTTAAGAAACGAGCCCATAGTGTCAATTCGAAGTAAGCATGGTAGGGAGTTTGATCAACTTCAGTTTGATTTGTTTTGTGCTAAATATGGCATATCCCATAACGTTTTTGCTCCTAGGACACCTCAACCAAATGAGGTTGTGGAACGAAAGAACCGCACCCTAGAGGACATGGCTAAGACTATGCTTTTAGAAAATGCATTACCTAAAACCTATTGGGCTGAAGCTGTTAACACAACTAACTATATTTTAAATCGTTGTCTTATTCGTTCCTTGTATTGGTAAATAAAGAGCGACCATTTCGGGGTTCGAACCGGGGACCTATGGGTACTACCCACAAGTCCTTTCCGGTGAGCCATTCCGGAATGGTTGTTGTCTTATTCGTTCCATCTTAAAGAAAACTCCTTATGAACTTTTCAAAGGCCGCAAACCTCTTATATCTTACTTTAAACCCTTTGGCTGTACTTGTTTTGCTCATAACAATGGAAAAGATAACCTTGAGAAATTTGATGCACGTAGTGATAAATGTATATTTCTTGGCTACTCCACTAGTAGCAAAGCTTATAGAATCTTCAATAAAAGGATCCAGTTAGTTGAAGAAAGTATACATGTTATATTTGATGAATGCAATGACGGTTCTTTGAGTGAAAGTGTTGCAGATATAGATCTTAACTTCCATGCAGAGAACGAGGAAGGTGATGATGCTGCTACCAAGAACACAGAGAAGAGGAACATGCATGAACAAATTCTCAACATTGAAGAATTGACCCAAGGTGTTGAAGATTCGTCCAAATCCCTTGGTGTACAATCCAACAGTGTTGAGACGTCAGAAACTGCTGTAACTGAACCTAACAGGACCACGGAGTCAGATGTACCACAAATCAATCCTGCTGGTGTGACGAATCAAGGAGCTGAGACTAGCAAAAGAAAATTCAAATACTCCTAATCACACTCATTAAAGGATATCATTTATGACCCTACATCTAGTGTTCAAACTCGTTCTAAACTTAAAGATCTTTGTGTTTTTCACGCGTTTGTTTCTCTTATAGAACCAAAGAAGGTAGATGAGGCCCTTCAAGAGCCAGACTGGATCATTGCTATGCAAAGTGAGCTTAACGAATTTGAAAGGAACAAAGTCTGGACCTTGAAGCCTAGGCCAAAGCATCAATCAGTCATTGGCACACGATGGGTGTTTCGAAACAAGCTAGATGAGAATGGAAAAATCGTGAGGAACAAATCAAGCCTTGTTGTTCAAGGCTACAATCAAGAGGAAGGTATTGACTACGAGAAGACCTTTGCTCCCGTAGCCAGGCTTGAAGTCATTCGCATTTTATTAGCATTTGCATCTTTTATGAGCATAAAGTTATATCAAATGAATGTCAAGTGTGCTTTTCTTAATGGTTTCTTAGAAGAAGAAGTTTATGTGGCTCAACCCCCAGGTTTTGACAGTTCGGAATTTCCCAATCATGTTTATAGACTAGAGAAAGCGCTTTATGGTTTGAAACAAGCCCCAAAAGTTTGGTATGAGCGCTTGTCAAAATATCTTTTAGAAAATGATTTTAAAAGGGGGTTGATCGACAAGACTCTTTTTATCAAGACCAAAGGAAAGGACATTTTGGTTATTCAAATTTATGTTGATGATATATTATTTGGTGCTACTAACACATCTTTGTGCAAGGAATTTTCTGACATTATGTCTAGTGAATTTGAGATGAGCTTGATGGGTGAACTCAACTTCTTTTTGAGATTACAAGTTCATCAATCCAAGAAAGGGATCTTTGTCAACCAAAGCAAGTACACTAAGGATCTCTTGAAGAAATTCAAGATGGATGAATCCAAAGTAGCCAAGACACCCATGAGCTCAACATTATCTCTAGATTAAGATAAGACTGGGAAATGTGTCAATCAAAAGGAGTATCGAGGGATGATTGGATCTTTACTATATCTTACGGCTAGTAGACCTGACATCATGTTTAGTGTTTGCATGTGTGCTAGATTTCAAGCTGATCCTAAAGAATCCCACCTCGTAGCTGTGAAGAGGATCTTTCGATATCTCAATGGCACTAAAGAGCTTGGCTTGTGGTACCCAAAGCAAAAAGATTTTACATTAATCGGGTATTCTGATGCAGATTTTGCAGGCTATAAGCTGGATAGGAAGAGCACATTAGGATGTTTCCAATTCTTAGGAGCATCCTTGATCAGTTGGCATTCAAAGAAACAAAACTCAGTTGCTCTATCAACTGCCGAAGCTGAATACACAGCAGCTGGAGCCTGTTGCTCCCAAATCCTTTGGATAGCTCAACAAATGAGAGATCTTGGGATCAACCTCAGAGGTATTCCCATTCAGTGTGACAATACAAGTGCCATATGAATCACAAAGAATCTTGTTCAGCATTCAAGGACCAAACATATTGATGTAAGGCATCACTTCATTAGAGACCATGTCGAAAAAGGTGATGTGTCCATATCTTTTATTTCTACTGATTATCAATGGGCTGAGATATTCACTAAGCCTTTGACAGAGGACAGGCTCACCTTCATTAGACGTGAGATTGGAATGCTTAACAATGATGCACTTTCGTAGGGGGAGCATTCCCTTTACGAAAGATAAATTCTACCCAGTGTCAAGACCTTTGAGAATTATGTCAAGGTTTGTGAACTGAAAGGTGGAGTACAAATATCAGATCATATATATTTGGTTAATATCTTTTTAGATATTTGATCAAATATAATTTTTAACGGATTTTAAAATTCTATATGCTACACATTTTATTTCCCCATCCGAGTACATGTTTTATTTTTGGAACAAAATATTTTCGGATATTTCCCTCCTATTTTAAATGGTTAAGAGATGGATTAGAATTTTGAATTGAAATATTTTCAAATTGGCAATGTTATCATTACCCACATTGGAACCCTAAACCCGTCCCATCACTCAAATCTCTCCTCTTTAAAACCCAAACCCCACTCGATTACCTCATAACTTCAGAACTTATCTAAACCTTTCCAAATCTCTTTCTTCAACCTCTCAACTGTTCTGAAACCCTAGCCGAAAATCTCCATGGCTCCCAAATCAAAGAAAGCCTCCACACCCAAACGTCTTGGCGCCACTCCCAAGGGACGCTAGGCCACTGCTACTTCCCCTCAACCAGAACCCAATCCACAAGCTATCGTCCCAGCTGTTGTCTAGAGCACCATCGCTGAGAGCACGACTACAGTAACCAAGGGCTCTCACAAACGCTCAGCAAAGAAACCTCTCAGTGCGAATCAGAAAGGGAAAAAGAAAATCATCGCTGAGGAGGTGGATAATGAGGAGGAAGAGGAGGATCTCGACGCTATTCTGGAACGGGATGCCGCCAAGGAAGCCGAGGAAGAAACTCTGAGAAAGAGAAAGGCCGAGGAAGAGGCTGAGCTAGCGAGGAAGTTGGCCGAGAAGGAGGCCGAAAGAATTCGAAAAGAGGCTGAGAAGGAGGTTCCCACTAAGTAGGAACCAGAGGAGGAAGAAGAGGAGGACGACGAGACCGGAGATGACGAAGATGTTGAAGGAGACAACGCTGAAGGGTCCGCTGAGGACTCGAGGTCTGAGGACGAGGAGGAAGAGGAGCTAGAACCTGTTGCCTCTCCTTCTCCCTCCCCTCATCCTCCGTCTCCAAAGAAGCGGAAAGCCCCAGCAGTTGCCAAGCCTCCATCTCCCAAGCGTACCAGGAAGGGCACTCTCAGAAGTCTTGAGGCGCCTGCCAAGAGGACTGCTCCCACACTTGCTCGCAGAAAGAATGTCGATCCACCTGCCTACATCCAGGTAAACCAATCCTTACCCTCTTCATGGTTTGAAGATGTTGAAACGGCTGGAAAGTGGGTAGATGAGTTTCGAACTCGTAAGATTTGTTGTTCTGATTTTTTAGATCTTGCGTTCCTTGAAGCTTTGAATTTACCATGCATATCTCTACTCAAACAATCCTCTGCATGGACCCTTCTTAACCTTGAAGCTATCTAATTTCCTCAACTTACCCCCCTGTTCTACATAAACCGAAAAGCCAAACACAATGCCGACGGTTGGTCTTTGGAATCCATCGTCAAGGGGGTTGAATCTCTTTCAACTCCCTTGACTTTGCTGATTTCCTTGGCCTGCCTAGACCTTGTCCACCCTCTCCTGAAAACCCTACGAAAAAACAGTGCATAGCCCTTGCCCAATCCAAATATCTTCTACCCGAAGCATCCAACAGCACCTCAAAGCAGCTCACCCACTCATCCCTTACCCTAGAGGCAAAGATTATTTTTAATATCATTGTGCGTTGCCTCTTACCCCGTCTACACTCTGGCTCTCTCCTTACCGATAATGCCATGATCCTTCTCTACCGCATCTTAAACGACCTTGATCTTGATCTGGCCAACACTATCCTTGGATCCATGGCTCATGCTAGAAAAGCCAGAAAAGGAACTCCCCTCCCCTTTGCCACCCTTTTGACCCATATCTTCAAAGCTTCTGGAATCAATTTCAAAAATGAAGAACAACAGTGTCATATGGGTAAGTTCGACTCCAAGAGCTTTGAAAAGATATGCATCACTCGGTCCCCCCAAGGGACTTGGAGTCTTGCCTCTCCTTCAAAAGCTCTTCCCACTGCCTCAGTCGTTGATGAACGCATGGACAACCTAGAGTTGGGCTTGGAGGATGTTCGCCTGGATATTAAGGAGCTGCACAAGGAGTTTATGACGGAGATGAGCGGGGTGTCCAAGCTGCTGCAAAGTCTGAGGTCGCCGCTCACGGATGATGCTCTGGACGATGAAGCTTAACCCTATCCTACCCTACCCTAACCCATAATCTGAAACATTGCTGGTTTTCGAAAACTGTTTCAAAACTTTTGGTGACTGTTTTACCTCCTCCCTTTGTTGAAAGACATAAAGGGGGAGATGATCTGTGGTGTTAGACCTTTTAAAACTGTTGCGATTCAAAGGTCTTGGAAGACCTTGGTTTTGTTTTTTGGTTGGATATTTTCATGTTTAAAATTATTATGATCTAACATTCGTCTAAGCCATTCAGGTACTTAGTCCGATTTTACTTATATTACAAATGTTTGACTAAGTTGCAGGGATGCATAGGTTTTGTCTTTCATCAAGGGGGAGATTGATAACTCCTCTCCCATGAGGAAAATCGGAATAAGTTTCAAAGACTTTGACAGTCTGAAGCTTTAGCAGTGTTGATGAAACACAAAACCTGTTCTCCATGATATTATTTTCGAATATTATATTATTATTATATTCTTCTAGATATTATTATATATATTCACTAACCTTTCAGGAAGCTTTTTGAATTATATATCCTTCCTTAAGCGCTCAAAGCTGAGAAGAATCAAATCATGATCATGGCTTCAGAAGTTTCCAAAGATAGAAGATTGTGAAGAATCCATCTTAGGCCATGATCTACTAGAGCCGTTGGTGGAGATCCTTGGCGTCGATTTGTTCTCTATAAAGAAAAGGAAGAAGAGAAGACATCCACACATTCGTTGAACACAAGCATTCATACACTCAAGCCCTCAAGTGAAATCTGTCTTCTCCGTGTGCTCTCTGCTAGTCCTTAAGAGTCTGTTATTTCATTTCAAAGCATTTGAGAGTTACACAGTGAGCTTATAGGATATATTTCGTTATAGTGTTATACTCGAGAGTTTGTAACTCAGGAAGTGGACACTAGGCGATTGATTCACTAAGTGTAAGAGGATTGTACTAGATAGCATAGAGAGGTGGGGCTCTTCTAGATTGGTCTAGGATTCCAAGGGAACGTGAGTTGACTAGATTGCAATTGTATATGAGAGAGGCTTCTCGGTGAGCTATTAGAATCCTAAGTCTTGTGAATCAATAAAAGCCGGTTGAATCCTAGGGTTGTGGATGAACCCTAGGCGGGGACGTAGGCCAAGTTCGTGCCGAACCTCGTAAACAATTCATCTAGTCCTTTATTTACTACTTTACCTTATTTCCGCACTTGGGTCAATTTGTTTAACTTTGTGATTCAGGTTTTCAGAGAAAAGACTAAGTCTAATCTCAAAGGGTTTTGCACGAGCTTCAAAAGTCTTGAGACTATCTGCGAAAAACCGGCATACTCTATTCAACCCCCCTTCTAGAGTATCTTTACATTACTTTGTTTTACATTATCGAACCTTCAAAGGTGATTGGCGTGAGTGATGGAGACAACAACAACTTGGAAGTACACCGCCAGACGGCGCTCGCCGCCTCATATAGTAGCTGATCCGAATTTGACTTTGAGCCATCAGCGAAAAAACCATCTAAGGGGTGGTCTTTTGAGGTTCTAAGATCTGCACCACCCTTCCCTCATGCTTTACGACCTGATCGTAAGTGGGAAGATGAACAAATTCTTTATGACACCTTTGCTTATTATGAGGTAAATATTCTAGTTTTGAATTTGATTAAAATTGTACCTTGCTATGCTAAGTTTTTGCAAGAACTATGCATTATGAAACGGAAGCAAATGATGAGAAGGAAGAAAAAGGTAAGTTTGAATGAAAATGTTTCTTCTTTGCTACAGAAAAGATTGCCTGAAAAATGTGGAGATCCAGGTATGTTTACTATCCCATGTGCAATATGTAATGCTAAATTCACTAAGGCTATGTTGGATTTAGGAGCTTCAATCAAAGTTATGTCATACAACTTGTACATGTTCTTGGGTCTCATTGCTTTGTCAGAAACGGGTGTTACTGTACAACTCGTTGATTGTTCTAGTATTAAACCTAGAAGAGTTGTTGAAGATGTCTTAGTTAAGGTTAATGATTTGATATTTCTAGCTGATTTTTTTATATTAGACATGGAACAGGGTACGCCTCAAACCCCAATTATCTTGGGAATGTCATTATTGCGAACGGTCAAGACTAAGATTGATTGCTTTGAAGATTCACTAACAATGGAGTTTGACGGTAGAAAGATTAAATTTTCTATATTTGAGCCTATTACTCTTTCTTCTAATGATTTTGTGGATGTTCTTGACTCTAATGATATTGATTGCAGGAATGAATCAAATAACTTGTTAGATGCTTCTATTGAGAATGAATAATTGATTATTGAGTCTTCTAGCAATGAGAAACTTGAAGTAGGGAAAGATGAAATCGAAATGAAAATTAAGAATTTGTTTGAGCCACATGAGAATGTGTCTAATCCAAATGAACCTATTATTCTTCCCTATGAGAAATTGATTCCTAATAATATTGAGGTTTTTACAATTTCAGGGCAACCTCTAGTAGAAACTCCTTTTAATAAGGAATTGATTTGTGCAATGAATGAACATATTAGAGAAATTCCTAAGGTTTCTCCTCTTGTCAAGAAAAGGACAAGTGTGGAGGATCTTGATAGAAGAAGTTTATCAAGAAATGCATCATGTCGAGCCAAAGATGTGAATCAAAGGCGATTCTTGAAAGGCAACTCAAGGTAGATTAGGTAATATTATTCATTTCCGCATTTAGTTTTTCAATTCAATAAAGTACGGCTAATCTAGTTTTTGCACATTGAAGTAGTTGTGTGTTGGAATCAATGTTCTAAAAGGTGCTAGGCGGTGGGTGGCTGCCTAGCGCCTAGGCCGCGCCTAGGCGGATTTAGACCAAACTTGATTATTTCCTTATATTTTAACGCATGCCACATGTCAGTAACTCATATAATGTAATAATAATTCATAATATCACTTATAAACCCGAACTTGGGGTGCTTAACTAACACTAAAGTAAATAAACGCAAAAAGTAAGCATCCAACTAGTGACTCTAAACCTCATAAATTCTAAAACAATAGGTTCGACTCAATGAAAAATACATCCCGACTTGGGTGATAAAAAATCTCTAAGTCGACTAATCACATGCCTAGAAGCTAAAATTGAATAATTGTTGGGCTAGGCGGTCCTAGGCGGCGCCTAGACAAGACTAGGCGGAGTCTAGGCAGCGCCTAGGTGGGACTAGGCGGTGCATAGGCAGATTTCCGCCTAGAAGGCCGCCTAGGCTTAAAAATTCCTAGGTGCCCTCCTGCCTAGCGCCGAGGTGACGCCAAGGCGGTGCCTATGTGCGATTTTTAGAACACTGGTTAGAACCTTATTGGTAGGCGAAATTTGCTTGATCGAATGACTTATTGTCGTTCTGCACATATCGGCGTCCGCCGCCCTCTGTTCACATACGGGTTCTGGATTTTGGTAACATTGGAAGGGAGTATTTTCTATCATATTTTATCTATGAATTTATATTATTTCCAATTTTAGGTTAGTTTATATCTTTCTATCTTATTTAGGATCCTATATTCCTATCTCGTTATTTTAAGAGTAGATTTTATTTTATCTATTTTTAGGATTATATATTATTCTATCTTAGGTTAGTTTTATCTATTTTAGGTTAGATTGATTTATCTTAGTTTATTTTCTATTTATGATTAGATTGTTTATCTTTCTATCTATTTTATATTTCTTTTATATTTCTACATTTTTAATATTTTCTTTTGATAAATGATCATTCCCTCTCCTATTACCCATATATTCTTCATTCCCTATTTTGATCATTCAAAGCCTTTGTCTCCAACAAAACACATAAACCCTAATTTCCTACTTGAGTCCATTCCAAATACCTAAAGAGCCCTGTGTTTCAATCAAGCTTTTCTTACCCATCAAACACATCCATCAATACCTTCATCCATTAAATTCAATCCTTTCTATACCATTCTCATACCTACCACCAAAGAAAGCCTTTGAAACCAAGTGTTGCGGATCAATTTTCAGTTTGGAGGGGTTTATACGTTGGTTCTCCAACGTTTCAACTCAGATTCGTGTGTTGTGTTCACCGGTGCCCGCCGCCCCAAAATCGGCGCCCGCCGCTACCTGTAGAGAAGGAGTTTCGGTTGTTTTGTGGTGTTCTTTCACGTTTTTCTTTAGTTCGTGCATCATGTATTATGTTCGTGCTATGGAGATGCCTAGCTTTATGACATTAGAGCAGGAGGAGTGTTGGTGTAAGCTTGAGAAAAGGGATTATCGATTGCTCTTTGATCTCCTGACTTTGCATAAGTTGGGATTGTTTAGGGAGGCTTTGCTCCTTGATAAAGAAGGTTTGAGTGATTTCATGGATCTTGCTGGGCTACTCATGTGAGAATTGTACGTGTTATTGCTTTTGGAGGTTTGGTGTTGTTGATTGCTCGTCGATTGGGAGTTTGTCTTGATGATTTGCACCCCTATTCGAATGATAAGGTCTACAATATTGGTAACCTAAACTACGGAGGCATTACTATTCGTGTTCCGCGTCTTAATGGATCGGAGTGTTTCAGATGGGTTGTAGGAGAGCATAGTGGGCATCATTTGTACCGACCTACGGGGCTACCATTTTGCTTCAGGATATCATATTTCAATGTTAGTCATAACTGTTGTCCCTTGCCCTGATTGAGGATGATTCTGAGGGACATAGTCCTAAGGATTATGGTTGGGCAAGAGGGAATGAGCAGAGTGAGAATGGAGAAGAAAAGGTAGAAGAAGAAGTCTTTGTTGATGACGTTGCGCCTATTTATGCTACTCTGGATGACCGTGAGCGTCGATTTGCTGAGTTCGAGGTGAGCACTGCAGACAAGTTCGCTGGTATTGTTGATAAGCTTGCTAGTTTTCAGACAGTGCTGCTGCGCGCTTTGGATAGTATCCACCAGCGGTCTGGGTCCCATACCCCACCTTCACACTGATTAATTGGTTAGTTTATTTGCTTCCTTCAACCCTCTATTTTATATTTTTCATTGTTCGTTTTTATTCATGTTTATGCATTGACGACAATGCAACATTTAATTTTTCGGTTAATTGTTTAGGTTAGTTCATGTTTATTTTTTATTTCATATTTAATTTTTCGGTTATTTTATTTTATTTTATTTTGAAATTAGTTGTAATTCATGGATCATATTTAGTTTATTTGTTATATAGAATGTCAAAAATGGGGAAAAAATTAGAAATTGTCAAAAAAATGAGAAAAAAGAGTCATGCATTGCATATATGTGTTATCAAAGATACTCATCTTGTTTGAGTTTGTGCTATTAACTTTATGCTAACATGATCTTATATATCCCATGGAGTTCTGAAATGGTTTGACCTTGTCTTTAAAGTTGGTTTTTATGTGAAATATGATTTGGCATATGTAATTGGGCATGTAAGATCTAAGTTTGTGAGCATGCTTGATATTCAACAAAAATTTGTCCTAGTGAGATATTTTTGGCCATGGGGATTACATCTATATTTCTTTTGTTTGTACTGTGTGATTTACTCTTCTTATGCATTTATCTTTGAGTATTGACATGGTTTTCTATTTTCAAGACCGATTATATACATGATCATTGCTTGATAAATTCTAATGATAGAGGCACCTTTTATCCACATTTTATCCATATCTACCTTATCTTATATCTTACCTTGAAGCCAATTTGAGTCTTTAGCCTATTTTTTTATAAGCTCCACAAAATTGTTTTATTCCTAGCTTTTGATAAGCCTTATCCTTTTTCAGGGAAATTAAGATTTTTAGTGGATTATGGATGTCTATTTGGAGTTCATGGAGGAAAGACGCTAAAATGTGAGTTTTATGGTTTATGATTTTGCGAAGATGTAATGTTATGTGCTTATAGTTCCCTCATTTTTATGCATTTTTTTTTTGGTGATATAAAAAAAATAAAAAAATCAGTTTCGAAAAAGAAAAAAAAAAGACAATAAAAGAGCCAAGTTTATTTATTTTTGCATAATGAGGAAGATTGGATTTATGTTGGTTGAGAGATAGATTGGTTGGGTATGTGTGCATGATTTTGAGATGAGTATGAGATGATGAGTTTATTTTGAGATTTATGGAGTTTATTGATATATCTTTTGAGAGTTGAGATTTATGGAGGATTTTGGGCTTATTTATATATTTATGAGATGAGATGGTTTGTTATTGAAAGCTTATGTATTATTGAGTTGGTTTGTGTTATGTTGGGAGTTTTGGAATCTTATTTTCTCGGAATTAATAGCACCACATGACGAAATATAATTCCTTGCCCTTATGTTTCGTACCAAGCCTCATTACAGCCCCTCCGAATGGAAGCTTCTATGAAGGTTTCCATTGAGCGAAAGTCCTCTTCATGTTCTTATTTTTGTTTTGGTGTATGTGGCGGAGATTTTGTGATATAAATGTCAATATTTGATTTGATGCTTGTATATGGAATTGAGGTGAGTGTATGCTTAAAGCCTAAACACATGAGAGTGAGAGATACACATTATCCTTGGTGAGGTTGGATTATTAAGCATGCAAGCTACTTGATCCGATATATACATATAATGATGTTTATATGCCTTATTTATATTTGCACTATTATTGATGTTGCTTTTGATGAGTAAAATTCTGAAAGAATCTCATGTTGTTTTATGGTTGCTTGAGGACCAAGAGCTTAATTGTTGGGGCCTGGGGGGGGGGGGATTTGATAATGCATATTTCATATAGGAATAATATAGGTGTTTCTTATTGCATTTAGATAGGAGTTTTGCATATATTTTGGTCTAGTTTCATATCTTTCTTGTGAAGTATTCGAGTTCGGAATCTAAGCCTTTTTAGTGTTTATTCTGCAGTTTTATATTCCGACCTTGGATGTGATCTTGGAAGAGCTTAAAGGACATGTTTTGGAGCATATGAAGGATCAAGGAAGCACAACGTCGAAGTTAAGAGGAGAATTGGTCACTGCATAGGGCGGTGCCCGCCGATATTCTAGTGGCGCCCGTCGCTTGTCCGTGATCAGCGATTGCGATTTAAGTCCAAAGATACCTTCTATATATTATATTATTTTATTTCCTAGGGTTTGCAAGACCAATTTAGGTTTTATTTCATCCATATTTAGAAGTAGTAGTTGTTATGGAGACAATGAACACAATTAGAGAGAAGAGAGCTTTTTGGCTTATGAGTTGCTAAACTCATAGTTTCGCATGTAATTCGAAGACATGGTTGAATGAATTGTGAGGATTTGATTTCTATTTGTGTTCCTTTCTATGAGTGATCACCATTTTAGGAATTGCATCTAAGCCATGAATTCGTTGTTGTTTTCTAGATAGGAAAAGAAGTCATTGAAGTAGTGATATTTATATGTCTTTGTAGTGGATCATTTCGATTGATCTATGTCGTTAGATGTTGATTAGGGTCGATTATGGTTTGCACCTATTGTCTGCTAATTGAATTGAATCGATATGCCAATTGGTCTTAGAACTTGAGTGTTTAATGTTATTCTTTAGTGATATTGAATAAGAAGATTGTATCCTTGCGGATCTATCAACTTTAGTCAAGTAGACATATGCTTAAAAATATTTTCTCTATCTTATTATAAATACTTTGCAATCATAGTTCTCTTTACTTTAATTTGTTATCAATTTGCTACAAATCATTGATTTTTTCATAAGAATCATTGTTAGAAACATTGCATAGTACCCGGTCTCTCTGTGGGTTCAACTCCGGACTTCGTCGCTATACTAGTTTATTGGTTTATCAATTCATTGATTTACTAATCTATTGGTTTGAACTTTAGTTAGGATAATATTACTATTTGACAAAGGACGAAAAAGCCAACGATGTTCGTCCTTCACCACCCATCAATAACCTTGAAAAGTTGAACAATTGTAAACCTTAATCTTTGTAGTGTGTATTATTTCTTCTGTTATGCAGCTTTTTCACAAAGCTTCAGTTTCATCTGGGAATTGTTCCTTCCAAGAGCATTGTTACATTTGCAGAAAGGGAAGGATGTTTTTGACATATTGCTTTGTTCTTGTACTTGTTCATAGCTTAAATTGGTACTCTTTGTTTTGGTATTGGAAGTACATTGTCTTTCATTATTTCATGGTATTATGTGTTGGTGACCTGTTGATTTTGACGCCATTTGGAGGCTCTAAATATTCTTTTGATTTGATTGGAAATAAGCAAGTAACAAACATGCATTATTATTTTGTAGGCATGTGAGAACAGAGATGAGATGAATATGAAAGCATAAGGAGAGATTTCTAAGGCATCCCAGGCTCCAGCTGTCAACAATGTCAGTTTTTATATCCAGAATGGTATGCTTGTAAGATAACGTCATTTTTGTCCGTTATTATAAGTATAGTAGTAAACTAAAACTTATGATACATTAGTAGAACATAACTTGCTTGGGGTGAATCTAGAATAATCTGTTTGGTGTTTTCTTTTGGCATTAATTAGTATTGGATTAGTAAATGATGCATTAATTTATTTTTATTGTTGCTGACATAAAGCCTTTTAGCTCAAATTGGTAGAGCGATGTGGTCAAGTACAAAGGTGCGGGTTCAAATACCGCATAGGCTTCATTGACAAAAAAAGAAATATTTCATTTAACATCAGCTACAAACTGATGTTAATCAAAATAAAAAAATCGATGTCTTTATGGATGATGTTAAAACTCAAAATTGTATAACATATATCTACTGAAGCTCGATGTCTTTGTTATGTTATATTTTATAATCAATGTTATAGGATAATAAAGAAATTTGATTTAAAAATATAAACAATGTATAATATACAAAGACATCGGGTTATGGTCAATGTGATAAACTTTTGACTTTTGACATCACACACAAACCCATCGACTTTTTTTTAAAGACATCGGTTATTACCTTATTTTAAATAACATATTTCTAGTATTGGTTTTAAATATTTTTAGAATATTTTTAAGATAATCATGACTTTCCATACTTTATGTTTTAGGATTTTTATCTTCTTGGATTTTTTTTCTTTTTTGGGTTTGTTTCCTATACAATCACATGTAGGCTTGAGCTATAATCATTATTTTGATATTTCAATTGAAACCTTAGAGAGGTCTTATCTTTTATCTCTTGGTGGATTCCTAAACCCCTTTACAATATATTTGGATGGGGGAATTAGAGGGGTTTTTAAGGGAAGGGAAGATAAGTGGAAATAAAAGAGGTATTTGGGAGAGTTGGTTAGGGGGAAGAGAAAGTTACCGTCATAATTAGAAGGAAAAATAAGGTGGATTTTGCTGGGATTTCACAAACCACCCCTTCACTGGAATTTGGTGTAGATATTCGACATTAGCTTTATATTTTCTTTTTTTAATTCATCAAACGTTCCTTTTTTTTTCCTCGCTGCAACCTCCCCTCCTAAAAGCTAGAGTCAGACTAGTCAATTAGTCAGCTACAGTTCAGCGATTTTTAATTGAATAGTTATAGCACTTTGTAATGTTTTAGACATTTTAATATATGTTGAAGGATTCCTCCATGTCCCTCAATTTTCATTTTAAAATAATATAACAATATAAACGTGAAAAATACTAAAAACTTATGACCGCCCTCAAATATTTTACATCTCCACTTATTCAATTTATCATCAGCAAATTATGATATATTTTCAAGGATTATAATGAGACCAAAGTAAAAGAAAATAAGGCATAGAAATAGTTAGGCTACATGATACTAAAAATTCGAGAGGCAATAAGGTAGAGAAATACTTTTTCTTTAATAAACTACCTAGGAAAACAAATTTTATAGCATTTATAATATTCTTTTTCTATTTACATTAAGTTGACCTTTTTTTTATTTTTGTTTTCCCATCTTTTTCCACCAAATACCCAAACAAAATTTATAATATCCTTTATTTTCTCTTCCCACCTACCCAAGAATAAAATAGTTAAAATTCTTCTGCTTCCCTTCACTTCCTTTCTCTTCCCTACTTCCTCTTCCATTCCCTTCCCTTCCCTAAAAAAACCAACACCTTAAATAGAGCATTAGTGGATCTGATACCTATTTCCCAGGATTTTGACGCTTGCGAACATTTTATCATCAAAGGTCAGAGTTGCGTGTCTTCCAAAACTTCCTACTGTGTCACATATTTGATGATTCATCTGTGCCTTCGGAATGATGAAAGAAAATCCTTTTTTATTTTATTAATTAGTATAGTAAATAATGGACTTCTAATTCACGTAGCTCTTTGAAATTGTTCAATCATCATATAATTTACTAGACTAGAGTACTAGTTGAAAATTTAAATACACAAACTCTTGGTAGTTTCAGGTTCAATTTAAAAAAATGCAATCCCCAAATTAAGATATGAACTATAACATGTTTATACATTGAATCCAAGCAAAAGATAAAGTGACTAGGCAGCTGATATTGAAGACATACCTCACAAATCCATGGTTGTCCATATCGGCGGCAAGAAACTGTGCAACGGTCATATCCTCACCAAGAACACATTTGGCCATCATCTTATGCCTTCTATCAACCCTAGCCTCGGCAAAATAAAGAAACGCCCTCGCAACCGCCAGCGTCGATACGAGCAACCAAATGGACGCAAACATCCGACCGGGGGCAGTCTTGAAGGCCTGATCGCCATATCCGACCGTAGTCACCGACATAACCGATAGGTACAGAGAATCCAACCAACCAAGGCGCTCAACAAAGTGCATGACACTCATCCCGACGCCGATACAGAGGACTACGACACCCAACGCCAACGCCACTTTCATCCGAATCCTCATCCTGCCCTTCTTGACATCAATCAGAATGGAGCTCAAATCCTTGCCGGTCTTAACAGCCCTAAGGAGGTAGTTCTCCTGCAAATCAAGAACATAGCTGACCATCCCGCTAAGAAGGATGTCGATGAAGCCGAAGCCAACGAGGACGAAGAGGATGGAGAAGACCTTGGTGATGGCGGAATCAGGGGTGATGTCACCGTAGCCGATGGTGCACATGGTGACAATGCAGAAGTACAAGGCGTCGACGATGGGATGGGTCTCGGAGGCAGAGAAGTGGTTGCGGTTGATCCAGTAAATGGCGATGCCGAGAGAGAGGTAGACAAGCAAGAGGGCGATCCCCTGGCGGACGATGGATTGGGAGGTGAATTGGGACTGGACGGCCTTGACCTTGGGGAAGTGGAGCTCGTTGATGGCGGCCATGGCGGGGGCGGTCTTGGAGCGGTGGAGGTGCTTACGGAGAGGAGAGGGACCTGGGTCGAAGGGGGGCCTGGGAGGAGGGAAAGAAGGGGCAGGAGTGGGAGTTAGGGGATCGGAGAAGGAAGGACCGAAGATGAGGCGGTTTTTGAGGGAGGAAGGGGTCATTAGATCGCGAGGGGAGGGAGGGATGATCTCTTCGTCTTCGGGGAGGGGCGGGAGGAGCAGATGCGATCTGTTTGGGTTCTGCATTGGTAGGAGAGGTCCATCTTCCATGATCGATGCTTTTCTTCTTGTTACTGTTTCTAGATATGTCTGCTTTTCTTTCCTTTCCTTTCCTTTCCTTTCCTTTCCCAGGGATCGGATGCCGGATGGGAGGTTAATTTGATTTTGCTTCAAAAATATGAATGAGAGAGAGAGAGATTGGTTACTGGTTTTAATATGAGTTTGAAGTTCAGATCCGAGATAAGTGCCATGGCAAATAGGTGTGGGCATTTTCAATTAATTGCAATTTCATTTAATTGTAAAGTAATTAATTTATATTTCAAGAGGGAATATGGTGAATTAGAGCCCTAGAGGTATTTCATTGGGTGATTAGCCCCCTTAAATATTCTTTTATAACCCTAGCCCCTTTTCAATTTCTATTAGCTCCTGCACCCCTACGCCCCTAATCCTCTTCAATCTCATTGTCTCCTTATCGATCCATGGCGGTTCACAATCTCCATCTTTCTCAACCTTTGGTGCTCGCCCTCGCATCTTCGTTCGGACCAGCGATTTTCGGAAACGAACCGGAAACGCCAGCTCAATTGCTGGAGGCTCGGATCTGGGGGTGAGGGGCTCGGATCTGGCCGGATTTGGGGTGCAACGGATGGTGGGGGCCGGACCTGGGCTAGTGGTGGCCGGAGGGTTCGGATCTAGGAAGATCTGCGAGGGCGGGGGTTCGGATCTGGTGGGAGGAGGCGACGCTGGGCGCGGTGCTGCTGGCGGTCGGCGAGACAGAGAATTCGCAAAGGCACTCCGCGTTGTTTTGCACCGTCGTCTTCATCACCCTGCTGCCGGAGATACAGTACTCCTGTTGCCGCCGCCATCTCTGCAATTTTCCAACGGGGAAGAAAGGGTTGCCTTGTAATTTCTAATAAATCACGAAACCGGTCCGTAATTTTTAAAAATTACAGATTGGCCCTATATTTTATATAACTACAGAATGCGGCCTAAAACTTTCAGGGATGCATATTTTGCCCCTGTGAAGTATTCACATATCCTGAAGATGATATGTAACCCCCGAAGTGGTTGGCCCTATATTTTATTGATTTCGCATTATATTACTTACATTGATGCATTTTTTTTAGTTGATGACATGTTATAATAGGTGTTTTTACGTATACAACCAATATTAATGTCGTAGTTTCAAAGACTTTGCATTTTTATATGTGCAATAAGGCGACAATATTTTGATTCCACGTTTTAAGCTCTTATGTCATCAATTATATAAAATTGTCACCATAAATAATTGTGATTAATGAAGCGTAATAACAAATGTCATCCATGAATAAAAATTTAATGAATATGTCACCACAAGTGATTGCATCAATTAATGAAGTGTAATCACAAACGTGTCATCAGTGAATGAAAGTATAATCGATGAAAATAAATCGATATACAATTGATTAAATTAAAAACATGTGGCATCAATCGATTTGATTAAAAAAAATGGCATCAAATAATTACATTATAAAAATGACATCAAAACACCATTTTGAAAAAGTTGTATCACATTAAAGAAAAAAATGTCATCAAAATACTACTTTGAAAAACATATCATCAAAATACTAATTTGCAAAAATTTCATCAAAAAAATGGCATCACGGTAAAAAAATATCATCAAAAAATTGACATAAAAAAAAGTGGCATCAGTCGTTAACAGTAAAAAAAATGGCATCAATGATCAACGTGACATTACAGTAAACAAAAAATGTCATCAACGTTTAAAAAAAATAGCATTAAAAAGTTTCATCCAATCATTTCATTAGAAAAGTGGCATCAAAGTGAAAATAAAATATAGTAAAATTTTGATATCAAAACGGTAAAATATGACATCACTAAAAAAAATGGCATCAAAATGGGTTGGTCAACGTTGATCGGTCAACGGTTAACCGTCAACCGTTAACCGGTCAATGGTCAAACGGTTGACCATTGACCAACCCACCCTATTGGGAAGAGACCGATCTAGGGCAAAACTAATTAAATTGATTTAGGGGCTAAGTACCTAATTGAATATTCAAAAAAAGTCCATCTACCAATATCACCCAAATTTCAATAACTTTTTGAATTGTATCGAACAATTAATTCCAATCCAATTCATTATTTAAGTGCCATGGCAAATAGGAGTAATTGTTAATCTCCCAATTAGCAAACTGAATGTGACCCCAAAGCCAAAGAAGCCTCTGTTTGTCTCTAACTTCATCGCCTCCTTCGACTCCCTCCACATGGCTCCTCCTCCAACGGCTCCGCCAATCTCTTTATCTACGCTTGGGCGACCTCTCCTCCATAGACTGCAACCTCTACTTTGGTCAGATCAAGATTTAGATCGCCCGACAACCTCTTCTTCGACGGCTGCTACGTCTGCTACGACTCCCCCTCCTCCTCCTCCGAGTTCCTCAGCTCTCTAGATCCAAATGTTTGTGGGTCCACCGGATAAACGGCAATCGCACCATTTTCAAGTAAGTTACAGTTGAATTGATCGAGAATTTGAGATTAGGTGTTGTCAACAACACTGGATTTGAAGACGAGCGCGCGCCATCGGCAAATTATACAAGAAATTCGACGGAACTGAAGATCAAAAGGTGGAGTCTTACCTTTGCGGGAGACGACGAAGACGAGGAAGGAGTAGGATTGAGGGAAGAGGTAGTGGGAGGCGAGGAGATGGGCCATGGAGGAGTAGCAGGGGAGGGTGAGGCGGAAGGTGGGCTGAGAGGTAGTACCAATCCCTCCGTTCCATAATACATGGGCTTTTCCTTTTTGACACGTTTTGTAATAAGCGAAAAACTCAATGAAATATTATTTTTTTAATCATGTTTTTTATATCAATTTATACTTATTACTAATAAGTATCAAATTATATAATAAATTTAATTAAAAAAAATCATATTTCATATAGTTTTTCACTCCTTAAAAAGCGTGTCGAAAACTAAAAACCCATGTATTTTGGAACGGAGGGAATATTGTTTTAAATTGAAAAAATAAAAACAAATCAATAAACTGTTTTAATTTTAAAATCCACCCCTTATATCAGTGTTCTAAAAATCGCGCCTGGGCGACACCTAGGCGCTAGGCGGGACGGGACCAAGGAATTTTTAAGCCTAGGCGGACCTCTAGGCGAAAATTCTTCCAAGAACCGCCTAGTCCCGCCTGGGCCCGCCTAGGCACCGCCTAGTCCAACGATTATTCAATTTGAGCTTCTAAGCATATGATTAGTTGACTTAGGGTTTTTTTATCCCCCATGTCGGGATACATTTGCTTTTCAGTCGAACTTATAGTTTTGGATTTTAGGAGGTTTAGAGTTGTTAGTCAGACATGTAATTTTGCGTTTATTTACTTTAGTGTTAGTTAACTACTACAAATTTGGGTTTATGAGTGATATTATGGATTGTTATTACATTATATGAATTATTGACAAGTGTTATTCGTCAAAATATAAGGAAATAATCAAGTTTGTTCTAAGTCCGCCTAGGCGCCGCCTAGTCACCCGCCTAGCCGCCTAGGCGCTAGGCGGCCACCCACCGCCTAGCGGCCGCCTACCGCCTTTTAGAAAATTGCCTTATATATATATATAGGGGTGCGCTCCAGTGAAAACTAAAATTGTGGTAGAAACCCGTGAGGACCGACTTTTTAGCTCGGTTCACTAGCTTTATAGCCCGGTTATGAATAGAACCGACCTATAAAGTCACAAATTTTAGCCCAGTTCTCAATAAAATCGAGCTATAAAGTCACTATATAATTTTAAAACATTAGCTTTTTAGAACGATTTTTCGGTTTGACCGAACTATAAAGTCATGTGTTATTTTAAAATTCGAGTTTTTAGCACGGTTTTTAGGTTAAACCGAGTTGTAAAGTCACCGTGTGATTGAGGTTTTTAGCACGGGTTTCAAAAAAACCGAGATATAAAGTAGTCCTCACGGGTTTTTACCACAATTTAAGGTTTTCACCGGAGTCAATCCCTATATATATATATAACTTTAATTTAGAAGACTTTGCTTAGGTGACAATATTAGATGAGTTTTAGGAATATTGACCAATTATGTTTTTTTCCTTGATGTTTTTATTTCTCCTTTTCTCTTTTTTTCCATTAATTTTTTTAATCCTACATTCTCTTTTATTCTTAACATATTTACTAACAATATTATTATAACCTTAATTTAGAAGACTTTGCTTACGTGTCAATATTAGAGGAGTTTTAGGAATATTGACCAGTTATGTTTTTTCCTTGATTTTTTTATTTCTCCTTTTCTCTTTTTTTCCATTAATTTTTTTAATCCTACATTCTCTTTTATTCTTAACATATTTACTAACAATATAACCTTAATTTAGAAGACTTTGCTTACGTGTCAATATTAGAGGAGTTTTAGGAATATTGACCAATTATGTTTTTTTCCTTGATTTTTTTATTTCTCCTTTTCTCTTTTTTTTCATTAATTTTTTTAATCCTCCATTCTCTTTTATTCTTAACATATTTACTAACAATAGGGCTTAATTCAAAAAATTGAATTCAATCTAATATAACCATTAGGCTTAACTCACATTTATGTACTAACTATTGAGCTTAATTCAAAACATTGAATATATAATTATTAGTTGTGACACAACACATTTAAATGCATGATTCAGATTTCAAAATTTCTAAAATATCTACATTTATGTATTATACTTTAGACGAGATATAAAACTATATGAAAACATTGATATTGTTACTGGGTAATTTAAAATTATTAGTTGTGACACATCACATTTAAGTCCAATCTTCCTCATAATTCAAAACATTGATATTATTACTGGGTGATTTAAAATATCTACATTTATATATTATACTTTAGACGAGATATAAAAAAATTATTTCAAAATTATAAGATACATTTATGGTAAAGTTTTTTTTTATCTTAACTTTTATTAGTATTTTATAATATATTTATATATATTATTAATATTTTAGTTTTATTAAACCGCGCCATGGCGCAGGTATTGTAATTGAGGTCCCTCATTTGTCTTATAGTTTTGCCTAGTCTCACATATGGTTTGAAGGATGTAGGATGGGGCATGTGAATCCATTTTACACATTTTGTTGTTGTCGTTTTGGTTGTTGTTTGATGTAGTTGAGATATAAGTTTGATTAGCCAATCGTGCATGAATCAGCCCAATTTCGGACGAAGATCAAATTTGAGAAATTTTATTGTTGTTGTCGTCCTCATTCGTTTTTTAATGATTAACTCATGAAAATTTGCAAGTCTAATTGAGGAACTTTTTTATTTATCCTACTAATTAGTACACTAAATCAATAAAATTTATATCTATATATATCTACTTAATTCAGAATATTTTGTGCTTACGTGGTGCGCTATCCATCCTTCTCTCTCTTTCGCCCAAACACACTTATTTTCCTTTCAATTTTTTTTTAATTTTCCCAACAAAAACCCTATTTAGTAATTATTGAGCTTAATTCAAAACATATATTTCAATTTTTTGTCCTTTCCATTTTTTTTAATCTTCATCTCTTTAATACTTTTCCTTTTTTTCCCTTTATTTTTTACTTATTTACTAACTATATCTATATATCTACTTAATTCAGAATACTTTGTACTTACGAGGTGCGCTCTCTACCCTTCTCTCCCTTCCGTCCAATCACGGTTTTTTTCCCTTTCATTTTTTTTTTCTTTTTCCCAATCAAAATCCTATTTGCTAACTATCTAACTATCTATATATTTATATATCTATATATCTATATATCTATATATCAACTTAATTCAGAATATTTTGTGCCTACGTGGGGCGCTCTCCACCCTTCTCTCCCTAATGCCCAAACACGTTTTTTCATTTTTTTTTCCGTCAAATTTTTTTTCATTTTCCCAACCAAAGCTCTATTTACTAACTATTGAGATTAATTCAAAGCATTAAATTCAATATCTACTTAATTCAGAATATTTCGTGCTTACGTGGCGCGCTCTCCACCTATCCGCCCAATCACGTTTTTTTTTTTTTTTTCCTTTCAACTTTTTTTTCATTTTTCCCAACAAAACCCTATTTCCTAACTATTGAGATTAATTCAAAACATTAACCCAAGACGTTGATATCAATGCCGCTGAATCCAATCCTAATCCGTAGTAAAATTCAATTACCCATCTTCTTGATTTTTTGTTACTTTAACACTTTATCTAGGATTCCAGCTTCTGGTTCTTGATTTCCCTCTTAGGAATTGTGGTTTATGTTTTGTGAGTAATTTTGATTCTTTGAAAAAGTTTATCCATCATGAAAATAATTGAGCCTGCATTATAAAACTAGAAGCAACCTCTTTGTAAAAGAATGAGTCACGTGTCCTTCTTTTAGCAAAATTAAAAACAAAAAAATTTCAACCCTCTCTCCCTCACGTTTTCCCTGCAAGGCTGCAACTCCTCCCAAATTCATGATGAAGAAGAACAACGCTAATCTCCCTCTTCACCTTAACTTCTCCCCCTGAGTTCTACAAAACCTAATCCTCGAAGAATTCATCGTATTCTTCCGATTCCCACCACCTTAAAAGTCAGATCTGGCCCCTCTTAAACTAATTGATTTATTTCGTCTCCACGGCAAGCACCATCGATGCTACCGGTTGTCTTCCGATTGATTCACTCCTACTCCGATCGAGTGCATCCAGTCAAGATCCACCTGACGACGCACCTATCGACCATAACCGCGTGCATCGTTTTTTCCCAGAGATGATGTTTTTTGGCATCGGATACCAAGTGCAGTCCACTCTCAGGAGATTAGGGCTTTTATGTCCCTAAATTAGCGCACGCTGAGGCTCCATTTCGTCAATTTTACTGGTTTGATTTGATATCTTGCTTGAATTGATTACTGATTTCCCTACTCTCCCTCTTTCTTGCTCTTGATTTTTTCTCTGTCCTCTATTATCATGTTCGGGGGTCCATTCTTCCTCCTACTTCTATGAAAGCTCTTCGATTAGCCTTTCTTTTTCCGCTTATTTAAGGTAATTAATTTGTTAGTCTTTCACTGAACATCAATGCTGGTGGGGAGAACAAGGGGTAGACGACTAACGCCGACGCCAACAGTGAAATAGATGACGATATTGAAGACGTTGCAGAAAAGGTCGAGAGTTAGCGGGGATGCCCCTCAATCTTCCAAGGTACGATATTCGATTCCTTTTCTTTGTCGGTATTGCACTCATAGGTTTCAATTTTATTAGCACGTGTACTGGCTTTGAATTGTTCTGTTGTAATCAATTAGTTGTTCGGGGTATGATGGCAGTTATTATGAGAGTTTGGGGTTGAGAGATTTTGAATTAAGTTTCATTGATAGGTTGAGTTTAAGAGATGCAATGATAGTAAGAGAATACCCTATTAGCATGTGTATTCAATTTGAATTGTTCTTTTGGTATGTGTTTTGAATTGTTGTTGTGCCATCGGTTCATGATTGTGTGGCAACTATGCCTTGGATAGAAGCTTGCATCTCAGCAAAGAAGCCATGTTGTATTTTGAGGACAAACGACACTTGTCTTGAACTTGGTCTACATGGTTTGGATTACTGTTTTAAAATCTTCCTTACGACCAAAATTAGTTTGGAATCTAAGCTTAAAAGTTATCACTCATCACATTTGTCCATTGCATAGGGTTCTCAAAGGTGAGCGTATTTTCCGGCCGGTAATAATCAGTTGCACACCTGGTTTAGGGGAGTACTATAGGGTCAAGGAAATGTTATAGAACATAGAATTGTGTGATCTTTTTTCGGGATTAATGTTTCTTCATGCCATTGACAAATTGTTTATTTTAACAAATAGTAACTACAGGGGACATGAACGTTTCATCTCAATATCTCATAGTTCAGTGGATGAACTAAGATTTCGTTTATACCATGGAATATCTCATAGATTCTGTGCTTAATTTATTCAGTTTATATGGTGGAATGCTTGCCTAGCAGTTTCTTTGAGTTATGGCCTCTCATGAGCATGTGCTGAATTGATGGATAGTTAATAACTACTCCATATCACATATGATCAGTAATTTATATTACTGTTGAAAACCACGTATTTAAAAGATTAGCTTTTAAAGTGACAAGTTATTTGTATATGAATTAGAATAAATTTGTAAGTTGTATATGGAAAGCTCATATCCATGTATGATTTTGTATAGACATTTCCCGTATCTGTGTTTGACCTCATATAAAAGTTTGCCTAAGTAATGTGATCCGATCTTCTGATTTCACATACCAATGAGTTTATGAGTGATTGTATCACACTGAATTCCTACCTTGCCTCTACATAATTGAAAGAGAAACAGGAAGAAAAGAAAGAAATCATGAAAAAAAAGTTACCCCGCCTGTTTTGGATTTTAGGGTAGTGATTAGTGAGTGAGAAGTGACCATTTATTAGCGGATTTTCTATATATCCTATGTCATTGGGGCATAGAATAAGAAGCCTAATTAGGAATGATTTCCCTTAGTTTAATTATTTTAGCCTTTTTTAAAATTAGTTTTTTAGGGTCGATGCTTTATTTGGCAGAGAATCTTTCCCAATTAGGTTTCTTATCCTATGCCCATAGAAAGATCGATTTATTAGAGGCTCAACTTTGGCATCTGAATCACACAACATACAATATAGTGAAGGATAATTTTTTGTTGGAGGTTTGGATGCAAATTTGTTCTTGCATCTATTATTGCAAGGTGGAATTCATCACAAAGGTACCTCCTTTACAAAGGCCACTTTAAAAAAAATCAAGAAAAAATGGGCAAATAAGTAAATACATTTTTTCTTCTATTTTCTCACTCTGTTCAGTTTCCTTGCAAACCTCAATTTGTTTTTCATATATATGAGGTCTAAGGTAACTTATCCCAAACCAAGCATTCAACACAATTTGTTAATTTGTTTGCTTGTTTTTTTCTTCTTCAGCGCCACCTACACTCAGGTGTAAGGGATGGTCTCTTCTGTAATCCTTGCAGTAATCATAGATCGTGTACCTTCTTTGAACCCATCTCATTGAACTGCTGCTTGGTAAGGCCGCCAGAGCTGGATGGGGAGAATGGATGAGGCTCGTGGTTGCCTTTGAATCTTTGCAAAATAACTACTCCGTATCACATATGACCAATAATTTATAGTACAGTTGAAAACCACATATTTGAAAGATTAGCTTTTAAAGTGACAAGTTATTTGTATATAAATTAGAATAAATTTGTAAGTTGTATATGGAAAGCTCATATCCATGTGTGAAATTGTTAAAGTAGACTTGTCAGTTTCCTCAAGCTATTTGTAACCAAATTCTTGTCATTTTTTGAATAAATTTGTAAGTTGTATGAGGAAGGATAGTACTGTATTGTTTAAACATATATGTAATAAATCAATGGATATATATTATCACTAATTTTTTCAACGGGAAAGTTTTGACTTTTTCTTGAATTTGTCAATTTTATTGGTATTTCATAGCCATACTAAGAAAATAACTAGGGCAATAATTAAAATAATAACACACTTTATAAAGATTTGCAGAAAATTTCACAACATTGTTATGAAATAAAACTCGGTCGTAAAAAAAAGGGAAATAAAAAATATTATTAATTGAATGTGATATAGTGTCATTAGACTCCGATAGATAAAAATATGGCCTCAAAACGGTTCATAACACACAATATTCGTATTGTTCGGTTCATTGATAGAATAGCCATGAGAACAAGTATTAAGTATCGATTATCTAGATACAAGAATTCACCATGACAACCAAGGATTTCGAAGAACGACAAGGTGACGAGTATGAGCAAAACAATGTGTTAGTTGAAAATCGACGTCCATTAAAAAATATATTGAAAAAACCCGAATATGGTTCGAGAAAATGACTAGTATACCTTTATTTTAAAATAATTAATTGTAAAATGGAGCAGTTTTTCAATTTCAATTATTTTTTACCACCCCTAATGACGAAAATTTAACTCGAGATAAATGGGGAGTTGGGACTTCTAGACTTATAAATTGTTCCTCTTCTTTTACTTCTTTTGTTTTTTTACTACAACATAAAAATTTAGGTGGCGTGAAACTTTCAAAGGTGTTATCCATCCTACACTAAAGTTATTAAGATAAAAATTTTACTCGTAATCCCCTCTTCGGAGGTCGGTTCATGCCCTGATGATGGGCTACTGTAGTTCCTCCCCGGTCCATCTGTTTCGATGTTTGGGGCTGCTCTCCGGGAGCCACAAATCCGCCTCTCGGCCTGAATGATCTTGGCTTCGGCCATTGCTACCTCCAGCGTGCTTGCTCCTTGCTCCAATCCCGCTGCTAGGAGTGCGTTGGTCCACACTCGATCCCGCCTGTGTTGTCCTTCGGCCGGGTCGGTCGTTGGCCTTGGCTTAGCAAGTCATTTACCCGTTTGTTCATTCGATTTGGGGCTTTTGATTTCGTTCCCTAATCGAATTACTTCTGTAGATCGGCTTCTTCGTTCTCTTTCGAAGCTCTGATCTCTATCTCGACCCCGATTACGTTGGTGTCGCTGCCGCTAACTGGTTCCCCTTCGTCATTCGCCTGCTCGATTCGATTTGCACCTCTAAACCATCTGATGTTCCCTTTTCGTCCGGCCTGTGCCTTGCTGATACTGGCCTTGGCAGCGCCGGCAGGTTCTGTGTGTCATTGCCTCATGCGGTGGCGCCCCCGGCGTGTCAACCTCATTCCTTCGATGTCTACTCTGCCGTGGGATCTGCTGCATCGCGTTTGATAGGGTTTCCCCCTTGGCTGCGAATGTGTGTTTTGTGTGCAGTCTCTTGGGCCGAGTCAGCCCGGTTTCCTTGTGCTTTGGGCCCAAGGCTTTTTCCTTGGTCCCAAAGCTGGCCCGTAATAAGGTAAATCTGGAAAAAAGTTAATAAAATAAAATAAATAGAATATAAAATCTTTGATTTATATATAAATAATAAAAATCGTCAGTTTTTATTTATATATAAATAAAACTATAAAAATCGTCCGAAAGGGCTTATTTAAAATCCCGCAAGGGCTTGAAACACTGCTCGAAAGAGCTTGGATTAAATCCCGTTTGGGCTTGACCGGTCCGTTGTGACCGGTCCTTCGCGGTTTCCTTTTCTCGGGTGGCGTGCGTCTCTGCTTTCCTGCGGTTGGGGGTTCTTCTTCTCTTTCGAAGCTCCGATCTCTATCTCGACCTCGATTATGTTGGTGCTGCTGCCGCCAACTGGTTCCCCTTCGTCGTTCTCTTGCTCGATTCGATCCGCGCCTCTGAACCATCTAATGTTCCCTTTTCGTCCGGCATGTGCCAAGCTGATACTGGCCTTGGCGGAGCCGGCCGGTTTTGTGCGTCATTGGCTCGTGCGGTGGCGCCCCCGGCGTGTCGACTTCATTCCTCTGATGTCTCCTCTACCGTGGGATCTGCTGCGTCGCGGCTGGTAGGGTCTCCCCCTTTTCTACGACTGTGTGTTTTGTGTGCAGTCACCTGGGCCGAGTCAGCCCGGTTTCCTTGTGCTTTGGGCTCAAGGCTTTTGCTTTGGTCCCAAAGTTGGCCCGTAATAAGGTAAATCTGGAAAAAAATTAATAAAATGAAATAAATAGAATATAAAATCTTTTATTTATATAAAAATAATAAAAATCATTGGTTTTTATTTATATATAAATAAAACTATGAAAATCGTCCGAAAGGGATTATTTAAAATCCCGCAAGGGCTTGAAACACTGCTCGAAAGAGCTTGGATTAAATCTAGTTTGGGCTTGACCGGTCCGTTGTGACCGGTCCTTCGCGGTTTGCTTTGCTCGGGGGGCAAGCGTCTCTGCTTTGCTGCGGCTGGGGGTTCTTCTTCTATGTTAGGGTTCTGGCAGTCGGAGTCGGGTTTTGGCTGGGATCGAGGTAGTGTACAGGGCGACTCTGTGTACGGGAAGGAACTTCCTGGAGGTTCGTCTTCACTACCCAACGGGATTCTTGATGTATCGTCGGCCAGCGGTGTTGTTTTAGGATGGTGCTTGGCTTTCGTCCGCTAAGTCCCCTTCGTGTTAGATTTAGTTTTCCTTGGCTCGTTTTCTTGTAGGGTGCGTTTTCACTTGTTGTATTGCTCCGCTTTTTGTTTTCATTTTCGTTTTCGTTTGTATGTATTGACGGGTTTCCGTCTGCCGACTTGTCGGCCATCGAGATTCAGGTATATCTAATCTCAAATTATTTCCTAATCAAAAAAAAATTTAATCCAAAAGAAACTTATGAAATACGCTTAATCAAAAAACTCGGCACTCCCCATCAACAACGCCAAGAGTTTGGTGCGTGCAGAATATCGTGTGTTCTACACCCCAAATCTGAATTATATACCTTCAACTAATAACTAGTATTAACAACAAGTACATGTCCATCCCACAAAGAGTACATGCGACTTTGGTCAAACGTATTAAGAAAGCGAGAAATTCGTAATGAGAGTGAAAGTAATTATGAGTAGAAATAAAGTAAACGATGTAATGATTGCAAATTAAATAATAAGAAAGAGGATATATTTTCACTTATATTCGCAACATTGGTAGTTCCATGATCATCGGGTTGGTTGGTTATGCTTGGATATCTTAGTGTCGGTTTGTGCAAAGAATTGAATAGCTTCTTGATTCGATCACTATGAATTCCCTAAACTCTTGCATGGGGTTTGACAAGCAATAAGTCCCTAATCACATAAGCACATAATTCATGTAATTCTTACATATTTAACGTGTCACCTAGTTGTCAACCTAACTATCACATCCACTAAGAATAACACTAAACCATATGTTATATATTACTCTTTCATATTCATGAATTCCAACATGTTCATCAAGATATGTTTGCTTATATATTGTGATGTACGTCTAATTTGTCATGTTTTATACTTACTTTTAAAAGCAATAAGTCCCTAGGGTGTGAATTGTTTCGCGAGAGTAATTGTGCCTTTTGTAGCAACCACAAGCAAGTGATTCTGTGAGGATGATCTTGATTGTGTAGGGTAATGACAGTTTGGGCGACCATTCTACCTAGATGTAAGGGATTGTCATCTCTGCGAAGAGTTTCAATCCATATAAACCAAAGTCGGATTAATCCAAATAATTAGAATAACTATAAAGAGAGTCAAGGATCAATAAACCAACCATTGTTGAGAATTCGTAGGTGAAACTACTTCATCCCTATTGTTATCAATCAATCACCATTGCTACTTTTACTTTATTTGGTTACTTTTATCATCTCAACTACCTTCAATTTCATTAGTTTGATGGCAATTTGAGTAGACATGAAAGGTATTCTCTCTGTGGGTTCGACCCCTTACTTATCCACTACGCTAGTTTACTAGTTAGTTGTTAGTTTGGGAATTATTATTTTTGGCGAGGTGAAACACACGACATTTCATCCCACCAACGCAACCTTCCCAAACAAGTAAAATTTCTTTCTAATAACCAACCTTGTTTGGAGTGTGGGTCTGTGAGGCACAACACTACTGCGTGCCCACATGTCGACCAAGTGCAACTTGCGAAAACCCACGAAGAGGCGCACTATGTAGGGGGGAACTATTCAGGGCAACACCAGCAACAAAGCTGGGGCTATTATTGCCAACCCCATCATCAAAGAGATCCCCTGCCCTACAGAGCTCCTGGTCATCCTTACAGAGAAGGTAAGAAAGGTGCCCTACCCATCATCCTCGACGAGATGCAACAGAACCACGCAGAATTCAAACAAGCAAATAACTCCATCCATACTCAACTACATGGCATCAACTCGCGAATGGGAGAGATCAACGTTTGGAGGAACAACATCGAGATCTAGACTGAGCAACTGGCTACATCAGTCCCCAAACCATCAGGATCGCTCCCTGGATCTTCTGAACCGAACCCAAAAGATAAATCTGCAGGTCAAGTGGTTGCTGTGAACCTAAGGAGTGGGCATCAGTTGCAAACTCCCGAACAAATGACGAAGGAGGAAGCTGCTGACCCAGTCGACGTCGAGTCACCTCTCCACGTCGAGTCACCCCTTCGACAAAACCAGTAACCTCCTACAACTTCACTCGACGTCGAGTTTACACCAGTCGACGTCGAGTCAACTCACCCGACACCAGCAGCACCACCGAAGAAGAAAATGCTACCATTCCCGAAGAAATCTTTGAAGGGCCCAGTGTAGACAAATTGTCAATGTTTTGTGAAGATGCTTTAAGGACTCAACGTCACCATTCCCTTCACAAAAGTTCTTCATGAAATGCTTTCATATGTAAAGTTCCTCAAAGAAATCCTGAGCAAGAAACAGTTGATGGCTGAGATCGCAGAGGAATGCAGCAAGATGGAGCTACCAGAGAAAAAACCAGATCTAGGTAAGTTTGTTATCACTATTGGATTTCGTCAACATAAATTCAATGCCTTGTGTGACTTAGGATCTAGCGCCAGCATCATGTCATTATCCATCTGGTCCAAAGTCAATATAGGAGCCTTAGAGCCTGTGGATGCCCGACTTTACATGGCAAACAACACTGTGGTCATCCTAACAGGCATGGTAGACGATGTACCAGTACAGGTAGGTAAGTTCTTTGTCCCTGCTGATTTTCTAGTAATTGATATGGCAGAGGACCCTGCTTGTCCCATTATTCTATGTAGGCCCTTCCTAGCGACTGTCGATGCCAACATAAGCGTAAGAAAATGAATGCTCACATTCACCATCATCGACGAGGTAATTGAGTATTCCTTTAATAAAACAGAAAGGCACAATGGTCATATGGAGGTAAAATCTATTACAGGAGGGTACATCACTTACGGGGAGCCTAAGGTAAGAACAATGACCCCCCAAGAGTTGAAGAAGAGGGCTATGGAAGCCTAAGTGGAGGAAATCATAGTGATCTTGAATGAGGAGACAAAAAGTCCAGTCGATGTCAACCAGGGTAAGACGACATCGACTAACAATTTTTCAGATTCTGTGCCAGGTTTTAAGTATGGGGTCGACTTCGAGATAACTCACTCAACGTCGAGTGATCCACTCGACATCGACCTAAATATCAAGCCTCCGTCAACTGAGCAACCAAGAAAAGTAGAAAACTACTCGACGTCAAGTCAAGTTACTCGATGTCGAGTGACCGATGTCGAGTCGACCTCTCCAGCACCAACATCACCAACTTCAGAAGCCAACAGTGACTCGATGTAGAGTAGTTCTACTCGATGTAGAGTAGATCCGCAAAGGTTAGCCGAGGTTTGAACCTTTCTTCCCCTGTTTCAATTAAAGATCTATCTATACATGGAAGGGGTTTGCCTTGGTATGTCAGATTATGCAGGGTTTCCTATGATGACTCGAAGGAATACAAAGTAGGAGACAAGGTGTATGTCTCCAAATCAAAGAATCATTGGTTTCCCAACAAATTCAACCATAAGAAGATGGGACCTTTAACAGTGCATAAGATCCATTCTAGAGGACTACAACCCATGGACAATAATGGAGTCTTATTCGAGGCCCAAGCCACGTGGGCCATGTAGATGCCACCTTGAGCGACAAAGAAGACGTCGGCCTAGCGACTATAAAATCTAGAGCTTGTATTAGACATTTAATATTTTAAACTTGGTTTTGAACATTTGCTTTTTGTTTAATTATTTTCCTGGAAAAAAAATAATTTTGCAGGTACAAGAATTTGCAAAAAAGGACTCAACATCGAATAGACTACTCGATGACGACCACACATATCGAGTAAATAAGAGCATGTGGTCGACGTGAAACCACCCTGAGGCTTCAAGACACTCGATGTCGAGTGAGTCTAGTCAACGTCGAACTGACCCACTCAACATCAACTAACCCTACAGCGTTCTTCAGTACTTCATTCGAGGATTTGCACGTCTGTTTAATATGTTTCGCTCTTTACCCTTGTTTTTATACAGTGAGGACACTGTAATATCTAAGTATGGGGTAGGGGAAAGACGTACTTTGTGCATGTTTTATCATATTTCTTGAATTGTTCATACATGGTTAGTTTGGATTTCATATTTATTTATGTGTTTATAAGATTTTTATCCAATGTTTATTTTATCGCCCCCATTCAAAATTTTTGATTAGTGTCATGGAAGCTTATATTGAACTCGATAATGCAAAGTTGTATTCATTAGAGATATAGTATGAAATTGCCAAATAAATGGAAGTCACAATGAAGTGCATTATTTCTTGAAAACCATGAAAGGAGGAAAACTTTTAAGTTGCTTTTGACATATGCATGATAAGAGGACGGATGACTTTATTTTCCATACATTCTTACCATATCTTAGCCTTACCTATGCTTATGCATGACAAAGCCATGTTATGCCCTATTTCATATTTGCTCCACATGATCTATATATTGCCTATTTCTTTACCTTATTACCCATCCCGGTAGTATGTTCAAAAATAAATGTCATATTATGGAGATTATTATATGGTCGTTGTGTTGTATCATTATTTTGGAGTTTGGCAGGAGAATCATATTATGAAAAATTTAATGAGCGAAAGAAAATCTGGTCACCTCAGGAGATAAAGGTAGATCGACCTTGCCTGCGTTGAGATGTTAGTTCTGCGGGATGGGACACCAAGGTGAGGAGTCCGAAGCACTAAGTATCTAGGGTCATTCATGACACCCATGTTTGTGACTCGCGAGAAGGCAGTGCTGAGGTTAGAGAGGTAAAAGCATATAAGTGAAAAAAGCAAAGAGTAAATTATGAGATGATGAGTGATGTGGAATATCATATGAACAGGGAAAGTGCATCAAAGCAAGAAAGCAAGTTTGAAAAGTTCTCCCCGGATTTTTGCACCACATTTCCCAAATATAGCCCACCACTATGCCTTTTACCCTTTCTTCACCATGGGATAAAAGTCCTCTTGATTATCAAATGCTTTGTCACATTTGAAATTGTTTTTTGCATAACCCTTCCTTTTGTGTGTAGATTTTGCTTTTATTCACATGCATGGATTTGGTGACATTAGTACCATTTCGAGGATGGTAATTGATTGCAGGGTTATATGAGAATGGATCTAAGATGTTGAGAGTTTTCATTTCTTCCCCTATAGGACCATTAAAAGTATTGCTTGAGGACAAGCAAGCTTAAGTATGAGGTGTTTAACGTGCGCTTAATTTGTCATGTTTTCTACTAACTTTTACACCGGTTTCTGTACATATTTTATATTTATGGGTTTGATTTATACAGAATATCTGTAGTTTATGTTTATTTGCCAATTATGGAGATCTACACTAGTTTTTGTTTAATATTGCAAAAATCGAGACATTTTCGGGACGATTGAGAGGGACGATTGAGAGAGACGGAATTCAAGCTGGAAAACCATTAGACGTCTACTGTAGAGTCACTAGACGTCCACCATGTGACTCGACATCGAGTAAAAGTTGGACCCTGCACATCAAGCAGAAGCAAGGAAGACACATCACTCGACATTTGAAGTCGACGTCGAGTAACCTACTCGATGTCGAGTATGCCTAGAGTCGTGATCGAGTGAAGAAGACGTAATCGAGTGAAGCTGAGCCGAGACACCACACATGTACTTGATGTCAACCACTTTACTCGATGTCGAGTAGCCCATAGAGCTGAATTCGAGTCGAGATCGAGATCTAGTAAGAATCTGAGTGAGAGATTTATTCCACATGAAGCAAAGGAGATTCTGTCATATTGGAAGATGTTTATCCACTTTAGTTAATTCCCTAAATAACAAGGGGGAATTTAATTATTTCCATTTAGTTATTTATCAAAGTTTTATCTTAGGAAATAGATAGATAGGTTTAGATATAAGATAGAGTTGTTCTTTCCTAGATTAGCTAGGGTTGAACACTATAAATAAGACCCTAGTGGCTGAGTTTTTAGGCATTCCATTCCACAAGCAATTGTGCACCCATAGATTAGAGATAGAGAGAGTTGGTCAATTGAAGTTGTAGGAGTGAGAGCAATTTGGCTTCGAACGGTTGTAAGCTTTCGTTTATTTTAATAAAAGTAGTTTCTTTTATGTTATTGATGTTTGTTATGATGAGAAGCGAGTAGTCACCATACTTCTAGGGTCGGGGTGAGCCCAACGGTAGCCATGTAGGGTTATTCATCAAAGGTACAATCTTTATTGCGATTTCATCTTCTATCCAAATTTGTGATTCTTCAATGACAGTAGTAGGTGATCCTTATTTGTATTATTGAAGCGAAAGTGATCTTAATATGAATATGTATTAATCATTAAAAAGGGTTAGTAACAATTTGGGTTTATGTGAAAGCCTCTATATTCTTAATTGTTAACGACGAAAGTTATTTGATGAAAAGGCATGATCTTCTATACCTTTGCATGATTCTTACATGGTTATTGTTGTGGCATTGAAACCCGATCTTAGAAGTCTTTTATCTTATTGAATTAAATTACCCCAAACATGTGTTTATTTCTGTTCCTCTTCTTCGCATCCATCCTATATTCTTCGGACATCTTTTCCGACTTTATTTTATTGCAAGTTACGATTTTTCTGCACAAACACACTCGACATCGACTACTGTTGGTCGGCATCGAGTTAACCTAGTCGACATCGAGTACTTCTACTCGACGTCAAGTTTTTTTTGTCTTTTGTTGTGTAGCTTTACAAGTGAGATCGACTAAGAAGTCGACATCGAGTACTTCTACTCGACATCCAGTGATCTTCTGAAGTCGACAACAGGGCTATTTTGGAACTATAAAGGCGAGTGCTGACACGCTACCTCGTGGATACGATCCTGATTACCTTCCACTACAACGGGAGGAAGTCTTGTAATTTTATTTGCGCGGTTCAGGGATTGGTCTGCATCTAGTTTAAAATTATTTAATCAATTCTTCCTCCTAACATATCGGATTAAAGCCAACAATAGCGGATTTAGCTATAATCTCTTAGCATGTTGATTATCTATCTTAGTGGTCAATTAAGACAAGTAAGAAACTTAACATATAAGAACAAGATTAATAAATAACCAAATATGCATAAACCATAACTATAACATAGTATTTAAACAACCCTCACATGTGTCTAACCAATGCGTAAAATATAAGAAAAACTATAAAGGTTTAGCGAAGCATGGCTAACCGAAATAGCGGAAAATAGAAAAGTATAGAAACATGAGATGTAATTGATGTGTGTGTGTTGTCTGTGTGTCTCTATTGTGGTTAAGGAGAGCTGTATTTATAGGCATATGAGGGGTAGAAATTGTAGATCTTAGGGTAGCAGAAAATCCCAATGGGCCAGATTCGGCCACGCGTAGAATCTCTGGAAATAGCTATCAGCGGGCGCCGATCCACTGTGGCTCCTCGGTTTCAACTGGTCATTGCAATCGGTGGACGTCGTTCTCTTGCAGTATGATATCTCTTCTCTTCTTTTTTTCTTCTTCTCTTGCTCGTTTCTTCTTCCGTCTTCTTCCTTGATCCTTCCTTATGCTTCTTAAGCTCCTTTTCTTAGCTTTCCTCTGTCTCATTTATCTTGATCCTTAAGAATCCGCATAAATAGGGATAAAACGCATAGATTCCTAACTTTGCAACTTTCAAGGCAATGAACGTACTTTATGACAAAAACCTAAATAAATGTAGCCTATATGACTTAAGAATGACCTAAATTACCTATAAAAAGCATGCATTATCAGGGTTGTTTTATTGATGTCTTGTGGATTTGCTTGATGCCCAATTTAAAGAGGATGGAGGGCTTTATGGCTGCAGAAATCAGTGGGAGATAAGGGTGATGAGGCCTTCGCTTTTTGCCCAAAAAAGGAAAGAACAACAGGATGAAGGTGGTGTGTGTTTGTGTGGGTGTTTAGCCAATTTGGATAGGGGATGGTGGGGTGTGTTGTTATTGTTGTGGGCTGCTTGTGCTGAGAGTAAGGGGAAAGAGAAATCAGATTTTGTGTGTGAGAGAGGGAAATTGAAACTCAAATTTCCGAAAATAAACCTCGAAACCCGCTCTCTTGACCTTATCCCGACTCAATTCAAATAAGTTCTTGAATTCAAAATGATATAGGAATCCCAAAAGATATTTCAAGTCTTACAACACGAAAGAGGGATAAAAATCCATTTTGAAATCTAGTTTAAAATGATGTCGGAATTTGCTTCAAAAGAATTAGAATAATTAAATTCTTGAGGGCAAACATTTTCAAAAATTTTCGAATCCTTATAATTGAAACATAATCTAAGTCAACATTAAATCATAATTTAAATCTAAATTAAAAAAATAATACTTTAAAATTCCGAGTCTTTACAAAAGTGTTGATAATGAGAAGAACTAAAACATTTAGTACAAAAAAAATCTAGTACAAACACAAGACACTGCAGGAATTACTGCAACCGGAAACGGTCGCTTGTAATTTCAGAGACATACTTCCCAAACTCGGAGGTTATTATCAGTTGAGATGTATTTACAACCAGTTGTCAGTTAGTATAGTGTGTCATCAAAAAGAATATTAAGAGTATAATGTTATTAATGTAAACACGCTTGAAACTTAAGTTTAATACTCCAGAGTGATGGTACTTTCTAGTTGAACGAGTATTATCGTCACTCTTCCAATCATTTCAAAATAGACCTATTTTCAAGAGAAATAAACAACTGAATATGCAACTGAATAGTTATTGCATGTAAACAACCGAGTAGTTATTGGAAGTAAAACCACATGAAAAATTAATGGAAATTTGGTGGATTGACTTGAAGGGAAAAAGGCAAAAGCGTGAGAAATATCATTTTACTTGGATAAGATACAAGAAGTTGACAACGACTTTTAAACTCAAAATATCAATTTCATCAATATCGAGTCAAATGAATTGGAAGGCACATCAAAAATCACCCAAATAGAATCATCCAAGTATATTTATAATGGTAATGGTTTATACAAAATGGAAAACGTGTTGTATTTTTTCTCGGTAAATCTGAAAGATCAGCGCTTGTTAAAAAAAATTATATATATATAGGGAAGCTTTAAAATGTAAAATATCCTTAACGTGTAAAATTTGCTTAACGTGTAAAATTTAATTTTTTTAATAAATCAACACGCGCTTCACTGGACAGCTCCCCGCGCTTCACATGTAAAGCACCGATCAGGCCAGCATCGGCTTCTCTCGGCCTCCCACACCCACCTCGAGCCACCTCCGGCCACCAGCCCCTAGCCGCGCTCGAGCCCACGCCTGTGCGCACCTACCGAGCCCAGACGTGGTCCAGTTCGAGCCACCTGCCGCCCCCAACGCTGAGTCGACCCACCAGCGCGCAGCTTCTCTCCTCGCTGTCCACACCACCCACGAGCCACCTCCGGCCACCAGCCCCCACCCGCTCGAACCCCCTCACTCAGGCGCACCCCCCGACACCGGAACCCCCTTGGTTCGTGCCCAGTCGAGCCCACACCGAGCCCATCTTCCCCAACAGCGCTAATCGATTCGTTTGGCTCGATACATTCGAAATCCCGATTTTGCTCCTTGTTTCCACTCGAATTTAGTATGATTTCTAACTCTAAACTTGTTTATTACAATTATTTGGATTGTTTGAATGATTTAGGTTGAGATTGAAAACCTAGGGTTTGATTTAGGAGCGGAATTTGGGGCTTTATGCCAAAAGCCAAATTGATTGAAATTGATGATATGGTTTTGTTTTTGGGTTGATTTTGAGCTAATTTCATGTTCATATCATTGTCAAATTGTTTATAGATCATTAGCTAATTGGATTTTAGAGTTTTATAGTGCAATATGCTTAAGAATTTGGGGCTTTTTTCCAAAAGCCAAATTGATTGAAATTGATGATATGGTTGTGTTGTTGGGTTGATTTTGAGCTAATTTCATGTTCATATCACTGTCAAATTGTTTATGGATCATGAGCTAATTAAAGTTTGGAATTTTATATTGCGATATGCTTTAGAATTTAGGGTTTTTTGCCAACAGCCAAATTGACTGAAATTGATGATATGGTTGTGTTGTTGGGTTGATTTGGAGCTAATTTCATGTTTATAGCATTGTCAAATTGTTTGTGAATCATGAGCTAATTGAATTTTTGAACTTTATTGCGATATGCTTTAGGTCGATTAGGTTATTCTATTTTAGCATAAAAATCATAATTTAGCCTATTAGCTCAATTGGTAGAGCAATGTGCGTTTGCACAAAAGATGTGGGTTCAAATCCCACATAGGTTACATAATAGATAAGAGCGCAACAATCGCAAATTGTTAATCATGCACATTATAATCTTAGTTATGCACTTTTTAACCTTAATTATACACATTTTAATCTTATTTATGCACTTTAATTTTAAAAGCTTATACGTAAAAAAATCGATTTCAAACTTACATCTATCAACCTAAATTATCCGAGAGGTGAAACCAAACTCTCAAAAGTAAAAAAAATAAAAAATAAAACATCGATTTCAAAAGCACATCTTTTGTCTTATTAATGCACATTATGATCTTACATTTGCACAATTTAATTCTAAATCTGCACAATTGTATCTTACTTTTGCACAATTGTAGTTTAAATTTGCACAACTGTATTCTACTTTTGCACACTTGTATTCTAAATTTGCACATTACAATTTTATTTTCACACTTTATGTTCTTATATTTGCACTTTAAAGTTGCACAAATGTACTTTACAGTTGCACAAATGCACTTCACAGTTGCACATTTGTAGTTTAAATCTGCACACTTGAATCGCAAGAACCCGCGGTGAAGAAATAAGAAGATTTTTCTATATAAAAATATAAGTTGAAAAAACCATAGGCAAATTCCTGCCGGTAAGAATGTGGAGAAGGAAAAAAAAATGGTTCCGCCTACTCAAAGTATTCTAAATGTGTACAATTATATCTTACTTTTGCACAATTGTAGTTTAAATCTGCACAATTGAATCTTACTTTTGCACACTTGTACTCTAAATGTGCACATTATAGTTTTATTTTGACACTTTATTATCTTATAGTTGCACAAATGCACTTCACAGCTGCACAAATGCACTTCGCGGCTGCACAAATGCACATTATAATTTTATTTCAATCGAACAGATCAAACAACCGGAATTCATGAATTGTTAATCTTTATTCAATCTCAACGGATTTTAGATGCCTTGATCGAGCCCACGAACAAGGTGCAACCTTGAGTCCACAAGCTCACTGCAACCCTGTGAGCCAATAGTTCAATAAAAGACAATGTCCTCCATTATTAAACTCAAACTTGATTGATTTTAATTTTACTATTTGTAGGCAGCTTCCAATTCCCTGTAACAATAACAACAATAGGGTTGAAGATAAGACACAAAAAGAGTCAAACTGCAATTCCACTGCCATATAGCAAGCATTGGTATAAGACTCCCCGTTGCTGAAATACTATACAATTCACAAAGAATTAGTTGCAACTTACACATTCGGGCGAAATCAGACAGGCTTTGAAGCAGAAAACCCAAATGAATACAATCTGACTTTTGTGGAAGATAATAATACACAAGAAACAGATGTTTCGAGTTGTTTGAGGGGATTCGAAGGTAAAAGAAGCATCTCATTCCCCCATCAAGGCTCTGGTTTTGTTTATACTGATGCAAGTATGTAGTGTACAAACAACTATATTGCAGTCTCAGTGCAGCCTTTTGGTACCTTGAAAGTCGACGTGAGAGAAGTCACAACTTTGAGCTTTGTCTCCAAGGACAACCACCTTCAAAAGGCTTGTTCCAAGACATCTTCCATCCGCTTTGCATATATTATCTCTATCAGAACAAGAAAACACAAGTTCTTCATAGTTATTTGGGGATCAAGGGTATTACATTTATTTTATCAAGGGCTTCAATGAACACTCGTAGAAGCACGCACCTCAAGACTAGCTAGAACAGGGGATGGCACTTCAGCCAAGTCCTTCAAATTTCTTTCAGGAAGTATGACTCTCTTTATACCGTATCGGTGTGCTGCAAGTACCTGTGACGGTGTAATCCGAGATTAACAGTAAGAGACAGTTGGAGAACACAGGATCACTCCATAGACCATGTGGCCTGAATCAGATACTATCATTTCTAAAATGTAGAAAGCAAATGAAAATGGCTCAAAAGAGAAATAAGAGAGTTCATATAGAGCGAGCTGGAAGTATACCTTATCCTTGATACCACCAACGGGCAACACCAAACCTCTTAGAGTCATTTCTCCAGTCATTGTTGTATCTGCTCTTACTCTTTTCTGACTCAAGAGCGAGACGAGTGATGTTACCAGGGTCACACCGGCGGATGGCCCGTCCTTTGGAACAGCTCTCGCTGGAAAATGTATGTGGATATCACGACCATCCATCAAATTAGTTTTTCCATCAGCACAGAAGTTAAGATCAGCAGCTCTTCCTCGCACCTAGTAATACATAAGCAAAAGGAGTCACATAAATGTCAAGCTCTAAAAAGACATTTATTCAAGTAGGTAATATAATCAGTTTTTAATGTGCAGTTTACGCTAGAAATGGCACTATCACACTTCAACAAATTACAACAAAAGTAATGCAAATTTCAGAATTGTGAACAAAATGCTTACCCAAGTAAGTGCTATTTGTGCTGACTCTTTAATAACATCACCCAATTGACCAGTCAAGCGTAAATCACCATTCCCAGCCATAACAGTGGCCTCAACAAACTGAACCTCCCCTCCGTAATTTGTCCAGACAAGTCCAATAGAGACCCCAGGGTTTGCAACACGTTCTGCAGTTTCGTTGTCATCAAATCTTGGAGGCTGCTCACACATAGTCAAGACAAGAGGAAACATTGTTTCATACGTACAAAGCTTCTGAAATGTTCCACTACATTGTTTTTTTTTTCATTTTTCTTTTGAGATAACTACATTCTAGAATAAATCTTTCATTATTATTAAAAAAAAAAGTGTGTTCCCAGCTCAAGGAAACCAAAAAAATATGTCAATCTCCAAACCGCAGATCTCTGTTCTTTTCTTTTTATAAAAATGGACGAAATGAGGAAAGAGAGTTTGACTTACGCCTAATACATCTTCGAGCATGGACTCGTCAACAATCAGAGGTGAAGAAACTACCTTGAATATGCCAAGCAAAATTAGACTCATTACTTTGGGTAGTTTGTCTTGCTGTGCCAAATGCTCAACATGTAGCCTCACATTTGATCCCGCATAAAACCAAGCTTTGTGGTCAACATCAGAATATACAGTAGAAACTATGTCATACAGTGTCCTTGCACCATTTTCAATGGCCCTCAAGATATCAGATTCTCGACGTCTCCGATTCCTACAAATGAATATGACCTTTTTAAATGACACAATAAGTTTTATACTTATGAGTGAATTTCACTCACAAAACTCGCACAGGGCAGAGAGTTATAGAAGTGATCTTAGCTAAAGCTACATGAGTTTATCACTCCAAATAAAGTATTGCAAACATTTCTATTTGATATAACAGCACTTTCATATCTTCGCTTAATTCTCACAAACTTCTGCACAACATACAAATGCCAAGCAACAAACAGGGAAATAGCGAAGGACTGTTGCTTCAACGGGAAGAGAGAGAGTCAAGCATATTCCATTTGTGTAGCACTTCAGGTCACTGATTCTGGAGGTGATGAAGCATTCTATTTCTCTTTAAATGCTCAAGCTTTTCATTATGGAGACACCAGTGAATGTTTTCTTAAGTCAAATGGCTGGAAAAGGGGTTCTTTATCCTCACTTCAGAGGAGTTTTTTTTAATCAAAATCATGAACAATATGTAGCTTACATATCTTTAAGATAAACATAGAAAACAATACTCTGGGAAGAAATTAATGAAAAAGAAAGATGCAAAGAGTGATCCTTGCATATTTATGAGATCAGTGTCAGATATATTTTTCAAGATAATTGATTAATTGAGATTGTGAAAGGGTCCTCAAGCTGTCCTCATAAGCACTAATCAAATTCTGATTATCAGTTCTCTTTTGCTAGACTATTTTATTGTTAAAAATCTGCAGCTAGATGATCTGTAGAGACTAGAGAGTATATAGATCAGTGTCAGATATATCAGTTCTCTTTTGCTAGACTATTTTTTGTTAGGTTCAGCTAGATGGTCCTCAAGCTTTCCTCAGAAACACTGGACTCCGAATTGAACATTGAAATAGAGTATATAGATCCAGGTGGAGTCGAACCACCAACATCCTGAACAACAAGCGCTCGTTCCTAATTGAGCTTATGGATCTTAACACAAGTAACAAGCTATCCCGAATATGAACAAGCTAAGAACATTTGAGTTCTGAAAATGCACTTTTCAGTTTTATACTTGCACTTTTTCAAACTAAAATTGCACATTTAAGTTATAAAATTAGCACAAAGGCCTCTCAATCATCTACCACTGAAAGCTAAACACCAACACACACTGCATAAATCAAAATGATTGAAGCAGAACAACCAATTGATGCTAATAGGACATCATCTACTACACTGTTCAGTCATTCACAGCCAGCAATGAAGGCCAAATAAGAGAGTAAAAGAGGCCAGCAACAAGGACACCTCCTGATCTAAATCTACAGGCACAGATACATTCTTCAACAAGGACACCTCCTGATCTAAACCTACTGCATTTGTGCCAATTGAAGGAAAACAAATAAAATCACTAGTTCTGCTCCAATAGATTATGAGAAATATTTTCTTGAATTGCTAGACGCCTGCTGATCTAAATCTAGAGGCACAGATACATTCTTCAAACAATAAAAAAAGCAACCAGTTAAATTTACTTTGCTTTTCGGGTAAAAAAGGGGGAAATCACCATTGCAGTATTAAATCAAACTGAACCTAACAAAAAAAAAATCAACTGTTTACTCACTAATTTTTTTAAAAAGGGAAAAAATTCAGTTTATTCTAGTTTAAACCAAGACCGGATGCATCAAGCCTGATTCCAGTTTAACCAATCCTGGTTCTTGTAGATAAACTGGTTCAAACCAGAACATGATCACCCCTATTCTCAACTCCAAAGTATGTACAAGCTCAAAGAAGCGATGAGTAGGAGAATGCATGACGGATAAGCTGAGAAATTGACAAAGTTCTTTCTAGCTCTCAACTGCTCCAAGCTAAGAAGGCATGTAACTAAACAACAAACCAGAATCCAGATGCAAGCAACTTAACTAAACCAAACAGGAAAGATCCAATCTCAATCACACAGTCAGACAAACGAAAATATCTAACAATGAGCCTATCTTCATCAAAAAATTCTATAATCCATTAATTGGAAACCAATATTGTACATCCCTTTCACAATTGCCGAATAAGGCGTGAAGCATTTCCATAATTCCATTAGCGTAACTTTTAAATCAAAACCCTAAATGTAGAAGAGCGAAATTAAGAGGTACGTACACAGAGTCAGGTAGACGGATCAGCTGAGCTAACAAAGTAGTTGAAATTGACAATATATCCTCAGAAATTCAGATGGAATGGTGGTGCAACTCCGACAGGAATTCGAGATGAAGAGTGATCGGAAGGGTGAAACTGTAAAACACCAAATATAACAAACACAACTCTCCAGAAAGAAGAAGACATCAAATCGAAACCTGTGAAGGAGAGGACGATTACATGTGAAGGATACAAACAACAAAAGCGACAAGAGAGAGATGAGAGATCTGAAATTTTGGATCTGAAATTAAAAGGGAAAAAGGAGAGGACGATTACCTCGAAGATTGGAATTGGCAAAGCGAGAAGCTTCGGGGCCGCCATGGCCATCGTAGACACCAACGAGGGCAGCAGAAGGGGGAGCGAAGACCTGAGTCTCATCTTCGAGGGAGGAGTTCGAACTGCAAAATCACTCAAACCCCTAATTAGTCCACAACCGAGGGAGATTGTGGGCAGAGAGGGAGTGAGAATGCGAGCGCGAGCGAGCGAGGGAGAGTGCGAGGGAGAGAGCAAGCGAGCGAGGGAGATTGCGAGCAGAAAGGGAGAAGAGAGAGAGCGACGCCATGGGAGCGGACGGAGGAGGCCGATGGAGAAAGGAGCGGGTTCAGAGTTTTTTTTTTGTAAAACAGGTCCGGTTCCGCTCTTCACCATTAAAAAAACTAATTTTACACGTTAAGCCAATTTTACACGTTAAGGACTTTTTACATTTGAAGCAAACCCTATATATATATATATATAGGGAAGCTTTAAAATGTAAAAACTGCTTAACGTGTAAAATCCGCTTAACGTGTAAATTTTTTTAAAACCGGATCCGTGCCCTCTTTTTTTTTAAAAAAAAACCGAACCGGGTTGTTAAAAAAAACCTGAACCGCTTCTTCTCTCCCATGCCAGTGCGCTCAAAAACTCTGGAAATGGCAGGACGCTGGAGGTAGACCTGGGCAAACGCGGGTAGGCCCGCCCGGCCCGGCCCGCCCGCCCGCATTAACGGACAGGCTTGGACATGGGGAAAAGCCCACGCGGGCTGCTAGGCCCGGCCCGCGCCCGCAACGGGTGCGGGATTGGACATATCAATCAACCCGTTACGGTGGGCCCGTAACGGGTACCCGCCTTTTTTTTATTAAAATTAATATATACAATATGTAATAAATAATATTATTTATTCATTTTAAAAAAATAATTAAAACAATATCTAATACACACACACACATATATATATATATATATATATATATATATATATATATATATATATATATATATATATATATATATATATATATATTTAACTTACTATATATACATATACAACAGTAACTATATAATTATGTATGTATTCAAAAAAAATTTGAGAATAAAAACAGTAGCTATATGTTATGTACGTATTCAATTTTTTTTTGAGAATAAAAACAGTAAGTAATAATGTATGTATTCAATTTAAAAACCAAAAAAACAGTAAGTATATATATTAGAATTGAATCAATTGATTAAAATTGATTACAAGTATAGCTTTAATAAGAAAATTGTTTAGGTTTGCGGGTACCCGCGGGCTACCCGCACCCGCATTCGCGGACGGGCTTGGACACGCCTTTCAACCCGTTAAGCGGGTTTAGCCCGTCCCGCGCCCGCAACAACGGGAGAAAATTTCGGGTAAAGCCCGTCCCAAGCCCGGCCCGCGCCCGCGTTTGCCCGGGTCTAGCTGGAGGCGAGGCGGTGGCATCGAGCATGTCAGGAGGCAAGGAATCGAGCATTGGACTAGCACAACATCTCAATCGCCGGAATCCTCGTCTTCACAATCGCCGGAATATTTGCAATCAGCGGAATCCTTGCAATTGTCGGAAGCCTCGCAATCGCCGGAATCGAGCATGGTGCATTGGTCAATTCGACAAGGCAGACGTGGATCCGGCTTCTCCTCCTCGCAATAGCCGGAATCCCCATCGGAATCATCGGAATCGCCAACCCACTCCACCTTGCCCAGCAACAACGGAGCGCGGATTCGCCGCCTTCGACCGCCACCTTCCCACCACCGAAGCCACCAGCGATTGCCACCAACGGACTCGCCACGCCACCACGGTCCCGTATCTCCCTCCCCCTTGCTCCGCCGTGCCCTAAGCTGCCACCAGGAGCTTGCCGAAGTCCACTGCGCAACCCTCGTTTCTACAGAGAGGGTTACTGGTCGATGTGAGGAAGATGATTATGAAATTACAATTTTGACCCATATTTTCCCTTTCTTCCCAAATATGCCCTTATCTAAATTTAATAAATTACAAAATTATTCCGTAGTTTATAAACGCACAACATAATATTATATTTGCACAATTTAAAATTATATTTGCACAAAATAGTGTTTTAATGATTTAGATTGAGATTTAAAACCTAGGGATTGATTTAGGAGCGGAATTTGGGTTTTTTTGCCAAAAGCCAAATTGATTGAAATTGATGATATGGTTATGTTGTAGAGTTTATTTTGAGTTAATTTTATGTTCATAGCATTGTCAAATTGTTTATGGATCATGATCTAATTGGATTTTATAATTTTATTGCGATATATTTTAGATTTTGGGTTTTTTTTTTGCCAACATCCAAATTGATTGAAATTGATGATATGGTTGTGTTTTTGGGTTGATTTGGAACTAATTTCATGTTCATAGCATTGTCAAATTGTTTATGAATCATGAGCTAATTGGATTTTAGAATTTTATTGCAATATGCTTTATGTCGATCAGATTCTTCTATTTTAGCATGAAAATCATAATTTAGCCTATTAGCTCAATTGATAGAGCAATGTGCATTTGCACAAAAGACGTGAGTTCAAATCCCACATAGGTTACATAATAGACAAGAGCGCAACAATCGTAAATTGTTAATCATGCACATTATAATCTTAGTTGTGCACTTTTTAACCTTAATTATGCACATTTTAATCTTATTTATGCACTTTAATTTTAAAAGCTTATACGTAAGTTGTGCACTTTTCAAACTTACATCTATCAACCTAAATTATCCGAGAGGTGAACCCAAACTCTCACAAGTAAAAAAAAACAAAATGAAAACATCGATTTCAAAAGCACATCTTTTGTCTTATTAATGCACATTATGATCTTACATTTGCACAATTGTATTCTAAATCTGCACAATTGTATCTTACTTTTGCACAATTGTAGTTTAAATTTCCACAATTGTATCCTACTTTTGCACACTTGTATTCTAAATTTGCACAATAGACAAGAGCGCAACAATCGCAGATTGTTAATCATGCACATTATAATTTTAGTTATGCACTTTTTAACCTTAATTATGCACATTTTAATCTTATTTATGCACTTTAATTTTAAAAGTTTATACGTAAAAAATCGATTTCAAACTCACATCTATCAACCTAAATTATGCGAGAGGTGAACCCAAACTCTCAAAAGTAAAAAAAAAAAAACAAAATTAAAACATCGAATTCAAAAGCATATCTTTTGTCTCATTCATGCACATTATGATCTTACTTTTGCACAATTGTATTCTAAATCTGCACAATTGTATCTTACTTTTGCACAATTGTAGATTAAATTTGCACAATTGTATCCTACTATTGCACACTTGTATTCTAAATGTGCACATTATAATTTTATTTTTGCACTTTATGTTCTTATATTTGCACTTTAAAGTTGCACAAATGCACTTCACAAATGCACTTCACAAATGCACAAATGCACTTCACAGTTGCACAAATACACTTCACAGTCGGAGCCGGTAATCGATCGAGGGCGGACCGTACGAAGTCTAGAAATCTTCATTGGCGTCGTCTGTGGGAACTCACTCCAAGAGGTGATTCTTCAAAGTAAATTATCCGCCTATTTTTGCTTTGATAAGTTTCCAAAATTCAAAATTTATTAGAAAGGGAATTCTGAGTTATAACATGAACTTTTATATCTTAATTGCGAATAAGGTTTTGATAATTAGCATATTTTGATGGCGAATAAGGTCTTTGTAATATATAATTGTGTTTGAATAAACAGGGAGCTATCATATAACGCGTTTACTGTCATAAAACGCGAATTTAGTTTCCATATCATTCTTGGCGTAAGACTCTAGCTTCAAATAAGATATACAATAAAGGGTTACTATCTTAGGATAAAATTAATGAGTATATATTTATATATAATGTGGACAAAGGCAAAATTGTGTAAGTTTTTCCCCAATTAATTAATTTAATATTTGTTGAACGCCTAACAAGCAGTTTTATATATGCTTGCTTTTGATTGTAATATGTAAATAGGGATCAATCGGAATTGAATTCCCCTCTTTGATGATGTATGTGTTTTTTGGCCTTTTTTACTCACCATTATCCCCTTGAAATCAGTCCTTGTATAGTTTACTTAACATGTGAAGCACGTTTGTGTGACATGAAACAATTCAAATCCAGTTTACATACCATCTTTAAAAAACATGTCACAAACAAACTCACATTCTCCATATGTTGGAAAAGAGGTTTATAAAGTAGTCAGAAGGTAAAAATGCTACTCTCGGCTCACACAGTCCTCCTTTTAACATTTCAAACAGCTTGGCAATGGGGCTACCGAAGTGGAAATTCTCACCCTCAAAGAGCTCCTTCAAAGTGTGCATAAAGGTCTCTTGATCCATGTCAGGAAGGTACTGGGCGAGATTGAAGCGCTCTTCTTCAGTGAGACATTCATTCCAAACATCAAGAGATAAAATCTCACTCAAATCAGAAAGATCATACAGCTCGTAAGGTACGCAACATGTCTGAACAAAACCTCACTTTGTTCATGAACCGAATATGGGGCAGCATCAAAGGAGGGATATCCAAAATAAAGAACTGCTACTATTCAGAACAGAACCTCACTTTCTTATTACTTCTCAGACAAAAACTGAGCACATTGAAACTGTTGGGCATACCTGGGGGACTCTGAACTACTTGATACCTCCTCCCCTCTTCTATTTTCAGTACTGTCTTTGTTTACCTTATTCAAGGCAGATTTCTCCCGTGTGTTTCCTTTTCTTCCCTTTGCAAAGCAGCCATTGCCTGCACAAAATAGCAGATAATGATGATTGTTCCAAATAGCAAAGTCAAGCACAATCATCGTGATTTACTACCAAACCAAATAAGCATAAAAAATATTTGCGAAAAAACACAAGAATACCACTGCCTCCTTTGTCCTTTTTGCTTAACTCAAACATGGAAAAAGTTTGATCTTAGAGGGCATTGGTTGTCGCTTGTCATAGGTTATTGTAAGAATGAGAGAACTTGAGAAAGGATAAAGCTAAACCTCACCTCATCAATGTTTGTAGCACTATCCTCATGAATGGGACTGGAAGTTCTTTCCGGCATCCCAAATCTTGACCTTTGAGTTTGAGGAGGATCAGGATCATCATTTTGGCCACGAAGAACAATTGTACCACTGATGGAAGCATCTTCAGCAGAAGAATAAGTGTTGCTAAGCTACAACATGGCATGGCAGGGAAAAGCTCGTACTTTAGAAAACTAGAGAATTCGGTGTGTACTAGAGAGAGCTATTCCAACTACTAGAACATATACGATGCAAAACTGAGCAGTTTGATCACTAAGTAGAAGAAGCATTGCAGAAGAAGCATCACTCAAACAGCAACAGTTGCATTGCAGAAGAAGCATGTCTCATAGTTGAGCAGGTGCCTAGGGATGCATCCAAAGCAAGACTTGTGAAGGCAAGGCACTAGCTGAGCGTCTGCCTCCTACGCATATGAGATGCAACAGGTAGTGGAGGTAAAAGTGAGATCAAATATGCAAAACACACAACATGCTCAAACAACTCATTAGAGTTTCATGTGCCATAAAACTACACTGGTTCATAATTAAGATATAACTTGCTGAAATTTAAAACAACATATATGCGAAAAAGAGTAGACTTGAAGTTATACTGTAATTTTGTCCAAGACCATAACTGTGGTTTTGGAAAAAAAAAGGGACCCTTTTTTCGGTAATCATGAACAATGATAATTATTTCAAAACCCTTTTTTCCCCTTAGCATTTAGCATATATTGCAAAGGTAGCTGCTGATATATAAATCCAAGGGTTGGAAAAGGCAAAAATCAAAGAATATATATGGCGTGAGATAGGCAAAAAGTAAATTTGATATAGCCCCACAGAGGTTTGAAGCAAAAAGTTGGGAATTCATTTGTGCATCCATTATATTTTGTCTAAATCAATGGGTCAAGCTGGTCTACAGATTTTACAGATGTTAGTAATTTTCATAGAAAAGGGGGGGGGGGGGAAGCTAAAGAAAAAGATAACAAACACATCAAGATTGAGCAGCAAGCTACTTGACAGACCAAAGTACAAGGAACTGTGTATCTTTGTTAAGAGAATCACACTGCAAGGTAATTTTCATCTATTTTCTTAACCTGTCCTATTTTCTTAACCTATCATGTTTTCCATTAGGAAAACTCCTCATGTTGTAAATCACACAAACTAAACCTGGAGATCTGAGTTTAGGCAACATCTCTCAATTTAAAACCAGGAGCAAACCAAACACTAATCAACAACAATAATTCAATCTCAGCAACAGAGATGCTTAAATAAACATAAGATATATGGAAAAAGAATCAATACTCAGAAGCGATTAAGCGAAAGGACAAAAGATATATGTACCTTTAGCCAGCAACAACAGCCACAACCACTGGGTGAGAGAATCTGCTCGATTTCTCAAGAGTGTCTCCTTGAACATTGTCTGCTGCAGTGCACAGGTAATCCAGTTTCTCACAATCAGTTGTAATAATAAGCAATAAAATCCACCATACGAAAGAACAGAAAACAACAGAAAAAAGGAAGAAGAAATCAATCGTTACTAGTTGATTTTTCGCCATCCAAAAGGGGTGAAATCCATCACCTGATTTTCAATTGCTCCCTCCCACTCACTTGAAGGGTTCTGGGGAAACTTCATCAAATAAAATAGAGAGAAGCAATAAGTGAACAAATATCCCAAATCAATTTCATCCAAACTAAACCCTAAACCTTGCAATCTAATTGACATCACCGAATTAATGAAGGAATCAAGCAAATCAAAGTGGAAAGGAGTAGAATAAATGAAAACTTACCAACATGAAAAGATGTCATTAGCAAGAAATCGAGTTGGAAATGTGGAATGACTTAGTCTGATTCTTCATTCAAAATTCGTATCTCGCAATGAAAGATATGCTTCAAGGAGAATGAGACAATATATATGAGGTGTCCGTGATCATCAATCCTTTTTCATTTCTATTTTTCATACCTTGATATATATCATTGAGTTTCATTTCAGCTGTGATGGGTTGATGGAGTGGTTGCCGGTTAGATGAACTTTTGAGATAATTCTAACAGTATTGTTTTGTGCTTTGTTGAACTAATTTCCTTTTCTCTTTAATCTTTGAACTAATTCATTTTCAGTTGATCTTTAGGGTTGTCTCAGCTGGGTATTGTGCTAGCAACTTAACATTTTCCTTAGATCATACTAAGGAAATATCTCAAGAAAACATATACAGGAAATATCTCAGGGTATTAGGCACTCAGAAGCATCTCTTTTGCTCAATCATTTTTATTTTAAAATGACCACCTAATTAAAATTATACTATTGATTTTTATGGTTTGAGAAGATTTGATCGATGCTCATGGCTTGGAATTTTAACAGTGCAGACGAATGCTGGGAGTGGAGGAAAACCAGAATATGGAGTTTAAAACATGCAATCTAATTGACATCATCAAATTAATGAAGGAAACAACATCAAATCCCAATAAAAACCCCAATCAATTCAGTTGTATAAAAAATAGAGAGAAGCAAGTGCACAAATATCCCAAATCAATTTCATCCAAACTAAACCCTATAACTTGTAATCTAATTGACATCACCAAATTAATGAAGGAATCAAATAAATCAAAGTGAAAAGGAGTAGAATAGATGAAAACTTACCAACTCTTTGGATAAAAATGGGAGTTTAGGGCCGTATGTTATATAATTTTTCGAAAGGGTGAAGGAGGGGTTGCTGTCGGGTGGTCAGTGATGGGGAGGACAGCTCGCCGGTGGAGTGGCTAGTGGCTGGCGGAAGGTAATGGGATGGAGAAGGGTAAAGCGTTGTGGAGGAGCTGGGGTGAAGCGCCGGAGATTTCAGAAGCCTGAGCGGTCGGAGCTCAAGCCTCCCACCAGCACTCAATTCGTCGCCTACGTTGAACGAAAATTGAGAAGTCTTCGCATCATTCGAGCGAACTTCATCCACCAGCAAGAGAGCAGAGAGGAGAGTGCAAAGAGGAGAGGAGAGCGGCTGAATCTAGGGTTGGAGTTAGAAAGACGGGAGAGGAGAGGTGAGGAGCCGGCGTGGCCATGGGAGAAGGCGAAGGAACTGAGCGCGTTGCCAAGGGAGGAGGCAAATTGCTAATTTTGGGAGTAGTGTGTCCTAATTTAGGAATTTTACACGTTAAGCACATTTTACAGGATAAGAGGCAAATTGCTAATTTTGGGAGTAGCGTGTCCTAATTTAGGAATTTTACACGTTAAGCACATTTTACAGGATAAGGACTTTTTACATTTGAAGGAATCCCTATATATATATATATATATATATATATATATATATATATATATATATATATATATCTATATATATATATAGGGTTTACTTCAAATGTGAAAAGTCCTTAAAGTGTAAAATATGCTTATTGTGTAAAATTTGCTAATGGGTCTAATTTAATTACTATTGGTCCTAATTTAATTACTAATGGGCCTAATTTTATTAGTAGAATATCTGCCCCCCCCCCCCCCCTTGCCCATGCGTGCGCCCCCCTTGCCCCCCTTCTTATAACTTGCTTTTGTGCACATATAGCATCTTATTGGCCAAATATAAGTTTATTTTGTGCAGACAAATAATTAATTATGGGGTAAATAGGTAAATGTGTCTATTTCAATTATAAAAATTTATAATTGGAATATGTTTAATATATGGGTAAATTGGTAAATATGTCTAATTTTATGGGTACATGCACTTTTTCCCGTTTTCGATACCTTTTGTGCAACTGTGAAGTGCATTTGTGGAACTGTGGAGTGTATTTGTGCAACTGTGAAGTGCATTTGTGCAACTGTAAAGTGCATTTGTGCAACTTTAATTTTTAATTGTGCAAATTTAAAGTATGATACAATTGTGCAAATTTAAACTACAATTGTGCAAAATTAAGATACAATTGTGCAGATTAAGAATACAATTGTGCAAATGTAAGATCATAATGTGCATTAATGAGACAAAAGATGTGCTTTTGAAATCGATGTTTTAATTTTTTTTTTTTTTTACTTTTGAGAGTTTGGGTTCACCTCTCGGCTAATTTAGGTTGATAGATGTAAGTTTGAAATCGATTTTTTTACGTATAAGCTTTTAAAATTAAAGTGCATAAATAAGATTAAAATGTGCATAATTAAGGTTAAAAAGTGCATAACTTAGATTATAATGTGCATGATTAACAATTTGCGATTGTTGCGCTCTTGTCTATTATGTAACCTATGTAGGATTTGAACCCACATCTTTTGTGCAAACGCACATTGCTCTACCAATTGAGCTAATAGGCTAAATTATGATTTTTATGCTAAAATAGAAGAACCTAATCGACCTAAAGCATATTGGAATAAAATTTTGAAATTCAATTAGCTCATGATTCACAAACAATTTGACAATGCTATAAACATGAAATTAGCTCCAAATCAACCCAAAAACACAACCATAGCATCAATTTCAGTCAATTTGGCCGTTGGCAAAAAACCCCAAATTCTAAAGCAAATCGCAATATAAAATTCCAAACTTCAATTAGATCATGATCCATAAACAATTTGGCAATGCTATGAACATGAAATTAGCTCCAAATCAACCCAACAACACAACCATATCACCAATTTAATTCAATTTTGCTTTTGGCAAAAAGCCCCAAATGCTAGAACATATCGCAATATAAAATTCTAAAATTCAATTAGCTCGTGATCCATAAACAATTTGACAATGATATGAACATGAAATTAGCTCAAAATCAACCCAACAACACAACCATATCATCAATTTCAATCAATTTGGCTTTTGGAAAAAAGCCCCAAATTCTAAAACATATCGCAACCTAAAATTCTAAAATTCAATTAGCTCATAATCCATAAACAATTTGACAATGATATGAACATGAAATTAGCTTAAAATCAACCCAACAACACAACCATATCATCAATTTCAATCAATTTGGCTTTTATCAAAAAGCCCCAAATTCCGCTCCTAAATCAAACCCTATGTTTTAAATCTCAACCTAAATCATTCAAACAATCCAAATAACTGTAATAAACAAGTTTAGAGTTAGAAATCATACCAAATTCGAGTGGAAACAAGGAGAAAAATCGGGATTTCGAAGGTTTTCCGAGCCAAAAAGAACCGATTAGCGCTGTTGGGGAAGATGGCTCGGTGTGGGCTCGGCTGGGCACGAACCAAGGGGGTTCCGGGCTCGGGGGGTGCGCCTGAGGGAGGGGGTTCGAGCTGGCCGGGGCTGGTGGCCGGAGGTGGCTCATGGGTGGCGTGGGAGGCTGACAACCGAAGCCACTGGTGGCTCGACGGTGTTGCGAGAGGTGGGCGCGTCTGGGCGCGTCTGGGCTTAAACCAGGCCAGTCCAGGACTCGGGGGTTGCGCACCGGGGTGGGCTCGAGGGCGGCTGGTCGCTGGTGGCCGGAGGTGGCTCGAGGTGGGTGCGGGTGCGGGAGTCCGAGGGCTCGGGGGTTGCGCGCGTAGGTTTGTGTTGATTTGAAAATTTTACACGTTAAGCAAATTTTACACGTTAAGAATATTTTACATTTTAAAGCTTCCCTATATATATATATATATATATATATATATATATATATATATATATATATATATATATATTGAATTCATCTGACCAATATATATACAGACAAGGTAAAGCAACACGATATTTTCATATTAGGGCCATGAAATAAATAAATGATGCATCAGGATCAACAATCAAATTTATGTACTCGATAGTTGATTTACAACTGAAAAACATACAACAATTGGCATTTTTCAATTTGTGGTGATCCAGTAAGATAATTTCAAAACAAAATTAGCTACAGACATTCAACTGGAATTAACCAGCTCTATTCTGGTTTAGTACAGGAAGCTTCAAGTGCTGTTTGAGATCTCATTCAAGTACTTGGTGACATATCACACTTGGTAAGAGCGGATCTCGAAGGAGTGCATTTAGGACCTTCAAAGCGTTATCCATCCAACACTGAAGTTAGTAATCCAATATTTATTGCCCTCTGTACTTTATTGTTGCGTTCTTTATTTTGATCATTAAGATTTCCTAAATCTTCTCATGTATGCTTATAGACTATGACAAGTCGTATCAATGCCCGCCACAAGATTACAAGTTGGCATGGTATGTTTCTTTCACTATTGTTTGAGCTTAGTAGATTCTAGAAATTATAATATAACCATAGGTGAAAATGTGAGATGCATTGGTTGTTCACAAGTCGAAGCAAAAACTGGTATTCATCTTCTGTTGCCAAGATCAAATGGCGAATCTGATGTAAAAAAGCATGTTGAAGGGATTGACTTAAATCAATCATTCAAAATGAAGAAGATGGATACATGGGTAGGCTTAGGTGATAGCCTAAGTGATGACGAGAAAAATACTTCATTGGACCCCAAGAACGATGTGCAGGGTCCCTTGTGCATAGTAAAGAAAATAAAATAAAAATTTCCAATGGAAGAAAGCGATAACAAAATAATATACAAGGAGTCAATTTCATACTTTAATGAGCAGAAATTTGAAGCCACAAAAGCTCTCTTTCTTGGAAAACCCTAGCCGCCACAAAAAAAACCAAACCTTTTTCCCACCCTGCTTCGCCGACGGCCGACGCCACCCTGGTGGCTCAGCCCGCTGGTGTCGGTCCCAACACCACCCCCTCTCCTCCACCAGACCCACGTCCCCCCTCTTCCGATGTAGGCACCCAGCCCGCTCACGACGTCTCCTCCTCTTCTGGCTAGCCGCCGCCGCCGCCTCTACTGGTCATCTCCTTCCTCAACTAAGGCTCAACCGCCTGCTCTCATGGCTCCTTTTGGTAACCATCCCATTTCAACCCTCTAAACCCTAGCCGCCTTCACCAAGATGTGTACTAGATCCGGCTTATCGCCGCCGCCTCTGGCTGGCTCCCCGCCGGCCTAGACCCGCACCGCGACTCCTTGGCTACCGCCTGCTGGTAACTCCGTCGATCCCCATGGCTACCGCCTGGTAACTCCTCTTCCTCCTTCGATTTCCATGGCCCCAATCCCCAAATCGCAACCTATTCCCAGCCGCCCTGACTTCTTCCGTTGTAAAGCCCCATAATCGCATCGCCTACACATGCTCCTCTCCACCGCCTCCCGGCCCTCCCCTGTCATCTGATTTCACCAAATCTGATTTTACCCATAACTTCTTTCACTAAATTTGATCCCCTTTTCTACCAAACTAACCCAAATCTGTCTTTACCCAAATCTGATAAACCCACCAAAAATTGGAAAACCCACACATCCGACAACCCAATTTAGCCCGACGCTTTGATCTGCGACCTTGATCTAGATTCGACACCATCACCACCTCAAGTGATCTCAACAGCAGGCCAAATATCAAGAATCAAAACAAGATCTTGTAATTTTCTAGTTGTTTTAGTTTTTTTTATGTTGTTGTTTTTTTATGTTTTTTCTTTTCGTTGGTTTGCCGACCCTCTGCGTAGGGTTTAACAAGTCATCTTCGGATGGCTTCAGGATCGCTTGTCGATCCACTCCTTGTCTACTGTAAAAAAAAATAATAATAATAATATACAACCACTAAAAATTGCTCAATTTTAAGGGTGGTTTGCTGCAATTTAACCTATTTTTATCCAAAAGGAACAAAAAAGTGATAACAAAATAATATACAACCACTGAAAATGAAGCAATAAGCAAGAACAACAACAAACCATGTTTTAAGCAATAGCAATGAAGAGGGAAATGCATTAGAGAATGAAAATGGAAAAAAGTTAGCTCCCTTCTTTTAATGTCATTAAAGGTTCATTATTTATTGATTTGCTTAAATGATCTATTAATCTCTCATTTTCTCAATCCATTTCCATCCCACACATATTAAAGCTCCATTAACTAAATTATTAGTACTTTAATTAATAAAAACATATATCAAAAGTATGTAGTGATTCAACCTCTAAGGCCTCAACTTCAAAGTCCTAAAACCAGATCGCCAAATAGCTTCTGATAATCAGTAAAGAAATTTTCAAATAAAACTTTACACATCTTCTTAGAACGTCAGCAATTGATATAGAACAAAGCTAACAATTCCAATTAACATGAAGTTGTCACACCCCTTTAGCTCAATTTGATCTCATTTGATTAGGAATCTAACAACCCCAAAACAAATTACAAATGGATTTTGACCTCAATTTAAAACAAGGAGCTTTACAATTACAATGAAGATTCAAATCAGCCATCAACTCCATTATCTACCTTTGTGCCTAAGAGCTCAGGTTGTGAAAGACTTTTCTTCTTCTTACTGTCTCTGGGATTCCCATGACAAGTTTGCTAAATATGTGGATTTGAAATAGAGGAAAGGAAAAAATAGAAAAGTTGAAGACAAGCAGCATCAAAGAGATAGTTATAGCATTCAACTTGAGCAAATTACCATGAAAGGAAAAGGATCGTATTTAAGACATTTTGAATGATTGAATCATATTAAACAATAAACCTTAATATTTGCATTAGTTTAGATTATCAGATTTATCCATTGCCCAATAGAAACCATAAAACTCTAATTTTTCTACCTAAACACTACTTTTCTTTTTGTTTTCTATCATACAAAGACACCCCAACTCTTTTATACAATAGCTGGTCAGATTAGTTTGACACTACCACCAAAAGTTTATACTCAATAAGATTTTTGCATCAAAGTTGACAGCATAATAACACAATCAACTCTAATCTTCATAAAAAGCATACCATAACTAGATTTTGGGAGCTTACGGGGGTTTAGTTTTTGCGCTAGTGAAGAAAGCACCTACATGGTCTCTAGCTCCATCATCCCCTTTTGGACACTTACTCACAATAAGCGTGATTAAGAGGTGAATATTACATACCTATTACCAAAATAAAAGATAAGTTCGCATATACCACACGTACCCAAACAACAATGATTTACATCACAATCTGTCCACAAACTTCAAGGATAAACATGCATGCAACAGTTAATTTAATCCGAACAATCAGCAAAATTTAACCATAGTAGTTGCCATAACCTTTGAAGATATGAGCTCTTGAGCTCTTTCTCATTAGTTAGTATATGACAACAGTGGCATAGCTGATAACAAAACAATAGCAAAAATGGACCAACAATAGACATAATACAGATCCAGCAGCTCGGGCATGATCAAACGGTTAAACCAGCAGCAACATCACAAATAGCTCCAAATTATGTTTTACTGCAACACTTTTCTATGCTATTAGTATATGCATGTTAGCGGAGGATATCGAGTATGAAATAATATAAAGATAAATTCAAACCGAATCCCTAGTCCCTCGTAAATAAAATACAAGACTTCCTCTCGCTGTAGTGGAAGATGTCAGGATCGATCTACAAGGAAGTGTGTCAGCGCTCACCGATCTAGTATCGTAAAACAGCCCTCTGTGTCAACCAGAAGCCCCTCGATGTCGACTGAAGTCAGTCGATGTCTAGTCAAGGTAGTTGATTCCTAGTGCTCTCCCTGCAAAATACAAACAACAACTCGACGTCGAGTGTAACACTCGATATCAACTCAAAACACTCGATATCGACTCAACAGATTTGATCTCGAGTCAATATGTAGAAAATGAACAGAAAGTAAAGAGTGTCAGAAAAAAAAACGTTCGAAGAGTGTAAGGATTGAAACGAAAGATGAACAGAAATATCGTAGATTGTTGTTGATATCAAATAACTAAAAGACTTCCAAAGCCAGAGAATTTACCACAACGATAACCATATAAGTAATATGCTTGAATTATGAAAGATGCATGTTTTTCATCAAATAACTTTTGTCGTTTAGAAATAGGAATATAGAGACTCTCGCATAAACCCTAAGTGTTACTGTCCCAATTTCATAATTAATCCAAATTCATAATAACATCATTTTTGCTTCAATATTATAAATATGAATCACCCACTACTCTCGTAGAAGAATTATGCATATAGGATAGAAGATGAAAGTCAAATAAAGATCATACCTTTAAGCATACTTACATGGCTATCGTCGGGCTCACCCCGACCCTACAAGTAAGGTGACTACTCACGCTTCATCATAACAAACATCATCATAATTGACATAAAATAACTAACTTGAATTGAAATAAAAGAGAACTTATAACCGAACAAAGCCAAACCGTCTTTCCTTGCTGTACCTCACTCGGCCTAAACTCTCTCTCTTTACTCTATGGGTGCACAATTGCTTGTGTGCTATGATGATTGAATTCCAGCCCCCAAGGGCTTTATTTATAGGCTTCAATCCTTGCTAGTCAAGGAAAGAGCAATTCTATCTATTTCTTAAAGATAAAACATTCCTAAATAAAACAAATAAAAGAAATAAAAATCCCTAGGGTAAGTGGAAATTAACCCATATAAGGATAGAAGTCTTCTTCCTAAGTAAAACAAATAAAAGAAATAAAAATCGCTAGGGTAAATAGAAATTAACCCATAAGGATAGAAGTCTTCAAAAAGAGATAAAAGATCTTCAACTTTGTGGCTAAGCAATTCCCCTTGAATCCGGATTCCAAAAACGCGTCCCAACATGTTGTAGCTTCACTCAATATCGAGTGCATGAGTCGATATCGAGTCATGTTGTTCTGTCTCGAGTGCCTCCACTCGACATCGAATGGGATGTGTGATGTCGAGTGCTCTTCTTTCCTTCTGGCTTTGAGTGTTGCATAACTTCACTAGATGTCGACTCACTTCAGTAGACGTCGACTGAACTTCAGTAGATTTGCTTGCTCCAACACTTAGCCAAATTTTGGCTTCACTCCAGTAAATGTCTAGTGGATCAGTACACATCGAGTGAAAATCCAGCTTCGTTCCTTCTTCTCTGAATTGCTCCAAAAATGCTTCTGATTTCTGTGATATTAAACAGAAACTTGTGTAGACCTCCATATATGCAAATAAACATAAACTACACAAATCTCATACTTTTGTAACGAAAAAAGTATAAAATATAGACAGAAATCGAAGTAAAAGTAAATGCAAAACCTGGCAAATTATGCGCACATAAACGCAGTAGCTCGGTTATGATTTGAATAAAATTAACCCTTTCATGAACCCATAATCAAACAATTCTCTATGATGAGTTTTTGTCTTTTAACATACATTCATTTGCTAGTATTATACTACCTCCGTTGCAAAATATAAGGTCTTTTACTTTATGGCACGTTTTTTAATGAGCTAAAAACTCCATTAAATGTTAAACTTTTATTAAAAAATTTTACATAGTATTATACATATTGTTAATATGTATAATACTATATAAAAAAATTTAATAAAAAATTAATATTTCATGGAGTTTTTAGCTCATTAAAAAACGTGTCAAAAAAGCAAAAGGTCTTATATTTTGCAACGGAGGTAGTACAATGTTCAGTGTCTTAATTTTTTTTTTTTTTTTAAAAAAATTTAATTTTTTTTTAAAAGATTTAATTTTTTTTTTTTTTTTAAAAATAACAATGTCGTGATGATGCAGCGGATGCTACAAAAAAGGTAGCCATTAAAAGCCAAACATAGCCCCCCTACTTTCAATCTCTACTTCAAATCTTTTAAGACTCAAAGAAGAGGTACATGGATACTATTAACCGGCCCTTTACCAATTAGTTCTTTCTCTTAAGTTTATGAGTACTATATATTAAAGATTATTTAGTCTAATTTATCTCAATTCATGTAAAGAGGTACATAGATGCTCAATAAACTACCTACATAGCATTGAATTCTCCCTCAAATCACATTTATCTGAATTTATGTAAAGAGGTACATGGATACTCAGGCCATGTGCAATGGAGCACCGCGCGAATCAAATGGAGGGCCAGCTCAGCCAATTTTGCGCCCCGGAGGAGAGAGAAAGTTATGATTCGGGGGGATTGTTTCGACTCATCCAAATTTTTTTTATTTTTTTTATTTTTGTCAACCAATGGAAACACGCCATATGTCATGAAGTTTTAATTAAATTAAAACCCTCTTTTATTTGTTAAATAAATTTTATTTTATTTTTAAAAAATATATTTTTGAATAGGATTTATTTTTCTCTATCCAATGACACCCATTTTGAATATGTTTGGGAAAAAAAATTTCACTAAGTTTATCATATGTTAAAGATTTATAGTCACGTAAACAATATTAACTTAAATCAGCATAATATGTTTGTTATCGCTCGATTGTTATATTTCAAGTATCTTTCATTTCGCATCGTATTTTATGTGTTGTTGTTTCATTTTGTCATATGTTTGTTAAGTTGGAGTTTCAGTTGATGTGTTATCTTAGGTGTAATGTCGTTTTAATTAATCAATATAGTTCGACTTTTTTTAAATAAAAAAAATTAGTATTGGGTTACGTATAGTTAGCCTTATTTTTTTTGTTTCCATGTTTTTTCAGTTTATCAATTTAATAAAATATTTTTAAATTTAATTGTGTGCATTTTTTTTATTTAATTATACGTATTAATATTAATATTATTATTAATAATATCATTAACAAAAAAAAATAAGTAAAATAAATCAACATTTAGCTTAATAAATATAAAAAAGTGTAAAATGAGTTTTGATTCGTGTGACTCTCTGTTGTGAGTGAAAAATGTAAAAAGCTGAAAAGTTAGTGGAAAGCTGACGTGGCATGAATAGTTGCTGATGTGGTTGAAATGAGTTTTGATTCGTGTGACTCTTTGTTGCTGATGGTCTCACTAAACTATTTACATATATAGCATTGAATTGTACCTCAAATAAAGAATATGGAACCAAAAACCATCTCTAACATTACAACAAATAAGAAGGATAATAAACGAAGCAACCGATTTTAAAGTATACTACATAATTCATTTAGTGAATTTTCGATCCATCCATTTTCAATTAACAAACAAGAACCAAGTTTTCTAAAGATTTAAATATAAATAAAGAAATTCTAACATTTCAACTATTATAAACATTAATAAAATGGGCTTCTACTTTTGCCCTCATGTTGTGGCACATTTGGAAATGCTGCAACCTTCTTGTCTTTGAAGGCAAGGAGACAGTCAAAGGGGTAGCTGCAGCAGTGGTGAACCAAGCCCGTGTCTACGCCGAGGTTAGCTTCAAGGCTACCAACCTACATGCCAACATCGAAGAGAGCTCCGAGGTCCCCCGGGTGTGGTCTCCACCCCGGCATGACTGGGTAAAGCTCAACACCGACGACATCTCCAAAGGCAATCCCGGAATGGCTGGGGGCGGTGGTCTTATACGCGGCTCCCAAGGGGAAGTATTCCGTGCATATGTGTTTAGAAGTGGCGTCTGCAACGCTCTCTCTGCTGAGCTTTGGGCGGTTTTACATGGGCTTCAATTGGCTAATCGGCTGGGGTTTGTTCGCCTTTTTCTTGAGTCTGATTCTGCTGCTGTGTGTGAGTTACTTCGCTCCAGGAACATCAGACCCCATCCCGATTTCCATCTGATAAACCGGTGACGCCGCTTTCTCGATGAAATGAACTGGGACGTGAAGATCAGCAGTGTGCGTCGTTCGGCTAACGCCACTGCTGACTCTCTTGCCAATTGGTCCCTCAACTTGACTAGTGCTTATACTGAATTTTCTACTCTTCCTGAAGCTTGCGCTGCTACTCTTATGAATGTACCCTCTTTGAGGGATTAATTCCTATTTCTAATAAATAAAGAGCCATAGCTCTACCTTTGAATCAAAAAAAAAAAGAAATTCTAACATTTTAACATATGTGAAGTCAAATTTCTCAAAAAAAAAAAACATAAGAATCCAGGCCTTTTCAATTGACAAACATGAACCAAGTTTTTTTAAAGATTTAAATTTAAAAAAGAAATTCTAGCATTTCAACTATTACAAACATTAATAAAATTAAGAAATTCTGACATTTTAATATTTATGAAGTTCAATTTCTCAAAAATAGCATAAGCATGCTTTAACTAACAACATTGCTAACCTTAACCCTAATTATCCTGTTTTAGAAAAGGAAAACCCAACAACTTAATTTTATAAAGAAATTCTAACATCTTAACATCTATGAAATCCATTTTCTCAAAAAAAAAAAAAAAGCATAAGCAGACCTTAACTGACAACATACTGCTGACCTTAACCCTAATTCTCCTACTATAGAGAGGGAAACCCCCAACAACTGAGATTAATCTAATAAGCCAATGCGGTAATTTAATTTCTACAATCATATTCATTTCAGATACAGGCTACCACTCAATTAAAGATTGAAATCGACAACTTAAAATTAAAATAAAAAAAAATCTAGAATTATAATTGAAAGTTGAAATTAGAATTTAAACCTGAAATATACAGAGAAAGACCACGTGATGATGACAATAGGCAAACCAGCAACATAAATTAAATGAAGTGGAAAATGAACTGAGTATGAATGACCTAGATCCAAAATTTGAAAGATTGTTCAATATCAAAACGAACACGAAACGAAGATGACAATAGGCAAACCAACAACAAAAATTAAATGAATCTGAAAATGAATTGAGTGTGAATTACCTAGGTCCAAAATTGAAAGATTGATGCAGATCGAAACAAAGTTGGCTACCAGTTGCGAGACACCAAACTCAGTATTTTAGTAGGCGACTGGAGAGGACGAGTGATCACGAGGAAGAAGAAAAGAGGTGGTCACAAAGAGATGAATACAAATGAAAGCCAATAGGCGACGAAGCGAAAGCGGGAGACTAGCAGAAGCATCTACAAATTAGATAAAACCCCTAAAATCTAAGCTCGTAAAAATGACAACAACAAAATTTGTTACCTTGGGTGCCATATTCGGTGTCAGGTTGTAGTTCGATCACCGATTCATAGCTCACCACCAACAGAGAGTGAGAGGAAGACCTGTTAGGGAGCGTTAGCTAGGCGATGGAGAGAAAAGAGCAGTGGAGGAAGAAGAAGGCGATCGCAGTAGACGACCAAGAGAACACACGAGGAAGGAAGAAAGCAAGTGACACTGTGATGAAGAAATCAGAAAGCATGCGAAAGAACGAGGGAGGAAAAGCAAAGAGGAATACTGACATGGTTGGGATTCCTTTAAGAGTTGAATTGAGAGGCAGCAGCTGTCGGAGAAATCGAGACACTGAGGAGAATCATATAGGGACATCATACATGCGAGAGTAGGATGGAACGAGTAAAAGAACGAGAAATCAAAATCGAAAAGCAAAGAAAGAGATGAAGCGGTAGAAGCATGGTGACATAGAGACAGAGACGAAGAAAGAGAATAAAAAGAATGCGGTGGAGAAGAAAAGCGGTTATAATTAGAGTAAAGACAGAACCGTCCATCAAAAGAAAAAAATAAATAATTTCAAATTCATACTTTAGAGGATAGTGAATGGCCATGATTAATTTGGATAGAAAAAGTAAGAAAAGCAGGTGTAATGGAGAGCGAATGTAAATTGTAGATAAAAATACATATAGTAATTAACGGTCCAAATTTCTCAAGCTCTCCTTCATCTTTGTAGCAGTAAAGATTTAAGTCAATCAATTTCTCAAGCTCTCCCTCATGTTTATAGTAGACTGAGGAATAGTGTTAGCCTCCCTTAATTATTTCTTTTTGATGAAACTCTTATTGCTGATGACACATTAATAAAGACATGTATTTAATAGACTGTACACACAACAAAACTGTAATTCATATATACCTTCCAAATGGAGGGGTGGGGGGCAACTAGGCATGGATAAAACGAAACCTTCAGCTTTATGCCCCCCTTAGTCCCCTTCATTATCATCATCTGCAAAGACCTCTATTTAATGAAGTGCCCTACGTACTATTTAGCTAGTGGATCCATGTATAGACTTCCACATACCCTACCCTCTTGATTTTACATCCATTCCAAATTTCCAATCACATTATTACTTTTTACTTCGCGTTTCTTTTGTAAAAGTCGGAAGAACATATAAATATACTATTAACTAAAAATGACTTATAGATAATATCCAAATGTATTCGGTTTGAATCGTAGATAACTGCTATTTATTTACAAATTCAAGAAAGGTCATATATACTTAATTTAACAAACCTGACTTAACACAATTAAGATAACTCAAATGCATAAAATCGAAATAAAATACAAATTTAAGTGTTAGTAAATGAAACTCAATATTTTAGATACGTCAAACAGACTGACTAAACTAGTTTCAGGTTAGATTGCGTCGAGTTTAGGTCAGTTTCGTTATTCCGGAATCCGGATCAAGTGTTAAGAAATGTTGAATCCAAACTCATCGGGTTCAGTTGGACCCAATGGTCCCAATGCCATTTTTTATATATATTTATTATTTTATTATTGACTATTAATTTCCAATTTGCCAAAATTTTCATTTATACTGTAATTAATCTATAAATATTATGAGTCAATCTCACTTTGTAAGTTATTTTATAATTTGTTTTAATTAATAACATCGAAATTCGAAATGATAGATAAATACTAGTACAAACTTTATAACATATAATTATAAACAGGCCGTGCCGGTGTGCAAATTTAAATAAAATTGATCATTTTTTTAAATGATCGTTTCGATTAATGAATCTAGAGGAGTGTAAGTATATGAAAATATGTTTTTCCTTGTAGATTTAAAAGAAACTAGTATAATTCCCGCGCCATGGCGCGATTTTTAATAAATAAAATTTTAACAACATAATAAATTAATATTATAAAATATTAATAAAATTTTGGATAAAATAATGAAGGTAGGCTTGAAATCTTTAAGAAAATGGTAAAAATAATTACCATAAAGTTAGGCTTCATCAAAAAAGTTTTTATATATAACTATTGTATTGATATATGTTATTATTATTATAATATATAAGTGTATATATATATATATATATTTGAATAGTAGACATTGGATTTAATTCAATATTTAGAATTAAACCCAATGAATAGTAAATGGGTAAAAAAAAAAAGAAAATGTAAATGTGTGAAGAGATGAAGAGAAAAAAAAAGAAATAATAAGAGAAATTAATAGTAGACATTAGATTTAATTCAATATTTTAAATTAAACCCAATTGTAAGTAAATAGGTAAAAATCTTAAATGTAAAAATTGATTTAAAATTTACTTAATTATAATTGGAAAAAAAATGCTATAATTAAGGGGAGGACGACACATCAGCAATGTCTTCTGTTTTAAAGTATTATATAGATAGGGTAATTTTGGCAACTAGCACATTATGAAGATCTAATTAGCTAACTAGCATCCAAACAAAATTAATTAGCTAACCTAGCACCATTTTCCAAATAGACTATTAAGGTCAACGGTCAACCTGTTTGACCGTCAATCGGTTAACATTGACCGTTGACCGGTCAGCATTGACTGGTTCTTTAGGATTTTTTTTTGTGATGCCATTTTTTGTTGTTTTGATGTCATTTTTATTACATTTTATTTTCGCTTCGATGCCACTTTTCTAATAAAATAGATTGATGACACTTTTTTAATGCCACTTTTTTAAAATCTTGATAACATTTTTTTGTTTACTGTGATGCCATTTTTTTTTACCGTTGACTACCGATGACACTTTTTTTATATTAATTTTTTGATGATGTTTTTTTTACGGTGATGCCATATTTTTTCAAGGTAATGTTTTCGTGATGCCATATTTTTTCAAGGTAATGTTTTGATGACATTTTTTTCTTTAATGTGATGCAACTTTTTTAAAGCAGTGTTTTGATGTCATTTTTCTAATTTAATTATTTGATGCCATTTTTTTAATCAAAATCGTTTGATGCCACTTTTTTTTTAATTTGATCAATTGAATATCGATATATTTTTATCGATTCTACTTTTATTCACTGATGACATGTTTGTGATTACACTTCATTGACGCAATCACTTGTGGTGACATGTTCATTACATATTTATTCAAGTGATGACACAAGAGCGTAAAATGTGATTAAACTTGATTGATGACATATTTTATTGATGACTTTCATTCATTGATGACATTGTGATTACGCTTCATTTATCCAATGTTCTAAAAGGCGCTAGGCGGTCGCTAAGCGGCGACCCCCCACCTAGGCGGCGCCTAGACGGACTTAAAAAAATACCCTCTTATTTCCCTATATTTTATTTTTTAGCACATATCATGAATTCTTATAATCTAATACTGGTCCATAATATTACTTATAAAGTCAAATTAGTGGTCCTTAACTAATAGTGAAGCAAATACACGTACAGGGGTGACTAAAGCACCTAAAAATGCACCTAAAACCAAAAGTAGGTTCGACACTTACTAAAGAATATATATATATATATATAACAAGCAAGCTTCTGTAAAGCTATTATAAAGTCCATAAACCAAACAAGCTATTGTAAAGTTTGTAAATGGAATTCAACACTAAAAATAACCAATAACAATCATAAACAACAGCAAGAAACAACAATAAACAACAACAGGAAGGCAAGGAAACAACAATTTCATGTCAACAATAGCAAAAACGACACTAGAGGTGGGTATGACAGTAGAAAGAATGCAACATTCAGAATTCAGAATTGCAAGTTTCAAGCTACAGCTTCACCCAGCTCCCCATGGATGGACCCAGTTTCACCGTCAACACGTTGTCCCAACCATGCTTCACACGTAGTCCCACAATATCAATAAAAACTGAAACGGCCAGACAAATAAATCAACAGTTGATTGTCCTGGACCATCAATACTCAATTGATTAGTTTGTCACACTTTCTCAACTAGTTTATCGACATCAATACTCAATTGATTGTCCTGGACCATCGAGATCTTTGGCACTGCCAAGGAGATTTGCAGAGAGTTCATTGGCATTTCATCGAGTAGTTGGTGAGCGCCCGTGCTGACGAGATCTTTTGCAAGGAGAGGACCGACGCCTCTAGACTGGGACATCTTCCTCAGCAAAACATCGTTGCAATTCAATGTTTTCCCCAGAAAACCACAACATCAAGCATAACCCTCCCGGATCGAAAGACAACAATTCATCATCATCCCTGGTCGGAACTTGAACTTTTCCTAAAATAATTACATCAATAGGGGACTCACCTGCTAGAGATTCTTTCAATTGTATGTCCTCATCGGTTTCTTTAGGGATCTCCATCGCCTTCCTGATCTCCTCTCTTCCAAGTTTCATTTCAACGCAATTCGTCATCAGCTTATCGACTGATTTGGGCAAATCAATCCGCGTCTGTTGACGAGTCTCTTTTGTCATCAGAGGCGAGAGAGGAGATGGCGACAGATCTGACGAGGACGGCGGGAGATACGGATGGAACCGACGCCGGTGAGGAAGATGAAGAAGGCGGGACGGGCACGAGCGTATTGAGAGAGAGAAAGAGCGTGAGAGAGAGCAAAGAGGGAAGGAGGGTTAGGGCGGCTAATTTTTTTCCATGAGGTGTTAGAGCGGTCAATTTAATTTCTTAGGGTGCTAATAACCTAATTGAATTAGCAAAAGGTGATATTTCACCAAAATTTCTCAAAGAAATATATGAAAATATTTTTTTTTTAAATGAAAAAACGTTGTGCTCATGGTATAACATTTATAAATATCGTAAAAAACTATCTTGATAAAATTTTAGATTAGTTTAGTAAAAATATTTACAAGAGGTTGTCAAAGAATTAACATATTTTTGTTGCCTATGTATGACATTTTGATTTTAAAGAAAGCATATTAATGTCATTTAACATTGCTTTTTTTAGTGCGAAAGAAGGACTAAGAGCATCCGCATCCGTGAGCCCAATGGCCCACATGAGTGCCAGGTCGGACAAAAAAAAAAGCCCATGAGCTCGACTGAGGGATTCGTGCAGACGAGCCCGGAAAAGTTGGACTCATCGTGCCATGTGGCCCAATCAGATAGAAGGAAGGCTAGGGTAGTTGGCAAAGGAGGAGGGGGTATATTGTGCTACCACGTGGCCCAATGGAAGGATGTCATGTGACAGCGGATATATTTTAAAAAAATGAATTTTCATTATTTTTTGAAATCTAAAAAAAATATTTTTTAATGTAATTTAATTTTATTTATCTATAGACACCCATATATTGCATATATTTGAGAGAATTTTTATTTTTTGAATAAATAATACCCATATGTTCTTTTTCAAATATTCAAAAAGTTAATCTTTTAACACATATGTTGTTATTAAATAAATAAATAATAGAATAATTTATTAAATACAAGGGAAATAGTTAAAAACAAAAAAAAGTAAGTTATGAACTTAGGATTTGGGCTCACGAATGAGAGCGAAAAATAAAAAAAAGTTGGAATAAGGCTCTTAAGTTGAGGTGGCAGAGAAAAAGTAAGTTAGAGGTCCAAGGTTGGACTTACGAATGTGGATGATCTAAGACTCTTTTGTATTGTTGTTGTTGTTAATTTTTTTTACAACAATTTAACGGTGTTTTTATAATAGTTACCAAAAAAAACGTCTTAAAATGAATTATAAATGATTACAATTTATAAAGAAAAAATAAATGATTACAAAGAAATAACAGTGTAATTATAATAAAAATACATCAATATTATGAATGTGTAATTATAATAAAAATACAAATTGTGTATATACTTTGTTTCACGGTTTTCAAACATTTTAATATAACACACTAATTTGAAGTTTTCAGGTTTAATAATAGTATTAAGTTATGAAGTTTAACGAACGATAATTACGATAGAAGTATACTAGTTTGATAAATGATGTAGAAAATAATTTATATAGATTCAGTCTTGAAACGTTTATAACTTTTTACTCATGTATCAGATTTGAGCTTATAGTATATCAAATCGAAGCTATCGACGAGATGAACACGTATATTAAATTTTATTTTTGATTGGGGGACAACTGCTACGCCTGTTCCTAAAGAGGATCCGTCTCTACCAAAAGATTATGTTATTTAAAAGACAAATCTAACACGAGTAATCATCTATATTTTTTTTTACAGTAGGCAAACACTAGAATGACTTTGTAAAACAAAGATCATCCTAATGGATGATGTTACATAATCCCCTATTCAAAGAGAGGTTATAGGGATTATATTCATTACTACTTCTAGCTATATAGTCTGCAATTGAGTTTGCTTCTCTCTAGCAATGTTTGACTTGAATCGTAGTGAACTCCTTCATCAATCTGTTTATTTTCTCTATGGTTCTCAGTATCTCCCAATGAGGTGCATTAGCTCCTGTAATGGTCTTTATCAACTCCAAGTTATCTCCTTCTATACTTGAAAATCCCAAGTATAAGCCCTAAAACAGATTTTTGAAACCAATACAATCCCATAATACATATATATATAACCTCAATTGCTTAAACACTTACTTCATCCGTTCGGCAAAACATTTCGTTTATTATTCTTGCACACTTCTTTAGGATGATAAAAACTATATAAAATATATATTTTTATTTTTTTTTAACAAGTTCGTAATTATTAATGGTAATTACAAAATTGTTTACAAAAATTATAAAATATATATATGTGTTTTATATAGTTTTTATCTCCTAAAAAAATGTGCGTAAATAATAAAACGATACTCCCTCCGTCTTAAAATACATGTCTTTTTAGGACGGAACACGAGAATTAAGGAGTAGGTTAAGTGTAATGATTAGATGTAAAAAGTAGGGTAAGTGTAATGATTATACTTTGGTAATAGAATATTTGTTTATTTTAAAAAAAAATTGTGAGGGGAAGAGTAGTGGTGATGTAAAAATTAGGGTAGTGATTAGATGTAAAAGTAGGTTAGGGGTAATGATTAAATCTAAAAAGACATGTTTTTTTGACAAAATTTTAGGGGCTTAAAAGACATGTATTTTGAGACGGAGGGAGTATGTTTTATGGAATAGAGAGTACAAAATACTATTCAGTAGTACACAATTAATCAATACTCCCCAAAACCGATTAGACATATCCAATATATCTTAAACTGGAAAACTCGACCCGGACAAAAGATAGCATTGAAGAAAATTTTTTAGATCGATCCAAAGTAGTCCATAATCTATATCTATATCTACATCTATATCTATATATTGGGGTGCGCTCCGATGAAAACCAAAATTGCAGTAAAAGCCCATGAGAACCGGCTTTTTAGCCCGGTTCACTTGCTTTATAGCCTGGTTATGAATAGAACCGATCTATAAAGTCACAAATTTTAGCCCGATTCTGATTAAAATCGAGCTATAAAGCCACTATGTAATTTTAAAATATGAGTTTTTTAGCATGATTTTTAGGCTTGATCGAACTATAAAGTCATGTGTTATTTTAAAATTGGAGTTTTTAACACGGTTTTTAGGTTGAACCGAGTTGTAAAGTCACCGTGTAATTGAGGTTTTTAGCATAGGTTTCAAATAAATCAAGTAATAAAGTAGTCCTCGCGGTTTTTACCACAATTTGAGGTTTTCACCGGAGTCAATCCCTCTATATCTATATCTATATATTTAATAAATAAACTCTAATGACATATGACTTTTTGCCTACATATTACTCCCTTTTTTTTTTTCCAAATAAGTGACTTTTTACTATTAATGCACGTATTTTAACGTGACAAAAACAATATAAAATATTATTTTTTTGGATTAATTGTACTAAATATCCTGACCTTTGTAGATAGTTGTGCTTAATATCCCGACCTTGTAAGATTGTACGAAATAACATGAACTTTTGTGTTAGTTATGCTCTCTACCCTAGATGAGTTTCTTAAATTAATAAAATCACTAAAATAATATGAAAATTACACAAAAGCACCCATATTTATATATAAAAAAATCAATAATCCCCCATTTAAATCAAAATAAAAAACAAATTTATAATGCGTGCCCAAAAAATTAAAATAAGATTAATTACTTAAAAATAAATTTATGTTTATCATATCTTCTATTCCTTAAAAATATATTTTATAAATCCGTAGTTATAATTTATGAGATTAATATCTAAGTACCATATTATATGCCCAATTAATCAAGTTTCCAGGAGTATATATTCGATTTTGCCTATTTTTAATATATATTTATCTTATCATTATTAATTATAACCATTTAGCATATATTTTACTATTTCTTTTTGAAAAATAAATTTTATTTCGTATTTGTAAAAGTATTAGTATGTTTCATCTATATATAGGTAGCATTTCTTATAGAATCTTTTTTTAATGCTATGGAAATTAGATGAGAAATATTTTCTTAAGATTCAATCACCAGATACCACATAAGATGTTATGTATTAGTTTTAGTATATATAAAATATCATGGACCAAAAAGAAAATATATAAAAAATAATATATAGAGAATAGATGTACAAATCTATATATAAATTTAGATTTGGTAATAACATATGTTGTTAAGAAAAATTTATTATTTTGATTAAAACGATTAATTATTTAAAGGAGTACATGTTATCTATTACAAATGATTTTTTTTTGGGGGGGGGGGGGGGGGAGTTTGGCGATTTTGTGTAATTTTTTCATTATTTGTGTATTTTTTTTATTTTAAGTAACTTATCTAGGGCAGAGAGCGCAACTAACATCAAGGTTTAAAATATTTGCGAAATCTTACAAGGTCGGGATATTAAATGCAACTATCCATAAAGGTGAGCATATTTAGTTCAATTAGCCCTAATTTTTTTTATAGACTCATACTTAATAATAATAAGAATATTATTATTAAAAAAAATTATTTAATATTTTATATAATTTTTACCCTTCTAGAAATAAGTGTTTGACTTGAAAAAGTCACTTATTTGAAAAAGGAGGGAGTACATCTACCTTAATTCTCTCATTTTTCAACCAATCATATTTTTTTCCTTTTTCCCTTTTTGCAGTTAATTTTTATTTTTGAAATAACCAATGGGTTTATTTCAAATTATTAAATTAATATATAACATATATCTATTTGTAAATCTTTATATATTATAACAATAGAATACATCTTTAATGAGCCTATTATACCCTTCTCTTAGAAGTTTGTTCTTAGAAGTTTAATTTAAAACATTAAACTACTACATAATATTTTTTTCAATTGTATAATACTTCATCCGTCTTAAAATACATGTCTTTTTAGGACGGAACACGAGAATTAAGGAGTAGGTTAAGTGTAATGATTAGATGTAAAAAGTAGGGTAAGTGTAATGATTATACTTTGGTAATAGAATATTTGTTTATTTTTTAAAAAAATTGTGAGGGGAAGAGTAGTGGTGATGGGAAAATGTTTGTATACCTCCCTGGTAGACTACCACCATGAGGTGGAATCCTACTTGGCAATAAAGTGGGTTTTAGTGTTCTACATTGATAAGTCATTATTAAAAAAAATAAACAAATTACTGCTATCATTAATGAATTGTGAATTGTTGACAAGTTCCAATGTGAGTTTAATTAGTACAGTATGTACTAGTATAATAATTTGGCCGGTATCCAAATACTCCCTCCGTTCCAAAATACATGGGTTTTTAGTTTTCGACACGCTTTTTAAGGAACGAAAAACTATATGAAATATTATTATTTTAATTAAATTTTTTATATAGTTTTATACTTATTAGTAATAAGTATCAAATCATATCAAAAGTTTGATTAAAAAAATAATATTTCATAGAGTTTTTCGCTCCTTAAAAAACGTGTCAAAAAGAAAAAGCCCATGTATTATGAAACGGAGGTAGTATTAGAAAAGGAAGAATGCTGCCAAAAACACCACCAGGCCATCGTCGCCATTGGGATCTTGCCGCCAGTGCCTCGCTCACCTCCGGCCTCCTTACTTTCCGTCGTCGGAAAACTACGATTTCATCTGATTTTGCTTCAATTTTTTCCGAATTAAACACCATAAATTCTCTTTTTTTTTTTTCCGAAATAAACACCCCAATTTCCATCTAATCCTTCAAACTTTCTATTTTTTTTCCCAAACGAACAACCTAAAATCTATTTATTAAATAATAATAATAGGATTACTTATATGAATTTTTTAAACCCATTTGTAAGCCCACATTAATTTTTTTTTTGTTTAGAAGCCCACATTTATTTATTTATAAACTTATATCTTATTTCTTCTGTAAACAATAAGCATTACATCCAAAATTTAGTTAAACAATACGGATACTCCGTATTGTTTAACTAAATTTGACTTGAAAAAAGTGCAATACAAAGTACAAACGCTGAAAAGCACATAAAACCAATTTTTTTGGCTTGAGGGGGAATGACACCCTAGTAAATATATTAACTAATTGATTTTTTATATATATTTTAGTTAACTAATTCATTTTTATATAATTTAGTTAGTATAAGTGAACTTTGTAGATAAGTATAAGTATGAGATAAGTGAACCGTACGAAAAGAGGAAAATTAAGTGATTACATTTAGAAGGAAATGGTATATCAGCCTTTTAAGAGCATCCCCAACAGATTAGGTAAAAAATCTCTAAAATAGAGAAGAAAATTACAAAATCTCTATAAGTTTTACCTTACAACTCCAACAGTTACTCTATTTTACAGATTCTACATTTATTATTTTGATCATTCATTGGTTCAATTTGATTTAGAGAAACACTTTTTAATCTTTTTTTTTTTTTGTGATGTATGAGTGATGGGGTTTTGGGAGATAGTGAGCATTTAATTTTAGAGATTTTCTCAAATGCTACAAATATAGAGATTTTTTCATTCTCTCTCATCTAATCTCTATTTTAGAGAAAGAAATAGAGGAGCTGTTGGGTGGAAAAAACTCCAATATTTTGCTAAATTCCCACTTTTCTCTATAATAGAGATGCTGTTGGGGATGCTCTAACTATGTGCTCTAATATCAAGTATGAATTTAGAGTTTGACCAAAAAAAAAAAAGTATGAATTTAGAGTAAGTTGAACATATATTAACTAATTCATTTTTATACTCCGTATGATTTAGTAAATATAAGTGAACTTTGGTGATGAGTTATTCTATGTTTCTAACAAGTATAGGTGAACCATAATATAAGAAAAAAAAATAAAAAGATTGAGACATTGATGGAATTATAATTAAAAAAACAGGTTAAATTTATACATTCGAGATGAACTCTCAAAGAAGAACAGGTTAATTTTTTATTAGGAATGTAAGAATTCAAGTTTAGATATAACTGAAACTCGAAGGCTGATCAAGCTGGCAAATGGGAGAACCGTCTAAAACCAAACAAACATTAATACATAACGATGCAAACTCATGCATACGCACTCTAAAAAACACGAAACCGAGCAATCCTTAACCAATCCGGACGTGGACGAAGACGACGAACAAAGCCAAACCCTACTTTGAAGCAAAACCGTAGGCCAGTAGTGCGTTAGGACCCGATCATCCTGTGGGCAGTGAGGACGAACTCCAGGGAAGCAGTCAACCTGAGTAGTGGAGACGCCATGATACACACTACCACGACCCCGACCTAATCCATAAAGAAGAACGTCAACGTCTGTCAATCAGGCGGGTCGGGTCGGGTTCGAGTTCGGTTAGTCGCGTTTCGGGTAATGTGTAATAATTTGGTCATTCAATTGGGTCGGGTTTGGGTTTCGGGTTTCGATTATCTCAATTTTTCATTATTTCAATATTCATTTTAAAAAAATTACTAGAATGTATCATGAAGTTCGGGTTATTTTGGGTTTCGGTTATAACGGGTTCGGGTTTTAATGCGTTTCGGTTGAATCGAGTTCGGGTACAAAATGGACGGGTTGGATCGGTGTTCAGAACAATTTGTTCCGGGTTGACCAGATCGGGTTTTCGGGTTCGGATCGGGTTTTGCCAGCTCTCCGCAGAGCCGCATACTGCTTGAGTAAAGAGCACTCATAAACCCTATAGGGGTTTAGTCAACCCAATCGGAATTTGATACACGCTCATACGAGCGAGATTTTAAACTCTTACGGGATTATAAATGTATACATGTAGCCAATTAAATATATATTTAACAATATATATATATATATATTATATTAAGATTTATTTAATCTTTAAAAAAAATTTAAAAATTATATTCAATTCCTAATATCTTGTTTTTTATATAGTTATAAAATTTTATTTTGAAAAAATATGCTTTAAAATTTTTAATAATTATATTTTGTAAAATATTGCCTTTTAATTTTAAAAAATTTAATACATGATTTTTCAAAATATAATTTTATAAATATATAAAAATAGATGTGTGGAATATAAATATAATTTTTATTTTTTTAAGATTAAAAAAATATTAAAATAAATAAGTGTTGAATGAAGTAGAGTAGAAAAAGTGGAATAGAAGATGTTATGTGGGTTAAATTGTTTAAAGATGAACTAGGGAACCGAGAGGAATTAATTAAGGCACGTTTGTGATTAATACTTAACCACTGTATTGGTAAAAAGTAATTAAAGCATGCTATTTAATGGAAAAATAATAAATATGGATTTTTTTTTTACTAAAATACTTACTTTTTACTTGATGACATGGCAGGGTGGTATTCTACCACCCTGGTAGGCCAAACATGCTCCGTGGTGATGTAAAAATTAGGGTAGTGATTAGATGTAAAAGTAGTTTAGGGGTAATGATTAAATCTAAAAAGACATGTTTTTTTAACAAAATTTTAGGGGCTTAAAAGACATGTATTTTGAGACGGAGGAAGTATTAATTTATTTTATTATTAATATTTTATTTTTTTAAAATTGCGCCATGGCGTAGAACTGCACTAGCAGTCTCCCCACTCCTCTGTTCTACCCTCTCCCACCATTCCTAACTTCAATAGCCTAAACGCAATCAAATTAACCACTTCAAATTTTTCCCTTTGACAAAAACAACTTACCTCCTATCTCAAGACAAATTAGCTTTTTTCCTTTGTCGATGGATCTACTCCGTGCCCTGGTGAAGATGATGCATCTGCTTTCCAGGATTGACAAACAAGAACAATCTTGCCCTCGTCCTTCAAGCTTCTCTTACTAAGTCGATTATGGCCCCAGATTCTAGACTGTCCGACAACTCTCTCCTTGTGGACTCGGCTCCACTCTTAAACTACTACGAAGTGCTCACTTCGTCTAAAAATACTCATTGTTTTATTTTTTTTGATACAATTTTTAAATCGTTTTTTCTAGGGTATATAGAATAAGAGTTCAAATTTAGAATTATATTACAAATTTTAATTATTTTAGATTTTCTTTCAATTAGATTCGTGATAATTTTTTTATTAGCGAATCTATAAAAGTAAAATTTGATGGTATAGTATCAAAATTAGAAACCAATAAAATCCCACTTAATCTTAATTGCTTAAGCACTTAAAATTACGGAGTACATAATTAATCAATGGTCTTAGTTAAAACTGAATAATCATCACTGGACATTACCCTTTCAAAATGAGAACAAATCGCAGGAATGAACCACTAATGGCAAAAACTGCAGTCAATCCAATCACCCACTCTTAATCTGTCTTCTTCCCCAAACTAATTACGGAGTAATATAAACTCAAAAATCAGATGAACAAATTTAATGTCAGCCCAAGACGATTTGATGTCACTTCCTCGATCGATCACCTTTTCCAGACAATCAAAATCCCACCTCAAGATCCCAGACAAATTAAAACCACCCAAATCCAGTCACCCTCCGTATGTGTCCCCCACTGCCGCCGTGCTTACCGCCGCCTGAAACTGCAGAAGGTGGTGGTAGCAATCAGCCGCCGTGGGCCTCTGCTCCGGGTTCTGATCCAAACACCTACTCTCCAACTCCTTGAGCTGCTTGGGTATGGAACCACTCCCAACAACAAGGCCGCTGGTTCTCACCAAGTACCCAACTCCCCACACGTCCACCTTCACCCCATGCACCCCTGACCTCTCCATCTCCGGCGCCCTCTTCCCGCCCGACCCCGGCCCTATCGGCTTGTTTATCTGGGGCGCCGTCACCATATCCTCGAACCCGCAAAGCACCCACTCCCCTTCCTTGTCACACCTCCTCAGCACCTTCTCCCATGACAGATCCCTGTGCATGAAGCAAAGGTCATGCAGCGCGACAAGCGCTTTTGTAACGTGCTTCAGCGCCTCCACCAGCTCCTCCACTGTTGCCGGCTTCGTCATCACCCCACGGGGAGTGAAAGTGATCGACAGGTCAACCTCCGACCACCGGGTCACGTGCTCTGTGTATGGCACTTGGTGGTCTAGCACGTCGTACACTTCTCTTGCCGCGGACCATTTCTCCCTGGTGGAGTAGAACCGGGTCACTTGTAGGAAAATTAGATGCGCAGCGGAAGGGTAGAAAACTATTTTCTAACATCTAATTCGGGATCTCATGCATGAATTGATATGAACAATATAGAGGGGAAAAGTCGTACCTTTCTTGTGCGGAACCTTGATTCGAAATCACCTTTGGAGAAAAGAGCCTCAAGTGCGACTCCTCTACTTGGTCCACACGAGCACGGGATTGGATCTCCTTGTCTCCGTTTGCTAGAACGAATGATCGAAGGATTGCAACTCACACCCTACGGGTTAGGGAGGCTAGCGATTTGTGGTGGGAGGAGATTTTGGAGACACGTATAATCCAATATTAAGTTAAGACTTATTCTCAATAAGTCTCCTTATATATTGTAGAAACTAGGTCAACTTATTCCTAATAAGTCACCTTTATCTTTTATCTTCTATCCACAAACTATATCAACAATAATAACTTATTATTATTATTAATCAATTATCCAATTCCTAATACTCTTTGTGTGTGACCTTATAGGACCTGAATAAAATAGCAATAGATTAAATATAATTTAATCTATAAATTATAGTTGTCTTCTAGCAAAGCACTATAATTACCTAAATTATTCAGATTATAAATCTCCATTTTAATCCTATTATATCATTAGTATTTCACACATCAATTAAAGGACACCAATTCCTTCAATCTCCCACTTGTCCTTAAGTGGATGTGCGGTTTCAATTCCTTTGTCACTTAATGTTCAATTTGACGATATGATAGCATCTCATGTTATCCATATCAATTCAAATTATTTCTCGATCCCGAGCTTGAGCTGTCAAATAAACAAATGATTACGTATTAATCCATTTGAGCATGGCCATGCATTTTACAGTTCTTACTCTTCGAGTGGCCAGAACATTATTCCTACTCAGATATCCTAATATCCAGAATAGGAGGACTTCTCCAATCTTGCGTGACTATAGCTCCCACTTAAATTTTAGCAACCCTAATCACTGCCTTTATGACTGCCTTTTACGGATCAGCGGTTGACAGTGTCAAAGGCTACCAATCATCAAGTGAGAGGGATATCACACTCATGTCTGAGGAACCTACTAATAATATTTTAACCTTTAATTCTTCAACTTATTTGAAAAATCTTAAGGCAGGTCTGCCTAACAAGTATCCACCATACTTGTCTATACAATTGATTAGACATCTCTATGTCCCTATAGCCCGTGAAACTTGGCGCTATCAATCAACTTGCATAATAGTCTATATTAAATCATTTATGTCCCATTTAATGATTAAGACTATGGCAAAGCATAATTCATAATATCAGTTCACTTAATAGGGTCTCAACCACCACGACTTTCGCAGCGATCCTATTTGATAATCATAAATTATTAGGACATTTTATTCAATTCTAAACCATAATTGAATAATAGTGAAATTTTATTTCAAACAAACATGATGAAAATATGTTTCAACAATCTTGATCAATATCTAATGCGTTAAACATATAAATCAAATCCATTCACCAATGGACTTGAGTCCCTTAGCTTGAACGATCAACTCATCATGACCACCATACACCAAGAAATCATCCTTAGTTCTTCTCAAGTACTTGAGGATGTTCTTAGCTGCACTCCAGTGTGCTTCACCTGGACTCGATTGGTATCTGCTGCACACACTTAAGGCAAATGCAACGTCTGGGCGAGTACATATCATGGCATACATAATGGATCCTATTGCTGATGCATAAGGGATCCGACTCATTCTATCCAGCTCAGCAGGTGTTACTAGACACTGCTTCTTGCTTAGATATAGACCATGTTGCATGGGCAAAAATCCCTTTTTGGAATCTTTCATTTTGAACCTGTCTAGAACCTTATCTATATAAGTTCCCTGACTTAGTCCAATGAGTCTCTTGGATCTATTCCTATAGATCTTGATGCCTAAAATGTACTCTGCCTCTCCAAGGTCTTTCATTGAGAAATGCTTCTTGAGCCAGTCTTTTACAGACTCAAGCATTTGAATGTCATTCCCAATGAGTAGTATGTCATCCACATACAAAACCAAGAATACAACTTTGCTCCCACTAAACTTTTTGTAAACACAAGGTTCTTCTTCACATCTGATGAATTCAAACTGTTTGATCACTTCATCAAATCGAAGGTTCCAACTCCTTGATGCTTGCTTAAGTCCATAAATGGATTTCTTAAGTTTGCATACCTTCCCAGGATTTTGTGGATCCTCAAAACCTTCAGGCTGTGTCATGTACACATCCTCTTCTAAGTATCCATTTAGAAACGCGGTCTTGACATCCATTTGCCAAATCTCATAATCATAATGAGCTGCAATTGCTAGGAGTATCCGGATGGATCTAATCATAACGACTGGTGAGAAAGTTTCATCATAGTCAATACCATGAACCTGTTTAAACCCTTTCGCAACCAGTCTTGCTTTGAATAGATTTACCTTTCCATTCTTGTCTGTTTTGAGTTTGTAAACCCATTTGCACCCAATGGGTACTATCCCATCTGGTGGATCTATCAAGTCCCATACTTGATTCTCAGACATAGAATCCATTTCGGATACCATGGCATCATGCCACTTCTTGGAGTCTGGACTCATCAAAGCTTGCTTATATGTAGTGGGTTCATCGCTTTCTAACAACAGAATGTCTAGACTTGTATTCAATATGAATTCAGCAAATCTATTTGGTAGCGATCTTGCCCTTTCTGATCTACGCGTGGGTTGAGCAACTAGAGGTTCCACCACAACATTTTGTGGGTTATTGGGAATGGGGTCTTGCACCTCCAATTCCACCTCCTCCATTGTATGAGTTTGAGTTCCATCTTCTTCTGGAATTAGGTCCTCAAAGCTCACAGCCTCAGTCATGGAGTGATCCATGTCTTCTTGCTGCTCGGTTTGTTGCTTCTCTCGAACCTCTTCGAGATCAACATTTCTCCCACTTGACTTTTTGGAAACAAACTCTTTTTCCAAAAAGACACTATCCCTAGCAACAAACACTTTGTGCTCGGTGGGATTGTAGAAGTAGTACCCTTTAGTTTCCTTAGGGTACCCTACAAAGAAGCACTTATCTGATTTGGGTGCGAGCTTATCTGCTAGTAAACATTTTACGTATGCTTCGCATCCCCAAACCTTGAGAAAATACAAACTTGGAACTCTTCCAGTCCATAACTCATATGGTGTCTTTTCTACAGCCTTAGATGGAGTCCTGTTTAGTGTGAACATTGCGGTTGTGAGAGCATACCCCCAAAAAGATATTGGAAGATTAGCAAAACTCATCATTGATCGAACCATGTCCAACCGGGTCCTATTTCTCCTTTCAGATACACCGTTCATTTGGGGTGTTCCGGGTGGAGTTCGTTGTGATAATATCCCACAACTTTTCAAATGATGATCAAACTCTTGACTCAAATATTCACCACCACGATCAGATTGGAGTGCCTTAATTTTCTTGTCAAGCTGGTTTTCAACTTCATTCTGAAATTCTTTGAACTTTTCAAATGATTCAGACTTATGCTTCATTAAGTAGATATAGCCATATCTACTCAAGTCATCAGTAAAAATTATGAAGTATCTATACCCACCTCTAGCTTCTGTACTCATAGGTCCACATACATCAGTATGTATTAGTGCCAAGAGCTCAGTTGCCCTTTCACTTACCCCAGTAAAAGGTGACCTTGTCATTTTTCCCATTAGACATGACTCACATGTGTCAAATGATTCACAATCAATTGATGTCAAAAGTCCATCTTTATGGAGCTTCTTCATGCGATTTAAGCCTATGTGACACAATCGACAATGCCATAGGTAGGTGTTATCACCTGCGTCTGATTTTTGCCTTTTGGTACTTACGTTATAAATGCCAGATGTTTGATCCAAAATGTAGAGTCCATTACTCAACACAAAATCGGCATAAAAAATGTTATCTTTGAAAATAGACAAGCGTTGATCTTTGCAAGAATAATTGTAGCTTTCTAAATCCAAAACAGAAGCCGCAATAAGGTTTCTAGTAATAGACGGAACAAAATAACAATTATTAAGTTCTAAAACTAAACCAGAAGGTAAAGGTAGACTATAATCTCCAACAGCAAGTGCAGCAGCCTTTGCTCCAGTTCCAGTTCGAAGATCTACCTCTCCCTTGGCCAAGCTTCTACGCCTTTTTAGCCCCTGCACATTCGTAATAATGTGAGAACCTGCACAGCCTGAGTCGAATACCCAGCTAGAAGCATTAGCCGATAGGACTTCTATAACACGCGTACCTGAATTGGAACTCACAGTTCCATTCTTCTTATCCTCCAGATACTTTGGGCAATTTCTCTTCCAGTGACCCTTGGTATGGCAGTAGAAACAATCATGGTCAGCAGCTACTTTAGCTTTCTCAGAAGTGTTCTTGGGTTGGGTAACTGGTTTACCCTTCCCTTTAGCATTCTTCTGCTGCCCAGATGCCCCTTTCTTGAACCCTTTTCCCTTTTGGACCATCAAGATCTCCTTCTTGTTGCCCATAGTTAGATTTTGCTCAGCGGTCTTAAGCATCCCATGCAACTCTTCAAGCGTTTTTGCAGCTCCGTTCATATTGAAGTTTAGCTTGAACTGAGTAAATCCATCATGTAGAGAATGAAGTATGATGTCTGTAGCCAACTCTTGGCTATAGGGGTGGCCAAGTCTCTCCATGTTTTCAAAATGACCAATCATTTCAAAGACATGAGGACCAACTGGCTTGCCTTTCTCAAGTTTGCAATCAAGTATTGCCTTATGAGTCTCATACCTCTCCATCCTCGCTTGTTCCTGAAACATAACTTTCAAGGTGCGAATGATGGTGCAAGCATCCATCTTTTCGAACCTCTTTTGAAGGCTCGACTCCATAGAAGCCAGCATAAGACATGTGACAATCACTGACTTATCTCTGATTTGTTTTTCCTGATCCTTCTCAGCTTGAGTAGAGGCATCAGTCAATTTTGGGATTGGGGTGTCAAGTACACTCTCTTTTCCTTCAGACCTGAGAACAATTCTCAGATTTCTTTCCCAATCGAGGAAATTATTGCCGTTCAACTTATTCTTCTCAAGAATTGAACGCAAATTGATGATGGTTGGGTTATCGTTTCTGTTCATGATATCTACAACATAGAACATGCAAAATATGAATCATGTTTGTCATGCAAAAAGCTTAAAATTTAAACATGCTTTAAATGTAAATAAGCTAATGCCATTTTATTCATAAAATAAATTTCCCTTTGAATAAAATGATTCCAAGATCCTATTACAGATAAGACATTAGCGTGCTTTGGCACTACCCTAACTCTTATGTGACAAGGTAAGTAACTTTTACTAGTTATAACATTTATAACTCTTGGTTGATAGATCACATCTTATGTAAATCTATCCCATGCCTCAAAATCCAAAACTTTGTCTTTTGGTCTTTTGTTGAGTAGAACCAATTCAAGGCTATAAATCCCTTATATAGATTTACCCGTACTATCCCAAGGTCAAAGCATGGACACCTTGCTTTGGCAAAACCTATCCATCAAATTCCAAGGGCCTCATAGGTTATGAATTGGAAAGGCATACTCTCAATTTTCTTTTAAGGGAACTAGGTTTGTCATGCAAGTCTAATTATCAAGTGAACAAACAATATAATCAAACATGCAAGCATAAACCAAACACATGCACAAAAATAAATTGTGATCCTAGTATGGCCCCTAATGAAAAGAAAACCAAAAAGATAAATCTTCAAGGTTATTCTAGCTTCTTGGATCCTCATCCTTGATTCTCCTTTTGGATCTCCATCCTAGAATCGCCTTTTGGATCTCCATCCTTGAATCTTGTAACATCTTCTTTTGTACAATGTATAAATAAATTTACTTTCAAAAATTAAATTACAAAAATACATAACGATACGCAGATCGTGTACAAAAATACATAACGATACGCAGATCGTATTTATATGCTACTTGGGCCATACTAGTCACCGCATGCAATAATATCAAATATTAAATAAATATTAATCACAATTAATATAACATCAAAATATTAATCAAATTAATATAAACAAGAAATAGAATATTAATCATATTAATAAACTATTTAACTCAAATCAATTAAATTATCTAATAAAATAACTAATTTAATATTCTTGATATTTAATTCAAATTTAGCAATCATATATATGGAATAAATTTTAGGGTAACTATTACCTTGTATAATTGGATAGAATATTTTTATTAGGGATAAGATATCTACCATATCTAATTAAGGTAATTTAAGATTTTACACTAAAATCATAAATATCTTCCATAACCCTAATTCCACCCCCATCCACTCCCACTCAAATTTTGTAACAATTACAAACTTTGACAATCGTAGGATTAAGATGGTAAATTTTCATGAAACTTAAACTTTTGACAAATTAATATTTGAATCAAATTCACATAAAATTTATCAAGTTTATGCATCAAAATCATAAAATTCTCAATTTCATAAATTTAAATCAACTTGTACTTTTACAAAATCAAATATTTCATAGTTTATACAAAAAATCATATCTTTCGTATAAATTGTACAAATTAATTTCACCGATCGATTTCAAAACCAACTGTTTTCGAGAAGAAATTTTTTTTTTCTAAAATTGAACAATGGTCGTACTGTGTAAGTCAACCTTTGACCGATCGATTTCAAATTGAACAATGATCGTACGTGAAATCGGTGAATGAAAAAATCAACCTTTGACTTAGTAATTAAACAACTCGGTTAATTAAGAAACAATTTTCTAAAATTGAACAATGGTCGTCCTGTGTAAGTCGACGGCATGATCGATTAAGCGGTTTAAAAACAATAATTGTGAACCGATTTCACGTACGAAGATCTATATCCAATCGATCAAAATAATAATTTTAATCATACAAATTATTCCATATATCAAATATATTCCTAAATTGAATCAAAACTAACAAGAAAATCAATTGATCATATCAATTTATGCAAGAGGCTCTGATACCACTGTAGGAAAATTAGATGCGCAGCGGAAGGGTAGAAAACTATTTTCTAACATCTAATTCGGGATCTCATGCATGAATTGATATGAACAATATAGAGGGGAAAAGTCGTACCTTTCTTGTGCGGAACCTTGATTCGAAATCACCTTTGGAGAAAAGAGCCTCAAGTGCGACTCCTCTACTTGGTCCACACGAGCACGGGATTGGATCTCCTTGTCTCCGTTTGCTAGAACGAATGATCGAAGGATTGCAACTCACACCCTACGGGTTAGGGAGGCTAGCGATTTGTGGTGGGAGGAGATTTTGGAGACACGTATAATCCAATATTAAGTTAAGACTTATTCTCAATAAGTCTCCTTATATATTGTAGAAACTAGGTCAACTTATTCCTAATAAGTCACCTTTATCTTTTATCTTCTATCCACAAACTATATCAACAATAATAACTTATTATTATTATTAATCAATTATCCAATTCCTAATACTCTTTGTGTGTGACCTTATAGGACCTGAATAAAATAGCAATAGATTAAATATAATTTAATCTATAAATTATAGTTGTCTTCTAGCAAAGCACTATAATTACCTAAATTATTCAGATTATAAATCTCCATTTTAATCCTATTATATCATTAGTATTTCACACATCAATTAAAGGACACCAATTCCTTCATCACTGTCCGGGGTGTCATCTCGGCTGACACCTGGCCGGGTCCATGCTCCACCCTGGCGAAGTCACTGAACCGCAACCAGCTGAGGTTGGGATCATGTGTGGAGATGAAGCGCTCCGCGAGTAGCGGCAACAGGCAGGCGATTCGCCAGCACGGAACCAACGCCTTGATCCGCTCCGAGGGAACAGAAAGGTCCAAGGCATAGATGTCGGTTCGGATAATCTTGGCATCGTTATGGTCGGGGGCACGGCTGAGGGCACAGAACGTCACCACGGGGCCTACCGCGTGGTAGCCGAGGATGTAAGGAAGGTCACCATAGGACCATAAGAGCTTCTGTACTATGGAATTCGAGGGGTCGAGCTGGACTCCTCGTAGCTTATCGGTCTCCTCGCCTCTCCATAGACATAGGTTCTTGACGAATGCCGTCACATTAGGCCACTGATCTTGGAGGCCTTGATCCGAAGACGCAGTCGATGACGATTTTCGGACAAGAGTCATCTGTACTGGACAAAATCTAGAGATAAGTCTGTTAACGCAGTCATCCCAGAGGCCGATGTACGAGTCTCGACTCGTGGGGGTGGTGAGTACCACAGGTGTCCGGATGAGAGGGCTCAAGATGTCTATGGTGAAGCATCTGGAGTCCAACAAATCATTTGAACTGGTGGTGAAGAGCTCCTTGCCTGGCGGGAGGTCTCGATAGAGGTCCTTTCGGAGGGGGAATCTGAACTCCTCCGGCGGAGGGTCTTGTAGGTGCCATGAGAGCTCGTACAGGCTTGGTAGTGACAACGATGGCGCGCGAAGGCAGCCCATGTAGTAGTCAGTTGGGTCTGAGATTATTTCCCAAGTGGGTGTTGCTGCATAATGCCATAAAAAGCCAGCGAACAATCAATGACAACAGTACTGGCAATGGCCGTGATGCGTTATAATACTCCATCACTTATTATTGACAGATGACCTAGCTTGGTTCTTGATGATCTATTGTCAGTCCATTTTTCTAAGATTTGACAGATTTCACTTGTAATGAGATTTCCTATCAGAGATTTTGCAGCTTTGAACAAGCCAAAAATGAGTACAAACAAACAGGCACCAAACTAGACACAAGGTAGGAGTACTATGTTTGCACACATTTGAAATTTCCTCATGGAGTAAATCTCAGATTTGGGAGATAAACCCATCACAATTAAATTCAATTCATTATCCTTGAATATAAATTAATATATGCATGACAATATATATACCATATGATGCTTAACAAAACTGTGTTAAAAAAATTAATTGTAATTAACCGTATGAAAGGCCTACCTCTAGCAGGGGGCTCCGCCGGATGAAGCTGCAATCTTTCAATAGAACCTGGAAGCCACAAAAATCGGCACTGAGTTTAGTAAGTAATATTGTATGATGAAAAATGATATATTTCATTATATGTATGATTTAATTTGATCGAATACCGGGTGGAGCAGTAGAAAGAAATGCAGGTTTTCTTCTACCAAGGACCTTGATCTGCTGCCCAGCCACAAACCTATCCACAGAAAAGCCCTTTAGAGGGCCGTCCGTGAATGACTCGAATGCGCACGCAACCATGGAATCGTCGAAGTAAGTGAGGTCGTCAGCATTGAGAAAGTTAGAGCCTTGAAGCTTGACCCGGCCTTTATGGAGCTCGCCTTCTTCGTCGGTCCACAAGCTCACGGATTCCTCCCATGTCATCCGTATCCGACCGATCCTGCGTAGCTCCCTTGATGAGGATGAGGATGATGGGGCCAAAACGTCCAAGGGGGAGGATGATTGATCAAACCCTAGAAGACTTGCTCTTGCACCTTGTAAGTAAGGTTGGTCAATTCCACTAGCCATGATTAACTGCCTTGTTCTCCCTATCAATCCATCAATTAATCCATTATAAGACTGGTATATATAAGATTGTATCAATTGAGTCCGTTTTTGTTGGTAACACCTTCAAATTGTATTATTTTATGGTGGATAAGGCAGCAATTACACATTGGTAACAAGGCAGACATTCTCATTAAATGAAAGTCCTTGCAATGAAGTACATAAATGCACATGGCATCATCTGATAAAAAAGAACTTTACTAATAAAGAAACCAGGAAGAGAAAAACCGTTTAGTTTGCAGGAGATGAAAAGGAGTGTTCATACCAGAGAAAGAGGTTTCATCTTCCCTTAAAGGAGGAAGAGGTGGTGCAGTAGGGAAAGGTTTCATCAATGAAGAAGCTCTGAAGTGTTGTTGTTCATCCCCACCAAAAGGACCAATAAAGCTCAAAGGGGTGCTCCTAATTCCTCTACCATGAGAAGGCGATATCGCGGATGATGACGAAGACGATCTAAGCCGCGACCCCATGAACTGTGCCAGCTCCTCGAACACCTCCTCGTCAAAGGAAGCCGGCAATCTATGGATCTTTCTTTCATAAGGGGAGAGCCTGAAGTAGCTCTTGCCAATTTGCTCTCTCTCACCTCCTCTCTCCCACTCATACACCTTCCTGAACTCACCCAACATGTTATCCCACTTTGTGCCAGCTGTCTTGGCATCTCTATTGACACCATGGCTCTTCAAGAACTCCGCGACTTCCCGGTCTTTCTCAGCCCTAGTTTTACCCCTCCCGGTGCCGGCTGGAAGATGATCGACCTCGGCGGCGGAGTTGGAGGCTCCTTGGTATTGCATCCTCCAGGCCCTGGCAAGCCAAAGCATCTCATGGGGCTTCCAAACAGGGCTGACATACTTTCCCTTTCTGAACTGCTGGGTGCCGGTTTCAGGCTTGGCGGTAGTGGCGGTGTCGGAGGATGTGGGGAGGGAGAGGATTGGGGAGTGGGATGGGGACGAAGCAGATGCTGTATCAGATGAAGAAGGTGGGTTATTAGCTTCTGCTGATGATGGGAGTGCTGTGAAATGGGATGGGCTTGAAACAAGCTTCCATTGGCCTGTAGGGTTGGGGCTGAACCTGGGCCTCTTCACAGTCACAGTCTGATCAAACTGTTGGTGTTGTGGAGGAGGGGATGAGATGATTGCGGTGATTGAAGTAGTGGCTGTGGGGGAGATTGAGGGAGGTGTGGAGATGAACTGAGAAGGTGTGATGGAAGAGATTATCAGTGGCTGTCTATGGTGGATGATTGCTTGTGAGTTTTGCTGATGATCGGCTGCAGCTGCTACTTCCTCCTCTTTACTTGAAGGTGACACTTGGTTTTGGCTTTGTTGTGGTGGTTGTTGTTGTTGTTGTCTTTCACCTTTATTCTCACTCATTTTATCCCTTTTTTTAATCTTCCACTGTTGAGATTGAAGGGATTAAAAAAAACAAAACCACTTGTTCAAGGGAGGGAGGGGAGGAGCAAGGAAGAAGAAACCCATCCACTTACACAGTTGCAAACTCCATAGGACCATAACAGCACAGTAAAACTAGATGATGGGTTTAGTCTTTAACCAGCTGCATCCCCCTCCTTTGCAGCAGCATCCACTAGGGCAAAACCCTCAAGGGAGAGGGATATGAGAGTTGGGTTTGGGATTTTGTGGGGAAATCCTGGTTGGATTTACTGCCACCATGCCTTCAAAAAGCAAAGTCACAAGAGAGAGGAGGCAGCAGCAGCAGCAGAGAGGAGGGCCAGAGAAGATAGCTAGTTAGAGAGAGAGGGAGAGTATAAAGTTGAGAGAGATTGCCAAAAGAACTGTCATGAATAGGACCCTTCAAAGGTAGGGGAGGAGGGAAGTGCTTGCTTCCTTTTCCCATATCAGATTATATAGAGTACTGTTTACAAATCACAGAATTAAAAAGACCATCTTTTTTAAGTTGGGTAATTTTAAACATTGAAGAAAGCTTAATAATTACAGTACTTAATTATTACAGTAGTCACATTAACAAGGGGTGAGAGTGAAAGCACAGTAGAGAGAGGTGAGATAGAGACACATTAAGAGAGAGATGGGAGGGTTTTGATTTGCATGATTAAGGGCGGAGTGTAATGATTGTACTGAACTCTGAAAAACGCGGCTGTAAGTATTAAGACAGAGCATCTCTCTACTTACACAGAGACACCCTTCAATTAAATGAGGAAGAGAGACAAAGCTTCCGACTTTTCGCGAGAGGGGAGAACAAGTAAAAAGGAAAGGCATTGAATTGTTTGATGTGGACGGGTCAAATGTAAAATGATGGATCAACTTAATTAAAATTGCAACTTTAAGAGGGGGATGAAGTGAATAATTGAAAAAGTGATTCGGCAAGTGTAAATTTCTTATTCAAAATTAAAGGAGTTTGTCCCCATCTATGGCACTACCCTGTCAAACTCCTCACTACCAATTCCTTCTCATACTCTCTGTAATCAAACAATAAACAATCCCTTTCAAAGGTGTACAGGTCCATGCAGGGTTTGTGAAGGTGAAAGATAGAGAGAGAGAGAGAGAGACCTACCTACCAACCAAAAACCGCCCGCCCCCACTGTTTATAATTAAAAAAAAAAAATCGAAAAGCCAAATCAGCGCCCGCCAAAAACAGAGGAGTTGTGTCCGTACGATTCCCCAAATTCAAAACACAGTCTCTGATGGGACTGTTCTTCCCTGTTCAATTTCATTGAGTTTTGGTTTACCCGAACCCGGTTCATACTCGTAATGAGAGGCTTTGGAAATTGAAAGGGTGAATTTTCAAGGGTAAAATGCTACAGCAGGTGTGATTTCTTGTTCATAGGGGGGCGGCAGTGGTGCTAAAAAACATAACTTTATAAAGCCCTCAAATATACATTTGGTACAAACTAATGAGCCAATGAAGATCCAGTGAGTACTTCTTGTGTTGGTGTAGATGAACATCTTTTAATTAACTCTTAGCTTTTCACCGTACAATAAGATCACTGAAATACAACTTCGATCATAATGTAAGTTTATGCTAATTTTGGGTGCCAGGAAGATAATTCATGTAATGCAATGACCTGCTTATTATAAATTCCAATTAAAGTCATTAGCCTATGTAAGACTTGATCCCACAAGGTTTATAAAAAAAAATTGCTCAGCCATTTTGAATGGGTAAGCTAGCTAGATGATTGACCTGAAATGTATCTTCCTTTACGAGGGTAAACTGCAATACCTGGGCATAGTAATATTTGTTGGCTAATTAACTCTCTCTATATACTACATATGCTCTTACAGCATTTGCTGTTCCTGCATTAATAACATGAAATGAAAAGAGAGTGGTCAGTAAAATGTTTCTTCCATTTGAAGATCAAAGTTCTAAATAAGCACAGGTAAGATAATTTGGTCATGCTCAGTTGTTACTCATGATCTACATATATAGGAATTTTTCATGCTATTTTAGGTAACAAGCTAAGAAAGTTGGACTATAAGCCATGTTTTCAGGAGTGTGAATTGAAGATGAAGAAAACAACTAGAACGTTGTAGTTTCACTTATCTCCCACCAAAAACCAATTTCACCTATTTCAATCATATTGGAGCCTCATTTTATCCCCCAAATTTGAGATCAATGATTCTTAAATAATTTTGCTGAACATGCTAAAAATAGTGTGTTTGTTATCCTCTATAAGCAGCAAACGCTCCTCTTGCTCAATCTTCCCATTTCAGCACAGGAAAATAAAATCACTGCATATAATCATATGTTTCCAACTCCTAATTAACACAAGATTCAATACCAATCTTGTTCTATAACAACGCCAAAAGATCTCTTTAATAAAACAAATTATCATACCATTCCCCATACATCCAGAAACCAAACCACTACTTGCACCAAAAGTGGCAATCACTCTAAAACGCCACAACTTAGAGCACCCACAATGGGGTGTTTAGAGGAGAAAAATAAGAAACTTAATAGTAAAATAATAGAGGAATGACATATTGTGTTAAGGAATGATGTGATAGGTTTATTAGCAAGGAACCCTTAAAAACTCAAAAAGAAAGAAAATGGATGAGAGAGTAGGAAAGAGAAAGAGAGGGGTTTAGGTATGTGGTGGAGCTTTTTTAATTTTATATTATTTAGTTTATAATAAAATGGGTTGTAGGGATGTGGGTAAAAAATTAAGATGGGTTTTTAAGGAGAGAGAAAAATAAAAGGGGAGTTAAGGAACCGAACTGGGTTCCATGGATGCGGATGCTCTTCCTCCTTGATTCACATAGGTTACACCTACACGGCAAACACAAAAACAATACTCCTATGTCTCATAATTTGATCAGTGATAATTGATACGGAATAACTAGCTACTGTACTGAGCCACACCTAATACACACATTTGCTGTAGTAATTATGAATCCGAAATACAAACTGTGAACGAGTTATTAACACTGCATAACATCAGTTCCCAAGGACAAACTGTAGGTTGTTCCAACAAATCATCAAGTTACACGGTATGAAGCATGGAAGGTGTCTTCTTGAACGGAAAACACCTCTCGATCCGCCACTGTTTAGTTTCCGTGCCAGAAATCAAACGAAGTACGATAATTCAATCTACATGAATTGAATCGGGAAAGGGGAAAGAAAGCAGCGCAGAGTGGAACTCGAATCTATTTAAAACCCTAAAATCGATCAACACATGTTAACTTGCAAAATTGATTATCGGACAGTTTGGATGTATGCAAAATTAAATAAGAAAGACGCGAAATCAAAGTCACAAGAGGAGGATGTGCCGTGCTTACCTGACGAATTCGCTAAGATTTTCTGTTGACGGTTGAATTGCGAAGATGGAGGAGACCGAGGCGAATAGATCATCGACGGTGGAAGCCGGACGCCCCTTACTCCGGCACTCCACCGTCGGCACGACGCGCGCCAAGGGTTTTAGTTCTCCCCCATTTTTTTGAAAGCTAGCAACCAAATTTCGAAAAGGAGATTTTACAAGAGATTTTGAAAAATAATTCAAGATTAAAATTAACAGAGACTTTATAACTGAGGCTATATTTGCTAAAAGGATAGTTTGAGAGGTAGCTAAAATTGATTAATTATTTAAGTCAAATATACGTTAATATATAAGTTAGTATAGTGTTTAATATACCAAAATTATAGAGCAGCGGATAGAAACTTGTGAATAAATAATCAAAAGTTTTGAAAAATTTGAGTGGGTAGTTATCCTTTCAATAAATTTTCTCCGTTAAATAATATGTTTTGTTGTTTAAACTAGGGCTGAAAATGGTACATAAATTATCATACCAACCAGGTACCGACTTTGTTGTATTTACATTTTAAGTTTTGACTTTTGATTTTTTTTTACCTAAATTCCTTTCCAATTCAACGTGCGACCATAGCATCCTCTCCCATCTAATCATCTCTTTGTTGAAGACATCCGTCCCTTACACCGGTGGCAGGTTTGATCTCTCAGGGGCGGATCTGTGGGGGACTCGGGATAGCTGAAACCCCCCGCTGGTCAAGTTTAATGTGCGGAGCATGAGATCTCTGGATTGAATCCTACTGCTTTCCCTTTTTTCATGTGTTGCATCCTTTTAAAATTTTTTTTTTAAAACAGTAACCCTATGTTACATCTATTTTTTTTAAATGTTGCATCTTTTTTTTTTTAAAACACCAATCTCTTTTTTTTACTTATAATCAATACTTATAATAACTAATACAATACAACCTCCGTTTGGCAAAACTTATCGTTTACTATTTACGTACGCTTTTTTAAAATGATAAAAACTATATAAAATATTAATTTTTTATAACAATTTCGTACTTTTTTTAAAACAAGTTTGTAAGTAGACAACATCAAGCAGCTTGTTCATTAACCCAAAAACTATTTTTTTTAGGATCGAAGTAGATACAACATAGTGTCGTTTGCTCGGGTATACTTACATTATAGTTGGTGATGTAGGTTCCTGAATCCGCAAAACAATATAGTGTCGTTTGTAGCGCCATTGAACAAATAGAAATGTACGTAGTTTGGTAACCATGGTAATATGTCGATGGTAACCACAATTATGATTACCAACATATATATGTGATAACCTGCAGGGACGGAGCCATAAATTTATCGAAGACGGAGCCATAAATCTCTAAAAAATTTATGTTTCACTTTTAACAACTTAATTAAAAAATAGATAAGTGATACTACATTCCTTCCAACCACGTCTACCAGGTTAAAATGGACGCGCCCTGATAACATCTATTTTAGACTAATTTTAGGCATACATTTATATATTAGTTTAGACCATTTTCATGCATATTTATCATATTTTCTATTTTATTTATTTCATTTTGTATTTTCGAAGTCTACACCTGATCTTTTATTTATTTCAGGTATTTTAATGTTAATATTTAGGAAAGTCAAATTTTTAAACGGAGCGGTGAGCATATTAGATCGCATGCGATGAGCTAATTTGAGCTTGTAAGGAAACTGTTAAATTTGAAAGTTGTGCGAAAGGATGAAAGTATAATTAGGTTATGGGCTAGTTTTTAATTCTTTAATTTTGTGAGCTCATTTTGTAATTTTATTAAAGTTTGATATATATTCGTATGTGGGACTAATAAGGGGGAAGTGGAGGTTTTGCCGTACAATAGGCTTCGGCCTTCTCACTTTTTAGGTTTTAGGTTTTGTTCTTGGTTTGACGGTATACGCTTTGAATCGAGGACGGAAATTTCGGTTTGAATTCTATTCTAAACTTTGATCTATTTGTGTTTATAATCTAGTTCATTGTTTATTGTATTATGCTTTTCTAATCATTGCAATTGTTGACTTTGTAACTCTAGTTTAGTAGGAATTGGGCGCCCAGTTTTGTCCAACGTCTCTATTTCCGACCGTTGCTCCCATCAAGCCTTTTATAAGTCTCTCAAGCAGCAAACCCTTACCTTGAGGTTGACACTTTAGACGACGCTCCAAAAGGGAGCCTGGGAGGTCCACTACCATGGCTGAAAAGGAGAGATTGGGCTAGGGCTTTCGAGTCTAGCAAAGAGGGAAAGATCGAGAGAGAGAAATACCGAGAGAAGAAGATAGAGAGGGGCTCGAGTTCGGGTTCATCGGTGAGAGAGGCTCGTTGAGCAATCTCCATGTGAACCGAGCTTGAGCAACGATACTGAGGAGATCCATACGGGCTATCGGAAGGACTGAAATGGAGAAGGAGAACCGACAAGGGCGTTCAAGAAGGATTGGAACTTTGAGGACCACCGGTGCTCACCGATGACACTGTTGTTGCCTAATCGACGAGCTTCTCCGGGCTGAAGTTGGCTCATATCAGGGGGTTCCCATTCCTTGTCTTTGCTATTGCTTAGTCTGCTGATTTTCTTGTTCCTTCTATTGTATTTCAGTCTAGTATTTGCCCTCATAAGATCTTTGTATCGTTTGTTCTCGTTTTACCTATTAGAGCATATTGGATGACATCTAGAGCCGGGGACGTAGGGATTATCCCGATCCTCGTAAACATATTGTGTGTGTCCTTGTTATCTTTCCTTTCGGTTTCTCTATTTAGGATCGATCTAGATCCTTCTTGTTTAAACCTGACTATATGACCACTACGACCCTAATCGGACCTTGAACGAGTGCAACCTTAATTTCCAACAATTGGTATTAGAGCTGTGCTCAATCTTTTCCTTCTGCTGTGCATTTTCATTGCTCTGAACTGCTGTCCATTGGTCTATTTTTTTGCTTAGATTCGAATTTATGCATTTTTATATGTATTATTGTTGAAATCTAGGCTATATGGACTGTTTGAAACTTTAAGTCTATGTATGGTTGCTTACTGAATATGTATTCAAATTTTGAAGCTTAAAATTCAGTTTTGCTGATGTATGCCATATCTTCATGATATTCCATTCAAATGAAATATGTATTGAAGTTCTTAAATGTGTTAAGAGTCTTCCTAGCATGTGATACTTGATTGCTGAATTTTTTGTGCTTATCATATAATTTTCAGCATCTTAAAGTGTCTTTTACTTGCTTGACAATTTCTTCTTGATATGGAATATATATATGATTCTTTCTTAAAGTTTCTAAGTGCTGATGTGCTCTCTCTTCTCTCATTTATCCTATGTCTTCTCCATTTCTATCCATTGTGACTTTTACATTATCATGACTTGAGACTCTTTCCTATTCATTTGGTTAAGTTTGGTTGTTAAAGTTTTTTGCCATTAGAATTCTTGCTAGAATTCATAAGTTGTTTATTACTCTTGATCACGATAATATTGATGCTTGCTTTCTTGCTAATTCTATGGTTAAAGTGACCAAACTTGTAAACCTTTTTTAGGTTGTGTGCAGCTGCTTGTAGCTTTCAATTCTTGTCTCATGTGACATGGATTTGGATAGCTTCTTTTGCTTGCCTTGGTCTCTTGTTGATAATGTGTTTTTTCTTGACCTTTTATCTTGAGATATTTGGTTCAATTTCTATCACATATATGGATATATGTTATGAAATTCCTTCTTGCCTTAAAACTGGTTCATACCTTGCATAACTACCTATCATTTTGAGATGTTTTGTGTTGTTGCACTATTATACTCATTAATGGTATATTTATGCAGAACTTTCATGCTCTTCATTGGAAGTTACATGTGTTTTTTACAGGCATAAGTTCATATATGTTTTTCCCTCTCATTTTGCATAATTTGAGGTGAAATGAAGTTCTGAATGTGTGGAATTTCTATGGTTGTTTGTCTGGTCCAGTTTATAGGAAAACCTTGTATTTTTCACTTGGCTTATTATATGAGAACTAACTCTTTGTTTTCTTTTGCAAGGAACTATTAAAGGGAGATATCAAGATCATAGAAGAATTGAAAAATGGATGGTGTTCGAATCAGGAATCAACCAGATGGCATTCCTTCAAGATGGAGGTGGCATCAAATGTCAAGAGGACTAGGAAACCATGACGATGCTATCCCTGGAGATGCTTACCTCATTGAAGATTTGTTAAAAGAAGACCAAACGGAGTCTTTCTTACACCTTTATCTCCTATTTTCAGTTTGATTGGTCTTTTGCATATGTCTCTCTATGAGTTTTGTGTTCTCTAGTTAAGCCTTAGTGATATAGTTTGTGTTTTTCCTTTGCTAAAACTGGTATAGTTGCCCTTAATAAGTATATCTGAGCATGTTGTAAATTCTTAAGACACCCTTGGTGTGCTTGAATTATAAATATGCTTGATTTACTTGATAAAGATCAGCTTTGCTTGATCTTGTTTTTCTGCTGAACCATGATTTTGATGCTTGCACTTTATAAGTGAAACCTTGCTGTTTGTCTTCCTCTTGAGTGCAAAATCTGTTGGTTTTATGATGTTTTGTGAACCCTTCGTTCATTGATTTCTATGTAAAAGTGGAAGGATATCTTTGTGATTATATGCTCTTACCTGAACTAGGTTTAGGTTTAGAAATCATGATATTAGGATTCTCTTAGTGATGTATTTATCCTATATGTCTATGATTTGAGCATGTTTGTTTGATTCTCTTTAGATCTTTATGCCTTGCTCTAACTTTCTGCTTAGTTGTAACAATCACGACTTTAGGATTTATACTTGCATTGAGACTACTGATTTGAGTCTTGTTTAGTGGCATTTGTGACACTCTACAACTCTATGTTCTATTATAGATCAATTTCTCCTTTGAGTAATTGTCTATTTGAAGTCAATAGATTTGTTTTTCCCTTATACTTTGGCATTTCAAGGAGATTCCCGATGCACTAATTTGCTTGTTTGTTGTTTGTGCTATTAGGAACTATCACTTAAAAAAGGGATGAATGACACAAGTCATCTCCATATCCAGCATTTATAAGGCGTTGGTCAACTCATGGAGTGTACCCAAATCTACTGGGAAATGGAGGATCTTTGTTGCTAGAGTAGGAAGAACGGAAGGGAAGGGGCTAACCAACATGAAAACACACCAACTTTGGTGGGGAGTTAGTATTTCTAACCTAAATCTTTATGCTTGTTTATTTAATAAGATTTGCTTGCTAGATGTGCATAAATATGTCTGTCTCCTGATTTCTACTGCTTCTAGATATAGTGAAATTCGTGTATATGTACTGATTTCTAATTTATAGAAATCTCTGTATAAGCACTTATTTCAAATCTATTTAGAAGTAGTGAAATCTTTATGTACTGATTTATGATGCTTATATTCTAGCTTCAGCTCATCTTCATTACTTGCATGTTTAAGTTGAAATTGACTTTTATAAATCTGGTTTGAGTTTTCTTTGTTATTGGTGGTGGATAGCCTTATTAAGCATGTTTATATGAATATATTTGAGCATGTCCTTTTCTTGTAAAATTTTAGGCTCTTGATCATTTCATGCTATATTGTTTTCCCTAGCTTTTATTTGTCCAAAATCAACATTATTTAGTCCGAGTTAGAATGCGTGGTATACATGTTTTACTTGCTTAAACTTTATCAGCTGGATGCATGATTTACATGTCTTGCCTGCTTACACTTGGAAGTTGACATGGTTGATTCTTCTTGATGTCTAGTGCTATTGATTTTTAGACTTTTGTTTGCATGATCCTTGGTGCTTTGCTCACTTATGTGGTTACATGCTTATTTGTGTCTTTGAGTTGATTTAGACCTATATGTTTAGGTTGAGCCATGACATTGGGGTAGCTATAACAGACTGAGATGCTAGCCCCACCATTGGTTAAGCTGAAAGATGCTTGAACCATCTCTTGGCAAGCTAAAAGAGATTGAGATGCTTTGGCCCACCTTTGGGTTATCAACACTTGCAAAATTCAGTGATTAGCTCACTGTTTGTTTATGCTATGCGTTGCCCTTGAGAGGGCATTGCTTGCTTTGCCTTGACTCGAACACTAGAGGGATCCATCCTCTCGTCATTGTGTCTTTATGTCCTGTTGGATATATTCCTTTAAGTTCCTATATTTGGTTGACTTATCTAACCATGTTTATGTAGGAAGCACAGGTACTGTGATGACGGAGTTGTTCAATATGCTATAGGCTTTTCTTCTTTTATCTCTTTTTTCTTGTAAACTAGATTTAAGAGGGCAAATTGTTGAGTTTGTAACTCTAGTATACTAGGAATTGGGTCTTTAGACCCAAGCCCAGTTTTGTCCAACGTCTCAATTTCCGACCATTGCTCCCATCAAGCCTTTTATAAGAATCTCAAGCAGCAAACCCTAACCTTGAGGTCGACACTGTAGACGACGCTCCAAAAGGGAGCATGGGAGCTCCTCTCCGATGGCTAAAAAGGAGAGATTGGGCTAGGGATTTCGAGTCTAGCAAAGAGGGAAAGATCAAGAGAGAGAGACCGAGAGAAGAAGATAGAGAGGGGCTCGAGTTCGGGTTCATCAGTGAGTGAGGCTCGTTGAGCAATCTCCATGTGAACCGAGCTTGAGCAGCGATACTGAGGAGATCCATACGGGATGTCGGAAGGACTGAAATGGAGAAGGAGAACCGGCAAGGGCGTTCAAGAAGGATTGGAATTTTGAGGACCAATACTGGTGCTCACCGACGACACTGCTGTTGCCGAATCGATGAGCTTCTCCGGGCTAAAGTTGGCTTATATCAGGGGGTTCCCATTCCTTGTCTTTGCTATTGCTTAGTGTGCTGATTTTCTTGTTCCTTCTATTGTATTTCAGTCTAGTATTTGCCCTCATAGGATCTTTGTATCGTTTGTTCTTGTTTTGCCTATTAGAGCATATTGGATGACATCTAGAGCCGGTGACTTAGGGATTAGCCCGAACCTCGTAAACATATCGTGTGTGTCCTTTTTATCCTTCCTTTCGATTTCTCTATTTAGGATCGATCTAGATCCTTCGTGTTTAAACCGGACTAATTGACCACTATGACCCTAGTCGGACCTTTTGAACGAGTGCAAATTTAATTCCCAACTTTAGTATTGACAATGAACGTTTAAATGCCCCTCAAACGTAAGTAAATAGATACGAAATATATATAATGTCGTTAATGCCATTGTAGCCCAGGCTATGCATTCGAAAATTGGTGAATACAACTAAGTATCATTAAGAATTTCATCTTTGAACCAAAAGCAAGCAAGGAGTGGAATACTAGAAAGAGAAAGTGTACCTAATAAAAAAGCAGGTTTTGTAATTGGCACGTGTTTTTTTAAGCCCCCCATAAAAACCATATTCTGGCTTTTCTTTGGAGAATACCCAACAACAGCTTCTATAGAATGAATAATGGATCCAGATCCTAAGAACAATAATGCTTTCGCGATTACCTTAGACAACCTACCTTCAACAAACTCAGGCAATGTAGCACGAATATCAATTTTAATCTACTAAAGCGTCGTTGTGGTGATCATTTGCTTTAGATTTGCCTGGGATCCGTTGTTTACTACCAATTCTGTATAGTTGCTTCCTTTTAGTTGGTTACTTTCTCCATCCATACAAACATTTCTTCTCTCGTATTTTCTTGACTTAGTTAAATCTGTTTGAATTGGCAATCGATACCACAGTCCTTGTGGATACGACACTCAATATACTACAACTGAATCCGTACACTTGCAGTGTAGGTTTTAGCCTATTATGTACCACATCCTTATGAACGTGCAACAATGGGATGGGTCAGGCTTACCACGTTCGAATCGACGTGGCAAAATGGATTGGGTCGGGCGCATGTGTCAACGTTGCACGTACATACGAACGTGGTGTCACATCATTATAGACGGGGTTTGTACATCCATAGAGATGTGGTATACAACGTTGATAACGACGTGGTAAACCACGTTTATCTACACGTCTATAAAGACGTGATGTTGATTTTTACCGTAAAGAAATATTGGATGGTATGCTTGCAAATTCTCATTATTACACATTTGCTTTATCTTTTGTGCTTTTATTTTTCAATCCCAGTCAATTTTGCCTATTGAGAAAAGAGAATTTCATAATGCCGATGACATTACGGGAAAGGATAAATTTCCAATCCATGTCTTGACATGTTTTCAATCCGTGTTTAAAGCAGAAACTAGGAACACTGCTCTACAAACGAAATTACTTTGGAAAGTCATTGCGGAAACAACCAATATATGGGTCAGAGTCATATCTGAAAAATATCTTTAAAATAAAGACTTATTTTCCTATCAACAAAGAGGAGGAACCTCTTGACAATTGTCCAAGCTAATATCTATCTAACCAATATTGTTCTTTAAGTGACTTTGTTGGTGTGTAGAAGATGGGTCTACTGTCAATTTTTGGTTCGATTATTGGGCTTCTGATTGGAAAATATTGGCTAAGGTTTTGACACCCTTATTAGAAGACCAATTATACTGAAAAGTGAACTGATTTCTTATATCTTCAAAAGAATGTGATCAGCCTAGGTTGTACTCGGAGTTACAAGTTTTGCTTCCGACTAAGATCATCGATCATATCTCTAGGATTCAGCTACCAGTAACCCAAATCACGGATCACCTTTATTAGGGGTGTAGCTCTTCTAGTTCTAGCCCTACCCAATGTATCTATCCTTAGTATTTATCTGTATCAAAGCCCGACTCGGATCGATGACTAGGGGTCGTGTGCACGGGCGCACATACGCTAGTAGCCTAGCATACAAACTGAGTGGGGTTCCATTCTAAAACCAATTGGCAATAGAAGGAGTAGCCCGCTGACTTATATACTAGGGTTTGTTGTGTTCAACTTTCGATGTGGGACACTTATGGTCTCATTCACATCTCTCAACACGCCCCCGCAAGTCCAACTAGGAATTACTCATCTTGCTGAGGCTTGGACGACTGGTAAACCGGACTAGGATCGACCCAGGTCATTAGGCTAACCGCTCTGATACCATATCAAAGTCTGACTCGAATCGATGAGTGAGGGTCGTGTGCACGGGTGCACATGAGCTAGTAGCCTAGCACACAAGCCGAGTGAGGTTCTATTCTAAAACCAATTGGCAATAGAAGGAGTAGCCAACCGACTTTTATACTAGGGCTTGTTTATGTTCAACTTTCGATGTGGGACACATTTGGTCTCATTCACATCTCTCAACATGCTCCCGCAAGTGCAACTAAGGAATGACCATCTAGTTGACACTTGGACCACTGGTAACCAAGACTAGGAACGAAAGACGGGTCGTTAGGCTAACCGCTCTGATACCATATCAAAGTCCGACTGGGACCAATGACTGGGGGTTGTGTGCACAGGTGCACATACGCTAGTAGCCTAGAATACAAGCCGAGTGGGGTTCCATTCTAAAACCAATTGGCAATAGAAGGAGTAGCCCACTGACTTATATACTAGGATTTCTTATGTTCAACTTTCAATGTGAGACACTTATGGTCTCATTCACATCTCTCAACACGCCCTTCAAGTCCAACTAGGAATTACTCATCTTGTTGAGGCTTGGACAACTGGTAACCCAGACTAGGATCGACACAGGTCATTAGGCTAACCGCTCTGATACCATATCAAAGTCCGACTCGGATCGATGAGTGAGGGTCGTGTGCACGGGCGCACATGAGCTAGTAGTTTAGCACACAAGCCGAGTGAGGCTCCATTCTAAAACCACTTGGCAATAGAAAGAGTAGCCCACTGACTTAATATATGAGACAATGGGCTACTCCTTCTATTGCCAATTGGTTTTAGAATGGAACCCCACTAGGCCTGTGTGCTAGGCTACTAGTGCATGTGCGCCTGTGCACACGACCCCCCAGTCATCGGTCCAAGTCGGACTTTGATAACTTGAAAAGTTTCCATTTGTCTTTTAGTAGACATGAAAATTTGGATTTGGATAGAAATGAGTTGTGTGGATAATGTAGTCGATTTAGAGCTTATCGGGAGTTTCTTCTAAGTGAATGTGAAATGCAGACTAGGCTTCATTTACGTGCTTATGCTTTTATCATGTTAGTCTATATGATTACCTTGTATAAGTCGTGACCTTACTTGTATAAATAACAATAGTGGCAAACTGTAATAAACCAATTCTCATAATACAAATTTCTGTTTTCGTCTTCTTTCTTCCTCTATTTTGTCTGAACATCAACATGGTATCAGGCTTATAGGTTTTTTTTCCGCTTGGATTCATTTTCTTCAAATTTCTGGTTCTTGACCATGGATCCTGCAAGTTCTTCATCTGCGATTGATCCTCATGATTCTCTTTACCTTCATCCATCGGATAATCCAAGTTGTGTTCTTACAACCAAGGTGTTCGATGGATCTGCTTTCTTTGCCTGGAGACATGCCATGATTATCGCTCTCTCCGCGAAGAACAAGCTTGGGTTCGTTGATGCCGAGCTCGTTCATCCTGATGCAGCTTCTGCGATGCTCCAACAATGGTTTCGTTGCAACAACATGGTTGTTTCTTGGCTCCTCAATCCCATGTCCAAAGACATCGCAGAAAGCTTCATGGGATCACGAGTTACTCGTCAGATTTGGTTGGACCTAGATGATCGTTGTTAACAGTCCAATTGTGCTCAGCGATTCGCAATTGAACAACAAATTTATTCAATTTCACAGGGAGCGGATTTAATTCCAGGCTTGTTCACTCGGATCAAGAAAATATGGGATGAACAAAACTCTCTCCGCGTGTTTCCCCCTTTTACGTAAGTTCTTTCTCAAGCTGTCAAGAAATACGATCAAGATCAACAATTATTTTAGTTTTTTATGGCCCTTGATGATTCGTATCTCCCTGTTCGTAGCAGTATCTTGATCAATTCGACGATTCCGTCCATCAATCATGCCTATTTCCTTATCACTCAGGAGGAGACTCAACAATCAATGAAGACTGCCACTACTAGAATTATGCTATTTAACATCGGCTCATTAACATCAGTCAGAAAAACCTGCCATGTTAAATAATTTTTTAACATCGGTTTTTAAATTTGCGATGTAAATATAAGTATAGACATTACCCCATTTATTTAACCGATGTTAAATACGTGTTTTAAAAAAAATTTAGAAGGCGCGGACTAAACTTAAATTCATTTAAACACCCGCTCAAGCAAATATCTGTCATTGAAGGGCGCTTCTTTCTTCGTTCTTCATTTCTCATTTGCAAAACTGACCCTCGCTCCACCTCCTCCTCCCGCCACCTCCCTTCGCAAATCCACCTCCTCCTCGCCGGCGAGTCGCTCCACCTCCTCCTCCCGCCACCTACCTTTGCAAATCCGCCCAGATCCGTTCTTCCTTTTCAGATCTAAACCCATACACGCCAAATTTAGGCTTATCCGTTCTTTTTAGCTCTTCGCTGCTGCTCTTCGCTGTCACATTCACTCGTCGTCCTCCTCCTCTTCTGGCTTGCCTCCCTTCACCGTGAAATTCAAAGCATTATTCCGACTTGTTCCCTTACCACCCTCTGATTCCGATTCCAAACCTGCGCTCTAAAAATCCTGAAGTGAGACACAAAACGCATTTTCTCCTCCCCGTTCTTCCCTCTCGCCTCCCTCCGAGACACCTTTCCCCGTCGCTGCTCCTACCCTCGCCTGAATCGCCCACACCACCGTCTTCTCCGCCTCGTCGGCGCACCCACCAGCCACACCAGCGACTCCCCTGCTCGCCCTCTTCTGGTCACCGATGGCGCTTCTATACTCAGCCATCGCCGCTCGACGCAGCCTCAACCCTTGCTGTTGCTGCCATGGACTCGAATCTCCAAATATGGGTCCTCGACTTTCAATCCTGATGCTAACTGCAGGTATGGATCTCCACCTTCGCCAGTTGTGTACCTGTGAAACTCTTATGGAAAACTGAAAACACAATCTGCACATTAGTTGATGTTGGTGGATTTTGTTTATGGGAATTGTCTACTTGTGCTTAATTGGTGTTGAATTGATTGGGTCATCAATTGATTCTGCTTGAGCTTGATCTCACGTATTTCTCCTTGGCCAAATCTCTGATTTTGCTGCTCATTATCAGCATGGGTATCAGATTTGTGATTCAACTTGCTGGTTTTGTCATTGATAAGGTGCTAGGAATCCTTCTATGCTGAATTTTGCTTGTTGTATTTGCATATGAGTTATTATTTTTTTAGGAGTTGCTTTTTGATAAGCTTGATTAAGGGTAGGTTTTGCACTTTCCATGCCTTATGATTTGTTGTTTCTGGTCACATAACATAGTCTTTTTTTGGGCACTCCAGTTCATTATATATTGACTAAACAGTTCATTATAGAAATTGCTCTTTTTGTTGTGCATAACTTGAGTTTCTAATGGTTAGTGCTTGTGTATTTACAGACAGATAAAGAGCAGTTTCACTGCGCCGATTGTGGAATTTGCAGGTTCGTTAACAATTTAGATGGATATTCTAGTATGCTATCTTAGCACAATTTAGATAGTCATTGCAGAAGTTTTGCTTTATTATTACTTTGATAGGTACATTCATTCTCCTCTCTGCAACATGAGAAACTGCATGGAGCCTTGGCTAATGTTACTTTTAATATTGTCGGTTTCTTTCACTGATCATTACAGTGACGGTTTTGTTGAGGAAGCTGCTTATAATCTTTCAGAGAAAGAGATGAAGATGGCTTCCGGGAATCTGAGGGGACCTTTTGGTTGCAGCTACTCTGCATTCTTTATATGTCTGATTATGCAACTGGAACCTATGAAGTGTCCTTTTCTTCCAGAAAGTTTAATTCCTTAAAACTCATATTCTCTTCTGGATAATCATATGGTGAAGACAAAGCTGCATATTTCATCACATGTATACTTATTATATTTCAGCTAGTAAAGTCAAAAATATGTTTTTCATCATAGGCAGAAGTCTTAAGGCAATTATCATCCATGGGCCGACTTAGTGTGAATGCTGGAAATGGTACAATGCAGAACGCTACTAATTTGTAAGGATGCTTTCCCCCTTTTTTTTTTGGTTTCTTTGTTTCATTTTCAGCATTAGTATTGTTATTTAGACAAGTATATATTGAGTACTTGTGCAGGTCATTTTTGAGACATGGGATTTCCATATGGATAGATGTTCCTTTGGATATGATAGCTGAGGAATATACAGAAGATGGAAGCCAAAATTCTTCTCCTGAGGTCAAAATGTTGCTTCTAACATAGCCTGTTTGGCTTTGTATTTGCTTTAGGATCCATCAACTCTGTTCGGCCACAGTTATCATTCTACTGATTATACATGCCAATTAACAGGTGTTAAATCATCTAACTAACCTTTATCGGGAGAAAAGAGATAGATATGCGACGGCAGATGCATGCATCTCACTTCTAAGTAATATTCTTATTCTTAGCTGGATTCTTTTATCCTCTTATGTTCTCCAACCTTTTGCCATATGTGATGGATCTTATCCTTGTCTTTGATAGAGGTGGCCTCAAATTTGGCGTACGATGAATATGGTTAAGTTACAGTAGAAGATATGGCACTAGAGGTAATGAAACACTTGTTGATCATGTTATTCGGGTTAAATTTTGCGAAGTCTTCATTTGCGTTTCTAATAGCTTCTACAAATTCAGGTGCTCAAGGAAATTGAGAAGCTCACGAGAGTAAAGAAAATGATGGAAGAGGTTGTCACCACTCCCCTTCTTGCTTGGAAATTGGTAAGTTTTGATACTTGTTTCTATTTTTTATTTGTTTCTTATCTTTTGCTGTCACCACTCCCCTTCTTGCTTGGAAATTAGTAATTTTTTTTATGCGGAGCTGTTTTATTTGGGTTCTTGTTGTCATGCCAAATTTGGTGTTTGATTAAATTACTTGTTGGAATTTTGAGCCAGAAGAATGAAATTGAATGGTCTAATCATATGTAGTTCGACAATGGTCTGATCATAATGACTTTTAAGTCTAATAAGAAGGAAATACCAGCTACTAAAGATTTTGGGTTGCCCTTGAATGCATATATGTTCCATAACCTGGTTGATGTAAAGCAATGCACGTGAAAATATTTTAGATGATGTGCCAGGAATAAAGAAATACGGAAAAGAGATTTTGAATCTCATTGATGCTGCTGATGCTACAGGACAAACTGATATTGCCCGAGAAGCTTTGAAGAGATTAGCTGCTGCTGGTTCTGTCAAGGGAGCTTTACAATGTCAGAAGTTCAGGGGACTTGCATTGCGTCTTGCAAATCACGGAGAGTTGACACAGCTACGTGTAAGCAAAAGCTTCTTAAACTCTTTGATTTTCTTTGAAGTTGTGTTGATAAACTCTCCTATTTTGACCTTTTCCTCGGGTTGAACTTGTCCTTGTTGAAGATGCTTAATCTTTACTAGCTTTTCATTTGCTGCTTTATCATTAATATATGCTTGAAATATTTTTTCATTAGTAAACATTATATCTAATTTAAAGTCTATTAGCTCAAATGGTAGAGCATTGTGTTCAAACACAAAGATGCGGGTTCAAATCCCGCATAGGCTACGATAATAAAAAAAAACCCCGCAAATATGTCATTTCACATCGGTTAATAGCCGATGTCTTTAAAAAAAAATTGATGTCTATGCGGGGGATGTAAAAAGTCAAAACTTTTTAACATCGGGTAATAGCCGATGCCTTTGTATGTTATAGCATCGGTTATATTTTATAATCGACGTGATAGGATAATAAAGACATCGGATTTAAAAATCTAAACGATGTTATAACACACAAAGACATCGGGTTCTGGCCAATGTGAAAAACTTTTGAATTTTTACATCCCCCACAGAGACATCGATTTTTTTTTGATAGACATCGGTTATTACCCGATGTTAAATGACAAATTTCTAGTAGTGTGCAAAGGTTCCTATTTCATCCGTTATTGATTCCTCTGCTAATGCTGTCAGTGTTAAGAATTCGAAGGATTCTTCTTCTTCCTCCAAAGATTTTGATTCTTCTACTAATCAACCTCGTCAAAATAGCAATAAGCCAAGACATTTTTGTTCTCATTGTAATCGCACTGGTCATCTTGTTGATCGTTGCTATAGGCGTCACCGTTTTCCGCTTGGCTCTAAGAATAAAGGTGTTGCTAACTCGTCGGTCACTTGTGATAATCCTAATTCTTCTTCATCAAAGTCAGTGGTACCTCGTCTTTCTTTTGACCAGTACAATCAACTTTTTACTCTATTACAGAAATCTTCTCCAACTGGGAGCTCCACTCTAAGCTTTGGAAATATTGTTGGTATTTCCTACTTCTCTTCTTCATTACAAACTTCTTCATCAGAAATTATTTTTGATAAGTTTACTTGGATCATTGATACGGATGTGAATGATCACATGTGTCATAACGTAGATTTCTTTATGGATTTACATACTTTGAATCATCCAATTCATATTGCTTTGCCAAATGGTACTACTGTTTCTGTATCTTTAGTTGTGACTGTGAGAATTTCATCAGATATCTCTTTGTCAGATGTGTTTTTCGTTCCTATATTCAAGTTTAATTTGCTCTCTGTTCACAAACTGGCTGATCAGCTTGATTACACAGTATGTTTCTCATCGAGATTGTGCTGGTTGCAGGGCCCTTCTCTAAAGAGCCGCCTGGAGGATGGTAGGGTGTATACTCGCTTGTACGCATTTTCTGCACCTCCTTCCATCATTCATAAGAATAAGCTTCTTACAGCACAGTCATTGCCCTCTATTAATTCGGCTTCTTCCGTAGTTTATGATGTTAGTATGCTTCATTCTCGTTTAGGTCATCTTCCTTATTACAAGCTCAATGCTCTCTTTTCTTGTGATATAAATAAGGAGAGTTTAGTTGCTTCTGAGATTTGTGCTAAATCCAGACATCAGATGTCTTATTTTACACAAAGTTCCATTTCTTCTACTTGTGCTTTCGATTTAATACATCTGATACAACAATTCATCAATTTGGTGTTTACTTAATTTGGAAGGATGGTTAAGGCTGTAAGAACTGACAATGCTCTTGATCTGGGGTTTAGCATTGCTGGCACTGAATTTTTCAAATCCAAAGGGATTCTACATCAGTCTACTTGCGCCTATACTCCTCAGCAAAATGGCGTCGTAGAGAGAAAGCATAAGCATCTCTTGGAGACTGCCAGAGCATTGCTATTTCAGTCCTCTCTGCCCATCAAGTTTTGGGGTGAGTATTTGTTGACATCTACTTACCTCATCAATCGTTTTCCTTCCAAGTTTTTGAACAATTTATCACCATTTGAACGGCTTTATGTTAAACCTCTTTTGTACTCACACTTGATGTCCTTTGGTTGTTTAGCCTATGCATCAACCTCACTAGCTGGCCGAACTAAATTCATGCCTAGAGCTTTACCTTGTGTGTTCTTAGGTTACCCTCCTACTAAGAAGACATACAAACTAGCTATTATAACTTTCCACAAATCAAATATTGATCTCTAGATATGTGACTTTCCATGAGCACATTTTCCTTTTTCACAAGCCCTCTTTGATCCCTTCTTCTCCATATTACTTACCTGCTACTTCTCCAACTTCACATATTGATGATCATATAAATGTGTTGCCTCCTCCTACACAATCCCATATTGATCCCCCTTTTGCAGATCCACCTCTGAGGCGCTCATCAAGGCCATCTGTTCCCCCATCTTATTTGAAAGATTATCACTACAACTTGGTGTCTTCTGTTCCTTCATTTTCTTTCAAGGCTTTATCAATAGCCTCTCAGGATCTCTTGACAAATTTAGATCCTCTTGTTGAGCAACAAGCTATGCAAAACGATCTTGATGCTTTACATAGGAACAACACTTGGGATATTGTTGATTTGCCCAAAGGTAAAAGACCCATTAATTTCAAATGGCTATAAAAATTGAAGTTTCGTGCTGATGGTACTCTTGAGAGACACAAGACTCGGTTGATGATCAAGGGATGCACACAGAAGGTTGGCATAGAGTGCCATGGGACTTTTTCTCCAGTGGCTATGCTGACTACCATTCGGAATTTAATTAGTTGTTGTGGATATAGATAATGAGGTTTACATGAAAGTTCATCTTGGTATGCAATACATTCACCCGAGTAAGGTTTGTCGATTGAACAAGTCCATATATGAAGTCAAGCAAGCGTCTTGGTGCGGGTCGAACGTCGTAGGCACTTTCGCCCTTTGCCAAATAGTAATAATATCCAAACTTAAACACAAAACCAATAGATTAGACAATCAATCAATTGATAAACTAAATAACTACTAGTATAGCGATGAAGTCCGGCGTCGAATCCACATGGAAAAGCGATTTCCTACTGAATAACTCTAAGCAAAGACTCTTTTGACAAATCAATGATTCGCAACAAGTAACAAAGATGTAAAAGTAACCAGATTTATGATCGCAAAGTAAATTGATATCAAAGTAGAAAGAAAATTTCACCTGTAATTCGTTGACAGTGGTTGGAATGCATGGTCCTTGGATTGATCTATTAATTATTCATATTCATAGGTCTAGTTGACTAAAGTTGAGAGATCCGCAGACATTCACTCATCTTATTCAGTATCACTAAATAATAGCATTAATGACTCAAGTAATCAAGACCAATTGGCACATTTACTTAAAACAATTAAGACTAATAGGCGCATACCGAATTCAGCCCTAATCGAATATCCTCAACATAGACTAATTGAAATTGAACGTTCGATAATATAAAACAATGTAATATAGAAATACTCTAGAAGGGGGGTTGAATAGAGTATGCCCGTTTTTCGCAGAATGTCTCAAGACTTTTTGAGCTCGTATAAAACCCTTTGAGATTAAACCTGAATCACAAAGTTAGACAATTGAACCAAGTGCGGAAATAAGGTAAAGCAATAAGTAAAGGACACGAGTAATTGTTTACGAGGTTCAACACGAACTTGGCCTACGTCCCCGCCTAGGGTTCTTCCACAACCCTAGGATTCAAAAGGCTTTATTGATTCACTTAGCTTAGGATCCTAATAGCTCACCGAGAAGCCTCTCTCCTATACAATTGCAATCTAGTCAACTCACGTTCCCTTGGAGTCCTAGACCAATCTAGAAGAGCCCCACCTATCTCAGCTATCTAGTACAATCCTCTTACTCTCACAAATCAATAGCCTAGTGCAACTTCCCGAGTTACAAACTCTCGAGTAACACTACAAATGAATATATCCTATAAGCTCACAGTGACTCTCAAAGGCTTTGAAATAAACAACAAACTCTTGAGCGCTTAGCAGAGAGACACTTGGAAGACAAATCTTGCTTGAATGAATGAAAGCTCGTGTAGCACTCGTACTTCTGTCTTCTTCTTCCTTTCCTTTATAGAAGAAATGTGGAGCATGAGGTTCTTCAACACCAGATCTTCAACAACGGCTAGTAAAGATCATGGCGCGCCCGAATCTTCTATTTTTGGACACTTTGAAGACATGATGTTCTTTGAATTGGATCACCTCAATATGCACCATAAGGAAAGATATAATCTCGAAATACTTCCTGAAAGATTAGTCATATATATATATAATATAAAGGAAGTATATAATAAGATTAAATAATATCCGGACTTATAAAACAGGTTTTGTATTTCATCAACTGTTAATGCTCCAAGACCTTTGACACAAATATCCTGTCAAGGCCTTTGAAACATTTATTCTGATTTTCATCAAGGGAGGGAGTTATCAATCTCCTCCTTGATGAAAGACAAAACATGTGCATCCCTGCAACTTAGTCAAGCATAGATAATAAAATAGAAGTCGGACTAAGTACCTGCATGGGTTAGACAAATGTTGGATTAAAATTTTTAAAGCATGCAAAAGCCATCCAACCGAAAACCAAAAATAAAAAACCAAGGTCTTCCAAGACCTTCAAGCAGATAGGTTTTCAAAGTCTAAACACCACAGATCATCTCCCCCTTTTTGTCTTTCAACAAAGGGAGGAGGTAAAACAGTCATAAAAAAAGTCACCAAAAGTTTTGAAAATGTTTCCACAAACCAGCAATGTATAAGGTTTCAGGGGTGGGATAGGGCAGGGTAGGGTTTAAGCTTCGTCATCCGGAGCATCATCAGTGAGCCTCGTCCACAGTCCTTGCAGCATCTTGGAAATCCCGCTCATCTCCGTCCTAAACTCCTTTTGCAGCTCCTTGATATCCAGGCGAACTTCCTCCAACCCCAACTCTAGGTTGTCCATGCGTTCATCGAAAGCTGGAGCAGTGGGAAAGGCTTTTGAAGGAGTGGCAAGACTCAAGGTCCCTTGGGGAGACCGAGTGATGCCAATCTTTTCAAGGCCCTTAGAGTCGAACTTACCCATATGACGCAACTGTTCTTCATTTTTGACATCAATTCCAGCATCTTTGAAGAGAAGGGTCAAAAGGGTAGCAAAGGGGAGAGGAGAGCCTTTTCTAGCTTTTCTGGCATGAGCCATGGTTCCAAGGATAGTGTTGGCCAGATCAAGATCAAGGCCATTTAAGATGCGGTAGAGAAGGACCATGGCATTGTCAGTAAGGAGTGAGCCAGAGTTAAGACGGGGTAAGAGGCATCGAACAATGATGTTGAAAATTATTTTTGCCTCAAGGGTTAGGGATGAGTGGGTGAGTTGCTTTGAGGTGCTGTTGGATGCTTCGGGTAGGAGGTACTTGGCTCTGGAAATGATGATGCAATTCTCTTTTGAGGGGTGTATTTCAGAGGGTGGAACTGGGGTAGGTAAGCCAAGAAAATCTGCAAAATCATTGGAGTTGAGAGAGATTCTAACCCCTTTGACAACAGACTCCAAAGACCAACCATTGGTGTCGTTTTTGGCTTTTAGGTTAATGTAAAACAGACGGGTGAGCTGGGGGTAGTAGACAGTTTCAAGGTTGAGAAGGGTCTAGGCTGGGGATTTTTTGAGAAGATCAATGCAGGGTAACTTCAAAGCTTCGAAGAACTCAAAATCCAAAAGGAGGGCAAGGATTGATTTACCTGGATATAGGCCAAGAGGAGGGCAAGGATTGATTTACCTGGATATACCTGGATATAGGCCGGGGGGTCGGCATCTTGAAACTCATCTACCGACTTACCAGCAGTCTCAACATCTTGAAACCAAGAGGAGGGCAAGGATTGATTTGCCTGGATATAGGTCGGGGGGTCGGCATTCTTCCTGCGAGCAATCGTCGGAGCAGCTCTCTTGACAGGCGCTTCAAGAGTCCTAAGGGTGCCCTTCCTAGTGCGCTTTGGAAAGGGAGGCTTGGCAGCAGTTGGGGCTTTCCGCTTCTTCGGAGACGGGGGAGGAGGAGAAGGAGAGGGAGATTCTTCCTCCTCTTCCTCAGACCCCGAGTCCTCACCGGACCCCACTTCATCTCCTTCAGCATCCTCGTCATCTCCAGATCCCTCTTGCTCTTCTTCTTCTTCCTCAGGCTCCTCCTCGGATGGAACCTCCTCGGCTTCGGCTTCCTTCCGAATCCGTTCAGCTTCCTCCTCGGTCAGTTTCCTGGCGAGCTCGGCCTCCTCATCGGCCTTTTTCTTCTTTAAGGCTTCCGCCTCGGCTTCCTCGGCAGCACCTCTCTCCAGGATGGCATCTAGGTCATCTTCCTCCTCTTCTTCGTCCACTTCCTCAGCCAAAATCTTCGTCTTCCCTTTCTGTTTAGCACTGAGCGGCTTCTTAGCAGAGCGCTTTTGAGAGCCCTTGGGAACAGTGGCCGTGCTCTCAGCGATGGTGCTCTGGACAACAGTTGGGACAATGGCTTGAGGAGCGGGTTCAGGTGTGGGAGAGGTAGCAATGGCCTGACGTCCCTTGGGGGTGGCGCCAAGTCTTTTAGGTGTGACAGCTTTCTTTGTTTTGGGTGCCATGGAGGGAATCGGCTAGGGTTTATTTAGAAAAGGTTGAGAGGTTGAAGAAGAAGAAAGTGAAAGGGTTTGGATCAGTTTTTAAAGTGTGAAGAATTCAGGTACAGAGGTGGGTATAAGTAGAGAGATGTGATGGAGTGATGGGACGGGTTTAGAGTTCCAAGGGAGGGTAATGATAACATTGCAAGATTTGAAGAGTTTCCAATTCAAATTCAAATATTCCCATTAAAATCGGACTGAAAATCTGAAGGATTTAGTTCAATATTTAAAAATATCTCAACGGTTAAGAAAATAACATAAATAGGCAATTTTTTAAATCCGATAAAAAAATATAATTGATTAAATATATAAAAAGATATTAACCAAAAATATATGATCCGATAAATGTAATCCATCATTTAGTTTACACACCTTGACATAGTTCTCAAGGGTCTTGACACTAAGTATAATTTATCTTTCGTAAAGGGAATGCTCCCCCTACGAAAGTGCATCCTTGTTAAGCATCCCAATCTCTCGTCTTATGAAGGTGAACCTGTCCTCTGCCAAAGGCTTAGTGAAATTTCAGCCCATTGATAATCAGTTGAAATAAACGAAATGGACACATCACCTTTTTCAACATGATCTCTAATGAAATGATGCCTTACATCAATATGTTTGGTCCTTGAATGCTGAACAGGATTCTTAGTGATGGAGATGACACTTGTATTATCACACTTAATTGGAATACCTTTGAGGTTGATGCCAAGATCTCGCATTTGTTGAGCTATCCAAAGGATTTGGGAGCAACAGGCTCCAACTGCAATGTATTCGGCTTCTGCAGTGGATAGAGCAACTGAGTTTTGCTTCCTTTGAGTGCCAACTGATCAAAGATGCTCCTAAGAATTGGCAACATCCTGATGTGCTCTTTCTATCCACCTTATAGCATGCAAAATCTGTATCAGAATATCCAATTAAAGTGAAATCCTTTTGCTTTGGGTACCATAGTCCAAGCTCCTTAGTGCCATTGAGATATCGAAAGATCCTCTTCACAGCCACGAGGTGAGATTCTTTAGGATCAGCTTGAAACCTAGCACACATGCAAACACTAAACATGATGTCAAGTCTACTAGCCGTGAGATATAATAAAGATCCAATCATTCCTCGATACTCCTTTTGATTGACACTTATTCCAGTCTTGTCTTGATCTAGAGACAATGTTGAGCTCATGGGAGTCTTGGCTGCTTTGGATTGATCCATCTTGAACTTCTTCAAGAGATCCTTAGTGTACTTGCTTTGGTTGACAAATATTCCTTTCTTGAATTGATGAACTTGTAATCCCAAAAAGAAGTTGAGTTCACCCATCAAGCTCATCTCAAATTCACTGCACATGATGTCAGAAAATTCCTTGCACAAAGATGTGTTAGTAGCACCAAATAATATATCATCAACATAGATTTGAATAACCAAAATGTCCTTTCCTTTGGGTTTGATAAAAAGAGTCTTGTCGATCAATCCCCTCTTAAAATCATTTTCTAAAAGATATTTTGACAAGCGCTCATACCAAGCTCTTGGGGCTTGTTTCAAACCATAAAGCGCTTTGTCAAGTTTATAAACATGATTGGGAAATTCTGAACTTTCAAAACCTGGGGGTTGAGCCACATATACTTCTTCCTCTAAGAAACCATTGAGAAAAGCACACTTGACATCCATTTGATATAATTTTATGCTCATAAAAGATGCAAATGCTAATAGAATGCGAACAGCTTCAAGCCTGGCTACGGGAGCAAAGGTCTCCTCATAGTCAATACCTTCCTCTTGATTGTAGCCTTGAGCAACAAGCCTTGCCTTGTTCCTCACAATCTTACCATTCTCATCTAGCTTGTTTCGAAATACCCATCGTGTGCCAATGACTGATTGATGCTTTGGCCTAGGCTTCAAGGTCCAGACTTTGTTCCTTTCAAATTCGTTAAGCTCACTTTGCATAGAAATGATCTAGTCTGGCTCCTGAAGTGCCTCATCTACCTTCTTTGGCTCAATAAGAGAAACAAACGCGTGAAAAGCACAAAGATCTTTAAGTTTAGAATGAGTTTGAACACTAGAAGTAGGGTCAGAAATGATATCCTTTAAAGAGTGTGATGAGGAGTATTTGAATTTCGTTTTGCTAGTCTCAGCTCCTTGATTCCTCACACCAGTAGAATAGACTTGTAGTACATCTGACTCCGTGGTCCTGTTAGATTCAATTACAGCAGTTTCTGACGTCTCAACACTGTTGGATTGGACACCAAGGGCTTTGGACGAATCTTCAACACCTTGGGCCAATTCTTAGTGTTAAGAATCGGTTCCTGCATGTTCCTCTTCTCTGTGTTCTTGGTAGCAGCATCATCACCTTCCTCGTTCTCTTCATGGATGTTAAGATCTATATCTGCAACACTTTCACTCAAAGCACCGTCATTGCATTCATAAAAAATAACATGTATACTTTCTTCAACTACCTGGGTCATTTTATTGAAGATTCTATAAGCTTTGCTACTCGTGGAATAGCCAAGAAATATACCTTCATCATTACGCGCATCAAATTTCCCAAGGTTATCTTTTCCATTGTTATGAACAAAACAAGTACAACCAAAGGGTTTAAAATAAGATATAAGTGGTTTGCGGCCTTTGAAAAGTTCATAGGGAGTTTTCTTTAAGATGGAACGAATAAGACAATGATTCAAAATATAGTTAGCCGTGTTAACAGCTTCAGCCCAATAGGTTTTAGGTAATGCATTTTCTAAAAGCATAGTCCTGGCCATATCCTCTAAGGTGCGGTTCTTGCGTTCCACAACCCCGTTTTGTTAAGGTGTCCTAGGAGCAGAAAAGTTATGGGAGATGACATATTTAGCACAAAACAAATCAAATTGAAGTTGATCAAACTCCCTACCATGATCACTCCGAATTGACACTATGGGATCGTTTCTTAAAGTTTGCAACTCCTTACAAAGTTTTGAAAACTCAAATAAGGCCTCTGATTTTTCTTTTAAAAATGCAACCCAAGTATATCTAGAAAAATCATCAACAACAACTAGCATGTACTTTTTACCATTGGGAGATTTGACTCGCATAGGACCACATAAATCCATATGTAAAAGTTCAAGGGGTCTAGAAGAACTTACAACCTTTTTGGATTTGAAAGAGCTACGTGTTTGTTTACCTCGTGTGCATGCATTGCACATATCAATACCTTTGAAGTCCATTTCAGGTAGCCCTCTTACAAGCCCTTTGGACACAAGCTTCTGTAGCGTATGTGGACTCACATGACCGAGTCTCCTGTGCTTTGGATCGTCCGTCAAAGCCTTTAGACATGTTAAGCTTCCTTGTGCCACTTGATCAGCATTTACGGCGTATATGTTATTGTAATGATATGCAGTCAATATAACTTCACCTGTATCATCTCTGTACACTATTCATCTTTTCTTGTTAAATCTGACATTGTTGCCACTATCACATAATTGAGAGACACTAAGCAAATTATACTTTAAACCATTAACAAAATAGACATTTTTAATACTATGGCTAGAATTACTTCCAACACTACCAATACCAACGATGTCACATTTTCCTTTGTCACCAAGAGTGATTGTTCCCGTGGATTGCTCCTTTAGATCATCAAAGAGAGAGCTCTTCCCACTCATATGCCTCGAGCATCCACTATCAATAATCCATTTGTGATCTTTCACCTTGGTCATCTCCTGCAAGACAAACATCAACCTTTGTGGCTAGACCAATAAGCAAATTTGGATCCATTGTTGGGGTAAACCATATTTGGTAAAATAGTGCCTTTTGGAACCCAAACTTGTGTTATCCGTTCTCTTCTCAAATGAACAGGAAATGTATTGCGAATAATATATGGATCCTTTCTTCTATAGGGGCATGTCTCTTTTACATGTCCCTTTCTAGCACAATGGTGACATATATGAGAGGTTCTGCTTCCTTTTGCCTTTACAAAAGTGGTAATGTGTTGCTTCTTTAAAAACTTTGGATTGTAACCAATACCACTTTTATTTAGAGAGCTTTGTTGCTCACCCAACATCCTATCGAGAGTACCTTTGGATTTGGTAAAACTTATGAGGGCTGTCTGTTGGTCTTGAATCTTATTATTCAGGGAGATCTTCTCGTTCTCTAAGTCATGATGCTCATTTCTTAGAGATGAGAGATCTTGCTTGAGGTCAGATTTCTCCGAGTCAAGCGTCTTGACTTTAATGTCAAGACCCGAATAAGAAGCTTCAAGACCTTTGACCCTCATAGACAGATCCTCAATAGTTCTTTCCTGGCCCACATTTCTCTTAATAAGAATGTTAGTTTGGGCAATAAGCTTCTCTTAATTGGCAATCATATTGGAAAGGAATTCCGATAATACCTCTTTTGGACTTTCCATAAGTTCTCTTACAATAGCTTCAAGCTTTTCATCGTGGGATTCATCTTATGAGGCCATAAGACAAATGTTGGCCTTCTCATCGTCGGAGTCAGAGTCGGAATCACTCCAAGTTGCCACCATGGCTTTCTTCTTCCATTTGTCACCTTTCTTGGGCTGGCTCTTTGTCTTTTGTGGGCAGTCCTTCACAAGATGATCTGTTTCACCACATTCAAAACAAGACAATGGTTTAGTCTTCTTTTCATACTTGTTGTATTGAGGCTTACCTCGAAATTTTGAAGACTCTGATCCATCCTTGTTGTTGAATTGCTTCTTCATTTTGAGAATTCTAGCAAGGCCTCTTGTGATAAGAGCAAAAGGATCATCCTCATCGTCATCCTCATCTTCGGAATCAGATCCATCCTTGGGCTCATCCTTCTTAGACTTGAGTGCCAAGTTCTTAGTGCTAGCTGGAAGTTCTCCATCGTCTTCATTAAGGATCATCTCATGCGTGATCAGCTTCCCAAGAAGGTCATCAAGGGGTAGAGTGGTGAGGTTCTGGGCTTCCTCTATAGCTGTTACTTTTGGACCCCATTTCTCTTTTGGAAGGCACCTCAGTATCTTCCTCACTTTCTCGACGTTGGTAAAGCTCTTGCCGAGAGAGTCGAGGTTGTTGGTGATTTTTGTGAATCGTGTGAACATGGCCTTGATTGACTCATCAGACTTCATCTTGAAGAGCTCATACTTTCGAAGGAAGATGTTGATCTTGGTGTCTTTCACTTGGCTCGTTCCTTCATAGGTGACGACCAATTTGTCCCAAATCTCTTTAGCTGACCTACAAGATGAAATACGGTTAAACTCATCAGTGCCAAGACCACAATAAAGTAAGTTAATAGCCCTGTAGTTTTTGGAGATGGTTTCAAGATCTGCTTGGTTGTATTCAGACTCCTTCTTTGCAATTTTGGTATCGTTTGGTCCCTCTTTCTCTGGAATCTTCGGACCATTCTCTATAATGTTCCAAAGCTCTAGATCTTGGTCTATGATGAACATCTTCATCAAAGATCTCCAGTGGACAAAGTTGTTTCCTACAAAGAGTGGCAGTCTGCTTGTGGACCTTCCCTGTGCAAATCCTCCGCTTGCTTCACCAGACATGATCGAAAACTCACAAGATTGTTAGATCAAAAACAGTGAGTAAAGCTCTGATACCAATTGAAGGTTCGATAATATAAAACAATGTAATATAGAAATACTCTAGAAGGGGGGTTGAATAGAATATGCCCGTTTTTCGCAGAATGTCTCAAGACTTTTGGAGCTCGTATAAAACCCTTTGAGATTAAACCTGAATCACAAAGTTAGACAATCGAACCAAGTGCGGAAATAAGGTAAAGCAATAAGTAAAGGACACGAGTAATTGTTTACGAGGTTCAGCACCAACTTGGCCTACGTCCCCGCTTAGGGTTCTTCCACAACCCTAGGATTCAAAAGGCTTTATTGATTCGCTTAGCTTAGGATCCTAATAGCTCACCGAGAAGCCTCTCTCCTATACAATTGCAATCTAGTCAAATCACGTTCCCTTGGAGTCCTAAACCAATCTAGAAGAGCCCCACCTCTCTCAGCTATCTAGTACAATCCTCTTACTCTCACAAATCAATAGCCTAGTGCAACTTCCCGAGTTACAAACTCTCGAGTAACACTATAAATGAATATATCCTATAAGCTCACAGTGACTCTCAAAGGCTTTGAGATAAACAACAAACTCTTGAGCGCTTAGTAGAGAGACACTTGGAAGACAGATCTTGCTTGAATGAATGAAAGCTCGTGTAACACTCGTACTTCTGTCTTCTTCTTCCTTTCCTTTATAGAAGAAATGTGGAGCACGAGGTTCTTCAACAGAAGATCTTCAACAACGGCTAGTAAAGATCATGGCGCGCCCGGATCTTCTATTTTTGGACACTTTGAAGACATGATGTTCTTTGAATTGGATCACCTCAATATGCACCATAAGGAAAGATATAATCTCGAAATACTTCCTGAAAGATTAGTCATATATATATATATAATATAAAGGAAGTATATAATAAGATTAAATAATATTCGGACTTATAAAACAGGTTTTGTATTTCATCAACTGTTAATGCTCCAAGACCTTTGACTCAAATATCCTGGTAAGGCCTTTGAAACATTTATTCCGATTTTCATCAAGGGAGGGAGTTATCAGAAATTATACACTACAAAGACAAAGAGACATCCCTATCATCAATACCTTTGTTTGCTATTGAGAAAACAACAACGAATTCATAGCTAAGATGCAATTCTAACATGGTGATCGAGCATAGAAAGGAACACACATATAATAATTAAGCACAAGATGAAAACTAAAAATATGAATAACCAAATAGAATCAAATCTTCACAATCCAAACAACCATGTCTTCGAATCACATGTGAAACTATGAGTTTAGGAACTCATAGGCCAATTCTCTCTCTCTCTCTCTCTCTCTCTCTCTCTCTCTCTCTCTCTCTCTCTCTCTCTCTCTCTCTCTCTCTCTCTCTCTCTCTCTCTCTCTCTCTCTCTATCTCTCTCTCTAATTGTGTTCATAGTCTCACAACAACCAACCTCTCTCAATAGAACTGAAAATAATCTCATAAAGCCTCCAAAGAGTCGGCCAACACCCTAGTACGAAATAGAATAGAATAATAGAAAATAATATCTTCGGATCCAAAACCGAGTATGCAGTGTCCGACGTTCCTCAATTGTCTTCAATAAATTCCAATGCCGTGCTTCTTTGCTCATCTATAGCTCCTCCTTAGCCTCCATATGCTCCAAAACATGCTTCTTAAGCTCTTCCCAAAGTCCATCCAAGGTCGGAACGTAATTCTGCAGAATAAATACTAAAAAAGCGTAGATTCCGAACTCGAATACTTCACAAGCAATATACGAAACTAGACACAAACAATAGCAAAACCACTACCTAATTGCAATAAGAAACACCTATAATGCCTATATGAAATATGCATTATCAAATCTCCCCACACTTAACTCTTGCTTGTCCTCAAGCAACCATAAAGCAAAACATCATCTACGCATTCCATAGGAAATCTTTCATAACTTTACTCTTCAAAAGCAACATCATCAATAGTGCAAATATATTCACACACATAGACGTCATAACATGTATATATGGGAACAAGTTGCTCGCATGCTAAAAAATCAACCTTACCAAGGACAAAATGTGTATCTCTCACTCTCATGTGTTTAGGCTTCACTCACCTCAATTCCATATACAACCATCAACTCAAATATTGACATTTATATCAAAAAATCTCCACCGGATACGTCAATGCAAAAATAAGGACATCAAAAGGACTTTTGCTCAATGGAAATCTTCATAGAAGATTCCATTCGACGGGGTTGTAATGGGGCTTAGTAGAAACATAAGGCAAGTAATTGTATTTGGTTATGTGGTGCAATAAATTCCGGGAAAACAAGATTCCAAAACTCACAACATAACACAAACCAACTCAATAACATCAACCTCACTTGCACAACATCTCTCAATATCATCAAAATAACTCCAAATATCATCTCATAACTCATCGCAAATCTCATCATCATCATCATCTCACATATCATGAAATCTCAACACCCAACCAATATGACTCATAACCAACATAAATCCAATTCTTCCTCATTATGCAAAAATAAAATAAATGGCTCTTTTATTCTCTTTTTTCTTCTTTTTTTTTTCAGATTTTTTTTAACTTGAGCCAAAATACATGAAAATAATATGCATAAGAATGAGGGACCAAATAAGCACATAACATTACATCTTCTCAAAACCATAAACCATAACATCACACTTTAGCTTCATTCATCTCAATCTCCAAAATAGATTCCATAACCTACTCAAAATCTCAATTTCCCTGGAATAAGGGTAAGGCTCGTTGTATGCTAGGAATAATAATTTTGTGGAGCTATCAATAAAAAGACTAAAGACTCAAATTGGCTTCAAAGCAAGATATAACATAAGGTTGACATGGATAAATATGTGGCTAAAAGGTTGCCTCTATCATTTGAACTTATCAAGCAATGAACATGTATGTAATCGGCCTTGAAAATAGATAACCATGGCAATACTCAATGATAAATGCATAGGAAGAGTAAATCACACAAGAAAAGCAGAAGGAATACAGATGTATCCCTTATAAAGCCCAAAATATCTCACTGGGACAATTTTTTTATTGAATTTCAAGAATACTCCCAAACTTAAATCATATATGCTCAATTATATATGCTTAACCATATTTCACATAAAAACCAATTTTCAGGATAAGATCAAATCATTCCAGAATTCCATGGGATTTATAAGATCATGCCAATATAAAGTCACAATAGGACAAACTAAAATTAGATTGGAATCTTTGATAACACAATATGCAAAACAACAACAAGACTCACTTTTTTTCTTTAGTTTTTCAACATTTTTCACTGGGCCCACTCAGTCATGCCCCACCATTCCAGGCTGGCAAGATTGTAAACTTTCTTTACATCGAGAGGAGGCAAATCATCAAGACAGACACCCACTCGACGAGCAATCAGCGATATCAAACCTCCGAAGATAATAAGGCGTTCAAGCCTCACATGAGTAGCTCTAATCACCTCCATACAGTTTCCCAAAAATAGCTCTAACCCAGGCAGGGATGTGCATCCCTCCCGGTTCCAAGTAGCAAATATCGCTCCATGCTTTCATAGTAAAAATGGAGTAATTCTCCACACCCAAGAAAGAATTACAGAGCACCAAATAGCACAACCTCAACGCATGATGAGTAATCGTGGAAGCACAACGTTGTCGGCTCGTCTCAATGAACTGATCTATAGCCTTCTTCCACATATCAAGAGGATTTGGAGCACCTAACTTGTCCCCAAATATGGCATCAGCAGGCGTTTTGGTATCACCAAAGGCTTGTGCAATGAGATCCTTAGTTACCACGAACTTTCGATTCCTCAGCTGAAAACGAATCTCCCTATAATTAAGAACGATAATCCAGAGTAACCAGGAACTCTCTCACTAATGACGGATAGGTATAATCAGACACATCCAAGAAATTAATCAATCCCCCTCTCTCAGGAGTCGATGGACTTCCTCAAATAATCCTAATTTCTTCAACGTCGGGGGATGAAAGAATAAGGTGGATTCATACTGTCTCTTATCAAGCTTGAGCCAACGATTGTCTTCTTCTCAAGACAACAACTGGGGCTTCTTCATAATAGAAGCAGCAGACATGATGCAACTCGAGGGCGAAACCGAAGAAAAAACACAAAAACGACAAAAGCGACAAAAAGACGGGCTCGCTGTAGGGATGGCGGGCGCCGTGTACTCAGAACCACAAATCCCAGTGAAGATCAACGTCCACACTCCTCCAAACTTGAAACTTTCACGAACAACTTGTTTTCAAAGGGTTCTTTGGTGATAGGTAGGGGAATGGTATGAGAAAAAGTTGAATTTTGTTGATGTAGGGTAATGGTGAAAAGTGTTTTGGTGGATAGAATCGATTGAAATGTAAGGCTTTAGGTATTTGGAATGGATTCAACTAGGCTTTTGGGTTTTGTAGATTCCTTGAGCAAGCTTGGTTGATTCAAAATAGAGAGTACCAATATATGGTGAGTTGGAAGGATTTCTATCAGAAAAGAAAAACAGAAAATATTAGAACTAGATATAATAGAAATAGAAAAGATAGAACCTCTAATCCTAAGAAATAAGGAAACTAACCCTCAAAAGAAAAATCTAATCCTAAGATATATGAAAAATAGATAAAAGATAAAATAGACTACCCTAAGATAGATAGAAATAATCTAACCTAAAATAGATAGAAAATAATCTAATCATAGAACAAAATAAGAAGGAATTAAATCTAATCCTATAAAGATATAAAATAAATAAAACTAACTAGAACGAAAATAACCAAAAATAAGAAAGATAGAAACTTCCCTTCCAAGTTTACCAAAATTCAGATTCGTTAGGCGTACAGGGGGTGGCGGGCGCTGTGTCCACATAATGTGACTTCGCACTCCAAATAAATCAAAACTCGACCCAACACAGGTTTTAACTTACCGTAGCTTCCGAAATTTAGCGACGCGATTGATCCTACTTTATCGAACTGAAAAAAAAAAAACTACTTGCAAAATAGAAGTAATACTACCTAACTACCTTGGGTTGCCTCCCAAGAAGCGCCTTTGTTTCACGTCTTTGGCTCGACGCGATGCATTTATTGATCAATTTATTCCACCAAGATCCTTCATACTTGTCCTTTTCAAGAAAAGAGGGGGAACTTTCAGAACATGTCCAACATATCCATCAATTGCATCCATCGATTCCTTCTTGAAATGAGTTACTCTTGGAGGTTGTCATGAGATTGCATAAACCTTGACATTGTGAGGAATCGATTTCTCATAGGGAATGGCAATATAATCATTTGAATTAAACACGTTGTCATGTGACTTAAAACAAATTCTCAATTTTCCTCTCAATTTCATCTTTCCCTAATCTAATTTCATCTTTGTTAGAAAACTCAAGATTCATAGATTCAGTTTCCACAGAAGCATCTAACAAACCATTTGATTCATTCCTATGATAACTTTCATTAGAGTCAAGAACATCTACAAAATCATTGGTAGAAGAAACAATAGGCTCAAATATAGAAAACTCAATCTTTCTACCATCAAACTCCATAGTTAGTGAACCTTCAAAACAATCAACTTAGTCTTAGCCGTTCGCAAGAATGGCCTTCCCAAGATAATTGGGGTTTTAGGCGTACATTGTTCCATGTCTAAAATGAAGAAATCAACTTGAAATATCAAATCATTCACTTTATCCAAAACATCCTCACTTTAACCAAAATATCAAATAGTAACACTAGTTTCATCAGACAATGAATTGAGACCCAAAAACATGTACAAGTTATAAGACATAACATTAATTGAAGCACCTAGGTCTAACATAGCTTTGGTGGAGCTAGCATTACCTATTGCACATGGGATAGTAAACACTAAATATACCCACATCTCCGTACTTTTCAGACAATCGTTTCTGAAGTAAAGCAGAAACATTCTCACTTAAACTTACCTTTTCTTTCTTTCACATCATTTGCTTGCGCTTCATCGTGCATAGGTCTTTCAAAAATTTGGCATAGCGAGGCACAATTTTAATCAAATTGAGAAGTGGAATATTTATCTTGCAATGAGCAAAGGTGTCATAAAGAATTTGTTGATCTTCCCACTTATGATCAGATCTTAAGGCATGAGGAAAGGGCGGTGCAGGTCTTTAAACCTCAAAAGACAACTCTTTAGAAGATTTTTTCGGGGATTACAAAACGTCAGAAGTCGATTCCGTCACTGGAGGAGGCAGCGGACGTCGTGGTAAGGGGCGGCGGGCACCGTCTATGCAGTGTGTCTCCAATTCCGTCTCTTCCTTCTTATTTCCCAAATCAACTTCTTCCCTAGGCCTCTCTTAAACATTCCTAGTGGGAACATTAACTTGTTTACCTCCTCTAAGGATAATGGCGCTAACATTTTCCTTCGGATTCACTACTACCTACGATGGTAACTTCCCGGAATATTTCGCTTTCAATTCACCAATCTCCTTAGCCATCTGACTCAACAACTCTTCTTGAATACTCATCTTGTCCAATAACAACCTCAATCTCTCATCTCTATCTTCTTGTTGATAGTTTCTAGGACAATTCTCAAATTGCCCTCTCTGAATAGGAACTTGTTGCTGCTGGCTTCTACCGTTGAATCCACTTTGGCAGTTTGAATTATAGCCATGATTTTAATTGTTACCAAATTTGCGGCGAGGTCCAGAATACATAGGCCTTACTTCAGCGGTGTCCTCCTGAATCAAGGGACACTTATCATTCGGATGAGTTGGATCTCCACAAACACCACAAGGTCTAGGCTGATGGGGTTGATTCATTTTCATAGCCATCTTTTTCACTATCTCCATAAGCCTATCGATATCATCCTTGTTTCCATCTCTCAAACTATCCAACTTATGAACTCTTCTAACTCCTTGGTGTCTCCCATATTGTTGCGTTGCATTAGCCAACCCTTCAAAAATCTATATTGCTTCCTGAGGTGTTTTATCTAAAATATCTCCTCCACTAGTAGCATTGATGAAACTCCTATCGGTGTCAAGCAAGCCTTCATAAAGGTACAACACTAGATCATCCTCGGGTATACCATGTTGCAGACAACTACCCTTAAGCTTCTTGAACCGCTCAACATACTCATAAAGACTCTCTGTAGGTGATTGCTCAATACTGGATAACTCCTTCTTAAGTTTGTTGAGGCGAGTCGCATGAAAGTACTTTTGCAGGAAATCTTTCTTCTATTGCACCCAAGTAGTAATGCTTTCTTGGGGTAGGTAATAAAGCCAATCACTTGCAGAATCTTTCAATGTAAAGGGGAACACTCTCAACATCAATTGGTCATCATTCATGCCTTGGGGTCTAAGTCTATCACACACACTCACAAAGGTAGCAAGGTGCTTGTTCGGTTCCTCCTCAGGCAATCCATGAAAGTAGGGCAAAATAGAAGACCAATTCGACTTATACTCAAATCTTAAACCCTCAAGGAGATCTGGAAGACTAATTGCAAGTGTTTGAGCGCTCAAATTAGGTTCCTTTAAGTTTCTCAGGGTCCTTCTTGGCAAATCAACAACACCGTCTTCTGCCATCTCCTCGTTTGTCTCAAACACAAGTTTCCTCTTCAACGTAAGAGATCTTTCAACATCTGGATCAAAAGACAAATGCAATGAATTAGAAGATCTATTTTGAACCATACAAAGACACAAAAGACTCAAAGTAAAGACTAATTGAAAGAGATAAAGAAAAGGAAATGCCTTTCTTCTCCCCGGCAACGACGCCAAGAATTTGGTGCGGAACGAACGTCGTTGGCACTTTCACCCTTTACCAAATAGTAATAATATCCAAACTTACACACAAAACCAATAGATTATGCAATCAATCACTTGATAAACCAAATAACTACTAGGATAGTGATGACGCCCGATGTCGAACCCACAGGGAGAAGCGATTTCCTATTCAACAACTGTAAGCAAAGACTCTTATGACAAAGCAATGATTCGTAACAAGTATCAAAGATGTAAAAGTAACCATATTTATGATCGCAAAGTAAATTGATATCAAAGTAGAAAGAACATTTCACCTGCAATTCTCTGATAGTGGTTGGAATTAATGGTCCTCGGATTGATCTATTAATTATTCATATTCGTAGGTCTACTTGACTAAATTTGAGATAGACGAAGAGATTCACTCATCTTATTCAATATCACTAAAGAATAGCATTAAAGACTCAAGTAATCAAGACCAATTGTCACATTTACTCAACGCAATTAAGACTAATAGGCACATACCGAACTCAGCCCTAATCGAATATCCTCAACATAGATCAATTGAAATCATCGACTACAAAGACAAAGTGACATCACTATCATTAATACCTTTTTTTTGCTATCGAGAAAAAAACAACGGATTCATAGCTAAGATGCAATTCCTAACATGGTGATCAAGCACAGAAAGGAACACATATATAACAATTAAGCACAAGATGAAAACTAAGAATATGAATAACCAAACAGAATCAAATCCTCACAATCCAAACAACCATGTCTTCGAATCACAGGCGAAACTATGAGTTTAGCAACTCATAGGCCAATCCTCTCCCTCTCTCTAATTGTGTTCATAGTCTCACAACAACCAACCTCCACTACAACAATTAAAGCTTTTAGTAGCGGTTCAAAACTGCCACATAAGGACAAAAAACTGCTGCCTAAGGGCTATTGTAGCGGTTTTTAGCCGTATCATTTGCTCGCGTTGCATTTGATCTGTTGTGGCGGTTTTATAGCTTAATGTGGCGGTTTTTCCCCAACACAAACGACCGCTACAGTAGGTATGTTAACCGCCACAATAGATACTCTATTGTGGCGGTTTTGTCTGAGCTATTGTAGCGCTTTTTTTCTCTAATGTAGCGGCTTATTATTTACCAAAAAAAAAAAAATACATGTTTTTAGCCCGGATTCAGCAGACCGGGCTAAAAAGTGCAACTTTTTTTTTTTAAAAAAAAGAATAGAATGCACCCTATTCTTTAGTGCATTCTAATAGTAAGAAATAAGAAATGTGAGACTATTTTCATAGACCTGTAGCAGCTATAATCAAAGCACATGTTTATATATTAAACATGAAAAATTTCCCTCGATTTCAAAGAAATCTTGTGAAATAACTAAGAGTAAAAAATGCCATAATAGTTGACAAGATACATGGTTAACATAAATTTGCAGAGTCAAAACAATTTACTCTTTCAACAAGACTGGTTGTCGGTAGATTGACCCCTTCGTGCTCTAACATGGATATAGTCTTTTGGAGGTTCAGTTGACGTATTGTTTTTCTCAAAAGGTCTGCCACCACTAGTTAACTTGCTTCTGTTCTAGATTTAAAAACTCCGAACGCCAATAGTTTGATCGGCTTGGCAACATGCTCTTTCTACAGTGAGCGAAATAATAGAAAAGATCATTTTTCCATAAAACACCAAATAGATTTAGAATCCGAACAGAAATCATAATTTCTATCCCATAAACCTACCAGGAAAATTCTTAACATTCAACTAAAGCTAGATGAACATCCATTCCATTATGCCAAATAATAACTTATTGTCTTTAATTTGGTTTACCTATTATTCTCATATTCTATTGCTCTTCAATGAAGAAGGATATTTCATAAATATTTCAAGTTTCCATTCTCAATTTGGTCTCAACACAAACATATGACAAACTCTTACATGTATATAAGAAGCTCAAAAAAAAAAAGGATTGATTAGAAGTTGCATACCACTGAAATGAGACAATGCTTATTCTTTGGATCTACGCCGCAATAAAGCCCCGATGATGTCTATCTCAGTAGTTAATGCATATAAAGTTGCTGCTATGTCAACCACATCCTCGCTTGTTTCCAATAGCTACAGATGAACAAAGCAGAAGACCATATTATAATGTTAAATGCGTCCATAGCTAGAAATTAACTCTAGAAAGACGCAATTGATCCACTGCATCACTACTAAAAGATGAATAATGCAGAAGACTCACTGTTACTGTAATTCAAACTTCCAAATGTATATGATTATTTTAAATGTCATGTCCATAGTGTAAAATTTCGTAAAACATGTGAAACAGACCTTGAGCATGTTTTCCTAATGCACACAATTAAACACTTGCATTATTTAATTTTTCATTACTCAATTCTTTTTTAACTTCAGAAAGATATCAGAACTCAGAAGCTAATTTACATTCCAACAATCATAAACTAAGAAGTTATTCCTTTCTTTTTTTTAAACATCTAAGATGTTATTCCTAAAACAAGATAGACATTCCAGAAGTTGATTTACATTCCAATTCACTTCAAAGCATGAATGTAGAGTAGAAACAAGCATAAACTAAGGCTTGTACATACAAGATAATTTCGGTAGTCAGCTTCTTTTCGTGTCGTTTATGCTAAGATTTTCTTATCTATTCCTGAAAAAAGGTAGACAAGAACATCTAATGATTACCAGAAGCATTAAGGAACAGTGAATCTACAAGCCAAACTAACCATAAACAAAAGAAGAGGCCGGAGAGTCTGTAATAATATTACCTTGACTACAGTGCCAGCATATTGAGGATCGCATTTTCTTGGAGTAGCAATTGATCTTGTTCCTTCTGGATTGCATTCTCCTGAAATTAATAAACACGGATCAATTTTTTTTAGCTTAACATATATATAGTATTAAATCACAAATATATGGCAACATCAATCTTCCACACTTACTTTTTGCTTCTATCAATGACCTCTACAGAAACACAACCAATTTGTGGGAGGCAGGTGGAGCTATAAATATTGCAGGCCAAACAGAAACACAATATACCAATTTGTGGTCTACTAGAGAGCATCATATCACTTATAGAAAAATCAAATCTTCTTTACGTCCCCTAATGCAACTTCTTCAATCAATGTAACATATTTCTTTTCCACCTTGTATGTATATATATGTAGATACTATTTCATGGGTAGAGGAAAGTAAAATACAAAACAAAGAATTACCTGCTGAAAAGTAGTGTTAGTAGTCTCAGCACGAGCACAGATGGATTTCTCAAGGGCTGCGAGGGCTCTACTAGCACGAGCCCTGGCATCGACGAAGTTTGGAGCGCTTGTCATTTCTCTAACCAAGAGCTCCACCCACTCAGCACCATCTTTAACTCAACAGTTGCTCCATGTAGCTAATCGATCTTCAACAGACACCTCCTGTTTGCCACTAGTCAACAACCGATCGAAATAATTAGTTATTATCCATTTGAGATCGGGAGAAGATTATATTCAATCAGGCTTGAGTGCTTGACAGAAAGAACATGGTCTTTAATTATTAGTAACATGGACAAATGAAACAAACGAAATTAAATATGATTGAATTAAGATATTACAGATCGATTGTACCTTCTAGGTGATCACTGACGTGAGGTGAGATATCAGAAGTATTAGCATCAGTCAGGCTTTTGATTGCCAAGTCTAAATCATCACCAGAATGTTCAAGTGCTCTCTCAAGTACCTGAAAACATACATATATGTCAATGTGATGGTTAATTTAGTGAAATGTATATTGAAATATGAAATCTCCAATTAATGATGGAATCCTCATCCTAGTTCTAACTTCTAGTTGCGGGAATCTGCATAAAAATGCCAATTGCTGATACATACTCATTAATCTATCAAGCCAAATAGATAAAAAAAGATAAATATAAAACTTATTTGAAACCCTGATTTGTCCTGATGTTTTTGTAAGTTTTAATTAATTAAGCTCATGAACATCAAAATATAACGAGTTACCAAGCAGAAGCTCCCGTGGTCGAATTGGTCTTGAAGAACTATCTTAATTCTACCTACAAAAAAACCTCGAAAAAAACAGATTAATCATAACCAGCCTGCAAACTAGCACAAACAATAAAAACCAGAAATCTAGATCTAGCTCATTCTCGATCTAGAAATTAAAATTGATGTGCTGAAGCCCAAACACAAAAGAGGACAGAGAAAATGTGAACAAAATAACCTAAATTTCTTTGGCAAAAAATAATCAAGATTTCTAATGAAGGGGGATCGTGGACGGTGGTAAAGCGACGAGACGGGTGGCGTTGGTGACCTCACAAGCCACCGGTGGAGGCGGTTCTAGGATGCGGAGGATTCATGAAGCAAAGACGGAGCCCCAAAAGATGGAAAAGGAGGAGATGGACGAGATTGTGCCTTGGTGTGTAGTGGTTGATGCAAGATCTGGACGGCGGCACTGGTGGAGATGGAGAGAGTGCCTTGGTGTGCAGTGGTTGATGCCAGATCTGGACGATGGCGCTGGTGATTGAAGATTGCCGACTTGGTAGAACGGTATGAAGAAGAAGCCGAGACGGGGTGCGTCGATTGGTGGTTCCGGCGGTGTGAGGGGATAGGTGCGAGGGGATACGGTAGAAGAGGTGTGCCGTGTGTGGTGCAGACCCCAGTGATGGAGGGTGGTAGGCGGAGGCTGATCTGTAGGTGTGAGGGGATGGGTAGGGAATCGAATTAGGGTTAGGATCCGGAGACGAAAGTGCGAGAGTGTCTACTTAGGTTTAAAATAGGCCCAACGAAATATAATTTTTTTTTAATATAAAAACCGCTCCATTAGGTGTTAAAGTTGCTTCATTAGATGGTGAAAAAAGTTTTGAGGAAAACCGCTTCAATAGCTTTAAAACCGCTACAATAGGATCTTCAAAACCGCCACAATAGGTACTATAATCATCCATGATAAAACCGCCACGTTAACCGCCACGATAGACTAAACCGCTACAAAATTCGCTTCAGTAGATCAACCGCTGCAAAAAAGTGCAACAATAGCCCTTAATTGTTGTAGTGCTCTCTTAATAGAAATAAAAATAATCTCATAAAGCCTCCAAAGAGTCGGCCAAAACCCTAGTAGGAAATAGAATAGAATAATAGAAACTAATGTCTTCGGATCCAAAACCGCGTATATTGGAAACAGGCCCAGGACGGGTGTCGTGTAAATGCCGACGGGCGCCACCTATGTAGTGTCTGACGTTCCTCAATTGTATTCAATAAATTCTAATGTCATGCTTCCTTGCTCGTCTCTAGCTCCTTGACGGAGGGAAAACCTGTCGTTGATCCCGTCAAAGTAAACTCAAACCTATAACTAGTATAGCAATAAGCAAGAGGTCGATCTCACGGGAAAATTACTATTCAAGTGTGATTTAGATGCCAATTAAGTAACCAAAGAGGGGGGTTTTTTAGTGTGAAAGTTCCACCTTTTATCAAAGCGGATTGAAGCAAACAAAAGTAAATAATTGTATTTCAGACAATTAGGAAAAACAATTCTACCTACAATTTTCCACTTTATTGGATTGAAGCGATCCTTGTAACTTCTTCTCGTCCTATTAAGTTTCCTGTGAATGCCCTTGTCCTGACCTAATATAGTTACCAGTCCAACCAATCCTAGCAACCCTTATCAATCGAACAGTCCCTAAAGAAGGATTTAACCCAATTGATAGCTTTAAGTTCAGAGATTAGCCAAGGTATTTGCAGTCCGTAAAAAAGGATTTAACAACAAATTCAACTTCCTACTTATTCAATTAGTTCAACCAACCCTAAAGGAAGAAGTTTTCCACTTAGGTTAAGGTTCACAACCAGGAATCTACAAAACCTTAGCAATTGAATTGATCTAACAAGTTGGCCAGACAAGATAGAACAAAACAATAAACAATCAAGCACAAAGAATTTGAAGCATTCAAATATAGGAAACAAGGAACGAGAATTAGAAACTCACAATCAATCCGAATAAATATTTAAATTGCAGGCAGAATAGATGAGTTTAGTTCCTCATGGAAGACATCGCTCCAAATCTCTAAAGTGTCTGATGAATGAATAAAAATAGAAGTTATGAAAATAACATAAAACTTGGCCTTTTAATACATCAATGTCGGCCATGAAAGAAATAAATAAGTTCTAGGGTTTTCATTAATCAAAACGCTACGAATTAACGCTGACGACCAATGCTGCGGGCGCAGCATAGGTGCTGTGCCCGCCGCACACTGTTTCCTCCAACCCTTTGCAAATTGATTGGCCGCGGGCGCCGCAAGGTTGCTGCGGCCGCAGCCAGGGGCTTTCACGGAAAATCTATCATGAATTCGCTCTTCTTGTCAACAGGAAAGTTGTAGTTCTCTGAAAGAGCTTTCCAACGCATGGTTATAATAGTCAATCGGACAACCGAGGCCTCCAGAAAGTGCAAAACAAGTTCAGCATGACTGGCGACAACTTCTGCAGACTTGTTCTTCGTTTAGGCTCGCTTTTTCTTCTCAGGACCTCTTGAGATCTTCATGTAAGCTTCTTCGATCAACTAGACATTCTCATCCAATGCGTTATCAACTCATGTCTCCTCCTCGGATCCACCATTACCTGAAATAATCAATAAAAGCGTGTAGATTCCGACTCCGACAACATAGAGAACTAATATGCAAATCGTGCTTAATCCATCAATGAAATGCATCTTAACTAAGCTAAATGCAACCTATTATGCCTACCTAAATGCATGCTATGAAACTCCCCCACACTTAACTTTTGCTTGTCCTAAAGCAATGATAGAATGAACATAAATCAATGTATCCCACAGGAAATCCCTTCAAGTTTCAACCTCATAAAAAAGCAACATCATATCAGGTGAAAACATAAACCAAGCAAACAAACGTCATAGCATGTATTCTAGTGATCAAAGCTTAGAAGTAGACGTCATCCAACCTCACTAGAATTATGTGTTTCACTCATATGTTTAGGTTTTAAGGTACAACTCTCAACTTAATCCAAAATGCACTAAGCTCATAGACAATGACCACCATATCGCCAAATATCTACTGAAATGTCATTACTTGCGGGACACAATAAAGACAACTAAATAAAATGTGTCTCTTTTTTTTCTTTTCTTTTGTTTTCTTTTTTTTTTCTTTTTTTTTTGTCTTGGTGCTTTCCTTACATGAGGCGCAAACATGAGTGTCATGAATGACCCCGGTCTATCAACACCTCAAGCTTTCTTTCCTAGTGGATAGTTTTCAACACCTTTTTGCGCGAATCATACCCATAGGTGTCATGCATAGATCCGGTTACTAAGTGCATAAACCATTGCCACCTTATTCAGTAAATATTCACAAATTCAGCAAAAGACTCAAAATATAAACATAAACTCCGCAAGAAATCAAACATGTGCATCGGTCTCTAAAAATAGATACTGCTGTCAATGCCAAGAGGTAGCAACACAAGGAGAGTAATTCACACAATTGAGCAAAAGAATTCAAATAAGGCCAAATATTCCCACAGGGTCATGTTTTGAGAACTTCAATCATACTTTAGCTCAATCATACATGCTCAATTATATTTGCTAGCTCATGTTCCACAAAAATCAAATACAAACAATAATCAAAACATCCAGAACTCCATGGGATTTTTATGAATCATGCTTGAAATTTAAAATAGAGGATAAACTAAGGAAGATGTGTATTTGAATAACACATATGTATGCAATGCATGCTTATTTTTGGGATTTATGAATTGAATTTTTTTTAATTACGAAAATAAACAAGAAATTAATAAAAAAATGAAATAAATTAAACATGGTGCAGAAATTTAAATATGATCTCCTATATGCATCTATATACAGAGTTCTTCTCCCCCACACTTAAAGTTTTCATTGTCCTCAATGAAACAATAAAGACAACAAAAGTAAATCAAATATAATCAGAGTGAAGGAAAAGAAAAAGGATTGAAAAAAAAAAACAAAACATACCTTGGGTTGCCTCCCGAGAAGCGCCTTTGTTTCAAGTCGTTGGCTCGACGTAATAGCCCTTGATTGGCATAGGCTCCTCCACCAGGGTCACCTACACCTGTCATTTCATTGACAAATGCGGGCACCCTTGGAAGCTGTAGATCTCTGTCCCAACATTCATCAATTACCCTTAGCTTCTCTCCTTGAGCTATGCATGGGGGTTGTCCTGGAATCACAAAAGGTTTGAATTTGTTAGGATGTTCAAATTTCCATAAACTATGTTCCTTAGGTGTCTCTAACAAATCACGAAAATTATTGTTGCGATCAATATTGTCAGCAATAGGTATATCTAAAGAATCTTCAGGAGAAAGCTTAGCATGATTAAAGAGAGAGAATTCTATCTTTCTTCCATCAAACTCCATAGTCAATAAACCCTCACAACAATCAATTTTCGTTTTCACAATTTTCAGGAATGGTCTTCCTAGTATAATGGGTGTTTCTGGGGCTCCCTGCTCTATATATAAAACAAAGAAATCAACAGGGAAAAACAAATCATCTACCATAACCAAAACATCTTCAATAACGCCTCTTGGCCTGATTTGTGATCGATCAGCAAGTTGCACTGTAACCCCAGTCTCAGTCAAAGCACTTAAAGACATGTACATGTTATAGGAAATAACATTAATTGGGGCTCCTAGATCTAACATGGCTTGTTTGAATCTAGTATTCCCAATTGCACATGGAATTGTAAACATACTTGGGTCTCCACATTTTTCAGGCAATTTCCTTTGCAACATAGCAGAGACATTTTCATTCAAACTTACCTTTTCCTTCTTTTTTAATCGTTGCTTCTTCTTGATGGTGCACAATTCCTTCAAAAATTTAGCATATCTAGGAATGCTCTTAATCGATTTGAGTAAAGGAATATTTACCTCGCACTTGTTGAACGTCTCAAAAATCTCCTTATCGGTCTCATACCTTCTTGTATCCTTTAGAGCTTCCGGAAATGGTGGAACCGGCTTTGGAGTTTCCGTAGGTAAGGAAGAAGAAGAAGGAGAAGAAGAAGAGGAGGGAGGAGGAGGAAGAGGGGAAGAAGGAGAAGAAGGGGAACAAGACGAAGAAAACGTACCTCGCACCGATAGGTCGATGGGGGCACTGGCGGCGGGCACCGCAAATTGCTGCGGGCGCAGCTCAATTGTTATGCTGCGGGTGCCGCAAGGGTGCTGTGGGCGCCGCACGCTGTGAGTTCCGTCTTCTTCTTCTAGCACTTCTATCTCCTCATCCATTATTTCTTCATTGTCCTTTTGAGGTGTGACAACCAGTTCCTTAGGATTCTCAACCGTTTGTGATGGAAGCTTCCCTGAATCGTTTGCCTCCTTCGCACTTAAGACCTGAATGAGCTGACTCAGTCGATTCTCCAAATTTCTAATCCGATCTGATTGTTGTTTCTCAACCTTCAAGACCAACCGTGACAATTTCTGTATTGGATCCTCAATAGCCTCATTGGATTGTGGTTGGCCTCCCTGTCGAGGTTCAAATTGTTGGTGGGGCCTTGCCTGTTGCCCCCCTTGCTGATTGAAAGATTCTTGGTAGTTGCCATAACCATTACCCTGCTGATAGCCTCCATTGTAGATATTATTGTTGGAGTACCCAGTATTACCAAAGTTGCCTTGTCTAAGCCTTTGTGGAGCAAAATTCCCAATTGCATTCAACTCAACACTAGGATCTTGCAAAGTTGAGTACATATCCATAGGGTGGGATGGATCGCTGTAGGATTCAAATGCTTTCAACTGCTGAGATGCTCTGTCAACTACCAGCCTCTTGAGCATCGCTTTCATCTCTGCCATATCAGTCTGTAATGCAGCCACTGGGGCATTAATAGCAAGTACACCTCTAGCACGAGTGCTCTTGTTGAACTGCCTAGAGCCCTCAGAGAGCTCCTTAAACACTTGCCAAGCTGCAGCAGGCGTCTTATTCAGCATGTTTCCCCCACAACAGGAATTAACCGTTTTGCGCTCTCCATCTGTAAGCCCATTGAACAAGAAGAGAACCAGATCCTTCTGAGAGTACCCATGGCATGGGCAGCTAGCGCAGAGTTTCTTAAAACGCTCAAAGTACTCATGAATAGACTCCATCGCGTACTCCTCAATGCTGCTGATTGACCTTTTCAAGGCATTTAGCTTTGTTGCAGGGAAGTACATCTCTAGGAAGACTCTCTTCATCTCAGCCCAAGTAGTAATAGATCCAGGCGGTAAATAGAAGAACCACTCATTCGCATCATCCTTCAAAGAGAAGGGAAAAGCTCTCAGTTTGATTTGCTCTGCAGTGACGTTCTCAGGTTTCATCCCAACTACCACAGTATGGAACTCAGACAGATGCTTGTGGGGGTCCTCCCCACTCAACCCATGGAACTTGGGTAGAAGATGAATTACCCCAGACTTAAGCTCAAAGTTGACTCCTTCCCCCAGCGCAGGGAATTGGATTTCTAAGGGTTGTTGTGCCAGATCAGGAGCAGTAAGCTCCTTTAGAGAACGATTTGCGTCGTTTGCCATCTCTGCAATGCTTTCTACAGAGAAGAATTAGTAGCACAGGTATGGACCCTATAAGATGGTCCACACCAAAATCAACACCAAAAACACACAAGAATTTATAAAAATTCCCCGGCAACGGCGCCAAATTTGAGGGAGGGAAAACCTATCGTTGATCCCGTCAAAGTAAACTCAAACCTATAACTAGTACAACAATAAGCAAGAGGTCGATCCCACAAGGAAATTACTATTCAAGTGTGATTTAGTTGCCAATTAAGTAACCAAAGAAGGGGGTTTTTGAGTGTGAAAGTTCCGCCTTTTATCAAAGCGGATTGAAGCAAACAAAAGTAAATAATTGTATTTCAGACAATTAGGAGAAGCAATTTTTTACCTACAATTTTCCACTTTCTTGGATTGAAGCGATCCTTGTAACTTCTTCTCGTCCTATTAAGTTTCCTGTGAATGCCCTTGTCCCGACCTAATATAGTTACCAGTCCAACCAATCCTAGCAACCCTTATCAATCGAACAGTCCCTACAGAAAGATTTAACCCAATTGATAGCTTTAAATTCAGAGATTAGCCAAGGTATTTGCAGTCCCTAAAAAAGCATTTAACAACACATTCAACTTCCTACTTATTCAATTAGTTCAACCAGCCCTAAAGGAACAAGTTTGCCACTTAGGTTAAGGTTCACAAACAGGAATCTACAAAACCTTAGCAATTGAATTGATCTAACAAGTTGGCCAGACAAGATAGAACAAAACAATAAACAATCAAGCACAAAGAAGTTGAAGCATTCAAATATAGGAAAGAAGGAACGAGAATTAGAAACTCACAATCAATCCGAATAAAGCTTCAAATTGCAGGCAGAATAGATGAGTTTAGGTCCTCATGGAAGACATCGCTCCAAATCTCTAAAGTGTCTGATGAATGAATAAAAATAGAATTTATGAAAATAACATAAAACTTGGCATTTTAAAATATCAAAGTCGGCCATGAAAGAAATAAATAAGTTCTAGGGTTTTCATTAATCAAAACGCTACGAATTAACGCTGACGACCAATGCTGCGGGCGCAGCATAGGTGCTGTGCCCGCCGCACACTGTTTCCTCCAGCCCTTTGCAAATTGATTGGCCGCGGGCGCCGCAAGGTTGCTGCGGCCGCAGCCAGGGGCTTTCACGGAAAATCTATCATGAATTCGCTCTTCTTGTCAACAGGAAAGTTGTAGTTCTCTGAAAGAGCTTTCCAACGCATGGTTATAATAGTCAATCGGACAACCGAGGCCTCCAGAAAGTGCAAAACAAGTTCAGCATGTCTGACGACAACTTCTGCAGACGTGTTCTTCGTTTAGGCTCGCTTCTTCTTCTCAGGACCTCTTGAGATCTTCATGTAAGCTTCTTCCGTCAACTAGACATTCTCATCCAATGCGTTATCAACTCATGTCTCCTCCTCGGATCCACCATTACCTGAAATAATCAATAAAAGCGTGTAGATTCCGACTCCAACAACATAGAGAACTAATATGCAAATTGTGCTTAATCCATCAATGAAATGCATCTTAACTAAGCAAAATGCAACCTATTATGCCTACCTATATGCATGCTATCACTCCTCCTTAGCCTCCATATGCTCCAAAACATGCTTCTTAAGCTCTTCCCAAAGTCCATCCAAGGTCGGAATGTAATTTTGCAGAATAAAGACTAAAAACACTTAGATTCCGAACTCGAATACTTCACAAGCAATATACGAAACTAAACTCAAACAATAGCAAGACTACTAGCTAATTGCAATAAGAAACACCTATAATGCCTATATGAAATATGCATTATCACTTCTTGTCAATGGTATAGTAATTTGTCTGATTGTTTGATCTCTCAAGGTTATGCCCAGTCCTTGAATGACTATTCTATGTTTCATAAGAAAGAGGGCTCTTTGTTTGTGTTCCTTGTTGTCTATATTTATGACATATTGGTTACGGGTAAAAATCTCTAAGAAATCACTAATGTGAAGAATTTCTCTATCTTCAGCCGAGGCCGAATACAGATCTATTACATCACTCTTGGAGCTTCCCCTATCTAATGGAAGTCCAAGAAACATGCCACAATTTCTCTATCTTCAGCGGAGGCCGAATACAGATCTATGAGGAGGGTTACCACATAACTTGCTTGGCTCAGTCGATTACTTCATGAACTTGAAGTCTCGGACATCACTCCGATTCCACTCAAATGTGATAACCAATCCACCATATACATTGCTAGAAACCCAGTGTTTCAGGAACGCACAAAACATATTGACATAGACTATCATTATGTTCGTGCTCAGCTCCTTGCAGGCTTGATCAAGCTCCAACATGTGCCTACTCATTCGCAGTTAGAAGATGTCTTGACCAAGCCTTTGCAAGGCCCTTTTCACTCCTTTGTCATGCCCAAGTTGGGGTTGCTTCCTCATGAACCACCTCCAACTTGAGGGGGTGTATTAGTCTATATGATTACCTTGTATAAGTTGGGACCTTACTTGTATAAATAGCAATAGTGGAAAGCTATAATAAACCAATTCTCATAATACAAATTTCTGTTTTCCTCTTCTTTGTTCCTCTATTTTGTCTGAACATCACCTTTTATAAGTCGGGACCTTACTTGCATATTCTTTATTAGTGCAAAGTAAGCAACTACGGGCTATCATAACTCTGATGGTCACTTCATTATTGTACAATACTTATAGGTACGTACGTAAGTGATTTGTCCGGACCGAGTCTCCCAAGAGCTTGCTTATTTGTCAAGTGATGCAAACCTTGTAATTCTTGAAGGAATGGTGAGCTCTTACATACCTACAATGTTTTCTACACTCACGGTTCATTTTAACTCTCACTACTAGAATTGTGCTAATAGACATCGGGTCTTTGACATCGGTCAGAAAAACGCATGATTTTAAAAATAATTATAACATCTGTTTGAAAATTTTCGATGTTTCTGGAAGTAGATACATCGATCTTATTATCTAGACAATGTTAAAATGTCATTTTAAAAAAAATTCAAAAACGCGCCTCTAATCTTTTGATGAAATCCGAGGCGGTAAAACCAAACACTTAACCAAAAAAGGGTTATAATTTCTATGTACCCTCTGTACACTCACTCTCTCTTTAGTCTCTCAAAGAGTCCAAGATCCACATACTCCTCTCAACTCCTCTCTGGTAGTCATCCTCTCCACCGCCACCGCCACCGCCACTATTGCCAACATCGCCACCATCACTGCCGCTACTGCCGTCGCTACCACTCCACTTTCTCGATCCCTACTTTCATCCTCAGCTTCTCTTCCCCCTCTCCCTATAGATCTGAGATATCCTCTTTCTCCCAATGTTATTTCGAAACCCCCAACCTTTACCACTCTCTAACCAGACCTGAGATCTCTAAAGGCCCGCTCGTCCGTTTAACTCCTCTCCTTCCAGATCTGAAATATTCTCTTTCTCCCAATGATCTCCCGAAACCTGTTGTGAGCCTAATCTGCAATGTTCTATAGTAACTTTTATATCGATTTCTGCATACATTTCATTCATTTGGGCTAAGATAGTACAGAATCTATGTAGCTTATGTTTATTTACCAAATTATGGAATCTACACCAGTTTCTGTTTAATTCTCCGAATTCGAGACGTTTTGCAGCAATTCTAAGGAAGGTCAGAAAATCTCGGAAATCAACTACAGAAGTCCAGAATCAGAGAGTACAGAACCAGGACAAACCGAGCTGAAGCCAGAGCTACTCTTTGTCGAGTACACCTTACTCGATCTCGAGTAGAGAGCCCGAGCAGACTTGGTCGACAAAGCCTGATCGAGGAAACCAAGTCCAAGGCAACCTGACTCCGGAAGCCAACTCGATCTCGACAAGACCTAGTCGAGATCGACGACACCTCAGCGCCACACCCGGAGTCGACGAGAAGAGGAGCTAATCGAGAAGTCGAGGACGAAGACGCCGAGCACATCTCTACTCGATCTCAATGAGACCTTGTCGAGATCGACGAGCCACCCAACGCCTTTCCGAGACCATGCCGAGGAGGAGTCCTCGACATCACCAGAGAGCCATCTTCGACCACACCCCTAGTCGATCTCGAGGAACCCTAGTCGAGATCGACGACACCCAGGAGCCCAGATCCGAGTCTGTCGAGGACCAGCTAGCCGAGACGACGAGCCGAGCCAGTCGACCACAATCCTACTCGAGATCGACTAGACCTTTGTCGAGATCGAGTAGACCTCAAGAGAAGCGTTACTCTGTTCGACGAATCCTACTCGACTTGGAGTTACTTGGCCACGAAAGAAGTCGAGAAGTCCGGGATCTATCCTACATCTATCAAGTCTATCTATGGAAGGGAGATCTATCAACATGAAGACATATTACCTAGTTTAGATATAGTTTTCCTTTAAAGATTTATTTCCCTTTAGCATTTTATTTATCTTCAAGCTTTAAGTAGATATAGATAGAAGATTCTATCCTTGATTAGCAAGGAATAGAAGACTATAAATAAAGCCCTAGGGGCTGAGCATTAGGCATCTTATTCCAATTCAGAAACACATTCAATTTCAGAGAGAAGTAAGTACGAGGAGTAGAGAGAGAAAGTTTGTAGCAAGCAAGGTGGAAAGGCGAAAGCGGATTTGTCTCGTGGGTTGTAAGCTTTCTTTATTTAAATTTAATGCAAGTTAGTTTCTTTTTTTATTTGATGTCTTTCTTGATGATGAAGAGCGAGTAGTCCACCCACTTCTGGGGCTGGGGTGAGCCCGACGGTGGCCATGTGAGGAGATGCAGTAAAGGTCAGATTTTGTTATGCAATTCGTCTTCTATCCCTACAAGCATGATTCTTTTGCGAGAGTTGAAGGTGATCCTTGTTTGTGTTATTGAAGCGAAAGTGATCTTAATGCAACTTGGATTAATTATGTGAAAAGGGTTAGTAACAATTAGGGTTTATGCGAAAGCCTCTATATGCCTATTTGTTAGTAACGAAAGTTATTTTGATGGAAATCATGATTTTTTATACCTTTATATGTCACTTTGCATGGTTATCGTTGTGGTGTTGATACCCTAGCTTTGGAAGTCTTTTATATATTGAATTTATTTCGTCGGAAATTCTGCGTTTGTGATCGAAATTTGCAATTTAAGTTTCTGTCTTTCTAGTCGATACAGAGGAGGAGCTCGTCGAGATCGAGTAGGCCTTAGGCGATCTCGATTACGGTCTTGTCTAGGTCAAGTTACTTTTATTTATTTGCTGAGACAGGGAAGTCAGTCTGATTTTATTCTATATTTATTTCATACTTGACCATCCTCCTGCAACAAGAAAACCCTAAACCTTGCCCCTCTCTCTCCGTTCTCGGAGTCTCCATCTCCATATTGGCGTCGTCCTCCTGCAACAACAAATTGGCGCCGTTGCCGGGGAGGCTATCAGTCGCGCCTTAGGTAGCTGAATCTCACATCTGCTTTGAGTTACTTTACAGGTGTATGCGCCGTTCTGGTCTCCCACCTGAGTTTGACAGCTTAGACGAACCGGAGCGCTACCTACACATCCACTCTAAACTCAAAAGGATCATGGCCGCCGCTGAAACACAAGAACAGTTGATCGCTAGGCTTACAAGGGAATTGGCCGCTAAAGATGTTGCTATCGCCATTGAGAAAGAAGCAAGGGAGCAAGCAGAAGCTGAGCTTGTCCAGTTCCCAACCACTGCAGAGGATTATATGCATCCCACTCTCGTCGTGCCTGAATCGGCGATTCTAATCCCTGACAACTCTTTTGAAATTCGCACTCAATTTCTTATAGAGCTTAAAAATAATGCCTTTTATGGTAGATTTAATGAGTGTCCTCTTGAACATATTACAAACTTTTCTGACATGTGTCGTACTCTTGCTGAAGGTACAACTTTGGAATATGTCAAGATGAAGGCTTTTTGCTGGTCTCTCGCTGGGCCTGCACTGAAATGGCTTGAAGGGCTGAAAGCAAGATCACTGACAACCTGGGCCCAAGTAGAGCAAGAATTTCTGAACAAATTCTACCCACCCGCCAAAATAGCACATCTCCGCCAGAAAATCACCGCCTTCAAACAAAAGCAAGGGGACCACTGGCAAAGGCATGGGAGCGCTAAAAGGAACTTCTACGATCTTGCCCTACTCATGGACAGCCACCCTACGTCATTCAGGAGATCTTCTTCAACTCTCTTGATAAAGTCACTAAGGACAGAATCAACCATTATACTCGCTATGAGTATCTGACAATGCCGCCAAGTGACGCATGGGGTGTGCTGGAGAAGCTCACCAACTACGACAACAAGTATGGGTCTACTGCAACTTATGAAGAGAACCCATACGCCAGGCCAGCACCTTCCATGCCCCTATATGAGGCCCCTAAGGAGATTGATCCAGATGTTAGGGAGCAGTACTACAGAGATCAGAATAAGAAGCTCCTCAAGCAAGTAAAATATCTTTCTGTCAACCAGCCTTGCATTGAATACAGATCGCAACGGCACACCACCCCTGAGTGCCCACACACAGAGTAAGTCAGGCTGGCAGAGCACCACGAGGAGGTAGCTTACGCAGGGGGTCCCAATCGCTACATGGGCGACCAAAGGTTTCAACAACCACAATGGAACCAAGGCGTCCCTAGGAACCCCCCGCCCTACAGAGCTCCAGGACATCCGGAAAGGGACCAGAAAAAGGATGATATACAGACAGTCCTGGAGGAAATACGGAGGAACCACTCAGAAACTAGGCAATCCTTCAACTCCGTCTATACTCAGATGCAAGGTGTCAGCTCTAGGCTTGGAGAAATTGATATATGGAGAAAATCAGTTGATACAAAGATTGGCCAGCTAGCAGCAGGAATCCCATACAGTCAGGTGCGCTCCGTGGATCTTCAGAACCAAATCCTAAGGGAAAGATTGGACACATCGCTGCTATAAAACTCAGAAGCGGCCATCAACTGCAAGAGCCAGAAGTCGGAAAGCAGCAGAACAACGAAAAACAGCAATTCGACATCGACGACACTGTATTCGATCTCGAGGAGGGCCTCGTCGATCTCGAGGAGAAACTTTAAAGGCCCTCGTCTGCACTACACAACAACTCGACATCACCCAATCTAGTCAAGATCGACAAGGACCTAGTCGATGTCGAGAAGCCCCTGGTCGACGTAGAGAAAGCTGCCGCACCTTCGACATCTGTTCTGGCCTCGAATCAGAAAAAGAAGCTGTCTTTCCCCACAAAATCTCCAAAGGACCCAGCAGAAAAGAAATTCCAGCGCTTCATCAAGATGCGTCAGAAGCTCAACGTCACCATCCCCTTCACATAAGCTCTCAATGAAATGCCATCTTATGTCAAGTTCCTAAAGAAGATACTGAGCAAAAAGCGATCGATGGCTGAAATTACATAGGAATGCAGCCATTTGGACATACTGGAGAAGAGGCCAGATCCAGGTAAGTTTGCTATAACCATTAGATTTGGTCCATACAAAATTAATGCTTTATGTGATCTTGGAGCTAGTGTGAGTATAATGCCTTTAACAATTTGGTCCAAGATTAAGATAGGTGCCCTAGAGCCTGTGGATGCTAGACTTTACATGGCCAACAACACGGTGGTCATCCCAACAAGCATGGTGGACAATGTGCCAGTACAAGTAGGTAAATTCTTTGTCCCTGCTGATTTCTTAGTTGTTGATATGCAAGAAGATCCTGCTTGTCCAATTATTCTAGGGAGACCCTTCTTGGCGACGGTGGATGCCAACATAAGCGTAAGGAAAGGAGTGCTCACCTTCAACATCAGCGATGAGGTAATTGAGTATTCCTTTAATAAAACTGAAAGGCATACAGGTCCAATGGAAGAGGTCAAATCTATCTCAGCTGGCTACATCACCTGCGGAGAACCCAAGGTCAGGAATATGACCCCTGAGGAGCTGGAAAAGAGGGACATGGAGGCCCAAGTGGGGGAGATCATGGCAATCCTAAAAGACGACGCAGAAAATCCAATCGACACAAATCAAGGTACGTCGTTATGGATTAATTATTTTTCGGATGCCTTGACAGGAACCAAGTATGGGGTCAAGATCGACCAAGGCTCCTCGACATCGAGGACCCTTGTCGACCTCGACCAAAACCAGAAACCTCCATCAACACCAGCATCGTCGAGCAGCCAGGCAAAAGCAGGGTCCTACTCGAGATCGAGTAAGCTACTCGACATCGACCACCAGAGCCATACCTCGACTTCGCCTTCTTCGACGCTGACTCCACCAGACGAACCAGGCTCCTCGATCTCGACTAGGCTTGTCGAGATCGACCACCACCCTGCTGGCCCAGCTCCTCCTTCCTCGACTCTGAAGCCCCTAGGAGAAGAATCCTACTCGAGATCGAGTAGGCCACTCGATGTCGACAAGCCTTCCCCTTCGTCAACTCCTGCATCTTCGAACAGACCACCACCAGAACCAACATCCTTGTCGAGATCGACTAGCCCTAGTCGAGATCAACCAAACATCGTGGTCCCCGATTCCGTCTCTACGAAGGTAAGCTAAGGTATAGATCTTTCTTCTCCTATTTCCATTAAAGATCTATCTATACATGGGAGAGGTTTGCCTTGGTATGTGCGCTTATGTAGGATTTCAAATGATGAGCCTAAGGAGTATGAAGTTGGAGACAAGCTCTATGTCTCCAAATCAAAGGATCATTGGTTCCCTAACAAATTCAACAAGAAGCGGATGGGACCGTTCGTGGTGAACAAGATCCATTCTGGAGGATTACAGCTGATGGACAAGAATGGAGTCCTGTTTGAAGCCCAAGCTACATGGGCACTGCAGATGCCACCTTGAGCATACATGGAAAGTCAGCCTAGCGACTATAAAATCTAGAGCTTGTACATAGATTTTTTTTAGGACATTTTTTGGGACATTGTTTTTTGCTTGTTTTTGGTTTTGAACATTTTTTTTGTTTTTGTTTTTTCTTTTGTGGGTATATGTCTTCCATACTTTTCAGGTCCATGGATAGAACCAAGCAATATACATACTCGCCCTAGGAGGTGCTTCCAGTCGATATTTAAAGGCCCTGCACACCTGTCTAGTGAGTTTCTTTCTTTACCCTTGTTTTTATACAGTGAGGACACTGTAATGTTTAAGTATGGGGTGGGGGAAGGGCTTACTTTATGCATATTTGCCATATTTTGACATTATGTGTGCATATTTAGAATCTATTTCTTTGAATTGCTACATGGCTATTTTGGAATGCATTATTGATTTATGTGCTTACATGCATGTTTTCCAAAGTTTGAAAAATGACTCCCATTGAAATTTTTTAATAATGTCATGGAAGCTTATATTGAACTCGACGATGCAAAATTGGATTCATTAGAGATATAGCATGAAATTGCCTAGTAAAGAGAAGTCACAATGAAATGCATATTTTCTTGAAAACCATGAAAGGAGGTAAAATTTGAAGTTGCTTTTGACATGTTGCATGATAAGATGATGGAGGACTTTAAATTTCCATATAATGCTCATTGTTATAATACCTAGCCATACCTATGCTTATGCATCACAAGCCATATTATGCCTTATTTCAGTTATTGCTCCACATGTTCTAAATATTGCCATTCTTTACCTTATCCGGGGATTATGTTGAGAATGATGTTACATTATGGAGATTATCATATGGTGTTTGTGTTCATTATTGGAGTTTGGAAGGAAATTGTTTAAAATATATGGAAAATTTAATAAGTGAAAGAAAATCCAATCACCTCAGGAGATAAAGGTAGATTGACCCTGCTCTCTAAAATAATAGTTTGGAGAGATGGGACACATTGTGAGGAGTCCAAGGCACTAAGTATCCGGGGCCATTCATGACACCCATGTTTGCGACTCGCGAGAAGGCAATGCTGAGGTCAGAGAGGTAAAAACATTATTATGAATAGAAGCATTATGAAAGGTGATGAATCTTATGGAGAAGGAATGTGGAAATTCAGTTTGGAAATACTCCATTTCCCCGGATCATTAGCACCACATTGCCAAAAAAATTGCCCACCTTTAGCATTTTACCAATCTACTCCTTATTTGAGCTTAAATTAAAATCCTCTTCATTATCGATGCTTTGTCACATGAATTGTTTTTGCATAACCCTCCTTTTGTGAGTAGATGTTGCTTTTATATAATTACACATGCATGGATCTGTGACACTAGTACCTTTTCAAGGATGGTAATTGACTGCTGGGTTATATGAGAATGAATCTAAAATATTGAGAGTTTTGATTTCTTCCCCTGAATGACAATTAAAAGTATTGCTTGAGGACAAGCAAGCTTAAGTATGGGGTGTTTATTGTGAGCCTAATCTGTCATGTTCTACAGTAACTTTTATATCGATTTCTGCATACATTTCATTCATTTGGGCTAAGATAGTACAAAATCTATGTAGCTTATGTTTGTTTGCCAAATTATGGAATCTACACCAGTTTCTGTTTAATTCGCAGAATTCGAGACGTTTTACAGCAATTCTAAGGAAGGTCAGAAAAGCTCGGAAAGCAACTACAGAAGTCCAGAATCAGAGAGTACAGAACCAGGACAAACTGAGTTGAAGCCAGAGCTACTCTATGTCGAGTACACCTTACTCAATCTCGAGTAGAGAGCCCGAGCAGACTTGGTCGACAAAGCCTGATCGAGGAAACCAAGTCCAAGGCAACCTGACTCCGGAAGCCAACTCGATCTCGACAAGACCTAGTCGAGATCGACGACACCTCAGCGCCACACCCTGACTCGACGAGAAGAGGAGCTAATCGAGAAGCCGAGGACGAAGACACCGAGCACATCTCTACTTGATCTCGATGAGACCTTGTCGAGATCGACGAGCCACCCAGCACCTGTCCGAGACCATGCCAAGGAGGAGTCCTCGACATCACCAGAGAGCCGTCTTCGACCACACCCCTAGTCGATCTCGAGGAACCCTAGTCGAGATCGACGACACCCAGGAGCCTAGATCCGAGTCTGTCGAGGACCAGCTAGCCGAGACGACGAGCCGAGCCAGTCGACCACAATCCTACTCGAGATCGACTAGACCTTTGTCGAGATCGAGTAGACCTCAAGAGAAGCGTTACTCTGTTCGACGAATCCTACTCGACTTGGAGTTACTTGGCCACGAAAGAAGTCGAGAAGTCCGGGATCTATCCTACATCTATCAAGTCTATCTATGGAAGGGAGATCTATCAACATGAAGACATATTACCTAGTTTAGATATAGTTTTCCTTTAAAGATTTATTTCCCTTTAGCATTTTATTTATCTTCAAGCTTTAAGTAGATATACACAGAAGATTCTATCCTTGATTAGCAAGGAATAGAAGACTATAAATAAAGCCCTAGGGGCTGAGCATTAGGCATCTTATTGCAATTCAGAAACACATTCGATTTCAGAGAGAAGTAAGTAGGAGGAGTAGAGAGAGAAAGTTTGTAGCAAGCAAGGTGGAAAGGCGAAAGCGGATTTGTCTCGTGGGTTGTAAGCTTTCTTTATTTAAATTTAATGCAAGTTAGTTTCTTTTTTTATTTGATGTCTTTCTTGATGATGAAGAGCGAGTAGTCCACCCACTTCTGGGGCTGGGGTGAGCCCGACGGTGGCCATGTGAGGAGATGCAGTAAAGGTCAGATTTTGTTATGCAATTCGTCTTCTATCCCTATAAGCATGATTCTTTTGCGAGAGTTGAAGGTGATCCTTGTTTGTGTTATTGAAGCGAAATTGATCTTAATGCAACTTGGATTAATTATGTGAAAAGGGTTAGTAACAATTAGGGTTTATGCAAAAGCCTCTATATGCCTATTTGTTAGTAACGAAAGTTATTTTGATGGAAAGCATGATTTTTTATGCCTTTATATGTCACTTTGCATGGTTATCGTTGTGGTGTTGATACCCTAGCTTTGGAAGTCTTTTATATATTGAATTTATTTCATCGGAAATTATGAGTTTGTGTTCGAAATTTGCAATTTAAGTTTCTGTCTTTCTAGTCGATACAGAGGAGGAGCTCGTCGAGATCGAGTAGGCCTTAGTCGATCTCGAGTACGGTCTTGTCTAGGTCAAGTTACTGTTCTGCTTCTGTTGTCGATTTTTTCAGTTCCTGTCGACTTTCTGTTGTCATTCTCGAGTAGGCTTTTGTCGAGATCGAGTACGTCTGTTGTCTTGCTTTGTTCTTTACTTTCGTTTGCTATTTTCTGTCTTTGTTTTATTTTCTGTCTTGCTTCTGTTTTGCTTTTATTTCTTTGTTCTTTGTTCCTGTGTTTCTATTGTTTGTCTGTGAGAATCTGTTGCTACCTAAGAACTGCTGACGTGCTTCCTCGTGGATTCGATCCTGACAACCTTCTACTACAACGGGAGGAAGTCTTGTATTTATTTGCTGAGACAGGGAAGTCAGTCTGATCTTTATTCTATATTTATTTCATACTTGACCATCCTCCTGCAACAAGAAAACCCTAAACCTTGCCCCTCTCTCTCCGTTCTCGGAGTCTCCATCTCCATATCGAAGATGGGAAAGAGCTGCTCGCGGTGGATCTTCTGTCTCGCAGACCTCTTTTTCTCTCCGTCTCATTCCTTCTACGTCCCCGACGTGGCTTCTTGCGATTTCAACAGGGTTCGTTCTTGGTACTTTTCTCTATTAATTCATTCCTCTTTTTATCTTTTTTTTTTAATTGGTAATTGAATGTTCTTTTGTTGATTTGCTGATTTCTTCGGATCCTGTGTTGTATTTATGATGCTTTTCAAACTAATCCACAATTTAGGGTTTTTATATCTATTCTAGTTTTTGGTTTTGTTTCATGAATCGATCTATCGTTTTATTGTTCTGTCAGTGAATCTTTACTCTTTCATGTCCAAGCTACTCGTTCTTTGTTTTTAGATTCAGTTGCTTGGAAAAAAATGTGGGTTTCTTTTGGGAATATGATAAAATATGCCAATCAAGGTGAGTACTCGTTCATTTGTAATTAGCTCAATTTTACAGTATATGTACGTGGTCCAATATATAGATAAGATGAAATGTGTTTATTGCCTCTTTTTTTTTCAACATTCATGAACTAAATTAAATGATGCAGCCAATAGGTGATCTATTGGAATTAGCTCCATGTTAATGTATCTTTTCCCCTCATTCATCAGCAAGGCCCTCAAACAACACACAATATAAGTTGTTCTAATTGGATAAGTAGTGATAATGTTGATATGTAGATGTTGTATTCTAGGAGCTATCTCAAATGGGAGATAATATGACTTATGAAGTAACATAAATTATTTTGAATTCAAAATAATTGATACATAAAATGAGGAATGGAGGAGACATATGATTTTCTAGATTTTACTTTTGAGTGGGTGTTCTAATCACGACATATAGTGACTACTGACTTAGGAGGCACTAAATTATTTATTTATTTTCATTGTATTTTGTATTTGCTGTGATTTCTCAGTGCTTACTTGTCTTAATTGCTTTGCTTTTGCTTTTCATTAATCAGCTTCTTAGAGTCATGGTTTTCTATCAATTTGAAGAGAATGCAAGCAGAGAATGTAAGGAATATTATTCCTCTAGCTTCTCATACCTATAAGCTTTTCTATCAACGTATGCCAAACTTGAGCTTGACCGTACGAACAGGTATTAATGTCCTTGACACCTAATGCATCTTGCCACTTAATCATTTGCAAATACAGGTAATGTTTTCTCTTGTGTTGGTCCCCTGGCAATGGCTGCTGCGAAGAAAATGAAACATGTCTATGTGAGTGACTTGAATCCATTGGACGTTGATTATCTAGAAAAGAGCTATGTTCTTAATAGACTTGAGAGAAAGATTGAGGTGTAGTATCTATTTTCCTAAAGCTAGTTGATTTGATTCGATATTTTGTGGTTTATTACTTGTTCTATGTGCATCAATGCTTAAAAAGGTAAAAAATGGACAAGAAGGATAACTGCATAATTGACCAATTAAGTGCACGTGCAACTTATTTTATTTGTAGGAGACAATGTGTTGATCTTTGATCTTTGAAGGCTGCTATCACTTCAACTACTGATGTGATGCAGGCAATGACATCCTCTATCAGTTATGTGCTCTCAAATCTCAGTTCCCGTTGGCCTCTCAATCATGATCATCCTTTTTTGTTGCTGTAAAATTGATCATATGGCTCAAGTAAACTAAACTACTATACATGTGGCTTCTCATAACACGCTCTATTTCTTAAGTTCAACATATAGATGATCTGTTAAGGCAATGACGACTTATGTTTGTAGTAGAATTTAATTTTCAAAAAAATTCACAAGGTGACTTATCTTAATCTATATATGTAACTTCACTTCTAATTCCTATAATCATGATATTTATAAACAAAAGTACATTACCTGTGCTTCTTTACCAATTGTTCATGACCTAAAGTGTGGGGATTAAATAAGTGTATGTTAGTTGTTGATCTGTATTTCATTGATACTTTGTATGCAGCTAATAAATGTATGTTAGTTGCTCACCTGTATTTCATTGACCCGTAAATATTGAACAGGTGAGACTTTTTTATGATGGTTTTTGTTTATAACTAGAGACCCCTTTTCTTTTTTCTTTAACTTAGAAGTAGATAACAATATCTTACAATGTTATTTACAGACTATATACATGAATTATCAGAAACTTACTTTTCAAGAGAGTCCAGGAATTGCTTGATACATTGTTGTTGATTTTAATGGTTTCCTAATTTCTCATGGTAGGATTGATTGTTCATGTAATCAACAGACCTGGCTCACAAACACTCAGAGCCAATGGCTGAGATGACGACCCTATTGTAAGCGCTCTTCCTTTTCCTGCTTTGCCTTATTCTACTTTTTTGCTTTAGTTAGCTTGCTCTTTCATCTTCCCACATATATATGTAGCCTCTTTTTCCACGATTAGATCACACCATACACCAAGGAAGGAATTAATAAGATCTCCTTAACATGTTTGGGTGATAGGATAGTGAAACACCAAGGAAGGAATTATTTAATTATTTCTCCTTAACATGTTGTGATCCCATATCATTCTTAACTCATTTTTAGTGATACATATGATAGATGGAATGTGAGCTTAGTTAGTTACTATAGACAGTTAGTGTATATTTATCAAGTGATATATATATATATATATATATATATATATATATATATATATATATATATATATATATATATATATATATATATATATATATATATATATATATATATATATATATATATATATATATATATATATAAAATAGATGGAATGAAGTACTTCATGTTGAGAATCAAGTGCTAAGTTCCTTTTGGATTGTAAGTACACCTTACAGAACTTGTTTGGTTCCCATTGTTGGCCCTTAACTCCTCTCAGGAGGTTTACAAGCATTTAATATAGTGTGAATGCCATTTGTCGTCTACAAGCATTTCGTATATCGTCTGAATGACATCTCTGTTTTTAAAATTTGTAATTTTGAACATATTTAATTGTTGAATATGTATGTGTATTTATTGTTGAATCTGTTTTTTAAAATCTGTAACTTTGAACAAATTTTAAAAATAGAACAGATTTTACAATTCAGTAGGGGATCAAAAAGTGAAAAACCCAGCAGATAATCAAATTACATATTTTAAAATCTGTAATTTTGAACTGATTGTACAAATTATAGATTTTAAAAAATACAGATTTTAAAATCTGTAAATTTGAAATCTGTAATTTAAAAGATACATATTTTGAAATACAGCATATAATCAAATTATAGATTTCAAAATCTGTAATTTGATGTGGGGCGTGACTATAGATCCTGAAAAAGACGAAATTCCGCTTAATAAGGTTTTTCTATGCTAGATCTCTTTTATCCCATCTTCTATTTAAATGGAAGCTTTTCATATTATGCAAGCCATTACTCTAATTCTGTTTTTCTTAGGAGGTAACTAATGATGCATGTAATGCTTGTTTTGAACAAAGGCAAATATTCACACAGGAAGTCCTTGTGAAGGTCCTAAATCAACTAGTATGTTTGCAATATCCACGTTCTGTTTCTTTCTCTGTCTATTTCTTTATTCTTGCAGATGGCCTTTTCCCTTTTTTTTACAGTAATGCCATTGATTATCGAAGGTTGAACAAATTCCACTTCCATTATTATTCATGCGAACAAAGGCGGAGTTGTTGGCTCGAGACAAAGAGTGGGAACTGGAGCTGCAAAAAATGAAGAAACTGCTCGCTGAGCATGAAGCAAAGAGGCAACTTTGTTATTTACTTATACAATGTGTTTGTATGCAGCCTGGTGGATGATGTATTGAATGTGGCTATTTTTTTTGGTAGAATATTGAATGTGGTTAATACATGTTGGTGGATGGTTTTTTGGTTGTAATTAATAGGTGTGTTTGAACGTGTGAAATATATAGCTAATAACCGAAAGACATTGAACAAAAAAGCGATGTCTATTTTTGTACATACGTTGACTTGAAAGACACAATGATTTCAGAAGTCTCGAATATATCAAAACTGCAATGCTACCTGGTGTCAATAGGAAACACTTACATCGTTAAACTAGTATAAACCGATATCTTACAACATAAAAACATCGTTTTTCTACTGAAAAACAATTTCAAAATATATGAATAACATCCACTTCAAAATATTCAATATGATACATTATATTTATATAAATTAATATCATAAACTTATAAATGAAAAAAGAGTGCACACAAAATGAATAATGTATTACCGATGTGTATATCAACCTAAAACATCTCTTTTAAAAAATTTAGTGATGTTAATGTCAATTTTTTTTATTACCCTACAATGTTTGAAACATCTAGAAATGCAAAATAACAATGGTTGAACATTAGGTTCATCAACCAAAACGTAATTATATCTACGTACTTAAATCGTTATCAACAATAAAAAGAATGTTATAAATAATTATAGACATCGGTTAAAAACCGATGTGGTAAAGTTGAGATCTTTAACACCACCCATTAACACGTCGGATTTTTTTTTTATTAACATCAGTTTATACCCGATGTCTATGAACCAAATTCTAGTAGTGTCTTTACATTAGTTACAGGCTTGTACTTTTATAATATTTCCTAATAGGAACTTAATCTCAACTTCGGCTTGCATATTCCACTTACTGGTGCATGTATAACCCAACTTACATTTGGTGAATCCATAGGAGGACGTAACTTATTTACTTGCCTTCAATTATATATAGGTTTTGTTTTAGGGGCATTGGAATTTGTAATAGAAATGTAGGGTAATTGATGTATTTGAAAATTTGATTGATACTCCCTCTGTTCGCGAAAACTTGTCATTTTAGCCTCGAAATTTTGTTCGAAAAAACTTATCATTTTAGACATTATCCCCCATTGTTTCCTAAATTACTGTAAGTTGTTTTGAATTGGTCTTAGCTAATTTTAAATTTGGCTCCACTTTTAGTCTTATAACTGTACTTGTTTTGGGGTGAGTAAAAATGTAATCCAAACAATTTGACATTTGAAAGGTACGTACCAATTGGAGGATTTGTAGCAATGAGAAGACTAGGGGTAATTTGGGTGGGTTAAGAAATTACTTAAAAATTGTGTCCGATGCTAAAATGACAAGTTTTCGCGAACGGAGGGAGTATATACTTGTGCATTGTAATATGATAAAGTTTGGGTTGCTGTTGGTTTTATATGCTTTCTAGAAGGCTTAGCTTGTAGCCCAAGTAGTGGATTTACCTCTTAGTATTAATACTCCCTTCATTGTAATAATTGGATTTGATCAATAGAACAGTTCAGCTTGCTTTGCTTTGCTCTCTCTCTCTCTCTCTTGCTTTGCTCTCTCTCTCTCTCTCTCTGTGTGTGTATCTCTCTCTCTCTCTGTCTCTCTCTCTATCAATTCACATATGTCAATATGGTATCAGAGCAAAGCTCGATCCAGCTCATCCAACTATGTTAATTCACTGTTTCTCTTTCTGGATTTGCATCACTCGAGTGGAGTCATCTTCTCCACTTTCTCAGATATGGTGATTTAGCCTCTCCAGTGTGCTCAAGGCATTGCTCTTCATATCGCTTGATTCACCTGCTTCCGGGACCTCTGAATCTCACCGAGGAAATCAGATCACCATGACAGATCTGTAGAATCCTCTATTCATCCATCCATCAGATAATTCTGATACGAATCTCTGCTCTATTAAGCTTGTTGGTGAGAATTCTTGTTGGTGAGAATTATCATCGGTGGAGTATATCATTTACTAAGGCTCTCTATGTGAAAAAACAAATTATGGTTGATTGATGGATCGATTGCTAGATCTACTGAGAATGCATTGCAACGGGATAGGTGCAATGACATGGTGTGTTCATGGATGTTGAACACCGTTTGTAAAGACATCTATAACACCATAGATGAATATGACACTGCTCGTGAGATGTGGCTAGATCTAGAGGAAAGTTATGGCTAGAAGAATGGGCCATTGATCTTTGAGATCAAGCACGAGATCCATGAGTGTCAGCAGGAGGAATCTGAGCTCAAAGAGTATTTTACCAAACTGAAGGGATTGTGGCGTCGTCAACCAATCAAATGTAGGTGCGGGAGGTGTGAATGTGATTTGCAAAAGCAGGCAGAGGAAGCAGATCTAGAGAATAAACTCATGACGTTCTTAATGGGTCTCCATGAGAGGTACGATGGTGCTCGTCGTCAGATCCTTATGACTACACCACTGCCTACACCAAGTTTTGCTCATTCACTTCTTCTTCAAGGTGATCAGGGTCAACAGTTCTCTGACAAGAAGAAAAGCAAATCTGATTCTGCTATGACTACTTTCCTTGCAAAGCAGGAAGAGAAGAAACTCAAGCGATCTGCTCTTACTCCTAGACAATAGGAAGAGAAGCCTCGGAGGGCCAAGTGTAGTCACTGCTCAGGGAATCATCGAATGGAGACTTGTTGGGAGCTGATTGGATGTCCCAGCTGGCATTCAAAGTGCAAGTTTAAGCCTCAAATCTCAAAGCCTAAGGGAACTGATCAGTCTAAGATACCATCTTCATCTGTCCCTAAAGAAAATGTAGTGATGAATGCAGCTCAAGACTTCTTGAATGATGGGAATGGTGCCTCAACTGGTCTTTCTATAGATCATCAAAAGTTGTTGGGATCTATTATATCTCTTCTTCGTTAGGCAGATAACTCCACTCATGAGTCTCACCTTGCAGGTAAACTTTGTTTCAATGTTGTCCACTCTAATAAGTTATGAATTATGGATAGTGCAGGTACAGATCACATGACCTCAGATTGGTCCCTTCTCACAAATCCTATTCCAATTTCAACCCCCTCTGTCATCAATTTTGCTGATGGCAGTGCTTGCCCCATTAGCCACGCTGGATTTGTGATATTGCCTAATCTCACACTTCATAATGTGTTGTTTGTCCCTCTCTTTCACTTCAATCTTCAATTCTCTCAGTCACTAAGCTAGTTCGTGATTACAGATTTCATATTGCGCTTGACTTTGACTTCTGTGTAATCCAGGACTAAACAAAGATGAACATGATTGCGTTTGGTAGATACAAAGATGGCATGTACTACATGGATCCTTCAACTAATGGGATTGTGCCTCATGATCTTCTGCTTTCTCCACCTCAGATTTTTGCTTCCATTTCATCTGTTCCTTTATTTCTTTCTAAAAATAATTCAGAGTTGTCTAACTCTATGTTGGAGGAGGAAATCGAGTTTAAAATATAAAATATAAATCAAACCAGATTCTGCCCACGCAAATAATTACAAGACCTCCTCCTAATGCAGGAGTGGGAAGTCAGGATCGATCCACGAGGAAGCGTGTCAGCGGATCCTAGGCAGCAGCGAAATCTCACAGAAGTCAACAACAGGGGTCCTCAATCTCGACTTGGGTTAGTCGACAGAAGATCGGATAGTCGAACACACCGCAGCAGAAAGCACAGGGGTTGGTCGATCTTGACAAAGCTCTACTCGAGATCGAGGAAGCTTGTCGACGTCGAGTTGTCTGGTTTTCGAGCACCTGCACACAGAAGCTACATCGACCTGGATCAAAGATCAGTAACTCGATATCGAGGAGTGCTAGTCGATCTCGAGGAAGACAGAAAACTAAAACGAAAGAAAATAAAAACAAGTGCTTTGGGATTTCGAAATAAACTGTAAAAAGACTTCCAAGATTGGGGTTTGCAGCAACGATAACCAAGCACGCATAAGGCAGAAATAAACAGATAATCATGTGAATCGCATCAAAGGACCAAGCTTTCGCCTTTTCCAACAATTAGACAACTCTTTCAAGAAACCCTAATTGTCTCTACCGATTTTATGTTTACAATCCAAGTTGTTAGCATGGACCTCCATTAGATGGGTAATAAACACATATAAAGTAGTAGATGCTCAAAACATGATAAAAGTCGGATCTTTACCTCAAACAGGCATGGCTAACGTCGGGCTCGCCCCAACCCTAGAAGTGGGTGGACTACTCGTGCTTCATCGCAACCTCAGACATTGATTGAAAGGAAATAACAACTTGCATTAAACTAAATTCAAAGCCTTTACAATGCCGGCGATCCAACTCTCGTTGAACGCCAAAACCCTAAAACCTTCGAACTCCTAAACCGTCTTTGTGACCTACTTCTCTAGCTTCTGAATTGGATGATTCCTAAAATCAACCCCATGGGCTTTATTTATAGCCTTCTATTCCTTGCTATTCAAGGATAGAAACATCTATCTTTATCTAAATCTATATCTAAAACATTAAAGATAAATAAATTCCATAACATAATTAAATCTAATAAAGGGAATTATATCTTAAAGGACTAAAATCTCTTCAAGTGGATAGCTGTTGATAGATTGGATAGACTCGGTAATCTTTGGCCCCAAGGAATCCCAATCCGAGTAGGACAGCTCACAACGCGTTACGCGGCTTCTGGAAAGTTCCTCGATCTCGAGGAAGTTTACTAGCTCCTCCTCGGACTGGCTCGGACATGGGCTTCTGGGCTTGGTCGATCTCGAGGACCTTACTCGTTCTCGAGTTAAGGTGTTCCATCGTCTTGGCCTTCTGGTGTTGTCGAGCAACCCTCCTCGACATGCTCGGACAGGCCTTCAGCTTCGTCGACATCAAGGAATATCCTCGACATCGAGTTGTGGTATCCGGGCACCAGGTCGGGTAATGCTCCTCGGTCTCCTCGGGTAATCTCTCCTCGACTTCGGGTAATCTCTCCTCGACTCCGGGTAATCTCTCCTCGACTCCGGGTTGTCTCCGAGGTTTTGTCGATCTCGAGGTAACTACTCGATCTCGAGGAACCTCCTGCAGTAGGGTTGGCTCGTCATCAGCTCCTCGACATGTGCTCTTCGACTAGAGTGTGTCCATGCATGATTTGTCGATATCGACTAAGGCTTGTCGATGTCGAGTAACTTTGAGCTCCGGTTCTTGCTTCCTGATTTTCTCCCGAAATGGTTCCATATTCTGCAATATTAAACAGAAACTTATGTAGATCTCCATTTCTGACAAATAAACATAAACTACATAAATTTGACATATTCCCAACCCGAAATATGCAAAGTGTAAAGAATATGGAACTAAAATATGCATAAAGACATGGCTACTTTAGAGACATCAAATCACCTCATACTTAGACTTGCTTGTCCTCAAGCAATAACCAAACAATAACCAAGACCTACAACACATCCTTCAAGTCTTCGCCCTTTTGTCAAAAGCAACATCTTAAGTAGTAGAAATGTAAGACAAGTGAATTTAACGTCATCACACATATATGAGCGATCCATAGGCATAGGCAATATAAATCCAACCTCACAGGGATAATGTGTTTACACTTAACTCTCAATGTGTTTTAGGCTATGTAGATCATCTCTCAACTCAATTCCATATACAATCTCATAAACATTGCAATTTAAATATAAATCCACTTCGCAACCAATTATGAAAATGCAACAACATTTATGAGGAGGACTTCGCTCAATAGAAGTCTTCAAAGAAGATTCCATTCGGCGGGGTTGTAATGGGGCTCGGTAAGAAATATAAGGGCATGGAATTATTTGGCCATGTGGTGCTTAATAAAATTCGGGAATCAAGGCTCCTAAATTTCCAACACAACTCAACCAAACCATAACTCTCAATCATATGCATCAACCAAACTCTCCAATTTTTTTCTTTGATGAAGTATGTAACCTTTCAAACTTCTTCATCCTTTCCAAAGTACGTATAATGAAAGAAATAAGGTAAATTTGGCTCATGCACTTTATTCACTAACATATATACTTTTTCTCTTTTTTAAAAAAAAAACGAAAATAAAATAAAATAACACTAGTGCATTTATAGGGTGAGCCAAAAATCCTTTCACATAATATGCATAGCAAGATAAAAATACCAACCCATATCTCAATAAATTTCAACCATCATTCCTACTTAAAATGAAACATAAGCTCATTCCTTCCACAAATCATTATTTCAACCAGCTCTAAGTCTTAATTCCCAAATGGAGGTCAGGCTCAATTTGGCTAAGGATAATTTTGTGGAGTTCACAATAAAAGTCTCAGGCTAATGTTCTGACTTCAAGCAAGGATAATGCAGGGTAGGTAAAGAGAGGATAAAATTGGCTTAAAAGGTGCCTCCATCATTTAATTCTTATTCACATCAACATATAAATGCATTGGCTTTGAATAACTATCACAACATTTAGAGATGCATAGGAAGAGTAAGTACACTCAAGAAAGCAGAGGAATTTTTTATTTTATTTTTTATGTTCTCCCTATAAGGCTAAAATTCTCACTAGGACAATTTTTGTTGGATTTTAACCTTTAGCTTAGGATCATATGTGCTCAATTTTATCACAAGTTCACAATCCACAAAAAAACAATTTTGAGGACTTAGGCTAAACCTTCCAGACATGTCATAGGATTTATATGATCAAGTCAATCATTATTCATCATCATAGGACATCTAAGTTAGGGTATAAAACTTAAAACAGTGCAAAAATTTAAACATGCATATTTTTTTCTTTTTTCGACATTTTATAATTTTATAATTTTTTTATGTTTTTCTTATGCATCTAAGAACAAGACTAAAGTGAAAAAAATTTAAACATGAATGCATAATATAAAAATTAAAACATGAATGCATAATAAAAATTAAAATTTCAACATGTAAAACCAAAAGCAAGACTAAAATATATAATAATGATAATGAGCTCTTCCCCCACCCCATACTTAAAATATACAGTGTCCCCACTATATAAAATCAAATAAAAACAAGAGTAATGGAAGGAACTCACAGAATAACACATCGAGGATGACAAATAGTGCAGGTCGAGTAGAATCTTTCTCGATCTCGAGTACAGGGAACTCGATCTCGAGGAGCTTTGTCTGCGTCTAGTGGCTTCTAAAGTCGAGGAGCTTCTGGGCTTTGTCGATATCGAGTTGGCCTACTCGATATCGAGGAGTTTCTGGGCTGCTCCTCCTTGTCGTCGTCGACTTGGCCTTCGTCGATTCTGACCGTTTTTCAGGGACTTCTTATTCCACTTTTCGCGATCCTTATATGCTTGCCGACCAAAAAGTGTTAGATTGCACACAAAAACAAGACTATCCACATGAAGTATTCTAAACCAAAAAAACAAAACCAAAAACCAAAAACCAAAAAAAGTTCTAAAGTCCCAAAATTCATAAAGTTTTATATACATGCTCTAGATTTTAGAGTCGCTAGGCCGACTTCTCCGTTTGCGCTCAAGGACCATTAGTGTGGGGCCCGCTCATGCTTGGCCCTTCTCTTGGATCATCTAGGTCCTGATGGTAGTATGCAAGCTCAGCTGACAGGTGGTTGCTTGCATAATCTTCCTTCTCTTTCTTCTTCTTCCTTCCAGCTCTTAATTTTCGCAGATTCTCTTGCCACGGGGCCTTACCTCCCCTTAAATTATTGATAAATTTCTTAATGGACTAAGGGGGAGTAGAATTCATACCTGAACTTACCTTTTCGGACCCAAAACAGAAATCTTCAGGCTTGGGGTTAGTCGATGTCGAGTATGGCTGGTCGACATCGAGTACAGGGACCCCATACTTAGGCTCTTGGCAAGTCCGTGGCTCAGCAGAGGAAGTCGACATCGACGAGTGCTTGTCGAGATCGAGTAGCACCGTAGTCGAGATCGAGGAGTGTTGGTCGATCTCGAGTTGGCTTAGGGTGGTTTCCTCTGTTGATTTCTTGGTCTCGTGGTTGCTGATGCTTTTTACCTCCAGCCATGAAATTTCCTCCTTTGCAGGGCCAAAGGAGAAATCTAAAACCTCATCGCCTATGGTGAAGGTGAGCGATCGATTCTTGACACTAATTCTGGCATCTGCAGTAGCTAAGAATGGTCTACCAAGAATAATAGGGCTAGTAGGATATTCAGCGCAGTCTATAATAAGAAAATCTGCTGGAACAAAGAATTTACCAACCTGGACGGGGGCATTCTCAACTATACCTGTAGGGATGACCACTGTATTGTTTGCCATGTATAGTTTGGCATCCACAGGCTCTATGCATCCTATCTTTACCTTCCGCCATATTGATAAAGGCATGATGCTCACACTTGCTCCTAAATCATACAGAGACTCATATTTATATTGTCCAAAACCCACATTAACAGAAAACTTACCAGGGTCAGGTCTCTTTTCAGGGAAGTGGAGTACTTTGCATTCTCCTGCGATCTCTGAGATGGATCGCTTCTTGCTCAGGATTTCTTTTAGAAATTTGACATATCCAGACATCTTTTGCAGGTCTTCTGTACAAGGAATAGAGACATTCAGTTCATGCATCATATTAACAAAACGGTTAAACCTACATGCAGTGGGATCTTTCTGTGCTTTGGAAGGAAAAGGTAGTGGCTTTTTCTGCTTCAGAGCCAGATCAGACGTCGGAGGTGTAGCAGAGTGGTCGACCTCGACTTGTTTTTCCTCGATCTCGACCAGAGTGTCCTCGAGATCGACTTGGGTTGTCGACTTCGAATTGCTAGGCTGCGTAGTGGAGTGTGAGCTCAGCTTCTGGTCTATGTCGAGCAGGTTCTTGTCGAAATCGAGTAGTGGCTCCTCGAGATCGAGTTGATTCTTCTCTGTGTCGAGTTGCTGCTCTGCCTTGTCTTAATTTTTCCCGACCTCTGGCTCGTGTAATTGATGCCCACTTCTGAGTTTGATAGTTGCGACGTGTCTAGTCTTCCCCTTAGGACTTGGTTCTGTTTGCCCAGGGAGCTGTCCGGATGGTCGTGGGATCTGTGCAGCGATTTGACCCATCTGAGTCTCTATCCCCCTTTTCCAGATTTCCAGTTCTCCAAATTTTGTAGTGATGTTCTGGAACTGGTTGTTGATTGTGCCCTGATTCCGACGCATTTCCTCAAGGATGAGTTGCAGATCATCCGTCTTTTGATCTCTTTCTGGATGCCCTGGAGCTCTGTATGGTGGGGGTTCCTAGGAGGACCTTGGTTACACTGTGGTTGATAGAACCTTTGATCTCCCATGTAGCGATTGAGACCCCAGCGTAGGCTGCCTCTTCATGTGTCTCTGCCATCCTAACTTGCTCAGTATGTGGGCACTCAGTAGTGGTGTGCCGCTGTGATCCGCATTCGATTCAAGACTAGTTGCCAGACAGATATTTGACTTGCTCGAGGAGCTTGCGATTATGGTCTCTGTAGAACTGCTCCCTGACATCCGGGTCAATCTCCTTTGCTGGCTCAGAGAGTGGCATAGATGGTGCTGGCCTGGCATATGAGTTCTCCTCATAATTTGCAGTAGACCCATATTTGTTGTCATAATTGGTAAGCTTGTCTAGCACACCCCAGGCGTCAATTGGTGGCATCGTCATATACTCATAGCGAGTATACTGGTGATTCTGTCCTTAGTGACTTGGTCAAGAGAATTGAAGAAGATCTCCTGAATTATGTAGGGTGGTTGTCCATGAGTAGGGCAAGATTGCAGCAGTTCTTTGTAGCGTTCACATGCCTTTGATAGCGGTTCCCCAGGCTTCTGTTTGAAGGCAGTGATTTTCTGGTGGAGGAGTGCTGTCTTGGTGGGAGGGAAGAATTTGTTAAGAAACTCTTGCTCTACTTGGTCCCATGTTGTGAGTGATCTTGGTTTCAGCCCTTCAAGCCACTTCAATGCAGGTCCAGCGAGAGACCAGCGAAAAGCTTTCATCTTGATATATTCCAAAGTTGTACCTTCAGCAAGAGTACGTCACATGTCAAAAAAATTGGTAATATGTTCAAGAGGACACTCATTAAATTTGCCATAAAGGCATTATTTTTAAGCTTTATAAGAAATTGAGTGCGAATTTCATAAAAGTTTTCAGGGATTAGAATCGCCGATTCAGGCACGACGAGAGTTGGATGCATATAATCCTCTGCAGTGGTTGGGTATTGGGCAAGCTCAGCTTCCGCTTGTTCTCTTCCTGCTTTCTCAGCGGCGATAGCAGCATCTTTAGCGGCTAGTTCCCTTGTAAGCCTCGTAATCAGCTGTTCTTGTGTCTCGGCGGCCGCCATACCTCTTTGTAGTTTAGCTCTGATGTGTAGAAGGCGTTCTTGTTCGTCTAAGCCGTCAAACTCAGGTGGTTGACCAAAACGGCGCATACACCTGTAAAGTAACTCAAAGTAGATGTGAGATTTTAACTACCTAAGGCGCGAATGATAGCTTCCCCGTCAACGGCGCCAATTTGTGGTAGGAGGAAATCGAGTTTAAAATATAAAATATAAATCAAACCAGATTCTGCCCACGCAGATAATTACAAGACCTCATCCTGATGCAGCGGTGGGAAGTCAGGATCGATCCACGAGGAAGCGTGTCAGCGGATCCTAGACAACAGCGAAATCTCACAGAAGTCGACAACAGGGGTCCTCGATCTCGACTTGGGTTAGTCCACAGAAGATCGGACAGTCGAACACAGCGCAACAGCAAGCACAGGGGTTGGTCGATCTCGACAAAGCTCTACTCGAGATCGAGGAAGCTTGTCGACGTCGAGTTGTCTGGTTGTCGAGCACCTACACACAGAAGCTACAGCGACCTGGGTCAAAGATCAGTAACTCGAGATCGAGGAGTGCTAGTCGATCTCGAGGAAGACAGAAAACTAAAATAAAATAAAATAAAAACAAGTGCTTTGGGATTTCGAAATAAAATGTAAAAGACTTCCAAGATTGGGGTTTGCAGCAATGATAACCAAGCATGCATAAGGCAGAAATAAACAGATAATCATGTGAATCGCATCAAAGGACCAAGCTTTCGCCTTTTCCAACAATTAGACAACTCTTTCAAGAAACCCTAATTGTCTCTACCGATTTTATGTTTACAATCCATGTTGTTAGCATGGACCTCCATTAGATGGGTAATAAACACATATAAAGTAGTAGATGCTCAAAACATGATAAAAGTCGGATCTTTACCTCAAACACGCATGGCTAACGTCGGGCTCGCCCCAACCCTAGAAGTGGGTGGACTACTCGTGCTTCATCGCAACCTCAGACATTGATTGAAAGGAAATAACAACTTGCATTAAACTAAATTCAAAGCCTTTACAATGTCGGCGATCCAACTATCGTTGAACGTCATAACCCTAAAACCTTCGAACACCTAAACCGTCTCTGTGACCTACTTCTCTAGCTTCTGAATTGGATGATTCCTAAAATTAGCCCCATGGGCTTTATTTATAGCCTTCTATTCCTTGCTATTCAAGGATATAAACATTTATCTTTATCTAAATCTATATCTAAAGCATTAAAGATAAATAAATGCCATAACATAATTAAATCTAATAAAGGGAATTATATCTAAAATGACTAAAATCTCTTCAAGTGGATAGATGTTGATAGATTGGATAGACTCGGTAATCTTCGGCCCCAAGGAATCCCAATCCAAGTAGGACAGCTCACAACGCGTTACGCGGCTTCTGGAAAGTTCCTCGATCTCGAGGAAGTTTACTGTTGTAGGAGGAAATCGAGTATGAAATATAAAATAAATCAAACCAGATTCTGCCCACGCAAAATAAATACAAGACCTCCTCCTGATGTAGCAGCGGAAGTCAGGTTCGAATCCTCGAGGAAGCTGGTCAGCGGATCCTAGGCAGCGGTGGAAACTCACGGACAGAAGTCGACTACAGGGGTCCTCGAGCTCGACAAAGGAGTTTTCGACAGAAGCTTCGGACAGTTGAACACAACAGCACAGGTCGAGTAAGGTTGGTCGATCTCGACAAAGGATCTACTCGAGATCGAGTTGGCCTTGTCGAAGTCGAGTTGGTCTCTCGTCAATCTGCACACAGTAGGCTACATCGACTCTGGGTCGAGGATCAGTGTACTCGAGGTCGACTAAGGTAAGTCGAGATCGAGTAAGGCAGGGACAAAAACGAACGAAAATAAAGAGAAAATAAAGAACAAATGCTTTTAGGGTTTTCGAACTAAACTGAATGTAAAAGACTTCCAAGATTGGGGTTTGCAACAACGATAACCAAGCATGCATAAAGTGAAATCAAACAGATAATCATGTAATTCACATTTATAGGACTAAGCTTTCGCCTTTTCCAACAATTAGACAACTCTCTCAAGAAACCCTAATTGTCTCTACCGATTTTATGTTTATAATCCAAGTTGTTAGCATGGATCTCCATTAGATGGGCAATAAACACATCAACAAGTAGGAAAACCCTCAAAACATGATAAAGGTTCGATCTTTACCTCAATTATGCATGGCTATCGTCGGGCTCGCCCCAACCCTAGAAGTGGGTGGACTACTCGCTCTTCATCGCAAACTCAGACATCATTGATTGAAAAGAAAACACTTGCATAAACTAAATTCAACGATTTTACAATCCCGGCAATCAACTTTCGCAAACTGCCAAAACCCTAAAACCTTCGAACTCCCTAAACCGTCTCTATGGAACTAACTAACTGTGTGTCTTCAATCCTCCTTAAAACTGAGCCCCATGGGCTTTATTTATAGTGACCTATTCCTTGCTAGTCAAGGATTAAATCTTCTATCTCTATATAAAATTATATCTAAAAGCATAAAAAGATAAATAAATGTTTAGTGGAAATAAGTCCATAAGGAAAAAGATAGAACTAAATAAGGAAATATGTCTTCATGTTGATAGATCTTGCTCCTTCCATGGATAGACTTGATAGATCTCGATAGATTTCAGCAACTTCGGATAGAATTTTCCGCCTTCGGCATCAAGAAACTTCAATCCTACTCGGACAAGCCAAGTCGAGAAGACTCTGGAAGCGGCTCTACTCGATCTCGACCACCTCTTGTCGACCTCGAGTAGGATTAGTCGTCTCGGCTTGCTGGTGCTCGATGTGCTCGGACTTGGGCTCCTGGGTGCTTGTCGACCACGACCACGCCTAGTCGATCTCGAGTAAGGTTGGTCTTGTCGATTGGCTCTGCTCGGGTAAGTCTAGTTGACTGGCTCGGACAAGGAGTCAAGCTCTCGTCGACCTCGACAAGTGCTCCTCGAGGTCGAGTTGGGTGTTGCTTCCGCTTCCGCGAGCTGGCCCTTCCGCTGGCAGCGGGTGTCTCCGTCCGCGGCAGCTAGTCCTCCTTTCCGCGGCAGCGAGTCCTCCTTTCCGCGGCAGCGAGTCCTCCTGGTCGTCCTCGGCTTCGTCCTCGGCCAGCTCTCCTTGTCGACTCCGGGTGTGGGCGTCTAGGCTTCGTCGACCTTACTTTGTGCATATTGGATTTATTTGATCATATTTGACATAAATGTGCATTATTTCTATGAATTGCTACATGGCTATTTTGGAATGCATTATTGATTTATGTGCTTATATGCACGATTTCCAAAATTTGAGAAAAATGACCCCCATTTAAATTTAAATTTTTGAATAATGTCATGGAAGCTTTATATTGAACTCGACGATGCAAAATTGGATTCATTAGAGATATAGTATGAAATTGCCTAGTAAAGGGAAGTCACAATGAAGTGCATTATTTCTTGAAAACCATGAAAGGAGGTAAAATTTGAAGTTGCTTTTGACATGTTGCACGATAAGATGATGGAGGACTTTATATTTCCATATAAATGCTCATTGTTTATAATCCTAGCCTTACCTATGCTTATGCATCACAAAAGCCATAATATGCCTTATTTCAATTATTGCTCCACATGATCTAAATATTTGCCATTCTTTACCTTATCCGGGGATTATGTTGAGAATGATGTTACATTATGGAGATTATCATATGGTGGTTGTGTTGTGTTTATCATTATTGGAGTTTGGCAGGAAAGTGTTTGAAATATATGGAAAATTTAATGAGTGAAAGAAAATCCAATCACCTCAGGAGATAAAGGTATATTGACCCTGCTCTCTGAGATAATAGTTTGGAGAGATGGGACACATTGTGAGGAGTCCAAAGCACTAAGTATCCGGGGCCATTCATGACACCCATGTTTGCGACTCGCGAGAAGGCAGTGCTGAGGTTAGAGAGGTAAAAGCATTATTATTGAAAAAAGCAATATTATTGAGAAAAGCAATATGAAAGGTGATGAATCAAGTGGAAAAGGAATGTGGAATGAAATTCAAGTTTGGAAAGAACTCCATTTCCCCGGATCATAAAAGCACCACATTTCCGAAAATTGCCCACCTTTTAGCCTTCTACCAATCTACTCCTTCATGAGCTTGAATTAAAGTCTTCTTGATTATCAATGCTTTGTCACATAAAAATTATTTGTGCATAACCCTCCTTTTGTGAGTAGATGTTGCTTTTACATATTTTGCACATGCATGAATCTGTGACACTAGTACCTTTTCGAGGATGGTAATTGACTGCAGGGACATATAAGAATGAATCTAAAATGTTGAGAGTATTGATTTCTTCCCCTGAATGACAATTAAAAGTATTGCTTGAGGACAAGCAAGCTTAAGTATGGGGTGTTTGTTGTAAGCTGAATCTGCCATGTTTTACAGTAACTCTTATATCGATTTCTGTATACATTTCATGCATTTGGGCTAAGATAGTACGGAATCTATGTAGTTTATGTTTATTTACCAAATTATGGAATCTACATCAGTTTCGGTTTAATTTACAGAAATCGAGGCATTTTACAGCAATTCTACAGAAGGTCGGAAAAGCTCTGAAAATCACTACAGAAGTCCAAGGTCAAAGCATCGGAACAAATCTGAGAGCCCAGACTACTCGACATCGAGTAGGTCTACTCGACCTAGACGAGCATGTCCGTGCACCAACTTGTCGAGCAGACCTTGGTCGAGAGAGCCAGCAATCCGAGCTCCGGAAGTCAACTCGACCTCGACAAGCCCTGGTCGAGGTCGAGTTGTCTTGGCTCTCAAATTTGTTCCGCTGCTTTGACCTTGGACTTTTGTAGTGATTTTCCGAGCTTTTCCGACCTTCTGTAGAATTGCTGTAAAATGCCTCGATTTCTGTAAATTAAACCGAAACTGATGTAGATTCCATAATTTGGTAAATAAACATAAACTACATAGATTCCGTACTATCTTAGCCCAAATGCATGAAATGTATACAGAAATCGATATAAGAGTTACTGTAAAACATGGCAGATTCAGCTTACAACAAACACCCCATACTTAAGCTTGCTTGTCCTCAAGCAATACTTTTAATTGTCATTCAGGGGAAGAAATCAATACTCTCAACATTTGAGATTCATTCTTATATGTCCCTGCAGTCAATTACCATCCTCGAAAAGGTACTAGTGTCACAGATTCATGCATGTGCAACATATGTAAAAGAAACATCTACTCACAAAAGGAGGGTTATGCACAAATAATTTTTATGTGACAAAGCATTGATAATCAAGAAGACTTTAATTCAAGCTCATGAAGGAGTAGATTGGTAGAAGGCTAAAAGGTGGGCAATTTTCGGAAATGTGGTGCTTTTATGATCCGGGGAAATGGAGTTCTTTCCAAACTTGAATTTCATTCCACATTCCTTTTCCACTTGATTCATCACCTTTCATATTGCTTTTCTCAATAATATTGCTTTTTTCAATAATAATGCTTTTACCTCTCTAACCTCAGCACTGCCTTCTCGCGAGTCGCAAACATGGGTATCATGAATGGCCCCGGATACTTAGTGCTTTGGACTCCTCACAATGTGTCCCATCTCTCCAAACTATTATCTCAGAGAGCAGGGTCAATCTACCTTTATCTCCTGAGGTGATTGGACTTTCTTTCACTCATTAAATTTTCCATATATTTCAAACACTTTCTTGCCAAACTCCAATAATGATAAACCCAACACAACCACCATATGATAATCTCCATAATGTAACATCATTCTCAACATAATCCCCGGATAAGGTAAAGAATGGCAAATATTTAGATCATGTGGAGCAATAATTGAAATAAGGCATATTATGGCTTTTGTGATGCATAAGCATAGGTAAGGCTAGGATTATAAACAATGAGCATTTATATGGAAATATAAAGTCCTCCATCATCTTATCGTGCAACATGTCAAAAGCAACTTCAAATTTTACATCCTTTCATGGTTTTCAAGAAATAATGCACTTCATTGTGACTTCCCTTTACTAGGTAATTTCATACTATATCTCTAATGAATCCAATTTTGCATCGTCGAGTTCAATATAAAGCTTTCATGACATTATTCAAAAATTTAAATTTAAATGGGGGTCATTTTTCTCAAATTTTGGAAATCGTGCATATAAGCACATAAATCAATAATACATTCCAAAATAGCCATGTAGCAATTCATAGAAATAATGCACATTTATGTCAAATATGATCAAATAAATCCAATATGCACAAAGTAAGCCCTTCCCCCACCCCATACTTAAACATTACAGTGTCCTCACTGTAAAAAAAAATCAAATAAAACAAAGGTAAAGAAAGGAACTCACAAGACAGGTGTGCAGAGCCGCAAAATTTCGAATAGAGTACCTTCTAGACCGAGTATTTATGTAGCTTGGTTCTATCCATGGACCTGAAAAGTAGAAGACATATACCCACAATAGAAAAACAGAAAATGTTCAAAACCAAAAACAAAAACAAAAACAATGTCCAAAAAGAATGTCCTAAAAAGTCTATGTACAAGCTCTAGATTTTATAGTCGCTAGGCCTGACTTCTCCGTTTGCGCTTAAGGACCATTTTTGTGGGGCCCGCTCATGCTTGTCCCTTCTCCTGGATCATCTAGGTTCTGATGGTAGTATGCAAGCTCAGCTGATAGGTGGTTGCTTGCATCATCCCCTTTCTCTTTCTTCTTCTTCCTTGTAGCCTTCAGTTTCTACAAATTCTCTCGCCACGGTGTTTTAGCTCCCTTCAAATCATTAAATTTTTTATTTATGGACTGAGGAGGAGTAGAATCCATACCTGCACTTACCTGTTTGGGCTGAGGGCTACTCGATGTCGAGTACTGGTGGTCGAGGTCGAGTAGGGGAACCCCATACTTAGGCTCTGGGCAAGTCTCAGGCTCAGCAACGGTGGTCGAGGTCGACGAAGGCTCGTCGATGTCGAGGAGAGTGCTGGTTGAGGTCGACAAGGGCTTGTCGATCTCGAGTACGGTTTTCGCTCCGTCCTCCGCTGTTTGCTTAGTCCCGTCGATGCTGATGCTTTTCACCTCCAGCCAAGAAATCTCCTCTTTTGCAGGGCCAAAAGAGAAATCCAAAACCTCATCGCCTATGGTGAAGGTGAGCGATCGACTCTTAACACTTATCCTGGCATCTGCAGTAGCTAAGAATGGTCTACCAAGGATAATAGGGCTAGTAGGATCTTCAGCACAATCAATAATAAGAAAATCAGTTGGCACAAAGAATTTTCCAACCTGGACTGGGACATTTTCAACTATTCCTGTTGGGATGACTACTGTATTATTTGCCATGTATAATTTAGCATCCACAGGTTCTATGCATCCTATTTTAACTTTCCGCCAGATTGATAAAGGCATAATGCTCACACTTGCTCCTAAATCGCATAGAGAATTATATTTATATTGACCAAAACCCACAGTAACAGAAAACTTACCTGGGTCCGGCCTTTTTTCAGGGAAGTGGAGTACTTTGCATTCGCTTGCGATCTCCGAGATGGATCGCTTCTTGCTGAGTATATCCTTGAGGAATTTGACATAGCCAGGCATCTCTTGCAGAGCTTCTGTAAAAGGAATAGAAAAGTTTAGCTCTTGCAACATATTGACAAATCTATTAAATCTGCCCGCAGTGGGGTCTTTAAGAGATTTAGAAGGGAAAGGAAGTGGCTTTTTCTGTTTCGAAGCCAGATCAGTTGTCGGAGGTGTTGTAGAGTCGTCGACTTCGGCCTGAGGCTCCTCGACATCGAGTAAAGGCTTGTCGAGATCGACCAAAGTCTTGTCGACCTCGAGTTGGCTCGTCGACTTCGGGTCGCTGGTTTGCGCTGTGGAGTCCGAGCTCAGCTTCTGATCTTGGTCGAGTACAGTCCTTGTCGAGGTCGAGTTGGGCTCCTCGAGATCGAGTTGGCTCTGCTCTTTCTCGAGTTGCTGCTCTGCGTTGCCTGGCTGTTTTCCGACCTCTGGCTCCTGTAATTGATGCCCGCTCCTAAGTTTGATAGCTGCGACGTGTCCGGTTGTCCCCTTAGGATTTGGTTCTGTTTGCCCAGGGAGTTTGCCGGACTGTCGTGGGATCTGTGCAGCGATCTGTCCCATCGGAGTCTCAATCCCCTTCTTCCAGATGTCCAATTCTCCAAATTTGGTGGTGATGTTCTGGAATTGGTTGTTGATGGTGCCCTGATTTCGTCGCATCTCCTCAAGAATCAGCTGCAGATCATCCTTCCTTTGATCCCTCTCTGGATGTCCTGGAGCTCTGTAGGGTGGGGGATTCCTAGGGGGACCTTGATTCCATTGCTGTTGATAAGGCCTTTGATCCCCCATATAGCGATTAGGACCCCCAGCATAGGCTGCCTCCTCATGTGTTTCTGCCATCCTGACTTGCTCTGTATGTGGGCACTCAGTAGTGGTGTGCCTCTGTGATCCGCATTCGATGCAAGGCTGATTGACAGACAGATATTTGACTTGCTTGAGGAGCTTGCGATTCTGGTCTCTGTAGAACTGCTCCCTGACATCTGGGTCGATCTCCTTTGCTGGTTCATAGAGTGGCATAGATGGTGCTGGCCTGGCGTAGGAGTTCTCCTCATAGTTTGAAGTAGACCCATATTTGTTGTCGTAGTTAGTGAGCTTTTCCAGCACACCCCATGCGTCACTTGGCGGCATCGTTAGGTACTCATAGTGAGTATAATTGTTGATTCTGTCCTTAGTGATTTGATCAAGAGAGTTGAAGAAGATCTTCTGAATGATGTAGGGTGGCTGTCCATGAGTAGGGCAAGATCGCAGAAGTTCCTTGTAGCGCTCACATGCCTTCGCCAGCGGTTCCCCTTTCTGCTGTTTAATGGCGGTGATTTTCTGGCGGAGAAGTGCTGTCTTGGCAGGTGGGAAGAATTTGTTGAGGAACTCTTGCTCTACTTGGGCCCATGTGGTTAGTGATTTTGGTTTCAGCCCTTCTAGCCATTTCAGTGCAGGTCCAGACAGCGACCAGCGGAAAGCTTTCATCTTGACATATTCCAGGGTTGTACCTTCAGCAAGAGTACGACACATATCATGGAAGTTAGTAATATGTTCAAGAGGACACTCATTAAATCTGCCATAGAAGGCATTATTTTTAAGCTCTATAAGAAATTGAGTGCGAATTTCAAAAGAGTTTTCAGGGATTAGAATCGCTGATTCAGGCACGATGAGAGTCGGATGCATATAATCCTCAGCAGTGGTTGGATATTGGGCAAGCTCAGCTTCTGCTTGCCTTGCGCGCTCAGCTGCTTGTTCCCTCGATGTCCTTTCATTGGCGATAGTGGCATCCTTAGCGGCGAGTTCCCTGGTAAGTCTGGCAATCAGCTGCTCCTGTGTTTCAGCGGCCGACATGATGCTTTTGAGCTTAGAGTGGATGTGTAGGTAGCGCTCCGGTTCGTCTAAGGCGTCAAACTCAGGTGTTTGACCAGAACGACGCATACACCTGAAAAGTAACTCAAAGTAGACGTGAGATTCAACTACCTAAAGTGCGAATGATAGCTTCCCCGGCAACGGCGCCAATTTTGTTGTAGGAGGAAATCGAGTATGAAATATAAAATAAATCAAACCAGATTCTGCCCACGCAAAATAAATACAAGACCACCTCCTGATGTAGCAGCGGAAGTCAGGTTCGAATCCTCGAGGAAGCTTGTCAGCGGATCCTAGGCAGCGGTGGAAACTCACGGACAGAAGTCGACTACAGGGGTCCTCGAGCTCGACAAAGGAGTTGTCGACAGAAGCTTCGGACAATCGAACACAGCAGCACAGGTCGAGTAAGGTTGGTCGATCTCGACAAAGGATCTACTCGAGATCGAGTTGGCCTTGTCGAAGTCGAGTTGGTCTCTCGTCAATCTGCACATAGTAGGCTACAGCGACTCTGGGTCGAGGATCAGTGTACTCGAGGTCGACTAAGGTAAGTCGAGATCGAGTAAGGCAGGGACAAAAACGAACGAAAATAAAGAGAAAATAAAGAACAAATGCTTTTAGGGTTTTCGAACTAAACTGAATGTAAAAGACTTCCAAGATTGGGGTTTGCAACAACGATAACCAAGCATGCATAAAGTGAAATCAAACAGATAATCATGTAATTCGCATTTATAGGACTAAGCTTTCGCCTTTTCCAACAATTAGACAACTCTCTCAAGAAACCCTAATTGTCTCTACCGATTTTATGTTTATAATCCAAGTTGTTAGCATGGATCTCCATTAGATGGGCAATAAACACATCAACAAGTAGGAAAACGCTCAAAACATGATAAAGGTTCGATCTTTACCTCAATTATGCATGGCTATCATCGGGCTCGCCCCAACCCTAGAAGTGGGTGGATTACTCGCTCTTCATCGCAAACTCGGACATCAATGATTGAAAAGAAAACACTTGCATAAACTAAATTCAACGATTTTACAATCCCGGCAATCAACTTTCGCAAACTGCCAAAACCCTAAAACCTTCGAACTCCCTAAACCGTCTCTGTGGAACTAACTAACTGTGTGTCTTCAATCCTCCTTAAAACTGAGCCCCATGGGCTTTATTTATAGTGACCTATTCCTTGCTAGTCAAGGATTAAATCTTCTATCTCTATCTAAAATTATATCTAAAAGCATAAAAAGATAAATAAATGTTTAGTGGAAATAAGTCCATAAGGAAAAAGATAGAACTAAATAAGGAAATATGTCTTCATGTTGATAGATCTTGCTCCTTCCATGGATAGACTTGATAGATCTCGATAGATTTCAGCAACTTCGGATAGAATTTCCGCCTTCGGCATCAAGGAACTTCAATCCTACTCGGACAAGCCAAGTCGAGAAGATTCTGGAAGCGGCTCTACTCGATCTCGACCACCTCTTGTCGACCTCGAGTAGGATTAGTCGTCTCGGCTTGCTGGTGCTCGATGTGCTCGGACTTGGGCTCCTGGGTGCTTGTCGACCACGACCACGCCTAGTCGATCTCGAGTAAGGTTGGTCTTGTCGACTGGCTCTGCTCAGGTAAGTCTAGTCGACTGGCTCGGACAAGGAGTCAAGCTCTCGTCGACCTCGACAAGTGCTCCTCGAGGTCGAGTTGGGTGTTGCTTCCGCTTCCGCGAGCTGGCCCTTCCGCTGGCAGCGGGTGTCTCCGTCCGCGGCAGCGAGTCCTCCTTTCCGCGGCAGCGAGTCCTCCTTTCCGCGGCAGCGAGTCCTCCTGGTCGTCCTCGGCTTCGTCCTCGGCCAGCTCTCCTTGTCGACTCCGGGTGTGGGCGTCTGGGCTTCGTCGACCTCGACCAGGGCTTGTCGAGGTCGAGTTGACTTCCGGAGCTCGGATTGCTGGCTCTCTCGACCAAGGTCTGCTCGACAAGTTGGTGCCCGGACATGCTCGTCTAGGTCGAGTAGACCTACTCGATGTCGAGTAGTCTTGGCTCTCAGATTTGTTCTGCTGCTTTGACCTTGGACTTCTGTAGTGATTTTCCGAGCTTTTCCGAACTTTTCCGACCTTCTGTAGAATTGCTGTAAAATGCCTCGATTTCTGTAAATTAAACCGAAACTGATGTAGATTCCATAATTTGGTAAATAAACATAAACTACATAGATTCCGTACTATCTTATCCCAAATGCATGAAATGTATACAGAAATCGATATAAGAGTTATTGTAAAACATGGCAGATTCAGCTTACAACATTTACTCGATCTCGAGTAGACTGATCGTCGACTTCACTGGCTTGGCATGTCGACTAGCTCCTCCTCGGACTGGCTCGGACATGGGCTTCTGGGCTTGGTCGATCTCGAGGACCTTACTCGATCTCGAGTTGAGGTGTTCCATCGTCTTGGCCTTCTGGTGTTGTCGAGCAACCCTCCTCAACATGCTCGGACAGGCCTTCAGCTTTGTCGACATCGAGTTGTGGTGTCCGGGCACCAGGTCGGGTAATGCTCCTTGGTCCCCTCGGGTAATCTCTCCTCGACTCCGAGTAATCTCTCCTCGACTCCGGGTAATCTCTCCTCGAATCCGGGTTGTCTCCGAGGTTTTGTCGATCTCGAGGTAACTACTCGATCTCGAGAAACCTCCTGGAGTAGGGTTGGCTCGTCTTCAGCTCCTCGACATGTGCTCTTCGACTAGAGTGTGTCCAGGCATGGTTTGTCAATATCGACTAAGGCTGGTCGATGTCGAGTAACTTTGAGCTCCGGTTCTTGCTTCTTGATTTTCTCCCGAAATGGTTCCATATTCTGCAATATTAAACAGAAACTTATGTAGATCTCCATTTCTGACAAATAAACATAAACTACATAAATTTGACATATTCCCAACCCGAAATATGCAAAGTGTAAAGAATATGGAACTAAAATATGCATAAAGACATGGCTACTTTAGAGACATCACTCTACAGCCTTGTGGCACTTGAGACTTGGGCATTCCCCTCTTGTAAAAGTTAAACACATTTCTGCTATTTCATCTTGTATTGAATCTAATTTTACGCATGATTACACTATGTGTCCCATGGCTAAGCAAGCACGATCTCTTTTTCCCTCTAGTTCATCTTCTGCTATTCATATATTTGAACTTCTTCATTGTGATGTGTAGGGACCCTAAAACACTCCTTCCAGGGAAGGCTCCATGTTTTTCTTAACCATAGTGGATGACCTAAGTCGTAGTGTTTGGGCATTTCTACTTAAACACAAATCTGAAGTCCCTATGTAACTTCAATCCTTCATCGCCCTGGTTAAAAACCAATTTAGTGTGCGTGTTAAAACCATGCGAACTGATCAAAGAACCGAGTTCCTTAATCATAAACTTGAGTCATTTCTTCAAACCATGAGGATTGTCCATCAAACAACCTGTGTGTACACACCCCAGCAAAATGCTAGGGTTGAACGACGTCATCATTATCTATTGGAGATATCAAGATTCTTCATGATTCAAGCTACCCTTCCTCTTCAGTTTTGGGGAGAGAGTATACTTACAACTACTTACACCATAAATTGCCTTCCAAACCCTCTTCTCAATCATACATCTCCATATGAAATTTTATTTAATTCGCCTCCCAAATATGATCACCTGCGGGTTTTTGGCAGCCTGTGTTTTGCCTCTGTCCCCAGTTATCCCCAAACAAACAAGTTACTTCCTCGGTCTGATCCATGTGTGTTTTTGGGGTATCCATTAGGTGTCAAAGGGTAAAAAATTTATAATCTCAAAACTCGTAAGTCTATGATCAGCAGGGATGTGAAATTTTTTGAATTTGTATTTCCTTATAGGTTATAACTGATCTATCTTCTACAACTGAGCAGGTCCCGGCCTCTCGCGCTAACTATGAGCCTACACCTATATCCCCTTGTTTTGATGACTCTAAGGTCCCTTCTTCTGACCCGTCACATATTTTGCCCAGGCATTCCTCTCGTGAGCACAGGCCACCCGGTTGGTTGAAAGATTATGTCTACATGGCATCTTCTGGTCACACCAAGGCAACTTCATCACCTGCTACCACTTCTCCTCATCCCATTTCTACTCTTTTATCTTATTCTCAGTGTTCATCTTCATACCAAGCATTTGTTACCATTGTAGCTGCACAATCTGAGCCATTATCGGTGAGTGGCGCTTTGACAAGTCCCTCTTGGTGTGATCCCATGGTGTTGGAGTTGGATCCCATGGAGAGAAATGGAACATGGTTTGTGCAACCATATCCAGAAGGTAAGTCTCTAGTTTCCTGCAAATAGCTTTTTAAGCTTAAGTTCCACAGTGATGGGACATTGGAGAGGCATAAAGCACGTCTGGTGGCTAGAGGCTTTACCCAAGTTGAAGGGATTGACTACTCTGAGAAGTTTGCTCCAGTTGCTCGCATGATAACAGTGCGCACTCTTCTTTCTCCTGCCTCTGCTCAGCATTGGCCCCGAGGAATGATCAGTTGGAAATCAAGAGATTGAATTTTCAGATTAAGTTTTAGATAAAAGACCTTGGAGATATGAGGTACTTCTTAGGCATTGAAGTGGGCAGAACTTCTGATGGTGTATTTTTTTAATCAAAGAAAATACACAATGGAGATGCTCGAAGAAGTGGGAATGAGCAATGCAAAACCTTTGCATACACCACTAGATATACATACAAAGTTATCTGGTGAGGGGGAGCACTTGAGAAATCCCCATCTGTATAGGAGGTTAGTCGGAAAGCTCATATATCTAACTGTTACAAGACCAGACATTACATATAGTGTTCAAGTCTTAAGTCAATTCATGCAAACCCCATGTGTTGAGCATTGGAAAGCTGCTAAACATGTGCTGAGGTACATAAAAGGAGCTCTTGGAAAAGGCATATTTCTCTCACAGCAATCTGATCTCAAGCTACGAGCCTTCTATATGCAGATTGGCATTGTTGCCCAATGACCAGGAGATCTCTCACATGCTTCTGTATCTTTCTAGGCGCATCATTGATATCTTGGAGGACTAAGAAACAGTCCTTTGTGGCAATGTCGACTGCAGAATCTGAGTACCGTGCAATGGCTGCAACATGTTATGAAATCACATGGTTGGTGCATCTTCTCAGAGATCTAAATGTGAAGCATGAAGAGCCAGTGGAACTCTACTGTGACAATCAGGCAGCGCTACACATAGCCAGGAACCCAGTGTTCCATGAAAGAGCAAAGCACATAGAGGTTGATTGCCATCTTGTGCGAGATAAAGTGATGAACAAGGAAGTTGAGGCCAAGTACATCAACACCAAGGAGCAACCTGCAGATTTGTTCACTAAAGTCTTAAGTCAAAAGCAACACAAGAAACTAATGTGCAAGCTTGGAGTCGTGAATCAGTTCTCCAACCTCAAGCTTGAGGGGGAGTGGTAAAGTGTGGGTTGTTTTTGGTTTTATATGCTTTCTAGAAGGCTTAGCTTGTGACCCAAGTAGTGGATTTACCTCTTAGTATAAATACTCCCTTCATTGTAATAACCGGATTTGATCAATAGAACAATTTTGCTCTCTCTCTCTCTCTCTCTCTCTCTCTCTCTCTCTCTCTCTCTCTCTCTCTCTCTCTCTCTCTCTCTCTCTCTCTCTCTCTCTCTCTCTCTCTCTCAATTCACATCTATCAATATAATACAGTACGTAGAAATTTATGACAATTGTTACATTTGGAAATTTGTTGTTATTTGGCCCTAATGCTTCTTTTTTTGTGGCAGAGCTGTCGGTGGGGCATCGTATATAATTATATTTTTTTTTTTAAAAAAGACTTTTTAGCCTGGTTCTCCAATTAGCCGGGCTGAATCTCTGATTTTTAAAAAAAAAATTAAAGGCACCTAATATCCCAAATCTACATATATTCGGGATATATACTGTGTCAAATAGCCCGGGCGTTAAAATGGAATTCGGGCTATATTCTCGATTCTAAATTTCAAGGGAAAATTTAGCCGAATCTAATAACCAAAGCATGTAAATTTGTATCCAAGATCTATATCTATTTTCACACCAATATGATGTTCAGATGATATTTGGCTTATACTCGGGTTATATAAATGGAGACGCCCGGGCTAAAAAGTCATTTTTCTACTAGTGCGAAAAGGTTTCTAAGGGATCGGTTCTCCACACTGAATCCCCTGCTTTCTGCACTAGGATAGAGCTAGCACACAAGAGAGGCTGGCAAACTATCATTATTGAAAGGGACAGTCTGGGCTTGATCAAGGCAATCGAAGATACTGCAAAGATACCATGGGAGATATTCAGGATAGTTGAAAAGATCATAAATATGAAGAGGGAGTTCGCCGCAATTGGATTTCGACACTACTGTTTAAGAGAAGCAAATTCAGTAGGTGATTGTATAGCTAAGAATGATATTGATTTTAATCAATTCACCCTCCCTTTGAACATGGAGCTCTATAACATCTTCCATTAGGATGATCAAGAATGATCTTTGCTTACAAAGACATTCTTTTTTTTTTAATACAAGGAAATAAATTAGGAGAGGCAGATCTCGTACAATCTAACCCCAACTTAGAGCGTCCTTACAGGCGAGCACCTTGAGCTCTGCGTCGTACATGAAATCCTCATCGGCAGGGATACAGTAGGCCAGGTGCGTGATCCTATCTGCAACCGTATTCGCTTCCCTGAAAATATGACGAGTAGAAACCGAATGAAAGAAGACCAATAGATGTTTAATGTCAGACATTAGAATTTTGATATTCCAAGGGCATTTCCGATCTCCCAAAAGGGCATTGATAACTGATAAGTTATCTCCTTCTATAAGGATGTTATGAATCCCCAATTATTTCGCACGTATAAGACCGTTACGAAGATCAAGGGCTTCTGCGAATATCGTAGGCATATCATCGCATAACCCTCCTCCTAAAGCGACTGGATGAGCATCATGATCTCTAATAACAAAACCAAACGAGGCCTTTCCACATGCCAGTTTTGAACCATCAAAGTTCAGTTTGAACGAACTCAAAGGAGGTCTATCCCATTTGGAATTTTTCCGGCGAAGTTTCCTCGTAGGGCAAATATATCGGTTAGAGCATGTAAGCTATGTATCTGACTGAACTTCTCAGTCATCCAAAAGGAGGTTAAATTTAGAAGCCTGACCCCAGGACTGCTTAACTATAAGTAATAAAGCTTTGGTACTGGCCAGATAAGGTTTGTCCGTGGGCGAGAAAACTAACTGATTTCGTTGAACCCATAAGTCCCACCAACCAAGAGCCACATCTGACATGGCACAAGGCCCAACAAGGGCACGAATACTATCTAGAGCATAATCATTTCTATGAATATCAAAACTACAAGCAACAGTACAAGGGATAGAAACATTAAGGATGGCTAGAACTTGTTTACTCATAGAACAAGTAAGTAATATATGATTTGTCGATTCGTGTGAATAGTCACAAAACATACATCCCATAGGCACTTAAATATGAGAGCACTGCAGTCCGTCTTTAGACAGTAGGCGTCACGAGCAATCTTCGAAAGGAAATGCTTTACCTTCGGTGGAACATTTAGTTTCCAAATCCACAAACAATGGAAATCGGTAAGTGCGGCTCCGTCAGGCACAATTGATGTAGTCGTTCTAGTAGTAAACCAGCTAGAGGAGTTAGGCCCCCAATACAGCCGATCCGTAATATTGGACACATGAAGTTGGATTCTGCAAATATGATGGATGACCCCAGTCGGAAGTAAACCAACAAGCTCCGTAAACAAGCTAGGTAGATCCCAAACATTCGAGGGTGTGAGAAATTTGTTAACTTTCCACTTCAGTTAGTCTTTAGATAAAGGAGTTAAAGCCTTATCTAATAGTTTCCCATGAGAAGCCCAGCAATCAGACCAAAAGTTGATAGTATATCCATCGCCGACAGACCAACGTAAACCTTTAAAAAACATAGGTTGAATAAGCATTAGCTAGGACCATTGCTAGGAGGTTCCCCCTTTTTGTTGAAAGGAAAAGAGATCGTTAGATTTAAGATATTTTTCAGTAATAACCCTTACCCAAATGTTGGATAGTTCCGCAATGATTTTCCATAGTACTTTCATTTGCAAGGCAATATTCATAGTTTTAGCCTTATAAAGGCCAAGACCACCCGCCGAAACATCGGTACAAATCTTATCCCAGCTAATGATAGGTGTGAAAGTAGTAGGTTTATTCCAATAGAATTGTCTATAAATCTTATCCAATTCAGAAATAATGGAAGAAGGTAACATAAAAGATTGCATTAGAAAGGACGGTTGAGCACTAAGATTTGATTTAATAAGAACTTTGCGGCCTTCATCCGATAAGGAGGAGGCTTTCCATTTTGTCAGTTGCGATTTAGTTTTCAACACTATCTGAGGAAAAGTATTTCTATTCGCCCGCCCGTTAATAATAGAGCAACCCAAGTATTTTTCAATTGAGATAGAGTGGGGAACACCCAATCTGGACGAGATAGTAGATATTACCGATTGGGTAATATTGGGCGAGACTTGAAAATTTGATTTGTGGAAATTGACTTTTAGGCCAGAAATTTGGCAGAATCGGTTGATAATAGTTGATACCTTAAGAGCAACTGAGTCAGTAGCGTTTGCGAAGATGATAATATCATCTGCAAAAGCTAAAAATGGGACTTTAATTCCTTTGGTAGAAAAGCGCATACCTAGGTCTTTGTTAGCATCAGATTCTTTTTGTAAAGAGCGTGCCAAAATTTTATGCACCAAAATGAACAAAAAAGGTGATAGCGGATCACCTTGTCTAAGTCCTTTCTGGGGAAAAAAATAGTTAGTAGGACCATCGTTAACCAATACTAAAAAAGAAACTGAAGAGACACACTCTTGATTCCAAGAGACAAACTTTGGATGAAAGCCGAACTTAGCAAGGATTTTATAGAGGAAGGACCACTCAATCTTGTCATAGGCCTTTTCCATATCTAGTTTAATAGCCATCAAGCCTCCCTTCCCTTTTTTCTTTCGAAAGGAATGAAACGCTTCATGAGCATTAAGGATGTTATCCTGTATAGAACGTCCTTTAGCAAAAGCACCTTGTAGTGGGTGAACTAGTTTGTCAACTATCGGAACCATCCGAGCAACCAAGATTTTCGCTATGATTTTATAAATTGTTGAACTCAGACTTATAGGTCGATAATGATTTATTAAAACAGGATCATCAACTTTAGGGAGCAACGTGATAAAAGTGTGGTTAACTTGTTTCAGCAGCTTGCCTGAAACGAAGAAGGTTTTGACGGCCTTAATTACAGACGGGCCAACAATATTCTAGTACTTCTGATAGAATCCGGCCGGCATTCCATCAAGACCAGGAGCTTTGTCCGAAGCAATTGAAAATAGAGCACGCTTAACCTCTGAGTTAGTAATGGGAGCAACTAATGCATTATTATCTAATGGGGAGATTTCATTTGTTATAACTTGTAGATCAGAATCAATATTAATTGAGTTGGAATTTGACGAATGAAATCTGAGTTTGAAATCCCGTTCAAATTCTTGCTTAGTAAGACAACTATCGATAATATGCAAACCATCGGCGGTTGTCACAGTTTTGATGACTTTCCTATTTCGCCTTACAGAGGCAATCCTATGGTAGTAACCAGAATTGATGTCCACTAACTTAATATGTTTGACTTTTGCCCTTTGACTCCAATAGATTCGTTGAAAGTCTAAGAAACGTTCACGTTTGTTTAAAAGACGCTTCTGGAGCATAAGTTTAGAAACTGAACAATCCGTAAGTAACTGTTGTTGAATTAAAAGTAATTGATCATCAGAATCATGAATCTGTGAAAGAATATTGCCAAAGCTTTTTTTATGCCATTTTTTTGCTAGAGCTTTGAGCAGTTTTTTTTTCTGTACAAGCTTAAACATATACGACCCTGGATGATCGAGACGCCAAGCTTGTTGAACAATATTGTGAAAATCCTTCCTCTCGGTCCATGCTAATTCAAACTTGAATGGTCTGTTAATCACCACACCACAATGACGAAAATCGACCGAGATAGGGAAATGATCAGAAGAGGTGAAAGCATAGTTTTTGATAAATAACTTATCACATTGTAACAGAATATCATTCTGAACAAGGCATCGATCTAGCCTTGCAAACGAATTATCATGGCCTGTTTTTTTTCCTCCGTGTAAAAGATCCCCCTACAGTAGGAAGTTTACACAAAGAAATGTTACCGATTACAGCACAAAGACGGCGAAATCTAGCAGGAGTTGGTTCAATACAACCTAACTTCTCCGAAGGTGCAATAATATCATTCAGATCACCCATAATACAGATGGGAAAGGTGATAGATGCAGAGTAATCATAGATGGATTGCCATAAGGCATCTTTATCCCTATTATCGGGTGGCACATAGGTGATGAGAACTGCCATTGTTTGTGCTTTAACGGAGTCAAAATAATTGATGTGGATAAAGCGATTAGAAATAAAGACAAGATCAATACTTCCCTCCGCTGGTGGAAGGTCTTTCGAAATGAAATAGATACTCCCTGCAAAACCTGAAGTCGGAGCAAACGCAATATTTAAGAACCCATTTTTCTTCCAAAGATGCTCATCAGGACATGTGTCTGCCTTAGTTTCTATCAAGGCAAAAGCATTAATGTAGTTTGTTTTACTAAAAGACTCAATTGTAGTCCATAGGTTCCTACGACGTAAACCACAACATTTTCAAGTGCTTATATTCATTAAAAACCAACGTTATGGGAAGTAATTGGTAGAAAGACATACAAAACTGATGGTTGAAACAATGCAGAACTGAAGCTGTAAGCTATACATGAGACTGTACAAGTCACGACAAAACAACACAAGCCCAATGTACATGGGGAAGAATCCCTACCAATACCAAGAAGATACAAATGACTTGGTTCAAACATAACTGAGTGACAAGTAAACCAACTGCAAATTGGCGTGTGAAGCCTAAAATGATGATAGTCCTCCCACATAGATGATACGAAGATGAGCAGCGGTATGTGGATGGTTGTGTACCAATGGATTGGTTGGTATGTTGTGGCTATCGAGCTAGAATGTAGTAGAAAGCCAGGTTGTGGCCAAGATTGTATGCGCAGAATAGTAATGGAAGAAATCCACTGATCGATGAGTTGGTAATTACAGTCTTGAAGAAAACGATCTAGACACTACGGACTAGAGAGTGCGGTTAACTCCCGTAAACAAGTAATAGGAAGACGATAATCATACTTAACGAGACAAACATGGTAAAAAAAAAAAAGGCAGCAAGCCCAAACAAATAGCTTAGTAACAATAAATCTTGCAACATAAACTGCTGATCACAAAAGAGGATACGCAAATAATCATTGACATAATAAAATATATTTAGCAAACAAACCGCAACACACAATCGAGAACCCTCATCCATAGTAATCAAATCACAACACAAGTAACCACTTAGGCAAGTATTAGGTAAGTAGAAGTAGCAATTGCAAGCACATATGTGAAAGGGATATGAATCCAAACGGTAGACCCGGCTAGGGTTGATATATGAAGTAAAGGAGTACCAAATACTCAATTGTAGGTAATGCAATATAAGGTTAGAAATTACCTGGGGTGAAAATAGGCTTCCACTCCAAAACAAAACGTGTAAGCAAGCAAGAGTTAAACGATAACCACAATTATCGCAAGCATAATAGTTAAATAGGCCGCAAGCCCAAGCGAAACTAGTTGCAATTGGGAGTAAATCTGACAATTAGGATGACTGGCCTGCCCCATGGTAAAAAAACTGGTGAAATGGAGTCTTTGTCGCTTCCCATATCCACAACCCGCAGAAGAGGAAAATCCACCTGGTCCAACGCCCAAAATGCCGAACAAAAAACACATCGACCTCCCAGCACCCAACGAGAAGCCCCGGCGATCCCATCAGCGGGCAAGCAACCCAGAAAACACAACTATTCCACCCGGAGGAATATTAGGAATCAGACCGCTCATGAAGCAAGTGAGCAGTCGATGAATTATGAGGGCTTTTCACCCAATTTTTTTTTCCGAAATTCTTTGTGGATTGCAAGTAGAGGGAGCTACCTCCATAGGTACAAAGTGGGAAAGGTTGGGGATGGGATACCACGACGCAGGGCTGGTCGGCAAACTGACTGAGGAAGGAGGAGGGCGGCGGTCGAGGGTGTGAAACCCTAGAGCATGGCGGGCGTACTTTTTTTTCATGAGGGTTTTTTTCGACTAGGTATTTTTAATTAATAACTGTTTTGGTCTCAAATAAGGCATTCTAATGGTTGCCTACTGAAAAAAAAAAAATTCGTTCATGATACAAACAAGCGTTTCAACATCAACCACCTTGAAGTCTTATTAGTATCGTGAATCCGAGCCACACCCATTTCAATTTGACCCAATGTCTAAGTGAACACGGACATAGAGAAATCCGCCTCAACCTATACCCGACCCGTCCTTAATGTAACACCCCGTCCCACATCGGATATCATAAGGATGTTGGGAGTGGTTTATGAGTGATTCAAGTCTTACCTCTGTCACAAGTGCTCTTCATTTTCAGGCTCCAAGTGAGGACAACGGACCTGAGAGGGCTATGTGGCATGGGTTGGCGCCTCTTAAGACCCCAAGTGTTACACTTGACCCAATCCAAACAAGATCCAACTTGTCTTTATAATTAGTTTAATTTTCTTATTTTTAAACACTCAAATAACCTGAATTACCTATAATAAGACCTAATATAACTAAATAAAGTAAGTTTAATAGTCATTAATTAAGATAAATAAAAAATTATTATTATTTTATAATAAAACTAAATGTGACCCGGCTTGACTCAATCCAATACTGACCTAACCCAAAATCTATTTGACATACCCGAACTTATCCAACCCAAAAAACATACTTAATCCAATTTGATCTGAACCCGATCGAATATACAATAAATCCGACATATGATCTGACTAATCGACATATATAATTGAACTCGAATGGATAATACCCAAATAGCCTAATTGCCACTTTTACTCTTAACTAAGAGGCTTCGATCATCATCCAAAACCCTCTCGCTAGATTCATTGCATTCAATTGAGTCTGAATTCAACTCCATTAGCTAGAGTCACCGTGAACTAGAGCTGGCGAAATATGACCTGACCCGAAAACCCGACCCGACCCACCCGAACTCGAACCCGATCGAAACCCGAAAATCCGGAGTCATTCATAACCCGAACCTGAGACCGAACCCGACCAGAACACAGATAAACCCGACCTAACCCAAACCCGACCCGACTCTAAACCCGACCAGACTTTGAACCCGACCCGACTCTGAACCCGACCCGATTTTGAACCCGACCCAAATTGGAATGGTTATTTAACATCAACATTTTAATACTTGAATGTTAAATGTTTTTTATTTTATTTTAACACAAGTTTATGATTATACTTTAACATATAAAACACCAATTATTTTTGTTAATTGTTATCAAATTAATAAGAAACCAAGTAAAATCAATAGATAAGCAGATAACTCAATGAGTCAAGTAAGTCAACCACCATACATCAAAACATCGATACATACTACGAGTCATAAATGCTAAAAGTTCATTAATCGTTGCAGATGATAGAGTGTGCAACCCAACAGCATATCCTTCCAACAACTTTTGATATAATTAATTATTTATATCTAGATTTGTTAAAAACTAATAATAATAATGAAAAAAAACTAATGGGCCAAAAGCTAAAAATGAAATGGGCATTGAAAATGATATGGACCAATGACATAGTCAAACCACAAATAAGCACATTTGCAACTTGCTAGTTAAAATAAGGTTAAAACCAAAATGTACAATTAATTTGATTTAATTATAGCACCGATCAATTGGTTTAAATGTTTAAAAAAGGACGATGTTGCCGAATATCGAATTTCCGATTATGACTTTTTTGAAAATCGGTTGACAACCGATGAGTCAATAACAATGAGTGTATTCAATCGAGTCAAAATTACATATTCAAGTACTCAACCGAGTCAAAATCATTTATTTTAAGTAAATTACATATTTAAGTATTCAACTGAGTCAAAATCAACCTAATTATCCAAACGGGTCGAATATGATTCGACCGAAAACTTAAACCAACTATATCGCTATACCCACTTTGATTCGAAACTCAAATGAGACCGACCCGCCTCTTGACCCGAAACCCGAACGAGACCGACCCGCTTTGACCTGAACCCGAATGGGCATGACCCGACTTAACCCGAAACCCGACCAATCTAAAATTCATCATGACTGAACCCGACCCGAACCCGACCCAACCAATACCCGACCCGACTAATACCCGACCATAAATTTTACCCGAATTGACCTGACCCGAGCAAGCCTGATCCGAACCCGACCCGAACGACCGACTTGCCAGCTCTACCGTGAACTAACTCTATATAGGGAGTTAATAAACTGGAGTGTCGTTGCTAGTTTAATCAAGCCACCAATGAGTGGAGTCGTTTGACCGCCTTGGAGTGTTTGCAAACACTCCAAGGCGGCTCAAGCCACCACCAGTGGAGTCGTTTGATTAAGTCGAGCCTCGGTACGTACTGTCGTTCGCTCCAAGGGGTGCAGCTCTGCCATTCACTCCGATCGTGAGAACAAACAACATGGTTTATAAAGTTATATCGAAAGTTATGAGTAACAGGCTTGCTCAATGCCTTCCTTTGGTGATTGATCCGGCGCAAGCTAGGGGTTTTGTGAACACCTAGCTTGTATTTGTTTGTTATGCTTTGATTTGTATCCTAGCTAGAGTATATGCATTCAATCTTATCTGTAATCGCTAATAAGAACTGGTGGATTCGGGCCTGATTTTCTCCCACTTGAGACTCTGCAGATGTAGAGTTTAACTCGAACCGTGTAAACAATTCCTGTGTGTTCTTGTTTTTGTCGTCTGGTTTTATGGTTTATTGCTTGCGCTCTAATTTGCGTATGAGATCACAGTATGTCATACACGATTTTCTTATATAAATAAATCAACTTAGTCGTAGTTACAACCATAGCTATAATATGAAATCATATAATTTTTTAATTTAAAAAAATTTCCAAACACCTTTAAAAAAACCAAAAAATAAAACACTTACGTCATTATTTATAACATCGACTTACTTATTTTATTATTTTTTGGACTTATGGAACGCGAATTGTAATAAACAACAACCTACCATCCAGGCCTTTGTTTTGACCATTTCAAATATTAGTTTCTCACATTAACTATACTCCGTATTTTATTTGATTTTTTGCTAATTTGGGGAAAAAAAACCCCTTCAAATATCGATTCTTATCACTTTATGTATTTGAATACGGTTTGAGTGCACGCAAACATTTGCTCCAAATGTGACCAGACTCCCATCATCACGATGAATGAAACACTTGCCATTTCCACGGGATATATATGGAAAAGGAAATGAATAGAAGGAAGAATAAACCAATTGGATATATGAAAGCCCCAATTGGATGATCAGAGAATTGAAGTAACTCAGAAAGAAACAACAAAAAGTGGGTCGCCAACAGCCTATCAAATTGCCAGTTGTGCACAACTGACAAAATTTACAAAAAATAAAATAAAATAAACATGTCATAAAGGCAAAGCATCCAAAAACCGCACAGAAACATGTGGGTATAGTTTCAGCTTCACCTCCTCTAACTCACATATAAAACCAAACCACTAAATTACAAACTCCATTGCAGCTTTTTTTTTTTTTTTTTTTTTTACCTCTACACTGCTAAAAGCAAAAAACTAAGAACTGATCACAACATATCATATCGGTACAAAACATGCATACATATAAACGTATGCAGCACCAGTATGCATTTGCCTGCAACTCACCCCTACATATATGTGACTGAGTGTATAGCTATACCTAGTTAGGCTATCTATCTTAGCTTCCACGGTAATTATATAAAAACTTCTTCCTTTTTCTCCCATAAAATTTCACAATACCGTTAGTGCTTCAAAATTTGTTGGGGTTTTAATCTGTCTGGATCAAAAACCCAAGCAAGCTAGATTGTATGTTTTGGGGGGTTACCAAGATAATGATCTTGAATCAAGATTCAAAACTAGGCGGGTAGGGGTAGGGCGGCGATTTTCATTTACTGTTTGGCCTTTGATGATAAATACTGTGAAAAAAATTACCGACTTTTTTTACTGTGTTGACCTGCATGCATGCACACACTTTTACAGCTAGCTAGCTAGCTTATATACTCCATATGCTTGCATAAATCATACGGAATATATATATACTGTAGGGTTGTCTGCCTTTCTCTACGCATGCTTTTGATTGTCTCTGCTTATTAATGTATATATCTATGAATCCAGCTAGCTAAGGTAGCTAGTCTTCATAAACCATCAATCTCTCTATATACATATATATAGTACGTTATCATTCATTCATACGGCAGATAAAATGCGTCCATTTTCAATTGTCTTCTTGCTCAAAGAAATTAATGATGTTTAATTAACTGATAAATATTTTTTTTAGTTTAATGAAGATCTTGTCTATAGGATAGTGATTATTGCAGTGTTTTTGTTTCGCTTGAGGACAAATAAAAGGTTAAGCGTGGGAGAGTTTGATAATCCATATTTTAGATAGGTAGTTTTAGGTGCATTAGAGTGTGTATATTACATGTTTAGTTGTTAAATTGCATTCTTATTCATTTGAGCATTTGAGTTCGGAATCTACGCGTTTTTATGCTTAATAGGCGGATTTGTATTCCGAGCTTGAAAAGGGAAAAATGATGGACCGTGAGAGCCATGAAGAGGCAGAGATGGAGCTGGAGAAGAAGATAGTAGAGATGCAAGAGGGGCTGAAAAAACAAACAATGAAGACAAAGAAGAAAACGAAGACCAGAAATAGCGGCTCCCGTCACTAGACTATTGGTGCCCTCCTGTTAATTTGACATTTTCAGCAATTATCGAAATCTTTCCAAATATTTACTTAAGGCAATGCTTATCCAAAATTTGTAGTTTTTTTTTCCAAATCTTGAATTTCTATGTTATTCCGTAGCTTATTTCATTACTAGCCTCTTGTGCATATTTCATGTTGTTAATTCTCTGTTGATTGATCACCTTGATTGAAGTGCATCTCGCTAGGGTTTTAATTCATTCGCTAGAATAATTATACCTTTTTTTTAGCAATCATAATTGAGTGATTCCGCTAGGAGAATCTTGATTGTGTAGGGTGATTTGTGTGAGACATATGTTAGTTTCTTGGAAGGGTTGGTAATGCCATTCTGCCAATTACATTAGGAATTTGTGTGATTTATATGTTAAATCCTGCAGGGATAGGGTTGCATATATGAGTGTGAGGGGTTGTCATATTCGCAAGCACTATTGTAAAAAAACCCTTCAAGGCTCCCGTCACTAGACTATTGGTGCCCTCCTGTTAATTTGACATTTTCAGCAATTATCGAAATCTTTCCAAATATTTACTTAAGGCAATGCTTATCCAAAATTTGTAGTTTTTTTTTCCAAATCTTGAATTTCTATGTTATTCCGTAGCTTATTTCATTACTAGCCTCTTGTGCATATTTCATGTTGTTAATTCTCTGTTGATTGATCACCTTGATTGAAGTGCATCTCGCTAGGGTTTTAATTCATTCGCTAGAATAATTATACCTTTTTTTTAGCAATCATAATTGAGTGATTCCGCTAGGAGAATCTTGATTGTGTAGGGTGATTTGTGTGAGACATATGATAGTTTCTTGGAAGGGTTGGTAATGCCATTCTGCCAATTACATTAGGAATTTGTGTGATTTATATGTTAAATCCTGCAGGGATAGGGTTGCATATATGAGTGTGAGGGGTTGTCATATTCGCAAGCACTATTGTAAAAAAACCCTTCAAGGCCCGCCTAGACCCTTGACCTCGCCCCACCTTCAATGCCTTCAAGGTCGCCAAGACCCGCCTAGACTGCAAAGACCCGCCATGAAATTTGCCTAGACCCTGCTAAGACCTTGTCTATACCCTTGACCTTACCCTACCGCCAAGCACCCGCCAAACGTTTTTTAGAACATTGTTCGCAACAATCTATATAAACCATTGTCGGAATAACTAATTGAATTGGAATAACTAGAGATTGAGTCAATGATCATAAATACCAACCGTTGTTGAGAAATCGTAGGTGAAGCATTTCACTCTTATTTTTATCGAATCCTTCACACTTCTTCTCTTTATTTCCTTTGTTTAATTCATACTTTGCAATCTTTCTAACTGGTTACTTCAAGTTGACAACAAAAGCACATAGAGACAATATCCCTCCTCATGGATTGATTCCGAACTTACAGACTATACTAGCTAGTGAGTTTTGATTATTTTTGACAGGGAGCCAATGATTTTAAGTCCCATCAAATTTTGGCGTCGTTGCCGGGGAGAATTACTATAGTGTTTGTATGTTTTATTGTTACCTTTAGTGTGGACGACTCTGCATGCTCCTTGATGTAACCTGAAGAAAACTCGATAGTTCTTGAAGCGTTTCTAGAAAATTATCTATATTAATTACCTTGAAATGACGAAAAATGTCCTTTATTTACATGTAATGCCGAAAAGGAACTATTAATATATAATACAATCTCGGTGTAGTTTGATTAGTGGAGAAAGACGTGCTTCGTGATGTAGGTGTTCGCGATTTAAGTTTACTAATCAATCGTCGTCTTCAATGGTTACTTGGAGATGATGTTTTATTCTAGAAGCGTTTTTCTCTAATCAAATGATCCAAGAACTCAACTCCGAGGCATTTTAGTTCAGGGAGGATTGCAGAGCTCTTAGTTTCTGTCTCCAAAATTGGATCCGTCCTTAATGGATGAAGGGGGGTATTTATAGTGTAGCATAACGAATAGCTGGTTGGTGACCTCATGGCTTGGTCGGGGACATGTGGGGTCCAGGCCCTCATGCCAGGGAGTTTTGCATGTTGTGAGAGGATGCCAATGAGGTGGCTTCTGGCCAGCGAGTTTTTTATTTTATCATAGGGTAAGTAACGTGGAGTTATGGTGGTGAATGTGAAGTAAAAATTGGCATTTTACAAGTAAGCGAACAATATACATTGATCGCGATGTTTCTTGAGTTTGGTAAAGGGATCTTTGCTTAGCAAGTCATGAGACAACTAGTCGTGACATGAATGAATAGAATGCTTATAGTGTTCGCGATTTGGACTTTGGTGAAGGTGAATGGCCTTCACTTTTTCTGTGTTGGGTGACCCATTTCTGACGCCATAATTCGTGTTTTCTAAGAGGGCTATTTTCCGGGGCATCGTCATATCTCCTCGAGACTAGATCGTGTACATGGAGTGTTAGCGATCATGTCTTGAAAAAAGATGGTCAGCTATTAGGCCTCTGCTTTACTAGGTTGTTGAGAAAGGCCCAAGCCCATGAGGCCCAATGAAGGGTTGTAAACTTGGTCCCACGGAGACTTATAAGTACGGGGTGATCGATGGTCATTTCTATATTAGAGGCAAAGAGAGAGAGAGACATAGATAGATCGATCGATAGATAGATAGATAGATAGATAGAGAGAGAGAGAGAGAGAGAGAGAGAGAGAGAGAGAGAGAGAGAGAGAGTTCCTAGAGGTGTTCTAAGGAAGAAGAAGGGAAGTCGTCGGGGTTTGTAGAACTTGTCACTAGTCATTGTTATCTCGTGTCTAGTTTGCCATCTTACAAGTAAAAGGCTAGCCCTCTCTACTTTTTATCTTTGATTTATTTTTTTGGCATCTGTCTTGAAAAATATGAGGGTTTTCTAGAATACAAATCGAAAAGCACGAGCGGTGATCTTTTTTGGGGGGTATTTTTTAGGGTGGTGGTTCCGATCAGTGGGGTTTTCTTGGGGAGAAACCTTTCTTTTCTAGTGGGGATATGGTGGTTAGGGTAAAAAATGAGTGATGGTTTCTTAGGCAATAACTGGCCTTTTGTGAAGTTTACCACCGTTAGTGGGTGTTCAAGGGTCCAAAAGGCAGTGGAGTTTCATCGGAAAACCTTTTGTTTTTTTCTTAGGAAAGGGTTTCTGTCAGGGGAGGTGAAAAGTCGCCTTTTTTTACTTTCTCTAAGATCAGCGCATTTTTGTTATCTATGTGTTAGGCGCGTGAGGCACCAACATAGTGTCCTTTGGGGATTTTTGGACGCCTTTTCTGTACAATCGCGATATATCAGAGAATGTATTCCCCCTTGTTAATTTCCCTTTTCACGTACTTTCACGGTTTTCCTAAAGGTTTTTCCCCGGTACCACTATGTCTTCAGCGAGTGATATTCAAAATATGAGCGCGAGATTTGTGAAAAATGAGGCTAGTTCTTCACAGACTGAGGGGTTCGCATTGAGGGTCGATTCAGAAGAAATAGTTTCTTCCGAACGTCCCCCTCTGCGAGCTGAGATGCCTCGCGGAAAAGGAAAGAAGGCCTCTTCTGTTCCTAAGAGAACCGGGGCGAAGTCCTTGGCTGGATCTATCAAGTACCCCCTCTCTAAATACGATCTGAATTATTAATTTAGATTTAAACTCTTTTTGTGGCGAGGGTTGGAATCTATGCTATGTTAATTGAATTGTGAAGATTCGTAAATATGACGTGGTCGAAAGCATCGAATGAGTCCATAGCATGTCCAAGTCAAGTCAAGAAAGAAGTGAGAAAGCAAAACAAAGAAAAGAAAAGAATGGAGGAAAAAAGAAGCAAGGAGAAAATTCTTAGTAAATGCAACTCGTTGTGAAAGAGTGGAGTTCGCAAGGACCCCACAAGGAGAGTGCATGGACATAGATGAACCTGCATGAGTCCCTATAGAGCAAATAGAATCGCTCCAACGGAAAGCCATCATAGCTCTGAAGAGGATTCACTGGCAGCGAATGCCATGGTTAATATGGAAACTTTATCTTTTGTTTATGGAAACTTCTATCCAGTTTAGGATGTCTTTTTCCTTGCTTAATCAGGTTTTAAGGTTATAAATAAGGTTGTTTTAGGTATGATTTTAGGGATGCATTGAAGAGAAGCAATCACCTTTGAAGAGAAGATAGTTTAGGTAAGCCATGTTTGGCTAATTTTCTAGTTTTTGCATAGACTTTCGAACTTGGTTGGTGGTTTGTGAGTTTATAATTCAAGTTATTTTTCCTCTATTATTCCTTCAACTTCTTTGTGCGATATTGGTCATGTTATTGGTGTTATATTGATTCGCGACCTTGATAATATTGATTTCTTGCTCGGTTTTAATACTTTCGTATTTGTTTTATTTTCGTAGTAGCACGCATAAGATTGGGGATTTCGTGTTTGAAGCATGATTATATAGGGAGTTGATATATATCTTAATCATTGATTTACTGTGTTTAATTGTTGTGAACCTAATTTGCCATATTTTACAATTACTTTTATACCGATTTTTGCATCCATTTCATACATTTGGGTTAGAATAGTACTAAATCTATGTAGTTCACACTTATTTGCCAAATTATGGAGTCCACACTAGTTTCTGTTTAATTTCGCAGAAATCGGGCGCACTTTAGAGATTAAAGGAAAGTCATGAAGAAGCTAAGGATGGCTCAACTGGAGAAAACGTCATTTTTCACCATTCATCGTTCTGAATCAAGCTTTGATGTCTTCATGAAAGTTGTAGCCCTCAATAAGATATTTCTAACGCATGCTCATATGCGTCAATCAGATGAACGATGACTCGGGAAAGTGCGTTTCAAGAACGGATCAGAATGCTGAAAGCGTAGAAAACTAGTTGACGTCGACCAAATTGGTCGACGCCGAGTAACTTTTTGGTCGACTTGCCTCCCAGAAGTCGAGAACGAGCACCAGACCACTCAAGAGCACAATTCTAGTCGACATCGATGAGTTTTGGTCGACATCGAGTACACCCGACGAGTCCGAATTCAACCCGAGCTCGAGTGCAACCCTGGAGGAAAAATTCTACTCGACGTCGAGGACAATCTAGTCGAGTCCGAGTCCGAGATCGAGTTGTGTCCAAGAAGATAGAGTTACTTGCAAGCCAAGAGATGTGGAATTCTATCCATTCAAGAGAAGATCTATCAAGATAGAAGGGTGTTATCCACTTTAGATATAGTTTCTTATAGATCTATTTCCTTTATCAATTATGTTTTATCTTATGTTTTTATATAGGAAGTTTTTAGATATAGACAGATGTTCCTTCCAAAATTAGATAGATGGAACACTATAAATAAGGCCCTAGGGGGCTGATTTTCATACATTCAAGCCAAGTCGTCTTCGGGCGCAAGGAGGAGAGAGAGAGAGAGAGAGAGAGAGAGAGAGAGAAAGAGAGAGAGAGAGAGAGAGAGAGAGAGAGAGAGAGAGAGAGAGAGAGAGGAGGAGGAACGTTTGGAAGGTTTTGTAAGTTTTAGATTTAGTTTAATGTTAAAGTTATTTTCTTTAATCATGTTTGCTTTCTGATTTCCTTCTTCTAAGGTTGGGGTAAGCCCGACGATAGTCATGCACACTTGAGGTAAAGTTTTGATATTTATTATGTTTTGATCATCCACTGCCTTTTATATTTTTATTGCCTACTCGAAAGAATAGAGATTCATGTTAACAACTTGAATTATAAACATAAAATTGTTAAATACAATTAGGGTTACTTGAAAGGGTTATCTAATTGTTGGAAAAGGCGAAAGTTTGTTCCTTTGATGTGATTACATAACTATTCTATCTTATCTTTTGTGTGTTTGATTATCATTGCGGTAATCCCTTACCTTGGAAATTTGCACATTTATTACTTTATTTCTTTATTTGCATTCTTCACAGATTTTACCCGACACCAACCACCATTCCCTATCCATCCCTCGACATCGACCCATTCTTAGCCGACGTCGACAGCAACCCTCATCACCTTTTCCCGCTATTCCCGAACCCTTAAACCAACTAAACCTAGAACCGCTGACTTCTTTCCTGAGGATGAACCTGACTCCACTATCCTATAGTAGGGTCTTGACTTCTTTCGTCAAATTGGCGCCGTTGTCGGGAGATATCAATCGCCCCTAGCTTAGTTGTTTTTAAAGTTTAGGAATAGCCCGTCCCTTTTTCTTACTATCACATACCCTACCACCACCCGCCTCACCGATACCAACTAGGTGCCAAGCTTTTTCTACTAATTTGTGCTTTATTGATTTTTATTTCAAAGTTTAGGTACAAAGATGGAAGACTTTGTCGAAGGAAATCCCGAATGGGATAAATGGTTCCAAGATTTGAGATGGAGAAATAGGCTTGCAATGGAGGAGGCACGATTAAGGGAAATAGCCCGGCTAGAAGACGAAATCCGAAGGCTTGAGGCTTCCATTTAGTCTAAAGAACCATGCTCTCCTCCCGACGAGCCAATTGACCCACTCAATGTCGACAGCCAGGTATGTTCTTCCTCGAATTTGATTCCTACTTTTTTACCTATTGTTGATGAATCTTTTGAAGGATCCCAAGCGCTAGAAGAAAAGAAGTTGGACATTGGTGCCCAGGGCGTTCCAAGGTCGCTTTTACCTTACAAAATGAAGGCTATCCCCGATGATTTTGAGCAACCGATGTTCATATTCAAGTATGGGGTCCTAGCAAAGTGGCATGAAGCTCCGCATGATGACGTGGAAATATATCTTCCCGCTCCACCGTTCTACTGTGGTGGAGATACACAACCAAGTCAACCTATGAAGCGGAAGAGGTATGATAACGAGGTATGTATCTTTTCTTTATGTCTTCCTTTATACATGCTAGCTGGAGCCAGGGAAGATGAAAGGGTGAAGCCATGGAGCGTTCACTCGGGGAGATTCAAGCTTCTTCACATGATGCCCCCGGATGACATTACACGCTTCCCACCACCGGAGGAACCACCAGATCCACCTATACCTCCGGACAAAGATGAGCCAGGCTAAGACTTAAAGGGAAGTAGGTCAAGCTAAAGACTTAAAACTTAGCGCTTACGAGAGGCAACCCGCTATTTTTTATTTCTTAGGGTTTAGATACTGTTGGTTTTTGTTTTAAATATTATTTTTGGAATTTTCTATTGTGGATTATTGTCTTTCTAACAAATCTTGCAAGTATAGAGGAGTTGCAGAAGTACTTGGCGTCAAGTAATTTACTCGACTTCGACTACCCAGAACGAGCAGAAACGCATGTGGTCGAGGAAGGATCACCCTGGAGGCTTTCATTGTACTCGATGTCGAGTAGTTGTAGTCGACGTCGACTACTCTCCTCGAGGTCGACCACTTATGCAGCTTTAGCACTCGATTCCGACGATCTGCACACCTATCTAGTGAGTGTCTTTCTTTACCCTTTTTTATACAGTGAGGACACTGTAATGTTTTAGTATGGGGTGGGGGAATGGCTTACTTGATGCATATTTGACTTTATTTGACATTATGTGTGCATATTTGAAGTTTATTTTCTTGAATTCCTTATACATGGCTACTTTGGATTTCATGTTCTATTTATGTGCTTATATGCATGTTTTTCAAAGTTTAAAGAAAAATGACCCCCATTAAAATTTTGATAAATGTCATGGAAGCTTAAATTGAACTCGACGATGAAAAATTGGATTCGTTAAGAGATATAGCATGAATTGCCTAGTAAAGGGAAGCCACAATGAAGTGCATATTTTCTTGAAAACCATGAAAGGATGTAAAATTTGAAATTGCTTTTGACATGTTGCATGATAAGAGGATGGATGACTCTATATTTCCATATATGTTCTATGTTTATATTCCTTAGCCATATCTATGCTTATGCATCACAAAAGCCATATTGAGCCTTATTTTATATTTTGCTCCAAATATTGCCCATTCTTTACCTATCCGGGGATTATGTTGAGAATGAAGTTACATTATGGAGATTGTTATATGGTTGTTGTGTTGTTATTATCATTATGGAGTTTGGCAGGAAATTGAAAAATATATGGAAAATTTAATTAGTGAAAGAAAATCCGGTCACCTCAAGAGATAAAGGTAGATCGACCCTGCTCGCTGAGATAATATTTCAGCGAGATGGGACACATAGGTGAGGAGTCCAAAGCACTAAGTATCCGGGGCCATTCATGACACCCATGTTTGCGACTCACGAAAAGGTAGTGCTGAGGTTAGATAGGTAAAAGCATATAAGTGAAAAAAACAACGAGTGATTTATGAGAGGATGAGTGATGTTGAAATTATGAAAGAGAAAGTGCATCAAAGCAAGAAAGCTAGTTTGAAGAAATTCTCCCCGGATTTAGCACCACATTGCCCAAAAATAGCCCACCACTTTACCTTTTACCTTTTCTTCACAATGAGCTTAAATTAAAGTCCTCTTAATTATTAATGCTTTGTTATGAATGAATGTTTTGCATAATCCTCCTTTTGTGAGTAGATGTTTTTTTTATTGCACATGCATGGATTTGTGACATTAGTACCTTTTCGAGGATGGTAATTAATTGCAGGGTTATATGAGAATGGATCTAATATATTGAGAGTTTGTTTTCTTCCCCTGTATGACCATTTAAAGTATTGCTTGAGGACAAGCAAGCTTAAGTATGGGGTGTTTGTTGTGAGCCTAATTTGCCATATTTTACAATTACTTTTATACCGATTTTAGCATGCATTTCATACATTTGGGTTAGAATAGTACATAATCTATGTAGTTCACACTTATTTCCCAAATTATGGAGTCTACACTAGTTTCTGTTTAATTTCGCAGAAATCGGACGCACTTTCAAGCTTAAAGGAAAGTCATGAAGAAGGTAAGGATGGCGCAGCTGGAGAAAACGCCATTTTCACCATTCATCATTCTGAATCAAGCTTTGATGTCTTCATGAAAGTACTAGCCCTCGAAAGGAGATTTCCAACGCTTGCTCATATCCGTCAATCAGACGAACGAGGACTCGGGAAAGTGTGCTTCAAGAACGGAGCAGAATGCTGAAAGCGCATAAAACTAGTCAACGTCGACCAAACTGGTCGACGTCGAGTAACTTTTTGGTCGACTTGCCTCCCAGAAGTCGAGAACGAGCACCAGATCACTCGAGAACACAATTCTAGTCGATGTCGAGGAGTTTTGTTCGACGTCGAGTACACCCGACGAGTCCGAATTCTGCCCGAGCTCGAGTGCAACCCCGGAGAAAAAATTCTACTCGACGTCGAGGAGTTTGGTCGACGTCAAGGACAATCCAGTCGAGTCCGAGATTGAGTTGTGTCCGAGAAGATAGAGTTACTTGCAAGCCAAGAGATGTGGAATTCTATCCATTCAAGAGAAGATCTATCAAGATGGAAGAGATTTATCCACTTTAGATATAGTTTCCTTGTAGATCTATTTCCTTTATCAATTATGTTTTATCTTATGCTTGTATATAGGAAGTTTTTAGATATAGATAGATGTTCCTCTCAAGATTAGCTAGATGGAACCGTATAAATAAGGCCCTAGGGGGGGCTGATTTTCATACATTCAAGCCAAGTCATCTTCGGGCGCAAGGAGGAGGAGAGAGAGAGAGGATGCAAGGAGGAGGAGGAGGAGGAGGGGGGAGAGAGAGAGAGAGAGAGAGAGAGAGAGAGAGAGAGAGAGAGAGAGAGAGAGAGAGGAGGAGGAGGAACGTTTAGAAGGTTTTGTAAGTTTTAGATTTAGTTTAATGTTAAAGTTATTTTCTTTCATCATGTTTGCTTTCTAATTTTCTTCTTCTAAGGTCGGGGTAAGCCCGACGATAGTCATGCACACTTGAGGTAAAGTTTTGATATTTATTATGTTTTGATCATCCACTGTCTTTTATATGTTTATTGCCTACTCGAAAGAATAGAGATTCATGTTAACAACTTGAATTATAAACATAAAATTGGTAGATATAATTAGGGTTACTTGAAAGGGTTATATAATTGTTGATGTGATTACATAACTATTCTATCTTATCTTTTGTGTGTTTGATTATCGTTGCGGTGATCCCTTACCTTGGAAGTTTGCACATTTATTACTTTATTTCTTTATTTACATTCTGCACAGATTTTACTCGACACCAACCACCATTCTCTATCCATCCCTCGACATCGACCCATTCTTAGCCGACGTCGAAAGCAACTCTCATCACCTTTTCCCGCTATTTCCGAACCCCTAAACCAACTAAACCTAGAACCGTTGACTTCTCTCCTGAGGACGAACCTGACTCCACTATCCTATAGCGGGGTCTTGACTACAAATTTATTTGGTCGAGAAACCCTCTCGTCATTAATTGGTGTTATTGATATGCTCGATCAAGTTCTTAGGACTTTGTGTTATCTCTTTGTTAAATTTTAACTTTGTTAGCTAGGGTTGCATAGAGGTGTAAGGGATTAATTGGACTCGTATGACTTTTAATCTATTTAAACCAAAACGGGATGAATTCGTAGAAAACGATAATAACTTGAAAAGGATTCGTAGGAAACGATAATAACTTGTAGGTGGAAATATTTTTCTTCTATCATTTATTTACTATTGTAAATATCATCTTCTTTTATTTTCATTCATAAAAATCTTTGCTTTTATAGTGATAAATACACAATATATAAAATACTTGATTATCTAGGGTTCGACCCTTTACTTGCATACTATATTAGTTTGTTTGTTTTAGAATTATTTTTGACGACGTAATTCAAATACTTTTCCTCTGTCATCTTGCCAAAACTTTTTTTTTCTTGTTGGCATTGCCAATACCATATTTCTTTTCCAAGAAATCCCACATAGCCTTTGCATAGTTATGTATTGATAGCAAATCAAAGATGGGATTAGTGACGTGCCTGAGAAGATGCATGTCTATTCACTATTTTATTGTATGTGGAGGTCATATTTTTTTGTTGTGGGATCATCAACGACATCCACTTTACCTTCCTTGTCGTCTAAAGAATCAAGAACAACATCCTTCTAATAGGCAATGAATAATACTCTAGAAGAGGGGGGGGGGGGCGAGAATAGAGTGTGCACGTTTTTTGAAAAACAAAAAACATTTTCATAGCTTGTCAAGACCTTGATATGGCTATCAAAACTTCACAAAGTAAAAAATCAAGTAAGATAAATAAATGTGGAATAAATAATTAGATGGACACAAAGAATTGTTAACGAGGTTCGGCACAAACTTGGCCTACGCCCCGCCTAGGGTTATCCGACCCGTAGGATTCAAAATGGTTCTTATTTCACTTCCTTAGAGCCCTATAACTTCCTAGAAGGACTTCCCTTCTTCTATACAAAGTCTTGTCGCTTCTATTATAGCAACTTAACCTTACAAGTGAAATAAACGCCCTCACCACACACCGAAGTGTGTTTTGTTTTTAGTATGAGATACTCTTAGTGTAAGACAAATGACTTGTACAATACGCTCAAGCGTTTCCCTCAACTCTAAAAAATAGACTAGCTAAACTTTATGAGAAATTTGAGAGAGAAACTTTTGAATGAAGAATGCTATGAAGACTTTGATCGCTTTACACGTATGCTTGCAAATTTGTGTTGATGTTCTTCTTGCATTCCTTTATATATATAGACGTTCCTTCATCATGGAGAGCCGTTTGAATTTGAAATGCCCCATATCTTTTCTCTCCAAATCTCACAATCTTCAAAGTATCCTCGAATTAGCCAGCTGAGCATGTCTTCTAGGAGATTTGCTTGTAGAGATATGGTGGAGCGAATATCTTAAAAGTCCTTATATAGCTTTGAGCACAATCCTGAAAATATTCTCAAAATTCAAACTTTCTATGAAACTCGTTAGGAAAGCATTTGAATATTGTCAATCAAATAAAGATCATTAAGGCCCAATACAGAAGCCCATATAAGTGAATGGATATGGCCCAATCTCTTGGCTTTAAAACATTTCCTGCACTTAAACAGATTATCATAAAAACCATATCATAAAGAAGGTACGAGACCAAACATTTTGGCCTTGGTTTCAAGGTCTTTAAACCAAGCCCTTGTTTTGTCTTTCATCATCCTTAAGTTTTGCCCTGCACATTAGTATCTCATGGTCTTACAATCAAGGTGGAGTCTTCCTCAATCTTCATTTGCTTGAAGAAGATGAGCATCTACTACAACTAGCATTTGTACTTCGTCCCAATAAGCAATTCCAGTTTGGAGAGATTGAGCAATGGCTTGAAAAATTGAAGATTCGTCGTAGCAACAAGATAAACCGCTTCTAAATGATTGGAGCAATAAGGAATGTAGGCATGAATTTTGTGGATAACGCTGGTGAAAGACTCGATTTGTAAACCCTTTTTTTATAGGTGTGGCGTGGTATAAAAGAGAACACTACTTTAGAAGCGGTTTCACCCTGACATCGTGGTGCAGGCCGACTACAACTGTCGCTCCCCAAGGTTACACAACGCTTCTGTTAGCGTGCATTCCCTGATAGAGGAATTGAATTGATGACAGGACTTAGAATAGTTTCTATGTAAGTGAGTAGATGAGAAGATGATATAGAATATGTATGAAGAAAAACCTAAAGGCCTTCGATTTTTAAACCCAAGAAGTAATGCTCCACCAGGGAAAAATCAGGAGCAAATCTTGGAGTGGTTACAACCAAACTGATGACTAGCGAAAAAGCAGGAGAAAATCTTGGAGCGGATTCAAAAAATTATTAAACTTTAAAAGAGTTAGCAGAAACCTCTTTCATAGTTTATCTTAGGCTAAAACTTGATATAAATAAAATATCTACGCAAAAAGGACCACATCTTGCACATGCCACAAACACGTGGTAGACCGATGAGGGTGGTGGTGATGTGCGCGTCTGGGACTCCTATCCCATCTTTCACAAACTTATTCAAAAACCCCTCTTTATAAACACATATTCAAATACCTTTTGAAATCAAATTAAACCGTTTTACTCCTTTGATTATGGTAAACAGAGAGCGGTCATCTGGAGTTCGAATCAGGGACCTTTGAGTACTACCTGTCAAGTTCTTTCCGACTGAACCATTTCGAAATGGTTAATTGAACTGTTTTACCTTGAATAGGTAAATAAAGAGCGGCCATTCCGGGGTTCGAACCGGGGACCGATGGGTACTACCCACAAGTCCTTTCCGGTTAGCCATTCCGGAATGGTTAATTGAACTGTTTTACCACCCAGAGAAGATCGCCACAAGTCCTAGGAAATGTTTTTTTTCTTCAATTTTATCGAATTAAACTGTTTTACCTCTAAACTGAATATTATATAGTTCATTTAAGGTCTTATTCTAAATGTTGAAGGCCGGATTTTATACTTGGAAAAAAAAATGAGGCGCCATGGAAAATGTATGAATGTGTGAATGGTTTTTCATAATAATTGGGCTAAATAACCTGCCCAGCCCATTTGTGTGTGGCCTTATTTATGATCTGTAAAGCCCAATTAAATTGTCAATGGAGATGCATCACATGTTTTGATGTCATCCGGTACGGTCCCGCCACCATCGTTTTCCACTCCCATATTTCCCTTGTTTTTTGGGGGCTCATATACATCATACATGAACCTTATCCCAACAACTTGCAGAAAGAGTAAAATATCAAACATTCAAACGTACTACGTAATTAAAATATCAACAAATCACATCATAATTCGTAAACTTTTACAAAAAGTGAGCATGTACAAATTTGAGCATGTGATTTGTAAATTTGAGCACACCATCTTTTCAATGTGTAAATTTTTTTACAAAAAGTAATACAATTTCATTGGTTTATTTATTTATGATTTTATTTTTCTTTTTGTTTTAAATGAATTGTATTTTAAGAGTGTGTAAAAAATACACATTTTATCAATGAAGCAAATTGATAGAAAGTGATGCTTTGCATTTTGCACAAACCATGGTAGATGGTCTAAGAGTGCTCTCGTCTTCCTCCCAATTAATTAATGCCTACCCCTAACTCTCTTCCTATACATTCTCACATGACATCTCAACCAACAGTACTCTTTTTCCTCTTTACCTTCTCCTTCTTTTTCCTCTTCTCCCAAAAAAGCCCTTCTACTTTCTGGTATTTACGATCCGTACCCATGGCCGCCCCCGTTGACCCCTTCAAGATCCTCAATATCACCCTCAACCCCGACGGCTCCATCACCCGCCACTCCACTCCCCCCACCTCCCCCGCCAACTCCACCGATCCCTCCGCCCTCGTCTGGTCCAAAGACATTCCCCTCAACTCCGATAACCGAACCTGGCTCCGCCTCTACCTCCCCGCCGGAGCCCAATACAAGATCCCCGTCGTCGTTTACTTCCACGGCGGTGGCTTCGTCTTCCTCAGCGCCGACCACGCCGGCTTCCACGCCTTCTGCGAGTTCGCGGCGGCGGAGCTCGGCGCACTCGTGGTCTCCGTCAACTACCGCCTCACTCCGGAGCATCGCCTCCCGGCGGCCTACGACGACGCCGCCGAAGCCCTAGATCTGATCCGTTCTTCATCCGATCCGTGGATCGCCGCCCACGCTGACCTCTCCCGGTGCATCCTCATGGGAGAGAGCGCCGGTGGCAACATCGCCTACCACGCCGGCCTCCGCGCCGCCTCCGGGGACCTCAAGCCCTTACAGATCCGTGGATTGGTTCTGATCCAGCCGTACTTCGGAGGATCGGAACGGACTGGATCGGAGATCCGGCTTGCGGAGAGCCCACTCCTTCCGATGTCCGTCTGCGATCTGATGTGGGAGCTCTCGCTGCCGGTCGGGTCGGGCCTGGACCACGAGTACTGTAACCCGACTGTGGGGGGCGGGTCAAAGGCGATAGAGAGGATCCGGGAGTTGGGGTGGCGGGTAGTGGTGACGGGCGTTGACGGGGACCCGCTTTACGATAGGGAGGTTGAGCTGGGGAAGTTGCTAGAGAACAGCGGGGTGGCTGTTTCGGGTATATATCGGGTCGGGTACTTTCACGGGATTTATTTGACGGATCGGGTCCTTGATAGGGAGATGTTTGACGTTGTGGTTAAAGATGTATTATCTACTGATTCCTGAAAATTGGGATTTTTAATGGAGAATAATAAGACGAATTAAGAAGATATGTGTTCGATTTATCATATTTTTCGATTCTAGTTTGAATTGTATTTTGGTTTGCGGTGGGACTGATTACAGCTTCTTTGTGTTGGATCATCCAATATCTAACCAGTATTATAGTTGAAACAAACTATTGTACCCAACACCAGTCCGGATCATCGGTGTTTCACAAAATTATTTCGGGTATAAATAAACAGGCCCGTGCCAACTGCTAAGGGGTAGTTCAGGTGGATCAGTCGAACAGGGTCCCCAAATTTTAAGGGGCCCAATAACGTTTTACTGTTTTAGTTTTAGTTTAAAAATAACAAAGGCTGCTAATGGAACATGTAACGAGCGTGGTCCACTGGCTTGGCTGCGCTACAACTTTTACCTTGCTTTGCCTTGTCCAGCGTTCGAATCCAAACAACAGCATCATGTATCTTTTTTTTTTTTTTTTGTAATTTGCTCTCTTTTTTCTTTCATAAAATCTTAAAGAATACGTAGTAATATTCTTAATGTAAATATTTTTTTTTCATTAAAAATTACTGGACTTTCCCCAAAATAATAAAAAAATTAGTGAACTTATTACGAAATTCATATAAAAAATCTAAGAAAATCATATTTTTTTTATCGTGTTTAAAAAATTATTCACAACCATTTTATATTTAAAAGAATATTCAAAGGCTTCAAATTTTTACCTTATTCCAATTTTGATTAATTTAATGTACATAACGTTGATTTTGAATTACAACACTCCTTACAATTGATCATTGGCGTTTTGATATCTTTTTATGCTTTTGTAAATATAAATAGGGTCATTGTTGATTTTTTAAAATAAAAACATAATTATATATTTTTTATAATAGAAAAACAATTTACATAATGCTACTTAAAAAAAGATAAGATCGTTAGCCCACTATATAAATAAGGTCTAATTATTTTTTTGCACAAGGCCCCCCAAAGTATCCGCACGGCCCTGTAGATAAATATTGAAAAATAATTTAGAAAATATTTCTAGATTTTACACCCTTATATTGATATGTTTATAAAACTTTATTATGAAAATTCATATTTTAAAAAATAATAAAAATTATTTTCTAAAATAATCGATATTTTAATTATCTATATTTTAAAAACCTGAAACTTCATAATAAAATTTTATAAACATATCAATATAAGGACATAAAATCTAGAAATATTTTTAAAAAAATTTTCAATGTTTATTTATACCCAAAATAATTTTGTGATGCACCTGAGGGTGCAGATGATCTAGACTGCCCAACACCACATTCATCTTTCATTACTATTTAGAAATCCGTTTTCTTTTTTCTTTCTTTAAATAAATTAAAATCAATGTATGTGACAATAAATATATTGAGGCCTACTATTTACACGGTGATTTTTTCACCATTTACATGGTTTCGCGCACTCGTAATACGCGGTTGCACTTTGTTTTTCCTTAAATGCGCGTACGATGATACTAATGAGATTACCAATGGTACTTGGGGCACGAATAGCCCCGCAACAATGATATTACTTCCTCCTTCAGCACAGGATCCCAATCGCTTGGCATGCTCCAAAGTGGCTTGAAGTGGCAGGTACTGATTCCAGTCCCAATCGAGCACCAACTTTGCCACCGACGACGACGAGTATAGATTCCAGTCATAATCGAAACTAAGCGAAGATCGGCGGCGTCAGATACAGATTTGTAACGACCCGAAATTTCAGTACCCGAATTAACCTCCATAAACCTACTTAGAAGGTAAATAAGGTTCGGAGTACTAGATTATCGGGGAACGTTATAGAAGAAGTTTGATCTTCTTCCGTGAGCTTTGGATCTTACGACCGAGTACGAGTTATTATTAGGTTCATTTAAGCGGAAGATTTAGTTGTCAAAAGATGAGGATTGCGAACCCCGAAAAGATCGTAAGCCCGTTGGAGGCTTCACCTGTCCTAGACTATCGCGAAAACGTTTCGAACAGAGGTAAAAGCGGAAATCATAAATACAACAAAATGCCACGGCCACGCCGGGTCAAAACAATAAAACGTATGAGCAAAAGAGTGCGAATGTCAAGCGCCTCCCTCACTCTAATCGTCCAAAAGGTCTGTCCCGACAACCATCCACATTAGTAAGTCATATCGGGTAAGGGGTACCTGAATCTAAAAACAAAAAATAAATCGGGGTCAATCATCGGAATTATGCACACTCCGTGCCATATAAAGAGGCATACTTAAACTACATGAATGTTAAAATGCAACACATAAGCAAGTGTATAGATATATATAAATGCGAAATAAACACACAAGGGCCCGTATCATCATCATAATCATCATCATCATCACCGTCATATCATAATATCTTCTCAAACGTACTCATCTTTCTCAAACGTACTCATCCTTCTCAAACATACTCATTCTTTCTCATCATAAGTCTTTCATGATTTCATTCGTGTTCCATCGAATATAAGTCATTTATTCAGATTTTGACGGTCGTCCTACCATAGAGACATAGCATACATATGAATTATTGGATTACTAAGTTCATCCTACGTCATATTACCAGTTTATATTCCTAACATGTTACTAGGCCGCGTGATGCATGAAGACTCTCGATAAGACAAAGAGTATCACATAAATCCATCATGAGTAAGTCCAGGGGACTTACCTAGAGTCCGGAGAATAAGCAAGCAATAAAGTGCACAACCAAGGATCCAATCAACAAGAGCCTATTAATTTCATTAAACTTTCATTAGGTGGTATTCTAATGCATGGTACCCAACCTAATAATCAACATACATCCACATGAGCTTCACGATTCTATAGATTACACAATTTGGTTAAGTGATCCGGACTTAACCAGTTATAATCTATATCGTATTGTCACATAATCGATTTCCTTCTTATCGGATCATAAGCCAAGTTTTTTAACCGAGTCATTATAAACACTGGTTACTAAAACTATAATAACTCTTGATCCAACCGTTAGATCGCCCTAATTGTTGAAGGACTGTTAGATAACATTCCCATGAACATCATATTAAGATTTCAGCCGAATCAGACCGTTGGATTGGAAATAAAGTCCAAATTACAGAGGCATATACATCCATTTTGTTTCTTGATGTTTGCTACAAAACGCAACCAAAAACACATAGAGGCTCCACTTCCTAAGCCCTTTCCAAGCACACAAGATCTATTCCTAGAGAGAGGGAAGGCGGATGAGGGATTACCTTCGAAGAATCCCACACAAACGACTCAAGAACACCCTCGAGAGTCCTTCGGAACACCCTTCAAACACCTTGCCATTTTGTCACCAAAAAATCCCAAAACATGATTTAGATTCTTATTCAAAGTTGAATAAAAGAAGTTATAAAACATGTTGGAATAGAGTTTTGGAAGAAAGGAAGGGTTCTTACCAAAAAATCAAGCCAAACTCTCAAGACCCTTCAAAACAGTTTTCTGCAGCTCCAAAGATGGACGATTTTGGCTGGGCAAAAGACCTTGGATTTTCGTGTTTGAGATATGTATGGAAATCGGGGTTCAGGACGGATCCATGGCCACCGAGTTTGCTCAATTTGGATGACTATGGAGGGAGTTATGCTATTTCTTGTGAAGGCTGTCCAAAATGGACCTAAAATGGAGGAGGAGGGTTTTTCTTTGGGTTTTCAAGGGGAGTGTCGGCTAGGGTTTGTGTGGATGGGTTCCTTGAGCTGTTGGGATCAGTTTATAAAGAGGAGGAGGAGGCAAGGGGATCATTTAGTCAAGCCATCAAGTGGCTAGACATAGGAAACACAAACAAGGTTAGCTAGGCCTAGCTAGGCTAGATGTGGTCATTTTAGTCAAATGGGGTGGTTGTGATTTTGTGGCTCTCCTTGAAGCTAGCAGAATTGGGTTTAATAAGGAGGATTTGGTGTTAAAATTACGTAAAGAAAAGTCGTGACAGGTTATGAAGATTACCGAAGTAAACGGATGACAAGGCATTTGCCTCACTAATATTTCTCGGAATTTTATCATACGAATCCCAATAGAGTGGAATTGTAATCCTCTTTCCATATAAAATATGTTATCCAAAAAAATTTTAAATTTTTTTCCGGGTTTTCAAAATCGTCAAAAGAAGGATAATTGATCGAATTATCCCTCGGAAATTAATCAAATCTTAATTAATCATAATTAAAATTTTCAGTCTTTACAATCATCCACCTCTAAAAACAAGTCTCGTCCCCGAGACCAAAAAGATTCAAACCGGTGGAGAAGGTGTTAAACCTTGAGTCCTTGGATCGGAACAAAGGCTCGCGATCATCTCGGATGCGTCGTCCAAGAATCTCATGATTCTTTTGTCACGACCGTAATAGTCTCGAACGGCGTCGTCGAGCATGTGAATGGGCGCCCCCATCACATCTCGCCTCAACCTCCAAGAGTATCACAACTCGAGAGATATCATCATCCTACCGCTAGGTCTTAGCGGAAATTCCACGATGGCCGTCGCGGAAAGCCCGTATCCACTTTGCGAAGCAGAATGAGCTTACCCGGATCATGGAAGCTTTAACTCAAATCATTTTCGAATCAATTCCAATTAGAAGGAGTTGGCGTCCCGACACGACTTGGTCTAGACTCCGCTCGACTTTCTCTCTCGGGAGATGGTCATCCATCTCTAATGTTCAAACCCGCTTCTCGACATTCTATTCTCCCAACAGGAGGGTGGATCAAAAATCCACCTCTAAGGATCAAACATGTGATCTCATTACGACTCAATCAAAACAGAGGGTGGATTAATATCCACCTCTAAGGCTAAGCCTTATTCCTTTTCCTAGGTTCAATATTCCGACATACCATCATTTATCGACCATACTCACAACAATCACATAATCATAACGATATCATATCATTCATATATCATAAGGTATCACACATCAATGATAATCACATCATGTAGGACCGCTCATGGGCCCCACCACGCATATCAATCACAGAAAATGCGCACTCAATCACAGAGGTAAACACCCAATCACACATAGTACGGCTAAGGGTCCCCCTCCCAGGTACTCACCGGCCACTCACGCAGTCAAAGCTATATCTGCACGTGGCTGTACATACGACGCTAGCAACTCATCTAATACATCTCCATAGCTCGCCCGTATACTCTCCTCTGTCTCCCAAGTGGCCTCCTCGGGGCTTCTCCTAGCCCACTGTATAAGTACCAACGGTACCTCTCTGCGCCTCAGCTTCTTGACCCGTCGGTCAAGAACAGCAATCGGATGCTCCACGAAGGTATGGTCAGGTGCTATCTCTAATCCGGAGTAGTCCAATATGTGACTCGGATCTGGCTCGTACTTCCTCAGCTGTGACACGTGGAAGACATCGTGTATACCGGCCAAACGGGGCGGTAAAGCAACTCTGTAAGCAACCTCTCCCACTCGCTCGAGGATCTCAAAGGGGCCCACATATCTAGGGCTCAGTTTGCCCTTCATCCCGAATCGTCGGATCCCTCTCGTCGGTGACACTCGCAACCAGACATGATCTCCAACCTCAAAGGCCAAATCAGTCCTGCGCCTATCAGCATACTTCTTCTGTCGGTCGTGCGCAACCCTCAGATGCTCTCGGATCCATCTGACCTGATCTGTCGCCTCCTGCACGTACTGTGGTAGTGTCCCCACTCGGTCTGCAGGCTCATCCCAGCAGATAGGCGACTTGCATCGCCTCCCGTACAACGCCTCAAAAGGAGCCATCCTGATCGATGAATGATAGCTGTTGTTGTACGAGAACCCAAAGGTTTCCCCACTCCAAAACACAAGCCCTCAGCATATCCTCTAGCGTCTGAATCGTCCTCTCGCTCTGCCCGTCCGTCTGCGGGTGATAGGCCGTGCTGAAATGCAACTTGCTCCCCAGAGCCTCGTGCACATGCCTCCAGAATCTCGAAGTGAAGCGGCCATCTCTATCAGATACTATCCTCTCGGGAACCCCATGCAACCTCACTATATGCTGTATAAAAGCTCGGACTAAATCAGACACATGCCATGTCTCCTGAATCGGAATGAAATGGGCGGTCTTGGTCAACCTGTCGACCACCACCCAAATCGCATCAAAGCCTCGTACATCTCTTCTCAATCCTATCACGAAGTCCATCGTGATATCCGTCCATTTCCACACAGGGTCAGGAAGTGATCGTGTCATCCCTCCGGGCTTCTGGTGCTCTATCCGCACCTGCTGGCAGACCTGACATCGCGCTACAAACAAAGTGACATCAGTCTTCATCCTGCGCCACCAGAACGTCCTCCTCAAGTCCTGATACATCTTATTCGATCCCGGATGGACCGAATAAGGAGTGGAATGTGCCTCTATCATGATCTTCTGCTTCAGGTTGTGCACATCAGGCACAGCAACTCGTCCCTGCAACATCAGCATCCCATCATCTCGGACGGTAAAAGACCTACATTGGCCCTGGGCCATGCGCTGTCGGATATCGGCAATCCGCGGACACTCTGTCTGCGCTCGTCGGATCTCATCCATCAACTCTGACTGAACCTCTAGGAAACTCAGCTGTCCACTCTCTCGCTGTGACCAGACCTCTATCCCACAACTGATCAGATCCCGTTGTAACTCAGGTCGAGCCGTCAATCTGGACAAAACAATCTCCTGACGAGTCTTCCGACTCAAGGCGTCGGCCACCACATTGGCCTTCCCCGGGTGATACTCAATCTCCAACTCGTAGTCCTTGATCAACTCCAGCCACCTCCTCTGACGCATGTTCAGCTCTTTCTGTGTGAAAATGTACTTCAGATTTTTGTGATCGGTGATGATCCTCACTGACGTGCCATACAGATAGTGCCTCCAGATCTTGAGCGCATGTACAACTGCGGCTAGCTCAAGATCGTGCGTGGGGTATGACTCCTCCCCTGGCTTCAGCTGGCGTGAAGCGTAAGCGATGACCCGATCCTTCTGTTGTAGCACACAACCTAAACCTGAACTCGAAGCATCCGTGTAGACTACGAAGTCCTCCGTCCCCTCTGGTAGTGCTAACACTGGTGCGGATGTCAACTTCTTCTTCAGCAGATCAAAACTGGCCTGGCACACCGGGCTCCACTCGAAGGTTACTCCCTTCTTCGTCAGCTGCGTCATCGGCCTAGCTATGCTGGAGAAGCCCTCGACGAACCGTCGGTAATAGCTAGCCAAACCTAGAAAAGACCTGATGTCTCTGACGTTCTTGGGGATCTCCCAAGCAACGATAGCATCAATCTTCGATGCATCTACTGATATCCCTGCTGCGGATATAACATGACCAAGAAACATCACCTCGGAGAGCCAGAACTCAAACTTGCTAAACTTCCCGAACAGTTTATGCTTCTGCAGAATCCTCAGCACAATCCTCAGGTGCTCAGCATGCTCCTCTCTGCTCCTCGAGTAGATCAAGATGTCATCGATAAATACCACCACAAATCTGTCAAGAAAATCGATGAACACCCTGTTCATCAACTCCATGAAGGCGGCTGGCGCGTTGGTTAGCCCAAACGGCATAACCACAAACTCGTAGTGTCCGTATCTAGTCCTGAAGGCCGTCTTCGTGATGTCCTCTGCCTTCACCCTCAGCTGGTGATAACCCGAACGCAAATCTATCTTCGAGAAGACAATAGCTCCCTGCAGCTGATCCATCAAATCGTCTATTCTCGGGAACGGGTAACGGTTCTTCACCGTAGCCCGGTTCAACTCTCTGTAATCTATGCATAGCCTCAACGACCCATCCTTCTTCTTCACGAACAACACTGGTGCTCCCCACGGCGAAGCACTCGGCCTAATGTAGCCCTTCCCAGCTAGCTCCTCCAACTGTGCCTTCAGCTCGGCCATCTCCGTCGGCGCCATCCTGTACGGGACCCTCGAAATCGGCCTGGTGCCCGGCTCCAACTGTAAAGCGAAATCAACATCTCGCTGTGGCGGAATTCCTGGTAGCTCGTCTGGGAAAACGTCAGCAAACTCACTAACAACGGGGACATCTGTCAGGCTGGGTCGCTCGCGATCCACCTCTAAAGCATAACACCAGTAGCTCGTGCATCCCTGGTCAAGAAGTCTCGCCGCTCGAACGGCGCTGATCTGGGCTCCGTTCCGTTTGGGGTCGTCCCCCCACACCTCGTGCTCAGTCCCATCCTCCGCGAGGATGGAAACTGTACGGGTCCTCAGGTTGAGGATTGCCCCATAGAAGTTCATAAAATCCATCCCCAGGATCATCTCGTCTGTCCGCAGTGGCATGACTATCAAGTCAGTGGGCCACTCTCGCTCTCCTATCCGAATGGGGCATCCTAGGATCTCACGCCCCGTCCTAACCCTAGCCCCATCCGCCATACGCACTACTAATGCGGGACATACCGAACATACAAGTTTAAATCTAGCTACGCATGAATCTGCTATAAAGCAGTGGGTTTGCTTGGTATCGAACAGAATGCGAAGAGTAGAGCCACAAAACGATATCGTACCTATGGAAGTCGGAGCTGTCGAATCACCGTTCCGCATCGGGAACACGTGGGGCGGCGGGGGTGGTAAGAAATCAGTGTCTACAGCTATCGCTGCCAGCTGTGCAGAACCTCTGCCCTGGCCGGGTCCTGTCGACCCTGCCGACGACTGTGTCTGCTGATGCTGGTAAGACCCTCGGCCGCCTCGACCTCCTACTCTACCTCTACCTCGACCTCCACCTCGGCCTCGTCCTCCTCTAAAGTTGCTGTCTCCTCGACCACCTCCGTAGCTACTATCTCCTCGGCCAGCTCCCAAGGGAGTCCCCCTCCCCTGACCCTGTGCATAAGAAATCTGAGCGGGTCTCGGTGCCTCTGGAAGGCGTAAAGCTGAAGCTGCAGGAGTGACTGAAGATCTCTCGCTCTGCGGGCACATGATAGCACGATGTCCTACCCCTCCACACGTGTAGCAGGAAATGAACTTCCTAGGGCAGTCTGTCTGTCTGGTAGTGGCCCTCCTCGCGACAGCTGTGGCAGATAATAGCTCTCACTCTAGCCTCGCGGTGGGATGATACAGGTACAGTTGGAATGGCCCAAGTGGTCCCGCTAGTCGATCCTCCTCTCGCTAACCCCTTCCCTAGGCCCCTATCAAATCTTTGCTCCGTGGGTCGTGGCCTCTTTCCGCCAGATGGAGTGCGGAAAGCTGAAGACGTGGCAGCTGTCAGACGTAGCTGCTGGTCATATCGGAGGATCATCTCTAGAAATCTGTCATATGTCATTCCCTCCATGCTGGTAGAGATCAGAAGAACGTCTGGCGGAAGCCTCATAGAAAGCATGCGGATGCGCATCTCGTCGGTGTTACAGACCTTTCCACAATAGACGAGCTCCTTCTTGAACTGGCAGACAATCTCGGAAATAGATAGCCGTGGGTCATAGCGGGTGCTGAAGAACGCAACCTCTCGTGCTGCTTGTGTCCCAGATGGACAGTACTCTCTCAGCATCAACTTCTTGAACTCCTCGTAGGTCCATGCAGTACGATCATCACAGTAGACAAGCCATCTGTCATAAGCATCTCCTTTAAGCTGCCCAGCCGCAAGCCTCCGTCTCTCCTCATCGGGTACCCCAATCAAGCTGAAAACTCCCTCGAGTCCTCTGAAGAACTGCTCGATATCCTCTCCGGGTCCGGCCTGAAAGATAGGCAGGCTACTCTGTGATAGTCTCTTCACCCAGTCGGTGACGCCAGCTGATCTCTCTCGCTCTAGCAACGCAAGTAATGCCCTCTCTATCGCTGATCCCTGCTGCTGCCTATCAACCTCTCCCTCGTGCTGCCTAGGGATCTCGACCTCAACATCGGTCTCAGTCTCTGTCTCTGTCTCGGGAATGCGGCCACGACCTCGGCCACGTGGTCTCCCGCTTCCTCTAGTAATCTGGGTGTCGACCATGCTGACAACTGGACATTTAACTGTACTCAATATACAATTAAATAAAACGTCTTCTTCAAGGAAGACGGCCCTCAGGCACATTCATCTCACATAATTACATCCCTTCAAGGGGGTGGCCCGCAGGCACAGTTTTATATCGCACGGAAGCTAACTAGATAGCTATCCTTCGAGGGATAGCTTGGCGAGCCCGCCTCTAAATCTTATCCTGCTCCAACCACCTTGGTTGCTCCCTTGGAGTCTTCCAGGCCCTTCTGTCAGGAAAAGCTAGGCAGTCTACCCGAACCCTTCTACATCTCTAAGGATGCCTATCGCCTTGTCTCTACCCGTCGATCCTATCTCTCGTCTATAAAGATCCTAACCATTTTCATTTTCCAAAGGGTTTTCATCTTTGCCCTTTAAACACTTCGAAATCCTTGAAAATTTCCAAAACGGTGGGCGGGTTTTGAAAATTAATTTTTAACTCGTGCGTACTCAGGTCGAACAACCTTGGCTCTGATACCAACTTTGTAACGACCCGAAATTTCAGTACCCGAATTAACCTCCATAAACCTACTTAGAAGGTAAATAAGGTTCGGAGTACTAGATTATCGGGGAACGTTATAGAAGAAGTTTGATCTTCTTCCGTGAGCTTTGGATCTTACAACCGAGTACGAGTTATTATTAGGTTCATTTAAGCGGAAGATTTAGTTGTCAAAAGATGAGGATTGCGAACCCCGAAAAGATCGTAAGCCCGTTGAAGGCTTCACCTGTCCTAGACTATCGCGAAAACGTTTCGAACAGAGGTAAAAGCGGAAATCATAAATACAACAAAATGCCACGGCCACGCCGGGTCAAAACAATAAAACGTATGAGCAAAAGAGTGCGAATGTCAAGCGCCTCCCTCACTCTAATCGTCCAAAAGGTCTGTCCCGACAACCATCCACATTAGTAAGTCATATCGGGTAAGGGGTACCTGAATCTAAAAACAAGAAATAAATCGGGGTCAATCATCGGAAATATGCACACTCCGTGCCATATAAAGAGGCATACTTAAACTACATGAATGTTAAAATGCAACACATAAGCAAGTGTATAGATATATATAAATGCGAAATAAACACACAAGGGCCCGTATCATCATCATAATCATCATCATCATCACCGTCATATCATAATATCTTCTCAAACGTACTCATCCTTCTCAAACGTACTCATCCTTCTCAAACATACTCATTCTTTCTCATCATAAGTCTTTCATCATTTCATTCGTGTTCCATCGAATATAAGTCATTTATTCAGATTTTGACGGCCGTCCTACCATAGACACATAGCATACATATGAATTATTGGATTACTAAGTTCATCCTACGTCATATTACCAGTTTATATTCCTAACATGTTACTAGGCCGCGTGATGCATGAAGACTCTCGATAAGACAAAGAGTATCACATAAATCCATCATGAGTAAGTCCAGGGGACTTACCTGGAGTCCGGAGAATAAGCAAGCAATAAAGTGCACAACCAAGGATCCAATCAACAAGAGCCTATTAATTTCATTAAACTTTCATTAGGTGGTATTCTAATGCATGGTACCCAACCTAATAATCAACATACATCCACATGAGCTTCACGATTCTATAGATTACACAATTTGGTTAAGTGATCCGGACTTAACCAGTTATAATCTATATCGTATTGTCACATAATCGATTTCCTTCTTATCGGATCATAAGCCAAGTTTTTTAACCGAGTCATTATAAACACTGGTTACTAAAACTATAATAACTCTTGATCCAACCGTTAGATCGCCCTAATTGTTGAAGGACTGTTAGATAACATTCCCATGAACATCATATTAAGATTTCAGCTGAATCAGACCGTTGGATTGGAAATAAAGTCCAAATTACAGAGGCATATACATCCATTTTGTTTCTTGATGTTTGCTACAAAACGCAACCAAAAACACATAGAGGCTCCACTTCCTAAGCCCTTTCCAAGCACACAAGATCTATTCCTAGAGAGAGGGAAGGCGGATGAGGGATTACCTTCGAAGAATCCCACACAAACGACTCAAGAACACCCTCGAGAGTCCTTCGGAACACCCTTCAAACACCTTGCCATTTTGTCACCAAAAAATCCCAAAACATGATTTAGATTCTTATTCAAAGTTGAATAAAAGAAGTTATAAAACATGTTGGAATAGATTTTTGGAAGAAAGGAAGGGTTCTTACCAAGAAATCAAGCCAAACTCTCAAGACCCTTCAAAACAGTTTTCTGCAGCTCCAAAGATGGACGATTTTGGCTGGGCAAAAGACCTTGGATTTTCGTGTTTGAGATATGTATGGAAATCTGGGTTCAAGACAGATCCATGGCCACCGAGTTTGCTCAATTTGGATGACTGTGGAGGGAGTTATGCTATTTCTTGTGAAGGCTGTCCAAAATGGACCTAAAATGGAGGAGGAGGGTTTTTCTTTGGGTTTTCAAGGGGAGTGTCGGCTAGGGTTTGTGTGGATGGGTTCCTTGAGCTGTTGGGATCAGTTTATAAAGAGGAGGAGGAGGCAAGGGGATCATTTAGTCAAGCCATCAAGTGGCTAGACATAGGAAACACAAACAAGGTTAGCTAGGCCTAGCTAGGTTAGATGTGGTCATTTTAGTCAAATGGGGTGGTTGGGATTTTGTGGCTCTCCTTGAAGCTGGAAGAATTGGGTTTAATAAGGAGGATTTGGTGTTAAAATTACGTAAAGAAAAGTCGTGACAGGTTATGAAGATTACCGAAGTAAACGGATGACAAGGCATTTGCCTCACTCATATTTCTCGGAATTTTATCATACGAATCCCAATAGAGTGGAATTGTAATCCTCTTTCCATATAAAATATGTTATCCAAAAAAAATTTAAATTTTTTTCCGGGTTTTCAAAATCGTCAAAAGAAGGATAATTGATCGAATTATCCCTCGGAAATTAATCAAATCTTAATTAATCATAATTAAAATTTTCAGTCTTTACAAGATACTAGTCCCAATCGGTATGAAGTGAAGATCGGTGGCGGCGGTTATAGTGACCCGTAGGCGCACCGCCACACCCAAACCAATTTGGGCGGTATGGGCACCACCTCTGCCTAAATTGCCCTGCTATCCATAACTCCTCTTCTTTTTCTTCTTCAATTGATTCCGTTGGATGTGATATTGAACATGGTTTACTGTTAATTGAAGAAGAGAGATCATCTAGTTGAGAGAGAGGGAAATATGGGATGAAGGACTTGCTAATTATGCTTAGAGAAAACGACGCTGAAAAAGGAAGATGAAGTACAGTAGATCCGGATGGAGGAAGATGAAGCTGATCAACAGTCGCATTTGCCTAGTGCGCATACGCACATGCTGTGTTGGCGAGCCCCATCTGCTGCAAAGATGTAGGAGATTCGCTTGTCCCGTCCAAAAATTCGCACTCCGCGACCACCTCTGCCTCTTTGCATTCACACTCTGCGACCAAGTTTCCTTCCGCGCATTTGGTGAAATATTCACCGTCTGAATAGAAATTCCGAATATCTATCATAGTGTGGGACTCGTTAAGGTAATGACACGCGATAGGATTAAGTGGAGGAGTGCTATCCGAGTTGACGAACGCTAGTCGGGTACAGCGTTTCTCGCATCATGCTTCCCTACTATCACAACTTCTTTACGTGCATCCTTTTCATCTTTATTCTTATTTTTATTTTATTTTTTGAAATTACAGTTTCTAGATTGTGTGATATCCTCTTTCCTTGATGTCTTGTCATGGGTCACTACGAAACCCCCTTCTGAACCTAATCGAGGGAAAGGGTGTGTACAACTCGACCCTCCCCCCCCCCCTTCGGACTCTACTCTAAGCGGGATATAATAGGATTCTTGTTGTTGTTGTAGTCTAACACTGAAAATTTAAGGTCAAAGAAGGTGAATGTCCATATTTTAAATCTTAATTATTAAATATATATTCACTCTTCTATCTTAATTAGGTAAATGTAACATGTCCGTTATACCCTACAAATTTCGTGTACAACAAGAATCGAGCAACGTTGCAGTGTTCGCTCCCTAATTTCGATCCCCGATTTTGCTCCCCAATTTCGATCAAAAATTGGGAGACGAGTTCAAAAGTGCAGTACACGGACGTGGGCGTCATTTTTCTATTTGATTGTAGTATCTTACCCTAATTTCGTTCTCTATAAAGTATTTTGCACAAACTGTATTGAATATTTTTTTATTATGTTCGTTTTGTGTTATAATCTTATTAATTTTCCTATTGATTATAGATTTATAGTATCTTACTCTAAATTGGTCCTATATAAATTATTTTGCACAAATTATGTAGATTTTTTTGAAAATTTTTATGAACTTCAGTAGTTTGACATGCAATATATAGTATTATTTTAAAAAAATTCTCCAATCTTATTAAATATTAAAAATCTAGCAATTAAAATTTTTGTTCAACAATATATATTTGATGGTTATTTAAAAATTCATCACTTTTTCATCATGCATCATTTCAATAGGATCTTACAAAAACTTAATATGCTTAGTTCAAATCAATTTAGGTACAATCTTAATAACTTTTTTTTTAAAATTAAATAAACTAAAATAGACTATTAAATGTTGATCGTTATATTGCAAATAAAATAGAAAGATAATAGCTTTCAAACATATTAACAAGGTTTTTAATTAATTGACAATAAAAATAGGTTAAATTTGGTGAATATCCATTTTTTATGTCAAAATTAAGTAAATGTCCACTTTTTACAAAATTAAGTAAATGTCCATTTGTTCCAAAAATACCCCTCCTTTCCCATCCCTAACCCTTCCTCCTTCCCATTTGACCATTTTTAACATTTCGGTCAATGCCTGCATTTGATGACAATTTTTTGGTGACAGTTGAGTATATTTTTTTGGTGACATTAATTGTGACAATTGTTTTGGTGACAATTGATTTTTTGTGACATTTTTTTTTCCGGTGACAGTTAGGGGAAAATCTTTTCTAGTGACAATTGATTTTCTTTTTTTCTTGTGATAATTGGTGGTGACAAAAAAATTTGGGTGATAGTTGGTTTTCTTCCAGTGACAGTTGCCAGTAACACTTTTCCTCGGTGACAAATGGGGTTTTTCTGCTAGTCGATGTTTTCCTGATGACAATTGTTGGTGACAACTATTAATGACAAAGTTGATGACAATATATTGTCACCATGATATTGTAACCTTAAAAAAATTGTCACCGTAACTGATAGCATGCATTTAGGTAGGCATAATAGGTTGCATTTAGCTTAGTTAAGATGCATATCATGCATGATTTAAGTAGAATTTGCATATTTGCTTTCTATGTTGGTGGAGTCGGAATCTACACGTTTTTATTGATTATTTTAGGTAACTGTGGATCCGAGAAGGATAAATGGGTTGATAACGCATTGGATGAGAATGTCTAGTTGATCGAAGAAGCTTACATGAAGATCTCAAGAGGTCATGAGAAGAAGAAACGAACCTAAACGAAGAACAAGTCTGCAGAAGTTGTCGCCAGACATGCTGAACTTGTTTTGAACTTTCTGGAGGCCTCGGTTGTCCGATCGACTATTATGACCATGCGTTGGAAAGCTCTTTCAGAGAGCTACAACTTTCATGTTGACGTCGAGAGCTGATTCAAGACGGATTTTCCGTGAAAGACCAATGCAGCGGCCGCCGCCAGGGACGTTGCAAAAAAGAATACTGATGGTGCGGCCGCAGCATACATGCGGCGGCCGCCGCATCTGCCGACAGCGTTTATACGCTGCGTTCTGTTTAAATTAAACCCTAGAACCTTTGATTTCTTTTATGGCCGACTTTGATGTTTTAAAAGGCCAAGTTTTATGTTATTTTAAGAACTTCTATTCTATTCCACGTTCTATCAGACGATTGGAGAGAGAGCGATGTTCGCCATGGGCGGCTAAACTCTCTTCGTTCTACTTGCAATTTGAAGCCTTATTTGGATTAATTGTGAGTTTCCGAATCTTGTTCCTTATTTTCTATATTGAATGCTTCAACTTCTTTGTGCTTGATTGTTTATTGTTTTGTTCTATCTTGTCTGGCCAACTAGTTAGATCAATTCAATTGCTAGGGTTTTGTAGATTCCTAATTGCGAACCTTAACCCAAGTGGCAAACTTATCCCTTTAGGGCTGATTGAACTAATTGGATAGGTAGGAAGTTGGATGTGATGTTAAATCCCTCATTAGGGACTGCAAATACCTTGGTTAATCTCTGGTCTTAAAGCTATCAATTGGGTTAAATCCTTCTTTAGGGACTGTTCGATTGATAAGGGTTTCTAGGACTGATTGGACTAGTAACTATATTAGGTCGGGACAAGGGCATTCAGAGGAACCCTAAAAGGACAAGAGAAAGTTACAATATCAATTCAACCAAATAAAGTGGATAAATATCGGCTATGTAGGTAACCCAATATTAAATTCTAAAAATATATCGGGTACAGTCGCCAACCTCTAAATTCCCTTTAAATGAATAGGAGGTTAAAATCAAACAAATTCAAATTGTCCTTTCCGACTCGATATAAAGCTTCTGCTCGTTGATGACATCTAATTTAGTCATATTTTAGGATTGCATTTGCATATTAGCTTAGAGCATTTTTATGCATATTTATCATATTTTATACTTTATTTATTTTATTTTGCATTTTCCGAGTCTACACCTACTTTTTTTATTTATTTCAGGCATTTCAGGACTATTATTGTGGAAATTCAACAGTTGATACGAAAGAGCGAACATGCTTGGATTGGACCCGAGAAGCTGAATGACCAAGTGTGGAAATTGCTAAAGTGGAAAGGTATCTTTTGGGGCTGCAATTATAATTAGGTGCTGGGTTGAATTTTAATTCTCAAATTATGTGGGTTGAACTGTAATTTATCAAATTTATTTATATATATATACTCGTATGAACAGAGGGACAAGGGATCTCAATTCGGACTGGCGGCTTGTCTTGCGCCACAGAGGCCGAAGGCAGCTTCATTCTTTAGATTTAGCGTTTCTTAATTGTTTTTGGTATTTACCGTTTGGATCGAGGACGAAGATTTCTGGTTTGCCTCTTATTTTAAACATGTCTTTAATTTATTCAATTGTTTTCTATATTATGTTCAGCTAAATTTTCCGTTCTAGGGTTAGGGTGAACCCGACAATGTCGCGAATTGTTTGATTTTGATGTTTGCTTGAGCTTAGTCCTAATATTATGAATTGATTTGATCCTAGTTGCTTAACCAAATTGATGTCAATCGATTAGAATTCTTTTTAGATTCAAGATGCTACCGCTGCGAATTGAAATATGATGAATAGATGAAATTCATGATGTCGAAAGGAGGATTGGTTTCATCGGAACCCTAGGATTGCAACAATTGTTATTGTGACATTGAAACGATTGTTGAGGACTCTTGAGGATTGATAAATTATCATAGATTCTTAGGTGCGAATCGGTTAGGCAGAACGCGACAGCGAAAGTTTAATTGATTTTCTCCTAAGGTCTATAAAGAGCTTAAAGGGTCTAGATTTGGTTACTTTAGACACAATTACTACAACAACGACAACTGAGTAGTGCTGACTTTAGATAATTTACCTTCAATTTGACATATTAAGAAGATGAAGTTCGAGTAAATATTAGGTTGAATTCTTTGTGGCATTGTCGTGGGAATCTTTAACCCTTGAATTAGTTCTCTTATTCATTTTCTTCATAATTGTTGCTTGTTTTCTAGGTTTAGTTGAAAATCAAATCTCTCCCATTTGGCTTAACTTATTAGTTCTAGATAACGATTGATACATATATAATCCCCGTGATCGATATCCGTATACTGCAATTGATCTCGTATTCTTGCGATGTTGGTTCAGGCTACACTATTCTTGTGTTGGTTTAGACCACATCAAGTTTTGGCGCTTTTGCCGGGGATTATTGATAGTATTGGTTGTTTCTATAAACTAGTTTGCTAAGTCTTTCTTTTGCATTTGATTTTTTTTCTTTCTTTTTGTGATTTCAGGTGTGTTCTTCTAGAGATAAACTGCGTTCCATATTGTGATGTTTTGTCATCTGTTGGTCATGCCACTTTGGAAAATCAATTCTCGATGTATGAGAACCATGCTCATTGTTAGTTTTACGGGGGTTTTGGGCATATGATCTCTGAATGCCAGATGGTGTGGGCCCCCATCTACCAGGATGCTGAGGATATATACCATAGGTGCAATTCTGATGAGTATTGTGAGAGAAATCACGCTCATGAAAGGGCTCCGATACGATTTTAGTTTCGACCTCCTCCCGAGCAAAGACATTATTCGCACCTATCAACCGAGGAGCTACTCGCTAAGATTGCGGCAATCGAAGCCCAAATTGCTCACCTTACCATGAATGTTCAAACTGTTCCAGAGAGCCTCTCGAACCAAACAGATGTCACTGACAGTTACAATGACAATTGCACTGTTTTGTCTATTGAAATCGAGGAACGTCTGTAAGAGCATATACATGAGTCTAAGGTGCCCGAGATTGATGATCCTGGGGAGGAGGAATTCAGAAAAGAACCCAGATTGGTTGTTCCCCGAGTATACATGTCGCCGTCGCTATTTTCTGAAGTGATGGTTCAAGAGAATGTTAAGGAACAATTAGGGGCGTTCGTTGGACTGCTCTCCAAGTGGAATATAGATGACCCTTCAATGGAAGTTCTCATTGACATACCGCCATACAACAAATCACAAGAGGAAGTCTTTCTATTCGAAGATGGTGGTAACGGTGAACACACAAAGGGACAAAATGCTAAGGAGAAGAGCACATCTTTTGGGAGCTTGAACTTCAATGGAGCGCAATTATATCGCCCCGAAAAGACTTTATTAGATGGTTGGATCGAGCCATGGACTATCCATTCAGGAAGGTTCAAACGTGATAACTCCACTCCCTTGATGAAAATCGGAATAGGTTTCAAAGGCATTGACAGTCTGTTTGTGTAAAAGGTCTTGAAGCTTTAGCAGTGTTGATGAAACACAAAACCTGTTCTTTATATTATTATGCTCGAATATTATTTTATGATATTATATGCTTCCATATTATTATATATTAACTAACCTTTCAGGAAGTTATTTGAATTCTATTTCCTTCCTTAAGCGTTCAAAATTGAGAGAATTTGAATTGGAAGATCATGGCGTCCAAGTTTCCAAGAATAGAAGATCTCGAAGATTGCCATGATCAAGCCTAGCCGTTGAAGAGAAAGATTCATCTTTGGAGGCGCTGATTTGTTCTCTATAAAAAGAAAAGGAAGAAAAGAAGATAAGTACATCTGTTGAACACAAGCATTCATACATTCAAGCCCTCAAGCGAGATCTGTCTTCTTCGTGTGCTCTCAGCTAGTCTTTAAGAGTCTGTTATTTTATTTCAAAGCATTTGAGAGTTACATAGTGAGCTTATAGGATATATTTTGTTATAGTGTTATACTCGAGAGTTTGTAACTCAGGAAGTGAACACTAGGCGATTGATTCACTAAGTGTAAGAGGATTGTACTAGATAGCATAGATAGGTGGGGCTTTTCTAGATTGGTCTAGGACTCCAAGGGAAAGTGAGTTGACTAGATTGCAATTGTATACGAGAGAGGCTTCTCGGGGAGCTACTAGGATCCTAAGTCTTGTGAATTAATAAAAGCCGGTTGAATCCTAGGGTTGTGGAAGAACCCTAGGCGGAGACGTAGGCCAAGTTCGTGCCGAACCTTGTAAACAACTCATCGAGTCCTTTATTTACTCCTTTACCTTATTTTCGCACTTGGTTCGATTGTTTAACTTTGTGATTCAGGTTTTCAGAGAAAAGACTAAGTCTAATCTCAAAGGGTTTTGCACGAGCTGTAAAAGTCTTGAGACTATCTGCGAAAAACCGGCATACTCTTTGCCCCTTCTAGAGTATTTCTATATTACTTTGTTTTACTTTATCGAACCTTCAATTGGTATCAAAGCTTTACTCACTACTTTTGATCTAACAATCTTGTGAGTTTTCGATCATGTCTGGTTGCAAGCGGAGGATTTGCACAGGGAAGGTCTACCAGCAGACCACCACTCTTTGTAGGAAACAACTTTGTACACTGGAGATCATTGATGATGATGTTCATCGTAGACCAAGATCTGGAACTTTGGAACATTATAGAGAATGGGCCAAAGATTCCAGAGAAAGATGGACCAAATGGAACAAAAGTCGCAAAAAAAGGAGTCTGAATACATCCAAGTGGATCTTGACACTAGTACAGATTATACGTCTATCAGGATAAAATTATCGGGTGTTTTATAAAACCCCTGAAAGACAATTTTCGCTCAGGTGTTATTATAAAAACTCCTGATAGAAGCGTGTTTATTTTTTTAATAAAAAATCAGATATACTCTCTCAGGAGTTTTTAATAAAAGGCCCGAAAGGCTCAAAAGACAACCCTAAAAAACAATCCTTGAGCGGCAGTTCGATGAATCGATTCTTGAAGAGGCTCAATCTACACATTGAACTGTCAATTGCGGATCGAAGAGGCTCTTCAACATCATCTTTAACTTCGTCTTCTGCTGCTGTAGTATCGTTTTCAGCATCTTTAACATCGTCTTCGATCAACATCGTCTTCAGCAGATCTCATTGTTTCGAGCTCTTCAGCTACGCCAGTTGAGGTATGCTTTCGATTCCACTCTTCACCCCTCTTTAATCATCGTCTTCGATCAGCATCGTCTTCAGCAGATCTCTTTGCATAGGAGGTGTCGACCATCCGGTCAGACATTGCTTCTCTCCCTTCGCCCTCTTCGATCGATTAGGGCTCTCAGGTTCGTTAGATGCTTCTCCCTTTACCCTATTCAATCAATCAGTTGGCAATTTGCCTTCTCTTGCTAATTAGGGCTCGTATGTGCATTCGATAATTCTATCTTCGCCCACTTCCTTCAAATCGTTTGCAGTACTTCCCTATTCATCAACTTTCTCTTTGCCCTCAATCAGCTGTCGATTTTGTCTTTTGGCTCTTGTTAGCTCTTTGAGGTTGGTATCTCTTGATCTTAACTTTTTTTTTTAATGGAGAGGTGATTATCCATGTTTAATTTCTTCGATTAGTGTTTGCTTTTGTTCGTATCACTTACTCCATCTGGTTGCTAATTAGGTCTCTACAATTAGGCATGAAACTCTTAGGAGCTTTTATTTATTTATTTATATCAGTGGAGCCACTTTATTTCTAATGAAGGTAGCTTTCCAATTGAAAAAAATCATCCAATGAGAGGATGTTGGCTGAATTGTTTGTCCTATATGAGTTAGAACATGATATCTGTTGTGGAATAAGCTTTTTTTGGTGTGATGTTGGTTGAGTTGTTTTCCTATATCTTTTTTTTTAATATGATGCATCACGGATCTTATTGGAATTTATCAATGAGAGGATGACAAAGATGCAAATTTTGGACTAATGGTCATAACTAGCTAGCAGTTGTAGTTTCATACTTGCTTTGTGGCTACAAATACAAACATATTTTGGATTCTTTAGTTAGTACAACACTGTGCCAATTGCCTACTGATCAAAGAGGAGGTTCCTATTTGAAATATGAAATCCAATGATGGCCACGGTGTATATTGAAGCAATGTTAATTGATCATTAGATCTCTAACATGAACACCTTATGTGAAGAATATGTAGTTCAGCAAGGGATGAAAAATCTAACAGACTTTGCTTCTTATAAACACAGTAAACAAAACTCAATAAGCTACGTAATATACAATTGCTAATTTGATAACAATGGGTTTCTTTAGGTATTTTTTAGAAGCATTGCCATTATTCTTGTTGTCTCTATTTGAACTAATCATCTGTCATAGATGTATTTCCTTTTACTGGAATAGATTTTCCTCTGTTGTCCGTCTATTTTCCTTCGCCATAACATCATGTTCGATATTGTTGTTTGAAGCCATCTCGATGCTTCTCTTTTTCTCGCTAGAAGATACATCAACACATCAGCCCCAACATGTTGCTTTATAGAGGTGCGTCATTCTCCCTCAGCATGAAAGCCGATTTTCAGCTTACCTGTTCCACTAGCATGTATGTTCCCCCATATTTCCTTTTAATACATTGTCAAAAGCGGGTTCCATTAGCATGTATCATTCAGTATGATAGCATGATTTCTGCATTGCCCTAAAAGGGAAACATCTTTCGAAGCATACCTCAGTACTTGAAAAGTTACCATTATTTCTGCATGATTTTTTAATTGCATGTTTAATCAATTTTGAACATTCCTTCTGCTGCAGGGAAATTTTAATGAAACATGCATTAGTATTGCAATTGCTAACTTTTATTCTTGGAGTTAATATGGCTATAAACTAGCGAATGATTGACCATCTAATCCTTGATGCGCTAAGAAAATTTATTCTCCTTTTAGATTTTATTTATCTTGTTTTATTATAAACATTTAGATAGTTGATTGCATCTTGCATATATTGTGTTCGGACTTGTCCATGTAAATGCCTTTTACGATTTCAGTCTTTGATGTCGTGTAGCAGTAGATATGTTTTTTTTTGGGTATCCATAGCATTACATTCCTATTTAAGTGTTTCCACAACTCGCAGATTGGTAACATTTCTTTGTCCGGGACATGCTCGAAGCTGGCTGCAATTGATTAACATCTTATTACAACACCCAGAATCAGGCTGAGTGATGGCATGTTCGTGGCTTATAGAGAAACCGGTGTCCTTAAGGAGGCGCATTGCTCATGAATTTGTTAGCTCCAAGGATATGAGCTTTCTGGCACCTCAAGTCTTGGTAAAAATCATGTTCAAATGCTCATCTGTTATTGTTTTCTTCTTTTGTTTTCAATAGTATAAGGAGTTTTGATATTTTGTGAAAAATATGCCATTAGATGTACCTATTGTGTAAGGATATGCTTCAGTAATTTATAAGAAACTTGGTGTTGTAATTGCTATGAAACTTGACTTGATTCAACTTTTATATCCTTAGAAATTTTATGTTGTAATTGATATGTAATTTATAAGATGTTTGGTTAGGATAATTACGTAAGTGTGAAAAGGGGCTAATTTTCTGGTCTAGAAATAGGCTTGAACCGAGTTAAAAGCCCCTATGTGGGCAGGAACCTGGTTTTTTATGTTGTAATTGCTATGAAATTTGACTTGATTCAACTCCCTCCGTAACAACAAAATAGCAGCTTTCTACCGGTTCAATGAATTGGGCAGGAAGCTGTTTTTTTTTTAAAAAAATTACAACATTTCTCTGGGGTTTTTTAAAAAAACTCCCGAGAGAGTTAAAGGTAAAAAACGCTGGTTGGGAAACAGAGTCTCTCAGGAGTTTTTTTAAAAACACCTGACCGAACTGTTTTTCTCGGGAGTTTTTAAAAAACCCCTGAGAAATATCTGTCAGGAGAGCGAATAAAAGGAGGCAAAAAACACCCGACCGTTTCGTTAAAAAACACTCGACATACCTTATATCTGTACTAGTGTGAACTTGTCTCCAAAAACTACAGGGCTATTAACTTACTTTATTGTGGTCTTAGCATTGATGAATTTAACCGTATATCATCTTGTAGGTCAGCTAAAGGGATTTGGGACAAGCTGGTCGTCACCTATGAGGGAACTAGCCAAGTGAAAGACACCAAGATCAGCATGTTCTTTCGAAAGTATGAGCTTTTCAAAATGAAGTCTGATGAGTCAATCAAGGCCATGTTCACACGATTTACAGAAATCACCAACAACCTTGACTCTCTCGGCAAAAGCTTTACAAACGTTGAGAAAGTGAGGAAGATATTGAGGTGTCTCCCAAAAGAAAAGTGCGGTCCTAAAGTAATAGCCATAGAGGAAGCCCAAGACCTCACTACTCTGCCCCTTGATGATCTGCTTGGGAAACTGATCACGCATGAGATGATTCTTAATGAAGACGATGGACAACTTCCAACAAGCACTAAGAACTTAGCTCTCAAGTCTAAGAAGGATGAGCCCAAAGATGGACCTGATTCCGAAGATGAGGATGAAGATGAGGATGATTCTTTTGCTCTTCTCACAAGAGGCCTTGCTCGAATCCTCAAAATGAAGAAACAATTCCACAACAAGGATGGATCAGAGTCTTCTAAATTTCGAGGTGAGTCTCAATACAACAAGTATGATAAGAAGACTAAACCTTTGTCTTGTTTTGAATGTGGTGAAACAGATCATCTTGTGAAGGATTGCCCTCAAAAGACAAAGAGCCAGTCCAAGAAGGATGATAAATGGAAAAAGAAAGTCATGGTGGCAACTTGGAGCGATTCTGACTTTGACTCCGATGATGATAAGGCCAATGTTTGTCTTATGGCCTCAGAAGATGAATCCCACGATGAGAAGCTTGAGGTAACTGTAAGAGAACTTATGGCAAGTCCAAAAGAGGTATTATCGGAATTCCTTTCTAATATGATTGCCAATGAAGAGAAACTTATTGCCCAGACTATGAAGGTCAAAAGTCTTGAAGCTTCTTATTCAGGTCTTGACAGTAAAGTCAAGACACTTGACTCAGAGAAATCTGAACTCAAGCAAGATCTCTCCTATCTAAGAAGTGAACATCATGACTTAGAGAACGAGAAGATCTCCCTGAATAATAAGATTTAAGACCAACAGACATCCCTCATAAGTTTTACCAAATCCAAAGGCACTCTTGATAGGATGTTGGGTGAGCAACAAAGTTCTGTAAACAAAAGTGGTATTGGTTACAATTTAAGGTTTTTAAAGAAGCAGCACATTACCACCTTTGTAAAGGCAAAAGGAAGCAGAACCTCTCCTATATGTCACCACTTTGCTAGAAAGGGACATGTAAAAGAGACCTGCCCCTACAGAAGAAAGGATCCATATATCATTCGCAATACATTTCCTGTTCATTTGAGAAAAGAACGGATAACACAAGTTTAGGTTCCAAAAGGCACTATTTTACCAAATATGGTTTACCCCAATAATGGATCCAAATTTGCTTATTGGTCTAGCCACAAAGGTTGATGTTTGTCTTGCACGAGATCACCAAGGTGAATGAGCACAAATGGATCATTGATAGTGGATGCTCGAGGCATATGAGTGGGAAGAGTTCTCTCTTTCATGATCTAAAGGAGCAATCCACAAGAACAATCACTCTTGGTGACAAAAGAAAATGTGACATCGTTGGTATTGGTAGCGTTGGAAGTAATTCCAACCATAGTATTAAAAATGTCTATCTTGTGAATGGTTTAAAGTATAATTTGCTTAGTATTTCTCAATTATGTGATAGTGGCAACACTGTCAGATTTAACAAGAAAAGATGTCTAGTGTGCAGAGAAGATACAGGTGAAGTTATACTGACTGCATATCGTTACAACAATATATACGCTGTAAATGCTGATCAAGTGGCACAAGGAAGCTTAACCTGTCTAAAGGCTTTGACGGACGATCCAAAGCTCTAGCACAGGAGACTCGATCATGTGAGTCCACATAAACTACAGAAGCTTGTGTCCAAAGGGCTTGTAAGAGGGCTACCTGAGATGGACTTCAAAGGTATTGATATGTGCAATGCATGCACATGAGGTAAACAAACACGTAGCTCTTTCAAACCCAAAAAGGTTGTATGTTCTTCTAGACCCCTTGAACTTTTACATATGGATTTATGTGGTCCTATGCGAGTCAAATCTCCCAATGGTAAAAAGTACATGCTAGTCGTTGTTGATGATTTTTCTAGATATAATTGGGTTGCATTTTTAAAAGAAAAATCAGAGGCCTTATTTGAGTTTTCAAAACATTGTAAGGAGTTGCAAACTTTAAGAAACGAGCCCATAGTGTCAATTCGGAGTGATCATGGTAGGGAGTTTGATCAACTTCAGTTTGATTTGTTTTGTGCTAAATATGGCATCTCCCATAACTTTTCTGCTCCTAGGACACCTCAACAAAACGGGGTTGTGGAACGAAAGAACCGCACCTTAGAGGATATGGCCAGGACTATGCTTTTAGAAAATGCATTACCTAAAACCTATTGGGCTGAAGCTGTTAACACGGCTAACTATATTTTGAATCGTTGTCTTATTCGTTCCATCTTAAAGAAAACTCCTTATGAACTTTTCAAAGGCCGCCAACCACTTATATCTTATTTTAAACCCTTTGGTTGTACTTGTTTTGTTCATAACAATGGAAAAGATAACCTTGGGAAATTTGATATGCGTAGTGATGAAGGTATATTTCTTGGCTACTCCACAAGTAGCAAAGCTTATAGAATCTTCAATAAAAGGACCTAGTTAGTTGAAGAAAGTATACATGTTATATTTGATGAATGCAATCACGGTTCTTTGAGTAAAAGTGTTGTCGATATAGATCTTAACATCCATGCAGAGAACGAGGAGGGTGATGATGCTGCTACCAAGAACACAGAGAAGAGGAACATGCATGAACAAATTCTCAACACTGAAGAATTGGCCCAAGGTGTTGAACATTCATCCAAAGCCCTTGGTGTCCAATCCAACAGTGTTGAAACGTCAGAAACTGCTGAAACTGAACCAAACAGGACCACGGAGTCGGATGTACCAGAAATCAATCCTGCTAGTGTGACGAATCAAGGAGTTGAGACTAGCAAAAGGAAATTCAAATACTCCTCATCACACTCATTAAAGGATATCATTTCTGACCCCACTTCTAGTGTTCAAACTCGTTCTAAACTTAAAGATCTTTGTGCTTTTCACGCGTTTGTTTCTCTTATTGAACCAAAGAAGGTAGATGAGGCCCTTCAAGAACCAGATTGGATCATTGCTATGCAAAGTGAGCTTAACGAATTTGAAAGAAACAAAGTCTGGACCTTGAAGCCTAGGCCAAAGCATCAATCAATCATTGGAACACGATGGGTATTTCGAAACAAGCTAGATGAGAATGGTAAGATCGTGAGGAACAAGGCAAGGCTTGTTGCTCAAGGCTACAATCAAGAGGAAGGTATTGACTACGAGGAGACCTTTGCTCTCGTAGCCAGGCTTGAAGCAATTCACATTTTATTAGCATTTGCATCTTTTATGAGCATAAAGTTATATCAAATGGATGTGAAGTGTGCTTTTCTTAATGGTTTCTTAGAGGAAGAAGTATATGTGGCTCAACCCCCAGGTTTTGAAAGTTCGGAATTTCCTAATCATGTCTTTAAACAAAGGAAAGGACATTTTGGTTATTCAAATTTATGTTGATGATATATTATTTGGTGCTACTAACACATCTTTGTGCAAGGAATTTTCTGACATTATGTGCATTGAATTTGAGATGAGCTTGATGTGTTAACTCAACTTCTTTTTGGGATTACAAGTTCATCAATCCAAGAAAGGGATATTTGTCAACCAAAGCAAGTACACTAAGGATCTCTTGAAGAAGTTCAAGACGGATCAATCCAAAGCAGCCAAGACACCCATGAACTCAACATTATCTCTAGATCAAGACAAGACTGAGAAGAGGGTCAATAAAAAAGAGTATCGAGGAATGATTGGATCTTTACTATATCTTACAGCTAGTAGACCGGACATCATGTTTAGTGTTTGCATGTGTGCTAGGTTTCAAGCTGATCCTAAAGAATCTCACCTCGTGGCTGTGAAGAGGATCTTTCGATATCTCAATGGCACTAAGGAGCTTGGACAATAGTACCCAAAGCAAAAGGATTTCACATTAATCATATATTCTGATGCAGATTTTGCAGGCTATAAGGTGGATAGAAAGAGCACATGAGGATGTTGCCAATTCTTAGGAGCATCCTTGATCAGTTGGCACTCAAAGAAACAAAACTCAGTCGCTCTATCCACTGCAGAAGCCGAATACATAGCAGTTGGAGCTTGTTGCTCCCAAATCCTTTGGATAGCTCAACAAATGCGAGATCTTGGCATCAACCTCAAAGGCATTCCCATTAAGTGTGACAATACATGTGCCATCTCCATTACAAAGAATCTTGTTCAGCATTCAAGGACCAAACATATTGATGTAAGGCATCATTTCATTAGAGACCATGTCGAAAAAGGTGATGTGTCCATTTCCTTTATTTCAACTGATTATCAATGTGCTGACATTTTTACTAAGCTTTTGGAAGAGGATAGGTTCACCTTCATTAGACGAGAGATTGGGATGCTTAACAAGGATGCACTTTCGTAGGGGGAGCTTTTCCGTTACGAAAGATAAATTCTACTCAGTGTCAAGACCTTTGAGAATTATGTCAAGGTTTGTGAACTAAATGGTAGATTACAGATATCGGATCACATATATTTGGTTAATATCTTTTTAGATATTTGATCAAGTATATTTTTACCGGATTTTAAAATTCTATTTGTCACATATTTTTATCCGTTGAGATATTTTTGGAACAAAATAATTTTGGATATTTCCCTTCTATTTTAAAATGGTTAAGAAAAAAATTTGAATTTTGAATTGGAATTTTTTTTTTTCAAATTGGCTATGTTATGATTACTATCCTTGGAACTCTAAACCCGTCCAATCAACTCCATCACCTCACTCTACTTAAACCCAAATCTGTACCCGACTCCCTCACCAATTCAGACTTATCCAAACCCTTCCAAATTCTCTTTCTTCAATCTTCCAAACTGTTCTAAAAACCCTAGCCGATTACCTCCATGGCTCCCAAATCAAAGAAAGCTTCCACACCCAAAAGACTTGGCGCCACCCCCAAGGGACGTCAGGTCACTGCTACGACTACTGTAACCAAGGGCTATTGTAACCAAGGGCTCTCAAAAACGCTCTGCTAAGAAGCCTCTCAGTGTGAAGCAGAAAGGGAAAAAGAAGGTCATCGCTGAGGAGGTGGATGAGGAAGAGGAAGAGGAGGATCTCGACGCCATTCTGGAACGGGATGCCACCAAGGAAGCTGAAAAAGAAGCTTTAAGGAAGAAGAAGGTCGAGGAAGAGGTTGAGCAGGCATGAAAGCTAGTCGAGGAGGAGGCCGAGAGAATCAGGAAAGAGGCCGAGGCAGAAGTTCCCACTGAGGAGGAACCAGAGGAAGAAGAAGAGGAGGATGATGAGACCGGTGATGACGAAAATGCTGAAGGAGACAACAATGAGGGGTCCGCTGAGTACTCGGGGTCCGAGGACGAGGAGGAAGAGGAGCCAGAACCTGTTGCCTCTCCTTCTCCTTCTCCACTTCCCCCGCCTCCAAAGAAGCGGAAAGCCCCAACAGATGTCAAGCCTCCTTCTCCAAAGCGTACCAGGAAGGGTACCCTCAGAGGCCTTGAGGCGCCTGCCAAGAGGACTGCTCCAACACAGGCTTGAAGGAAGAATGCTGATCCACCTGCCTACATCCAGGTAAACCAATCCTTACCCTCTTCATGGTTTGAAAATGCTGAAACGGCTGGAAAGTGGGTAGATGAGTTTCGAACTCGTAGGATCTGTTGTTCTGATTTTTTGGATATTGCATTCCTTGAAGCTTTGAACTTACCTTGCATTGCTATCCTTAGAAAATCCCCAGCCTGGACCCTTCTCAATCTTGAAACCGTCTATTATCCCCAACTCACCCGCCTGTTCTACATAAACCTCAAAGCTAAACACGTCGACGATGGTTAGTTCTTGGAATCTGTGGTCAAGGGAGTTAGAATCTCCTTCAACTCCTTTGACTTTGCTGATTTCCTTGGCCTACCAAGGCCTTGTCCACCCTCTGAAGAAAACCCCTCTAAAGAAGACTGCATTACGCTTGCCCGATCCAAATACCTCTTACTCGAAGCATCCACCAGCAACTCAAAGCAGCTAACCCACTCATCCCTTACCCTAGAGGCAAAGATCATATTTAACATCATTGTGCGTTGCCTCTTACCCCGTCTACACTCCGACTCTCTCCCGACCGACAATGCCATGGTCCTACTTTACCCAATCCTCAATGGCCTTAATCTTGATCTGGCTAACACCATTTTATGATCCATGGCTCACACTAGAAAAGCCAGAAAAAGAACTCCTCTCCTCTTTGCCACCTATTTGACCTAAATCTTCAACGCTTCTGGAATCGATTTCAATAATGAAGAACAGCAGCGTCATATGGGTAAGTTCGACTCCAAGAGCCTTGAAAAGATAGGCATCACTCGGTCCCCCCAAGGGACTTTGAGTCTTGCCGATCCTTCAAAAGCTCTTCCCACTGCCTCAGCCGTTGAGGAGCGCATGGACAACCTGGAGTTGGGCTTGGAGGAAGTTCGCCTGGATATCAAGGAGCTGCATAAGGAGTTCATGACAAAGATGAGCGGGGTAACCAAGCTGTTGCAAGGTCTGAGGTCGCTGCTCACGGATGATGCTCCGGACAATGAAGCTTAACCCTATCCTACCCTACCCTAACCCCAAATCTGAAACATTGCTGGTTTTTGGAAACTGTTTCAAAACTTTTGGTGACTGTTTTACCTCCTCCCTTTGTTGAAAGACAAAAAGAGGGAGATGTTCTGTGGTGTTAGACTTTTTAAACTGTTGCGATTCAAAGGTCTTGGAAGACCTTGGTTTTGTTTTTGGTTGAATATTTTCATGTTTTAAAATTATGATCCAACATTTCTCTAACCCATGCAGGTACTTAGTCCGATTTTGGTTTTAATATATATGTTTGACTAAGTTGCAGGGATGCACATGTTTTGTCTTTCATCAAGGGGGAGATAGATAACTCCACTCCCTTGATGAAAATCGGAATAGGTTTCAAAGGCCTTGACAGTCTGTTTGTGTGAAAGGTCTTGAAGCTTTAGCAGTGTTGATGAAACACAAAACCTGTTCTTTATATTATTATGCTTGAATATTATTTTATCATATTATATGCTTCCATATTATTATATATTAACTAACCTTTCAGGAAGTTATTTGAATTCTATTTCCTTCCTTAAGCGTTCAAAATTGAGAGAATTTGAATTGGAAGATCATGGCGTCCAAGTTTCCAAAAATAGAAGATCTCGAAGATTGCCATGATCAAGCCTAGCCGTTGAAGAGAAAGATTCATCTTTGGAGGCGCCGATTTGTTCTCTATAAAAAGAAAAGGAAGAAAAGAAGACAAGTACATCTGTTGAACACAAGCATTCATACATTCAAGCCCTCGAGTGAGATCTGTCTTCTTCGTGTGCTCTCAGCTAGTCCTTAAGAGTCTGTTATTTCATTTCAAAGCATTTGAGAGTTACACAGTGAGCTTATATGATATATTTTGTTATAGTGTTATACTCCAGAGGTTGTAACTCAGGAAGTGAACACTAGGCGATTGATTCACTAAGTGTAAGAGGATTGTACTAGATATAATAGAGAGGTGGGGCTCTTCTAGATTGGTCTAGGACTCCAAGAGAATGTGAGTTGACTAGATTTCAATTTTATAGGAGAGAGGCTTCTCGGGGAGCTACTAGGATCCTAAGTCTTGTGAATCAATAAAAGTCGGTTGAATCCTAAGGTAAGTTCTCCCTTTATTTTATTAAGTTAAGACTTAAGATTGTTATTATAAACTTAAAAAATAATAATTGCACGCTCGTGTGCCATAGCGCGCGACCACACGTTCTGTCTCTGTTTTCTACCAATGTTCGGATAAAAAGGACAGAAGAAAGAATGCTTCTGCGTTCAGCATTCCCCTCTCCCAAACCCATCGGAGGTACGCACCGGCCCCTTCTCTCCCTCGCCGACGTTCACCATCCCGTCACAAGAAGCCCATTTCTCCGTCTCCCTCTATCCGGCGCCGACACCCAACACCACCATCTCGCCGTCGCTCAACTAGCCACTCGCTCAGCAGCAGCCGCGCAGCCCTCGCGCTCACCAGCAGGCTACACCAGCCCGCCTCCTTCTTTCCCTCTCCTTCTTTCGTCTGCTTTCCCGATCCCACTGCCCCACGACCTCCAGCGCCGCCTCCATCGCCTCCCTCCATTGTATCTCCATCAACCTCATCTCTCGCAACCTCCCGTGCAGCAGAAACCCTCCATCGATCACCACCGGATTCCGCTCCCTCCCTGCTCAATTGACGAAAATTTTGCAATTAGCAGCTCAATGCACCATTGCTGCTCTCTCGTCTGCAATTCATCCTCCGATTTTGCGTCAGGTAAGTGCGGGTTAGTATTATTCTCTCCTTTCTGTCGACCTGCTATGTCGAAACTGCTGATTATTCTTGATTGAAAGCGGTTAGCATTTAGAAACTGCTTAAATTTGTGTGATTAGGTTCTCGGGAGATCTGCTGGATGTTGAAATTGATCTTTGATTGCATTTGATGATCTAATCTGGTTAATATTCACTTGTGCTGAATTTGATAGCCTTTCATTGCCATCACATTGGGCTGTAGCTATGATTATGAGACTTTGATAGACATGAACTCTCTGTTGCTGAATAATTTTTTCCTTGTTGTATCTGAAATCAGCTGAGTTCCTTGTTTTTTTAATCTCATGCTTCTAGGAAACTTTGGATCAAATTTAGAGGTGGATTTGACTGATTTTGGTTGCTAAAATTGATCACTTTAGTTTTTGAAATTTAGTCTTTTATTACACCTATTTATTGGAAGTGTTGGATATTAGATTGAGATGTGCCCATACTTGTTCTCTTCCTACTTGTCTCATGCTCCCTGTTTCCATTGAGTTTTCATGATTTTACTTTGCAAAGTGTGGATGAGTGTGAGGCGTAGGACTGAATTTTGTGCATGCTTTTGCTCTGCATCTTGCTGGTGTACAGTGTTCGTTGATATATCTTATGAGTATCATTGATTTTCATTGTGTTAGAGGCTAACTTATCTGGTTAAATAGAGGTGTTACTCATGATAAGATTGTTTGAAGGAGTAGATGCTTTGTTCTTCATGCTTTGGATCATTCTCCTGGACTTGATTACTGATTTTACAAGCTATGTCCATAATGTCCATTAAGTCTGTTTGATCTAGAGTGACTATGACTTACTCTTGGTTTTATATGGTGTGGTGCTCTTGATATTGGATAGAACTTATATTGTCTTGTTGGTTGGGTGTTTCCTTTGTTTTTTATGTCTTGGTCAAATTCAATAACAAGAAGATGCAACTACATGTTTTGCGAGTCCTCAATCACACCTGGGAGTAATGTTGCTTGTTGATTTTGCTGAATTCAGGAAGCTCCTGTTGTGCTGAAATGGACAAATTGTCTAGAATGCCCGAGTGTGCTTGATTCTTTAGTGAGTTTCCTCTTCCGTACTCTTTCTTTTTCTCTACTTTGAGGAAAAATTAGGTTTTAAGCATGGGGTGAGGGTAACTCACTTGCAACTCACTTATAGTTCATGTGTAACTCCGTTTTTGGATATAATTTTTTGTTTCTTTTCTTTTATTTTTTCATGTGCATTTCATACATTGCATTTCATTTGCATATAGATGTCTTGAGATAAATCCTTGCTAATAAAAAGCCCCTGCTCTTCTTCAAGAACATGTCATTTCCTTGATTGAATTTGGTTGATGATATCGTGCGAGCATGTTAAAAAGCTTGTGATGATTTGGATATTTTGGTTTATCCTATAATTCTTTCAAAACTAGTCATTGCTTGAGACTTATTGAGTTGAGATTCTAAGAGAAAAGTCGTGAGATTTCTGGCCTAGGACTGACATCCATGAGTCCTCTTTTCTTTTGTGTGTGAATTGTTCATCTTGATTACTCTATCTTCAGAACTTGCGTTAGAACCTCTCGAGATTGCATATATGACTTTTGTGCATTGCATAAACATGATTGAGGCAATTTTTGTTAGCCTATTATTCCCTTCCTACCCATGAGTATATCCTTAGCTTGAAGCCCGTTGAGCCGAATAGCCTATTCATTTGTAGCTCCACAAGATTATCCTTAAGCCTATTTTTTAGCCTCATTTACCTATCCGGGAATGAGGATGAAGTAGATTTATGGTTGAGTTGAGTGGATAAGACAGAATACTTGGCTTTGAGTGATTATGTATTGAGCGGGGGTTTTGTGCTGAAGTTGTAAGTTCTTTGTGATGAAGTTAACAAAAAAAGAAGAAAAAAAGAAGAAAAAAATAAAGTGCTGAAAAAAAGAGAATAAATTCTTCTTTGTTACTAAAGAATAATTTGTACAAAGAGAACGAGTTATCAAAAGTTGAGAGTGTATAAGCTTATTTGATTATGTGATGTGGTTTTTGTGAGAAAATTGGTATGTGTGTTGAGAAAAGAAGTTCAAATTGTGGTTGGATTTTAGGAAGTAATTCTATTTCTTGGATTTAGCACCACATAGCCAAAGAATCTATACCTTCTGTTTCTTACCTTGGCCCCATTACAACCCATGAAAAGACCTCATGATTTGTGTTGATGTGCATAAACCAAGTGGTGGAGAGTTAGGATGCTAATGCAAGCCTATGGTAGATGAGTTTTCAAGATTTAAGCCCAAGCGAAACCTTTATACCTTAAACACAAGAGTGAGAGCGTTCCATATGAATATGTCGTATGTGAGGTCTTGGAATTGATTTCTTGACTCGTCTCTTATATGATTTGCTTGTTCTTGTTTTGAACCCAATGTCTTGATCTAAATGAGCAAATGCATAGCTTGGATAGAAATTGAAATCCTTCTTGTGAAATCTTTAAACTTGTTCTTGCTTGAGGACAAGCAAGGTTCAAGCATGAGGTGATTTGATGACATCTAAATTCCCTTTAAATGAATAGGAGGTTAAAATCAAACAAATTCAAATTGTCCTTTCCGACTCGATATAAAGCTTCTGCTCGTTGACGACATCTAATTTAGTCATATTTTAGGATTGCATTTGCATATTAGCTTAGAGCATTTTTATGCATATTTATCATATTTTATACTTTATTTATTTTATTTTGCATTTTCGGAGTCTACACCTACTTTTTATTTATTTCAGGCATTTCAGGACTATTATTGTGGAAATTCAAGAGTTGATACGAAAGAGCAAATATGCTTGGATTGGACCCGAGAAGCCGAATGACCAAGTGTGGAAATTGCTAAAGTGGAAAGATATCTTTTGGGGCTGCAATTATAATTAGGTGTTGAGTTGAATTTTAATTCTCAAATTATGTGGGCTGAATTGTAATTTATACAATTTATTTATATATATACTCGTATGAACAGAGGGACAAGGGCTCTCAATTCGGACTAGCGGCTTGTCTTGCGCCGCAGAGGCCGAAGACGGCTTCATTCTTTAGATTTAGCATTTCTTAATTATTTTTAGTATTTACCGTTTGGATCGAGGACGGAGATTTCTGATTTGCCTCTTATTTTAAGCATGTCTTTAATTTATTCAATTGCTTTGTATATTATGTTCACTAAATTTTCCGTTCTAGGGTTAGGGTGAACCCGACAATGTCGCGTATTGTTTGATTTTGATGTTTGTTTGAACTTAGTCTGAATTTTATGAATTGATTTGATCCTAGTTGCCTAACCTAATTGATGTCAGTCGATTAGAATCCTTTTTAGATTCAAGATGCTACCGATGCGAATTGAAATAGGATGACTAAATGAAATTCATGATGTTGAGAGGATTGGTTTCATCGGAACCCTAGGATTGAACTTGAGTTATCAACAATTGTTATTGTGACATTTAAACGATTGTTGAGGACTCTTGAGAATTGATAAATTATCGTAGATTCTTAGGTGTGAATCGGTTAGGCAGAACGCGACAGCGAAAGTTTAATTGATTTTCTCCTAAGGTCTATAAAGAGGTTAAAGGGTCTAGATTTGGTTACTTTAGACACAATTACTACAACATACGACAGCTGAGTAGTGATGACTTTAGATAATTTACCTTCAATTTGACATATTAAGAAGATGAAGTCCGAGTAAATATTAGGTTGAATTCTTTGTGGCATTGTCGTGGGAATCTTTAAGCCTTGAATTAGTTCTCTTATATATTTTCTTCATAATCTTTGCTTGTTTTCTAGGTTTAGTTGAAAATCAAATCTCTCCCATTTGGCTTAGCTTATTATTTCTAGATAACGATTGATACATATATAATCCCTGTGATCGATATCCGTATACTGTAATTGATCTCGTATTCTTGCGAGGTTGGTTCCAGGCTACACTATTCTTGTGTTGGTTTAGACGACATCACTCGTCGAGTTCGATCACCCTCAAATGATCTCACGATTAAACATAAATACAAAATTCATCTTTGTCCCGAACTACGGTGACTTGATTCCACCAAACAAGTGGATACGTAGAAAACTCATTGTAAACCAAATAATCACTGAGTTCAGTCACATCCAAAGTTTCAAATCAAATCTCCTCAAATTCACTTTTCGACTCTAAGTCGTCCCAAATATCAAATTTTCATCAAATCTAAAGTGTCTCCTCCGACTCGATACAAAACTTTCGCTTGTTGAGTTCAATCACAATCAAAACTTCAAAAACCCAAATATCCAATTTGTCATTTTCAAGAACTACGTATGATTTGATCCCTTCCAAAAGGGTACGTAGGAAACTCACAAACGAGTTCAATTACAACCCCCAAATTGACTTTTAAGTCAAATCTCAAATCAAATCAAATCAAACTCCACCATCAAAATCAAATCGTTTTCTATGCAAATGATAGGCGGTTTACTTGAGTTACCCTTCCGAGAAGGTGGGCTCAGGTTACTTGGGTGGAGTGTTGTTCGAGCTACCCTTCCTAGAAGGTGGGTTTGAACTTCATCCTCTGATGCATACAAGAAAATGAAATGAAATCAAAACCAAATCCAAACCAAAACAAACACAAAATCCAAAAGGATAATCCAAATCACCAAAACCAAATTCGGGTGCCGCCCAAATCACCAAAACCACTCAAATCTTGGTATCGATACGACTGCGAATCAAGAGGATAACCAAAAGGGGTCGAACTCAAATATTAAAAATCAAATAAAATGTGTTATACGATTATTGCGCATTTTTGTTCAACAACCTCAACATCCACAATAGCCTCCACTAATCAACCTCGATTCATTCCCCAATCCTCATGCTAAAATCCTCCAACAGCGCATCTAGAATCCTTCACTCATGAACTCTCCAAGTATTACCAATCCTATCTCCACAACCCCAATCACTCATCACACGTACAACCTAACATCCAAGATCGAAAATTTCCCAAGCAACCTCATACTACTCTTCCTTAGCAATTCCTCAATCTCATCCTTGACCAAAACCGCTCACAATCACCGCACATATAACCTAGTCCCAAATTCTATGACTTCTTAGACGTTCCTTAACCAATCATCCTCACTGCCGCCCACGATCCGCTCCTAACTACCTAGACACATTCCTTCGCACCCCAACCCGTCTCACAACACTTCCCTTCAAGAATCCCTTCGATCTACTCTTAACTTACTCATCCACCTCTATTTTTTTTTGATAAGGTAAACTTTCGGCTCGTCGAAACCTAGCCGATCATTCATCCACCTCTATAACTACATTACCTGCACATGTTATCGCCTCACGCTACTTCTAACGAGGACCTCTCCCTCGGAATCCCACCATACTAATTCCACTCCTCATGCACCTAAGACCTATCTGGAAGCTCAACTATACTTGCTGACTACTATCCCCAACATGCCCCACTCACTCCGCTCTACCCAAGCTGACGCATATTTCCTACACCCCATCTCACACAATCCATGACCCAACTCGAAGATTTCAATCTACCTGCCACTTTCCGGCCCACCTCACTAAGGAATCACTCGATTCATGCCCAAGAAGAAGACACCACCACCTATATAACCCATAACGTATTTACCAGTAGGTTAGTAAACTCAAGCATCAAGGCACATCATCGCAAGCATAAGTTAGTCAGGCAATCATTCACTACTAGTTCAGCACATTCGTCACCACCAAGTCCATTATGTCTGTTCTAGGCCTACCGCACAACATCAATACCGATTAATATAAAAGAATCCGCGATTTGAATTAAGAATGCTCTTCCTCAAGTCAGCTGGGGAAACCTGCTCACGACTGCCGTTCTTGAAGCATATTCATCCTCCTTTCCTTTGGTGGCGTTGTCCTTGGAGTCTATGGGTCATGGACCTACCATGCTTCTGCTGCGTCATTCCGGTGCCACTTGGTCGTTGGTTCTTCCTTTCATGTTGGCATTCATCAAAGGGTCACAAGGGTTAGAAGTTACGGAGATAGGGGAGAGACAAGGGCGGATAACATGACTCCCTTAAGGATTCAGACATGGACCAGAGTGGGGTTAACAAGACCAAAGATAGGATCCCAACCCGAGGATTACAAATATGCCCTTAGGGTATTCCATGAGGTTATAATTGTGGCACACAGACACATAATAATCACGAATATCATCACATCATTCCACACTAACATGCACCTAGCTCGAGGAGTAGAGATCTATGCATTCATAACAAGTTCATATCATCAACTTTACACGTACGTAGAACAAGCTAGCAACCTATCATTTCATTCACTAATCATGCTTGGTATACTAAGAACATACATGCACGAACGGATATTGGACATGTGCGACATAAGTTGCACTAGTTCTAGCAACATCAAAGGACATTATATACATGGCTTCACTCAGTTCGATACACATAAGAATGTCGTAATATCATGGGGTCAAGACATGCACACTAGTAAGACAAGGACGACACATAGTCATACGAGGGCCTATAAATGGGAGACATATGTCCTACATGATACTAGAATTGATCATTAAACATGTAAATAGTCCACATGGTCTAATTAGAGTAATTCAGCATGCTAGGACAATCATCTCATATATTAAACATACAATGAGGGTTGACCACACTATCATTGATCTAATTAATGGGAAGAAAATAATCATGGAAGTTCCATACATATGGAATATACATCTCCTCGATCATAAGAGCAACCCTGCAAGATATTAGGAAAGTCATGTTGAAATATATCAATATACTATGTCATGCAATCACAAGAATGACTACTACTATAACCGATAAAATTCTCCAAGGGCATTCACCGACTCATCGACCCGTTTCCCCGTGTGACGCTAGCATGACTCATTGGGTAGGACACAAGGACATTCACAGTGTTTCCGAGAGGTGAGGGTAGAACTCGTGCTTAGACTCTTGCGGCAAGAAGACATGATTGACCATTACGAAGATTGAGGGTAGAAATCACTTCTAAGCCGAAACTTCTACGATCATCACCCCCACTAACATACTCGGGTAACCCTTACATCCAACATGATTTCCGAAGGTATTTAGTTGACCAACCCAAATTTCCCGTGGGAGACACCAAATCTCGAGTACGAGACTCAATGTAAGCGTAGATAGTGGGGTCCCAACATGACTCGAAACAGGGAGAGTAGACGCTTCTCGACCCATGTTAACATGCCTAGATGCTTTGGTGGGACAAATGACGGAATCGAAATCATCAAGGGGGTGTTGAGTTATAAAAGGCTATTCTGACAAGACATGTATTCCGGCTGCTATCTCATTTACACATTCAATACATGATTCATGTGAAGGTATACCAATTAGTTCGCTATCCTATGCACAATAACATTCAGAACGGAAGCAAACAACAAGATTAATATGATCCTCTTCGAGGAGGATCGCCCTCGGGCCCAATTGGATATAATGCATACAATCACAAAGACGATCTATACCGTCCTTCAAGGGATGGCTGACCGGAGGGGTAAATACCTCACGGCCTCCTAACCCATGCTACTCCAACCCTCGGGATCCTTGGTGTATTCGAAACCCATATGTAAAAGAAGGCTAGTATTTTGCCTACCGCTCCCCGAATTCGACATCCATAAGGAATGTCTACCGCTTGGGTCTCTACCCGTAAGTTCGATCCTAAAGGCCGGTTAGTCTAGGGTCAGGTCCAATTAAATTCATTTTCCCCTTGAAAACATTTTCCAAAACCATTTGAAATCCTTGGGCCATTTCCAAAACCACTTTAACCTATCATACTCGGCTTGCAAAACTTGGCTCTAATACCACCTTTTTAAGGGTCCGCGATTATGATTCTCGGGTTATGTTTCGAGCGATGAAACCCCTCGTTAGGGTCTTGCACCCCGAGTACAGGTTAAAGGTTTGAAATTCTAAACTAATGTTTTCAAAGTGGGATTTCATACCCAAATTCGATGGGATCATTGGAATCCCCGGGGATGTCTCCTATACATGTTGTAGGTCTAAGTGTGGAAAACTGATAGTCATGCAAATAATAGAAGTAAAGTGTAAATACAAGGGGTGCCCATAGCAGAGCCTGGTCAAAACATAAGCGAAACATTAAAATCTAAACCGTTATTGATTTAGTGTAGTCAGAATCTCAACTCTCTATTTTCGCTAAGTCAGAACCCCGCGGTCATGGAGCCAAACCAACATCATTAATGGATACCTAAAAATGTTAATGGTGAGCGGGATCAGATGACGCCTACCTGCTCTTACCGCTGCTCAATGCACACATATACGCAATACCTAATAAAGATGTTTCTAGATGCAAGGCGGAATATTAACACACTAGCATGCCCCTAAGATCAAGTGCATAATCCTCCCTCTGAACAAACTTATTTGATGTTTTAGATGAATGCAAAAATATTAAGAAATTTTCCTTTCACATTTAAATACTCCATGAAATAATTTTTACTCCTTCATCACATTTATTATGCACAAATGGGATTGATTAATCTTTCAAAAAAGTACAAATTATATTGATACTAGTGCAAATATAAAAGAAAGTCTAATGATTACTTCTAAAACATCAAATATTGTTGATCGAATTTCATCGCGTAAAACATCAAAAAAATCCGATCGGAGGGAGTAATAACAATAAGGACTTAACACAGAATACCAAGTGGTATATCCCGCTACCTAACCACCGCCCCCCTTCCCGATAGGGCGAAGACTGCCCAGCTCGCGAATGCATTCCAATTTATAAATGGGGCGAGGCCCGTTTTGGTACCCAACCCCATGTTTGCATGATTTTATCAATATCATGAATGTGGACTTAAACGAGAAAAAGAATAATATAATGAGAAAGATAAAATAAATTAGAACGATAAGTAAAGTGGTAATTATGACTCGAACGACTTAGGAGGAACGCGATGAGAATGGGCCATCCTATGACCCTAGCAAAGACTCTAGATACTTCACAGATATTGATTGTTCTGTTTACATACCCATAAAGAAGTAGAATGCTCAATGGTCAATGCAACCTAGCATGATACTACATGACATTTTGATTATGAAATATGAATGCAAGCACTTAGTACATCATGAACACAAGACAGGGAAGTCTCTCTGTCAATCTGAGTAAGCTCCGAAGAGACTTACCTGGCTATGCAGAACAGCATAATAGAAGATCCGACACACATCAATCATAATCATAAAGTATCACCTAGATACATCTCAGAACACATATATAAGTCTACGTCTAATCATTCAAGCACCCAAATCAACATCATTCAATGAGAATAACAATCATATCGCAATCGCCATTCCACCAAGTTCAACCATTCACCACATTGCCACATTCCGCAAGACAACATATTCTTATCGTTCCATTTAGCCACATTCATATGTTCATAGAATTTATATATGCGTAATAATAACTCGCATAGTCATATATCTCAAGGTCATAATATTCATCCTAAGGCATAAGTTAACGATTCATAAGTCTAACATTTCATCATGCTATTAGTCAACCAATTATGCCATTAGTCCACACAAATCATGATATTTGACAATCATTCACATCCATCACGCTAGTTAGTCATCGAGCACATAGTTCCCGAGTTTGTCCCGAAAACCGATTCGAAAACCAAGTAACCGTTTAAAACGTTCGACCTTGAAAGCTCATGAAGTCCGATTCCCAAAACTCCCAAATCAGACCCTCAAACCAGTCCTTGAAATCCCCCAACAGTGTTTAAAACAAGTCGCGAAAATGGTCGTCGAAAGCGTCGAGAAACGGAGTCAAAACACTCGGACAGGGAGTCGGTCGTGGTCGTGAGAGGGACTCTCGTGCCCGTGTTAGGAGAAAAATCAAGTATGAAATATAAATTCCAAATTCGACTCCCTGTTCTCCGCAAATTAATTACAAGACTTCCTCCCGTTGTAGTAGAAGGTAGTCAGGATCGATCCACGAGAAAGCGTGTCAGCGCCCGCCTTTTCAATCCCAGATCTCAACCCGATTTCGACCAGAAGAGCGCTCGATATCAACCACTTACCTCGATATCGACCACTACGGTGACAGAAACTGTAAAACACATAAACAAGCAGAAACAGACAAAAAACTCAAACTGGTCGATATCGACCTACCTACTCGATATCGACCTAAAAGTTCGACCAAACAGTGCTCAATTCGACCTATCACATAATCTAAAAATCGCAACTTTCCACAGAACAGAACTCAAAACTGATGAAATAAAATCAATAAACTGAAGACTTCCAAGATCATGGTTTCAACACCACAACGATAACCATGTAAAATAACACATAAAGGCATAAAAGATCATGCTTTTCATCAAATAACTTTCGTTATTAACAAATAGGAATATAGAGGCTTTCGCATAAACCCTTATTGTTACTAACCCTTTTCACATAATTAATCCAAGTTGCATTAAAATCACTTTTGCTTCAATAACACAAACAAGGATCACCTTCAAATTTTGCAAAAGAATCATGCTAATAGGGATAGAAGGCGAAATTGCATCAAAAGATTGTACCTTTACTGCATCACCTTACATCGCTACCGTCGGGCTCACCCCGACCCTAGAAGTTGGGTGACTACTCGCTCTTCATCATCAAGAAAGACATTAATAATAAAAGGGAACTAAATTGCATTAAATAAACTAAAAGAAAGTGAAATCCCGCTCAACTCTCCATCTTCTTTCGCCACAGGCTCTCTCTCTCTCTCTCTCTCTCTCTCTCTCTCTCTCTCTCTCTCTCTCTCTATGTAACTAAAATTGAATTAATAAAACTCAGCCCCTAGGGCTTTATTTATAGGCTTCATTCCATAGCTAATCTAGGAAAGAAACATCTATCTATATCTAAATTTATCTTTCTAATAACATTAAGATTAAATTTGGAAATAAAATAATTATATCTAAAAGGAAACTAGGACTAGTGTGGATAGATCCTTCTTCTCTTGATAGAACTTGACATGACTTGATAAAATATCTCTTGCTTCATGTGGACTCGCAATACTCGAAATCGCCTTCTAGGGATTGGTCGATATCAACCAAGTTTGGTCGATATCGAGCTATCTTCTCGAATTCTTCTTCTGTCACTCAATATTGGCTCCCAAGAAGAATTTTGACCAAAATCAGGTTGATATCGACCAAGTCTGGTCGATATCGACCACTTCTTCAGCTCTCGGCATTCTGCTCCGTCTTGAAACGCACTTTCCTGAGTCCTAGTTTGTCCGATTGACGCATATGAATATGCGTTGGAAAGCTCTCTTCGAGGGCTACAACTCTCATGAAGACATCAAAGCTTGATTCGGAATGATGAATGGAGAAAAACGGCGTTTTCTCCAGCTGCACCATCCTTAGCTTCTTCATGAGTTTCCTTTAAACTCCAAAGTGCGTCCAATTTATGCGAAATTAAACAGAAACTAGTGTAGACTCCATAATTTGGCAATTAAGTTTAAACTACATAGAATTTGTACTTTTCTAACCCAAAATGCATGAAATGTTTACAGAAATCGATATAAAAGTAAGTGTAAAACATGGCAAATTAGGCGCACAACAGCCCGCGAGAGTCGGCGCCTCAGATGCCTTTCACGGTCGTGAGCCTTTCGCCGTGGCGAGACTCAGCCGTGGTCGCGAGTCCTGGGGTCCCCTCCTAGGGCATCCTAGAACCTCACTTCACCGCCGCGAGTCCCTCTAGTCACGAGCGTGAGCAAGAACCCTAGACAGGGTGTTCTTCCTCGCGGTCGCGAGTTCCCTTTCACGGCGGCGACCACGGTCCTGAATTGTTCATTCAAGGATCGTTTTTGTCCTCTCTTGGTGTTGTTAACCCTTCCCCTTTTCCACAATTTTTCCCATGACACCCAGACACATGTTAGTACAATGATAGCTCGAAAAATATGAGGATTTGACGAGATTTCTCACCCAACACTTCCTTGCTTCTCTTCTTCTTCTCCTGGGTGGCTTTTGAGGCGATTTGACGCCGAATCTCTTAGATCCGCTTGTTGGGTGAGTGAGGGGAGTTAGTTTAAGACTAAAAGAGAGAACTTGAAGAGTTTGTAAGTGAAAGGAAGAGAAAAGGTGCCAACTTACCCTTCCTAGACCCAAAACCGAACAAATGAACTTCGGGGCTTCGATTCATGACTTCCGAGTTGTTGGGGCTTCTTCTTGCACTTGGAGGATGCCATTGGGTTGCTTGGGGGGCTGCTACTGCTGATTCTTGAAGGAAGAAAGAGGAAAGGAGGAAGCTTGGCCTTCCTTGGACACACACATGGAGGAAGTGAGCTAGGGAGCTCGACTTTGGGGCTTCAATGGTGAAAGATGGTGAAGTGGGGAGGGATCTGGTGCTATAGCTGAGTAAAGATGATACTTTGATGGAGGAGAGTACGAGCCTTGGACCTCCTAAAGCTCACGGCTAGACATGGAAGAGATGAGGGTTTATGGGAGCCTTTTTGGATAAGATTTTGGAGAGAGGTTCTAGGGTTTGTGTTTGCAAATGTGAGTTGAGGCAAAGGATCCACAAATTTAATTGTGAGAGATCCAAAGAGGGCTTGGGATTGGGCATCACATGATGGGTTAAGAAAGGGAAGCATGAGACTCTTTTCTCTTAGGCATTTCTAGTATAATCAAAGAGGGGGAATGAAAAAGCAAGATGTGGGTGTTTCACCAAATGGGGAAAGCATTTTGACCAAGTTTGAACTGCCTCCTTTGGTTCCAAATTTTGGCTCTACATGGGTAGGGTTTGGGGTAAGAATTTTCAGCTAGCCCAAGGAGAGGTGAGGACGAGATCCTTGTTCCGAAGTTGCGAGCTCGAATCCCGAGAGGGGTCCCAAAAGTTAGTTTTCCGAATCCCTCCCCCCCTCTCTCTCTCGTGAAATTAGAATTTGAAATCCGAGAATCAAGGTTGCCATGTTAGTTATTAAAACGTTTGATTAGGTCGGAATCCGCTTTATGAGTTCAAAATTCTTGTTAGAGGATTCTCAATTTAATTCCGCTTATAAATTCATTTTGATTTTTCCTTTTTGCAAGAAATTAGGATCTAAAAATCCGAGCATTTACAACCATAACATCCCTCGAAGCTTTTATGAGACTAAAAGGTTGCTTCGAGATTTGGGATTGCCAGAGAAAAGGATACACCTTTGTCCTAACGAGTGTATGCTATTCTGGATTCTGGAAAGATGACTTCGATGCCGTGGAGTGTAAATTTGATGTCGGTGATGAGGAAGATGACTTTTCATCACATATGGACACATAGAGGGTGAAGATGATATATAAGTAGAAGATAACAATGAAGACGAAGATGACGATGAAGACAACAACGAAGACAAAGACGAAGATGAGACTTACTATATCCATGTAAACAAGTAAGGGTAATTCCGCCTGGACAATAAAATATGTTGACATGAGGAGGAACATATTTACTAGTTATAACATCTTAAATCGCCTGAATCTCAAGACGTTCTATGAGTGTATATGTGTATAAGGTACATAGCCCTATTATATTATAATTAGGTTAGTTCATGAAGGGCATTTTGGTTCTTTCATGTCACCAGTTGAGCTGGCAACGAGCTCTGTATAAAGATCTGTGTGGAGAGCGGGAAAATCAGTTGTAACAAACCAAGAACAATCACTCTCGTTTGCTTTGGCCTTCAATGGCGATTTTGGTTTCCTCCTTTGCTTGATTTCTTATTTCATTGCTTTAATTCAAAGCTGCGTTTGTCCAAATGTTCTTCGAATCAATCATAGATTTTATTGAGATAGGTAAACCGGGGTATCCCCCTCTTATGAAGAGAAAGATAACGATATCTGAAAGTTACGTATATTACAAATTTATAAAGTCATATAAATTTAGAAAATGCTAATTTTATACTATATTTTTCTTCACTTTGGTTAGATTTTTTTTAACTTGGAATGCATTTCCCGGGTCCTTGAATGTTCTTAATGAAAGCAGCGGGGTCCTTACCAAAAAAAAACATGAAAGTAGCGGGATGTAGCAGTTTCAATTGAGCGGGATGGGCTCTAAAATTTCACATAAAGCGGGCTCTGCAAAATTTCACCTATTCTCTTTCATTAGGAACCGCCTAATTTGTAAAAAAAAAAACCCAAACTCTCTTTCTTGCTTCTCATCTCAGCGCCTCCAATGGCAAACACTCAGCCTGCTCCTGTCCTCCCGCTCCTTCCCTACGCACCTCTCTCCCTCTTCTTCAATGTCGAAACACTCGGCCTGCTCATGTCCTCCGTCCAATGCCTCTGTTGAGTTGTTGTTTACAGTCTGCTTTAAGCCGATCTAGCTCTCCGACCTCCTCATATCATCCATCTCCTCTGTTGTTTAAAGTCTGCGTGAATCAGATTCTATTTTCTGGGTTTCTCCTGTCCTCTCTCGCCTCTTCTACATATCTCTTTCCTTCTCTTCTTGAAGTTGATTCTGCTGAGCCTACTCTTGTCTCTCAAGTAAGCGAACCCCTATCTTCTTTTGTTGGTTTCTTGCTCTCTTTACCTTACATGTCAAATTACTTGTAGAAGCTTGAATGATAAGGTCATGCATATTGGTAGATAAGCTGGATTTTTGGATTTGTTGCGTGTTCTCTCTCTTGTCTAACATTTGGAAAGGTTTAATCATAGATTCTGAGAAACGTAGTTAATTATATGCCTTCCTTGTAGGTCTAGCATATCTCTATAACAAAGACTTCAAATTAGGTACCTGTTAATCTTATTTAAAACAAATTTGGGAGAGGAGTATCAATCTAAAACCAATTTGGGATTAGTTTGGTATTTGATAAGAGGTGACAAGCTTAAAATTAAGTCAACTTAACGTAGGAGGCTTTCATGTTTTTGGTGAGTTTATACTTTATATAGTTGTAGTGTTTCATGTCGACAAGGTTCATTCATTCTATGGTTTTGATACCTTGGTAATCTTATTTAAATTGATAAAAAAAAAAAACCAACTCAGAACAGAATTTTGTCGGCAAGATAAATCATACGCAGCTTCACACGTTTGGAAATGTTGACTTTGTTGTGTGATGTTTTGTGAATATAGTTCAACTTGCAAACTCAAACATTCAACTAGGCACTTTGTTTTATAATATAGTTAAACTTGCAAACTCAAACATTCAACTAGCTATTTGTAGTTTAAATTGTATATATTTGATGGAATTTAGCCCGTCTTGCAGTTTTATGGTTGTTTATTTTATTCTTTTTGCTTAAGAGACTTTTTTTTTCTATCATTCTCCTCGGAGGAATCAACTTAGGTGGAAAGTCTAGATTAGAAGCTTGCTCTATGAGCTAAGTATTTTTTTTTTAATGATTTGTATATGTTGTTCAACTTCAAAGCTGAAACATTCAGCTTGCTATTTGTAGTTTAAACTCTACATTTGATGGAATTTAGCTTGCAAGCCAAACAATTGTGATTCGGCTTGATGTTTGTGATTTAAATTATGCTGTCCAAATATTGCAATTTTATGCTTCCAATGGACCTAACCATAGGAGGATTTATAGGTTAGGAGAAGAAGGTGCAACCCTTATTTACAATGGAATGGTGAATACTCGTCTCTCTAACATGAAGACCTCAAATGCCTCAAAAATCATTTGAAGAAGCTCAATTCCAACCACTTAAGGATGAGATAAAAGAGATGCAATCAGCTTTGCAAGACTTCATGCAACAACAATAAAATCAATAAAGAGAGTTCATGCAAAAATTTCTTCAAGGAGGTAACAAGATGTTTACTTCAAATGGTTCAAACTCCAACCCAACTCCTTAATGCTACTGTTTTATGTCTTTTAGCTACTGTTGGGCTACTGAAAGGGATTTTTTTTTTGCAACATTCGAAGAGGGGATTCACACCTTTCAACCTCCCGAAAGCGAGTATTTTCGCTACTAATCGTAACATATTGGTTTCAACTACTGAAGCACATGGGAAGGAGGAGGAAAGGATGTGGCAGAGAGGGCGAACAAGTCTAAGGACAAGGTGGTGGTCCAATGATGTGGTTTGTCGACCTCCGAAGAGGGGATTTGCATCCTCCCAGAAGGGAGTTTTAGATGAGTTTACGCATCTTACAAAAGAGCATTCTCTTTCAATTATCAATAATAGATATTACTATTATTATAATTCCTAATATTTGAGAATTAATAATTCTCCAACAATCTCCCACTTGAAGAGTGATTTCAATCCTACACCTTGTCTTGTCACTCTTGCATGCCAATTGAAGTTGAACACAACTTCAATTTATCAAGTGTCACTAGCTTTGTTAACATGTCTGCTGAATTCTTGCTGCCTTGGATCTTCTCCAGGTTCTATACATCATCTTCCAACAACGATCTGCTGAAATGGTATTGAAGTCCATTGTGCTTGGTTCTAGAATGAAATGTCGAATTCTTTGCCAAATGTATTGCACTCTGACTATAACTATATGACACGTCATTCCCTTGTACAAATCCCAGCTTAGTTAACAAATCTTGAAGCCTTATCATCTCCTTGCTATCTTTAGTCAATGCTACATATTCAACCTTGTAGTTGATAGAGCAACAATTTTTCTGCAACTTTGACATCCAACTAACAACTGTATTTTCGATAGTGAATACATAACCTGTTGTGCTTTTTCGGTTATCAACTTCACCTCTAAAGTCTACATCTACATAGCCTCATACTTTTAATTCACCCTTACTAAAGTACAAACATTTTTCTGTCATTCCTTGTAGATACCTTAGAATCCACTTTCACCGCTTCCCGGTGAACTTTCCCCAAATTTGACATAAATCTATCGACGACTCCCACTACTTGTCCAATATTTGGTCTTGTGCAAACCTTTGCATACATCAAACTCCAAATGGCCGACGCATAAGGAACCTTAGCCATGAGAGCTTTTTCTTCCTCTGTTTTAGGGGATTGATGCTTGGATAAGTGAAAATGGTTAGCCAAATGTGTACCAACTGGTTTGGCATTACCCATGTTGAACCTATGCAAAACACGTTTGATGTGTATTCTAATTGAGATAGCTGCAATGTCCTCAAATTCCTTCTTTTTTAGACCCCAGCCCTTCATGTCAATCTCTTTTGATAACTGGTTCTTCAATCTTCTAATATCATTCATATCAGAACCCGCTACCAACATATGATCAACGTATAAGAGTAAAATGATATAACAGGACTAATATCTTTTGAAGTAGCTACAGTGGTTGGCGTTACACTTCTGGAAACCTTCCTTGTACATGAATCCATCAAACTTTTTGTACCACTGTCTCAGAGCTTGTTTTAGGCCATACAAACTCTTCTTAATTTTGCACACCATATTCACTTTTCCATCTTCAGAGAAACCTTTTGGTTGATGCATATATATCTCCTCATCCAAGTCTCCATAAAGAAATGTAGTCTTCACATCTAACTGTTCAAGATGGAGATCTTCAGCGACAACAATACTCAACACTGATCTAATAGTAGTGTGCTTCACAACGGGGGCAAAAATCCCTAGGTAGTCAACACCTTCTTTTTGCTGAAATCCTTTGACAACTAGTCAAGCTTTATAACTTTTAGAGCCATCAAGCTCATCTTTCACCCGGTAAAACCATCTTTTGTAAAGTGCCTTCTTCCATATGGGCAACTCAGCAAGTTCCCACGTTTGGCTAGAAACCAAAGACCGATGTCCATGTTTTATGCTATGTTTTTATGCTTATTTCAGCTCCTTATTTTATCGTCATATGTATTATGGATTGAGAATATAGAGAATTTGTTTAGTTTATGATTATTTGCAAGAAATAGAGGTCTACATAAGTTTATGTTCATTATTGCAGAATTTGGAGCCATTCCGGGATGAAACCAAATGGAGAGAACGAAAGCTGGATTCTACTCGATTTCGACCAACCTTAGTCGACGTCGACTACTGATATTCGATCGAGCAAGATCGTTTTCGTTTCTGTCTCTGCATGTACTCGACATCGACAAGATTTACTCGACTTCGACAACTTTCCTCGACGTCGAGTAGGTTCCTCGACATCGACTACTCTCAGTGACGCCTTCTGCTCGGATTCTACTGTTCTTGGCCCCTGTCGACTACCCTTTAGTCGAGGTCGAGTAGTTTGGAGTCGACTTCTATCCGTGAGATTCATCCGTTACCTGAGATCCGCTGACCAGCTTCCTCGAGGATCAATCTTGACTTCCTTTTGCTACATCAGGAGGAAGTCTTGTAATTATTTGCGTGGGCAGAGTCTGGATTGATTTATATTCTTATATTGAACTCGATTTCCTATTACAACAAATTGGCGACGTTGCCGGGGAAGCAATCATTCGCGCCTTAGGTAGTTAGATCTCACGTTTTCCTTGAGTTTTCTTTTGCATGTGTATGCGCCGTTCTGGTCAACCACCTGAGTTTGACGCCTTAGATGACCTGGAACGTCTTCTACACATACACTCTAGATTGAAAAGGATCATGGCGGAGACAGAAACACAAGCCTAGCTGATCGAGAGCCTTCAAAGGGAACTAGCAGCCAACAATGCTTCTCTGGCCGCTGAGAGAGCACGCGCTAAGCGGGAAGCTGAACAAAGAAGGCAGACGGAGGCTGAGCTTGCCCTATATCCAACCACCGCTAAGGACTACATGCACCCGACTCTTGTCCTGCATGAATCGGCTATTCTAGCCCCTCATAATGATTTTGAAATTCGCACTGCCTTCCTTACTGAAATTAAAATAATGCTTTTGAAGGGAGATTTAATGAGTGCCCTTTAGCTCATATTACTACTTTTGCTGATATGTGCCAAACTATTGCTGAAGGCGCTACTCTTGAATATGTGAGAATGAAAGCTTTTCGTTGGTCTCTTGCAGGTCCAGCATTAAAGAGGTTGGAAGGACTACCAGCGCGATCCCTCACAACATGGGCAGAGGTTAGGAATGCGTTCCTCAACAAATTCTTTCCTCCAGCCAAGACAACGCTCCTCAGACAAAAGATTACAACTTTCAAACAAAAGCCTGGGGAACCGCTAGCACGGGCATGGGATCGATAAAAGGATCTGTTGCGATCTTGCCCTACTCATAGACAGCCACCCTATGTCATTCATGAGATCTTCTACAATTCTCATGATCTGGCCTCCAAGGAAAGGATCAATCGGTTAACGCAATACGAGTACCTCACGCAGACACCTATGCAAGGCCAGCCCCATCCATGCCCCTGCGAATTACGATAAAAATGGATATGCAAGGCCAGCCCCATTCATACCCCCGTATGAGCCTTCTATGGAGATTGATCTTGATGTCAAGGAGCAGAATCGCAAGCTCCTCAAGCAAGTCAAATTTCTATCTGTCAACCAGCCATGCATTGAATGCGGGTCACATCGACACACCACACTAGAGTGCCCACATACAGAGCAAGTCAGGTTGACAGAAAATCATGAGGAGGTAGCTTACGCAGGGGGTCTCAATCGCCATATGGGGGACCAGAGGTTCTGTCAACCACAGTGGAACCAAGATGCCCCTAGAAACCCCCCACCATACAAAGCTCCAAGACATCCAGAAAGGGACCAGCGGAAAGATGATCTGGTCCTCGACGAGATGAGAAGGAACCAGGCACAACAGCAGCAATCCAAAAGCGCCAACCAGACTCAACTCCACGGCCTCAATAAACGATCACTAGTACAGAAAGCCGGTTTTACCTCGGTTCCGTTTGCAAGCTTTACCACGGTTCTGAACCGAGGTAAAAGTGGCTATGGTAAATTTGTTTACCACGTGAACAGAACCGTGGTAAATTTGTTCACCCGTGGTAAATCTGTCCGTAGTTTTAGGTCTTGTGAATCGTGGTAAATGTGTCAACCGTGGTAAATAGGTCATGTGGTAATTTTGTTTGAACCGTGGTAAATGTGTCAACCGTGGTAAATAGGTCATGTGGTATTTGTTTTTTGAACCGTGGTAAATTGTTGAACCGAAGTAAATATGTATTGTGGTAATTGTTGCCTGATAATTATTATATATAGTAGCCTATGCGGGATTTGAACCCACATCTTTGTGTATAAACACATCGCTCTACCATTTGAGCTAATAGGCTTATATAAAATAATATTATAATTTTAAAAATAGGTTTTAAGAAAAATTTACCTGAACACATACCTTATAAGGGTCATAAATTCTTTGAAACCTAATATAATGAGAGCAGGAATTTCTCATTGAGGCGGCATCCAGTTTTTGTTGCGCTTGCTTGCTTCCTGAGAAATGGGGGAAAATGGATTAGCGAATTTTAAGCTTCAAATGAAGCAACCAAGGAACAGAATCATCTACACATCTACATAAATTACTAAGCCAGCTTTCTTTTTAATACACCAATAGCTTTACAAGGATGCAGAAAACAAAAGCTCCTAAGTTGGGGACTTGGGGGCAAACTATATATGTCAACTTTTGTTCTCTTCTAAAACCTCGTGCAAGGAAAAACTAACTACATCTACATGGTCATATTGAACAGTCTAAAATGAGCAAAAGAATTACACTAACTATTAATGGAGACATAATGGCAAGGGTTTCAAACAAAAAGAGAAAAAAGATATAAATAAGAGAAGGAAAATCATATCTTGACATTTGAAGAAAATCACATACATGGGCAGAAATGGCCTGGCTGACAGTATATTCGGTCTATGATTTGAATTGTCTCCATAGTGATTTGCATTGAAAAGGGTTGAGTAATTTCTTTGAAGATGGAACCTGTAAAGAAAATACAAGTATGAGGATGTATCACTTTCAGATACTAAACACTTGCCATGTTAAAAAGCATATCAGAAGGCAAAGAGATGAGAGAGCATCACCTTCTCCCAGGTGCTTGATGCAAGTGGATCTGCTACTGTGATACTCCTATCTTTACTTGGAGTAGAAGTATCAATCAATGCAACTTTACCACTACTCTCAATATGACCATGATCCTCATCTAACTGTATTACAACCATGACAGAAAGCAGTTTCAAGGACTGAAACATCATCAAGCAGTATTAAGAACCTTCACAGTGAAACTAAATTACTAATAGCAGATTTTAATCTATACCGCAGAACGAGCAACTTATGTAATTGCTTTGATGTCCTCCTTTCAGTCCAAGGCGGCATTGAGTCGGAATCATGGCTAAACAACGTTGAAAATCTGCAAAAAAAAAAAGTTATACTTCGGACTCGGTATGAATAAGATAAATATTCACACGGTGCAATAAAAAAAAGACGGCTTAAGTTTCCACCTATATATCTTTCATACGGATCAAGACTCGGGCTGCTTCTTCCTTCGCCTTATTTTCAACCACATTTTTCGCGAAATGCTCAAGCTTTTCAAGCATCTTCTCCTTCTCTTGTTCATCCATATCGAACTAGATAGATCACTAGAAAGCCCAGAAACAGCCGACTTAGTCTCACGCTGAAGAAGCTTTCTCATGGATGGCCAGGTATCATTACTAGCACTATCCAACAATGCCTCCACAGATGCTGCTAGAGCCTTGGTTAGTTTACCCTGTTAATAAATGAAATATCAGACAACAAAGCCAATAGGTATAGGTACTTGGAATGTACCTCCATATTCTGTTCCAGTTCCAATTATCTTCCATGCACATTTTCATTTGCATCTATAGATCCAAAAACCATCCTACAAAGGTATCCCGTTTTTTTAATTTATAGAACTTGTAATGCCAAAGGGTTAGCCTGCTATAAGACCTATCCTTGAATTTCCTAAATGTACCAGAAACATAATGCATAAACGTAAACATCATTAACAAGTGCATGACTACCTAGTTGCATAATCAACCATCCTACAGTCAACAAAAACTCACAATCTTGCTTTTCATAGGCTTCATCAGAGATTTTATACTTTTCCATGAGAGAAGTGTCTTCCAGCCACCACCCTCCAGAAGTGACCGATGATGGATCAAGATCTATAATGTGCAGCCGATACCTTTGGCAAACAAAAAAGAAGCAACCAAGTATATTATTCAACTAGTGGAAAATTCTCAAAGTTAAACCTATTCGTTCAAAACTGTCAATCACTTGAAAGTACTTCAAAACACATGAGAAAATGAGAAGAGGAGATTCACAGTGTAGACTGGCCATTATCAAGAGATAATATAGTAAGAGGAGTTCAAAAGCTCACGCTAATGATTTTCAAATGGCCTAGAATCCCTTGATTAAAAGATCTTAGGACAAATAAACCAACAAAGAACTCCAATCTTCTGTTGAATAGGTTTAAGGCTTAGAGGTGATAAGAAACAATAAAAAACAAGATCAAACTCACCCATCATATGGTGAATAAAAGCCGAGGGGCTTTGTATCATCACTTAGCCGTTAGCACTGAAATCTTAGAACTGCTTTCATCGTAAAGCTCCAGGGACATTGAATCTAATGAAGTACCACTCTTTTTCCAGACCTTTTCTTTCACCAATTCCACGGTTGTCTGAGAGCAGATCTCAAGCACACACTATTAGCATAGATTTTACAAGTCACCCACTTCAACATAATACAGGATGATCCATTGTTCCCATTATTATCATCCATGACATTAAAAAAATTTTGACAAGTCAAATGGGGCAGCACTGGAAGTGATCTATATTTACATGAACTAGACTCACCCACCAATAAATTGAAAAATAAACAACAAATTCTGCTGTCAAAAATCAAAATACTCATAATGATTCAACATGATGAATAGTTTTGTGGGTACCTCAAGTGAAACGCGGACTTCCGTATTGAAGCTCTTAATATTAGTGTGTGTGACTTGGAGCAGGACCGACTCGTCCCCTTGCAAATGCAATTTAGAGCCCATCTTTGTTGATTGGATTCAACTCTTGATTAGTTATCACCCCTTGGAAATACAAGGCTGCTGAAGAAGAGAAGCAAATCAACATCAAGGGTGAAACAGACAAAAAGAAGAGACAATATTTCTGAAACCTAATACATTGCAGCGATCTCTTTAAGACTATAACACATGAATACTGTGAAGTCCTGAACTCATGATATGAGACGTCAGAGGCAAGAAGCATTAAAGTAATACTAGGCAATGTTGAGCAAATCCTTGAATTGAGCAGCCAAGTTGAGCAAAGAGAAGTCTTGGAAAGCAAATCTCCCTTGATAGGCAATGTTGTGAATGCAGAAAGCAACCTGCAGTAGAATCAGTAGGAAGATCAAATCAAACACCTTGTTTCTTTCAATGATCAAGTCTGACCTAAGTTGAAGGAAAACAGTAGCCAGGCTAAGTAGCTTAGATGACCTATTCAACAAATTCGACCAAAAAAAAATAGACTATCCCATTTTCGCAAAATCAAACCCTAATCCTGTTCTCGCTCTTACCAATTCCATCTTTCCCCAAATCAAACCCTAACAAAATACTATCAAGCTCCTAAATTGAAGAGAAAGAGGTTTAACGAGGTTACCTCAAAACAAAGTTGGAGAGAACACCGGAGATCTGAGGAAGAGAGAAAGAATGGTCCCTATTATCGAGCGCAAACCAGCAGCACACAGAGGCAGCCACATCGAGTCGAGACGCACTCAGGCAGAATCAAGGCGGGCTCTTCACAACGAGCTCCGACAAAGGCGGAATCGAAGGTCGATGGCGATGGCGAGAGGTTGATGGCGATGGAGCGAAGTCGGGGGATATTATCAAGAACAAGGGTGACTTCGATGGCGAAGGACCTCACCAACCACAACCGGCGACGGCGAAAGAGGAGAGGAGGAGGAACTGCCGGATGGAGGGATGAGGAGGAGCCATGGAGAGAGCTCGGGGGAGATTTGGGAGACGAGCGATGGAGAAGTTCTGGTAATGGGAGAAGGGTGAGGGTTTTACTAATCTTCAAATTTTACCATGAAATAAAAGAACCGTGGTAAGTATGCGCTAATTTACTTCGGTTCTCTAAGAAATCGTGGTAAACTTGTCGACTTTGAAAATTTACCACAAAATTACACGGAACTGTGGTAAATTTGACGCTAATTTACTTCGGTTCTCCTAGGAACCGTGGTAAACTTGAAAACATTGAAAATTTACCACACGAATACACGGAACCGTGGTAAATTAACTGTAGCCAAAGACCATTTTTCTACTAGTGGATTCGGGGAGATGGACATCTGGAAGAAGAACATGGAGACCTAAATGGGTCAACTCGCGGAACAAATCTCAAGATCAGCCGGAAAGCTTCCTGGGCATACAGATCCAAATCCTAAGGGGCAATCCAGATAAGTCGATGTTGTAAAGTTGAGGAGCGGGCACTGATAGAATCTATTTTAGACATACATTAGCATATTAGTTTAGGTCATTTTCATGCATATTTATCATAATTTATACTTTATTTATTTTATTTTGCATTTTCGGAGTCTACACCGAGTGGTTATTTATTTCAGGCATTTTGAGGCTATTATTCTGGAAATTCAAGAGTTGATAGGAAGGAGCGGACATGACTGGATTGGACCTTGGAAGCTAAAGCACAAAAACTGTCAATGTTGAATCTTATGGGCTGAATTTTGTAATTAAGTATTGGGCTAAATTCTAATTCTTAAGTTATGAGAGCTAAAGTGTAATTTATCAAACTTCTTTATATATACTCCTATGTGAGAACGAAAGGGGGTTCAGACTTGTACGTTTTGCCGCACAACACAGGCTTCGGCCGATCACTTTTTAGGTTTAGTTTCGTTCTTTGTTTTTGACGGTATAAGCTTTGGATCGAGGATGGAAATTTCGGTTTGCATTCTATTTTATTTCAGCGATTTATTTTTGTCTATGATTTATTTCGTTGATTATCATATTATGCTTGCTTGAATCTTCGATCTAGGGTTTTAGTGATCCCGATGATGATTTGGTAGCGTTAAGATTGATATTCGTTTGTCTGTTGATTTGTGATTTAATCCTATTGCGCCAGCTCTAATTGATGAAAATTGGTTAGAACTGATTTAGGGTTTGAAATCGAAAGACTAAAACCCTAAGTTAGAATTTAGATGGCGAATTTAAGCTAAAAAGCTATTTGATCCATCAGAACCATAGGATTAAACTTGAAGTTTGATTTATCGAAAGATAATCGAATTTCTTGAGGATTTGTAGATTGTCATAGATTTTTTACATGATTTTGATATCGATCGAGACCGAAAGGCGACATTGATGTAATTTTCATCTAATATTCTAAGAGCTTAAAGGGTCGAAATTGGTTGCTTGATACCGAAAGGAGATTCTTAACCAATTTAGACAATCTACCTTCAACAAATTCAGACATGGTGAAACGAATATCAATATTAATCTACTAAAGCGTCGGTGTGGTGATCCTTACCCTAGATTTTCCTCGTATCCATTGTTTAATACCTATTAAATTTTTCTGAATTAGCCATCGATACCACATAGTCCCTGTGGATACGACACTCGATATACTACAACTGAACCCGTACACTTGCGGTGTAGGTTTTAGCCTATCATGATTTTGGCGCCGTTGCCGGGGACTATTGTTTGTATTGGTTGTTTATTTAGACTGATTTTTCTAAGTCATTCTTTTGCTTTTGATTTTTTTCCTTTTGTTTTTTATTTCAGGTTGTGCTCAAATGGATGGCATAAGCTATTGTGAGTTTTGTGGAGCTTTTGATCATTTAGCTAGTGATTGCCCGGTGTTGTTTGAGAATGAACAAGAGGTGTACTACTCTTTGCATCCTCACCTTTCTTACGAGAGGGATACGCACCGCCTGGGTGTCGAGATCAAGCTTCAGAAAATTCACAAAAATCGTCCAAGTTGATTTATATGGAAGAGTACTTCACTTTCTTGGAAACCCACCTCTCAAAGATCCAAGTTGTTTTTGAGGATGAGATGTTGCGGATCCAAGAGGCTCAACAAATGAGGTGAGGTTAGTGACAATGACGATTGCACTATCGTCTTTCTTGGCATGGAGGATTCCGAAGATGAGCTTGAGGAGAAAATTTTCATGGAGAGGTTTCCATTTGGATTTGGTGAAGATACGAAATGACAAAAGAGGAGCACAATCCTTGGGAGTTTGAACTTCAACGGATCTCTACTAATATGCTTCAACAAGACTCTGCTTGATGGATGGATGGATTGAGCCATGGACCGTCCATTCAGGAAGGTTCAAGCGCTTTCGAAAATCCGTCAGAGGTAATTTTTTTTTATTTTATTTCTTTCATTCTAAATAATACATTCAAGGGTTTATTCAGACTTCCACGAGTCGTAGTGAGTCTCCACGAGTCGTGGAGGCCACTCCAAAGCTTGGTGGACTTCTCTGTAAAGCACCACGACCCGCGGGAGGTTTCCCACGACTCGTGACACCCTTAACTAAAAAACAAAAAACAAAAAAAGATCAGGCCCTTTCTCTCTCCCCCAAACCCATCTCTCTGCCGCCTAGCTCTCTACCCGGAGGAAGCACAGAGCCACTGACCATTGCCGTCCTTCCCTCTCCTCTCTCGCTCAGTGCCGCCGGACCACCAGCCTTCTGCCTGGCTCCCATCCTCGCCGTCTCTCCCTCTCTTTCCCTTGTCTCTCTGAACGCCATCAGCCCGCTGCTCACCAACCATCACCACAATCTCTCCCTATCGCTCAGGCCGTCTGCATCTCTCTCACTTCCTCACCGGAACCCTACCCTGGCGCCGCACCAGCAGCCCCTCTCTCTATGAACCGCCCCCAGCCCACTCCTCGCCTCTTGCCGGCGACCGCACCTGTGCCACTGTCCCACACTCCGCCGGACCACCAGAAGTCGGCCCCACAGTAGCAGCCTTCCATCGCTGCCTCTTCTTCCCGAGTTCCCGCTGCTGCTCGTTCATGTGCACCACCCGATTTAGCCCCGATTGCGACGCCCATAAAAAATTCAGTCTTCAATTCCATCAGGGAAGTCACTCAATTTTACATATGTTATTGATGCATTTTGATTTTGGGAAATGTCTGATTTTGTGCTTAATTGAGCTTCTGAGCCTAGGACTGACATTCATGAGTCATCTTTCCTTTCTGTGTGAATTGCTCATCTTGATTGCTCTATCTTGATAACTTGCGTTACAACCTCTCAAGGTCACATATATGACTTGTGTGCATTACATAAACATGATTGAAGCAACTTTTGTTAGCCTATTATTCCCTTCCTACCCTATTATGGTATCCTTTGCTTGAAGCCTCTTGAGCCTAATAGCCTATTCATTTGTAGCTCTACAAGATTATCCTTAAGCCTATTTTAGCCTCATTTACCCATTCGGGAAGTAGGATGAAATAGATTTATCTATAGTTTTGTGGACAAGAAGAAATATGTGCTTTTAGTGATTATGTATTGAGTGAGGGGTAGTGAGATTAAGTTGGAAGATCCTTGTGATGAAGAAATCTAAAAAATGAATGAAAAAAGAAGTGAAAAAACAAACAAAAAGAGAATAAATTCCTCTTCATCACTAAAGAATATTTTGTAAAAAGGGAATGGGTTATCAAAAGTTGAGAGTTTTTGAGCTTATTTGATTATGTGATGTGGTTGTGGGAAATTTGGTATGTGTGTTGAAAAAAGATGAATTGTGCTAGAAGTTTAGGAAGTAATTCTATTTCCCGGATTTTAGCACCACATGGCCAAAGAATCCATACCTTTTGTTTCTTACCTTGGCCCCATTACAACCCATGAAAAGACCTCATGATTTATGTTTATGTGCATAGTCCAAGTGGTGGAGAGTTAGGACGCTAATGCAAAGCTATGGTAGATGAGTTTTCAAGATATGAGTTTGAGCGGAATATTTAACCTTAAACACAAGAGGGAGAGCGTTCCACAAAATATGTCTATGTGAGGTCTTGGAATTGATGTTTTGACTTGTCTCTTTCATGATTTGCTTACTCTTGTTTTGAACCCAATGTCTAGATCTAAGTGGGCAAACACATTGCTTGGATAGAAGCCGAAATCTTTCTTGTGAATATTTACACTTGTTCTTGCTTGAGGACAAGCAAGGTTTAAGCATGGGGTGATTTGATAGCATCTATTTTAATCATATTTTAGGCATACATTAGCATATTAGTTTAGGTCATTTTCATGCATATTTATCATATTTTATACTTTATTTATTTTATTTTGCCTTTTCGGAGTCTACACCAAGTGTTTATTTATTTCAGGCATTTTGAGGCTATTATTCTGGAAATTCAAGAGTTGATAGGAAGGAGCGGACATGACTGGATTGGACCTTGGAAGCTAAAGCACAAAAACTGTCAAAGTTGAATCATATGGGCTGAATTTTGTAATTAAGTATTGGGCTAAATTCTAATTCTTAAGTTATGACGGCTAAAGTGTAATTTATCAAACTTCTTTATATATACTCCTATGTGAGAACGAACGGGGGTTCGGACTTGTAGGTTTTGCCGCACAACACAGGCTTCGGCCGATCACTTTTTAGGTTTAGTTTCGTTCTTTGTTTTTGACGGTATAAGCTTTGGATCGAGGACGGAAATTTCGGTTTGCATTCTATTTTATTTCAGCGATTTATTTTTTTCTATGATTTATTTCGTTGATTATCATATTATGCTTGCTTGAATCTTCGATCTAGGGTTTGAGTGATCCGGATGATGATTTAGTAGCGTTAAGATTGATATTCGTTTGTCTGTTTATTTGTGATTTAATCCTATTGCGCCAGCCCTAATTGATGAAAATTGGTTAGAACTGATTTAGGGTTTAAAATCGAAAGACTAAAACCCTAAGTTAGAATTTAGATAGTGAATTTAGGCTGAAAAGCTATTTGATCTATCAGAACCATAGGATTAAACTTGAAGTTTGATTTATCGAAAGATAATCGAATTTCTTGAGGATTTGTAGATTGTCATAGATATTTTAGATGATTTTGATATCGATCGAGACCGAAAGGCGACGTTGATGTAATTTTCATATATTATTCTAAGAGCTTAAAGGGTCTAAATTGGTTGCTTGATATCGAAAGGAGATTGTTAACCAATTTAGACACATTCGCGTTAAAACCGAAAGGAGATTCGCGATTACCTTAGACAATCTACCTTCAACAAATTCAGACAAGGCGAAATGAATATCAATATTAATCTACTAAAGCGTCGGTGTTGTGATCCTTACCCTAGATCTGCCTCTTATCCATTGTTTAATACCTATTTTTGCATAGTTGTTTCTCATTAGTTGGTTACTTTCTCCATCCATATAAACATTTCTTCTCTCGTATTTTCTTGGCTTAGTTAAATTTCTCTGAATTAGCAATCGATACCACATAGTCCCTGTGGATACGACACTCGATATACTACAACTGAACCCGTATACTTGCGGTGTAGGTTTTAGCCTATCAGGCACCAATTACACGAGCCAGAGGTCGAAAAGGAGAAGGACGAAGCAAAAAATCAACTCGACGTCGAGCAGAGCCCACTCGGCGTCGACCAGTCTACTCGACGTCGAGGAGAGTTACTCGACATCAACCAGCCGCACACCATCGATGAAGCTTCTGCACGACATCAACACTCATCGCCGACTAAAGTAGCCGATGTCAAGGACACCCCAGTCGACGTCGAGGACTCTACAACACTTCCGACATCTGTTCTAGCTCTGAAATCTAAAAAGACGCTTTCTTTCCTTTCAAAGGAGCTGAAAGATCCCACTGCACGTAGGTTTAAACGATTTGTTAAGATGCTGATGTCCACTAAAATAGCCATGTTGGAATGCACATTTTAGTTCCATATTCTATACCCTTTCTATATTTCGGGATGGGAGTATGTTGAATTTATGTAGTATGTGCTTATTTGCAAGAAATAGAGATCTACATAAGTTTTGGTTTAATATTACAGAATTTGGAGCCATTTCGGGACAAAACCAAGAAGCAAAGACGGAGGCTGCACTGTACTCGATATCGAGTATTTTTCGTCGATATCGACAAAGGAGTCCGAGAAAGGCTGATCGAGGAAAGCCTGATCGAGAAGCACAGCCAGGGAACAAGCCAACTCGAGTTACAATATCTTACTCGACATCAACATAATTCATCGATATCGACTAAAGAAGTCCGGGAAAGCATGATCGAGGAAGTGAAGACGAAGCAAACCCGACTCCAGAACACTTCCTCGATATCGAGTAAGTTGCTCGATATCGACAAAGATCTGAATCCATACCCGAAGTCTAGGAAGACCACCTGATCGAGAAGTCGAAGACACGGCCACACCGAGCAGCATTTCCTCGATATCGAGTAAGTTACTCGATATCGACAAGACCAGAGAACATGTCCAAGAAGATCGAGGACCAGTTACTCGAGCAAGCCAGTGAAGCCAAGTCGACGACACACATTTCCTCGATATCGAGTAGAAGGATCCTGGGCCGCGTTACACGGTTGGGCTGTTCGATGCGGTTTGGGCTTTCTTGGGAGCGAAGGAGTCTGAGATCTATCAAGTATATCAAGATTCATCCATGGAGAAGAAGATTTATCCACACATGAAGATATTTAGTTTTTTAGATATATTTCCCTTTTAAGATAAATATTGCCTTTATTAAAGTTTTATCTTTAGATATAGATAAAGATTTGTTTCCTTGATTAGCAAGGATTAGAAGCCTATAAATAAGGCCTTAGGGGCTGATTTCTATTCATTCAATTCAAGACACAATTAATTACATAGAGATGGAGAGAGAGAGTGAGTGGCCAAGAGGAGTTTTGTGAAGCGAGAGCGGAATTGGCTTCCTTTGGTTGTAAGCTCTGTTTGGTTTAATGCAAGTTAGTTCTTTTTCATCAACAATGTCTGCGATTGCAATGAAGCACGAGTAGTCCACCTACTTCTAGGGTTGGGGTGAGCCCGACGATAGCCCTGCGTGTTTGAGGTAAAAATCCGACTTTTATCATGTTTTGAGCATCTACTACTTATTATGTGTTTATTGTCCATCTAATGGAGGTCCATGCTAACAACTTGGATTGTAAACATAAAATCGGTAGATATAATTAGGGTTTCTTGAAAGAGTTGTCTAATTGTTGGAAAAGGCGAAAGCTTGGTCCTTCGATGCGATTTACATGATTATCTGTTTTATTCCTGCTTTATGCATGTTTGGTTACTGTTGTCGCGAACCCCGATCTTAGAAGTTCCCTTTCATATAGTTTATTTCGAATCCCACAAGCATTGTTCTTTATTTTGTTTCGGTTACTTTCTATTCTTCATCGATATCGGCTAAATCTGGTCGATATCGAGTACTGATATTCGATCGACGAAGATCGTTGTAGCTTCTCTTGTGCAGGTACCCGAGATCGACAAGAGGCTTCCTCGATATCGAGGATTTTTACTCGATATTGAGTAACCACCGAGAGTTATTGTTGCTTTGTTCGACGTGCATGATCTTCTGTCGACTAACCCTAGTCGAGATCGAGCATCTGTGGTCGACTTCTGTCTGTGAGATTCATCCGCTGCCTAGGATCCGCTGACACGCTTCCTCGTGGATCGATTCTGACTTCCCACTACTGCATCATGAGGAGGTCTTGTAATCATTTGCAAGGGACGGAATCTGGTTTGCTTTGCTTTATTCGTATTTTATTTGCATTCTCGATTTCCTCCTACAACAAATGCTTCAAGAACTAAATGTCTCAATTCCTTTTACAGAAGCTCTTCAGGAGATGCCTGCATTTGTCATGTTCCTCAAGGAGATTCTTAGCAATAGGCGATCAATCACTGAAATCGTCAGTGACTACAAAAGGATGGATTTCCCTAAGAAGAGACCTGACCCTGTGAAGTTCTCTATTAGTATGGGATTTAGACAATATAAATATGAGGCACTGTGTGATTTAAGAACAAGCATGAGCATCATGTCTTTATCAATCTGGTCAAAAGTGAAGATAGGAGCAATTGAGTCTATGGATGCCAAGCTGTACATGGCAAATAGTACGGTAGTCATCCCTACAGGTATGGTTGATAATATCCCTATCCAGGTCGGTAAGTTCTATATTCTTGCTGATTTCCTTGTTATAGACTGTGCGGGGGATCCTATTTTCCCTATTATCCTTGGTAGACCTTTTCTAGCCACCACAGATGCCAAAATCAGCGTCAGAAAATGATTGCTCACCTTCACGATAGGTGATGAGGTCCTAGATTTTTCTTTTGGCCCTACAAAGGAGAAAATTCCATGGCTGGAGGTGAAAAGCATAGGCAACCACGGGGATGAGCAAACAACAATGGAGGAAAGCGCCAAAAAGCTGCTCGACGTCGACCACCCTATTCGACTTCGACCACGCCCACTCGATGTCGACTTCTCTTGTTGAGCACCAGACTTGCCAAAAGCCTAAGTATGGGGTCCATGTACTCGACGTTGACCACCTCTACTCGACGTCGACCAACCCTTAGCCTAAAGATTTCTGTTTTGGGAACAAAAAGGAAAGTTCAGGTATGATTTCAAACTCTCCTCCGTCCATTAATAAATTTAATAAGACTTTTAGAGGATATAAGGCCCCGTGACGAGCTAATCTGCGCAGGATTAGGACTGGAAAAAGGAAGAATGAAGGCAAATGACTCTATGGGAATAACCACCTATCAGCAGAGCTTGCATACTACAATCAGGACCTAGATGATCTAGGCGAAAGGCCAAGCACAAGAGGACCCCACATTGAGGGTTCCTGAGCATAAACGGAGAAGTCGGCCTACCGACTCTAAAATCTAGAGCATGTACATAAAACTTTTAAACTTTTTTTTTGGACTTTGAAACTTTAGGTTGTAGTTATGATTTTTGTTTTGAATGCTTCATGTGGAAAGTCTTGTCTTTGTGCAACAACTAACAATTTTCAAGTCAAAAAGCATAAAGGATCGCGAAGAGGGGAAGGTGAAGTCCCTGACAGAACAATCGAAATCAACGAAAGCCAAGTCGAGATCGACTACGTGGAGGATCGAGCATAACAGATCTACTCGACGTCGACCATTGATGAACGGTTTTTAGTCGCATAAACCGTATCAAAATAAAACTCAAACCTACAAACTATTATAGCAAGTAAGTAAGAGGTCGATCCCACAGAGAATCAAGTATTTCTAAGCAATGTGTATTTACCAATTAGTAGAAAGGGGGGGGGGGGGGTTGGTGATTGAAACAAGAAAGAAAGCAAAATAAACTATAAACAAAATTGACGCAAAACAATTTAGAGAAGATCAATATACCTACAACTATCCACTTTATTTGGTTGAATTGATATTGTAACTTCCTCTTGTCCTTTTTGTCTTCCTACAAAACTCTAGCAATTGAATTGATCTAACTAGTTGGCCAGACAAGATAGAACAAAACAATTAATCAATAAGCGCAAAGAAGTCAAAACATTCAATATAGGAAATAAGGAACAAGATTCAGAAACTTACAATCAATCCAAATAAAGCTTCAAATTGCAAGTAGAACGATGAGAGTGTAGCCGCCCATGACGAACATCGCTCTCAATCTCCAACTAAAATCGTCTTGAATCCTAATCTAATGAATGAATGAAAACCTAGGGCTAAGCCCCTCTCCAATTTCGTCTTCTTCGTGTCCAAGGTCGACCACAAGACAATTAGATAGATAAACAGGGTATAGAATAGAAAACTGTCGCTAACCTCCGAAACGCGTCGCTCTGGGCAAATGCAGCAGCCGCAGTAATAATGCGGCGGCCGCAACATGAGTTTTCTGTGACAATTATGCGGCGGCTGCAACACTAATGCGGCGGCAGCTTCATCGGTCTTTTACGAAAAATCTACTTTTTTACGAAAAATCTACTTTGATTCGGCTCTTGACGTCAACAGAAAAGTTGTAGCTCTCTGAAAGAGCTTTCCAACGCATAGTCATATAAGTCATTCGGACAATCGAAGTCTCCAGAAAGTGCAAAACAAATTCAGCATGTCTAGCGACAACTTCTGCAGACTTGTTTTTCGTTTAGGTTCGCTTCTACTTCTCAGGACCTCTTTAGAACTTCAAGTAAGCTTCTCCGATCAACTAGACAATCTCATCCAATGCATCATCAACCCATTTCACCTTCTCGGATCCACAGTTACCTGAAGTAATCAATAAAAACGTGTAGATTCCGACTCCACCAACATAGAGAGCAAATATGCAAATTGTGCTTAAACCATGCATGATATGCATCTTAACTAAGCTACATGAAACCTATTATGACCATCTAAATGCATGATATCAAACTCCCCCACACTTAAACTTTTGCTTGTCCTCAAGCAATAAAAAACAAATATAGAATTGATCATCCCACAAATAAGATCTTCATGCTATAATTGTATAAAAGCAACATCAATGAATAGGAGCCATGAATAAGAGAACAAACATCCTAGTAAGTATATGTGTTTCTCTCATGCTCAATGTGTTTAGGCTTTAAAGTACAACTCCAACTCAATCCAAAATGCTCTATACACCGTGAAAGTCATCACTTGCAAATAACATCATGAGGACTTTTATAGGGTTGCAATGGGGCTTTGGTTGAAACATAAGGCCTGAGAAATATTTAGACTTGTGGTGCTAAAATTCCGTGAAAAAGGAACAACAACCAACCAGAACAACACCAAAACTTCTATAATTCGCAAACCATTCTAATAACATAAATCCAATACACATCAATAAGCTCTTCGATTTCAATAGGCATACAACTCATGCATTTTTTCCATTTGAATGATGCCTTATTTTCTTTTCTTTTATGCTTACTTTTGCCTCTAGGTGAATTTTATCCTCCATATGTCCAAGCTTACTAGACATTTACTCCTAAGTGAATTTTATTCTCCATAGCCCCTAGTAATAAGTCATCTCTATTATCCAAGAAGGGTTACCTTATTTCGGCTACGCCTCTCGCAATTCACAACCATACATACATCATCTCCACTCAAAGCAACTCCAACATAAAGATTTTTCACCAATTCTCCCCCTAATTCCCGGATAGGGTCACGCTAATCATTGGATATGATATATTTTTGTGGAGCTATAAAAAAAGAATAGGCTTTAAGGCTCAGATGTGCTTCAAGCAAAGGATAATGCAAAGGATAGATAAGGTATAATATGGCTAAAGAAAACATGTCTCAATCATTTGAAATTCACAAGCAACAAACATGTGCAATACGGTCATGAAAAACAAGCATATGAAGAGTATAATCACACAATAAAAGCAAAAGGGAAATAATTATGAATAGTCTCTAAAAGGCCAAAACTTCACAAAGGGTTATGTTTTTGCTAGATTTCAATTAAACCTCAACTATGAACCATACTTGCTCAATTATATTCTCAAATCATGCTCCAAAAATCATTTTCAAGCAATTCAATCAAATCATGGGATTTATGCAATAAGATCATAAATATAAATTAGAGGACAAACTAAACCAAGATGGGCATCTTTAATAACACATAAATGCAATGCATGGTATTTTTGGATTTTGTTTTTTCCAAATGCAATATATGAATAAAAATAAATATGACAACATAAATAAACATGATAACATAAGTAAACATTATATGCAACTCTATCTATATGCAATGCAATCCCTCCCCCATACTTAAATCTTTCATTGTCCGCAATGAAACATAAAAGACAACAAAAAATAAAAACATAGAGGAAGAGATGAATGAAATACTCACAATGTGGTAGATGGGTCTCTATAGGTCGGATCTGAGGATTTCGGCGGCCTTTCCTGAAACCCTAGTCTATCCCAAACCAAAAACAATTATCTAATGCCTAATGGGAAACTTAATTTATTGAAAAGAAAACTAGCTAACTAGGAATTGAAATAACTAAATTAGAAAACTTACCTTGGGTTGCCTCCCGAGAAGCGCCTTTCTTTAATTTCATTTGCTTGACTTATTCTCACTCTCAAGATCTTACCTATCGGACATCGTCAAGGCCCTCAGTAGCATATCATATTCCTTGCTCGGGAGCCACAGAAATCGGCTCTAGACATGGTTCCTTGATAGGCAAGTCAGGGATGATTTCTTCAGATGAAATAGGATCCAAAACACATGGATCCCCATGCGTGCACTAATGAGACTCCATGTAAGGGAGCATCGGGCTCTCATCAATCAAACCATCATTGTTTGTGTCTTGGCTTTCATCAACTTGAGGAATAAAGCATTGCTCTACTACCAACTCACTCATCGGTTGATTAAGTTGGTTCAATTGTTCCTCAAATCGCTCCATCTTTTTAAGTACCTACTCCAACATAACTCGACGTGTGAAAGTTTCTTCCTGCTCCACCCGGTGACCCATGTAGAAGAAAAAATCCCACATCTCTGATAAGTCGAAAATTGTCAAGCCTCCGTTACTCATAGACTCGGCAAGTTCTCTGGTCTCTGGAGGCATGCCCTAAAGTACACAAACAACCATATCTTGCAAACTATCTTGGTAACCCCTTGCATAAGGGGCGTCCAATAAATTATGCACTAATCTCATCCTTAAAAAAATTAGTAGTAAGGTTGTTGTGAACCGTAAGATAGGTTCACAACAAAGTTAAGTTATATACAATAATCGACAAACGCACAAAACAAAGATATAAACTTTGATTCCCCGACAACGACGTAAATTTGATGGACGGTTTTTAGTCGCATAAACCGTATCAAAATAAAACTCGAACCTACAAACTAGTATAACAAGTAAGAGGTCGATCCCACAGAGAATCAAGTATTTCTCAGCAATGTGTATTTACCAGTTAGTAGAAAAGGGGGGATTTTGGTGATTGAAACAAGAAAGAAAGCAAAATAAACTATAAACAAAATTGATGCAAAACAATTTAGAGAAGATCGATCTACCTACAACAAACCACTTTATTTGGTTGAATTGATATTGTAACTCCCTCTTGTCCTTTTTGTCTTCCTATGAATGCCCTTGTCCCAACCTAATATAGTTACTAGTCCAATCAGTCCTAGAAACCCTTATCAATCGAACAGTCCCTAAAGAAGGATTTAACTCAATTGATAGCTTTAAATTCAGAGATTAGCCAAGGTATTTGCAGTCCCTAAAGAGTGATTTAACAACACATCCAACTTCCTATTTATCCAATTAGTTCAATCAGCCCTAAAGGGACAAGTTTGCTACTTGTGTTATGGTTCACAATCAGAAATCTACAAAACTCTAGCAATTGAATTGATCTAACTAGATGGCCAGACAAGATAGAAAAAAACAATCAATCAATAAGCGCAAACAAGTCGAACATTCAATATAGGAAATAAGGAACAAGATTCAGAAACTCACAATCAATCTAAATAAAGCTTCAGATTGCAAGTACAACGATGAGAGTTTAGCCGGCCATGACGAACATCGCTCTCAATCTCCAACTAAAATCGTCTTGAATCCTAATCTAATGAATGAATGAAAACCTAGGGCTAAGCCTCTCTCTAATTTCGTCTCCTTCGTGTCCAAGGTCGGAGACAAGACAATTAGATAGATAAATAGGGTTTAGAATAGAAAACTGTCGCTGAACTCCGAAACGCGTCGCTCTGTGCAAATGCAGCGGCCGCAGTAATAATGCGGCGGCCGCAGCATGTGTTTTCTGTGAGAATTATGCGGCGGCCGCAACACTAATGCGGCGGCCACTGCATCGGTCTTTTACTAAAAATCTACTTTGAATCAGCTGTTGACGTCAACAGAAAAGTTGTAGCTCTCTGAAAGAGCTTTCCAACGCATGGTCATAATAGTTGATCAGACAACCGCGGCCTCCAGAAAGTGCAAAACAAGTTCAGCATGTCTGCCGACAACTTCTGCAGACTTGTTTTTCGTTTCGGCTCGCTTCTACTTCTCAGGACCTCTTTAGAACTTCAAGTAAGCTTCTCCGATCAACTAGACAATCTCATCCAATGCATCATCAACCCATTTCACCTTCTCGGATCCACAGTTACATGAAATAATCAATAAAAACGTGTAGATTCCGACTCCACCAACATAGAGAGCAAATATGCAAATTGTGCTTAAGCCATGCATGATATGCATCTTAACTAAGCTACATGAAACCTATTATGACCATCTAAATGCATGCTATCAACCACCCAGGAGCCTCATCGACTCCCACCTTCCACTCGATGCTGCTACTGTACTCGATGTTGTGTACATCTACTCGACGTCGACTACCTCATTTCACTCGACATCCCCTGTTTCGCCTCCTCGACGCATTATTCGGTGAGCTCCTTCCTTTACCTTTGTTTTATATGTATTTATACAGTGGGTACACTATATATTCTAAGTATTGGGTGGGGGAAAAGCTCATTATCACTATTTTATATTTTTATTCTTGTTTTTGGTTTTACATGGTGAATTTTGGGTAAAATTTTAATTTTTAAGCTAAATTTTTGAACCCAAAGTTTGTTTTAGGAGACATCTCCCAAAGCTTATAAATTGTCTAAAGAAAGAGTGTGATGGAAGCTTTAATTGAACTCGACGATGCAAAATTGGATTCATTTGAGATATAGCATGAAATTGCCTAGTAAAGGGAAGTCACAATGAAGTCCGTATTTTTTCGAAAACCATAAAAGGAGGTAATATTTGATATTGCTTTTGACATGTTACATGATAAGAGGATGGAGGACCTTATTTTTTTGAAAACCATGAAAGGAGGACTTTATATTTCTATATATGCTCATATTCTTATATGATAGCCTTTACATATGCTTATGGATCACAAAAGCCATATTATGCCTTATTTCAATTATTGCTCCACATGTTCCAAATATATCACATTCTTGACCTTATTTCTCTCCGGGGATTTTGTTGAGAATGATGTTACATTATGGAGATTGTTATATGGTTGTTGTGGTTATCGAATTTGGAGTGTGGCAGGATGAATTGAAAAATATATGGAAAATTTAATGAGTGAAAGAAAATTCGGTCACCTCAGGAGATAAAGGTAGATCGACCCTGCTCGTTGAGATAATAGTTCAGCGAGATTGGACACCAAGGTGAGGAGTCCGAAGCACTAAGTATCCGGAGCCATTCATGACACCCATGTTTGCGACTCGCGAGAAGGCAGTGCTGAGGTTAGAGAGGTAAAAGCATAATATTGAAAAAAGCATTGTGAAAGGTGAGAAATCAAAAGAAGGAATGTGGTATGAAAGTTTGGAAATTACTCCATTTCCCCGGATCATTAGCACCACATTGCCAAAAATTGCCCACCTTAAGCCTTTTACCAAATCTACTCCATATTGAGCTTAATTAAAGTCCTCTTGATTATTAATGCTTTGTCACATGAATTATATTTGCATAACCCTCCTTTTGTGAGTAGATGTTGCTTTTCCTTGTACATGTATGGATTTGTGGCGTTAGTACATTTTCGATGATGGTAATTGATTGCAGGGACATATAAGAATGAATATATGATATTGAGAGTTTTGAATTCTACCCCTGAATGACCATCCAAGTTATTGCTTGGGGACAAGCAAGCATAAGTATGGGGTGATTTGATGTCCATGTTTTATGCCATGTTTTTATGCTTATTTCAGCTCTTTATTCTATCGTCATATGTATTCTGGATTGAGAATATAGCGAATTTGTGTAGTTTATGCTTATTTGCAAGAAATAGAGGTATGCATAAGTTTATGTTTAATATTGCAGAATTTGGAGCCATTCTGGGACGAAACCAAAAGGAGAGAACGAAAGCTAGATTCTACTCGATTTTGACCAACCCTGGTCGACGTCTCTACAAGTACTCGACATCGACAAGATTTACTCGACTTCGGCCACTTAATTCCCTCGACGTCGAGTAGGTTCCTCGACACCGACTACTCTCAGTGACGCCTTCTGCTCTGATTCGACTATGCCTGGCCCCTATCGACTACCCCTTAGTCGAGGTCGAGTACTCTGGAGTCGACTTCTGTCCGTGAGATTCATCCGCTACCTGAGATCTGCTGACCAGCTTCCTCGAGGATCGATCCTGACTTCGTTTTGCTACATCGGGAGGAAGTCTTGTAATTATTTTCATGGGTAGAGTCTGGTTTGATTTATATTCTTATATTTTGAACTTGATTTCCTCTTACAAGAAAGATTGCATCTCTTCTTTCATTGCAAGCTCCCACTGGCTTGCTTCACTGCTCTGGCAAGCTTCATCATAACATTCGGGCTCTCCTCCATCAGTTAGGAACAAATAATTCATATATCTCTAGTTAGGCACGTGAGGACGAGAAGACCATCTCAATGTAGGAGTTGGAGTAGCAGGTTGTGGCATGTCAGACTGTTGTGCATTACTTTGTCCAACGAGCTCATCTGGTTGCTGATTTATTGTGATTAGTTCTGTCATAGGACAATTTGGAATATTATATGCATCTGCACATATTGGCCCACTCTGCTTTGAATTAATGGAGTCACTTTTTGTCAAGTCCTTATACATGATTGACTCATTGAAAATCACATATCTACTATGGATCACCTTCTTCTTTTCATCATCCCAAATGCGATAGCCAAACTCATCCTCGCCATAGCCGATGAAAGTTCATTTCTTAGATTCCAGATCAAGCTTATTCCTGCCATGATCACTAATATGCGCATATGCCATGCAACCGAAAACTTTCAAATGCGAAAGTTTTATCTCTTTACCGCTCCATAACTCATCTGGTATTTAGTAATCTAATGGACCTGATGGACCTCAATTGATTAAGTAAGATGATGTATTGACTGCTTCTGCCCAGAAATGCTTTGGTAGTCCTGACTGAATACGAATACTTCTTGCTCTTTTTTGCCAATGTTCGGTTCATACGTTCATCTACACCATTTTGTTGAGGTGTACTTGGAACCGTTTTCCCCATTCGGATTCCATGCTCATAACAAAAGTTTTTTGAACATGGTGTCTGCATACTCACCACAATTGTCAGTTCAGAGCTTTTTAACTTTCACACCCGTCTCGTTTTCAACCATCACTTTCCATCTCTTGAAAGCCTAAAAACCTTATGACTTGTGTCTTAGAAAGTATACCCATACCTTCCGAGAGTGATTGTCAATGAAAGTCACATAATAGTTATTCCTGCCAAATGATGAAGTAGTCATTTGCCCCCAAACATCAGAGTGGACAAGCAAGTCTTTCCTTCTCTGGGGCTCTACCATTTGTTTGAAAGCTCACCCTCTTTTGCTTTCCAAGTATGCATTCTTCACACATGTCTATCCCTATTGATTGTACACCTGGGAGTTTTACCTTTGAATGCATACGTTTCATCCCTTTCTCACTCATGTGGCCAAGTCCTTGGTGCCACATATTGGAATCTTCATTTCATGTGGCAACTGCAATCGAGCAACATGCCCTTGCTGTCATGTAAAGAGTACCACTCTTCTTTTCATTAATTATTGTCATTGCACCCTTTGAAATCTTTCATTTATCACCATTGAAATTTGTATCGCAACCTCCATCACCCTTGCAGAAGATCGAGATCATATGTTGTTGATGGGTGTCAATTTCGATTAACAGTAAGATGTTAAATGTGAATGCCTATTTACTCTACATTAATTATGTGCCATAAAATTTGACACAGATCGTTGATGGAGAGAGTAGCAGTCTTACTTGGATGATACAATCAACCCAGGGTATGTATAGTCCACGAGCCACAACATCAGTGCAAAGAAGAACGCCGCTTTCAAGAGATGTAAAGGAAGCCAAAGCTTTCTCCCTAGAATTTTTAATAAACAAAACACCATTAGAAGCTAAGGTGACCTTTTTCTATGACAGTATCACCATAATATCTAATCCTCCATTCAGTTTTCTAAAGTTATAAAGTTCAAACAAATGAAGAAAAAGAAATAAAATTAAATACAATACATGCTTCATCTTTCAGGTTAAAAACAACTCCCCAATAATCGACGCAAGCATGGGTCATGAAGTAGCTATAGAAAGCAAACCAAGTCAATAAATCTTTACAAGGTAATTTTTATACTCATGTATTGCTTAGTTTAATCATGAAAATCTTACATTATAATATTTTTGGATTTGTTTTTAACTAGAAGATCAACCAACTGTGATGATTTCTTATCTACTACACATTCTACTTACTACAAAGAAACATGAAGCAATCTTTAGTAACAGGGGGTCAAACTAAAACTCTTAAAAGCACCTCCAGACTAATAAAAGCAAGAAAAGTCAATTACTCAAGACTAAAATAGAAAACAAAAACTCTATATTTTTTAATGACAGAAATAAATTCTCAAATGTGGCTCAAAATAATTATTATAGTGGAACGAAAGGAATACAATAGTAAAAACAGGGGTGCTGAACTGCTGATACTTTGTTCTAAGTAAACAATACAAACTCATGCTATTTGTAAATTGGACCAGATCAAGCAGACAGAAGACATGATCAAACTTTATTAGTGATCACAATTATGCAAGGGATCAATTATCTACATTCCAATAAGAATAAATTTTCATGACCAATAACTTCTTTCTAAGAAGTTGCTTGCCAAATTGTTGTTGCTAGCTAACAAAGGGCCTACGCACATCTAGCAACCTGCTATAAGCACGTGTCCACTTTAGTTCCATCTCATGCCTTTGTAACGTCAAAAATTGCAACCTTAACTTAGTTCCATTTTAAGATTGATCGAACTAATCCAAAGATCTCTTCATTGCGTAATCGAATCCAAGATAAGTGTAATTTTCATAGGAAAATGTTACCTTAACATTGGAGAAGAGTGACAAGATGCACAAACAAAGTGTTAAATTCAATCTGATTCCCTTTGTATTCAAGTTTAGCTTTACTTTCAATGCATGGTCATATGTACTTGATGAAGATCAATTTCCAGCATGGTCATATGAAACCGGAGCAAATTGAAAGATTACATGGAAACATGTCATGGTTACAAAAAAAATTAGCAAATTTAGCGCCATAAAGATTGAAAGCCTTACCTTCGAATTTTCCGCTATATCCTATAGGAAGAGCAAGTAGCTTTCATAAAGAAATTGATTGCTCGTGATTAAAGTGCCACCAGCCACAACCCAAAGCCTCATTACGACGAATCAAAGGGTGATGCACTCTGCTCTCCAAATCGACGCCAAAAAACTAAAATAGAACAGATCCATAAGGAGAAAGACAAAGATTTGAAACATTAACAGGCTCTAGAGAAAAGAGGACGCAAAGGCAAAGAAGTACAGACCTAGGGTTTAGTTCGATTGTGGAAGATTGGAAGGATCATATGATCATAGAGATGTAGACAGAAGAATCGTCGGAGATAGAAAATCAACCTCAGCCGAGTGTTGGAGATCAACTGAAGCCCCCTCATCTCTCTTCCTCTTCTTCTTCTTCTTCTCCTTCCTATCATTCATTGCCATCGTTGAATCAGAACTTGCTTCTACCTCCCCGACGCTAGGGTTTGGTTCATCCTTAGCCCAAAGCTTTGATTTCTTCCCTTCAACCTCATCATCCAGACTCTTCTCCCCCTCAATTTCATCCTTCACGGGCTTCTTCTTCTTCTTCTTCTAATCCTTTTTCAAGACCTCAATTGCGGCAACATTAGGGATATCACAAGCCATCTCCTTAGGGCTTCGATCGGCTAAATCAAACCCCGATTCAGTCGCCTGAGATGGAGCCTCATCGAGTTTTCTTCGAAAGGGATTATGAGCGGAAAATTTGAAAGTCGGTGCATCCGATTATGGGTCCGGTTCCGTCTCAGGAGAGAAAGCAGAAGAGAAAGAAGTTTAGATCATGGGAGAGAGGACGGGAGAAAGAAAGAAGAAGAGAAGTGCAAAAAGGGAAAGAAGAAAAAAAATTGGAGAATACTCCACGTGGATAGCTTATGTGCTCTCTAAAGGATATAGCTTTAAGTTCTAGGGAGATACATAGCATGTTATAATCGAATAGAGAGATCAGTGTACACATCTACTTTTCAATTATACGTTTAGATAAAATCAATTAAGTGCGTATTTAAAACACTCTAGGTGGCTTAATGCTATCATTTTATAGCATTAAAATCTTCCAATTTTTTTTCTAAACGAGTGGCTTATTGGTAAAGAGTGAGGTGGTTAATATGAGGTATTGGATTTGATTCATGTTTTTATTCTTTCTCTTCGGTGAAAAATCAAAGTTCACCTTGCTTGATACCATTGGGTCTAATTGTTAGGCACAAGCCAACATACACAACCACCCAAATTCATATACATTCATTTATATAAATAGTAAATAATATATTTTACAAAATAGAAGATGTACATTGGTTCCTTTTTTTAATGCACATTAATGTATTTAGGTCCTACAATAGATAAGGGGAATCTCATGGTAGGTTGATTTTTATATGTCATCTTTATCAACTAATTAAGAAAATAAGATTTGACTTGCAACAAATTTAGTAACTCTGCATACTAGACATTCATGACCTTCTCCATGGCCTCTCGGAAGCTCTGAAGGGATGCGTCTTGCGGTGAAAGGAGAATTTCTTACGGAGGCGGCACCAGACATGTCATTGGGAGATCGAGACGAATAGACGATCATCCCCAACATCCTCACTTTCAACCTGTCTTTGACGTCATCTCCTTCTCCAATATTTGCAGGGAGGGCATTCGGGTGGCGACTGGACCACTTTTCCCATCTCGGTCTTGATGCAAATTTCGTTGGTTGGAGATCTTATGATGCGATCGATGACCTCGTCTGAAAGGACGATATTAGGTGATGGTACAAGTGTGGTTGTCCCACCCCAAAAAAAAATTGTGGGAAAATAAATTCAAAATTTTGGTTGCCTATTGTATATGTACGCCTAGCTAGCTAGACGTCTATGTCTTTAAGAAGCTGATTAACAACAACGACTCGATATTATCTCCCTCAGTGGGGAAGCCAAGAAGGTATGGGGAAACATGTGCCCCCTCCTTCATTCGACAAATTATCTATGTGTATTCTCGTCATCGATAGCTTCGTTTTGATATATAAAGATGTCACAGTCTGACATTTGAGTAAAAAGTTATGCATATTTAAAAATTATAGGTGTGTTGATCACTTGAATTTTATTTTATAACTACGATACATTTATATTTACTTGAATTGACATTTACATATTATAATTTATCTCGAGAGCTTCAAAATTATATGTTATACCTTATTTTGAGAATTTGGTAAGAAGTTAAGAATACAATAAGCTAAATATTGACTCAATGTTTATTGTATTGCGTTTTCTATCCTTATTTTGTTAGTTTTATTTTTTTCGTCCATTTCATTTATTTATTTATATTTATTATTTAATGGAAAATAATTTAAAAAGTTTAATTTATTATAAATCAAAGTCATGTTATTTTAAAATAATACTCCCTCTGTCTCAAAATTTAAGTCGTTTTAGGATTTTGCACAAGTTTTAATAAAACACTCACCCCTAAATCAAAATCATCATCCCACTAACTTTTTCATAAATTTTAGGGCAAATTGTATAAAATAGCACGAACTTTAGGGGTGGTTGCACTCAGTGGCAAGAACTTAAAAAAATACAAAAATACAAAAATAATCACCAACTTTGGTGTATAGTTGCGGTCAGTGGCACGTATACCCCCTATCTCGCTAATGTGGACTAGTGGGGATGCTTACATGGAATTTTTTTAATTAAAAAGACATATAGTAATATATGAATTAATGAGAATGTTTATATGATTTTTTTTAAATTAAAATACATAAAAGATGTGCCAGAATTATGAAACTAGCTAGGTTCCAATTTTATTTTTTATACAACTTGCTCAACTAACCGATTAACGTACATATAAAAATTACTCCGTGTTTTCTAGTTATACAATTGGACTAGGTGCATGTATAATATGATATGACTCATGTTTTTCTATTTATACAATTGGTGTAAGAGATAATATTAAAGATTTGCTCTCTCCATCAAAAAAGCAGCTCCGAAACAGCAGCATAGCAACAAACTTGAAAAATGGCGGATGAAAATAATAGCCTCACCTCCGACCCAATCTCAAATGTCGATCCATACGAATACCTACAGATCACCCCTCATCCAGACGGCACCATCACCCGTCGTTTCATCCCTCCAAAGGAACCACCCTCCGCCACCAATGCCCCCGGCCCCGCCCTCTCCGAAGATCACACCCTCAACCCCCAAAACGAAAACGGGACCTGGCTCCGCCTCTACCTTCCCAAATTCGCCCTCAACAACCCCGATTATTACCACAAGCTCCCCGTCGTCCTCTACTATCACGGCGGTGGATTTCTCCTCTTCCACCCCGACGACAAGCTCTTCCATGACTTCTGCGAGCTGCTCGCTGCATCTGCGCCTGCGCTCGTGGCCTCTGTTGAGTACCGCCTCGCTCCCGAGCACCGCCTCCCCGCCGCTTACGAAGACGCGGTTGAATCGCTGGAGTGGATCAAGCAATCCGGTTCCAGTGGAAATTGGATCTCAAGCTACGGTGATTTGTCGAGTTGCTTTCTGATGGGATCGAGCGCCGGAGGAAACATTGCCTACATAGCCGCGCTTCGGGCCGCTACAGGGCTTGACCTCGGCCCGGTGAGGATCCGGGGGCTGATTTTGCACACGCCGTTCTTCGGCGGGGTGGAACGCACGGAGTCGGAGCGGAGGCTGCTTAACAACCCGCAATTGCCGGTGGCCGGGACGGATCTCATGTGGGAGCTGTCGCTGCCGGAGGGAGCTGATCGGGATCACGAGTATTCGAACCCGGTGAAGAGTGGTGGGCCGGGAAGGCTGGAACGGGTCAGGGAGTTGGGCTGGAAGGTGCTGATTACGGGTTGTACAGGGGACCCGTTGATTGACCGACAGGTGGAGGTAGGGAAGGTCTTGGAGGAGAAGGGAATAGGTGTGGTGACACACATAAGTGAGGGTGGGCATCATGGTGTAGACATGATGGATCCCACATTGACCCCTCTATTGATTGGAGTAGTGAAGGATTTTATCTCCTCCGCTCTTTCTTCTCTGTCAGCATGTTAGAGCATGTTTATAACGAGAAAATTTGGTGAAATGTAAAAAAGTCTTTTATTTTAATGATTTTAATTCATTGTCTTAAATTTTTTCAATGAAACAAGTTGAACCAGATCCCCAATTTTCTCTTATCTCTCCAACCTATGGATGGTATAAATCGATGGATCGACTGATCTCATTCCCGAACAGATTGATAGATCTCCCTCTCGAAGGTGGTGGTGATTGCGATGTTGATCGATCGACCGTGGCGTAGTCGAGGGCTTCGAAGCGTTGCGTGACTTGATATAGATCCGATTTATAGAGTCGGTAACCTTCACTGGCTAAGAGGAGACGAATCGGAGTTGATTTGGAGGAGTTAGGGTTGGAAATGGAGGCGAAGAGGGGGGCACAAGCACTGAGAACTGGCTTGTCGGCTTCATGTACGTCTATTCGACCAAGCAGCTATTGGATGAGATCACCAAACGGTATGGACAGGCCAATGCGCCTTTTCTCTTTCAGTTAAGGAGGAGTTTGAGCAAAATCTTACTTTGTCCCATGTTGTACCTTTGAGGGTGTATTCTTACCATTCTCAACTAAGGATCTATTCTCATATTTCACCTCACATGACCTGTTTTTTCCACATAAAAATGCTACTCCATTATACGTAGTACTGTTGGTGGTGCTCGTATGCTTTTGGTGCTCTTTTTGAAATTTGGCATTATTCCCATTTCCGTGCTGGTTGCTGTTCTTGATTTTGATATTGATGGGGAACTATAGGTTAAGCTGCGGATGATGCCTACAGAGCCTTGGGTTGGTGCTGTCTTTTAATATTCTATCAAGAAATGTGCATGGTCTCTGCTAAAGTCCGTTGTGACTTGGGGTCGGGGGTCGTGTGCACACGTGCGCCCCTGCACTAATAGTTTAGTACATAAACCGAGCGATGTTGAATTCTAAAACCAATTGGCAATAGAAGGAGTAAGCCACTGACTTATATATACTAAAACTTCTTTGTTCATATTGTCGATGTGGGACTCTTTTGCTCTCTTCACATCTTTCATTCTCTCAACAATCTCATCAAAGACATTGGCATTTTGAAATTTATGTTGCTTGAGTTGTTGGATGTAGCTATTTTGTGTTCACATTTCTGGAATTTTTTTTGGAAATAGACAAAAATGAGGAAAATATTATAGAACTAGCCAAAATCCGAAAGATTTTAGCGTTTTAGCCAAAACATAACAGAGACTTTATCCAAGGTTTTTGAAAAAAAATATTAAAAAATATAAGTCGTTGTTTATAACAACGACTTAGGTGTATTTGGGGATTTTTTTAAAAAAATTTTGGGATTAAATTGATGAACATAACCAGAAATTAAAAAAAATTACATTTTTAGGGAGAGTCACTGTTACAAACAACGACTCTCCCTTTTGAATTTTTTTTTTTAGTTTTGGGTCCAGTTATCCGATTTGAAAAAAAAATAAATATTGGGAGAGGGTTTTTTTTGTTTTTTTTTTTCCCAAAACTTGGAAGTTCAGGCAAACAGGAGGCTTCCGGCCGACTTCCTCCAAATCCTTGCTCCTCCATACTATACTTCGGCTTTCTTAGAATCGTTACTGCTCCAGATCCTACATCAGATTCCTCGCCTCCGAATTAGGCTTCCTCGCCTCCGAATTCGGCTTCCTCGATCGCAGTTCGGCTTCTCCGCCTCCTGTGGACCTCTCCGCCTCTCTGCCTCCGGTCCGGCGAAGAGTGTCGCTGTTTTGCTGTCCAATCCTAAGCCATATTGCGTGACTTCATATACCAACACAACAAATTATTGTAATCCCTAACCGAGGGTTTCCAGAACCGGTGTGTCAGATAGCAACACAGCAGATTGCGTGACTTCAGGTTGACAGAGGGGAGAGCCGGATTGAATTTCGATTCAGAAATCCAGAACCGACGAGTTTGGCCGGAAGTTGGCCGCTGCTGGTTGCGGTGGAGGGCAGAGCGAGGCCACCGGTGTTGGAGCTGAAGATGACAATCCATCATAGGGTTTGAGGCGGTGGTGGCCGATTTTTGCTGATGAAGGTAACTGGCGCTGGATATGCAGTCGCAAACGAGCCAACAACGTGAGGCTATAGTTAAATTGCAAGCTTCAATTCAGGGCGAGTTTGGTAAATTGCAATTTTCAATCCGGAGTTGCCAGTCACCTTCACGAAAAGCTTCCACCGTATCCACCACCGCCAGTATCCACTGCCTCCCTCACGACGACCCCGAAGCCACCACGACCTCCACTGCCGTCGCAACCGCTTCCACCAGATTGAGCCTCGTTGACGGTGATGCTATGGTCGTCAATTGCCTCCTGATTCATCTTCTCGTTGACGCTGTATACTCCTGGTTCATCTGTTCAATTGGAGAAGACCCCTAGAGTCGCTGTTTGTAACAGCGACTCTGGGTATTTTGTGTTTTTTTTTAAAATAAAATTAAAAATCAAGAAAAAAAATGAAATACATGTAAGTCGCTGTTATAAATAGCAACTTATATTTTTTATTATTTTTTAAAAAAATCTTGGGTAAAGTCGCGGGTTATAAGTTATAACAACGACTTTACCCTGTTTTGACTATTTCGTTAAATTCTTTTCAATCCTGGCTATTTCCCTAATATTTTTTTCCTTTTTTTGCCATTTACAACAAAAATTCAGCATTTCTGAATCATTGTTCCATTCCTACGTACCGTCTCTTTTATATGGGAATTTTGGAACATCTATTTTAAATGATTGTCTTTTTCCCTTGCAAAGAGATGAGGGGCTCAGATGTAATCCATTGAGCAATGTTCCTTGATCAGGGGGGTTCTTCAATCTTCTGTATTCACACGCAAGTAAGTCAAAGATTACACAGGATAGTGTTATATACACCGAAGACATATGTTATATACGCTCTAACATGCGGATCTAAGATCCGTTTCACCTACAACACGACACATGTTCAATAATTATTACAATTTTTTTAAAAATATACGGACGGATCTTAGATCCGTCCGATGTAAAAAAATTGATAAGATCCGTCCAATATAAACAAATAAAAATCCAAAAAAAAGGAGAACAAGGGCGGATTGGAAAACAAACAGCTTTTGCTTTTGCCCTCTTTTTATTTTATTATATATATATAGAGGTTGGGTCATGTGTTAACACCTCTTATGGTGTTAAGTGTTAACAAATATGGACCATGGGATGTGAATGAATTAAGGGTGTAGATTAAAAAGGATTTTTCTGAATTTTCTAATTAAAATAATATGGACCCCACATGGTCTTCTTATCCACCCTTCCCATACGCGCGTGATGTTCCATTCCTTAATTAAAAACCGAAGATGCACTGTGATTTTTTTAAAATATATTTTTACAATATGTTAGCAATTATTGTTCATTATTTTTTTTGCCAGTAATTATTCATTAATTATTCCTTAATTAAAAACCGAAGATGCATTGTAATTTGTTTTCTTTTTTAACCGTAATACCTTGTTAGATTTTTTTGCCAGTAATTATTCATTAAATTGATCGCTATTATTCGTTTGTATAGAGGAGTTATCGTTTAGATAATAACAGAAGGGTTGATCAATTTTGCAACTATTCACCAGGTTGATAGTAATTATTCGTTAAGTCGATAGTAATTATTCTAGGTTCAAAGAGTATGTAAATGTAATTCTTGATTTCCCACATCTAATTACCCAAATACAAATGAATAATTCCTTATTATCATCGAATAGTGACTATGAACTTGTCGAATAGTCGATAAATTCATGAACAATTTTACACAGATTTTGAATTTCAAGAAACCCACATCTATTTACCGACATACAAATGAATAATTCTTTATTATCAACGAATAGTAACTCTTAACTTGCCGAATAATCGATAAATTCATGAGCTTGAATTCCAAGAAACCTACCTCTAATTTCCCTTATACATATGAATAATTTCTAATTATCAACGAATAGTTACTCTGAACTTCTCGAATAGTTATTTCAATTTGAACGAATAAAATATCTCACATATAAACGAATAGTTCTTCGCAATTCAACGAATAGTTTTTTTGTTTCAACGAATAACATATCAATTAACCTTTTAAATTTCAAAAACCACAAATTCATAAACAATACTCCGTACTTACAATTTATGTGAATAATATTTCAAATTACAATGTTCAAATCTGAAATCTCTAATCGATATTTAAGATTTCTATGATAAAACTTCAAATTTCTAAGAATAATAATAAAATCTCTAAATAATGTCTAAAATTTCTATGAATAATAACTCCAATTCCATTAATTGGCATGGAAAACAACCAAATCTTCTAGAGCAGAATGATGAAATATTGCGAGGCTAGTTGATATGGACCGGCCACTGTATACCTTTTGCAAGGAGCGGATTCAAGGGTTTCACTTGTTGTAAAAGACTCGATCTTTTTAGAAATTGGTAGATCTATTACCTGTTGCAATAAAGAATCGGATCTGGGTTCAATCATCAATAGCGAAAGACTACGACCACAAGAAAACAAACCGGAATAGTACTCCGATGAATGTACGGGGGTTATCGGAGCGGTTTCGCCTGCTATTTGGGTCGCCGATGACAACAAAAGAAGGGCCCGTCGACTGTTTCCGCCTTCGATTGAAGCTTCATCGGATGCAAGCTTCAACTCGACAGAAATCTTCCATGCTAACGGTTGCTCTCAACTTCCGTCCAGGTCTAACAAAGCGAACGAGAACGAGACCGCAAGTTGAACAAGAACGAGGCGGAGCTTAGATCTTAATTCGTTGAGATGGAGAAAGAGATAATAGATTGGGTAGGGTTTTTAACACACGCGCCAGTAGGGATGGGTTGGGTCTGTAAGTGGGTTATTTTTTATGGGCCCCAATGATTTTTTAATATAAATTGGAAAAAATCAGATTTAATCTAAGCCATCCATTTTGCTTTGATCAAAGGTTCAGATTTGTTAACACAAAACATAATAAGGCTTGTTAACATTTGATCCATACTCTCTCTCTCTCTCTCTATATATATATATATATATATATATATATATATATATATATATATATATATATATATATATATATATATATATAGGGGGAGGTTAAAGTGGAAATACCCTTTACCATAGAAACCACCTTATGGTGGAAACTTCTAATCCTGACCGTCAAATTTCAATCAATGGTTCTTAATAATACGGTGGCAATTTGTAATTAAAGTGAAATTTCAACCTTTTTTTATCATGCCTTATCTCATCTCTTCAGTGTTCCCTTCCCTTCAATATTCCCGGCCTTTTGATGCGTTCTTGAAGGCAGAGAAGGGCGCCGCTGAAGGTGAACCCCGCCGTTGATGCACCATCACGCTGCCTCGCTCATCAGCCATCGCACCTCGCCCCCTCTTCACGATTTGAGAAGTGAACCCAATCCCTCCGGCGACTCTTTCCAATCGGCAATTGGATGGCGCCGATCTTCCGGTTACCTCGCCGCTGTCCTCGAGTATCTCGCTGCTGAGGTAATCTTTGCCTTAAATTTTTTAATTTGATTCCTTAACCTCTTATATGAAATTTTGTTTTGCCCTAAATTTTTTAATCTGATTCCCGATTTGAATTTTGTTTCCACTTGTGGTTTTGGCTTTTATCTGTTAATTGAGAGGATGGCGAGACTAATAATCGAATTTCTCAAGGATTCATAGATTGTCATAGATATTTTGGATGATTGTGATATTGACAAAGACCGAAAGGCGACGTTGATATGATTTTCATTTAGAATTCTAAGAACTTAAAGGGTCTAAATTGGTTTTTTGAGTCTGAACGGTGATTGTTAACCAATTTAGACACATTCGCGTTGAAACCGGAAGGAGATTCGCGATTACCTTAGACAACCCACCTTCAACAAAGTCACACAATGTGACACGAATATCGATATTAATCTACTAAACCATCGTTGTGGTGATCCTTACCCTAGATTTGTCTCGTATCCATTGTTTAATACCTATTTTTGCATAGTTGTTTCTCATTAGTTGGTTACTTTCTCCATCCATATAAACATTTCGCCTTTATTTTCTCGATATAGTTAAATCAGTTTGAATTGATAATCGATACCACATAGTCCTTGTGGATACGACACTCGATATACTACAACTAAACCCCATACACTTGTGGGTGTAGGTTTTAGCCTATCAAGTTTTTGGCGCCATTGTCGGGGACTATTGTTTGTATTGGTTGTTTATTTAGACTGCTTTTTCTAAGTCATTCTTTTGCTTTTGATTTTTTTTCCTTTTTTTCTGATCTCAGGTTGTGCTCAAATGGATGGTATAAACTATTGTGAGTTTTGTGGAGCTTTTGGTCATGTTGCTAGTGATTGCCCGATTTTGAAAGCTCCATTTGGGAAGGATCAAGACGTGTACTACATGTTGCATCCCCACCTTTCTTACGAGAGGGATCTCACTGAGGGATACGCACCACCTAGGTGTCGAGATCAAGCTTCACAAAATTCACATGAATCGTCCAAGTTGATTTATATGGAAGAATACTTCACTATCTTGGAAACCCTAGTATAAAAAATCCAAGCCGATTTTGACAAAGAGATAATGCGGGTCCAAAATACTCAATGGATGAATATTTCGAGTATTTCTGAAAATTTCCATGTTCAAGATGAGATAAAGTTCAATGATGATTGGATTGTCGTTTCTCTTGACAGAAAAATTTGATAAGATGAGGAGGATTTGGAAGATGAGCTTGAGGAGAAAAATTTCATGGAGGAGTTTTCATTTGGATTTAGTGAAGACACAATAGGACGAGATGCTATAAAGAGGATGAGCACATTCCTTGGGAGCTTGAACATCAACGAATTTCTACTATTCCGCTACGAAAAGACTCTACTTGATGGATGGATTGAGCCATGGAACATCCATTCGGGAAGGTTCAAATGCTTTCGAGGAAACCAAGGTGAGTTTTTATTTCATTTTATTTTATTCTAAATAAAGGTAATTTTTTTTTAAGAATAAGATTATATAGTTCTGTCAATAAAAAAAAGGAAAAAAGGATGGGTGAACTTGGTCGAGTGGGATTTCCTCTTGGCTCGAGTGGATTCCAGAAAGTGCAGTAAGATCTTCACTCGGTCCAGTATGTTATTCACTCGGTCGAGTGAACTTTTCAAAAAAAAAATCAAAAATCAAAAAATGAAAAAAAATAGAGATACGCGTCCTTCTCCTCTCTTTGGTTTGCTGTTCTTCTGCTCTCTCTCTCTCCCGCTGTCGCCGGAACCCCAACCTGGCACCGCACCACCAACCCTTGCTCTCTCTCTCGCCACCCAGATCTCCTCCATCGTACTTCTCGACATGATCTTCCCTCAGGCCGCCTCTCCTACTTGAACCCTCTCCTTCTCCCGCACATCCCTCGCGTCGCTCTCCCTCCCGCACCGGCTCCCCTAACCTCCAGACGCCACACCAGTTCCACCATCATTCCCTTTCTCGGCCAAGCTGCTACTCCGGGATGCAACTCGACTTCGATTTCAATGGTAAGTGCTGGTAAGTTAGTTTCCCTTACCTTGCTCCAATTTGGGAATGTCATGAGAAAATTTTGAGGATAGAACTGTTCAGCATCATTAATTGTTCGGATGAAATTAATTCCATGGATTGAATTGTTTTTAATCTCTTTCTTCGGGAATCTTGTGATGAATTCAGAGTGTGGTTTGATTGATCTTTGTGGCTGAAATTGATCACTTTAGCCTTTGAAGTTTAGTCATATACACTAATGTTTTTGAAGTGTTTGGTGCTTGGCTTGGTGATTTCTATGACTGTCCCTCCTAGAGTTCTTCTGCTTGTCTCAGCACTATTTCATGAATTTAGCCTTTATGGCTGAGCATGATCTAGATGGCTGATTTTTCTTTGATGACTGCATTGATATAGTGCTGATTTCCATTAGTTATCGGTTCATGGTTGCTATTGTGATTTTGCTATACTTGTTAGGCTTGCGTCTGTTGCGTTTTTGTGCTGTGTACAGGCCAATTACAAAGGAAATGCTGCCGGAATTTGGTAAGATATCACAGAAGGTTCTATGAACTCCCTGCACTACTACCTTGGATTAGGATTGCTGAATTGTGCTCATGATCCCTATCGTTCCCTCCTAAGCTAATTTGAAGAATTGCTCAAAGTGCCTCATTTGTTTGGTAAATTTACTCTACCTCTTACTTTTCATTTCTCTACTTTGGGGACAAAGTAGATTTTAAGCATGGGGTGGAGAACTTCTTGTGTGACTCTGTTTTTTGATATAATTTTTTTTTCTTTTCAATTTTCTTTTTCATATGCATTTCATGCATTGCATTGCATTTGCATATAGATGTCTTAAGATGAACCCTTGCTATAAAGATTCCTTGCTCTTCTTGAAGAACATGTCACTTCCTTGATTGAAATTGGTTGATGATATCCTCTAAGGCATGTTAAAAAGCTTGTGATGATCTGGATTGTTGGGTTTATGCTATAAATATTTCAAAACTAATCATCATGAGACTTGTTGAGATTGAGATTCTGAACAAAAGCATGTAAGCTTCTGAGCTTAGGATTGACATTCATGAGTCCTCTTTTTCTTTTGTGTGTGAATTGCTCATCTTGATTACTCTATCTTCAGAACTTGCGTTAGAACCTCTTGAGGTCACATATATGACTTGTGTGCATTGCATAAACATGATTGAGGCAATTTTTGTTAGCTTATTATTCCCTTTCTACCCATAATTATATCCTTTGCTTGAAGCCTGCTCAGCCTGTTTGCCTATTGATTTGTAGCTCCACGAGATTATCCTTAAGCCCATTTTAGCCTTGTTTACCCATTCGGGAATTAGGATGAAATAGAATTATGGTTCATTTGAGTGGAGAAGAGAGGAATATGTGCTTTGAGTGATTATGTATGGAGTGAGGGGTAGGGTGCTTAAGTTGTAAGTTTCTTGTGATGAAGAAATAAAAAATAATAAAAAAGAAAAAATTGAAAAAAATTGAATAAAGAAAAGAAAAAAAGTGAATAAAATTCTTCATCACTAGAGAAATGTTTGTGGAAAAGGGAATGAGTTTTTAAAAGTTGAAAGTTTATGAGCTTATTTGATTATGTGATGTGGTTGATTGTGAGAAGTTTGGTATGTTTGTGGACAAGAAGTTTGAATTGTGGTTGAAGTTTAGGAAGTAGTTCTATTTCCCGGATTTAACACCACATAGCCAAAGAATTCCATAACTTATTTTTCTTACCTTGGCCCCATTACAACCCATGAAAGTCCTCATGATTTATATTTATGTGCATAGTCCAAGTGGTGGAGAGTTAGGACGCTAATGCAAGCCTATGGTAGATGAGTTTTCAAGATATGAGTTTGAGCGGAATATTTAACCTTAAACACAAGAGCGAGAGCGTTCCAAAAAATATGTGTATGTGAGGTATTGGAATTGATGTTTTGACTTGTGTCTAGCATAATTTGCTTACTCTTGTTTTGAACCCAATGTCCAGATCTAAGTGGGCAAACACATTGCTTGGATAGAAACTGGAATCTTTCTTGTGAATATTTACACTACTTCTTGCTTGAGGACAAGCAAGGTTTAAGAATGGGGTTGTAAAGGCTCGGAATTTCAAATCCTAAATTTCTGGAAAAAAGAAATTAAAAATGAACTTAAACTGAATTTAAAACTCATTTAGCGGATTCCGACCAAAATATAAAATTTGGCGAATAATTTCCGTAGTTTTACCTCGAAAATTCAAAATAATTATCAGATGGCGATACCCTTTTCAATTTTAAAAATCTAATTGATCGAGGAAGCGGGATTCGGAGAAACTAACATTCGGGAGCTAATTTTGGGATTCGAAATCCGCGTATTCAGAATTAATTTTCGGGTATTTGTTTAACCAATTCCACACACCCTACCCACTCCCATCACTAACCCTACCCACCCCTCACCCCGTCATTCATTCCGTCACTCCCGCTCTTCTTCATTACCATACCCCGCCATCTCCCCTCCATTCTCCTCTCCTTCTTTCATTCATTCCCGCTCACCTCATCCCTTTCACATCTCCTCACCATCACCGTTCTCCATTGCAACAACAGTACAACACGCCTCTGACGCCGCATCTTCAAACCACCACACACACACTCCCTCCCTCCTCCTTTCTCGAAGAGCAGCATAAGACGCATCCACCCACACCTCCTCCGACGTCCGCCACCGCCATGACGCCGCACATGAGTCCTCCAGCGCCACCACGAGCCATCGGAGCTCCACCTCCCCTGTTCAAGCGCGAACCACATTCCGGTAAGCGATTCTCCTCCGTTTTTAATCGGAATCATCCTCGAGCTTCTTCATCACACTCACCCATGTCCTACATAGGTCCAACGAGCCATCGAGAGCCTTCGGCGAAGTCCAGAACTCCGATCGAGAGCTCCGAAGTCGCGAACATCCTCGGTGAGCTCCCGATCTTTTCTTTCCTTCCTCGTTCGATTCGTGAATCCTTGTTTTCTTAGGCTAGGCGGGGGGTGTTTGAGAGCTGAGTGCGGGGAGTTGGGCGAGATCGAGAGCTTCAGTGAGCATCGAGGGCGGCGAGGCGAGCTAGTGAGAGGCGTGAGCGAGCGTTGAGAGCGAGCGCTGGCGGAGATAAACGAGCAGAGTCGAGGTCGTGCGAGGGACCGGCGTGAGAGAAAGCCTGGAGCAGCGATGTAGAGCAAGGAGCCGTGAGCGCAGAGAGTTGGGCGCACAGTCGACGTCGATCTCGCAGGAGCAGCGCAGGCGTATGCGCGGGAGCAACTCGACCATTCGAAATTGAAAGAGGAAGAAGATGAGCCATGGGGCCCTGTCCAGTCAGCACCCGTGGGCCCCACCTCCTTACTTTGTTAATTGTTGAACCGGTTGAGAGTTAACTAATTAGCGGGTTCGGTTCGGGTTATCCGTTTATTATTTAACTAATTAGCAATATTTAAATCATTATATAATATTTGAGGATTTAAATGATAAAATATTATTTCAGGAGATTTATAAGGGGTTGGTTTTATCGAATACAAATGGGTTAGAATCATTCCATAAAGGATTTAGAAATACTCTATAAGAGTGTTTTATTAAATGATGTTTTAAAAATTATATCTATAATAATATTGGGATTTAACATAAATTATTTGGACTTGTCGGTTTAGAAGAGAATTTGGGAGATGAATTTCAAGGTCGGACACGATTAATAAATAAGTGAAAAATGGAGTTTTGCTAGCATTTTCAAGGGTCGGGATTCTAACTCGGATTTGGAAACAGATTTTTGAGAATCTGACTTGTTCGGTGACTGACTAGCGTGATGTTCTGATATGTGTGACTAATAGCATGACATGCGGTGATTTACTATATGAGATTAATTAAATGTTAGATATTATGATGTTGATGATATATATTTGTATGCCAAGTGTGAGTGTGAAACGATAATATGTGAAATTGGCTAAGTATGGGATAGAGGTTGTCATGAGCTGATGAGGATGAGGTTATGATCGAAATAAGAAAGATGTTAATTTATGAGATATGATGAGACAAGATGAGAATTGAAGATGAGATGATAATGTTAATAATGACGAGATGGTCGAGTTATCATATGTGTGTGTATCTTATATGTTTCATATGTGACTTGTGTGCTTTATGTAAATTAGACTTAGACTTATTATGTTTATTATGGGATTACTAGGTGATCTATGATCCATTGGATTGCTTGCCATTGCTGATCATTGTTTAGATTCATCGCTTCTCCAGGTAAGTTCTTTGAACTTACTCGTGATGGGCGCTCTATGCACTAGGTGTTATATAGTAGGCTAGTGTACATGCACCATACGACTTTGAATCACGCTTAGGAGCTAAAATGAAAATCATATGATTGCTATATCTCTTTGCAAGAGAACGATCGTTATCTATGATGTAACTAGAGTTTTTGCTAGGGTCATAGGACGACCCAACACCATCGGGTCCTGTCCTGAGTCAGTCGAGTCATGGAACTTCCTTTACTTATATTATGAGCATGATTGTAAAAGCTGCCTGCGGGCTTTATTATTTCTTGTGGGGCAGGTTGGGCATGCGTGCCGCCCGATTATTATGAAATGCATTCACGAGCTGGCCAGTCTTCGCCCTATCGGAAGGGGGTGGAGGTAGGAGAGGGACATGCAACTTGGCATTCGATGTGGATCCATTTATCGCTTCCTGTATTATATTAAACTGTCAGTATATATATATATATATATCTGTGTGTGTGTGTGTGAGAGAGAGAGAGAGATTTAATTTCCGTATTGCATTACACATTTCATCTTAGGGATAGGATGCTTAATATATGCCTCTTAGAGTGTGTTTACACACGCGCATGAGTGGCCTGATGATTGACCAAGGAAGTATCTTATATGTTTCATATGTGACTTGTGTGCTTTATGTAAATTAGACTTAGACTTATTATGTTTATTATGGGATTACTAGGTGATCTATGATCCGTTGGATTGCTTGCCATTGCTGATCATTGTTTAGATTCAGCGCTTCTCCAGGTAAGTTCTTTGAACTTACTCATGATGGGCGCTCTATGCACAAGGTGTTATATAGTAGGCTAGTGTACATGCACCATACGACTTTGAATCACGCTTAGAAGCTAAAATGAAAATCATATGATTGCTATATCTCTTTGCAAGAGAACGATCGTTCTCTATGAAGTAACTAGAGTTTTTGTTAGGGTCATAGGACGACCCAACACCATCGGGTCCCGTCCTGAGTCAGTCGAGTCATGGAACTTCCTTTACTTATATTATGAGCATGATTGTAAAAGCTGCCTGCGGGCTTTATTATTTCTTGTGGGGCAGGTTGGGCATGTGTGCCGCCCGATTATTATGAAATGCATTCACGAGCTGGCCAGTCTTCGCCCTATCGGAAGGGGGTGGAGGTAGGAGAGGGACATGCAACTTGGCATTCGATGTGGATCCATTTATCGCTTCCTGTATTATATTAAACTGTCAGTATATATATATATATATATATATATATATATCTGTGTGTGTGTGTGTGAAAGAGAGAGAGAGAGAGATTTAATTTCCGCATTGCATTACACATTTCATCTTAGGGATAGGATGCTTAATATATGCCTCTTAGAGTGTGTTTACACACGCGCATGAGTGGCCTGATGATTGACCAAGATCCCCCTCTTTTTTTTAGATTCAGGCACCCGTTTCACTCCTTGATTTCATGCTGTTATGACGGGGTCCATTCATATGGCAGAGAGTGAGTGTTGAACCCTGACTTCACCAAATTTATACTTTTAGGACTTCTCCCTACTTACACTCTGTTTTGACCCGGCTCTGCCGTTGCGCCCGTTGTATCGTTTTCAGAACTTATGCCCTTTGTATGATAAAGGTTTTTCTGTGTTGTAGACTTAGGAAAGGTACAGGGGTTTACCCCAGGGTCTCCAACAGACCTTCAAGATTTGGGTGCGAAATCCCGCTTTAAACTACAAATCTTCGGTTTCAAACCTTCAACATGTACTCGGAGCGCAAGATCCTAACGAGGGGCTTTATCCCTCGAAACGTAACTCGGGAATCATAATCTCGGGCCGTTACTAAGGTGATATCAGAGCCGAGGTTTTGCAATCCGAGTACGATAGGTTGTAGTGGTTTTGAAAATCGCCCAATGATTTCAAATGGTTTTGGAAAGTATTTTCAAAAAGGCAAAACGAATTTAATTGGAATTAAACCTAAATGAATAAAGGGGAAACAATCTCGTGGGTAGAGACTATAGCGATAGACATCCCTTATGGATGTAGAACTCGGGGAACGGTAGACAAAATACTAGCTTTTATTTACAGATGGGCCTAGAAGACTCCAAGGAACACCCCGGAGGTTGGAGTATTGAGTTAGGAGGCTGTGAGGTTCTTAACCCTCCGGTCAGTCGTCCCTCAAAGGGCGGCATAGATCGTCTATGTGATTATATGCATTATATCCAATTGGGCCCAAGGGCGATCCTCCTTGAAGAGGATCATATTAATCTTGTTGATTGCTTCCGTGTTGAGTGCTATTGTGCTTAGGATAACGAACTAATCAGTATGCCTTCTTTTGAATCATGTGTTGAATAACCGTGCAAATGGGATAGCGGGAGAAAAACTTGTTCTTATGTAATCAGAATTCATGTCTTGTTGGAACAGCCTTCCATAATTCAAATCCCCTGATGGTTCTGACTCTGTCATCCGCCCCACCAAAACATCTAGGCATGTTAGCAAGGGTCGAGAAGCATTTGCTTTCCCTGTTTTGAGTCCTGTTTCGTATCCCACCATCGATGCTTCTATCAAATCTCGTACCTGAGGTTGGGGTCTTCCACGGGAAATTTGGGTCGGTCAACTAGTTACCTTCGGAAATCATGTCGAATGTGAGGCTTACCTGAGTATGCTAGTGGGGGTGAGGATTTAAATCGTTTCAAGATAGAAGTAAGTTGTCTTAGGGAGTCATCCCTTTCAATCCTCGTCATGGCCAACCATGTCTTCTTGCCCAAGAGTCTAAACACGAGTTCTACCCACCCCTCTCGGAAACGGCGTGAATGTCCTTGTGTCCTAACTAGCAAGTCATACTAGCGTCCCACGAGGGAAATGGGGTGGTGAGTCGGTGATTGCCCTTAGAGAATTATGTCAAGTTATAGTGATAGCCTCCTTGTGATTTAATGACATGCTATATTGGTATAATTCAGCATGACTTGCCTGGTACCTTGCATGGTTGCACTTATGAGTGGATGTATGTGTAGTATGTATTGAATTCCCATGATTACTGTCTCCCTATGAACTAGGTCCATGATAGTGTGGCCAACTGTCGTTGCATGTTTAACACGTGAATCAGATGACTTAGCATGCCAGATTAACCTAATTGGACCTCATTGATTGTGTACATGTTTAATGAGTATTTTTATTATCATGTAAGACATATACTTCTCAGTTATAGGCCCTTGTACGATTGTGTGACATCCTAGTCTTACTATGCGAATATGGATGTATGTGACGAGATAGTTGCTATACCAACCCTACATGAACTGACCATACCCTTAGCATGATTTTTAGGGTACATCTTAGCATGTTTTCCGTAATATTATGACTTGCTTAATTGTGTATCTAAATGAGTGATAAGTCGTGCATATGATATCCTGTGATGTTTACTAGATCTTGCATAACTTATGCCATATATGTCCCATGTCAGTCTGTGGATACATGTTCTTCGTCTGTCAAGCATGATTGGTGAATAAAATAATAGGTTGCTAGCTTGTTCTACGCACATATAAAGATGATTATATGAACATGTTATGAATGCATAAATCGATATTCCTTGAGATAGGTGCATACTAGTGTGAAATAATGTGATGATATCTCTTGATTTTTATGTGTTTGCGTGCCAACATTATAAGAGCATCGTTGTAACTCTCGGGTTGGGATCTTTTCCTTGGTCTCGTCGTCCCTAGTCCTAGTCCATGTCAGAACTCTTAAGGAAGTTGCGTTGTCCGCCCTTGTCTCTCCCCTATCTCCGTAACATCTAACCCTTATGATCCTTCGATGAGCGCCGATATCCAAGAAAGTACCGACGACCAAGTGGCACCGGAGCGGCACAACGGAAGTGTGATGGGACCATGACCCCTAGGCCCCAGGAACAACGTCACCGATGGCAAAAAGGACGAATATGCTTCAAAGATGACAATCATGAACAGGTTCCTCCCAACTGACACGAGGAAGAGCATTCTTAATTCAAATCGTGGATTCTTCTATACTAATCGGAATTGATGTTGTGTGATAGGCCAAGAACTGACATAATTGAATGTGTGATGACGGATGTGCTGAACTAGTAGCAATGATTGCCTGACTAACTTGTTTCTATGATGATGTGCCTTGGTTCTTGGTATACTGACTTGCTGGTGAGTAGGTTATGGGTTATATGTCTGGTGGTGCTTCTTCTTGTGCATGAGTCGAGAGATTCTTCGGTAAGCTAGGTCGGAAAGTGGCAGAGGGATTGAAGTCTTTTTTCTTGGTTATGAGATGAGCGAGAGGGTGTGTAGGATGGATGCATTAACTTAGGTAGAGCCGAGTGAGTTAGGACTGGTAGGAGGTAGTAGGTAGTGGGGTTCTCAGATGAGCTTCTAGGTAGGTCTTAATTAGAGATGGAAGTATAGGCAAGTAGTGTGTGCGGGTATTATAAGAGAGTGGTTGGCTGAGGTCTGGACTAGTTTCATTAGGATGATCTTGAGATTAGGTGCGGGTAGAGGTAGTTAGAAGAGTTCTAGAGGTGGATGGGTGAGCTTGGAGTTGATTGGGGGATTCTTGAGGGGAGGTGTGTTGTGAGACAGATTGGTGTGCTAAGGAAGGTGTCTAGATAGTCTAGGAGCAGATCGTGGGCGGTGTCGAGGATGATCGATGGAGGAACGTCTAAGGAATCGTAGAACTTGGGACTAGGTTGTGTGTGTTGTGAGTGGGAGCGATTTCGGTAAAGGATGAGGTTGAGGAATTGCCAAGGAAGAGTAGTATGAGGTTGCTTGGTAAATTATCGATCGGGGATATTAGGTTGTTCATATCAGGGTTGTTCGTGTGAAGAGTATTTGGGGTTGTTTAGATAGGATTGGTAATGCTTGGGGAATTTATGAGTGAATGATTTCTAGATGCATTGTTAGAGGATTTTGGCATAGGGAATGAATCGGGGTTTATGAGTGGAGGTTATTGTGGCTATTGAGGTATTGGAGGATATGAGATGAATCTTCGAGGAAAGGCATGCGGCTAGGCAAGGATGTAGTTCAGATTCCTAGTAAGACTGTGGGCTTAAGGTTGGGATAAGGAGATTATGAGTATGGATTTGGGAATTAGGCAAAGCAGAAGGTATTGAGAACGCTAGAGGATAAGAGATTTTAGAAGGTTGGTGATGTTGCGGTACTTAGGAAATTCGGACAAGGATTTCATAGGAATTCGGTGAAAATGATGATCGGTACATAAGAGTTTAAGCGGTAGAGATTTCGAAGTTTGAGGAAGCGTGATCTGAGGCAATTTGGGGAAACATGCGGAGTTGAGGGAACTAGTCCAAGTAGAGTATGCTGTGAAGAGGATCTAGAGTGGGTCGGCTTGAGGGTCATGGTGATTCGTTGTTGGGAGTACCACTAGTTGGGTTCTGCGTTAGAATTGGTCTGGAGTGTCAGGTGTGAGATGGTCAGCATGACTTGGGTCCTTAGAGGTAGATGGTTAGTGAGAGTGGTCAGTGGTGCGTGGAATATGATCAGGTTAGCAAGGTGATTCGAGATATCTCTTTAGGGGATGATGTTCAAGCGGAGTCTTGAGAGCTTAGAGAGAGTAAGCGAGATTGTTAACAGGCGTCTAGATCAATCGTTAGAGCGGTTCAGTTGAGGACTCATAATTTCTCTTAGAAGGTAAAGATGGGACTCGTAGAGGACCCCCAGGGCAATGACGTGTTCTATATAGATTTTCGGTAGTAGATCTTGTTGTTCAGCTTGTCGAAATGAGGGAATTTTGTGATTTGGGAACTCCAAGAGATAGTTTTAAATGGTGGAACGGAAGATAGGACTTGAGATCGGGATGTCGAAGTGGATTGACCCTTAGATGGGTTGGTGGCATAAGAGTTGGAATACCTAATAGTTGGTTGGGTAATTGGCCTTGATTGTGGGTAGTTATGAGGCTAAAAAGGTTGTATGTGAGGAGGATGCAATGATGTCTAGAACTAGTAGTGGATTGAGTTGGTAGACCTCGGTGAATTTGATCTTAATGCAAGAGATGATATGTAGTTATAGGCAGGTTCTCTTAAGGATGTGATGTAACGTATGCTTTACTTGGGGACGAATGTGGGGCAAATTCTATGCTATAGACGATGTTGATTCTATGATGTATTATCGCTGACAATAGTGAACTGTTAGTACTAACATAGTTATCCCCTGAATTCGATGGAATGCTAGTGTATGGAAGTACTTGTTTGCCTCTAATGCGATGACGCTTGGTAGTAGCATGAGTATGATGTGCTTATTTGTTTGATATGACGTGCTTATCTAATTGATATGGTGTGTAACTTCTGTGAGATGATGCGATAAATCCTACCATGAACGATATGATTGCTATGTTGAACAATTGATATGATATATGATGCCTTGAATTATAAATGATAGGGTTATAGAACCGAATTGATGAGATCTGATTCTGACTTGGAACATAGGAAGGAATTATGGGATTAGCCCTTAGAGTTCGAATCATCCACCTCTTGAGATTTGAAAATTGCTTGATTAACATTGGCTTAGGGAATTTTGAATGGTGTTTAAAAAGGACTGAGTTGGATTTAAAAAGGATTGAGTTGGATTTTGAGACCAAACCTTTTCAAACTAAGGACCCTCTTTAAATTTTCTAACCGAGCTTGCATTATTACGCCCCACGAAGTGGATACAGACATTTTATAGGGGCCCTTATAGACTGCTTGCTAAGACCTAGTGGAGATGCTGTAATGCTTTTCGAGTTATGATATAGCCGGGAAGTCGGAGTAAGGATGTGGTAGGGGCCCATATTATATTCTTGCTACGATCTATTGGAGATATTATGATTATGATAATGGTACTGTGAGGATCTCATAGGGGCACTTATGAGGTGCTTACGGGATCAATGACATGATCCTTGGACTCAACAATTTCAAACTTCATCCCCTGATTTAAGATTATTTTAGTCTCGGGGACGAGACTTGTTTTTAGAGGTGGATGATGTAAAGGCTCGGAATTTCAAATCCTAAATTTTTGGAAAAAGGAAATTAAAAATGAACTTAAAATGAATTTAACACTCATTTAGCGGATTCCGACCAAAATATAAAATTTGGCGAATAATTTCCGTTGTTTTACCTCGAAAATTCAAAATAATTATCGGATGGCGATACCCTTTTCAATTTTAAAAATCTAATTGATCAAGGAAGCGGGATTCAGGGAAACTAACATTCGGGAGCTAATTTTGGGATTCGTAATCTTCGTATTCAGAATTTATTTTCGGGTATTTGTTTAACCAATTCCACACAGAAGCCCTACCCACTCCCATCACTAACCATATCCACCCCTCACCCCGTCATTCATTCCGTCACTCCCTCTCTTCTTCATCACCATACCCCGCCATCACCCCTCCATTCTCCTCTCCTTCTTTCATTTATTCCCGCTCACCTGCTCCCTTTCACGTCTCCTCACCATCACCGTTCTCCATTGCAACAACAGTACAACACACCTCTGACGCCGCATCTTCAAACAACCACACACACTCCCTCCCTCCTCCTTTCTCGAAGATCAGCATCAGCATCATCCACCCACACCTCCTCCGACGTCCGCCACTGTCATGACGCCGCACAGGAGCCCTCCAGCGCCGCCACGAGCCACCAGAGCTCCACCTCCCCTGTTCAAGCGCGAACCACGTTCCGGTAAGCGATTTCCTCCGTTTTTAATCAGAATCATCCTCGAGCTTCTTCATCACACTCACCCATGTCCGACGTAGGTCCGACGAGCCATCGAGAGCCTTCGGCGAAGCCCAGAACTCCGATCGAGAGCTCCGAAGTCGCGAACATCCTCGGTGAGCTCCCGATCTTTTCTTTCCTTCCTCGTTCGATTCGTGAATCCTTGTTTGCTTAGGCTAGGCGGGGGGTATTTGAGAGCTGAGTGCGGGGAGTTGGGCGAGATCGAGAGCTTCGGTGAGCATCGAGGGCGGCGAGGCGAGCTAGTGAGAGGTGTGAGCGAGCGTTGAGAGCGAGCGCTGTCGGAGATAAACGAGCAGAGTCGAGGTCGTGCGAGGGACCGGCATGAGCGAGAGCCTAGAGAAGCGATGCAGAGCAAGGAGCCATGAGTGCAGGGAGCTGGGCGCGCACTCGACGTCGATCTCGCAGGAGCAGCGCAGGCGTAGGCGCGGGGCCCTGTCCAGTCAACACCCGTGGGCCCCACCTCCTTACTTTGTTAATTGTTGAACCGGTGGAGAGTTAACTAATTAGCGGGTTCGGTTCGGTTCGGGTTATCCGTTTATTATTTAACTAATTAGCAGTATGTAAATTATTATATAATATTTGAGGATTTAAATGATAAAATATTATTTCAGGAGATTTATAAGGGGTTGGTTTTATCGAATACAAATGGGTTACAATCATTTCATAAAGGATTTAGAAATACTCTATAAGAGTGTTTTATTAAATGGTGTTTTAAAATATTATATCTATAATAATATTGGGATTTAACATAAATTATTTGGACTTGTCGGTTTAGAAGAGAATTTGGGAAATGAATTTCAAGGTCGGACATGATTAATAAATAAGTGAAAAAGGGAGTTTTTCTAACATTTTCAAGGGTCGGGATTCTAACTCGGATTTGGAAACAGATTTTTGAGAATCTGACTTGTTCGGTGACTGAGTAGCATGATGTTTTGATATGTGTGACTAATAGCATGACATGCGGTGATTTACGATAAGAGATTAAATGTTAGATATTATGATGTTGATGATATATATCTGTATGCCAAGTGTGAGTGTGAAACGATAATATGTGAAATTGGCTAAGTATGGTATAGAGGTTGTCGTGAGCTGATGAGGATTAGGTTATGATCGAAATGAGAAAGATGTTAATTTATGAGATATGATGAGACAAGATGAGAATTGAAGATGAGATGATAATGTTAATAATGATGAGATGGTTGAGTTATCATATGTGTGTGTATCTTATATGTTTCATATGTGACTTGTGTGCTTTGTGTAAATTAGACTTAGACTTATTATGTTACTTATGGGATTACTAGGTGATCTATGATCTGTTGGATTGCTTGCCATTGTTGATCATTGTTTGGATTCTGCGCTTCTCCAGGTAAGTTCTTTGAACGTACTCATGATGGGCGCTCTATGCACTAAGTGTTATATAGTAGGCTAGTGTCCATGCACCATACGACTTAGAATCACGCTTAGGAGCTAAAATGAAAATCATATGATTGCTATATGTCGTTGCAAGAGAACGGCTGTTATCTGTGAAGTAATTAGAGTCTTTGCTAGGGTCATAGGACGACCCAGTACCATCGGGTCCCGTCCTGAGTCAATCGAGTCATGGAACTTTCTTTACTTATATTATGAGCAAGATTGCGAAAGCTGCCTGCGTGCTTTATTATTTCTTATGGGGCGGGTTGGGCATGTGTGCCGCCCGATTATTATGGAATGCATTCACGAGCTGGCCAGTCTTCGCCCTATCGGAAGGGGGTGGAGGTAGAAGAGGGAAATGACACTTGGCATTCGGTGTGGATCCATTTATCGCTTCATGCATTATATTAAACTGTCACTATATATATATATGTGATTTAATTTCCGCATTGCATTACACATTCCATCTTAGGGATATGATGCTTATTATATGCCTCTTAGAGTGTGTTTATACACGCGCATGAGTCGCCTGATAATTGACCCATATCCCCTTTTTTTTTTTAGATTCGGGCACCCATTTCACTCATTGATTTTGTGTTGTTATGACGGGGTCCATTCATATGGCGGAGAGTGAGTGTTGAACCCTGACTTCACCAAATTTATACTTTTGGGATTTCTCCCTACTTACACTCTGTTTTGACCCGGCTCTGCCGTTGCGCCCGTTGTATCGTTTTCAGAACTTATGCCCTTTGCATGATAAAGGATTTTCTGCGTTGTAGACTTAGGACAGATACAGGGGTTTACCCCGGGGTCTCCAACGGACCTTCAAGATTTGGGTGCGAAATCCCGCTTTAATCTACAAATCTTCGGTTTCAAACCTTCAACCTGTACTCGGAGCGCAAGATCCTAACGAGGGGTTTTATCCCTCGAAACGTAACTCGGAAATCATAATCCCGGGCCGTTACAAGGGTGATTTGATAGCATCTATTTTAGTCATATTTTAGGGTTTCATTTGTATATTAGTTTAGGTCATTTTCATGCACATTTGTCATATTTTGTACTTTATTTATTTTATTTTGCATTTTCGAAGTCTACACCTAGTTTTTGTTTATTTCAGGCATTTTGAGGTGAATATTGAGGAAAATCAAGCTTTAATACGGAGCGTCGAGCATGTTGGATCAGAAGCGAGGAGCTAAAGTACCAAGTGCGGAAGTTGCTAACTCTTGGGGCTATTTTATGGAGTTAAATCTATTATTGGGTATTGGGTCAGTTCTCAATTATTTAATTTTGGTGGTTGAAAATGTAATTTTCTTATAATTCAAATATATACTTCGTGTGTTTAGAATTGAGAAAGGAGGAGTTTGGAGACTTTAGCCTGACAACAGAGGCTTCGGCCGATCACTTTTTAGGTTTAGTTTCGTTCTTTGAATTTGATGGTATAACATCGATGAAATCACCATCATATTTTAAGCTCCTCGAAGCTTGAGGGAAAATACATGTAATAGCAGCCATTGAAACCAGTTGAAGCAGTGATCAATTCCCTCACTTTTATACATGGCATTCAGAAACATGTCAATATATAAAATCTAAAAGCTCTAAACTAAAGTAAACTCCCTTGATTTGGAGAAAGAAACCCTAATCTTTTTAATCAAACTCCACTTTTTAAAAGAAGGTTCAAAAAAAGTGGGGCTTGCAACACAATGAAAAGTTTTCTATGAATGTTCCCCAAAACAAAAATACGAAATTGTAAAGTCTTACAAGAAAATAAGCATGTTGTGGGAATGACAAGAGACAATGTTCACAATGCACCATCTTTGAAGAAAGTAGATATGGGAATAGCGGTTTTAGATGCTATTGATGCTGAAAGGAGCGCTTTTGTATCGTCTAGACAGATGGACATCTATTTCTCAAAAGGAGGCTAAACAACAATTGATAAACACGGAATAAGAAAATCCTAAAATCTCTTAAGAAAAAATTTAAGCACCTAAGAAACCCTAAAAGATTAAATATCTCATCATTTCCAACGGAGAGCTTCTGAAACCTTACAATATTAATTAAGCACCTGATGTGTGCTGCTACACTTTCTCTTCCTTGGCTCTAAATTTTACCAATGTAGCTATCTTTCCCGATGATTCTTAGTTAGGCGCATTTTTAGAAGTTCTATGAGGAGGCTGCTTTCTAAGTTCTTAATACGCCTGCAATGGTATCAAATGTAACTAATTATAAGAATCTTGTCAAAAATGTTTGATTGAAGACTGCCAAAGGTGAACTGTAGTTTAATTAAATATAACCAAAATAGGCAAAACAACACTAGAATGTTTATTTCTATATAAGATTTAGCGAGGGGAAATCAGTGAACTACACCATCCAAATGAACGGAAAAACCTCAAACTTTTTTAGACATATAACAATAATTAGTAATCTATAAGAAATAGATTTCAGAGAGGGTCTACAACCTAACCAATGAACCTTTCAATGAATTAGGTCAACTTAATCACAATCCTTTGGAATAGGGTTTTGAGATTGTATTCTATAGTAAATCCCAACGAAGACACATACATTCTCTCATTAATATTAAAAAAAAAAATTTCACAGAGGTAATAATTACCAGTGAAATTGAAGGACTGCATGTGGAATGAAATGATTAATGTGATCTAAAGGGAAAAGGGACTATTGGAAAATGTGTGGCTCATGTGGATATTATGACCTTTTAAATCAAATGATATCCTAACCTTCTAAGCTTCGGAGTAAATCAGAATAAAGAATCTTTGGCTATCCCATTGAAAAGCTTGCAAAATACGGAGTGATACAATATGCAAATAAAATATAGTAAATGGAGAGACTATTTTTACAATAGATATTTTACTTTAAACAATCAAGCAAGCTTCAAGATCAAATTAGAAGCACCTATTTTTACGGCTTATTTGATTGCAATCTGATACGTTTGGGTACCCGATGCTTCGCCTGTGGGCTCAAGATCAAGAACCACGCCGTATATTTATCCGATCTTGCAATGCTCTTCCGATATCTCTTGATTAACAATTGAATTAAACTAATTAATAACTAATTAACCAATATTTCTTTAACTTAAGAAAATCTACAACTAACAGTAGTGAAAAGAAACCAACAAATCTAAACTTAACAAAAATTAACAAACTAGTATATATCGATGTGAAGACTCCACCTTGATTGTAAGATCTTGATAACTAACGTGCAGGTGATCTAAAGGATGATGAAAGACAAAAAGGCTGGGTTTCAAGGTCTTGAAACCCAGACTAAAATGTTTTGATCACTTATGCATTTATCTAGTTCAACTTATTCTTTTACAAGAAAGAATTCGAAGCCAATATTTTTGGGCCTAAATTATAATGGGCTCTATATTGGGCTATGTGATGTGACTTGGGCTTTATCGATTTATATATGAGTTTCTCATCTAACCCATTTTATGTACTAGATACATTATGATTTCACTTTTCATACAAGGAAAGAACCGATCTCTAGTTGATCTTACTTGATCATGAAGAAAGGCGAAGGAACATCTTGGAAGGCACACAAGGATCTGTTTTGGAAGGAATTCAAATGTCTTGGAAAGAATTTGAAATTCAAACGGTTCTCCCTCCAAGAAACTCTACAAGTGTTCCTACTATAAAAGACGAAGGCTAGGAAAGATGGAAGCTAACTAAGCAAGCACTCGAGCAATCACAAGCATCTTATAGCATTCGTCAAGTTTCTCCTACATTCTCAAAACAAAAGCTTAGTTGTTGATCATTGGTTAATAGTTGAGAGAAACACTAGCCACTTATTGTACAAGTCATTCATTTACACTTAGAGTTCTCATACTCGATCAAAACACACTTGGTGTGTGGTGTGAGATTTTATTTCACTTGTAAGTTTGAGAGCTAGAATAGAAGCGGTGAGGCTTTGTATAGAGAAAGGGTAGTTTCTCTAGGAAGTTCTAGGCTCAAAGGAAGTGAAATAAGAAGTGTTTGAATCCTACGGATTGGACAATCCTAGACGGGGACGTAGGCAAGTTGGTGCCGAACCTCGTTAACAATTCGTGTGTTCATCTTTTATATTCCGCATTTACTTTATCACATTCGATTTTACTTTGTCAAGTTCTGATAGCCTATATCAAGGTCTTGACAAGTTGCACTAAATTACTATTGCTGCGAAAATCATCCATACTCTATTCATCCCCCCCCCCCCCTTCTAGAGTATTATTCATCGCCTTATAGACTCTTCAATTGGTATCAGAGCTTGGCTCACTGCTTTGATTTAACAATCTTTTGAGTTTTCAGCATGTCTACCATAGGTGATGGAGGTTTTGCTCAAGCAAGGTCAACAAATAGACCTCCACTATTCTGTGGCAATAACTTTTTCTACTGGAGATCACTGATGCAAATGTTCATCATTGATCAAGACCTTGAGCTATGGGGCCCGGTCAAGAATGGACCACACGTTCCTAAAAAGACTGTCGATGGAAAGCAAGTTGATAAAACTGAGTCTGATTACGATCAGACTGATCTTGAGAACATTGCTAAGAACTACAAAGCTATGAATCTATTATATTGCTCTCTCGATGCTAATGAGTTTAATCGTGTCTCAGCTTGCAAAAGTGCCAAGGAAATTTGGGACAAACTTATAGTTACTTATGAGGGCACAAGTCAAGTCAAAGAGAGTAAGATTAATATCTTTCTCAGGCAATACGAACTTTTCAAGATGAATCCTGATGAGACAGTAAAGGATATGTTCACGAGATTCACTCAAATTGTTAACAACCTCGACTCGCTCGGGAAAACCTTCTCCAACCCAGAAAAGGTTCGAAAGGTTCTAAGGAGTCTTCCAAAAATAAAGTGGGGTCCCAAGGTTACTGCAATTGAGGAAGCTCAAGATCTCTCTACACTACCATTAGATGATCTTCTCGGAAAACTTATCACTCATGAGATGATATTAAACGAGGAAGATGGAGAAGTACCTTCAACATCAAAGAATCTTGCTCTCAAGGCAAAGAAAGATCACTCACAATCTGAGAGTGATGAATCAGACGACGAAGATGATCCCTTTGCTCTCATCACACGGGGATTAGCTCGAATTCTGAAGATGAAAAAAACAATTTTCCAACCGTGAAAATGCTGATTCAAAAGCAAGTCTCCCAACACGTCAAAGAAGCCAAAAGTGCTAACATGTTTTGAGTGTGGCGAGACAGATCATCTCGTAAAGAAGTGCCCTATGAAGAAAAGAAATAAGTTCAAGAAATATGAACAAAAGAAAAAGGCTATGCTTGCGACCTGGAGTGACTCAGATTCATCATGTGACTCAGACACCGAAAAAGAACAGGCTAATCTCTGTCTTATGGCTGAGCACGAAGGATCACAGACTCAAGACCTTGAACAAGTGGTAAGAAATCTAATGTCTAGTCCTCCCGATGTTCTTTCTAAAGTCCTAAGAAATATGATTTCTAATGAAGATGCTTACAACAGTGAAATCAACACCTTAAAGGAAAAGCTGATAGATCAACAAAAATGCATCAGTGATATGTCGCTGGAAATGAAAAATCTTGAAACATCTCGGACAGCCCTTGACATTAAAGTCAAGACCTTGAGCTCAGAAAATTATGATCTCAAGCAAAGCCTCTCCTCTCTAAAGAATCGTAATGAGGATTTAGAGAAAGAGAAGGCAGAGCTAATCGATAAGTGTCAAGACCAGCAGACTTCACTCATTCAATTCACTAGATCTAAAGCTAATCTTGATAAGATGTTGGGTGAACAACAACTCTCTATTAATAGAAGTGGTATTGGATACAACAAGAATTTTCCAAAGAAACCCAGTACCACTTTTGTTAAAGCTAAAGGCTACTGGCGTTCACCTACTTGCTTCCATTGTTGTAAGAAAGGGCATGTTAGAGAAACTTGTCCATATAGGAGAAAGGATCCCTACATCATTAGAAATACATTTCCAGTTCGACTTAATGAACAGATAAAACAAGTTTGGGTTCCTAAAGGGACAAGACTACCCAACATGGTCTATCCTCATTATGAATCTAAAACTATGTATTGGTCTAGTCGGAAAGGTTGATGTTGGTATTGCAGGATATCATCAAGAGCAAAGAGCCCAAATGGATAATGGACAGTGGATGCTCACGACACATGAGTGGAAAGAAATCTCTATTTCAAGATCTTAAAGAACAAACCACTGGAACAATTACTCTTGGTGATAAAGGGAAGTGCAACATTATTGGTATTGGTAATATTGGTAATTCAGAAAGTTGCATTAAGGATGTTTATCTTGTTGATGGATTAAAGTATAACCTCTTGAGTGTCTCTCAGTTATGTGACAAAGGAAACAAAGTTGGCTTTGACAGACACAAGTGTGAAGTCAGGAATGAAGAGACTGATGATCTAATTCTCATTGCTCACAGGCACAACAACACTTATGCTGTAAATGCTAATCATATTACAGGTACAAAACTCAAGTGTCTCAAGGTCTTGACAGAAGACCCCAGCCTATGGCATAGAAGACTAGGTCATGTAAGAATGCACACCCTCAATAAGCTCAAAACAAGAGATCTTGTGAGAGGATTGCCTGATCTAAACTTCAAGAAAGAAGATTTATGTAATGCATGCACAAGAGGCAAATAGACACGCAGTTCCTTCAAACCTAAAAAGGTTGTAAGTTCCTCTCGCCCTCTTGAGTTGTTACATATGGACTTGTGTGGACCTATGTGAGTCAAATCTCCAAAGGGCAAACAATACATCCTGGTTATTATTGATGATTTCTCTCGTTTTACATGGATCTCCTTTTTAAGAGAAAAATCAGAGGCTTTGCTCGAGTTTTCTAAACTTTGCAAAGAGTTGCAGACCTTGAAAAACATACCTATTGTCTCCATTAGGAGTGATCATGGTAGAGAATTTGATCAACTTAAGTTTGATTTATTCTGTGTTAAGTATGGAATTTCACACAACTTTTGAGCACCTAGAACTCCTCAACAAAACGGAGTTGTGGAACGAAAGAACCGCACTTTGGAGGACATGTCTAGAACAATGCTTTTGGAAAATGGTTTGCCAAAAATCTACTGGGCTGAGGCTGTTAATAAAACCAATTACATTTTGAATCACTGCTTAATTCGTCCCATTTTGAAAAAGACTCCCTATGAACTTTTCAAAGGAAGAAAGCCTAGCATTTCCTACTTCAAACCTTTTGGATGCACTTGCTTTGTTCATAACAATGGCAAAGATAATCTTGGAAATTTGGACGCGCGTAGTGATGAAGGTATCTTCCTTGGTTATTCTACTACTAGCAAAGCTTATAGAGTTTATAACAAACGCACCAAAATTGTTGAGGAGAGTATCCATGTGGTATTCGACGAAAGCAACAATGGTGTGTTGAGTGAAGGTTTTGCAGATCTCAATCTAAATCTTCATGATTCGGATGGAGAAGAAGAGGACAAGGCTGAAAATAAGCAAGACCAAGAAAGACACATGCAATAACAAATCCAAGATACCAACGAGCTATCTCAAGACCTTGAGAAGGGACTACAAAATCAGGATTCAATCATTGAAGAATCCAACACTCAAATTATCTCTCAAGACCTTGAAGAGAGACCTGCTACTAGTTCGAACAATCAGGGTCCAAAGCTACGAAAATTCAAACATGCCTCTTCACACTCTGCTCAAGATATCTTATCGGATCCATCATCTGGGGTACAAGCTCGATCTAGATTAAAGAATCTTTGTGCCTTTTATGCTTTTGTTTCTCTTGTAGAACCAAAAACCCCAGCTGAAGCACTCAAGCACTCGGACTGGATCACTGCCATGCAAAATGAGCTAAATGACTTCGAAAGGAACAAGGTATGGACTCTTCAACCCAGGCCACAACACCAATCAGTCATAGGAACTAGATGGGTGTTTCGGAATAAACTGGATGAAGCAGGCAAGATCATTCGAAATAAAGCAAGACTTGTTGCTCAAGGATACAATCAAGAAGAAGGTATAGACTACGAGGAGACATTTGCTCCCGTATCAAGGTTAAAAGCTATACGAATATTACTTGCTTTTGCATCTTTCATGGGTATCAAACTATTTCAAATGGACGTCAAATGTGCATTCCTAAATGGGTTCTTAGAAGAAGAGGTTTATGTTGCTCAACCACCAGGTTTTGAAAGTGAAGAATTTCCTAATCATGTGTATAAATTGGACAAAGCTCTCTATGGTCTCAAACAAGCCCCAAGAGCTTGGTATGAAAGATTGTCCAAATACCTTCTTGAAAATGGTTTTCAAAGAGGATTGATTGATAAAACTCTCTTCATCAAAACCCGTGGAAATGATCTTTTGATTGTTCAAATATATGTAAACGATATATTATTTGGTGCTACTAACAATTCCCTTTGCAAGGAGTTTTCTGAAATTATGTGCAGGGAATTTGAAATGAGTCTCATGGGAGAATTAAACTTCTTCCTTGGTTTACAAGTTCATCAAACAAGTAAGGGTATCTTTTTGAATCAAGGGAAATATACCAGGGATCTACTAAAGAAATACAAATTGGAACAATCAAAGGTAGCAAAGACCCCTATGAGCTCCACTCTCTCCCTTGATCAAGATAAGAATGGTAAGAATGTGAACCGAAAAGAGTACAGAGGTATGATTGGTTCACTCCTATACCTTACTGCTAGTAGACCTGACATAATTTTCAGTGTATGTATGTGTGCTCGATTCCAAAGTGACCCCAAAGAATCTCATCTTATTGCTGTAAAAAGGATCTTCAGATACCTAAATGGATCTCAAGACCTTGGGCTATGGTATCCCAAACAAAGTAAATTTCATTTAAAAGGCTACTCGAATGCAGATTTTGCAGGATACAAAGTTGATAGAAAAAGCACTTCTGGCTGCTGCCAACTCCTAGGATCCTCCTTGATAAGTTGGCACTCTAAGAAACAGAATTCAGTAGCCTTATCAACTGCAGAAGCCGAGTACATTGCTGTTGGTGCATGTTGCTCTCAGATTCTTTGGATAGCACAACAACTCAGAGACCTTGGAATTGATCTTAAAGGTATTCCTATCTTATGTGATAATACTAGTGCTATTTCAATCACTAAAAATCCAGTGCAGCATTCGAGAACCAAACACATTGATGTGAGACACCATTTTATAAGAGATCATGTGGAGAAAGGTGATGTATCAATATCCTTCATATCCACTGACTTTCAGTTAGCTGATATTTTTACTAAACCACTCCCTGAAGATCGTTTCAAATAGGGAGCAATTGCTCCCCCTAAGAAAGTTATGAATTCAAATGAAATCTCAAGACCTTGACTTCATAAGGTTTCTGGATGTTCATCCGAATAAAATTATTTTGGATCAAACTCCGGTTAATATCTTATGGATATTCAACAAGAGTATCTTTTAATGTTTCTGATTTTATCTTGATATCATTTACCCCTTTCAAATATTGATACTCACATATCTTGGTTTTCGTTTTTATTTTTTAAAATCTCTCTATTTTGTGCAAGTGGATGTGACACTTTGGGTTTAGAATTTTCAGAACATCATTACTTACTATTCACTTGAGTAAATGAATATGTACTTGCCTTTTGAACAAAGAGAGAAACGATTCAATTTCCAGTTTTTTAGATTTTTAATCCCCTCTCTCTCTCTCTGTCTCATCCACTCCATTTTCACTCTCTGAATCTCACTCTCTCTCTTCAAAATTCCCAAACCCTCTCTGTTTCTGTAACCAAATGGCGGGATCAAAGCGCTCCTCAGCATCTAAATCTCCAGCACCTTCTGCTAAGAGATATAAGATGTCGGCCAACAAGGGGAAGCAAGTTATGGAGGAATCTGAAGATCACTCCGAGGATTCAAGCGAGAGATCACCATCGCCACCACCTCTGATCAGAAAATCCAAAGGCAAAGCTCCAGCATCCACAGCTACTGCTCGTCCTCCTCAGGTACCCTCTAGCATTTCCCCCAATTGGTTTTGCAACAAAGAGGTTGAGGAGTCCTGGAAATAGGACTTTTGCAACCGTCGCTTATGCTTCTGTGATGTTGTCGATTTCAACCTTCTCCAATCCATGCCCTTGCCTTGCATTTCCCTCCTCCAATCTACCTGCTTCTGGACCTTGCTCAACCCTGGCAATTTTGCCTATCCCCGACTTACCAGACTCTTTTACGCCAACCTTTCTGTTCATCGAGTGAATGGAAACCTAACCCTAGTATCCAAGGTCAAGAACACCCGAATCCGCCTCTGATACGGGGTTAGCCGTAGGATGGCCCGATCTTCGACAATCAAGACTCAAAGACAAGAACGGAAGCAAAAGACTCAAGAACAATAACAAAGACTCAAAACGCAGCAATAGAGGACTTGACAAAAGTAATGAAAAGACCGATAGATTGGTTGATTCGAACTAAAATAGAACGAGATGAAGACCCCAGGCCTCCGTAGAGGGTAGGAACCAAACACCAACGACTATAAAGCCCGCCTCTACAACCTTACACAACCAAGCGGACAACTTGGAGGCACAAGGAGGGGACTTGTGATTACCTGGATCACCAAGCTCTCACGAGGTTGACGAACTCAAAGCAAACCAAGCAGGATCTATAACCAATTTGCAATCGACGAGCAACGCTTCGAATCGATTGACTTTCTCACAGTTGTGTTTCACACAAAGCACTGTATTTCTGAATAATGGAAGACGTCTGCCTTCTACAATGAATGAATCGGCCCTTCTTATAACCTAGGGGCTGATTTAAGATAAAAATAATAAATAAAATAGAAATTAACTTAAATCCCTAAAATACTAAAAATAACTTAAATAAATAAGATCTCTAAAAATAGCAATAAGGAAAGTTCCAACACTTAAAGAATTCCCGTCTAAACAGTGACAGCTGCAAAGAATGTGATTTTCAGCCAAGCTCCATGTCGAATCTGGAAAAACCTTCAACAACAAAGTTGTAGATCTCTTCATCCTCGTTCCGACAAGGTATAGCACGCCTCAATCCGATTAATATTGACTCCGTACGACTCATTTTACTGAGACGTCGAAAAGCTGTCAAATTTTGAACGAACCCAAAAACGTCAAGCTTCCACCTTTGCACCTTCTCCCATGGTGGAGCTTTCTTCTTCCTCTTGAGGATGACTTCATTCTCGTGAGCTCGAATCATAGGTCCATCCCCAAGTATAGGTGTGTCCGGAGGTGTCTTGGATGATCCTGCATCATTCCCCCTTTCTTGAAAATGATTCGACCTCGAATCCAAGGTCGCATAAGATTCCGCACATGCATCCACACGAGCTCCTGGATCGAATACCTCATGCCAATGGAAACTCCTCTCGATGCCGATTGTTGCAGGGGTTGACCACTTCTCGATGGATTTGATCTTGGTTTCACCATCTTGTAGACCATTATAGCTTTCTACAAAACCAAGAAAAGAAACGTTATTAGTGCACAATTCAGATTTCATATCAACGTCATGATATTCTAACTTAATATACATTGTAGCTTGGTCATTGATCTCTAAGTTTCCATCAAAAGCTAGCAAGTTTTCTTCTTTTTTCAAGGTTGAATTGTCAATCATATCAAGGCTAGCAATATTAGAACAAGGTTCACTATCAATGATCATATTACAAATTTTGCCTTTTTCTAAGCATTTAGTATGACACAAATCTTCACGTTGATTATCATCACAAGGCATAGGTTGAACACCTAAAACTTTACTAACAATCAAAGAATCTTCATGATCATAGTCAATGCGATCTTCATGATCATAGGCAAGTAAATTAATATCTTGATCATAAGTAACATGCTCCCTAATTTCATCAACAAGCTGAACATCTATGTTAGGAGAAACATTAAGTTGATTAGAAATAGGATGAGTTTCTTCCCTTTCATGTGGTGGCACGTCATCTCTAGGTGGTACTCCTTGTCCGATCACCGTGTTAGAGCCAACGCAAGAACAAAGCACGGGGAAAGAACAATCAGTATGTTGTACCGGTAAGCCGTACCGACGCTCTTGTACCTTCAATCTTTCATTTATCTTAGCCAAGGTCTCCATAAGAGTGTTCATTTTGTTGTTGAACATTGCGACGGATATAGTTGCTTCGGAATTGTTGTCATCGTTGCCATTGTTGGCATTGTTCCTATTGTTCACCTGCTCGTTATATATTTCAAATAAAGACAAACACGGAACTATGTCAAGATTAGCAAATAAAACAACTCACAATGTGTTTCTCTCGCACACTTCTCTCTAATTGGTTATGAAAATCTTGTTGGGGCAATCCGCTTTGGGCAAATCAACACTCAAGCAAGGACTTAACAATCAAAGGAAAGTAATCAAGAGAAAGAACAAAGAACAAGCAACAAGGGACTCAAAATCGACCAAAACATAGCTCAGCAGACACTGTAACGAGGCTGTACCGAGGCTGGATGGGGTCGGTATGGGCACTGCAGTACACGACACACAAAAATAGGAAAAGAAAATGAAAGAAAAGAAAGAAAAACTTGAATTTTTACCTCTTTTTGATTTAAACCCTTAGTATGGATGTTGTAGTTGCAAGATAGGGCTTAAAAAAAAATTTATGGTTTGGGAGGTATGTGTTTGAGACTTTCGACTAGGGCTATAGGATTTCACCAAAATGGGTCCTTGAAAGTTCTTGCACTAGATCTCAACAATCCTTGTTTTTTTTTTTTTTTTGAAGCTTACTTTTGCCCCTAGTGAATTTTATCCTCCTAGGACTAAGCTTTAAATGTAATTTTTTTTTTTCACTAATGCAAGAAACTATCTATGAAATAAAAGGACTCTTGAAAATTTAAGCTATGGTGAAAGAAAAATAAAATTTATGTAGCCCTAATGAAATATATATATAGGTGATGGTGTGGCTAAATATGGTAAATAAAGTTATCTATGCCTTTGATAATCTATGATAGAAAATATGAGATATATCTACCACAAATTTCAACAAATTAAATAAGGCAATTAAATAGATAAATCTAGGATAAAACAAGATAGCCAAAGATAAAAAGCAAACTAGGGTTTGTGGGATTGCAAGCAAAGGCCGAAGGCTGCCGACAGAAGTTTCAACCACGTTGCCGTAGGAATGAAAGCTTGGACTGAATTTGATCGGCTGAACAAAGTGGCTTCAATTCAATTTGACTTCAATATTGCTAGTGTGGACACGGCTTAGTAGTGTTTAGGCTAAGTGCAACCACAATCATCACAAACAAAGGTTAATGCAATCAAAATAAAAAATTCAAGAAGTAAAAACCAAGAACAAGAAATACTCTATTTTTTTTTGTAGGTTTTGTGTTTAGGGAAACAAAAGACACAAATTTTGATGTCGGAAACCAAAGCTCTGATGCCAATTTGATACGGGGTTAGCCGTAGGGTGGCCCGATCTTCGACAATCAAGACTCAAAGACAAGAACGGAAGCAAAAGACTCAAGAACAATAACAAAGACTCAAAACGCAGCAATAGAGGACTCGACAAAAGTAATGAAAAGACCGATAGATTGGTTGATTCGAACTAAAATAGAACGAGATGAAGACCCCAGGCCTCCGTAGAGGGTAGGAACCAAACACCAACGACTATAAAGCCCGCCTCTACAACCTTACACAACCAAGCGGACAACTTGGAGGCACAAGGAGGGGACTTGTGATTACCTGGATCACCAAGCTCTCGCGAGGTTGACGAACTCAAAGCAAACCAAGCAGGATCTGTAACCAATTTGCAATCGACGAGCAACGCTTCGAATCGATTGACTTTCTCACAGTTGCGTTTCACACAAAGCACTGTATTTCTGAATAATGGAAGACGTCTGCCTTCTACAATGAATGAATCGGCCTTCTTATAACCTAGGGGCTGATTTAAGATAAAAATAATAAATAAAATAGAAATTAACTTAAATCCCTAAAATACTAAAAATAACTTAAATAAATAAGATCTCTAAAAATAGCAATAAGGAAAGTTCCAACACTTAAAGAATTCCCGTCTAAACAGTGACAGCTGCAAAGAATGTGATTTTCGGCCAAGCTCCATGTCGAATCTGGAAAAACCTTCAACAACAAAGTTGTAGATCTCTTCATCCTCGTTCCGACAAGGTATAGCACGCCTCAATCCGATTAATATTGACTCCGTACGACTCATTTTACTGAGACGTCGAAAAGCTGTCAAATTTTGAACGAACCCAAAAACGTCAAGCTTCCACCTTTGCACCTTCTCCCATGGTGGAGCTTTCTTCTTCCTCTTGAGGATGACTTCATTCTCGTGAGCTCGAATCATAGGTCCATCCCCAAGTATAGGTGTGTCCGGAGGTGTCTTGAATGGTCCTGCATCAGCCTCTCTCCTGAAAGCCTTGCTATCATCCTTGACCTTCCAACTGAGATTCCCACAAAAGAATTCCCAAGCCGATTTGAATGTCTCTCACGAGCACGAGAAGAATTCTTCCTAAAATCTCAAGGCCCTGGATCTTCATCCACCCTCAAACCCACTCACACTGCCCTAAACCTTCAAGTCAAGCTCATCTTCACCATTCTGGCTCGCTGTATCTTCCCACGCATCCAGGGAATTGGTGACCGAGAATCTTCTCGAGACCCTTTTCCTAATCATGAACGGATACGAGCCTGATTTACCCAAACTCATCCTCGACTACATGACCCATGTCTCCACCTCCTCTCGGCCTATGCCTTTACCCTATGCAAACCTTTTGCCCAAAATCTTTGAAGCCTTTGACATCGACACATCAGGAGAAGAAAAGCAAACCTATAGTGGGATTGTTGATGAGGGTTGCCGAGATAGATTGGGCATTGCAAAAAATCTGAGGGGGCAATGGTTTATGAGGAAAGACTCAAAGGGAAAACAGGTTGCTGAACCTAATTTGAGTGAGGATAGATTGGCTGCCGTAGAGACTGAGATTCAAGACCTTAGGTTTGATCTGAGTAGGATGTGGTCAGATGTGGTGATTCGCCAGGACCAGACTCATGAGCTCCTCTCCATGGTCAACTGCAAGCTTGACCAAATGATGCTCCTCAATGCTCTCACCTACACTGCTACAGGTTCTATCATGCCTCTGGAGCAAGAAACCTTTGATCATGTGCGTGAGAAGACTGGAGTGTCATCCTCAACTGTGAAAATCAAGTGAAGAAACGTCCTATCCTGCGCCCCACACATAGTGAACCCACCATTCTCACAGTCGAGCAATATGGTGTGGTTAAAAAATACAGGGATGTGGAACGTCAGAAACAACTTGCACAGATGGAAAAAGACAAGGTCACCAGAGAAGCTCTTGCAAGGTGGAGGAAGAAGTGTAGAGATGAGGTTAGAAGGAAATACCTTCCACCGAACAAGCAGTACCCCACCTTCGGCGAATGGGTTGAAGAAGGAGCTGGAATTTGCCCTCCTGAAGATCCTAATGCTCCTGGCGCCCCTGGTACATCCTCTGATGCTGGGCCCTCCTCTGCTAAGAAAGGAAAGAAGGCTCTAAAAGGCAAGAAGAAGAAGGCTGCAGATGGGGATTCTGACTCAAGGCCTTGATCTTTTAAAAACTTCTGGTTCGTTGGTTGTTTTCTGGTTGGTGTTTCAGACTTTTTCACCTCTCTGCCCTTTTGTTGGAAGACAAAAAGGGGGAGAATGTTTTGGTTGCCCTGCGTTTTGGCACTAGTTGGTTAAGTGCTTGTCGTTTTTAAAACTTAGATGATCCAAACATTTTATGCCTATATTATAATATGCTTATTTCCTCTTATGATTGCTGGAAATATGTTATGAATATTGACACAGGTTTTGTCTTCCATCAAGGGGAGATTGAAGACTCCACCTTGATTGTAAGATCTTGATAACTAACGTGCAGGTGATCTAAAGGATGATGAAAGACAAAAAGGCTGGGTTTCAAGGTCTTGAAACCCAGACTAAAATGTTTTGATCACTTATGCATTTATCTAGTTCAACTTATTCTTTTACAAGAAAGAATTCGAAGCCAATATTTTTGGGCCTAAATTATAATGGGCTCTATACGGGGCTATGTGATGTGACTTGGGCTTTATCGATTTATATATGAGTTTCTCATCTAACCCATTTTATGTACTAGATACATTATGATTTCAATTTTCATACAAGGAAAGAACCGATCTCTAGTTGAGCTTACTTGATCATGAAGAAAGGTGAAAGAACATCTTGGAAGGCACACAAGGATCTGTTTTGGAAGGAATTCAAATGTCTTGGAAAGAATTTGAAATTCAAACGGTTCTCCCTCCAAGAAACTCTACAAGTGTTCCTACTATAAAAGACGAAGGCTAGGAAAGATGGAAGCTAACTAAGCAAGCACTCGAGCAATCACAAGCATCTTATAGCATTCGTCAAGTTTCTCCTACATTCTCAAAACAAAAGCTTAGTTGTTGATCATTGGTTAAGAGTTGAGAGAAACACTAGCACTTATTGTACAAGTAATTCATTTACACTTAGAGTTCTCATACTCGATCAAAACACACTTGGTGTGTGGTGTGAGCTTTTATTTCACTTGTAAGTTTGAGAGATAGAATAGAAGCGGTGAGGCTTTGTATAGAGAAAGGGTAGTTTCTCTAGGAAGTTCTAGGCTCAAAGGAAGTGAAATAAGAAGTGTTTGAATCCTACCGATTGGACAATCCTAGGCGGGGACGTAGGCAAGTTGGTGCCGAACCTCGTTAACAATTCGTGTGTTCATCTTTTATATTCCGCATTTACTTTATCACATTCGATTTTACTTTGTCAAGTTCTGATAGCCTATTTCAAGATCTTGACAAGTTGCACTAAATTACTATTGTTGCGAAAATCATCCATACTCTATTCATCCCCCCCCCCCCTTCTAGAGTATTATTCATCGCCTTATAGACTCTTCACGATGGAACTAAACTTAACTAATCCTAAGCTATCAATTTAACAAAGTAACAGCAAACGGAAACAAAGAAAGTAAAGAAAGCGCAGGTCTGCGAAGTCTGGCGCGCGTCGAGGAAGCTCGGGCACACATGCGTTGGCCTCAGGGTGTGCGGGAGTAGTCGAAGACATGACGATGTCAAGGAGCCGGGTGCGGAAGGGCCTGCTGGAATCGAGAGCGAAGGCGAACGCGCGAGATCGATCGAGGCGAGAGAGAGACAGCGCGATGGCGAAGACTAGCGAGAGCGAGAGCGGGTTGGTGATGCGGGAGCGCGGACACGCCAGGAGCCGACGCCGCGCTCGCTGGGAGCGGAGGTTGCCGCTGGTGCCACCAAGAACCGGTCACCCTCCTTGCAACGGCTTCGTGACTATTGATTGTGTTTGGTTGATGATTTGTCAATCAAGAGCAAGGTAAGGGATGATGATGGTGAAGTGCCGATGAAAATATAACACAAAAGCCTTTTTGGGATTGATAATTGAGAACCCTTTAATCCATAAAGGGGTTTCTCATTTCTATTCAATCTGATTTAATTCAAAGAGAACTACATTGTTTAAATAGAAAACTAACAACCAATTCTAATCGTGCAAGATAGAATTTAGGTTGATAAAGATAGATTAAAAATAACCTAAAGATAAATAAACCTAACTAAGATAGAATTTTAAATACTTAGGGAACAAGATATATCTAGAGGAGATATAATCTTGTATATTATTAATCTAATTGCATAAAATAATAATTAATAAAATAATAAACTGATTTGAAGACTAGAACCGGACCACATATTCAAGCTACTCGACATGGGCCTCAAGAGCGCTCGGCATGGGCCAAGGCCCACTCGACATGCATCTTGAATCTTCTTCCGTGGTGGCGCCTTCTTCTTCCTCTTGAGGGCAAGACTCTTTGCCATCAATGGCCCTCGAATCGGTCTTGAGAGCTCGCCTGGATCAAGGTTATTGTTGGACCCACAAAAGGTCATCTTGATCCGCATCACAATCTCTTTCTGAACTATCTATTAGAAGTTTATGATGCAGGAAAGCTGTTAGGAGAAAAATCAAGTATGAAATATAAATTCCAAATTCGAGTCCCTGATCTCCGCAAATAAATTACAAGACTTCTTCCCATTGTAGTGGAAGAGAATCAGGACCGTATCTAGGAGGAAGCGTGTCGGGGCTCGCCTTTCTCGCTCCAAATCATTCTCGAATTCGACCAACAGAAGTCCTCGACGTTGAGTAAAGTACTCGATGTCGACTACCTCAGTCGAGTAAACTGTAAAACAGAGCAAACAGAAACGCAAAACAAGCAATGTCGAGTAAAAGCATAGTACTCGACGTCGACAAGACTACTCAACGTCGAGTAGAATTCAGGCGATGTCGAGTGTTTTGTAGTGTAAAAACGTGACCTTTGCAATGACAGAAATAAAAGAGAAGCAACACGAAATTTGTGGAAAATTCAATAAACTAAAAGCTCCTAGAATCTGCGTAACAACGCCACAACGATAACCATATAAAATAATGCATAAGGTATAAAAGATCGTGTTTTTCATCAAATAACCTTCATTATCAACAATAGGAAAATAGAGGCTTTCACATAAACCCTAATTGGTACTAACCTTTTTCACATAATTAATCCAAGTTGTATTAAGATCACTTTCGCTTCAATAACACAAACAAGGATCACCTTCAACTTTCGCAAAAGAATCAGGCTCATAGGGATAGAAGACGAAATCACAAAAGAATCAGGCTCATAGTGATGTGATTTAGACTTATAGATTTTTCTATTTAAAAAGTATCCCACATCGCTTGTAAACAAATAGGAGGTTAGAATTTCTCCTATATATTTTGTAAGGCTTGCCATTTTCTAATACAAGTTGAATTTTTGAGTGAAAAGTTAAGCACATTTGCTTCCTTTGATTCCGGGTTAAGGATCATGTTTTTGGTGAGATGCTAAAAACAAAACCCTTTGGTGAGATGCCGAGGGAGACACCCTAGTGAGAGGCGAAGGTGTCGTAGGGTCGAGATCCTCAGAGTGCGATTTCGAGAGGATTGAGATCGAGTGTGGAAGATTAAAGGGTGAGAGGCCTACGGATCTTGTCATACATATCCGGTTACTAGTAGAAAGTTCATCTCTTCAAATAAAGGAGGAACCTCGTCGTCGATCATGGCGGCTCGGAGTGTTCCCGAGCACGTCAAGTGGTATCAGAGCCACGACAAGGGATCCTTAAGCTTTCGAGGTACGAATTACTATCTCTTCGCTTAATCCTTAGTTTTTGCAAAACATGCTTGATTAGGCCCGAGAGATTGCAATTGTTCGTCCTCCCAAGTCATATGTCTCGTGTGCTTGTTCTTGTCCCCACTTCATCGTGCTCTTGTTGCTTTGTTCTTGTTGTCCACCGATCGACCCCAACCGAAGCAATCAAAGCTTGTTAACTGGTTGATCGATTGCTTGTTTGCTTGTTGCTTGTTTGGCCTAATGGAGTGTTACAAATCAAGGCATGATCTTTGAGCTTCTTCCACTTAACTAAAGAAGCAGGCAACGTTTGAGGGATTTTTTTTATTTTGTTTTGTTCATTTATAAAAAAAATCAGCTTCCAAAAAAAAAAGTGCAAAAAAATACAGAAAAAAGGAAAAAAAAAAAGAAAAAAACCAACGAGGCAGTTGTTATTTTGAGTGATTGTAAGTTGCCGGCTACTTAGTTTTTATTTTGTCATTTGCCTTGATTTTATTTTATTTAACATTGCAATCTCATTTCCTTATCCGGGCTAGATCGCTTGTTTTGCATTACCTACGGATCATAGCGGGTTTTGGTAAATACTCGTCGAAAGGCCCTTGTTGAAGTGCTTGAAGGTTGCTCGTTAAGCTTCCTTGTGCTTTCTATTGTGTTGGTGTTTCGTTGATTGTTATTGTTGGTGCTAGTTGCCGCTAGCGATTATTCAGGTTCTTGAGTGTCGTGCCCTTGCATTGGGAAAAGGAGAGTTGATAGTGTTGCCTGCCGCAACCGAAAAAGGAGAGGTGAGAGCAACACTGAGTAGTGTTGGAAAAGGTGAGTAAGAGGAGAGAACCATCCAGAGTAAGGAGTGGAGAGCCAAACACCGAGAAGGTCAAACACTTGGAAGCCTTTTTATACTAACCCTCTCTTATATGTTGTTTGCTCATTTTGTAGGTTCTCGAGCCTATTTCTTTTCTAGAGTACATTATAGTGAGGCAAACACTTCAAACACAAGAGCGGAGTGTGTGAGAGAGTGTGAGCGTCCACCAAAGTGAGAGAGAGATTAACATTTTCTCTAACTTGGCTTGTTTGCTTGTTTTGTATGATGTCGCATCATTTATGTCAACCTAGTATGGTGCATGGTGGAGAAGCTACCACTACGATCAAGGCACTAGCGACCCGAATTGGACGGATGGAGGATGATGTGGCTGAGATCCTACGACGCTTGCCTTCTACACCAAAGAACAAGGTCAGTGACATCGACCTACATGGTGATCCGCATCAATTGGGACGAGACCGAGACGGGCATAGTGGAAGTCAACATGTGCACCATAAGCCTCGACGTGAGTCATCTACATGCTTTGAGAGGACTTCTTCTAGAGAGCACCGCCGAGCTAGGCGTGGAAAAGAGATTGACATTCAGACATCATTTCCACGGATTGAGACGCTAAGACAGGGTCCTCTCTCTCCTGATGATTACTACAAAGATCTTCATGCTCTTCTGCAATGTTCTGGGACAAGGTATGATGAGGCGTATATACTTGCTAAGTTTCTTGCAGGGCTTAATTCGGATGTGGCAGATTTTGTCTTGCGCTCTCGTCATACCCATGTTGTTGATGCTTTGAACCATGCTACTCATGTCTATGAGAAAGTTCTTAAGAAGACTATCGTTGTCCCTCCTTCTCGACGTTGCTCTAGTCGAGATAGCACCACCAAGCATCCTTCTAGCCTTAATTCACAACGAACAAAGACATTGTCGGCTACCGCTATGAATTTTCTCCCTATCGCTACACCGATCCCTACAACACATGTTGTTAGATCCAAGTCTAGTGATGTTTATGAGGACCACCCACCTAGCTCCAAACTGGATGTCATCGAACCCCTTGTAAAGGAGAAGGAACTAGGGATCACACCGCACCTTGCTGGAGAGTTATATGAAGCTACAAGGAAGAGGAAGATGAACACTTATTCCCCTGTAAGGCGACAATTCTTACCTGAGGTTGACGATTCTTGCGACAAACGAGATGTTATACAGGGGAGTCGAGTTTGTGTACTTGTTATGCTTCCTAGTGATTTATTTTTGTTGTCCTCATCTTATATGGCTAATTTGGTTGCTAGGGAACACTGCATCGTAGAAAAGGAAAATGCTCGGAGGGTTATAGAGCAACTGGAGCTAGTTTTAGGGCCCTTAAAGGACCCTTGGAATCAACTAGTAACTCGTTTGCAGGATGTTAGCCGAGTTACCCAGCGGAGTGGTGTTTCTTACTCTTTTAGTGATGTTTTGATTTGTCAAGTGCTCTTTGGTTCTTCTTCTATGAGTTTTCATGGGATTTGTGCAGGTACATGTTTGTTAGGCGACCCACCGGATTCGAGGTCGAATCCTTTTAAAGGGAGGGAGGATGATGTGATCCTGGACGATGGTAGCTTGGTCGATGAACCTGGAGAATAATATGACACCGTTGATGGATCTTGGAGGGATGAACATGTGATCCTAGCCTTGACAAGGCAACCTCGGAAGCTCTTACCTTGGACGACATCATATTTCCGGAAGAAGAAGACATCAAAGTCTTATAACTTGATCAACCGACATCTGCTCGCTATTTTGGCTCTAACTGGAGTTGTGTCTGTCCGACGAAGACGCAAGAGGACTCGTTGGAGAGCTGATTTCGAGGGCTATGACATCTTTGAAGACGTCCCCCATCAATTCTACTCCGAAGATGGTCATAAATCTCGTTCTTTGCAGCAGCTCTAAGCTGAACGAAAATTTGAAGCCTTTTTTATCCCACATCAATTAAAACACATGGAGATGCCAATAAACTCCTATATATATATATATGTGTAAACACTTTTCATTTGAAATTAAGTTAAATTTGAGAAAAAAGTGAGCCTTTTAGCTTCTAGTGATTCGGGTCAAGAATCTCGTTCTTAGGTAAGAGACCGGGAACAAAACCTTCGGTGAGATGCTGAAGGAGATTCCTTAGTGAGAGACGACGGAATCAAAGGGCCGGAAACACTCGGAGTGCGAGGCCGAGAGTGTGGAAGATCGAGTGTTGGAGAGAGCTCGGAGTGCGAGGCCGAGAGCGCTCTTGCATCACATATCCCTCAACCCCCATTCCCTTCTTTACCACCATTCTAAGGCCTTCCACAGCCCCATTATCACCCTCAATCATCCCCAAAACGTCACCCAAATGCAGCCCTTCAATCCCTCTCAAACAAGCCCCGTTTGAACTCGCCTCTACACAAGCGACATCTCGGTAAAACGCGATTTCCCGCTTCGTCTGACCTCCGATTGACGAGATCTGCCCCAATCCGCGACCGAGACTTCAAGATCTAAAAAAGTAGTACTTGCATGTCCCTAGAAGCCAAGCCAATCGATAGGAAATCGGAAATATTTGAAGACTGACCTGTTGCCTCAGAAGCTGTCCACACTTTCCCGACTTCTCGGAACTCTCGTCGCCGGTCCTTTTGCTCGAGCCCGGGTCCGATCACGTCACATAGGGATAGAAGACGATATCGCATCAAAAGATTATACCTTTATCCCATCTACCTTACATGGCTACCGTCGGGCTCACCCCGACCCTAAAAGTTGGGTGACTACTCGCTCTTCATCATCAAGAAACTCATCAATAATAAAAGGGAACTAAATTGCATTACTAAACTCAAACAAAACTTACAACCGATCGAAGCCAAAACGTCTCTCGACTACTCCAACTCAAATCGGCTCCAAGCTCTCTCTAACTCTCTCCTACTGGCTATAACTTGTATTGTGTATAAATTGGAATGTCCTAATACTCATCCCCTAGGGCCTTATTTATAGTATTCAAACCCCGCTATCCAAGAAAAGAATACTCTATCTATATCTATTTCTATCTATCTAAAGACTTTATGATACAACTTTAATAAATGAAATAATCTCTAAGGGGAAATAAGACTAAAGTGGATAAATATCTTCTCTCTTGATAGATCTTCATGTCTCTTGATAGAACACCACATATCTTGCATGGTAAGTAACCCATAAGGCTCGAACTCCACTAAATCTCGGCTCGGATTGCTTATAGATAGTACTCGATGTCGACCAAAGTACTCGAAGTCGAGTAGGTCTTCTTCTCCTCGGATTGCACTCGAGCTCGGGCACCTTCTGTTCTGGACTCAACATGGGTACTCGAAGTCGACTAAGCTTCTCATCGTCGAGTAGATTTTTTCTTTCGAGTGACCGGCTGCTCGTGCTCGACTTGTTGAATTCGACTGGATGTACTCGACGTCAACTAAAGTACTCTACGTCGAGTAGAATTGTCACCTCTCAGCATTCTGCTCCGTTCTTCAAACACACTTTCCCGAGTCCTCGTTCGTCCGATTGATGCATATGAGTATGCGTTGGAAAGTTCTTTTCTAGGGCTAAAACTCTCATGAATACATCCGAACTTGATTCAGAATGATGAATGGCAAAAAGTGGGCTTTTCTCCGGCTGCACCATCCTTCGCTTCTTCATGACTTTCCTTTAAGCTCCAAAGTGTGTCCGATTTCTGCGAAATTAAACAGAAACTAGTGTAGATCTCCATAATTGGAAAATAAGCATAAACTACACAGATTCTGTACTATTCTAACCCAAATGTATGAAATGCATACAAAAGTCGTTATAAAAGTCAATATAAAACATGGCAATTTAGGCGCACAACAAAAGCCACCAACCACTTGCTGCTTAAAAAGGAGATAAACACATAATGGATTCCTTTGCATCAAATGTCACACGTATCAATGGATTCTCTATCATTTCATCTCTTTGACTACCTATCTGTTCAATCTTCATTGGTTTTTAATGGTCTTTCTTTATCTTTTTTCCTTCATGGGTAATGATAAAAAAAAATTGCCAGTAAGAGTGAGGTCATATGAAATAGATAAAATTGCCCGTAAGAGTGTAGATAATAGAGAGAGAAAAAACATGTGTATAGGGCAAGAGAACATGTATAAATAATCCAATCCAATAAGGTCATATGAAATAGATAAAATTCGTAATATATACCTAAGCTCCAAAGTGCGTCCGATTTCTGCGAAATTAAACAGGAACTAGTGTAGATCTCCATAATTGGCAAATAAGCATAAACTACACAGATTATGTACTATTCTAACCCAACTGTATGAAATGCATACAGAAATTATTATAAAAGTCAATATAAAACATGGCAAATTTGGCGCACAACAAACACCCCATACTTAAGCTTGCTTGTCCTCAAGCAATACCTGTAATGGCAAATTTAAGGTACTTATGTCGCAAATTCATGCATGTGAATAAAAGCAACATCTACACACAAAAGGAGGGTTATGAAAAAACAATTTATGGGTGACAAAGCAACAATAATAAAGAGATCTTTAATTAAGCTCAATAAGGAGTATATTGGTAAAAGGCTAAATGTGGGCAATTTTTTGCCATGTGGTGCTAATGATCCGGGGAAATGGAGTACTTTCCAAACTTTCATACCACATTCCTTCATCCTCTTATGATATCTCCATAATGTAACATCATTCTCAACATAATCCCCGGATAGGAATAAGGTAAAGAATGGGCAATATTTTAGATAATGTGGAGCAAATATGAAAATAAGGCATAACATGGCTTTTGTGATGCATAAGAATAGGTATGGCTAGGATATAACAATATGAGCATTATATGGAAATATAAAGTCCTCCATCCTCTTATCATGCAACAAGTCAAAAGCAATATCAAATTTTACCTCCTTTTATGGTTTTCAAGAAAATAATGCACTTCATTGTGACTTCCCTTTACTAGGCAATTTCATGATATATCTTTAATAAATCCAATTTTGCATCGTCGAGTTCAATAAAACTTCCATGACACTTATACAAATTTTCAATGGGGGTGATTTTTCAAACTTTGGAAAACAAACGTTTAAGCACATAAATCAAACATGAAATCCAAAATAGCCATGTATAAGCAATTCAAGAAAATAAACTTCAAATATACACACACAATGTCAAATAAAGTCAAATATGCATCAAGGAAGCCCTTCCCCCACCCCATACATAAAGTTTGCAGTGTTCTCACTATATAAAAACAAGGGTAATGAAAGAAACTCACTAGATAAGTGTGCAGAACGTCGGAATCGAGTGTTGAAGAAGCTGCAGAAGTGGTCGATCTCGAGTGAAGTAGTTGACGTCGACTACAGTTACTCGACATCGAGTAAAGTGAAAGCCTCCAGGGTGATCCTCGTTGATCACATGCATTTCTTCTCGATAGGGGTGGTCGACGTCGAGTAGAGTGCTTGTTAGGAGGAAAATCAAGTATGAAATATAAATTGCAAATTCGACTCCCTGTTCTCCGCAAATTAATTACAAGACTTCCTCCAATTGTAGTAGAAGGTAGTCAGGAACGATTCACGAGGAAGCGTATCAACGCCCGCCTTTTCAGTTTCAGAACTCGACCTGAAATTGACCAGAAGAGCGCTCGATATCGACCACTTACCTCGATATCGACCACTACGTCGACATAAACTGTAAAACACATAAACAAGCAAAACAGAACAGAAAACTCAAGTTGGTCGATATCGACCTATGTACTCGATATCGAGATAAAATGTCGACAAAAACAGTGCTCGAATTCGACTTAAAACAGAAACTAAAAATCGCAACTTTTCGCAAGACATAACTTAAAATTGATGAAATAAATCAAATAAACTAAAGACTTCCAAGATCAGGGTTTCAAAACCACAGTAATAACCATGTAAAATAACACATAAAGGCATAAAAGATCATGCTTTTCATCAAATAACTTTCGTTATTAACAAATAGGAATATAGAGGCTTTCGCATAAACCCTAATTGTTACTAACCCTTTTTCACATAATTAATCCAAGTTGCATTAAGATCACTTTCGCTTCAATAACACAAACAATGATCACCTTCAACTTTCGCAAAAGAATCATGCTCATAGGGATAGAAGACGAAATCGCATCAAAAGATGGTACCTTTATCCCATCACCTTACATGGCTACCGTCGGGCTCACCCCGACCCTAGAAGTTGGGTGACTACTCGCTCTCCATCATCAAGAAAGGCATCAATAATAAAAGGGAACTAAATTGCATTAAATAAACTAAAAGAAAGCTTACAACCAATCGAAGGCCAAATCGTCTCTCAACTCTCCACCTTCTCTCACCACAAGCTCTCTCTCTCTCTCTCTCTCTCTCTATATATATATATATATATATATGTGTAATTGGAACTAGAACTAAATGAATAAAACTCAACCCCTAGGGCTTTATTTATAGGCTTCATTCTCTAGCTAATCTAGGAAAGAAACATCTATCTATATCTAAATTCATCTATCTAAAGACTTAAAGATTAAATTTGGAAATAAAACAAATATATCTAAAAGGAAACTAGGACTAGTATGGATAGATCCTTCATCTTCTGATGGAACTTCATAAATCTCCTCTTGAGTTGATAGAATATCTCTTGCTTCATATGGAAGAAAGCCAGTTCAGCACTCGGACTCGGACTCGCTCGAAATCGGCCTCTAGGGACTGGTCGATATCGACCAAAAGTGGTCGATATCGAGTTGATTTCTCGACTTCGCCTTCCGACAACTCGATTTCAGTTCTGAAAGGGATTTTTGACTGGGTTTTGGTCGATATCGACCAGTATGGTCGAAATCGACCTCTTCTGTACTTCTTCACTCGATCTTGGCTTTCTGGGTGAAAATCGACCAGCTTCCTCGATATCGACCAAAAGTGGTCGATATCGACCAGATTGTGTCGAGTCGATGTTTCTCATTCTTTGCTCGATTTATCCTGGTTCTGCTACTCCTTGTCCTTGGACTTTTTATAGTTAACTTCAAGCTTTTCCTTCTTTCTCTGAATTGTTGTAAAATGCCTCGATTTCTGCAAAATTAAACAGAAACTAGTGTAGACTCCATAATTTGGCAAATAAGTGTAAACTACATAGATTTTGTACTATTCTAAACTATATGTATGAAATGCATGCCAAAATCTATATAAAAAATAGTATAAAACATGGCAATATAGGCTCACAACAATACTCGACGTCGAGTACTTCTGCAACGTCGTTTACCTGCAAAACATGTTAGGAAGACAATATCCATAATAGAAAAATCCAAAAATAATGTTTCAAAACCAAAAACCAAAAACAAAAAACAAATGTCAATAAAAAACTATAAAAACTAGTCTTTTATTACAAGCTCTAGACTTTATAGTCGCTAGGCCGACTTCTTCCGTTTAAGCTCAAGGTGGCATCTGCAGCGCCCATGTAGCTTGGGCTTCAAACAAGACTCCATTTTTGTCCATCAGTTGTAGACCTCCGAAATGGATCTTGTGCACCGTGAATGGTCCCATCTTCTTGTTATTGAATTTGTTAGGGAACCAATGATTCTTTGATTTGGAGACATAGACCTTGTCTCCTACTTCATACTCCTTAGGATCGTCATTGGAAACCCTGCATAATCGCACATACCAAGCAAAAACCTCTCCCATGTATGGATAAATCTTTAATGGAAATAGGAGAAAAGATGTTTTCACCTTTGCTTACCTTAGCAGAATCATCGTTCGGGACCTCGGGATCTACTCGACATCGAGTAAAAGTACTCGACGTCGAGTACGTTGTGGTGTCTGGTGGGTTGCTTGACTGAGGAGGAGAAGTCGATGTGGTAGACTAGTCCACGTTGAGTAATCTACTCGATGTCGAGTACTGCTCGGGCTCGGGTGGGTTACTCGTCGAGGAAGGAGTAGTCGAGTGCATGGAGGACTGGTCAACGTCGAGTACTTCTCGGCTCCGGGTAGGTTGCTCGATGAAGGTGCAGTCGATGGGGGTGGCTGGATCTGGTCGACGTCGACTAGAGTACTCGACGTCGAGTTTTTCTAGTCGACATCGACCCCATACTTAAGACCTGGAAAAACATCCGAAAAAAAGTTAGTCGACGTCGACGTACCTAGGTTGATGTCGAGTAGATTCTCTATCTCCTCGTTTACGATGGCCAGGATCTCTTCCATCTATGCTTCCATGTCCCTCTTCTCCGGCTCTTCGGGGGTCATATTTCTTACTTTTGGCTCCCCGAAAGTGATGTACCTAGCTGAAATTGACTTGACCTCTTCCATGGGACCTGTATGCCTTTCAGTTTTATTGAAAGAGTACTCAATTACCTCATCGCTGATTTTGAATGTGAGCACTCCCTTCCCGTCACTTATGTTGGCATCCACCATCACTAAGAAGGGTCTTCCTAATATAATTGGACAATAAGGGTCCTCTGCCATATCAATAACTAGAAAATCAGTAGGGACAAAGAACTTACTTACCTGTACTAGCACATCGTCCACCATGCCTGTTGGGATGACAACTGTGTTGTTTGCCATGTATAACTTCGCATCCACATGCTCTAAAGCACCTATCTTAACTTTGTACCAGATTGATAAAGGCGTTATACTCACACTGGCTCCCAAGTCACATAAAGCATTAAATTTATATTGACCAAATCCAATGGTTATAAAAATCTTACCTGGATCTGGCCTTTTCCCTGTAACATCCATCTTGCTGCATTCCTCTGCGATCTCAGCCATTGACCGCTTCTTGCTCAAAATCTCCTTGAGGAATTTGACGTACGACAGCATCTCATGAAGGGCTTATGTGAAAGGAATGGTGACGTTGAGCCTTTGAAGCATATTCACGAACCGCTGAAACTTTTTCTCTGCTGCATCCTTCAAATATTTGGTTGGGAATGGCATTGTTTTCTTCTTCGAAGGAGCTGGAGTGTGGTCGACATTGACAGAAGGCTAGTCGACATCGACTAGGGAGTCCTTGACATCGACTGGGGAGTCCTCGACATCGACTACAATAGTAGATTTCTGGGCAGGCTCATGATTCTCCTCGACATCAAATATGGTCTCCTCGACGTCGGGTACTGTCTGGTCGACGTCGATTGGTTTACTCGACGTCGAGTAGTCCCCTCCAGCTTCTCCGTATGTATTTTGCTCGGGCGTTTGCATCTGACGCCCACTCCTGATCGAGATTCATAACAGCTACTTGTCCCGCAGATTTACCCTTAGGGTTAGGTTCAAAAGATCCAGGGAGCGTACCTGATTGTTTCGGGACAGGTGTAGTCAGTTGATCAATCTGGGTCTCCATGGTTTTCCGCCAGATGTCAATTTCCCCAAGTCTAGAATTAATGTCGTGCAGCTGCATGTGGATGGAATTGATTGATTGCTTGTTGTCGTTGTGGTTCCTCCGCATCTCCTCAAGAATTGTCTGCATGTCATCTTTCTTACCTTCTTTGTCGGGGTGACCAGGAGCTCTGTAGGGCGAGGGATCTCTTTAATGTTGGGGTTGGCGATAGTGGCTCCAGTGTTGTTGCCGATGTTCTCCTGAGTAATTTCCCGCGTAACGTGCCTCTTCATGGGTTTCAGCGATGAGTATTTGGTAGGCATGCGGGCACGCAGTAGTGTTGTACCTCACAGACCCACATTCCAAGCAAGGTTTATCTTTAGGCAGAAATTTAACTTGCTTGGTGGCACATATAAGGGCATAGATGGGGCAGGCCTTTCATACCTTTCGTCTGAAGCCGCAGAAGTCCCATAGGTGTTGTCATAGTTGGCCAGCATCTCGATGGTCTCCTAAGCATGCCTTGGGGTGTACTCGAGATACCCATACGAGGTGTAGTTGTTGATCCGCTCCTTAGTTGGTGCATCCAGGCAGTTGAACATGATCTCCTAGATCACGTAGGGTGGTTGTCCGTGCATAGGACGAAATTTCAGAAGCCTTTTGTAGCGCTCCCAGACCTGTGCAAGTGTGTCTCCTAGCTTTTGTCTGAAAGTCATGATTTATTGTTTGAGCGCTGTTGTTTTTGCAGGAGGAAAGAACTCGTTAAGAAATAAGTCTTATAATTCGTTCCACGTGCGAACTCATCGTGCTGGCAATCCTTCAAACCAATCTGATGCTATTCCTGCAAGGAACCAATGAAAAGCCTTTAATTTTATGTATTCTAGATTAGCATCATCTGCAATTGCTTCACATAAATCTAGAAAAGTAGTGACATGCTCCAAAGGATATTCATTGGGCTTTCCCCTAAATTGATTCCTCCTAATTTAAGTAATAAAAGAATGATGAATTTCATAATTAATAGGGGGAAGAATGATCGGCGATTCTGGAACTTCGAGAGTCAGATGCAGATACTTCTTTGCGTTTGCTCGGACGTGCCCAATCCGCTCCTCAAGTTCCATTCTGGCATTTACTTCGCGATCCACCCTTGCTTCCCACCGTTGTTGGTTCTATCTATATTCTGCCTCTCGTCGGGCGTGTTCTACTTCTCTGGTGGTGAATTCCTCAATCCGTAGTCAGAGTTGCCCAAGCACATGTGCTGGGGTGAGCTGGACCTCGTTTTCGTTGTTGGGAGGATTCGTCCTGAGTCTTCTCCTTAGCCTTTGTTGTAAGTGGAAAAAGCGTTCAGGCTCGAGAAAAGGATCGATAGGTGTGCGATCAGTTCTTCGCATGCACATGAAAAACAAAAAAAAAAATAAAAGAGTAAAAAGGAACTAAAAAGGGCGCGGTCGATTGCTTCCCGGCAACGGCGCCAAAATTTGTTTTGAGGAAAATCAAGTATGAAATATAAATTCCAAATTCGACTCCCTCATCTCCCCAAATAAATTACAAGAATTCCTCTCGTTGTTGTTGCAGAGAATCAGGATCGTATCCACGAGGAAGCGGGTCAGCGCTCTCCTTTCTCAATCCAAATCACTCTTGAATTCGACCAGCAGAAGTCCTCAACGTTAAGTAAAGTACTCGATGTCGACTACCTCACTCGAGTAAACTGCAAAACATAGCAAACAAAAACGCAAAACAAGAAATGTCGAGTAAAAGCAGAGTACTCGACGTCAACTAGAGTACTCGATGTCGAGTAGAATTCAGGCGATGTCGAGTGCTTTGTAGTGTAAAAACGTGACATTTGAAATGACAGAAATAAAACAGAAGCAACACGAAATTTGTGGGAAATTCAATAAAGTAAAAGCTCCTAGAATCGGGGTTACAACGCCACAACGATAACCATATAAAATAATGCATAAGGTATAAAAGATCATGCTTTTCATCAAATAACCTTCGTTATTAACAAATAAGAAAATAGAGGCTTTCGCATAAACCCTAATTGTTACTAACCCTTTTCACATAATTAATCCAAGTTGTATTAAGATCACTTTTGCTTCAATAATACAAACAAGGATCACCTTTAACTTTCGCAAAAGAATCACGCTCATAGGGATAGAAGACGAAATCGCATCAAAAGATTGTACCTTTATCGCATTTACCTTACATGGCTACCGTCGGGCTCACCCCGATCCTAGAAGTTGGGTGACTACTCACTCTTCATCATCAAGAAACTCATCAATAATAAAAGGGAACTAAATTGCATTAATAAACTCAAACAAAACTTACAACCGATCAAAGCCAAAACGTCCCTCGACTACTCCAACTCAAATCGGCTCCAAGCTCTCTCTAACTCTTTCCTACTCGCTATAACTTGTATTGTGAGTAAATTAGAATGTCCTAAAACTCGTCCCCTGTGGCCTTATTTATAGTATTCAAACCCCGCTATCCAAGAAAAGAATACTCTATCTATATCTATTTCTATCTATCTAAAGACTTTATGATACAACTTTAATAAAAGGAATAAATCTCTAAGGGGAAATAAGAATAAAGTGGATAAATATCTTCTCTCTTAATAGATCTTCATGTCTCTTGATAGAACACCACATATCTTGCATGGTAAGTAACACACAAGGCTCAAACGCCACTCGATCTCGGCTCGGATTGCTTCTGGATAGTACCCGACGTCAACCAAAGTACTCGAAGTTGAGTAGGTCTTCTTCTCCTCGGATTGCACTCGAGCTCGGGCACCTTCTCTTCTGGACTCGACACGGGTACTCGACATCGACTATGCTTCTCAACGTCGAGTAGAGTTTTGCTCTCGAGTGACTGGCTGCTCGTGCTCGAATTGCTGAATTCGTCTGGATGTATTCGACGACAACTAAAGTACTCGACGTCGAGTAGAATTGTAAACTCTCAGCATTCTGCTCCGTTCTTCAAACGCATTTTTCCATGTCGTCGTTCATTCGATTGACGCTTATGAGTATGCGTTGGAAAGCTCTTTTCGAGGGCTACATCTCTCATGAAGACATCAGAACTTAATTCAGAATGATGAATGGAGAAAATAGGGATTTTCTCCGGCTGCACCATCCTTAGCTCCTTCATGACTTTCCTTTAAGCTCCAAAGTGTGTCTGATTTCTACGAAACTAAACAGAAACTAGTGTAGATCTCCATAATTGGAAAATAAGCATAAACTATACAGATTTTGTACTATTCTAACCCAAATGTATGAAATGCATACAGAAATCTTTATAAAAGTCAATATAAAACATGGCAAATTAGGCGCATAATAAAAGCCACCAACCACTTGCTGCTTAAAAAGGAGATAAACACATAATGGATTCCTATGCATCAAATGTCACACGTATCAATGGATTCTCTATCATTTCATCTCTTTGACTACCTATCTGTTCAAGCTTCATTGGTTTTTAATGGTCTTTCTTTATCATTTTTCCTTCATGGGTAATGATAAAAAAAATGTCAGTAAGAGTGAATGCGCGATTTTTAGGTCATAAGCTTAAAAATATCAAAGACATGAAAAAATTCACCTGCAAACTTTAAATTGTGTGGTTGCCAAAATAAACACTTGTTAAGAAATAAGACTGTTTGAAAAAAGGGGAGCAGGTACAACTTAGTTGTATAGTAAATGAGTATATGACATAATTTTTTTAAAAAGAAGAGTATAGTAAAAGACCATTCATAAACAAGCAGAATGTAGATAATAGAGGAAAAAAAAAAACATGTGTATAGGGCAAGAGAACAGGTATAAATAATCCAATCCAATAAGGTCATATGAAATAGATAAAATTCGTAATATATACCTTAGCTTTTCAAATAGGCCAAGAACTAGAGGCAAAACTGTCTGTGGACTATTTATAATCGCAACCTAGACTAAATTCTTCAACGCCCAGGTCAATCCTTATGAACCTACTGCTAAAAATCCCTACAAGGATTAAAAAATCAATTAGTATAGTAAACACAAGAAGGTGACTTGAAAATGAATGATTCTTCAATTCACTGAGTATGACTAACTAGATAACAATACCCTATACTAAAATTAAATAGATCACGGGGTTAGGGAACTTACCACTTTAAGAAGCGAATCAAAAGAAACAGATGGAATCTGTGGCCACGTGGTGAGGGAGATGGAGGCCGATGGTTGTGGTGGCATATGGGTTAAGATCTCACCCTAAAAAATACGAATCCCAACCGGAAATCAAGTCAAATGAAGAACCTCTAATAAATAACATCCATAAAGAAAGAAAGTTCAACCAGAGAAACACCACAGAAAAGTCAAAATCCATGGTGGTAAACACGGAATGCAAAGTTGACGAACCTGCAAAGATGGTGTCGGGTCAGAGCTGAAGACAAATTTACAAATTGGAATAAGTAATTAAAACCCTGAAATTGAAAGATTAATAAGAGAGAAGGAAGAAAGATTAGCTGATTTGAAACCTTAATTTCGTAGTTTATATCAAAATCATGTAGAGCCAGCCTCAATAAGGTCGAATTCAACACATAAGACTCTCCCAATTGTCGAACCCTAATCACAAAATTGACGGGAGAAATATGTTGATCAAAAGCAAACGAGAAAGAAACAAAGATCAACACAACCACATAACGGAAGATAGTAGATAAAAAGGGACCAAATCAGAGGCAGTAGGAATTAGGATAAATTTACAATTTGTATATGCCAATGCATTTTAACATTATGGCTTACCTTAAGCAAGAACATAAATTACTATTATATATGTGGTTCTAACTTCAAGGCTAGCATTTTCTCATAACAATCCAAAGACAAATTTGAAAGAATTTGGCAGAATCCAATGAATTAGAAGACGCTTAGCAACCTGCTCAAAGTGGAAATGCTACATGCAATTGAAACTATATGAATATCAAGCAACATATCAAAACATTAGATAAGATCCCCCCCCCCCCCCCCCCACCCACTTATATGAGCTTCCCATTTTTGACTTGTTATAGCTTTTGTTTTTTGCAACTTTTTTTTCTCAAGAAAGAAAGAATTTTATCTCCTCCTAATTTGTATTTTAAAAAAAAAATTCACTCTTCTTACTTAGCTACTGAATAATATGATAGAGGTTATAAGACACAGCTTGCCTAAAAGAAAAATCATCTATATTTTAGCGAAATGTAAACCAAGCCAACCTGTATCATCCAGTTACACAAACTTAAGAATTATCATACACAATAATCTATGAAAAATGATTGCTACATAACGATGAACAAAAAAAAGATTGGAAAATACCAAAAATGGGAACTTAAATAATATCAAGCAAGAAATTTAAGTATCAAAATGAAAAGTTTTAGAAACTCATAAATAAATTGTAAACCTCCAAGTATAACATGACAATAGGCACAAAGTGGAAGTTAATAATCATAATATAGAGTAAGATCCAAGAAACCAGTCATAGACAACACACCAATAAAAGAAAAAATGTGCACCTGTGAAGAATCTAAAGGTTGTTTGTTCACTTCTTCTTTGAGTTACCTAAAAAAGATCAGCCTGTTTTGGCATATACAACCCTCATAAAAAAATATATCAGAAATTAGGGGTAAAATCTAACCTAAGGAATTCCAGAAACAAAACTATGGGGGAACGACACCCTCTGCTATATGAAATCTAAGAAAGTACAAGGTGAACCTATGACAAATGAGAGCGAAATTCAAGATGGAGAGGACAAGTCAACAACTAAATCGAAAGTGAAAGATGAAATAAGGGCAGAGAACAAAGAGGAACCTGGATAACGACCGGTGAGAGAAAGCCAGTGACCACAAGGGTGGTTGTCTGTAGATTTATGGGAAAGCCAATGACCACGAGTGGATGAGAACAAAACCCTGAAAATATCAGTTAATAATAGACGATAAGTTACTGAAAAATCGGAATAACTAACTAAAAACCCCGAAATGGAAAGAATAATAAAGAGTGAAGGAAGAGGGATTGATTGATTTGAAACCTGAATTTCGTAGAGTAATCGAAACCCTAGATACATAATTTGGGATACCTAATTGAATAGGAAAAACCATAGATCAGAGGGTAAACAAACACGAAGATGAAGATGGACTACATGAGAAAGGGAACAAATGGGCCACATGAGAAATCCCAAAATGATAGTGCATTAAATATTTATAATACAGATTAAAGATAATCATGAAGCCAAACAAGAATTTCCGAATGCAAAGAAGAATTAAAGCAAATAGATTAGAAAAAAAGAAAAACTCACCACTGATGGAAAAACACCTATAGCTTGTAAGACTGTTCGCATGAATAACAATGGCAGTGGAATTTGTTCAACCTGCGATAATCAATGGAATTGTTGTAAAAAAAGAATGCAAAAAAAATGTAGGAAGAAAGAAACAGACAGAGGAAAAAAAACAGAACTCGGATATTGCAGACATACCAGTTGATGTAGGACCTTCGCAAGGACTTTCTGTGTGAATATTTGCCTTTTGATCAAAACAAGTATTACATGCATCGGTCACCTACTCAGAAAAACAGAATTAAGAGTAATAGCTCGCATAATATGAAAAGTTTCAATTTAAATAGAAGATGGGATAAAAGTGATCTGGTACAGAAAAACCTTCTTAAGCGGAATTCGGTCTTTTTCAGGATCTATTCCATATAACGGAAATCAAAACTGCCTCAGGAGTGAGCACTGAACCAGAATTATGTAGAATTCAGTTAATATCTCACATGACATCCCATTAATCACAAGAGAAACAAAAAATACATGTATTAAAAAATTAAACTGTGCTCCTAATAGTCCACCACAATCGAAGGTCCTCATGGATGATTTTTCACTTGTAAGAATGTTAAGGGCCTAACTATAATAAACCTTAAGCCTTCTTTCATCATTGGACATGCTATTTTTTTAATGTAGAGGAATCTTCTCTTCAGAGGCTCTCTAATGGGAAATTGGTAATCTAATTGGAGTCCAATAAACACATAATTATATGCTTTGAATTTGTACATTATTTATGACTGAACTACGACAAGTTATCATGCAATACAAAGTGACCATCTATCTTGTTTTTAAAGGCAATGAGGGGAGACAACTTTAATTGTGAATTCATCTCATCAAAACTGGAAGCTGGTGCAGGCTTGAACTCATATGGACCTTCTTTTGCTCCACAGACATGTTGCAAACAAATAAGTTTTCACCATCAAAATGCGTCTTCCATATGCACTCTAAGAGGTTTAGGTATGAAAATGGGGAAACAAAATCTGAAGTTCTCTCATTTTCCTTCTTTACTAAGATGTGAAGGATTTCATCCTCTCAAGTTTCCGTAAGCCCTCTTGACGAAAAACATAAACCTATATCGATCCAATCAACCCAAATCTCTATTAAGCATTTATACAAACACCTTCAGGGCATAAAATTAAACAACCACCAAGTTGCAATATCTAAACCCCATTTTAACGACTCCCTAACATAAATGCATAACTACTCTCAATCAATGTTATTCCTAATCAAAGCCCACTGAGGACTTGGTTGTAAACCACTGGAAGAGAGGGAGGAGCGAGTTGCGGCAAAACATAAAGCGAAGACCAAGTACCTTAAATCAATAACATAAAATTCAAAATGAAAACCACAAACATGTCTGAAATTGGATGCTTGAACGAAGCATAGAAATGAACACGAACTTCAAAAGTCAGAAAAGGAGTACAATGGATTAAAATCGATCAGTCACCGAAATAAACTAGAGCAAAAATCGCATGTACCTTTCGGTGGTAGCTAAAACCCTAGTATTAATTGGAACAACGGCAGGGAGAATGGAAAGTCAGTTGCCCTAATCAATGTGAGGCTATTCGCCTGAAATCGAGGAGAGACGACAACGAAGAGAGAGGAGTCGAAGGAATCTGGCTGGTTCGTGCCCACTTCCAGCCGAGATTACAGTGCTCCGACAAGAAGCAATAACGGAAAGGGACAAAATACAAGACAGGATCTGGAAAATCGGTCGAGATAAATATGCATACACACTTCGGGAGCAAACAAGAGAAAAACAGGGAAAATACATATGGAGTGCAGAAAGCAAGAGCTAAAATTAGAAGAGAAGCTTCACCCAAAGCAAGAGGTGGAAGGAAGAGCATCCACCACCCACACACCCATTGAGTTTGTTTAATTAAAATGGAAAAAGAAAATTTAAAAAAAAATCAGAAAATGTCAGATTATGGGTGTCTTAAGTCAGGGAAATTTTTTGAAAGAAGAAACTTCTCTCCTAAATAAACATACTCTTGTAATTAATTCCCTGACACATTCAGGAAAAAAAAATTATTTTCCCTTTTTTTTAAAAAATTAAGACACTCATATGAGTATACCCTTTGTGGATGCTCGAAGATGTCAGCCAAAAAGTCTCCTGCAAGCTGAGAGTAAAAATGAGTCGTAGATAACTATAACTTCAACGGTCCGGATTAAAATTAGTTGTCCACACATTTATAGTAGTGTGTGTGTGTGTGTGTGTGTGTGTGTGGGTGTGTGTGTGTATGTGTGTATAGGGAAGCTTTAAAATGTAAAACATCCTTAACGTGTAAAATTTGCTTTACGTGTAAAACTTAATTTTTTTAATAAATCAATAGGACAACATCCCGCGCTTCACATGTAAAGCACCGATCAGGCCAGCATCGGCTTCTCTCTCGGACTCCCACACCCACCTCGAGCCACCTCCGGCCACCAGCCCCTAGCCGCACTCGAGCCCACCCATGTGCGTGTAAAAGCTCGGATTTTTAAATTCTAATTTCTCGGAAAAAGCAAATCAAAATGAATTTTAAAGAGAGATTTAGCGGAAAAACTCTCCAAGTTGGATTTTAAGACTTTTAAAACGGATTCCGGCCAAAATTGGAATTTATGTAAAATAGATTTTTCTCCGCTTTCATATGCCGAGAATTGGAAAATACTGTTCGGATTTCAGTATTAAATTCGAATTTAAAAAATTGAGAATTTAGTTTTATTGAGTCCGGATAAGATCGAGTGAGCGGGTCTCGTGATTTATTGTCCGGGTAATCACTTAGACGGGACCACATGCTTTTGTCCCATTTCACTTGTCTTCTTCCCCTTTTTATTTTGTTCAACGGGTCAAACAATTGCAAGCATGGCCATACTCATCTCATTCTCCTCTTGTGGAAATTCTCATCTTCTCCCATGCTTCTTGATTCCCCATATTTGGAAAACAAACAATCACTACTGCAACTTTGACCAAGGCCAACCAATTACAAACTCTTCCTTATGGTTGCTTTCGTTGAATCTCACCCCCAAATCTCAGATTGATCAAAGGACCCCCCTTCCCCATTTAAATCCAGCTGCAACCTAGCTTCATCCTAAGAAATCAGAAGGGCACCCATTCTCCATACTTCTCATTTTCCATTTCAGGACCAAACACACCTCTTCCTCCATTCCTCCCCTCCTTTCCGTGAGCAGTAGCTCTTTCTCCTCAATTTCTTAGCCACCATCACCATCACACCCTCACCACCACAACTCGTCCCACCTCAGCCAACACCACGCCTCGTCACCTCCGCATCTCCTCGACTCCGCATTTGATGCCTTCGAGCAGCAGTAGCAACCCTAGAGCCACCGCCGAGCCTCCTCGCTCTGCTTTCCCGATAAGACCACAGGTGAGGATCTTCCTTCTCTTTCGCTAATTAAAACTCGAAAAGTCTCACCTTTAACACCCATACATACTTCCTAGACTGTACAAGCTCAGCCCGAGCCTCCGAAGATCCCCATCAAGTCTCCGGCGAGCTTGAATCGAACATCGGCGAAGCTCGACGCGCCCGACTTCGAATCCTCGGTGAGAACCTCTTTTCCTCCCCTTTCTTTGTCCGATTCCATGCTCATTTGTGTCGGGTAGGTGGTCGGAGCAGGCTGCCTTCACCGGCGACGACCCCCTTCTTCTTCCTCCTTTTCTTTCGTTCGACTCCAGTGAAAGGGGTGATGATGATGATGAACAGTGATTTGTTGGGTTCGATTTTGTTGTTTTTATTTGGGGTCCGGTTCAGATGGTTTTAGCATATAAAAGGAATTCGGTCCGGTTCATTTAACAAAAAAAAAATGGGCTTAAGATTGGGTCCGTTTTTGGGTTTGAAAAGAAAAATAAGATTTCAAGGGCTGTTGGTTCGGATTTTGGCAATGGCTTGGGGCCTATTTTTGGTGGGCTTGATTTTAGGAAAAAAGGGTATTGTGATGAAAAAAATGTTATTTGGATTTAAGACTTGTAAATATATATATATTATTTAAATGTATAAATATATATATTGGGGATTTGGATTCATAATAAAGCATGCCATGTAGCCATGTGTATACTAGGTGCTTGCATTCATAATAAAGCATGTCATGTAGTATCCTGCTAGGATTGCACTCATGATTGAGCATTCGTCTACTCATTGCTTTTGTAAACAGAACGACCGTTATCTGTGAAGTAACTAGAGTCTTTGCTAGGGTTATAGGACGACCCAGTCCCATCGGGTCCCGTCTTGAGTCAATCGAGTCATGAACTTCCTTATATTATGATATGCCTGCGGGCTTTATTGTGGATACGGGTTGGGCATGCGTGTCACCCGATTATATGGAATGCATTCACGAGCTGGCCAGCCTCCGCCCTATCGGAAGGGGGTGGAGGTAGGAGAGGGATATACCACTTGGTATTCGGTGCTAAGGCCTTATTATATTTATGCACTTGATCTTAGGACCATGCTAGTGTGTTAATATTCCGCATTGCATCTAGAAGCATCTTTATTAGGACTAGCGTGTGTATATGTCTGCTTGTTTGGGATTATATTGCGTAGGGCTTCGATCTGACACCGCCCCGCATACATTTTTTTTAGGTTTGCTTTGCAACATGATTATTCCTTGTTTCCGTGACGTGGGAACTCTCTTGGGCGATCTCAAAGAAATGGTTTAACTCCACTAACACTGTATATTAAATTTCGATAAATACGCTTATTGATTTGGTTTTGACTCGGCTCTACCGTGTCACCCTCTTGTATTACACCTTGATTCTACTATTCGCATGTTTGTTGGTTTTCCACGCTTAGACTTATGGCAGGTACAGGGGACTTCCCCGGGGATTCCAACGATCCCTTCGAATTTTGGGTATGAAATCCCACTTTAAAATGTTAGGATAGAATTTTAAATCTTCAACCTGTACTCGGGGCGCAAGATCCTAACGAGGGGTTTCATCCCTCGAAACGTAACCCGAGAATCATAATCCCGGGCCGTTACAAAGATGGTATCAGATCTCAGGTTATGCAAACCGAGTATGATAGGTTGAAGTGGTTTTGAAAATGGCCCAAGACTTCCAAATGGTTTTTTCCAAAATGTTTTGAAAAGGGCAAAATGAATTTAATATGGCTAACTCAAATGGACTAAATATGAACTTGGCTCAATAAATCTGGTAATTAAACAAAGGGAAACGAAGGGTTAGTAAAGGTTCTAGACCATCCCTATTGGATGTAGTTGGGAACGGGTAGGCAAAATATAGCTTGTTCTTTTACAGGTGGACTTGAAGACTCCAAGGAACCCGAAGGTCGGAGTGACATGGGTTAGGAGGCCGTGAGGTATTTACCCCTCCGGTCAGCCGTCCCTCGAAGGACGGCATAGATCGTCTTTGTGATTATACCCAACTGGGCCCGAGGGCGATCCTCTTCGAAGAGGATCATATTAATCTCGTTGACTGCTTCCATGCTGAGTGCTATTGTGCTTAGGATAGAGAACTAATCCGTATGCCTTGACTGGAATCATATATTGGATAACTGTGCAAATGGGATAGCGGGAGAATACCTTGTTCTTATTTCATTGGAACTCTTGTCTTGTCGGAATAGCTCTTCCATAATTCAAACCACTGATGATTCTGACTCCGTCAACCGTCCCACCAAAACATTTAGGCATGTTAGTAAAGGTCGAAGAGCATCCGCTCTCCTCATTTCGAGTCCTATTTTGTATCCCACCATCAATGGTTCTATCGAGTCTCGTACCTTAGGTCGGTGTCTTCCACGGGAAAATTTGGGTTACTCAACAAATTACCTTCGAAAATCGCATCGGATGTGAGGGTTACCTGAGTATGTTAGCGAGGATGATGGATGAGATAGCTCGAGTTAATGAGTAAGTTGCCTAATGAAGTTACCCCTTTTTGGTCCTCGTAATGGTCAGCCATGTCTTCTTGCCACAAGAGTCTAAGCACGAGTTCTACCCTCACATCTCGGAAGCAGCATGAATGTCTTTGTGTCCTACCGGGTGAGTCATACTAGCGTCCCACGGGAAACGGGGTAATGAGTCGGTGTTTGCCTTTAGAGAGTTCTGTCCGGTTATAATGATAGCCCGCCTTGTGACTGTATGACATGGTGTGTTGGTATATTTCAGCATGCATGACTTGCCTGATATCTTGCATGGTTGCACTTATGAATGAATATATATGTGCCAAATGTATAAATTCTCATGATTGTTACTCTCCCTCGAATTAGGTTCATGATAGTGTGATCAACCCTATTTGTATGAGTGTTATGTGAAATGAATTTATGAGGATGTTAAGTTAATCAAATTGAACCTCGTTGACTGTGCACATGCTTAATGAGTGTTTCTAGTACTATATAGGACGTATGCCTTCTAATTATAGGCCCTCGCATGATTGTGTGCCATACTTGTCTTGTTATATGAACATGGTTGTATTTGATGTGGTAGTTGTTATGCCCAAATGACTTCACCATATCCCTTGACATGATTAGTAGAGTGCATCTTAACATGCTTACCTAGAACCCACATTGTTTTGACATGTTTATGTGTACACTTAAAATGAGTAATGAATCATACATGTGATATCCTATAATGCTTGCTATGTCATATACAAATTATGCCGCGTATGTCTAGTGTCGGTTCGTGCACACATGATGTTAATATGTCAAGCATGATTAGTACATGAGATGATAAGTTATAGCATGTTCAGCGTGCATGTAAAGTTGATTATGTGAACATGTTATGAATGCATAGGACACTATACCTGTTAATAAGTACATGGTAGTGTGGAATAATATGATTGAGATATTTCGTGATTGCTATGTGTTTGCTTGCCGCACTTGTAACCTCATAGAATAACCTAAGGGCATTGTTGTAACTCTCGGGTTCGCGTCTTGTCTTGAGTCTCGTCATCTCTAGTCCTGTCTATGTTTGAATCCTTAAGGAAGTCGTGTTGTCCTCCCTTGCCCTCCCCTATCTCCGTGACTTCTAACCCCTCGTGATCCCCTTGATGGACGTCGACATAAAAGAGAAGACGAACGATCGAATGGCATCAGAGTGGTGTGACGGAAGTGTGGTGGGCCCATGACCCATGGACCCTAGGATCGACGTCACCAAAGGACGAACGCCTTTCGAAGATGGTGGTTGCGGACGTAATCCTCCCAGATAACTCAAGGAATGATGTTCTTTATCCGAATTGCGACCTCTCCTATGCGAATTGGAATCGGTGTTGTGTGATAGGCTTGAAACTGACTAAATGGATGTGTGATGCCGAATGTGTTGGAGTGGTAGTGAATGATTGCCTGACTAACTTGTGTTTGTGATGACGTGCCTTTATGCTTGAGTGTACTAACTTGCTGGTAAATAGGGTATGAGATATATATGTGGTGCTGCATTCTTCTTGGGAATGAGTCGAGTGTTTTCTTGGTGAGATGGGTCTGAAAGTGGCAGGTAGATTGGAGCCTTCCAGTTGGGTCATTGGTTGTGTGTGATGAGGTGTAGGAAGGATGCATCAGCTTGAGAAGAGCCGAGTGAGTTAGGACTTGTCAGGGATAGCGGTCAGTGAGTATATTTGAGCTTCCAGGTGGGTCTTAGGTGAAGAGTGGAGTTAGCATGGCGAGATTTCGAGGAAGAGGTCCTAGCTATAAGTGTCGGTAGGTAGTTTGTGCAAGTATATGTGATTAGTGTAGTTCTAGAGGTGGATGAGTGAGCTAGGAATGGATCGGTTGGATTCTCGAGGGGATGTGTTGATAGACGGGTTAGTGTGCCAGAAGAGTGTCTAGATAGCCTAGGAGCGAATCGTGGGCAGCATTGAGGATGATCGGTTAAGGAATGTCTAAGTAATCGTAGAAAATTGGGACTAGGTTGTATATGCGGTGATTGGGAGTGATCTTGGTAAAGGAAGAGGTTAAGGAATCGCTAAGGAAGAATAGTATGAGACTTCTTGGGAAATTATCAATCTTGGATATTAGGTTGTTCATATCAGGGATGTACGTGTGACGAGTATTTGGTGATTGTTAGATGGGATTGGTAGTGCTTGAAGAATTCGTGAGTGAAGAAATTTCTAAATGCGTTGTTGGAGGATTTCAGCATAGGGAATTGATCGAGAATTAGGAGTGGAGGTTGTTGTAGCTATTGAGGTATTTCAAGATGTGAGATGAGTATTCGAGGAAAGGTTGCTAGCTAGGCAGGGATGTCATTAAGATTTCTAGTAAGACTGTGGGCTTGAGAATGAAATAGGGAGATTCGGAGCATGGACTTGGGAACTAGGTGGAGCGGAATGTATTGGGGATGTTAGAGGATGAAGGATTTTAGAAGGGTGGTGAAATGACAGTACTTGGGAAACTCAGATGAGGACAATTTAGGGATTATGCGGAAATGATTATCAGTAAAAGAGAGCCTTGGACGGTAAGGTGTCGTGGTTAAGAAGTAGAAGCTTGAGGCAATTTAGGGATATGAAGAGATGAGGAACTAGAGTAGGACGACTTGAGGATTTCGAATAGTTAAGGTTTAGTAAGATTTGGAATGAGAAAATTTGGGAATATGCTGGGAAGAGGATCTAGGGTAGATCGACTTGAGGGGTCATGAGTGGTTCAGGTTTCGTGAGCTTCGGAATGGGATGAGTAGGTAGAATCTGTGGTTGGTCTTTGAGGATAGGTGTTGGTGATGAGGCCTTGGTAATTCGGGATTGAGGGTAGTGCTAGATTGGATTCTACGATGGAGTTGTTGAGGATTTGGATTGGAGTGTCAGGTGTGAGATGGGCGATATGACTTAGGTTCTTAAAGGCGGATGGTTAGTGAGAGTGGTTAGTGGTGTGGGGAGTATGATCAGGTTAGAAAGGTGAGTTGAGATGTCCCTTGGGCGATGATGGTCGGGCGGAGTATTGAGAGCCTAGGAAGAGTCAACGATAATGTTGAGAAGTGTCTAGATAGATCGTGAGAGCGGTTTAGTAGAGGACCCCTAGGACGAGGGTGTGCTTTATAGAGAGTCTTGGCAGTTGGTCGAGGTGATGAGCTTGTCAGAATAGAGGATTTGTGCCATTGGGAACTCCGAGGTATGAGTTTAAATGGCTCGAGGGCATATGAGTTGGGGTACCTAGTAATTGATTTGGGATGTTGGCCTTGAATTGCGAATAGTTTTGAGGCTATAGAGATTGTATGCTAAGCTGAGTGCAATGGTATATAGAACTAGTATCAGATTTGAGTTGGTAGACTTAGGTGAGGTTGATCTTGATGCGAGAGATAAGGAGTAGTGGTCGTGTTTTGTTATGTTTGGTAGTGATAGGCAGATTCTCTTGAGGATGTGACTTAGTGTTGTGTGTTACTTGGGGCCGAGTGTTGTGCGAGTTTTATGCTACAGACGAGGTTGATTTTTTTTTGATGTTTTGTCATAGACCATATTGAGCTGTTAGTACTAATAAAGTTATCCTTGAAATCGATGAAATGCTAATGTATGGAAGCACTTGTTGTCTCTAATGCGATGACACTTGGTAGCTAGCGTAAGTATAATGTGCTTACCTGATTGATATGATGTGCAACTTTTGGGATATGAGGAATCCTACTATATACGATACTATGCTCGATATGTTATGGTATATGACTATCCTTGACGTGAGTATTACTTGCTATTGAATGCGCTACCTAATTGTGGTGTTATATGATGTCTTGAATTGGAATAACTAGAACGATAAAAGCCGAATTATTGGAATTTGATTCTGACATGGAACCTAGGTAGAAAATATGGGATTAGCCCTTAGAGGTGGATAATTCCACCTCTTGAGCTCTGAAATTGCTTGACTAACGTCGGATTTAAGAGATTTTGAACGGTGTTTTAAAAGGATCGACAAACTTGGATTTTTAGAAATTGAATGCGATTGAAAACCTCAATGATTTTGAGACTAATCCTTTTCAAATTGTGGAACCCTTTTGGAACTTTTCCAACCCGAGCTTGCATTATGACGCCCCACGGAGTGGATACATACATTTTATAGGGGCCCTTATAGACTATTTGCTAAGACCTAGTGGAGACGCTGTAATTCTTTCGAGTTATGATATTACCGAGAAGTCAGAGTAAGGATGTGGTAAGGGCCCATATCACACTCTCGCTATGACCTAACGGGGATATTATGATCAAAACGACGATGTTGTGAGGATCTTATAGGGGAACTTATGAGGCACTTACGGGGTCAATAGAATGGTCCTTGGACTCACCTACTTCCAACATCATCCCATACCTTGTTTTGGTTTTAGTCTCGGGGACGAGACTTGTTTTTAGAGGTGGATGATGTAAAAGCTCGAATTCGTAAATTCTAATTTCTCGGAAAAAGCAAATCAAAATGAATTTTATAGCGAGATTTAGCGGAAAAACTCTCCAAGTCGGATTTTAAGACTTTTAAAACGGATTCCAGCCAAAATTTGAATTTATGTAAAATAGATTTTTCTCCGCTTTCATATGCCGAGAATTGGAAAATAATGTTCGGATTTCAGTATTAAATTCGAATTTGAAAAATTGAGAATTTAGTTTTATTGTGTCCGGATAAGATCGAGTGAGCGGGTCTCGTGATTTATCGTCCGGGTAATCACTTAGACGGGACCACTTGCTTTTGTCCCATTTCACTTGTCTTCTTCCCCTTTTTATTTTGTTCAACGGGTCAAACAATTGCAAGCATGTCCATACTCGTCTAATTCTCCCCTTGTGGAAATTCTTATCTTCTCCCTTCCTTCTTGATTCCCCATATTTGGAAAACAAACAATCACTACTACAGCTTTGACCAAGGCCAACCAATTACAAACCCTTCCCTGTAGTTGCTTTCGTTGAATCCCACCCCCAAATCTCAGATTGATCAAAGGACCCCCCCCCCCCCTTCCCCATTTAAATCCAGCTGCAACCTAGCTTCATCCTAAGAAATCAGAAGGGTGCCCATTCTCCATACTTCTCATTTTCCATTTCAGGACCAAACACACCTCTTCCTGCATTCCTCCCCTCCTTGCCGTTAGCAGTAGCTCTTTTTCCTCCATTTCTTAGCCACCATCACCATCAAACACCACAGATCGTCCCCCCTCAGCCAACACCACGCCTCGTCACCTCCGCATCTCCTCGACTCCGCATTTGATGCCTTCGAGCAGCAGCAACAACCCCAGAGCCACCGCCGAGCCTCCTCGCTCTACTTTCCCGATAAGACCACCGGTGAGGATCTTCCTTCTCTTTCGCTAATTAAAACTCGAAAAGTCTCACCTTTAACACCCATACATACTTCCTAGACTGTACAGGCTCAGCCCGAGCCTCCGAAGATCCCCATCAAGTCTCCGGCGAGCTTGAATCGAACATCGGCGAAGCTCGACGCGCCCGACTTCGAATCCTCGGTGAGAACCTCTTTTCCTCCCCTTTCTTTGTCCGATTCCATGCTCATTTGTGTCGGGTAAGTGGTCGGAGCAGGCTGCCTGCACCGGCGACGACCCCCTTCCTCTTCCTCCTTTTCTTTCGTTCGACTCTAGTGAAAGGGGTGATGATGATGATGAACAGTGATTTGTTGGGTTCGGTTTTGTTGTTTTTATTTGGGGTCCGGTTCAGATGGTTTTAAAATATAAAACGAATCCGGTCCGGTTCATTTAACAAAAAAAAAATATGGGCTTAAGATTGGGTCCGTTTTTGGGTTTTAAATGAAAAATGCACTTTTTAACCTTAATTATGCACATTTTAATCTTATCTATGCACTTTAATTTTAAAAGCTTATACTTAAAAAAATCGATTTCAAACTTACATCTATCAACCTAAATTATCCGAGAGGTGAACTCAAACTCCCAAAAGTAAAAAAAAAAACAAAATTAAAACATCGATTTCAAAAGCACATCTTTTGTCTTATTAATGCACATTATGATCTTATATTTGCACAATTGTATTCTAAATCTGCACAATTGTATCTTACTTTTGCGCAATTGTAGTTTAAATTTGCAAATTGTATCCTACTTTTGCACACTTGTATTCTAAATTTGCACATTACAATTTTATTTTCACACTTTATGTTCTTATATTTGCACTTTAAAGTTGCACAAATGCACTTTACAGTTGCACAAATGCACTTTACAGTTGCACAAATGCACTTCACAGTTGCACAAATGCACTTCACAGTTCCACAAATACACTTCACAGTTGCACAAAAGGTGTCGAAAACGGGAAAAAGTGCATTTACCCATAAAGTTAGACATATTTACCAATTTACCCATAAATAAAAAATATTTCAATTATAAAATTTTATAAGTGAAATAGGCACATTTACCTATATTACCCCATAATGAATTATTATGTCTGCACAAAATAAACATATATTTGCACAAAAGCAACTTATACTTGCACAACAAAAAGTGTTAACACGAAAAAAAAAATTCTGGGCCAAAAAAAAATATCTGGTCCGAGAAGGGGGGCACACGCAAGGGCAAGGGGTGCAGATATTCTACTAATGAAATTAGGCCCATTAGTAATTAAATTAGGCCCATTAGCAAATTTTACGCGATAAGCAAATTTTACACGTTAAGGAGTTTTTACATTTGAATTAACCCTATATATATATATATATATATATATATATATATATATATATATATATATATAATGTACATAGGATTGATTAAGGATCTGTCCTATGTAAGTTTTTTACATAATGGACGGATCTAGGATCCTTCTGTATATTTTTAAAAAAAAATTGCAACGTGCAGATCTATGATCCGTCCTAAGGAGGGCATATAGCACTCGCGATAGGTTCATATAGCTACCCTGTTACACAATTGAATAAATTCGGGTATCCATTAATCATGAGGGTTTATTTTGGCCGTATTATATTTGATGACACTATATTTTGGTGATATTATGTCTTTTTTATCTCATGTCCCAGTAAATGTTTAAAATTTATTGGTGATGCAATTTTGTGTAATACTTTATATTAGTAACAATTCTCAATGATAATATGTTGGTGCCATTTTAATGTGGTGATAATAAGTAAAAATATACTTTCTTATTCTTGTGTTTTAGTTTGGGCAATGCAAATTTAAACTTTGATGACTCTTCCCTTTTAAACATGGCCATCACAACTGGGACTTTTTATCAGTGACTAGGAAGGTAGGCCAATAAACATAGGATATAAAAGACTCGGTAATCAACGTCCATTAAAAGTTGAAGCTCTTGTTTTAAAACTCGGGTACAAAACGCATTAAATTTATGAATTACCAAAATTCAAATTGAGGGGGACTCTAGAATAATTACTGACCATCTCAACAAAAAAACTAAATGCCCATGGGAAATAGAACTTATTATGTCATATATTACAACTATGTTAACAAATATGGAAAGGGTTTCTTTCCTCCATGTATCCCGTATAGGCAATAGAGTGGCCGATTAAGTTGCACACATTTGCCACTCTGCCTGGGATACTAATATTCAGAATAATCCTGGTCTTCTCGACCTCATCTAAACGGATGCCTTCGGGTAGAGTTTTCTCCCCCGAAATTTTTCCTAATAAAAAAAAAGTTTAGGCAATGCAAGGTGTACCGTTAGTCCATTACACACATTTTAGTCTCTAGGGTTTAGTCTCTAGGGTTTAGGGCCTAGAGACTAACTCTAAATCCTAAACCATACTAAACACCGATTTTCGACGACTTAGCCCCTCTAGGGTTTATGCTCCCCTTGTCCTAGAGTTTTAGTTTGGTGATACATGTTTTATTAAGGTGACACGTACTAATAATGACATTGTCAAAAGGGTGGGGAAACATACTGGGCACCACATTTTTATTGGCTTAGGATTAGCTCATCTAGGGTTTATGCTCCCTTTGTCCTAGATTTTTAATTTGTTACATATGGTTTATTAAGATGACACTAGTAGTGACACGGGTAATAGTGGTGACACTGTCATCGTTACAAAAAACTGTCACCTAAAAAGATTTATCACAAAAAAAAAAGTTATCACCACATATGTGTCAATATTAGTAGTTATACCGATAAGGATGGTGACATTGTCCTCGATTAAAAAAATTGTCTCCTAAAACAATTTGTCATGCACAAAAACAATCTTATGACCACATATGTGTCGCCATTAGTGCTAGTATTGATAAAGGTGGTGACACTAACATAAGGATGATGATAGTGACCTCGTTAAAAAAATGTAAAAAGGAAAGTTATCACAAAACAAAAGATTCCATGTCAGGAAGCGCTAGACCATTGTCTCCATCAAAACTATCATTATTTGTGAAAAGTTCCTCCTCATTCGGAACATCATTATTATGTTGAACTTGAAACCACACATGAGGGAATGAAGTGAACATATATAATGACTTCGATAGGATCTTCCACTCTTGCATCCTTCAATACCTCAGGGAATGATGGGATGGGTTTATATGAAAAAGGTGGAAAAGATGGATGAACACAATCATCTTGTTCAACACAAACAATGCTATGATCACGGTTCCCTTGTCACAGTCGTGGCATGCAACTCCTTGTCGCGGTCACCGCTTTCTGCTCGTGGTCGCGACTTCTCGAATTTTTCAAAGTCCACTATCTCGTTCTCAGCCTTACCTGACCTCGTGTTTTCCTTACTTGGTGGGGGGGGGGGGCATCCGCTTTGCAAGTTGGCTTATTTTCTCCTCCAAAATTTGGTGTCGCTCAACCTACTACTACAACACTTATGTAAGGGTCTGGATTATATCCTCCATGGATTGATATGATGTCTCCACTGGTTGAGACATTGAAGTAAGCGACTCTTCCTGCTCAACTTGGTGACTCATGTAGTAGAAAAAATCTCAAATCTCAAAGAGCCCTATACCCAATAGGGCTCCATTGCTCATGTACTCAACAAGGCTTCGCGTTTCAGCATTCATCCCATCAAAGATACACACACATTTTCCGCATTCCGTATTGATAACCCCATTAACTAAGGTCGTCAACATACATCTGCAATCTAGTTAAGTATTGGTGAAAGATCTCATCTTGAAACTGCAATAACCTCAACATATTCAACAATTAGTAGTAAGGGTGTTGTGAACCGTAAGATAAATTCATAACGAAGTTAGTTATATACAATAATTGGCAAACACATAAACAAAGATATAAACTTTGATTCCTCGGCAACAAAATTTGATAGGAGAAAACTATTGCTTTTTCGATCAAAATATAACTCAAACCTAAAAACTAGTATAGTAAGTGATGTCCTCTTTTTAGCCGTGTTTTATAGAGTTTATTTAAGTTAAATTGAGTCACTTTTGTTAGTTTTTGAGTTGATGTTGTTTGTAGAGATTTGCATATTATGTGAGATATGGAGTCTACACAAGCTTTGGTGGTGTTTTGTAGGTTTTTGAAGTTGTTTTGGAGCTATTCTGGAGCATTATAATGAGGGAAGAAAAGTTAAGTAGAAGCTCGAAAAGAATGGATGCGGAACGAAATGAAACGAGTAAAGAACAAGCAAAATAGGCTGTTATAGAGGCTTCTATCAACCCTAAAAGGGTCTTTAACGAGGCTGTGACAAATAATGAGAAGCAAGGAAAAGTGCCACAAAACCATAACGACCGTAAGGGGGGTCATTAACGAGGTCGTCTGCATCGACAGAGCATACTGAATCCGGATTACATTTAGATTTTATCCCAATTCTTTATAGGTTTAGATAGATCCTAAAGATAAAATATTGGGTTTATGCATAAAATAAAAACCTATGATCGGATTTAAATTATGGATGATTACACGTACAAAGGGATCATGAGGACGCGAGAGAGAGAGAGGACTAGGGTTTGGAGCGGATCATGAGGACGAGTTTGAGACGATTTGTGAAGTTTATGCAAGGTGTTTTATATTTATTTATGTTTTGTTCATGCTTTTTTTCATGAATTAATCATGAGTAGTTTTGTCTTTTCTAGGGTTGGGATGATCCCAAAAATAGTCATGTGTGTTGATTGATGATGATTTGTTGAATTCTTCCCCTTTATCGACATCTCTCTATCTTTGTGTGCTTAATTATTTGGATGAAAGTCTAGGGATATGTTTGATTGACAATTTGAATTGAAAGATTGAATTGTTGATTAGATTGCATGATTTAGGGTTTTGAAACGAAAGTTGAATTATCATAATCAAGAACAACATAGATTGAGATTGTTGATTGAGTAAGCAGGAGTGAATTCAATTCAACTTGTTAGGTGATGCGAAAGTTAAACTTTTCTTATTAATAAAGGGTTGATATTTGATGAGTCATTATTGATTGACATGCATGATCGTTGTTGTGGTGAAACCTTAATCCTATAATTTCTTTAATATTGATAAAGTCCCTCCGTTTAATCAACTAAAAACCCAAAACTCTACGTTCCATCCTTTCTTGCTCTTTATTAACCCTCAAGTAACTAGATTAGTACAACTGACTCTCTCCCGTGGACGAACCTCACTCTGCTATACTATAGAAGGATCTTCTTGATTATAAATTTATTTGTTGATCAAGAAACCCTCCCAACAATAAGCAAGTAAGAGGTTGATTCCATAGAGAATCAAACATTCATATGTAACATATATTTACCAATTAATAGAAAAGAGGGCTTTGTGTGATGAAATTAGAAAGTAAACAAACTAAACTATAAATAAATTAATAGAGATAACAATTAAGAAAATAGTTTCATCTACAAATATCCACTTTAGTTTGGTTAATTATTAATCATCGATTCTTCATCAAATTATTTTCTTTTTCTATAAATGTCCTTGTCCCGACCTAATATAATTATTAGTCTAATTAGTCCTAGCAACTTTTATTTCTCAAGCAACCCTTACATAGATGGAGGAATTCACCCAATTAATAGCTTTAAGACCAAATATTAGCCACGGTATTTGTAACCATTGCACAAACGGAGGATTTCACACACATTCAACTTCATACCTATCCAATTAGTTCAACGAACCCTAAAGGGATAAGTTTACCACTTGGATTAAGGATCTCTATGAGGAATCTACAAAACCCTAACGATTGAACTAACTCTAACTAGTTGTATTGGCTAACGAGCCCTAACAACCATTATTTCTCAAGCAACCTTTACACATACATAGGATTTCACCCAATTAATAGCTTTAATACCATATATTAGCCTAGGTATCTGCAACCATTACACAAACCAATGATTTCACACACATTCAACTTCATACCTATCCAATTAGTCCAAGGAACCCTAAAGGGATAAGTTTGCCACTTGGGTTAAAGATCTCTACAAGGAATCTACAAAACCCTAACAATTGAATTAACTCTAACTAGTTGCCTAGGCTAGATAGCATAAAACAATAAGATATTTAAGCACAAAGAAGTTGAAACATTCAAAAAAGGAAAAATAACAAGATTAAAAAACTCACAACTTTATTCAAACTAAACCTTCAATATGCAAACAAAACACATAGAGTTTAGTTGCACATGATGGACAAAAAGCTCTAAAAATAAATTAAATTGTCTTGGAAGATTAAAATCCTAGCCTATCTCCTTATATAGTCATACAAAACCGTATATAATGTTAAAAGATAGGCAAAAACTAATTTAGCATAGAATTTGACAAATCCGAGTATAATTTGGAAATGCTTCGGAACCGCCTCAGCTGCGGCCTATTTCTCCCGGTCGTGGAAGACCCTCTATAGTCCCATTTTGCCTTCTGAATTTGGGCTCGACGTAAACAAAAAAGTTGTAGCTCTCGGAAAGAGATTTCCAACACATACTTATAATAGTCAAGCGGACAATGGTGGCCTGCAAAAAGTGTGAAACACGTTCAACTTGTCGGGCGATAACTTTTGTTGACTTGTTCTTCGTTTATTTTCTCTTCTTCTTCTCAATACCTCTTTAGACCTTCATTAATCTCGTTAGATCAACTTGACTCTCTCGATCAATGTGTTATCAACCCATATTTCCTCATCGGATCCACATTTATCTGAAATAATCAATAAAAACGTGTAGAATCCGACTCTGCCAACATAGCAAATACAAATGTAAATTCTACTTAAATTATGAATGTTAATTATGCATCTTAACTAAGCTAAATGCAACTTGTTATGCCTAACTAAATGTGTACTATCATTTCTCCATCTTCAACAAGCTAGAGTTCTGCTCTTCTCCTACGGCCTTAGTGTTGTGAGCTGAATTTGCCATGTTTTACATTACCTTTTATATCGATTTCTGCATACATTTCATACATTTTGGGCTAAGATAGTACAGAATCTATGTAGTTTATGTTTATTTTCCAAATTAGGGAATCTACACCAGTTTCTGTTTAAATCGCAGAATTCGAGGCATTTTACAGCAATTCTACAGAAGGTCAGAAAAGCTCGGGAATCGGCTACAGAAGTCCAAGGTCAAAGCAGCAACGGAACCAGTCGAATCGAGCCGAGGAACCAGACTACTCGATCTCGAGTAGACCTTACTCCATCTCGACGAGCACAGCCTTGTCGACCAGGAGCAACGTCGAGAACCAGGCAACCCAGCTCCGGAAGTCTACTCAATCTCGACAAAGCCCTAGTCGAGATCGACGAAGCCCAGCGCCACACCCGGAGTCGAGGAGAGAAGCTAACCGAGAAGCCGAGGACGAGAAGCCGAGCACATCTCTACTCGATCTCGACAAAGCCTTGTCGAGATCGACAAGCCCCACAGCACCAGTCCGAGTCCATGCCGAGGAGAAGCCTGCTCGACCAGACGTTCACCACTCTACTCGATCTCGACAAACCCTGGTCGAGGTCGACGAAGGCCTGAGCCCAGATCCGAAGCTTGCCGAGTAGAGCCACCCGAGGAGACCTAGTCGATGACCTATCTCTACTCGATGTCGACAAGGAGTGGTCGAGGTCGACGAGCCCAGGAACCCAAGTCCAAGCACATCGAGCAGAGCTAGCCGGGAAGTCCAGTCGACGATGAATCCTACTCGAGGTCGACGAGCCCTTGTCGAGGTCGAGTAGCCCAGTTTCCAGAAACGCGTCGACGAAGTGCTGTCCGAGTAGAATTGGGAATCCTTGGGCACGAAGGAAGTCGAGCTGGCCGAAGATATATCCGATTCCATCATCATCTATCCATGGAGGGAAATCTATCAACATCATGAAGACTTACCTAGTTTAGAATTATCTTTTCCTAGTTGATTTATTTCCATTAAGCATTTTATTTATCTTTTATCCTTTTAGATATAATTTTAGATATAGATAGGAGATTCTATCCTTGAGTAGCAAGAATTAGAAGGCTATAAATAAGGCCCTAGGGGCTCAGTTTTATTCATTCAATTTCAGAGAGAAACAAGTAGTTCCACAGATACAGTTTGAGTTATTTTTATGCAATTTAGTTCTTTTCATCAATCAATGTCTGCGATTGCAATGAGGCGTGAGTAGTCCACCCACTTCTGGGGCTGGGGTGAGCCCAACGGTGGCCATGTGAGGCGATGCGATAAAGGTCAGATCTTTTGTGCAATTCATCTTCTATCCCTATGAGCATGATTCTTTTGCGAGAGTTGAAGGTGATCCTTGTTTGTATTATTGAAGCGAAAGTGATCTTAATGCAACTTGGATTAATTATGTGAAAAGGGTTAGTAACAATTAGGGTTTATGCGAAAGGCTCTATATGCCTATTTGTTAATGACGAAAGTTATTTGATGAAAAGCATGATCTTCTATGCCTTTATGTGTTACTTTGCATGGTTATCGTTGTGGTGTTGATACCCTGGTCTTGGAAGTATTTTAATATATTGAATTTATTTCCGTCAAAATCTGAGTTTTGGTTCGAAATTTGCATTTTAAAGTTTCTGTCTTTTACTGTTGTCGATCTAGAGGAAGCCTTTGTCGATCTCGAGTGGACCTTTGTCGAGATCGAGTAGGCCTTGGTCTAGGTCGAGTTGAGTTCTTGCCTGCTGTTGTCGATTTCTGAAATTTCTGTCTTTGCTGTGCTTTGTCGATCTCGAGGAGACTGTGGTCGAGATCGACGAGCCCTTTGCTTTGCTTTTATTTGCTGCTTTGCTTTGTCTTTTCTGTCTTCGCTTTGTTGCTTTGCTTTATTTTCTGCTTTTGTTTCTGTTTCTTTCCTTTGTTCCTTTGTTTCTGTCTTTCTGCTGCCTTGTCTGTGAGAATTTACAGCTACCTGAGAACTGCTGACGTGCTTCCTCGTGGATTCGATCCTGACTATTCTCTTACTACAACGAGAGGAAGTCTTGTATTTATTTGTTGAGACAGGGAAGTCAGTCTGAACTTTATTTCATATTCATTTCATACTTGACCATCCTCCTGCAACAACACTTAGCCTATTGCTTTTCGCTAAGTCGCACATTGCCTTAGCCTATTGCTTGTCGCCTAATCATCGTCGGCCACCTTGGCCTCATCTCTCTCACCGATTGTGGCATGGTCATTTACTTCTCCTGCGATACCTTGTATATTCTACAACCTTGGCTTTTTCGGGGGCCACCTTTGTTGTCGGCAAGTTCAGTAGTTCAAATCTCCTCTTTCTCAACTTTGTTCTCTCGATCTCCTAATTTTTGTTGAAGTTTTGTGAAATTGATGATCTATTTAGGGTTTCTTGAACGTGAATTGCTTAATTTGTTCTTCTTTATCTTAATGTTCTTCAGCTTGATTACTCGAAACTCTTGATTATGGCTTTGTAATTTCAGTTCATATATTTTTGCTCTTTAATCTAGTGAATTAATTCTTTTGAATAATTGAGATTAATCACTGTATTGTATGAAGGAAGCGTTGAATCTTTTGAATAATTGAGTTTACTGTGAGTGTATTGAATGAACGAAAGGGTTAAGGGTGCTGTGATGGGTACCCATAGCAGATACAAGGATCCATTTCAAGTATCCGTGTCGAGTATCCGCAAGTTAACAGTTAGTGTTCTAATTAGAGATTTGGGCCGGGGTTAACGGTTTTGGATATCCGAAACAAATATCCATGTCAAGTCGCATACCGGGTAATGCATAGCCCTAATTTGTAGTGGCCTCCAACTGCCTTGGGAGAAAGGTCTTTGGAAGGTTTATGTGGAGACGGACTCGCGGTTGGCCGTTATGATGATTAAGAATAAGGTTGCTGAATGGCATCCCCTCTTTAGCATGGTTCATCAGTGTCAAGGCTTGTTATTTACAGATAAGGAGATCTAGTTTCGTCATGCCTTCAGGGAAGCGAACATTTTCGTCGACACTCTTGTATCTCTCGCTTTTTCTTTCTCTCTCGGTTTATATAGTATTTCAGTTACACACATGGACATTTTAGCTTTTGTGAATAAGGGTGCTAAGAAAAGGTTTACTTATCACTAGGGGTGTTCAAAATTCAGTTCAAACCGAAATTTTAGACCCACCTAAGAGATTAGGGTCGGTTTTCATTTCGCAATTTCTAAAAATTCGGTTTTAGATTTAGTTCGGTTCGCTTTAGGCTTATTTTGGTTCAAGCCTAACTTTTATTTAATTGAATAAAAACAGTATACGGCACTTGTTTAGGTTGAATTGATTCTCATAAAAAAAAGTTATAACCCATTATAACATATTGTGTTTATTTTTAAAAAAATTCTATAACATTTTTTTAAAATTAAACATTTTAATTTTTTATAATTAATTATTAATTAGGTTCATTTAGGTTTAAAATCTTAATCAAACCTAATACACCGAACCTAAGGTGTTAGGTTCGGATTTTTGTTGACAATTTCTAAAATTTCGATTTGATTCAATCCGGTTTGATTTGGTTTCGAACCGATGAGTAGCTCTACTCCCCACCTTGTGTGTGTAGCCCATTGTAATTTTTTTTCTTTGTCTTATTGAGATCTTCTCCGCTTAAAAAATAAATTAACTTTATAGGTTGAGTTGATAAATTTAGACCCGTAAAATGTTGTTTAATGTTTCTTTAATCAGCATTTAACCCTACTCTTATAATATGAATTCGAAAAAGTGATCAGTATCATATGAATTGAATGAATTTTTTTTATATATAAAAGGTTAGTGATAAATCGAGCGTGATGAATGATGTGATCGAGTCGGCAACAGCGCAGCCCAATCCTTTCTCCTATTTTTTTTATTTTTTTTTTTATTTTTTTATCAGGACAATCCTTTCTCCTATATTTCCATTTAGTACGTTATTTTGGAAAGTTTTTCTTTTATATAATATATATATATATATATGATTTAATATAAAAATATTGTGCGGTGTCAAATTATAATATTTTTATATTTAAAGGTTAAAAAATATTAATATTAAAAAAATATTCATCTAGAAACGAAAATGGTAATCTCAACCTTATGATAATTTTTATAAAGTTTAATAAAAAAAATTAAATAATAGCAGAGAATGATTTTTTACGTGAAATTAAAAATCCCTCATTAATTGACAATTTGAAATTTCTAACAAAACCAAAATAAATTTAATAGATAAAGATGTACTATACAAAAATATTTAAGAAGTAAAAATGAATCTAATTCGAGCGAGAAAATAAGCATGCAATTGAATTGTCAGCACTTTGAACATAAGATGAACATAAGATCCATCATGTAGTCTCAAAAATCTCTAGCCTCAAACATCATTTTCTTCAAAATAAAACTCAACACATTCCTCAAATGAGTTTTTATTCTCCGTATAATGAATTTTACAATCCGACAGTAATAATTCACAAATAAATAGGGCAAACCATCATCTCATACCAATTGAAAAACCATAAAGGATTGACTTCCCATGCCACTGGGGAACAAGGGACTCAAAATAAGTCTTATTTAATCGATGCTTTTTTGTATTTTTTGTATTTTTTTTTTTCTAATTTGAAGCATGGGGAACAAGTGACTCAAAATAAATCATTTTTTCTTCTTTTGATTGTTAGTGTTACATTGTAACATATTCTAATACAGGGTATTTGGGTATCAAAATGCACCATGAGGCTATTTTTATAAACAAGGATGGAAGGGTTATGTGAATGCGAAAATCCCGTATTTTGATTATTTTCACAAAAATAGGATATCCCTCCAAGAATGGTTGAAAGTGACTTAAGGAAGGTCGGTCATGATCTAGACTTGTTAAATATTATCATTGTTCACCTTCCGGAGCATAGGGTGTTTAAGATGTACATTGTGAGTCGATGATATTTGGCTTGTTCACGATGACTAGGAGTATGTGTCTGTAATGAACAACCATGATGGCTCATCTACTAAGGATGATTATCAATTTGAAGAAGACTCTATGTTAGAAGAAGGTAGTTGTCATGAGGATTTGGTATATAAAGATCATGAGATTCAGGGGGATGATGCAGAGCTTTATGTCAGTATATCTATTCCACAACAAGACTTGATATATGTGTTAAAAAGGAGAGGCCACAACTAGGGACAAATGAGCAACAAGTAATGGGATATTCATTTGATGTTGATATAAATTATGAAGAATCAAACGAGTTTAAAAGTTTAGAAGAACAAAGTGGTGATGAGAAGAAAGAAAGGTTTCGAAGGTTCAACATTACGACTTATATGAGCAACCCAACATTCAAAACAAGTATGATTTTCCCATCACTTCAAGTGTTAAAGAAAGCAATTTGTATGTATTCAATCAAAAATAGGTATTCAGTTTACTTTAAGAAAAATGATTCGACGAGATTGAAAGCGGTTTGTAAGGATGGGTGTCCATGGGTGTTGTATGCTACTTCAATAAAAGTTGGTCATTGAGCAAAGATTAGAACTTTCTTGGATAAACACACATGTTGTAAACTATTCAAAAATAAGTATGTCACTTATATTTGGGTTGCTCATAACTATTTGGAGACCATTAGAGCGAATCCGGAGATTCCATTGCTAGCGTTGCAAGAGCGTGTGAGAGAATATTTCAACATCATAGTCCCAACAACCAAGTTGTGGAAGGCCAAAAACCATGCCTTAAAGCTTTTTAGTGGAAATGAGACACAACAGATCCTGAAGCTTGCAGATTATGGAGGAGAAGTGGGGAGCACTAATTCTGATAGCACACTGATTTTATCATTGGACAACTTACTTTTTAAAAGGTTATTTGTTTGCATATTTGGGTGTAAGAATGGGTTTAATGCTGGTTGTAGGCCTATAATTTCCATTGATGGGTGCTTTTTGAAAGGTAGACATAGAGGCCTATGCAAATGATTGATCCAAATGATTGCGGATGTAAGAATGGGTTTGCTTGCGGATGTTGGGATTGATCCAAATGATTGTATGTAGCCTATGCATATGTAGTTGTTGATGTTGAGTGTGAAGAGACTTGGACATGGTTCCTTCAACTGCTAGGCGAAGAATTGGGCATTTAGAATAGTAATAAATGTACTTTCATGTCAGATAGACAAAAGGTATTATTCATTTTTTTTTCATTTTCATTTATTCTTTTGACCTTTTGTTTTTTAGAATGCTTCAACAGATTTATCTTGGATGCACGTGATAAACCTATTTAGACTATGTTGGAGATCATCATGTGCAAGATAATGGTGCACATTGCACAGATAAGAGAGAAGATGAGTAAGTGGTCTGGTGCTCTTTGCCGTAAAATCAAAAAAAGTTGGACATGATTAAGGATCAGTCAAAGTTTTGTTGGCCATTACCTTTTGGTGCCCCCTATTCCAAGTAAGTTGTCTAGGTAGCCAGTTTGTCGTTGATTTAGCTACACATACTTGCTCTTGCAGAAAATAGCAACTAACAGGAACACTTGGCACACATGCATGTGCAACATTGGCTTACAACAGAAATATAATTGATGATTTTGTGGATCATTGCTATACTTTATCAGTTTGTAAAGCTGTGTATGAGAACATCATTAATCCAATCAGAAGCATGGATCAGTGGGAGGATGTACACCATAACTTCATTCAACCTCCACACTCAATACCACTCAAGCAAGGCAGACTAAAGAAGTAAAAAAGAAAGGAGCAAGGTGAAAAAGAATCAAGTGGAAAGCTACCAAAATTTGGAATGAAGATGCACTGTACATTATGTGTTGGAAGTGGCCATAACAAACGAGGATGTAAAAATCTCAAACAAGTACCACAAGTAAGATTTTTTATTTCATTTTAACCAATACTAGCTTATGATTATAGAATGACATTTGTTTTCTTTATTTTATAGACAAGGGACACAAAATCACGTTCAATGAGAAAGTGTTCACGCTAGTCAATCTCGCCAAGTTCGGGTTTTTGCAGTTTATATAAAATATAATTTATGACATTTAGTTAGATGAATGCTAGATGTAAGTAGGGTTGTTCAAAATTAGGTTCGAACCGATTTTTTCAACTGAATCGAACCGAAAAATCCGGACCTAAACCGAACCAAGGTGTTTAGGTTTAGATTTTCAGTTCAGGAACATTTTAATTTCGATTTTTGGTTTGGTTTGTACTCGGTTCGGTTAAACCGAAAAAAAAAATACCAATTTGTTTTTTTTTTTTATTTTAATTTAACACAAAATCAAATTAATTTTTTTCATTTTTGCACCTACATTTTGTTTCACACTTTCACAATTTCACTTGTTTCAGACTTTCACTTTCACATTTTTGCACCTACAGTAGTTTGCAGCTTGCTACTTGTTTCACTTGGTTGGACATTGCATGTGTTGCTCACTGCCCTTACAGGTTGTTTACACCTACTTCACAAGTTGTGTGGTTTAATTATTATTTTTGTTGTTTGCCACTTTACATTTGCATTGAAGTTTTTTTTATGCTCTCGTGTTGGGGTGGCTCAAAATCAAATTGGTCAAATAAATTTGGTTCGAATAGGTTCAGAACCGAACCGTCTGAAAACCAAACCAAACCTATTAGTTTCGATTCGGTTTTTTGTTTACTTTTTTTAAGAGTTCGGTTTTCGGTTCGGTTCGGTTTGGCCCGATTCGGCTGGGGTTTAGGCCGATGAACAACCCATCCTAGATGTAAGAATTTTACAGTTTCATATATTTTTTGTTGATATTTTGTGTGCAACATACATTTGATTAACATATCTCTATAAATTTCACTTACTACAGGACAATCACTTGTGACCAAGTAGAAAGAGAAGGATTGGTGTATAATTGATATGAATGAATGACATGGAATTGGATTCACTGTTGTTGGATTGGTGCTTAAAACTAGAGTTTAGTTCCACTTTTTTACAGAAAATAGCTTGATGATGACATTATGTTTATGTAGTATGGTGTTTTTGGTTTCACTTTTTATAGAGAGAACATGTGTGTCTAGCTAATTTGTCTTGGTATGAAAAATTGGTATAAGAGGAGCATATTTATTCAATTAATTAACTTGGTTGCATCTTTTTGTTTTGGTTTGATTTCTTTGTTCAAATAATCAGCACTAGATGGCTGGTTTTATGATATATAGGTTTCAAAGAATCAAAAAAAAAATACAGATGTGTGCCTACTAAAATAAAATAAAATAAACAATAAGTTATGCCACCCAAAACTAACGGCATTTAACAACACAATAGACAAAAAGATTAGTGATGTAATCTTTTAATAGTTTAGGGATTCGAATGAAAAAATTGAAAGGTTAACTAAAATGGAAAACACATGAAAGGTTAGGGACCATTAACATAATTTACCCGTTTATCAATCTAGCTAGGCATCACAATTGAACTTTATGAATCCCTCAACACCCTCCCCCCCCCCCCCCCCCCCCCCAAACAATATTGAACGACAATGTATGACACGTGACTCCTTTTGGACAATTTGATTTATGATTATTTTTTTGTCAAAATTTGATTTATGACTTAGCACATAAGCATCATGCATACATGACTCATTATAGTTAATGGTTCACCCTTTTGAAAATTGTCTTAGCTAGAAAACCATTAAAGACATTATAAGTAAATCAAAAGATTAGATGTCAAAATGGCGTGCAAATGCGCTCTCGCAAAAGAAGTGGGCGGGGTTAATAGCCTTGATAATGCATATTTCATATAGACATTATTGGTATTTCTTATTGCATTTAGATAGTGGTTTAGATAGTGGTTTTGCTTATGTTCGAGTCTAGTTTCGTATAGACGTTGAAGCGTTTGAGATTATTTGAGGAGGTCTCTCAACTTCTTGGGAAAGAAAGTTTGGGTGATTTCTTGGATTTGGCTGATTTTACCTATCCGACATTGGTGAGAGAGTTCTTGGCTAGCCTGGATTACCGTTCTAATATGGAGATTCGTTTTCAGTTGAGGAATCGGAAGTTCGTGGTGACTAAGGATCTCATTGCACAAGCTTTTGGTATTACCAAGACGCCTGCTGACGCCTACGGGTACGAGTTGGCTGCTCCAAATCCTCTTGACATATGGAAGGAGGCTACAGAACAATTCTTTGAGTAGAGTCAGAACCACTACGAATCGACGATCACTCATCTTGCGTTGAGACTGTGCTATTTGGTGCTTTGTAACTCTTTCTTGGGTGTGGAGATTCTTCCGTGGTTACTATGAGAGCCTGGAGCTATATTTGTTGCTTGATTCCCAAGGGAGTGGATACTCCTGACTGCGTTCAACTATTTTTGGGGAACTTTATGGATCTGACTAAAGCTACTCATGTGAGGCATGAACGCCTTATTATTTTCGGAGGTTTGATATCGATGATTTCTCGCCGAGTGGGTGTTTGTCTTGATGATTTTCACACTTTTGATGGAGAAAAAGTCTACAATATTGCCAACCTGAATTGGTGGGGCATTACTGAGCATACCTAGCATCCGGATGGAACATGGTGTTTCAAATGGATGTCTGGAGAGACTTTCGAGCATCACATTTGTCTACCTGCGGAGCTACCACGTTGCTATAGGATGTCAGGTTTTCATATCCGTCACAATAGATTTCCCTTGGATCCAAATGAGCATAGTTTAGAGAGACGATGGCCTGAGGTTGTTGATAAGGCAACTGAGGATGAGCTTGCTGAGAATAAATAAGAAGAGGTAGTAGTAAGAGAAGAAGTTGTTGTAGATGACGTTGGTCCTATTTGTGTTACTTTGGATGATCTGAAGCGTCAATTTGCTGAATTTGAGGCGAGCACCGCTGACAAGCTCGCTAGTCTTTCGGATAAGCTCTCTAGTCTCCAGAACGCGATATTGATTGCCCTACAGTACATCAATCAGCGGTCTGGACCCCAGACCCCGCCTTCACAGCAATTGGTTAGTCATTTGCTTCCTTTAAACCCTTTATTTTATTTTTCATTGTTTCTTTGTATGTTTTTATGCATTGAGGACAATGTAACATGTAAGTGTTTGTGTGGGGAGGGGGGGGAGCGAATTGAATTAGTTAGTTAGGTTAGTTCATGTTTAATTTTTTGTTTCATGTTTCGATTTTTAGTTCTTTTATTTATGTTATATAAAATGTCAAAAATGGAAAAAAAAATGAGAAATGTCGAAAAAATGAAGAAAAAAAAAATGCGAGTCTTGTTTTCATGCATTGCATATTGTGTTATCAAAGATTTCCATCTAATTTGAGTTTGTCTTATTTACCTTTATACGGGCATAATCTTATAAATTCCATGGAGTTCTGGAATGATTTGGACCTTGTCTTTAAAACTGGTTTTATGTGAAATATGATTAAGCATAGTTAATTGACCATGTATGATCTAAGTTTGTGAGCATGCTCGATATTCGACAAAAATTTGTCCTAATGAGATATTTTTGGCCTTATAAGGGATACATCTATATTCCTTTTGCTTTTCTTGTTTGATTTACTCTTCCTATGCATTTATCATTGAATATTGTCATGGTTATCTATTTTCAAGACTGATTATATACATGTTCATTGCTTGATAAGTTCAAATGATAGAGGCAACCTTTTAGCCACATATTTATCCATGTCTACCCTATATTATATCTTGCTTTAAAGCCAATTTGACCCTTTAGCCTATTTTATTGATAGCTCCACAAAATTACATTATCCCTAGCCTATGATAAGCCTTACCATTATTCCGGGGAATTGAGATTTTGAGTGGGTTATGGAATCTATTTTGGAGTTGGGGAGAATGAAGCTATAAAGTGTGTTGTTATGGTTTATGGTTTTGAGAAGATGTAATGTTATGTGCTTATTTATTCCCTCATTTTTATGCATTTGTTCTTACATGTATTTCGGCTCAAGAGAAAAATCAAAAGCTTGGACCTAGGGAGGATAAAATTCACGTAGAGGTAAAACTAAGTAAAGAAAAAAGAAAATAAAGAGCCAAGTTTATTTTATTTTTGCATAATAAGGAAGAATTGGATTTATGTTGGTTAGAAGTTCCATTGGTTGGGTGTTGAAGATTGCATGATATGTGATGTGATGAGATGATGATGAATATGAGTTTATTGGATGATTTTTGGAGTTATTATGATATTGAGAGATGTTGTGTATTTGTAAGTTTGAGTATTATTGAGTTGGTTTGTGTTATGTTGGAGTTGTTGGAATCTTATTTTCCCGGAATTTATAGCACCACATGACCAAATACAATTCCTTGCCCTTATGTTTCTTTACCAAGCCCCATTACAACCCCGTCGAATGGAATATTTTATGAAGGTTTTCATTGAGCGAAAGTCCTCTTGATGTCCTTATTTTTGCATTGACGTATCCGGTAGAGATTTTGCGATATAAATGTCAATATTTGAGTTGATGCTTGTATATGGAATTGAGGTGAGTCTATGCTTAAAGCCTAAACACATGAGAGTGAGAGATACACATTTTATCCTTGGTAAGGTTGGATTTTTGAGCATGCAAGCAACTTGAAGAATTACATTCCGACCTTAAAGGGACTTTGGAAGAGCTTAAGAGACATGTTTTAGAGCATATGGAGGCCGAGGAAGAAGCTAAAGAGGATCAAGGAAGCACGACAATGGAGATAATTGAAGTCAATCGAGGAAATCCCGTCCCTGTAAGGGCGGCGCCCGCCGCCATTTACACGGCACCCACCGTGGGCCGGTTTCCAGCGATTGTGATTTTGGATCCGAAGACCATATTTCCCAATATTATATTATTATTTCTATTAGGGTTTTGTTGATTCCTTATGAGTCTATATTAAGTTTATGTAGATTGTTCAGTCGGGGAGTGTGGCTATTGTGTGAGACTATGAACACCATTAGAGAGATTTGGCCTATGAGTTGCTAAAATCATAGTTTTCACATGTGGTTCGAAGACATTGTTGTTTGGATTGTGAGGATTTGATTCTATTCAGTTATTCATATTCATAGTTATCATCTTGTGCTTATTGATTATATTTGTGTTCCTTTCTATGATTGATCATCATGTTAGGAATTACATCTTAGCTATGAATTTGTTATTGTGTTCTTGATAGCAAACAAAGTATTGAAGTAGTGATATTTCTTTGTCTTTGTAGTTGATGATTTCAATTGATCTATGTTGTGGATATGTCGATTAGGGTTGTTTTGGTTTGTCTTAATTGCATTGAATCAATATGCCAATTGGTCTAATTACTTGAGTCCTTAATGCTATTCTTTATTGATATTGAATAAGGTGATTGTATCCCTGCAGATCTCTCAACTGTAGTCAAGTAGACATGTGTTTATGAATAATTGATAGATCAATCCTAGGTCCATGAATCCCAACCATTGTCAGATCGAGAATTACAAGAGAAATATTCTTTCTACCTTATTATCAATCTACTTTGCAATCATAATGTTGGTTACTTTTACATCTTGGTTATTTGCTACAAATCATTGTTTGGTCATAAGAGTTCATGTTAAGAGTTATTGAATAGGAAATCGCTTCTCCTTGTGGGTTCGACTCCGGACTTAATTGCTATACTAGTAGTTGTTTTGTTTATCAAGTGATTGATTGACTAATCTATTGGGTTTGTGTTTGAGTTTGGATTATATTACTATTTGGCAAAGGGAGAAAGTGCCAACAATGTTCGTCCCGCGTCGAGCCTCAAATATTTCGGCAAAACCTCTATCTACAATGGAATCTTTCATACTCTCAACTAATGTGCAAAAAGAATTAGACCAAATTAATAGAAGATTTGTTTAGAACAAAGACGCACAACACAACCCCCCTCATTAATTGGGATAGAGTTTGCCAAGCTAAGAAACACGGAGGCTTGGGTATTCATAAATCTAAAGACATGAATGACGCTCTACAAATGTAACTCATTTGGAAAATTCAGGCTGATCCAAATAACCCATGGGTGGAAATTGTTAGGTTCAAATATTTAAAAAAAAACTAATGTATTTTACAATACAAGTGTAGTGGGGGGGCATCCTGGCAGTGGCGTAATCTGGTTTCCCTTATAAATAAATTTAAATTTGGACTTATATGGAAAATTGGAAATAGGCGAGTTATAAAATTCTGGCAAGATAACTAGATTACCACACAACCTTTTATGGAGATGAATAAATCCGTAATTCAATCTACTCAAAATTCAAATGACCCGAACCTAATCCCGATCGGGATGACCCCATTGGCCATTATACCTAGGGTTGGCATAGTATAGTAACCACCAAAAAATGGTGATTACCACGTACTAACCACAAATTGGTGGTACTCAAATTTTCGTACCACGTACCAACCACAAGTCGTGGTTACCGACTTACCGCAAATATGGTAACCACGACTTGTGGTTACCATCAGTACATTACCATGGTTACCAAACTGTAATTCTATTTGTATTTTTTTTAAACCCCTTGGCTACATTCTGGTAGTTATTAAAGTTAGAGGAAATGGTAGTAAATGTCATAAAAACAAAAAAGTTTGCAAAAATACCACATGGGTGAGAAAATTTGCACAACTACCAGATTTTCCCAAAATTTGCACAAAAGTGCAGGTCACAAGCCCCCCTTAACCGGATTTTGCCCTTATTTACATACAAAAAAAAAGGAAAATAAAAGGATGAGAGGGGAGGATGGAGACGAGAAGAAGGAGGAGAGAAGAAGGAGACCAGTCCGGCGAGGCTGGGGATGAGAAAAAGGAGGAGAGAAGAAGGAGACCAGTCCGGCGAATCGGAAAACGCAGGAAGTTGGGGACGAAGTTGTCGCCGGAGAGGAGAGAAGAAGACCACGCCGGCGTCTAAGTGAAGAGGTAAGCCCCCCTTTCCATCCCCTTGAAACCCTCGTTCCTTTTCTCCCTTTTATGCGATGAACGACGAGGGTGAAATCACCGATTAGTGTTTGGGATGAACGACGAGGGTGGCATTGGTTGGACTGGAAATTGGGATGAACGACGAGGGTGACAATGGTTGGGCTGGAAATTGGGATATGGGAGAGGTAGAAGACGATTGATTGAGGTTTGGGCCATGTTAGATTTGGTATTTGATTGTTTGAACGAGAAATTGGGTGACAAGGGTTTCGAATGAAGTGACAGTGGTTTCGAATTGGGTGACAAAGGTGTCAATTTATGTTTTTGTGCTCTTGGCCTTGTGCGAGTGTGGAATGTGAAATCGTCGGTTAGGGTTTGGGATGAACGACGAGGGTGGCAATGTTTGGACTGGAAATTGGGATATGAGAGAGGTAGAAGACGATTGATTAAGGTTTAAGTCGTGTTTGATTTGGTATTTGATTGTTGGAAAGTGAAATTAGGTGACAGGGGTTTCGAATTGAGTGATAGTGTTTTCGAATTGGGTGACAAGGGTGTCGATTTATATTTTTATGCTCTTGGCCTTGTGATGATGGTTTATGGTAATGGTGAGGGTGCACTAGTACAAATACAGGGGGTGAAGCACGGTAAGTTGGGTACAGTTTTTTACAAGCGTGCTTATTTTTTTATTTTAAGCACGGTTTTATATTAAAAGTGTGCTCCCAACCCCAAATTTAACTAAAAGCAACATGCTTTTCCATAAAACCGTTCTCGTTTATTTCTAAAAAAATATTTAGATCGGTTTTCATGTAAAGCGTGCTTAAAAAAACTTAAAACGAACACGATTTAATTTTCAAAGTGTGTTCCCAAAACCAGATTTGACTAAAACAAACACGCTTTGCTATAAAACCGTTCTCGTTTATTTGTAAGAAAATATTTAACTCGATTTTCGTGTAAAGCGTGCTTAAAAAAATTACAACGAACACAGTTTAATTTTCAAAGTGTGTTCTCAAAATCAAATTTAACTAAAATGAACACGCTTTTATATAAAACCGTTCTCATTTATTTCTGAAAACTATTTAGCTCGGTTTTCATGTGAAGCGTGCTTAAAAATAAATTAAAATGAACACGGTTTCATTTTACAAGTGTGTTCCCAAAACCAACTTTAACAAAAATCAACACGCTTTTCTATAGAACCGTTCTCGTTTGTTTCTAAATGAATAATTAGCTCGGTTTTCATGTAAAGTGTGCTTAAAAAAAATTTAAATGAACACGATTTTATAACAAAAGTGTCTTCCCAAAACCAAATTTAACTAGAGTGAACACATTTTTCTTTTAAAGCGTTCTCATTTATTTTTATAAACCGTTCTCGAATTTTTTTTTTATATATTTAGAATTTTTTTTAGTAGTTAGATTAAGTAAATGCACAAAGTTACAACAAAATTCCGTAGGTCGGGTGGCAGGAGTGTAAAGTGGACGAATTCAGTTTGAGGGTGCAAGAGGTCTTGGGTTCGACTCTTGGTTCGAGGGTGCAAGAGGTCTTGAGAGAAATATGAAAGAGCACACTTTTTATTTAAAGCGTGCTTACAGAAATATGAAAGGGCACACTTTTCATTTAAAGCGTTCTTATTATTAAGCACGGTTTGAAAAAAAGTGTGCTAAAACTTGTTTTTTAGCACACTTCAATTGAAGCGTTCTTATAATTGGTCGTATGACAATTTTAAGAACGCTTCAACACAAAACCGTGCTTAAAATATGGGATCACGGTTAAATAGTAAGTGTGCTTGTTTGGGAGGTCACTCACTATAAGAACAGTACGAGAAGTGTGCTCCCCTGCATAAAAAAAGCGTGCTCTAGTCCCCCCTTTTGTACTAGTGGTGGTTTTGGGGATTGGGGTTGTGTAGCTGATCGATTGAAAGATAAAGGGGCTGGGGACATGGGTGTAAGTGAGGCAAGGCCAGACTGAGTTTAGGAATATATTTTAGCCAAGTGACAATGTTAGTTATGTTAAGCGACACAGATTACTTAGTTGGGTGACACACGAGATTAAAAAAATTATGGGAATGACAGTCCAAACATCCTAACCATTTTCTAGATCTCAAATGCTGCAAAAGTCGAGGTCGTTCAAGGAAAAAAGAGCAAAAGGGGTCTAGGAGGTATGCAACCATAAATGAGAGATGTCCGTGGAGAGGATGAAGGGGAAACATTGGGAGGTTGAGGAGAACCACATTAAGACCGAGGAGACGGAGGGACCACCTAAAATGGATGACCGGCCACCACCAAAAGGACATAAAGGGGAGGTAAATTGGTTGTTAGTTCACATGATATTTTCACTTAAGGGTCACGGGTTAATACAAACTGGGATTGTCATATTTTAACCTGTAGTAGTCAACTAACAAGGTTATTTACGTTAAGCGACACGATTTATTTAGTTGGGTGACATGGGATTACAAAATTTATCGGAATGACAGTTGAAACATCCTAACTAATTGTCAGATCTCAGTGGCTGCAAAAGCGGACCCCGTTCAAGGCAAGAAGAGTAAGAGAGGTCGAGGAGGGGATGGAGAAGTAAAGTCCCCCCCTCCGAAGAAACTACGGGGCCGAAAAGGGAAGGACGTTGTCGAAGGCACGGGCGCGATTGAGCTGAGACTTGTATCCGTGTCTGACAACGATGGCTTTCTCCACTGGATGGCCATTGTTATGAACTATGTTGTTATTTTAGGAGGTTGTTATGAACTTCGTTCTTATTTTCGTAGGTTGTTATGAACGTTGTTGCTCCAAACATATAGTTGTCGATGTAGTTGAATAGGTTGTTAATTATTGTAGTACATTGCTATGAACTTTGTTGCTTTCTATATAATGTTCATTGATCATAAGTTGTAGAATGTTATGATATTTTTATGATATTTGTTGGTTGGTAGTTGACTATGTTGTTATGCTCGAAACCTTGGTTATCGACGTACCATCAGATTCAAATAAGTGACACGATAAATAATTCAGGTGACACGGGATTCCAAACAGGTGACAATGGTGATTTTTATGATATTCGTCCTCATCCTCCTCCTGAGTGTATGTGGATATGACCTCCAACCCCTAATACATGTCACCTTGGCAGTTTACCGTGTCATATGAGGAGTAGTCTGTGTCACCCAATTTGATCACATCCATACCCTTACCCTTGTCCCCTTTATACATATGCTTGTCACCAGTTCCAAAACCTCTGTCAGTAATGTCTACTGCACCCAGCTCCTTACTCTTCCCTATGGCCTCCATCACCTCACCCAAGTGGATTACCTCCGAACCCTTACCCTTGTTAGAGCTGGCAAAACCCGACCCGAACCCGAAAACCCGACCCGGTCGACCCGGAACCGATTGTTTTGAACACCGATCAACCCGACCCATTTTGGACCCGAAATCCGAATAACCGGTAACCGAAACTCACCCAAATCCGAATGAACCGAACCCGATTCAACCGAAACCCATTAAGACCCGAACCCGTTACAACCGAAACCCGATATAACCCGAACTTTAAGATACATTCTAGTAAATTTTTCAAAATGAATATTGAAATAACTGAAACTCGAGACAACCGAAACCCGAATGAACCGAAACCCAATACAACCGAAACCCGAACCCGACCCAACCAAATGACCAAATTATTAGACATTACCCGAAACCGAATGACCCGAAACCCGAATTACCCGAAACCCGAATAACCCAAAACCCGACTAACCGAACCCGAACCTAATCCGACCCGCCCGATTGCCACCTCTAACCCTTGTCACCTACATACATATGCATGTCACTAGTTCCAACAACCATTGAAGACGAGAGTGATGCATATTTTGACGTTTTCCCCTGAAAATGAAAAGTGTGATCAACACTATGGTTCATAGGTATCTACTTTTCGAAAAGTATGAGGAAAAACAAGAGAGACGCCTACCCATTGCAAATGATAATTAGGGTTTCTCATAAACCAAAGTGACACGGAAGTTTCTGAACACTGACACGAACAAGGAATGAGGCCGACAAGTGCTCTGCAACTGGACCTTGAGGCCAACAAATTTTATTCAATGGTGGCCTTCTTCTCCAGTCCTTTTGTCAAGTGGAGGAAGAAACTGAATGTCCTCTCTCTTCCTTTCTTTTTATACTTTGCAAATTGGAGGAAAAGCTCCTATCACATCACCCTTTTCCCTTTTCATCATTAGAGTCATATCACTCCCTCTCTCTCCTAGTTTTGGCGCCAAATTTCCCACCAAAACCTCCTCTCTCTCCTCCTCTCTCTCATAGTCAGTCATCTCTCTCCCTTCCTCTTACCTTCAACCGGCTATTCCCTTCCCCATTTTTATTTGCACAAATAGCATACATGCTACTTTTGCAAATTCCACCAAAAAGTGTCATTTTTGCAAAGTAAAAAAAAAAAGTGTATAGTTATGCAAAAAGCCCTTAAAGTTATCGAATGAAAAAATATGGTTACAAAAAATAATATGGTTACCACCTATTAAAAGTTCAAATAAATCAAGTTCACAACCTAAGGTACAAACTAATTAAAACCAACCAAGTTCAAAGTCTTGAAACAAACCAAGTTAAATTGTTTAAACATTCAAAATGTTCCTGCAAGTTCAAACAAAATAAGTTCAAAGTCTTCAAACATTCAAAATGTTCCTACTGTTTCTAATAGAAAAAGTAGAAAGGACCAATTTAGGTCAAAATCAAAACATAAAATATAAATTAAAAACTTAAAACTTAAAGCTAATGACGGTAAAACATTAAATAAAAAAAATTAATATATATACTTGGTAACCATTATATTAAGATTTCATTATCATTAACATACCATCTTCACGTGGTTACCACCATGTTGGTTACCACAAGTGTGGTTATCAACATAGTCGGTTTGTTATTGATATGTGGTTGGTATGATAATTTTCGTACCATTTGTCAGCCCTAATTATACCGTCACACCACAATACCACACCCATTTTGACTTTATTAAAACATTACTAAAAAAAATATAAACGTTGAATACTCAGTATGTACTTAATTAAAGGTACTTTAAATGTTTTATCTTAAACGGTAAACTCTCTCTTTTGGAGATCTCTAAGTCTCCCTCCGGGAGCATACACCTCCTTCGGGAGCCTACACCTCCTTCGGGAGCCTTACTCCGGCTTCGACCGCCTCTACCCGGGCTCCGGCCTCTGGCCTCCACTGCACCGCAGGGTGTCGCCTCACCTTTGGTCCGACGCTACTCCCTGATGAAGAACAAGCAACAGTAAACTCCAATCCAAAAATCGACCTTGATTTTTTTATCAAAACCCAAATTGAGTTGGGGCTTTAGGCGTTTCTTGAATCGTTTCCATTTTTCATCTATTCCCATGTCCTTCTCTAACTGCAATTGCTTGGCCAATCGCCTGTAACCCCCCTCAAGTCTTTTGAGGAGTTTGTTTTTCACATCGCTTGTCGTCTCCCGCCGGCACATAATCCTCTCTCTGTCCTCTTCGGGTGTAGGATGGTGCTCGATTTTTTGCAGCCTTCGGTGGTTGCGTTGGCGCCAGGGATGTCCTCTTCTCCTCCAATTTCGCGGCTCCTCCATCACACTTTCACATCTTAGCGGCTCCCTCGTCCCACCGTCGGCGCCAGCGATCCCTCGTCTAACCGGGTCGTGGGGTGGGTTGTACAACCCTCTTCGCTGTCCCTGTTTGGTGTACGCCGGCGAGGCGGCTCTTACCTCAGCCTCGTGTTACCAGTCGGCCTCTGTAACACTGTTGGTTGATTGCTTATTTGGGTTAGGGTTTTCCTTGGATTGTTGGGCCCGAACCTTGAGCCCGTGGCTTGTCCTTTGGGCCCAATTAAAAATTTTTAAACATAAAAATAAATAAATAAATAAATTTATGATTTGTTATATTTATATATATTTTTTATATAAATATTTCATTTCATATTTTAAATCCCGAAAGGGTCTTTTGGTGCGTCGTACTATGGGGGTTCTCGGCTGCGAGTTTGGTTGTTCGTGGCGTTCTTCGTCTGAGTTGGAGCTCTGGCAACCGAGGTCGGGTCTGGTTGGGGTCGAGGCAGTGTGTATCGAGGCGACTCCGCATTACGGAAATTTCCTTGGAGGTTCATCTTCACTGTCCACAAGACTCCTGATGTACCGCTGGCCAGCGGTGTCACTTCTTAGTGGTGCTTGGCGTCGGCTTTTGTCTACGTTGTCTCCAGCCTCGTGGGCTTAGTTCGCTTGTTCGACTGCATTTGCGTGTCTCACTCCGCTTGTACTGCACCTTTTGTTTTTGTTTCTATGTTGTATTTTGTTTTGCTATGTTGTATGTTTAGACGGCTTGCCGTCTGCCGACTTTGTCGGTCTCTTGAGGTCCGGGCCTGTCCGGCCTCGAATTATTTCCTAATCAAAAAAAAAAATGTTTTTATCTTAAGCTTTTATCAAAGAATAAAACAAGAATAAGGGCTGGTTTTGTAATTTTCAGAATAAATGCGAGTTTTGTGTAAATAGCCTAAATCAGGATGGTTTTGTATAATTTACTGCATAAACCAAAAATATAAAAATAAAATAAAAATAAAAACACGAATTTAAAGGACTCGTGAATTCCAACACTTGCGCCACCTTCCCCCCTCATTTCTCTGTTCAGGCTTTCAGCTTGTAAGACAAGAAAATCAATCTTTCCTTTTCTTTCATCTTCCCGTGTTTACAGTTCCGTTTCCTCCTCTCTCCTCCCCTCTCTCTTTGTGCAAGGTTTTCAACCCTACAATGGCGGATAAACAGTCTTCAGGTCTGTGTTCTTTTCCTGTCTCCGCAGCATGCAAGATCTTCCCTTGTTTTCATACTTTGTGGCTGCAGAGGATTGCGGTCTTTCTGATTTCTTTCTTCCGATTTCCGATCATGAATTTGGATCAGTATGAGATCTTTGTGTTTTCTGTAGGATTATTTTTTTCATTGCGGATTCTTGCCGGCGGCTGTTCTGTGTTAGTTGCGCCCCTTCATCTAGGGTTCAATCATCCAATATATTTGGTTAATTGATCTTGGGCCACTGTTGCTTGCGAATCGATGCCAAATTGAATATTGTCCGTTTGAAATTTAATCGCTAAATGGTCTACTTAATTTTTTTGTTTTTTTTTTATAGTTCCTGCAATAGAACGTCAGCGGTGCATCTAAGTGCTAATTTGGGAATTTAAGTTGTATTTGAGTTTGCTCATCTTTTCCGTCGATCAAAGAAGGCAAAGATGCGTGTAGATCTGTTAACCTTAACTTTTGTAGATCGCCATTCCACTTACCGTACCTGTATTGGGATGGAAATGACAACTGAAACTCTCATCTTTTTTTTAGTACCTGATGTAATTTGTATCCAGGTATTAGGCTAAATAGGTTATGTTCAACCCTCTGCAATTCCATAACCATGTTGATGAACCCATCTTTTCTTATCAATATGTGGTATTGACATGGCTGGGTGCTGTTTCTGTTTGTTCATCCCTTCATCTTTCAATTCCCTTCCTTTAATGTTTATATAATGTGGAGTTGTTTGCATTAATTCAGGCGTATCCCTTACCAATGGAAGGGCCAAGGATAGTAATTCACTTGTTGTTTGTTTCGGAGAGATGCTAATCGACTTTGTACCCACTGTTTCTGGAGTTTCACTTGCTGAGGCGCCCGCATTTGAGAAAGCTCCTGGAGGAGCACCGGCCAATGTGGCTGTTGGGATTTCAAGACTAGGAGGTTCATCTGCCTTTATTGGAAAGGTTCAGTTTAACAGTTTTCATTTTCCTTTTTATTTGTTATAGAAAAGAAGGTTTGGCTGAGATTATATTTTCATGCCTCTTTTTTCCATTTTCTGAAGATTTTGTGGCTTGAAACACTTTCCATGTGACCCTATCAACTGAGATGATGCCCTTGGCTTGCATCATATTGCACATTGCTTTTGCTGACTTGACAGTTTGTTATTGTTTGTTGCGTGAATAAAAAACTGGGTTCCCTCTAACATTTCTATTTTAATGTATCAATTCACAGGTAGGAGCTGATGAATTTGGATATATGCTAGCCAACATTCTTAAGAAAAATCATGTAGACAGCTCTGGTGTGAGATACGATCCCATAGCAAGGACAGCTCTGGCCTTTGTTACCCTGAGATCAGATGGTGAGCGAGAATTCTTGTTCTTTCGCCACCCTAGTGCCGATATGCGCCTTGAACAATCAGAGCTTGATGTGGACCTAATTAAAAAGGTATTTATCATTTTCCTAGATCTGCAGATGAAGCTTTCCTGATTAGTTGCTGATAATAGTTTGACACTTTACTTTTTTTCTGAAACTGGAACTATGCAGGCAAGGATTTTCCACTGTGGTTCTATCAGTTTGATAGATGATCCTTGTAGGACAGCTCATCTTGCTGCTGTCAACATTGTTAAAAAAGCTAAAGCCTTTGTGTCTTATGATCCCAATTTGAGGTTGGCATTGTGGCCATCTGAGGATGCAGCTTGGAATGGCATTATGAGCATATGGAATGAAGCTGATTTGATTAAGGTATTCTAAAGATAGAAAACTTCTTTTACATGTTCGGAGATTTTCTTTGCATATGCAATCATGATAAAGTGACTAAGGTATCGATCTGGTGCTAGAAATTTTTTTCTTCATGCTTCAGAGTAACTATTGCTTAGTGCTGTATTCCTTGTGTGTTTAATCATGTATAAGACCACACAGAGTTTCATGAGCATATATTATGATAAGAACTTCTCTTATTGATCTGCAGATAAATGAGGAGGAAATCACGTTCTTGACAAAAGGGGATGATCCTAACGATGACGATGTTGTGTTGAAAAAGTTGTTTCATCCTAATCTTAAGCTACTGATTGTTACTGAGGGTTCAGGAGGCTGTAGATATTATACTAAGGTATGCTTTTCAAATCTTTGATAAACCCTTATCTGAAAATTTTGTTTCTCCCATTTGGTGGCATTTTTACACAAATTATTGAGATAATGGAGGCACAATTTTGTTATCTTTTGTATGTTTGGAGGATATGTCATATGCCATCAGTGTCAACTATTTCTATTTATATCATATTACCATAAAATTTTATCTTTATTTCATTAACCTGCAAGGTGGCTGCAATATGGTCTTAAATTCCAGAGCACTAATGTTAATCAATTTGTGCAGGATTTTAAGGGCAGAGTTTCTGCTATGACAGTCAAACCAGTTGATACTACAGGTGCAGGTGATGCGTTCGTGGGAGGACTTCTTAGTCAACTAGCTTCTGACCTAAGTATTATTCAGGTAACTCTCTACTAGAATAGTGATAGGCCTTCTTTTTTCTTAGTTAATGGTTTCTTTGGGAATGGAAATTGCAAAATTCAGTTTTAAAGATTGACATACTATAAGGGAAGGCTAGTCTGTGCATGGAGGACTTTCGGATGGTAGGGAAGGAGTATAAGAAGTTTACTATGATGCATAAATGCATAACTATTATGGATTAGTTACTGAATTTTGGGCGTCTTTGGGAAGTCCTTAGGATAGGAGTACTAGAGTATGATATCATCACAAGAACAAAGTCCAAACCCTCATCGCTAATATCCTCCATAAGATTGAATCACGTCTATACGAGTGAGAGAACATCAAGAACTGTGATATAATCCAGGAAAGTTTGACAACTATGTTTGTGCACCTGGCAGGACGAGAAGCGGCTGAGAGAGGCTCTGTGTTTTGCAAACGGATGTGGAGCCGTTACTGTGACTAAGAGAGGAGCCATCCCAGCGCTCCCCACCAAAGAGGCTGTTCTGGAGCTCTTGAAACAATTGGCTGATTGACCAATCAATCACCTCCTTTAGCTGTTTTGTGCCAAATTAAAGTACTACTCTGTGGGTAGCAGCCTTTGTTTTTTACAGAAGCTGAGAAATAGTTTTTTTTTTTTTTTTTTTGGAGTATTTGTATGTTGTCACATTCTTTTTTTTTTTTTGGGCGAAATAATTGAAGTTTGGAAGGGTGTGATATACGGAGGTCCTGCTTTGGCCAAATCTTGCCTGGGCGAGTCATGTATTTTCTACTCGGACTTGCTTCACCATAATTGTAGAAATTGAATAGATGCTCGATAGATATCGACGCAACTTTACATCATGGAATAAGTGTGGAGTGGTCCGGCATCATATTCATATATGAAGAACATGAAATATGACGGGATAAATCCGTTGATATGAACAAATATGATTGAAAAAGATTTGAAGAGGCTGGAATGTAGATGGATATGAAACGTGAATCCAGTGTTTGTAATGGAATTCATCATCTAATGGTTTACACGTTAACCTATTCATACCCATACAAATGCAATGATTTTTTTTTTTGAACAAAAGTTTCATACATTAAACATTTAATTGCACACATTTAGATTCCCAATCAGATCAATAAGTTGTTAGTGGGCAAGAGGCTTACAAAATTAGGTGCAAATCCCCAAGGGAAACGACGTCGTTTTTACATGGATTTCGCCGTGCTTGAAGACTCGCAATATCAGTGCGGAGTCACATGCTGTGTCTGTTAAATCCCTTCATTTTCAACTCTCTTTCAATCAAAAACTAAAGGCGGAATTATATGTGCCCGATCTTGTGAATTCCCCAATTCTCGATTCTTCAATCCACAGATCCGCTCTCGGATTCCGCTAGCATTTCACGGTAGAGATAGAAGAGACAGATATAACAATGGCGAACAACGTGAATCCGGCGCTAATGCCGGAGATCGGCCCCGACGGCCTTGCTAGAGAAGCTCCTGTTATAGCGTACACTGAAAAGGTCTCTCTCCATCCATTCGCTGTTTATTCATGACCATTCTGTATCAATTTCCTTTCCTCCTAATTAGTTTGTTTGCTCGTTTTGTTTGGTGGTGAATTAGATAATCGCGGCGGAGCAGCTTCAGCTACATAAGTAAGTTGTTCTCAGATTTTGAGTTTTTTTGGATCTTATTTGTCTCCTGTTAAATTTAGCGGTTCGAATTGTTTCTCTTAGGGGTGGGCACAAATCCCGCAAATCCCGTCCCGTATCCCGTCCCGATCCCGGTGGAATTTAGAAAAAAAAATTTCAATCCCGTCCCGTAAAAATTACGCGGGACGGGACGCGGGACGGAGAGTTCGAATCCCGCAAATCCTGTCCCGTCCCGCACATATATATAAAATAATATATATTTTATATATTTAATTAAATTAAATAAAAATATATAAGAATTACTTATATATTTCGACATCTTCACCATTTACAGTGTTATATATTAACATTCCACATATCATCTTCAGTTCTTCACCATTTACAGTATGGCCTTTTAAAAAATATGGCTCACTGCTAAGAGGCTTGATGTTATGCAGGAATTAACATTCACATATTGACATTTACAGTGTTATATATGCATGAATTTAATTTGTATGGCTGAATTTAATTTTTTTTTTTAAACTTAATGTTATTTTTAGATTGTATTTTTATCTTTTTTTTTTACGAGGGACAAATCCCGTCCCGTCCCGTGAGGGATAAGACCCGGCGGGATTTGAAAAAAAAAATTCAATCCCGTCCCGTCCCGTCCCATGCCCACCCCTAGTTTCTCTGATTCTGAGGGACCTGCGTAGTATTGTTTTTCTGTGGATCTTGGTTTTTTTGGTGAAATGCAATTGAGTAGACTAGATCGGTTGATCTGCATAAGTGGAATTTATGCACTGTTTGTACTTATGCAATATGAGTGGATGGGGTTTAACTGATAGTGTACTAGTGGTGTACTGGACTGCAGTAGTTGGTGCTTGATGCTCATCACTAGGTTTCTTGATCACTTTTTCGTCCTATTAAGATTTTGTTAGTTAATCAATCAATTGCTTTTAACGGGTTCTAGCTAGGAGGCTTGAGACTTCTACTATCCAGCTGATGGAAATTATGCCTTGAAGGTTTCACTGAAAACTATATGTTCAATGTGAAACTCAAACGATTGAACAGAGGAGTGATGATAGCATAGTGATCCATGCTATGTTTTTCCCATTTAGAAAATCTTAGTGTTTTGTTCTATAGGGTTTTGGGTGACTAGTGAAAACCAAGCTGCCATTTTTCTTGCTTTTGACTGAAAAAATTAGCACTGAAGTGGATGAACTTGGGATCCTCGTTGCTTCAAGTGCAATTCTATATCATGAAGCAACTCACCTTGAGCTTTGGACTCTTATGTGTATATTTACTTGGCTGTCATGACAAAAGTTATGAGTTTGAGGGTTGTGCACTCAGGTATTTCAGTTGCTCATGTTACTGCTCTATAAAATTTTAGCATGTTCTATCAAGCTGATTCATGCTAAAATTTGTGTAGTCATTCCATATTACTGATCTATAAATTTTAGCCCTTTTTATCTGATATGAAAGAAAATTTTGTAGTCATTCCATTAATTTATGCAGAGTGATCACAAAGTTTCATGCCAATGGTTTCCAACAAATTCGAGCTTTATAGATCATGATACATAAGAAAAACATGCAATGTTTCTCATTTGTTAATTGTTGGTATTTAGGGTCTCTGAATGTTACACTGTGCTAACATTTATAAATCAACCGTGTAATTGAATTTTCATTACCTCTCAATTTTTGATATCTTGTTTCCTTTTGGTCGCATATTCAGATACATTCAAGAAAATTATTCAAAAATTCGTGACGTTGAAAAGGAGCTAGCTAATCTTTCATTGGAGTTAAAACTCACTTCTGGGTCAAAAAATGCAGGTTGCTTTTTCCTATGTTAGAACTTTCTTTTGTCTATCATGTCCATCAAATGTTCACCCTTCCCCTCTCCTTTGGTATACTCACTGGGTCCCATTCTGCCCCTTTTCATATACTATCAGCATTTGAGCATATGAGAAAGAAAATTGAGGTGCAAACTGAGAAGATTCGTGTGGCTAAGCTGAAGGAAGATCAAGCAAGGAAGGTATACGTTCTTGTAGTAGCTTTAGATTGTGTATTAAAACCTGCTGTATTTCATATTCAATTATTCATATATTCTAAAAAACATGCATATTGTTGTTAATAAGGTCTGTTTTCTCGCTTTTTTCGTATTTCTATGTTTTACCATTGTTTCAATAACGTTATATTTCTGAATTCTCATACCCATCTTTCTGATAACTGTTGTCAGTAAATTGGTTGGAGCATGCTGTTCAGGATTTAGCTACTGAACATATGCCAGTGTTGTTGATTAGAAATGGATTACCTACATATTATTCCTTCTATGTGACGACTACCATTCCTTCTATGTATATAGTTACTCACTATTCTTGCTGTTTAATGTGATGAGGGTAACTTCTGGTTGGTGGGGGTGGAAGTCTGAACAATGTCTGCCTATTATGCTTGGAAAACATAAAATATAAATGATTTCATTTATATATAAAGCAATGCATATAATTAATATTGGAGTTCATTACATTTGAACTGCTTGAACTTTGATGAATTGCTGAAGATAAATATCTCTTGAACTTGAAGATACTTAGCTTGATTCTCTTTTTATTGTGATATTAAGTGAATGATACTGTTGAGAAGGATACATTATGTAATGTTAGTTTCTACAAAGAAGTGGTAGCTTGCTCCACAGTTGCTTGTGAAAAAGTATTCCTGATTTGCCGTTGGTATTCAACTTTTCATTTCTTTTGGTACGTGTTTGAGAGGTGTTATGGTTTCTTGATTTGTTAAGTAGGTGTGGGAGGTGTTATGGTCCTTTGAGAATTTATGCGTACGAGTTCTATTTTCTACCATTTGAATTTTTTCTGTTCTTTTGTCATTAAGTAGGTGTGGGAGGCAGCTTCAAAAGTTGTGCAGGATGAAGAAGCAATCAAGCAGAAGTTATGTGATGACTTGAATCATCTGGTATATGCATATTCTTGTGGTTTGATTTTATTAGCAGTCTTGTAAGAATATATTATGATATTATGATTATTGTTTTTTACACCTGCAATAGGTACAAGAAAGTAACAACTCTCAGTATGCACGACTGGAGGAGCTAAAACGGCGACTTGAAGCTTTGAATCCATCCAGGGCATCTGTTTCCACATCTCCTGTATGCCCGTTTTTCTATTTTATACATCCACTTTATTCTGTCTTTTACTAGCATGCTGAAATGTGATGTCTCCTCCCTGCTCCTCACATGGAAGCTAGTTAGGTTATCTTGTTACCCTTCTCTAGCATGCAATCATGTCTTAGAACTAAAACCCCCACCATTTCAGCTGCAAAATGTGAAATTAAGGTGTTGATGTCTATCTCTGTAGTAACTATCATCCTGAGGTTAAACTGAAATGAGAGAGACTAGTTTGGAGTTTCAGGATACTAAAAGTTTGTATCTCTGCTACTAAATTTTACAGTAGAATTTAGAAATGCTTATCTTTTGCAGAACTATAACTGAGTCTACTAATCCAATCTCTCTCACTTGACACAGGATACGAAAGAACCTGCAATTACTAGTACAGTCAGTAATGAATCTTCTGTTCCGAGCACACCTGAAGTACCACCAGCCAACGAGGGGGCAAATGTTCCGGTTGCCAATGGCACCAATCAGCAACCAGCGACTGAGGAGAAAGCAAAGAAGAAAATGATGCATGGTAGGGGAAAGGGAGTCGGAGCTTTGCCCAAAGGGAGGAATCCGTTGACACCTGGTGGCTGGACTGGTTCTGGGTTCAATGTAGACAGCTGAAGCTGAAACAAAGTTGATCTTCCTCTCCCCCCTTGTGAAGTAACAGCACAAGTACTTTTCTAGCTACTTGAACAATTTAATACTGTAAAAATTTACCTCATCTACATAGCTGATTGTCTCTATCTGCATCTAATTTTTCAATGTGAAATCCTGCTCATTCAGTTCTCTAGCATCAACAATAATAGTACCCATGTGGTCGTACCTTCAATTTTTCGTGCGAAAAATTAAAGGTACATCGTATTATCCATAATACAAGCTCTGCTTGATCTTTCTATGGAAGGCATGATTTCGCTTATATTGAATTGATTTTGGGGCTATTTTTGCTTGCAATAGCAATTTGTTCCTGGGGATGTAGTTTTACTCCTTTGAAGCAGTTGGGATTAACTGTCACCAAACACCCTGCCCCCTGCTGCCTGTAGCCCTGTATCTCCACACCCCCAAATTAAAAAAAAAATGAAAAAGAATTAAAATTAAAATAATAAATTAAAAAGAAAATAATTGAAGAGATAGGGAGAGGACAGCCAAATTTGGCAGTGGTGGTTTGAAATTATAAATCAATTCAATATTTTGTCAATTTTTATTGGATCTCTCTTAAATCAATTTATAGCGACATTGTGGTGCACTCTGCAGGGTGATTAGTGAGTCATTTGGTGCTCGCTTTCTTTTTCCAATAGTTCTAACAACATAATGGAACCAAGCTTTATTTATTTATTAATAACCTAAAGACAAATATCTACTTCTTTAGCAAATTTCACCAAAGACCATTTTTTACTAGTTTCGGGTGGTTTTGGGACCCTGTATTTATTCTCGTTCGGCTCTTGGAATAACATCCAGCAGTGACTCGAACAACTTGCAAAATCCAACCATTTCACCTACTTTATATTACCTCATGGATGAAATCCCACAAATTAAATACTAATACCTAAACAAAGGAAAATACCAAAACCCTTATTATGAAAAATAAATGAATGAGGTTATTAGCAAAATGTCAAAATGTGTATTGACAAGATAAATATCGATAAATTGCTTATAAGCCCTTTTATTCAATCTCCTTCTAAACCCAACGACCAACTCGATTGGACCTTCTCCTTTAACTGCCTACTTGAGAGTCAACACTAAAACCGTTCCCCCTCTCTCTTGTTCTCCTATTATTCGATCTTGATTGATCTCTATGGTAGTTGTTATGTCTTCTCCCTTTTTCAATTTTGTACTTGACTATGGCACCTCCATAAACTCGTCGTCCACCACTTTCAACTGAGCTCCTCACTAGTGCAAAAGTAGTGAGCAAGTGTCTAGATATGAAATTATATATTTTGTCATAAAATGAAATACACCGTCAAAAGACCATTACATGTCAACACATACTAGGTTATGACTCGTGATTCTATTTAATCAAACTTGAATGATTCATATCAATTGAAGTGCGCCGACATTTATCAAATCGTTATCGGTCACAAGAGCACTTTATCAAATTAATCAATAACATATCTAAATCGAATCATTAATCTCCAATTTCATATTTGTGTACATGAAAAAGAGCCCTAAATTCCTATTTTGGGGAAAAAAAAAATTAACGATCGAGATATATTATAATCAGATGCAACAACTACCAATTACAACATCTCAAATACAAACCGCATTAAAGCATACCAACACAAATTAAATTTTAATATGGGGCCATTAGTGAAATATCCATAAAAATTACCTAAATTAGAGGAGTATCCATATATTTGAAAATTTTGCAAAACTGTCCATTGTCTTCCTCCATCGTCATTCTTCGTTCGTTCCTCCATCGTCGTTCCTTGTTCGTTCCTCCGTCGTTGTTCCTCCGTCGTCGTTCCTCGTTCCTCTGTCCTTCTCCAATGCATCTTGAAGCCGGAATACATCAGATCAGCACAACTTCTCGCATACTAAAGGTATGAAATCGCACAATATCCTACTAAACTATGCAAATATAATCGAATTAAGTCTCTTGAAATAATGATCTTTCACCAGCAATTGATAAACACAAACAATAGGAAACTGTTTAACGATTACATGTGCATACTGATTGTAGAAATTTAATGATATCGAGTTGAAATACTCGTTGGAACCAAGTTTGTGCCGAAGGCATAAATTTTGATCGAAATTTAGAAATACTCGTTAGAAATTTAACGATTACCTGGTTCTGCTGACATGTGATATGATATATCAATTTGTGCCGAAGGCACAAATTTAGATTGAAGTTGATGAAGTTCCTGCTCTTTGAATAGTTATGCTACTACTGTGTAATACTTACGCAAAACTCTGATGTTGCTGACAAGTAATAGTTTAAGTCAATCTAAGTTGTTGATTGAATGGCTTCTAATGATAAAATGCAGTGAGATGTTGTGTTAATAGTTTGAAATGATTATGCACAACCAAAATCTGATTTTGATTTTAGAATTAATTGAATTAACGTAAAATTCTGTTACACTGATGACATTTAATGTAATGAAGTAAAATTTGTGCCTTTGGCACAAATTTAGATTGAAATTTATGAAGTTACTACTCTTTGTATTGAAACTAAAAAGAAATTAGTAGTGATAAGTCTAAAAGGAAGAATAGTTCTGCTACTACTAATTAATACTTATGCAAAAATCTGGTGTTGTTGACAAGTAATAGTTGACCTCAATCTAAGGTGTTGGTTGAATTAATTTTATTGTAAAATGCAGTTACATGTTGTGTAAATAGCTTGTAATGATTATGCACACCTAAACTGTGATTTTGATTTTATTATGAATTGAATTATTGTAAAAATATGTTACACTGCTAACATTTGATGTAATGAAATATAATTTGTGCCAAAGGCACATATTCAGATTGAAATTTATGAACTTAGTACTCTTTTGTATTGAAATTAAAAATAAATTAGTAGGGATTATTCTAAAAGAAAGAATAGTTATGCTACTGCTAATTAATACTTATGCAAAAATCTGGTGATGTTGACAAGTAATAGTTGAGCTCAATCTAAGGTGTTGGTTGAATTTATTCTAATGTAAAATGCAGTTACATGTTGTGTAAATAGTTTGTAATGATTATGCACACCCAAACTGTGATTTTGATTTCAGAAAGAACTGAAATATTGTAAAAATCTATTACACTGCTGACATTTTATGTAATGAAATATAATTTGTGCCAAAGGCACATATTCAGATTGAAATTTATGAACTTAGTAATCTTTTGTATTGAAATTAAAAATAAATTAGTAGTGATTATTCTAAAAGAAAGAATAGTTGTGCTACTACTAATTAATACTTATGCAAAAATCTGGTGTTGTTGACAAGTAATAGTTGAGCTCAATCTAAGGTGTTGGTTGAATTGATTCTAATGTAAAATGCAGTTACATGTTGTGTAAATAGTTTGTAATGATTATGCACACCCAAACTGTAATTTTGATTTCAGAATGAACTGAAATATTGTAAAAATCTGTTACACTGTTGACATTTTATGTAATGAAGTATCATTTGTGCCAAAGGCACAAATTTAGATTGAAATTTATGGAGTTACTACTCTTTTGTATTGAAACTAAAAAGAAATTAATTAGTAGTGATTATTCTAAAAGAAAGAATAGTTGTGCAACTACTAATTAATACTTATGCAAAAAATCTAGTGTTGTTGACAAGTAATAGTTGAGCTCAATCTAGGGTGTTGGTTGAATGGATTCTAATGTAAAATGCATTGAGATGTTGTTAAAAAAGCTTTTAATGATTATGCACACCGAAAATGTGATTTTGATTTTAAAATAAATTGAATTATTGTAAAAATATGTTATACTGTTGACATAGAATGTAAGAAATAAAATTTGTGCCATCAGCACAAATTTAAATTTAAATGTAGAGAGTCACTGCTCTTTGGATTGAAACTTAGAATAAATTAGTATTGATCACCCTAAAATAAACAACAGTTGTGCTACTAATGTGTAATACTTATGCAAAACTCTTGTACTGCTGACATGTAATAGTTAAACTCAATATCGTGTGTTGGTTTAGTACGGTGAGTGACTTCTGAATTTCTGATGCTAAAACGTAATGCGATGTTGTGTTACTAGCTAGTAATGATAATGCACATACACAATGATATTTAGTTTTACCAGTAATTGAATTAATATAGCAATTTGTTACTGTGCTGACATGTAATGTAATTACAAAGCATAATTTGATCTGTCATATTATAGTACTGAAATTAATTGAGTTGATGTGGTTAGTCGCTGTATTGACGTGTGTTGTCTTATTTTACCATAGGTAGGCAAAAATATGGCTCCATATGTGATTACAATAGTATATGGGGGAGAATGGAGGTTTGCTGAGACCGGGCTTTCGTTTGTTGGAAGACAAAACTTCTAAGGTGTTTATATTGAATAATTCAATCACTTTTCAGCGGCTAAAAGAAAAAGTACGTAGTAGGTTCAATATTGATACTGCACTTGGTTTAGAATTCAACCACCTACACCCTTTCAAGTTGTTGAGAGCGCCGCTGAAAGTTGATTGTGATGCTGATTTTCAAGAATTTTTGGCTTTGACAACACTTTCCAATGTGAAATTTGCTGTTGAGCTATGTGTTAGCAAAAAGTTTTTAGCTTTGTCAATAGTTGATGCAGATGATAGAGAAAGCTGGAGATCTTTTACATCTGAACAATTGCAGTTAGTTGAATATAATATGAATTTGGTTGAAAGCATTACTGAAAAAGTTGATAACACATCAGTGATGTCTGACTCGAAGATGAAGAGCGTAAAAGTAGAGAATATGGAAGAGGATGATTGGTCTCAATATACTGAAAGTGAAACAGAATCAGATGCTGAGGTTTGGAGGAATCTATACTCTTCAATGCAGGGAAGAGACACATTAAAGGAAGAATGGGATGCTTCCACATCCAATGAGCCTATTTTACCAAACAACTCAAGAGAAATTCTGTATGTTGGAAAAACGTTTGTGTCAAGACAAGCAGCAAAGGATGCTTTGACAATTTTGTCAGTAACACAGACATTTGGTTTTAGAGTAACAAAATCAGAGCCGAAGTATTTTAGAGTGCATTGCATGGATGCTAAATGCAACTGGAAAATGCATCTCAAGACTGTTTCTCAAACTTGTTATGTAGTCACAGTGTACAATGAGGAACACACTTGCACATGGGATGCCAGAACAAAATATTGCAAAAAAGCTCATTCCTCAGTTGTTGCAAGGATCATTGAATCTAGGTGCGCATTATGTACAAAATAAAATTTTAATTAACTGCTTCCATTTTTTTTATATATATTTATTCTAACATATGAATAATTATAAAGTGCCGACAGTGGATTCAAACCAAAAAAGATAATTGATACGATGAGAAATGAAAAAAAATACCAGTTAGCTACTGGAGAGCATAAAAAATAGCAAAGGAAAAAGTTCGGGGGACACCAGAATCTAATTACGCCGATCTGCCATCATTTTGTCATATGCTCAGGGAGAAAAATGAAGGAACTATTGCAGTAATCTCAACTGATAATGATGACAGATTTAAGTACTTATTCTTATCATTTGGAGCTAGCATCCGTGCTTTCCCTATTTTAAAGAAGGTATGTCCTGTTGTGTGTCAGCATACAGTCTCATCCTATTTATTTAGATAATTAATTACAATTAGATGTACTTTCAATTCTTTTACACAGGTAGTTGTTGTTGATGGCACGTTTTTAACTGGAAAGTATAGAGGAACTTTGCTTGGCGCAACTGCACAAGATGCAAATAGGCATATTTTCCCCCTTGCATTTGGAATTGCTGACACTGAAAATAACAACTCTTGGGAGTGGTTTTTTAAGCAGATGCTGAAGGTTTTGCCGCAACAAAATGATTTAGTCTTTGTCTCTGATAGACATGCGAGCATTGCAAGAGCTGTTGCCCTAATTTATCCTACTGCTACACATTGCGTTTGTACTTGGCACTTAAAGCAAAACATCAAAGCTACATTCAAGAAAAAGTATCTATCAGGCTGGTTTCAAGATGCAACAGATTGTTACACTATTGGTGAGTTCAACATCAAATTCAGGCGCATACAAGATAATTTCCCCAAGCTAGCAAAATATTTAGAGGATGCAGGGTTTGATAAGTGGGCTAGAGTACATGAAAGATCAAACAGATACAACATGATGACTTCAAACAATGCTGAAACCCTAAACTCTGTAATAACATGGAAGAAGAATTATCCAGTTGTAGCCCTATTAAATTTTGTGTGAGAAAAGCTCACTTCATGGTTTCAAGAAAGGAGTGAAAAGGCACTGCAAAACCAAGACAAAATAACCCCAGAAATATTAAAAGTGATCAGCAATTTACAAGAGAAGATTGGAGCATACAAGGTGGAGAAAATTAATGAATTTGAGTTTGAAGTCACAGGAGAAGGAGCAGAGGTAATAGTTGATCTGTCAAAAAGGAGTTGTACGTGTAAGGTGTTTGATGTAAAACAAATACCTTGTGTGCATGCTTTGGCAGCAATTAAGCACATAAAAGCAAATATATCAGATTTTGTGGCAGATTTTTACACGAATGAAGCTTGGGCATTGACCTATCAGGAAACGATATATCCAGTGCTGCGTGGAGATGAAGAAATTCTCCCTGATGCTATAAAATTTATCAAATGTTATCCCCCCATTGTAAAAAAAAGGGCAGGCAGACCACCGTGTAAAAGAAAACCATCTCTTTCGGAGTTCAAGAGAAGAAAAAAGCACTCAAAGTAACTGTCTCAACAATACAGCTTCTATGCCATCTTTCAGCAAACTGATACATTTTGTAAACAGCATTACATATGCACTTTTAAGGCTTACATGTTTGAAAAATTACAATTTATAATCTTCTACTATATCAATTGAATGACTTTTATATTTTAAATTCGAACAATTTTTTTTATTGTCTTAACAGTAGTTTCTTTTCATCTTACATTAGTTTCTCTTGCATATTATAAATTGATGTTGTGCAACTTGTAAACTTATGATATGCAACCATAAATCATTGATATGCAAATATAACGTTATAATATGCAAAAGTTAATTCAAGATGTGCAAATATATGATTCTTGATATCTAATACTTGTATTTTATTTTTTTAGTGAATAAAAATAAGTTGGAAAAATTCAAATTCATGTTGGGGAAATGTATGATTATAATATGTAAATATAAATTTGTGATATGCAAGCATAAATTGATGATATGCAAATATAAAATCATCTAATGCGTACATAAGATTATGAAATATAAATATTAATTGTAATTTAATATTATGGTAGTACAAATAGATGCACCGACGTTATGCAAATGTAAAATTATAATATCCAAATGTAAGTTTATGATATGCAATTATAAGTTGATGATATGCAAATATAAGACTATGATATGCAAATATAACTTGATGATATGCAAATATAAAATCATTTAGGGCATAAATAAAATAATGAAAATATAAATATTAAATGTGGTAGTATAAATAGATACAGCACCGCCCTTCTATTTTTGATCGATTTATCACTTTACTAATTTCACTTTTTACAAGCTTGTCCCACCACCTTCGTTCGAGTTATCGTTTTGCGTTGATCAACCATTTCTTCGTTCGAGTGATCATTATGCGTTTATTTTGAGCTTCTCTGTTGCCATGTCTTCCAATTCATCTGGTAAATCTCTGCTATCTTCAAATTTTCTTCATTTTTTAGGTTAGGGTTTAATGTTGTGTAAGTTTTTCCGGAATTTTTTACGCGAGTTTTTACAATGTCCTACTTCTTAAATTTTTGTTGCCATTAATGCTTACTAGAGTAATTGATAGAGCTTATAGCTAGCTGGATGTGGGTAACTAACCCTTCTTTGATTTTTCACACATTTATTGTCATTTTTACTTGTATTTACTTAGGTAAACGACTACGAACTAGAGGTGATTTCTGTTCAAATGTTGTTCCTACATCCAGTAAGAAACGTGTTAAGAAATCTGCAAACTCTCATCATGCCCAGAAGGCAGTTGATCTGTCAAGGGACTCTCCCGTTTTCCCGGATTTATCACAGCTTACTGGGTCAGTAGAAGCTGAAGAAGAGCAACCCATTATTTGTAAAGATGGAACAAGTGTTGGTGGTCCAACCACTGATGGTTCAGCCTCACAACCTCCCGTACTTTGTCATGAAATTCTATCTACGAGATTTCCAGATCCGGTTAATTCTGTTGATTGTACTGTTAATGAGAATCTTGATGCTTTTGTGTCTGTTGAGTGCACGGTTAATCTGAATTCTGATTCTCAAAGCGCAACTTGTGCAGCACATGAAGTTCCATCTAGTTCTTATCTTGGTGCTAATTTACCTCAAAATATATCTTCTGATTCATTCCCTTTTGTAAATGGTGGTAATAGATTGGATTCTGAAAATGAAAATACAAATCAGCAAGTTCCTGAGGTCCCACTTGCTTCTGATTTTGAGACTGCTGCTGCTGAAAAACAAGATTATGTTATGGATGATATGCATAGTAAAGCACAGACTGCCAAGGCCAGAGATATTGATGTCCCAGTGTCTTCTGCTGGATGTCAAGAGCCTGATAAAGACAAATCTCCTAAAGTCCCCCCTACTACTGATTTAAAGACTGCTGCTAATGAAAAACAACAGTATGTTATGGATGATATGCATCGAAAAGAACAAACTGTCAAAGGCATGGATATTGATGTCACAGTCTCGTTTGGTGGATGCTCAGAGCCTGATAAAAGACAAACTTCTAGTGGTAGTATGTTTCATGAAGATCCGAATCTGCATAATGAATCCTCTGATGTTCCAACTCACAAATCCGATGTAGAGCCTGGTCCTTCTCACAGAGCTGTGTTGTTGAAGAAACTGAGAATTCCAAAAGGTAAAAAGGTCCTTACACTGAAGACAAGATCCAACCCGAAGATGTTTGTTTCTGCAATTGAGAGGCTAAGTAATAAATATAAAGAGTGCATTAAAGGGATTGGGTTTGGAGATCTGCTTGATTTGAAAATACAGAATCTCCCATTATCGCTTTCCTACTGGTTGGTTGATAATTTTGATGCAAACAAATGCTCTTTGATTTTACCTAATGGAGATAGGTTAGTGGTAAGTGATTTGGATGTGCACATTACCTTGGGCCTGCCAATGGGAAAGAAGTTGATATGCAAGAAGAGTTGTAAAGAAAACTTTGAGATCATTCAAAAGTGGGGTGATTCTCTTTCATTTGGGGAAATGATTCTACCTTCTGTTTTCATAGAAAAGATGGTTAAAAATGTTGATGCTGGTGATCAGTTCCGGTTGAACTTTGCAGTTTTATTTCATTCTTTGCTACTGGACACACATCAAAGTGGGCACATAAACCAGAGTTTAGTTAGAGTTTTTACTGGCCAAGAAGATTTTAAGGAGTTTAACTGGTGTGCATTCTTATTAGAATGCTTAGTTGACTCAAAGAAAAGTTGGGAGAAAACCAAACAAGGGCAGTTCAGAGGTACTGTATTGTTTTTAAACGTAAGTATTTGTTTTTAAAATATTATATCTAATTCTACATTTTAATATCATATTGCCAGTAATATATAATTAACATCATGTTTTCCTGTTCCAGTTGTTCTATGTTGATAGAGTCAAGTTGTATTCGAGCATTTTGTTCGGAAGATTCACTAGATCAATCCCAGTTTTTATTGGATTGACGTCAGCAATGCTTCGTCAGCGTGAAAAGGATGATATTGAGGCAGGATATTTGGTTCTGGGTTAATTCAACCTCGTCAATGCATCCCTAGCTCTGAAACTAGTAATCCAGCAACTGCTCCAACATCTCTCCCCCTATGGAACAAACTATCCCGAATAAAGAGCCAACTTCTATTGAGGTAGATTTATATTATTAAATTTTTCTTTTGTTGCATCCCTTAAGTTTTTAATATGATTTAAAAACTATTGGTTTTTCCATCTTTTACTTGCATCTATATTTAGTTGTTCATACAAGCTTTGGCTCAGAAGACTAATGCATTAGCATCTGCAATATCTGAATTTGCTAGTATGTCTACAAAGGTTCCTTCTAAGTTTCAAGATAATGAGAAGGTCAAAGCTCTCATTGATGCTGCTAATAATCTTCTGGGATTGGTAAATGAGGCTGATCAAGCTGAACCTGAAGATCATCATCATAATTATATGGATGACTCTCCCAACACAATCTGGAACAATTCTCAGCATCCTTTTTGGTCAGATCCAGAGTTGTTGGATGTCCTAACTCAGGTTGATTTAGCTTCAAAGAACAAGGAACGAATGAAAGATAAACTTCCTGAAGAAGGACCTGTTGACGACTTAACGTTTGTTGCTTGTCCAACTACGACAACTAAAGCTCCAGCACAACAAACTGTTGCTGACAAAGAAGTGCATCTTACAGATCTACAGAAAAAAGATATTTTACATGCGAAGAGAAAGAGAAAAGGAAAAGCTCATATCTATGAAGAGCCAACATTTGATTTGTTTGGATCTGATTCTGCTTTCTTAACACCTGATGTAGAGAAGGTTGTTAATGATGCAACAAATCCTCCCTCGCACTTAGATGGAAAAAATAATGCACCTGCACAGAAAGAAGCTAGTTTTAATGTGAAAGAAAAGGGCAAAAAGAAGGTGCGAATTTCTGAAGAGCCAGATTTTGATATATACGATACTTACTCAACACCTCCAAGACCTATCTCAAAAGATTGTGCACAAGCTGGGAAGAATGTTGATACAGATGCAACGAAGGGTTTTAATGATGCACCAAAGGTTGCTCCTGCTACATAGAAAGGTGGGGATAAGGTTGTTCATGCAACAGTTCACAATGAATCAGCTGCACAGAATGTTAAAGATGTGCCTCCACAAAATATTAATGAAGAACAAACACATGTTTATAACCAACAACAAGATGCACAGAAAAATGTTGAAGAGGCAGTCCATGCCAGAAAAGAAGCTGATATTGTTGAAGATCTGCCTGCTCAAAAAGTTGTTAATGCTAAATCTGGTAAAACTTTAGTGTATTCAAGGAAACCTAAACCAGCTGCTCCTATGCCAACTCGTAGATCTACTCGCAGTTGTACTAATGTTTTGGGTGATAAAGAGCAAGTTCCTTTAAAGAAGGAAGATGGAGATGGGAAAAGAGCACATAAACCAGCTGCATCCTTGCGAAGCCCTTATTATTCCCCTGTTGTTGACATCGGTGATAATATGTCTGAACTTGATAAGATTTTAGCTGCATGTGTTAGTAGGAGATCAACGTCTAACACGTAAGTTTATTCCATTCATTTATTTACTTAAGATTTTAATCTATATTCTCTAACTTAATTTTATTCACATTTGTTTTATGTTCTTGATGCCTCTAATTGCAGTGAAACCTTATTTAAATACAATGCTCTAAACTTAGTTAGGGCTGATATGAGATCTCTAGAGGAGGATTGTAAAGTATCTGCCAACATTATTGATGCTTGGGCGGAAATCCTAAAGAGCAATACAGGAGTGATTTGTCTCCATCAAGGCTTTTCTTGTTTATCGACTCGTCTGTAAGATTTCAACTTTTATTTTATTTTCAATTTCATGTGCATTTTTTATAAATTTACCAAGTTAAAATCAATCATTTTGCCAGCATTGTTCTAACATTTTTTTCCATCCAGAAATATCGAACGAAAGTATCATTATCTGAAACTGTGCAGCCGTTTGAAAATTTAGTCTCTGAGTTGACACTTCATTGTCCTTAGCTCCTCGTATTAAATTGAAAGAACTGGACATGGTAATTACACAGTAATTCTCTTTCCTTTTTTTTTTAATTGAATTGATCATTTAAGTTAATGACAATAATTTTGTACTGCTGACATCCTAGTTGTTGACATATATTCTGATATATCATACTGACCTTTGTTGTAATAATATGAAAGACAATATATATTAATGTGAATTCTTGTTTTTTTATATGAACTTTAAATGCAATACCATACCTATATCACTATTTATTTTTTTATGTCAACTGTATTTAAACACAGTTGTTGAATTCCTGTAAAAACTGTACTGTTGACATGCTTACTGCTGACATGTAGTGGGTTGAATAGTACATATATGTATTCATATGATATGAATATACATAGATTAATAATAAGTATTGATTTTTGATACGATATGTTAATGTAATTTTGTAACTATATAATTGATAATAAAAACTCACTTCAGATGTCAACGCTAATACATATGTCAACCCTGATAATAAGAACTGACGTCTGATAGACATCTTTTGATATATTTATACCTATAGCAGCTATTTCTTAATTTCTAGTTGTTTTTAAATACCTATATCACTGATTATTTTTTTATGTCAAACTATTTAAACACAGTTGTTGAATTTCCTGAAAAAAAATGTACTGCTGACATGCTTACTGCTGACATGTATTGGGTTAAATAGTACAAGTATGTATTCATATGATATGAATATACATAGATTGATGATAAGTATTGTTTTTTGATACGATATGTTAATGTAATTTTGTAACTATATAAGTGATAACAAAAACCCACTTCAGATGTCAACACTAATACAGATGTCAACACTGTTAATAAAAAATCACTTCTGATAGACATCTTTTGATATATTTATACCTATGAAAGTGATTTCTTAATTTCTAGTTGTTTTTAAAAGCCTAAATTTTTTTATCTACAACCCTAATTATTTTTTATGTACGTTCAGATAGAATATAGTTGGTCTGTCACTGTAAAATTTATACTGCTGACATACAAGATGCTGATATAGTTTTGATTTTGGTGTATAGTTTGTATTTGGTATTCACACTGAAGACTACATCTACATGGTGGTTTTCAACTTGAAGACCAAGGTCGCACAGATCCTGGATGTATCTCTCTCCTGTTATGAACCAAAATGCAACTGCCCACTTTGATTGACAATTTGGTTAGTCATATTATTGCCAATTTAGAAATTCAAAGTTACTTTTCTTTTAAAAAATTATAGATTGTTAGTTTGATATTAAGTTTATTTTCCCTTTCCTTGGCTTATGCAGGCAGACCTAGTCAATGAGTATTTGGTCAGAAAGGGGTTTATTGAAAAGGCAAATATAATCCCATATTCCAAGACAGAGGTGCCGGACCTTCCATGGGCTGGTGAGGACAAGGTTATTCATTCAGGAATATGCATTATGCGTCAAATGGAAACTTTCTTAGGGATTGGAAAAGGCTACAAGTGCGGGTTTGAGCCAAGGACTGAGAAAAATATTTCAAAGCTGCGGTTGAAGTATTTGGCTGAACTGATTTGCTCAGACGTGAATGAAAATCGGAGAGAAGTTGTAAACGCAGCAAGAGCACATGCAAAATTGACGATGAAGGGTGTTAAACCACAAAAGTTAAACTTGGGTTAGAATGGAAAGTCAAAGCTGGGTTGTGTCTTGATGAGTCTCTTTAAACCCCAACTATCGAAAACTTCTAATACATTATGTTTCATTGGGTTGGACTTATGTAATAACTTCTAAGACTTACCTATGTTGAATATTGTGAACTTATGTGGTATCTTGACTGACTTACCTATGTTATGTTCCTTTAATTTATTGTTTTTTAACCTCATCGTTAGAACTTTGATGTGCAAATATACTGTGACTATATGCAATCGTATTATAATGATATTCAATCCGACTACTATGTTATGCAAAATTACCGATAGTAATATCTTCTATTTATCTCTTTAGTATAACGTACAGTTACAAAATTGTTGTTTTCCTTTTTCAATAAGGTCACATGTTTAAACATCATATGCAGTTATAATCGCCTGATATGCAAATGTACACTTGTGTTGTGTAAGTTCCAAACAAACAGATAACAAAATACAACTTGATATTAACCTAATAATATATATTCATAAAAGTAGCATAAAATGCAACTTGAAATTAATATTTTAAATAAAAAAAGTGCCAAAAAAACAAAATACAGAACATGTTCTTCTTCCAAAAAGCAGTAGAAAAGTTACAAACAAACATAGGGGGATTGAAAGAGCAATAAAACTAGATTCCTATATATTCTTCAATCTTATCCCTCCTTTCAAACTCATCCTCAAAGGCAGTAGAAATGAGTCCAGTGATGAAGTCCTTCACCTCTGCCAGAATACCTTCTTCCTTCTCCTTCCTTTCGAACAACTACAATAACCGAATAAAAATTTAAAGTTATTCACAAAAAATATACAAACAAATTTATAAAGGATGAATAACTTACAATTGTAGCCTGGGCATCATTCCCTGATCGAGTTGCAGAGAATATTTGAGCAGACAGGTTAGATATATCTTTCAATATCTCCTCATAAAAGAACTGTTGGACTTGAGCAGTTCTCATGGTGTCAGCCTTGGCGGTTCCAGCAGTCTCTTCTAAGAGGTTCATATGATATCCTGGAAATAGTTTCTCATCCAGTTCATCCATATTTTGGAAGAAGGTCTCGAGGACATCAAATGGTCTGAAATCATATGAAGCCATTTTTTTTCGTTTTGGGAGAGGAGAGGTTTGTTTGGGAAGGATAAAAACTGATTGGAAAGTTGAAATGAGAGGATATGCAATAGGTTTGCAAGGGTATGTTTTTATAGCCTATAATGATTCACTTTTAACCCTTCAACTTTGTAAAGGCTCGAATTTTCAAAATCCTAATTTTTCAGAAAAAGAGAATTAAAAATAAATTTAAATCGGATTTAAAACTTGTTTCAGCGGATTCCGACCGGAATATAAAATTTTGACGAACAATTCCGTCATGTTACCTCGTGAATTTAAAATAATTATCGGCTGGCGATATCCTTTTTAGTTTCAAAAATCTAATTGATCGACTAAGCGGGATTCGGAGAAACTAACATTCGTAAACTAATTTCGGGATTCAAAATTCACGTATTCGGGTTTTAATTCAGGGTATTTAATTTTAACTGATGCCCGTAATTAATACACGTCAATTCTCAGTCAAATCCTTACTTGTCCCCAGCCACCCTCCCGCCTAGCCCCTACTGCTCCCCTACACCTGTGGCATTTGTAAATCCATCCCTCCGGTCCTCTTCTTCTGTACGCCATCTCTCCCATCACTTCACATCTCTCCCTACTTCAAATTCTTCAGCTTCTCCCCACTCTTCTGCTGCTCCCTTCCATCTTCATCACCGTTGTTCTCCATTCATCACCACCGTCGCCCTCCATCGATCACCATCGGCACCAACGCCACCCCTTGCTCCTCCCTCCTTCCTCCTCGGAACCCCAACAGCAGCTGCAGCATCCCTCGGAGCCACCAGCGGCGGAGGAGTCACCACCGGAGCTGCCACGAGAGCCACCGCAACCCCATCATATCATTTCCCCTGTTTGCGCACGAACCAACCTTCCGGTAAGCCGTTCTCCTTCGTTTCCGACACAAACCATTCTCGAGCTCCTCCATCACTCTCACCCATGTCTGAAGCAGGTCCGATGAACCATCGCGAGCCACCGACGAAGCCCAGAACTCCGATCGAGAGCTCCGAAGTCGCGAAAAACCCATCTCGGTGAGCTCCGGAATTATTCTCGTTTCGATTCGTTTTCTTTTTTTTGAGTCTTTTTCGATGCTTAGACTAATTGGGGGGTGAGAGTGGGCTGAGTGTGGGACGTTCGAGTGGGCTCGAGACCTCCGGCGAGAGCTCCGACGACCTCGAAATTGGCGATGGGCTACACGAGGCAGAGCAGCGAGGCGTGCGCCGGTGAGTAGAGGCGAGAGCTGCTGGACGTGAGAGGCTGACCGAGCGAGCAGGTGAGGCAGCGGGTGCGGGAACGAGAGCTGGCTAGTGACGTCAAGCAGCCAGCGAGCGAGGAGCCGACGGGATTTGCGCGAGGAAGGCCATGGCGCCTGGCGGGACTCCTTCCATTCGAAATTCAGGAGGAAGAAGGGAGCTGACGTGGGTCTTGTGGGGCCCTGCTCATTTATATGTCTTTGTTATTTAACGGGGTTTGGATTACCGGGTTTGGCTCGGTTCGGGTTATCCGTTTATTTATTTAACTAATTAGCGGGATTAAAATTAGTATATTTTGGGAAAATTATAAGAGTTGATTTATTAAATAAAAATGGTCGGGATTTTAGGGGATTTGGAAATAACTTATAAAAGTGTTAAATAAAGGGGTATTTAAAATATCATGTAATACTATTTGAGATTTAAAATATATTATTGGGACTTCAAGATTTATAAAGGATTTGGAAAAGAATTTCAAGGTTGGAAATTAATCTAATAAATAAATTTAAAAGGGAATTTGGCGAGTATTTTCAAGGGTCGGAATACTTAACTATTTAACTGGGATTTGAAACGGTTCTGAAACTAACTCGGGAATAAGACTTATTTGATGACTAACTAGCATGATAATATGATCGTTTGGCTAACAGTATGATATGTATGACTAATAGCATGACTTATGGTGAATTATTATATGAGATTAAATGTTGGATAACTATGACGATCTAGTAGGATTTTATATCACACAAATGATGTCTTATGATTTTGATGAACCATTGAGGTATATGTGGAAATGATGTATATGAAAATGCGGAATTGGTTGAATGATTTATGGAAAACGATGTGGTCTTGTGGAGCGGATGATGCGATGAAATGACTTCCATAATGTGTTACTTGTTCTATTGATTGGGGTGTGCTTGAGTGCTTAATAGTTGGATGTAGACTTATGTATATTCAATCATGTACTAGGTGATACTATCTGATTGTGACTACTGTGTGCTAGATTCTTTTGTTGCCGATCTGCTAGCCAGGTAAGTACCTCCGGGGCTTACTCAGTAACCAGTACCTCATGCCTGATGTGTCATATAGTATATAGGTGTTTCATATGCATAAGAGCATGCCATGTAGTATCATGCTTAGGAATTGCACTTACGAATGAGCATTCTTATTCTGTATGCGTTTGAATACAGAACGACCATTATCTGTGAGTCCTAGAGTCCTTGCTAGGGTCATAGGGCAGCCCAGCTTCATCGGGTGTTGTCCTCCTCGAGTCATTTATATATATCACGAGATACGAGATGGGCATGAGATATGATACGATGATGAGATATGATATGATGATGAGATTTGATATGATTATAGCATCGAACTGGCCAGTCTCCACCTTGTCTGGAAGAGGGGTGGTGGTAGAAGAGGGATATACCACTTGGTATTCTTTGTTAAGGCCTTACTTAATATTCCGCACATATGAGTTAGGAACATGATAGTGTGGTTAATATTCCAGTACTGCATGAAGGCATCTTTATTCTCGGTATAGGCGTATTATATGTCCTCAGCGCGGTCAGAGGACCCGCAGGCGGACTCTTGGCCTGACTTGGTGGTATAGTTTCAGGTACCCGATGCACTGCTTGATTTTGTGCTGTTATGACGGGGTCTATTCATATGGCGGAGAGTGAGTGTTTGAAACCTGACTTCACCAGATTCATGCTTTTGGGATTTCTCCCTACTTATACTCTGTTTTGACCCGGCTCTGCCGTGGCACTGGTTGTATCATTTTCAGAACTTATGCCCTCTGCATGATAAATGATTTTCCGCGTTGTAGACTTAGGATAGGTACAGGGGTTTACCCCGGGGTCTCCAACGGACCTTTCGGATTTGGGTGTGAAAGCCCAGTTTAAACTACAAATCTTCGGTTTCAAACCTTTAACCTGTACTCGGGGCGCAAGATCCTAACGAGGGGTTTTATCCCTCGAAACGTAACTCGGGAATCATAATCCCGGGCCGTTGATACCCCTTTGTAACGGCCCGGGATTATGATTCCCGAGTTACGTTTCGAGGGATAAAACCCCTCGTTACGTAACTCGGGAATCATAATCCCGGGCCGTTACAAAGGTGGTATCAGAGCGGAGGTTTTGCAATCCGAGTACAATAGGTTGAAGAGGTTTTGAAAATCGCCCAATGATTTCAAACGATTTTGGAAAATGTTTTAAAAAGGGTAAAATGAATTTAATTGGAATTAAACATAAATGAATAAATGGAAATAATATCGGGGGTAGAGACCAAAGTGATAGACATCCCTTATGGATGTAGAACTCGGGGAACGGTAGGCAAAATAGTAGCTTTTAATTACAGATGGGCCTAGAAGACTCCAAGGAGCATAACGAAGGTTGGAGTGTCGAGTTAGGAGGCCGTGAGGTTCTTGCCCCTCCGGTCAGCTGTCCTTCGAAGGACGGCATAGATCGTCTCTATGCTTACATTATATATACATATATGCAATTGGGCCCGAGGGCTATCCTCCTCGAAGAGGATCTTATTAATACTTGTTGATTGCTTCCGTGTTGAGTGCTATTGTGCTTAGGATAGCGAACTAATCAGAGTGCCTTAACTTGAGCATGTAAATGATTGTATGTGCAAACGGGATAGCGGGAGGAAACCTTGTTCTTATGTAATTAGATTTTCTGTCTTGTCGGAATAGTTCTCCCATAGTACAACCCCCTTGATAATCCTGATTCAGTCGTCCATCCCACCAAAGCACTTGGATGTGTTAGTAAGGGTCGAGAGTGTCCGTTCCTCTTTACTTGAGTCCTATTTGTAATCCAACCATAGATGTTCATCGAGTCTCATACCTAATGTCAACATTCTCTACGGGAAATTTGGGTCGGTCAACTAACTACTTTCGGGGATTGTGTATGATATGAGGGTTACCTGAGATTGATTATCGACATTCTTCTGAGATAGAAGTGAGCTGTCTTATGGAGTCATCCCTTTCGATTCTTGTAATGGCCAACCATGTCTTCTTGCAACAAGAGTCTAAACCCGAGTTCTACCCTCTACCTCTCATAAACGACGTGAATGTCCTTATGTCCAGGGAGTCATACTAGCGTCCCACGGAGAAACGGAGTGGTGAGTCGGTGATTGTCCTTAGAGAATTATGTCAAGTTATAATGATAGCCTCCTTGCGATTTCATGACATGCTATATTGGTATAATTTAGTATGACTTGCTTGGTACCTTGCATGGTTGCACTTATGAGTGGATGTATGTGTCGTATGTATTGAATTCCCATGATTACTGTCTCCCTATGAACTAGGTCCATGATAGTGTGACCAACTCTCGTTGCATGTTTAACACGTGAATCAGATGACTTAGCATGCCATATTAACCTGATTAGACCTCATTGATTATGTACATGTTTAATGAGTATTGCTAGTATCATGTAAGACGTATACCAACCCTGCATGAACTGACCACACCCTTAGCATGATTTTAGGGTACATCTTAGCATGCTTTCCGTAATATTATGACTTGCTTAATTGTGTATCTAAATGAGTGATAAGTCGTGCATATGATATCCTGTGATGTTTGCTAGATCTTGCATAACTTATGTCATATATGTCCACTATCAATCTGTGCATACATGTTCTTAGTCTGTCAAGCATGATTGGTGAATGAAATGATAGGTTGCTAGCTTGTTCTACACACATATAAAGATGATTATATGAACATGCTATGAATGCATAAATCGATATTCCTTGAGATATGTGCATACTAGTGTGAAATAATGTGATGATATCTCTTGATTTTTATGTGTTTGCGTGCCACAATTATAAGGGCATCGTTGTAACTCTCGGGTTGGGATCTTGTCTCTTGTCTCTGGTCTCATTGTCCTTAGTCCTGGTTTGTGTCTGGATCCATAAGGAAGTCGTGTTGCCCGTTCTTGTCCCTCCTCTATCTGCGTAACTTCTAACCCCTTGTGATCCCTTTGATGAACGACGACATGGAAGAAAGAGTGAACAGCCGTGTAGCACCAGAGCGGCGCAGCGGAAGCGTGGTGGGCCCATAACCCACAAACCTCAAGACCGACATCCTTGATGGCACAAAAAGGACGAACATGCTTCGAAGATGGCAGTCGTGGATACGATCATTAGGAATGACTCAAGAAAGGGCGTTCTTCATTCGAATTACGGTTTCTTCTATGCTAATCGGAATTGATGTTGTGTGATAGGCCTAGAACTGACATAATTGAATGTGTGATGACGGATGTCCTGCACTGGTAGCAATGATTGTCTCACTAACTTGTTTCTATGATGATGTGCCTTGTTGCTTGGTATAATGACTTGCTGGTGAGTAGATTATGGGTTATATGCTTGGTGGTGCTTTCTTCTTGAGCTTGAGTCGTGAGATTCTTCGGTGAGACGGGTCGAAAAGTGGCAGGTGGATTAAGGTCTTCGGATTGGGTCATTGTTTGTGTGAAATGGGGTGCATGAATGATGTTTTAGCTTGAGTAGAGCCGAGTGAGTTGGGATGTGTCGAAGATAGTGGTTCGTGAGTATAGATGAGGTTCTAGGTAGGTCTTAGGTGGGGAGTGGCGCTAGTTTGTTGAGACTTTGAGGGAGATGTCCTAGCTAGGAGTGTCGGTAAGTAGTGGGTGCGCGGTGTGAGCGTTTAGGATAGGAGGGTAGCGGTTGAGGTCTATACTAGTTTCATGAGGGTGACCTTAAGTGTGGATGTGAGTATAGGCCGTTGGCGTAGTTCTAGAGGTGGATGGGAGAGCTGTGAGTTGATCGGGGGATTCTTGAGGGGAGGTGTTGTGAGACGGATTGGTGTACCAAGGAAGGTGTCTAGATAGTCTATGAGCGGATCGTGGACGATGTCGAGGATGATCGATTAAGGAACGTCTGAGGAATCGTTGAATTTGGGACTAGGTGATGTGTGCTGTGAGTGGGAGCGATTTCAGTACGGGATGAGGTTGAGGATATGCCAAGGAAGAGTAGTATGAGGTCGCTTGGGAAATTATCGATCGGGGATATTAAGTTGTTCATATCAGGGTTGTTCGTGTGATGGGTATTTGGGGGTTGTTCAGATAGGATTGGTAATGCTTGGGGAATTTATGAGTGAAGGATCTCTAGATGCATTGTTGGAGGATTTTGAGATAGGGAATGAATCGGGATTTTTGAGTGGAGGTCATTGTGGCTATTGGGGTAATTGAGGATGTGAGATGAATCTTCGAGGAAAGGCTGGTAGCTAGGCAAGGATGTAGTTGAGGTTCCTAGTAAGATTGTGGGCTTAAGGTTGAGATAGAGAGATTATGAGCAGGGATTTGGGAACTGGGCAAAGCAGAAGGTATTGAGGACGCTAGAGGAGAAGAGATTTTTTTTTGGTTGGTGAAGTTGCGGTGCTTAGGAAATTCGGACGAGGATGTCATAGGAATTCGGTGAAAATGTTGATCGGTATATAAGGGTTTAAGTGGCAGAGATTTCAAAGTTTAAGGAAGCGTGATCTGAGGCAATTTGGGAAAACATGCGGAGTTGAGGGAACTAGTCGAGGTAGAGTATGCTGGGAAGATGGTCTAGAATGGGTCGGTTTGAGGGTCATGGTGATTCGTGGTTGGGAGTACCACTAGTTGGGTTCTGCGTTAGAATTGGTCGGGAGTGTCAGGTGTGAGATTGTCAGCATGAGTTGGGTCCTTAGAGGTGGATGGTTAGTGAGAGTGGTTAGCGAAATGGGAAATATGATCAGGTTAGCAAGGTGATTCGAGATGTCCCTTTAGGAGATGATGGTCGGGCGGAGTCTTGAGAGCCGAGAAAGAGTTAGCGAGATTGTTAAGAAGTGTCTAGATCAATCGTGAGAGTGGTTCATTTGAAGACTCGGAATTTTCTATTTGAGGGTAAAGATGGGGTTGATAGATGAACCCTAGGGCAAGGATGTGTTATATATGGAGTCTTGATAGTAGATCGAGTTGTTCAGCTTGTCGAAACGAGGGAATTTTGTGATTTGGGAACTCCGAGAGATAGTTTTAAATAGTCGAGTGGAAGGTAGGACTTGAGATCGGGATGTCGAAGTGGATTGGCCCTTAGATTGTTGATGGCATATGAGTTGGGATACCTAGTAGTTGGTTTGGGTATTCGGCCTTGGTTACGAATAGTTATGAGGCTATAAGGGTTGTATGTGAGCAGGATACAATGGGTCCTAGAATTGGTAGTGGATTGAGTTGGTAGACCTTGGTGAAGTTGATCTTAATGCAAGAGCTGATGGGTAGTGGTCGTGTCTTGTCATGATTGGTAGTTATAGGCAGGTTCTCTTGAGGTTGTGATCTAGCGTATGCTTCACTTGGGGGCCGAATGTGGTGCGAATTTTATGTTATAGACGATGTTGATTCTATGATATATGGTCGTTGACAATAGTGAACTGTTAGTACTAACATAGTTATTCACTAAACTCGATGGGATGCTAATTTACGGAAGTACTTGTTGGCCTCTAATGCGATGACGCTTGGCAGTAGCATGAGTATGATGTGCTTAGCTGATTGATATAACGTGCTTATCTAATTGATGTGGTGTGTAACTTCCGTGAAATGATGTGATAAATTCTACCATATATGATACGATGCTAGATATGTTATGGTATGTGGCTATTCTTGAGGTGATTATGTTATGCTATTAGACGTGAGATGCTATTGTTGTTCGATATATATACATTATGATTGATGATGGAAATGATGGGAATTGAACTGGTGGACCTTAATTATGACTTGAAACCTAGGAAGGGAATATATGATTAGCCTTTAGAGGTGGATGATAGGATGAATGGAGAGGTTAGGAATGCTTTTGACTAATGCCGAACTTGAAGTGTTGAACGATGTTTTAAAGAGCACGTTGTGATGTTTTGAGTTATGATATGACCGAAGAGTCGGAGTAAGGATGTGGTAGGGCCCATATTACATTCTTGCTACGATCTGTTGGGGATATTATGATCACAGCAACGGTACTGTGAGGATCTTATAGGGGCGCTTATGAGATGCTTACGGGATCAACGGCATGATCCTTGGACTCACCAATTTCAAACTTCATCCCCTATTTTAAGATGATTTTAGTCTCGGGGACGAGACTTGTTTTTAGAGGTGGATGATGTAAAGGCTCGAATTTTCAAAATCCTAATTTTTCAGAAAAAGAGAATTAAAAATAAATTTAAATCGGATTTAAAACTTGTTTCAGCGGATTTCGACCGGAATATAAAATTTTGACGAACAATTCCGTCATGTTACCTCGTGAATTTAAAATAATTATCGGCTGGCGATATCCTTTTTAGTTTCAAAAATCTAATTGATCGACTAAGCGGGATTCGGAAAAACTAACATTCGTAAACTAATTTCGGGATTCAAAATTCACGTATTCGGGTTTTAATTCAGGGTATTTAATTTTAACTGATGCCCGTAATTAATACACGTCAATTCTCAGTCAAATCCTTACTTGTCCCCAGCCACCCTCTCGCCTAGCCCCTACTGCTCCCCTACACCTGTGGCATCTGTAAATCCATCCCTCCGGTCCTCTTCTTCTGTACGCCATCTCTCCCATCACTTCACATCTCTCCCTACTTCAAATTCTTCAGCTTCTCCCCACTCTTCTGCTGCTCCCTTCCATCTTCATCACCGTTGTTCTCCATTCATCACCACCGTCGCCCTCCATCGATCACCATCGACACCAACGCCACCCCTTGCTCCTCCCTCCTTCCTCCTCGGAACCCCAACAGCAGCTGCAACATCCCTCGGAGCCACCAGCGGCGGAGGAGTCACCACCGGAGCCGCCACGAGAGCCACCGCAACCCCATCATATCATTTCCCCTGTTTGCGCACGAACCAACCTTCCGGTAAGCCGTTCTCCTTCGTTTCCGACCCAAACCATTCTCGAGCTCCTCCATCACTCTCACCCATGTCTGAAGCAGGTCCGATGAACCATCGCGAGCCACCGACGAAGCCCAGAACTCCGATCGAGAGCTCCGAAGTCGCGAAAAACCCATCTCGGTGAGCTCCGGAATTATTCTCATTTCGATTCGTTTTCTTTTTTTTGAGTCTTTTTCGATGGTTAGACTAATTGGGGGGGTGAGAGTGGGCTGAGTGTGGGACGTTCGAGTGGGCTCGAGACCTCCGGCGAGAGCTCCGACGACCTCGAAATTGGCGATGGGCTACACGAGGCAGAGCAGCGAGGCGTGCGCCGGTGAGCAGAGGCGAGAGCTGCTGGACGTGGGAGGCTGACCGAGCGAGCAGGTGAGGCAGCGGGTGCGGGAACGAGAGCTGGCTAGTGACGTCAAGCAGCCAGCGAGCGAGGAGCCGACGGGATTTGCGCGAGGAAGGCCATGGCGCCTGGCGGGACTCCTTCCATTCGAAATTCAGGAGGAAGAAGGGAGCTGACGTGGGTCTTGTGGGGCCCTGCTCATTTATATGTCTTTGTTATTTAACGGGGTTTGGATTACCGGGTTTGGCTCGGTTCGGGTTATCCGTTTATTTATTTAACTAATTAGCGGGATTAAAATTAGTATATTTTGGGAAAATTATAAGAGTTGATTTATTAAATAAAAATGGTCGGGATTTTAGGGGATTTGGAAATAACTTATAAAAGTGTTAAATAAAGGGGTATTTAAAATATCGTGTAATACTATTTGAGATTTAAAATATATTATTGGGACTTCAAGATTTATAAAGGATTTGGAAAAGAATTTCAAGGTTGGAAATTAATCTAATAAATAAATTTAAAAGGGAATTTGGCGAGTATTTTCAAGGGTCGGAATACTTAACTATTTAACTGGGATTTGAAACGGTTCTGAAACTAACTCGGGAATAAGACTTATTTGATGACTAACTAGCATGATAATATGATCGTTTGGCTAACAGTATGATATGTATGACTAATAGCATGACTTATGGTGAATTATTATATGAGATTAAATGTTGGATAACTATGACGATCTAGTAGGATTTTATATCACACAAATGATGTCTTATGATTTTGATGAACCATTGAGGTATATGTGGAAATGATGTATATGAAAATGCGGAATTGGTTGAATGATTTATGGAAAACGATGTGGTCTTGTGGAGCGGATGATGCGATGAAATGACTTCCATAATGTGTTACTTGTTCTATTGATTGGGGTGTGCTTGAGTGCTTAATAGTTGGATGTAGACTTATGTATATTCAATCATGTACTAGGTGATACTATCTGATTGTGACTACTGTGTGCTGGATTCTTTTGTTGCCGATCTGCTAGCCAGGTAAGTACCTCCGGGGCTTACTCAGTAACCAGTACCTCATGCCTGATGTGTCATATAGTATATAGGTGTTTCATATGCATAAGAGCATGCCATGTAGTATCATGCTTAGGAATTGCACTTACGAATGAGCATTCTTATTCTGTATGCGTTTGAATACAGAACGACCATTATCTGTGAGTCCTAGAGTCCTTGCTAGGGTCATAGGGCAGCCCAGCTTCATCGGGTGTTGTCCTCCTCGAGTCATTTATATATATCACGAGATACGAGATGGGCATGAGATATGATACGATGATGAGATATGATATGATGATGAGATTTGATATGATTATAGCATCGAACTGGCCAGTCTCCACCTTGTCTGGAAGAGGGGTGGTGGTAGAAGAGGGATATACCACTTGGTATTCTTTGTTAAGGCCTTACTTAATATTCCGCACATATGAGTTAGGAACATGATAGTGTGGTTAATATTCCAGTACTGCATGAAGGCATCTTTATTCTAGGTATAGGCGTATTATATGTCCTCAGCGCGGTCAGAGGACCCGCAGGCGGACTCTTGGCCTGACTTGGTGGTATAGTTTCAGGTACCCGATGCACTGCTTGATTTTGTGCTGTTATGACGGGGTCTATTCATATGGCGGAGAGTGAGTGTTTGAAACCTGACTTCACCAGATTCATGCTTTTGGGATTTCTCCCTACTTATACTCTGTTTTGACCCGGCTCTGCCGTGGCACTGGTTGTATCATTTTCAGAACTTATGCCCTCTGCATGATAAATGATTTTCCGCGTTGTAGACTTAGGATAGGTACAGGGGTTTACCCCGGGGTCTCCAACGGACCTTTCGGATTTGGGTGCGAAATCCCAGTTTAAACTACAAATCTTCGGTTTCAAACCTTCAACCTGTACTCGGGGCGCAAGATCCTAACGAGGGGTTTTATCCCTCGAAACGTAACTCGGGAATCATAATCCCGGGCCGTTACAAACTTCCACCTAGCCCTTTCTCCCACGCAATCGGTAATGCCCTTTTAATAGGTAACGCACTTTTAATTAAAATTGCAATTTCAATTATAAAAGTTAATAATACTCCCTCCTATCAGTTTTCTAAGATGTTTGAGGGGCATGGATCTGATCAGAAATTTAAGATTTTCTAGGGATTTTACTCAATTTTCCTATTTTTTATTTATCATCACATTAATTGCTGGGAGTATGTGTCAAATTGCAAATGGATCTTGTATATTATCATAATTGCTAGTCTGAAATATGTGAGAGATGGGTGTCAGTACATAATCCATATCAACCATTTTCCTTAATTAATGTGTTAAACCCCAAAACATCTTATAAAAATGACCGGAGTGAGTATCAAATTTAATAACATTAAAATATAATCTTATTAATGAAGTGGGTTTTAAACAGACACATTTTTCTATAGTTAGTATCTTCTTGTTCATTTTCGAAAATTAAGTAAATTATTTAACATCTAATTGAAACCACAAAACTACCTATTAAATATGCATATATTATGTACTAATATGCAAACCCATATACTACTTGTGCAAAAAAAGTGATTGATTATGATAAAAGTAGATGTCCCATCCTTCTTGAAAAAACCAACACACTACTGCATTTTTTTAATAATTTTTTTTTTATTTTAACTATTGATAAAACAGAAAAGACATTTTACACACTCATAAAACAGAAAACATTTGTTTAAAATAATGCATTATTAACTTAAATATGGTGAATAATTTCTGTTTTAACACATAGACATTTTAACCACTAATAAAACAGAAAAGTTGAAACACTAATAATCAATATAAAATATAAAATAACAGAAATATAAAACAGAAAATTAAAATATAAAACATTATAGTAATAGATTCAACAACAGTTATATTGTTTGATAATCAAAAGTACAGAAATTTAACCCCAAATTAACAGAAATATTGTTTGATAACATAAAGAGAAAGATAATCATCTAGTTTCCAAGGAAGGCTGCGATCTTCTCCTTCCTCTTCATTTCTTCCTCATAAATCTCCTCGATTGTCTCAAATATGTTCACCCTGAACTCCTGCATCTGTTCCTCCACCGTCTCTAATTTTCCTTGCATCTACAATCATTTTTAATGCAAAAGTTAAATATTTAACGACTTATTAAATAATATTATGTAAAACAGAATTGACTTACCTTCTCATCAGTCTCCTGATCGTCGTCTTCAAGGGCCCGCCTGATCGAATAAGAGATCTGACTTCTCTCCTAGTAGAGATTGAAGTAGAAACCTTGGAAAAGCTCAATACCTTCCAAGAGATCCTTTCTCTTGGTTGCAGTGTTGGTTTCCGCAACCTCTTCAAGCAGGGCCATATGATACCCTGGGTAGCGGTGTTTATCGAGTTGCGAGCACATCTTATAATACTCCTCCATCATGGTGAGAGGATAAAAAAGGTAATCCATTTTTTTACTTGGAATGAAAGGATTGGGATTTCGAATATTGTGAGAGAGAAGAAAAATGACCAGGCGATTGTGAGAGAAGATTGTGAGCGGATAAAAACTGACGGGTGAGTGTCTCCTTATATAGGAAGAAGCGGTTATTCAACTTCCCCATCAACTAGTTGTCACTCTTTAAAAATGGCGGTTTCCCAATGTAGTTTAACCTTTCCCTTTCCCCATACCTGTAATAATTAGTAAATCAGATTTCTCTCTTCTACTCCGTATTTAGTAAAGACTAACTGTAATAATTACTTCTATTAAGTACTTTGTATTTACAGATCACCAAATACACCCCTCCCCCCTAATGATGGCTTTTTTTACTGTATTTGTTTTTCCCTTTTTTTTTTTTTTTTTTAAATACAAAGACAACTATGGCTGGATAAAATTGATAACCATGAATAGTTATGCTACTAAACACTGTGTCTCTCTTATAATGAATTGAATTAATATAACAATCTGTCACCCTACTGACATTTGGCTTAAAAAAACAGAATTTGTGCCAAAGGCACGAATTTAGATTCAAAATAATCAAGTTACTCCTCTTTGAAACCAATCTTCAAAGAAATTAAAAGAGATAAATCTAAAATAAACCACAGGTATGCTACGAAAACCTTTATCACTAATGCAAAATTTTGATGCTGCTGACATATAAAGACTGCACAACATCTAAGGTATTAGATTTATGAATTTTAATGCTAGAATGCACAGAGATGTTGTGCTGCTAGCTTTTAATGATTATGGACATGAAATGCTTGCTTTCACTCCAAGAATGAATTGAATTCTTATAACAATCTGTTACTCTGCTGACATTTTACTTTAAAAATAATAATTAGTGCCAAAGGTGCAAATTTAGATCCAATCTAATAAAGTTACTGCTCTTTCAAACCAATATTAAAAGAAAATAAAAGGGATCAACCTACAATAAACAATAGGTATACTACTAAAACATGTAGCACTTATGCAAAACTTTGATGCTGCTGACATATAAACACTGCACTACATCTAAGATATTAGATTTGTGAATTTTAATGCTAAAATGCACTGAGATGTTGTGCTTCTAACTTGTAATGATTATGGACATCAAAGCCTTGCTTTGTCTCTAATAATGAATTGAATTAGTATAACAATTTGTTACTCTCCTGACATTTTACTTTAAAAATAATAATTACTGCCAAAAGGCAAGAATTTAGATCTAATTTAATAAAGTTACTGCTATTTAAAACCAATCTTAAGAGAAATTAAAACGGATCAATATAGAACCTGTATCAGTTATGCAAAAAAAATTGATGTTGCTGACATATAGAGACTAGCTTAAATCTAAGTTATTGGGTTAGTGAAATTTAATGCTAAAATGCACTGAGATATTTTGCTAGTAGCTTGAAATGATTATGCACATCCAAAATATGCATAGATTGATGTGCAACTAACTTAAATTAATTTTGTACAAATGTAAAAGTATGATATGCAACTATATTTTAGTGATATGCAACCACATATGACTGATATGCAAATGTAAGATTAAAATATGCATAAGTTGATGCTGATGACATATAGAGACTTAGCTAAATCTAAGATATTAAGCTACTGATTTTTAATGCTTAAATGCAATGTGATGTTCTATTAGATTGTAATGATTATACACATCAAAAGCTTGCTTTCCCCTCTTTGAATGAATTGAATTAATATAACAATTTGTTACTCCGCTGACATGTGATATAGATAATGACTCCAATTTAATAAAGTTACTGCTCTTTAAAACCAATCTTAAAATAGATTAAAAGGGATCAATCTATAACAAAAAATAGTTATGCTACTAAAAACCTGTAGCACTTATGTCAAATATTGAGGCTGCTGACATATAGAGACTAGCTTATATTTACGGTATTGGGTTAGTGAAATTTAATGCTAAAATGCACTGAGATATTTTGCTAGTAGCTTAAAATGATTATCCACATCCAAAATATGCATAGATTGATGTGCAACTAACTTAAATTAATTGTGTACAAATGTACAAGTATGATATGCAACAGTATTTTACTGATATGCAACTACATTTGAGTGATATGCAGATATAATATTTAAATATGCATAACTTGATGCTGATGACATATAGAGACTTAGCTAAATCTAAGATATTAAGTTACTAATTTTTAATGCTTAAATGCAATGTGATGTTCTATTAGATTGTAATGATTATGCACATCAAAAGCTTGCTTTCCCTCTTTTAATGAATTGAATTAATATAACAATCTATTACACTGTTGAGATGTGATATACATAAACATAATTTGTGTTATAGACACGAATTTATATTGAAATTGATAAAGTGACTGCTGTTTTAAACCAATCTTACAAGAAATTCAAATGAGAACACTGTAAAATAATACAGAATCTTCAATAAAAATACATAGTTGCCGATTAAGCTAATATATGTCTGATGACAATACATATTTACATTATAAAGCTCCATCTCTCCTTTATCAAATATAAGCAGATAAGTTCTCGATATCGAAAGAGCTTTTCATTTGTGATTGCCTTCACATCTCCTCCAAAATAAGTGCTTCAATTGCTTTTAGTACAAACACCCCACAAGCACACCTTCAATTCAAACACACAAACACATGGGGAAAAAAAGGGATTGTCAGACAATAAAAAAAATTGCAACAAAAAGAAAAATAAAAAGGGAAAAAAAGTATAATATATGATAAAAATAAAAATAAAAAGTATGTCAACATAAAAAGAACACATACGAAGTACGATCGTGAACTAAATCAGGCACCCTAAATAACTTGAAGGGGGAAGAGGTGAAATTTTCGTAGACACCAACTTTCGCCAAGTGGATTGGAAGCCACTTAGTAATTGGTTGCAAATATTCTTCAAGTAACCCATCATAGATTCTAGTAATATTGCAATCATACACATTTATAACCTTTTCATCAATTAGTATCTCCAAGGCTACCAAATGCATGTTGTGGATATTGAAAGGTGTATAAATCTTCTTGGCTGACGCTCAGGGTTTAGGATACCCATCAGGACAAATGCCAATGAAATAATCCTGAATAGTTTTTTCAACATTATCATCTTCCACAAAAGTTGAATCACATGAAGGCCAGTACTTAATGACAAAAAGCCAATCCAAAACAACACAATCCTTGTACTTGTCAACTTCTACAGAAATTCGCTTTCTCATATGATATAACCCTACTTCAAGATTCTGTAAAAACAAACTACTATCAAGCAAAAGAAAAAGAGGAACATCCCCAAATTTGGTTGATGTCAGCATTTCTTACCTCTGAATCCAACCACTTGCTCCTACTTAAAATATTCATGAAAAATGATTTGCCGAACCGTCCGGAAGGAGTAGCAACAGAAAAATTCCTAAAAAAGATTATACAATACACATAAATTTACAAAAATCATAGAGAGAGTAATAAATAATAAAAGCAGATTAATATATAGGTAATTGAATAACATAATAAAAAAAATACCGGTTGCTCTTTATAATAGAATACATAAACTGATGATCCTTGTTGCTGATCAGTGACTTCTTGGCATTGTACTGTGCCAATTTCTTTTCCTTTTCATCTACACGTGGGCTGAACAAAAAGCTACTGTCCATAGGAATGTTGTTGGATTGCTTTAATTTTTCAATGCCAGTTAAGATAGTAGGATCCTTTGCATATTTATCCCAATCAACAAAGCGTGTGGCAACATAATCGTCTGGAACTAGAACAAGACTATCTGATACAGAAGGAATAGCAGAAACGGGAAATTTATTTGAAGATGGTATAGTCGTATGATCAGTTTCAGAACCCTTTACAAAGGCATCCCCAGCTTCCTTGGACGAGATGTCAGCAGCTTTACCAACAACATCTGCATCGCCAACGATAGTACCCTTCACATCACACAGTCCACGCTCAACAACATCTTTTAATGGCAAAAGAACCTCACTAATGACAATAGATAGAGATGATGACATCTCACAATCGTTTGCGCTGCATTTAGCATCCTTCCCCACCGCATTTACATCACCAACCATTAAATTCTGCACGTCACCAGCAAAAGTTGATTCCTTTGGATAAGAATATCCTGCCCCACATCCCATGTCATCAACATTCCCAACATCAACTCCAACATTTTTTGAGAGGGGATCAATTTCAAGAGCAACGACATTACATGTAGGACACATAACATCAGAATCATCTGATTGAAGCTTTATATTAACCCCTTCCAATCCCATTAGTGTGATATCATCATCATTTTCGTCGCCTCCCATACAACCAGTATTGAATCCTGCATATCAGAACCTCCACCCTCATGTTCAGTGTCAGGGGAAGCAATTTTTATACACTGTGCATCACCTAAAGGGCACCGTGCATCAACAAAATCACCATCAAATGACTTGGCATCAACATCAACCCCACCTACATTTTCAATAAATTCAATTCATTCCTTCACATCAGAAATTTCGACATCCATCTCAGAATGAGTAGCATTCAAATCAACAACTTCATCACTACACTTGCTATCGATATCAGCCTCAGATAATGCATTAAAATCTGATGACATTTGAGTGTCTGATGTCCACTAAAATAGCCATGTTGAAATGCACATTTTAGCTCCAAGTTCTATATACTTTGCATATTTCGGTCCGGGAATATGTTGAATTTATGTAATATATGCTTATTTGCAAGAAATAGAAGTCTACATAAGTTTTGGTTTAATATTGCAGAATTTGGAGCTATTCCGGGACAAAACCCATAGGAGAAAGCTGAAGCCGAATGTTACTCGATATCGAGAAGCTTTACTCGATATCGACAAAAAGCATACACCCAAGCCTGATCGAGAAGAAGCTGATCGACAAGCACAGCTGAGGAGCAAGCCAACTCGAGTTACAGTTTTTACTCGATATCGACATAATTCCTCGATATCGACTAAGTCCAGCAGCCACACCTGATCGAGGATCCGAGGAAGAGCTGCTCGAGTTGACCAGACAAGCCGAGACCCACAACACTTCCTCGATATCGACGAAATTGCTCGATATCGACAAGACCCAGCACCACATGTCTGAGCCATGTCGAGAAGCAGTTACTCGAGCAAGCCAGCAAGCCAATATCGACGACACGTTTCCTCGATATCGAGTAATTTACTCGATATCGACCAAAACTTTCGTGGGCTGCGCGACGCTGTCGCGCTGTCCGATTACGAGTTGGGCCTGTTGGGTTTCGAGAAGTCCGAGTCTATCAAAGATCTATCAAGTCTATCAAGATTTACCCATGGAGAGAGGATGTATCCAAACATGAAGATATTTAGATGTTTTAGATATATTTCCTTTTAAGATAAATGTTCCTTTTATTAAAGTTTTATCTTTAGATATTAGATAGATATTGCTTTCCTTGATTAGCAAGGATTATGCCCTATAAATAAAGCCCATGGGGCTGATTTTAGAAGGGATTCAATTCAATTCAGAAGCTAAAGAAGTAGTTCCACAGAGAAGTTTAGGAGTTCAAAGGTTTTAGGGTTTTGGCGTTCAACGAAAGTTGGAGTGCCGGGATTGTAAAGACTTTCAATATTGAATGCAATTTATTTCTTTTCAATCAATTTCTGCGATTGCGATGAGGCGTGAGTAGTCCACCTACTTCTAGGGTTGGGGCGAGCCTGACGATAGCCACGCAAGTTTGAGGTAAAGATTCGATCTTTGTCGTGTTTTGAGCATCTACTACCTTTTATGTGTTTATTACCCATTCAATGGAGATCCATGCTAACAACTTGGATTGTAAACATAAAATCGGTAGATACAATTAGGGTTTCTTGAAAGAGTTGTCTAATTGTTGGAAAAGGAAAAAGATTGATCCTTCGATGCAATTTGCATGATTATCGTTATTTATGTTGCATTATGCATGCTTGGTTATCGTTGTTGCAAACCCCAATCTTGGAAGTTTTCATTGACATAGTTTATTTCGAGTTTCACAAAGTCTTGTTCTTTATATTTCTTTCGTTTTTAAGTTTCTGTTCTCCTCGATCTCGACCAATTTTGGTCGACATCGAGTACTGATATTTGATCGACGAAGATCGTTGTAGCTTCTGGTGTGCAGGTACCCGACGTCGACGAACTTTACTCAATATCGAGTAAAATCTCCTCGATATCGACCAAAACCCGGGATCTGCTACTGCTCTGTTCGACTTATCCGATCTTCTGCCGACTAACCCTAGTCGAGATCGAGGTAATCTGTTGTCGACTTCTGTTCGTGAGATTTCTCTGCTGCCTAGGATCCGCTGACTAGCTTCCTCGTGGATTGATCCTGACTTTCCACTGCTACATCGGGAGGGAGTCTTGAACATTATTTGTTGGTATCCAATCGGTTTGCTTTATTTTATTCGTATTTTATTCGCATTATCGATTTTCCTCCTTCAACAAATTGGCGCAGTTGCCGGGGAGGCTATCATTCGCGCCTTAGGTAGTGAAATCTCACATTTGCTTTGAGTTAAGTTGTAGGTGTATGCGTCGTTCTGGTCAAACACCTGAGTTTGACGCCTTAGATGAACCGGAATGCCTTATACACATCTAAGCCAAACTAAAAAGAGCCATGGCGGCCGCAGAAACACAAGAACAGTTGATTGAGAGGCTCCAGAGGGAACTGGCCACCAAAGATACTGCTCTCATCGCTGAGAGAGTAGGCAGGCAACAGGAAACTGAGCGAAGGAGGCAATTGGAAGATGAGCTTGCCCAATACCCTACCACTGCAGAGGATTACATGCACCCGACTCTCGTCGTGCCTGAATTAATCATTGAGATAATTTTGAAATTCGCACTCACTTCCTTATTGAACTTAAAAATAATGCTTTTCATGGTAGATTTAATGAATGCCCTCTTGAACATATTACCAATTTTACTGACATGTGTCGTACTCTTGCTGAAGATACTACTCTAGAATATGTCAAGATGAAGGCTTTTCGTTGGTCTCTCGCCGGTTCTGCATTGAAGTGGCTAGAAGGACTAAAACCACGATCCCTCACAACATGGGCTCAAGTAGAGCAGGAATTTCTCCACAAATTCTTTGCTCCTGTCAAGACAGCACTCCTCCGCCAGAAGATTACAACGTTCAAACAAAAGCCTGAGGAGCCGCTGGCAAAAGCATGGGAACGTTATAAGGAACTCCTGCGATCTTGCCCTACACATGGACAGTCACCCTATGTCATCCAAGAGATCTTCTTCAACTCTCTTGACCAGACCACTAAGGATAGGATCAATCAGTATACTTGATATGAGTATCTGACGATGCCACCGACTGACACATGGGGTGTACTCGACAAGCTCACCAACTACGATAAAAAATATAGGGCTTCAACAAACTATGATGAGAACTCCTATGCCAGGCCAGCACCATCCACCCCTCTCTACGAGCCTTCTAAGGAGATTGACCCAGATGTCAGAGAGCAGTACTACAGAGATTAAAATCGCAAGCTCCTCAAGCAAGTCAAGTATCTCTCTGTCAACCAGTCTTGCATCGAATGCAGATCACAGCGGCACACCACTACTGAGTGCCCACACATATTAAGTCAGGATGGCAGAAAACCACGAAGAGGTAGCTTATGTAAGGGGTCCCAATCGCTATATGGGGGACCAAAGGTTTCAGCAACCACAATGGAACCAAGGTGCCCCTAGGAACCCCCCACCATACAGAGCTCCAGGACATCCCGAGAGAGATCAACGGAAGGATGATCTATAGATGATCCTTGATGAGATGCGTCGAAATCATGCACAAAACCAGCAAGCTACAAGCGCCATCAATAATCAGCTCCAGAATTTCAACACAAAATTTGGAGAGCTGGATATCTGGAAGAGAAGCATTGAGACCCATATGGGTCAATTCGCGGTGCAGATTCCACGACCAACCGGGCAACTCCCTGGGCAAACAGAACCAAATCCTAAGGGGAAGAACGGACACGTCGCAACTGTAAAGCTCAGGAGCGGGCACCAATTACGCGAGCTAGAGGCCAGAAAGCAGCAGAACAAAGCAGGGCAGCAACTCGACAATGAGCAGCAGCAACTCGATGTCGACCAACAGGTGGTCGATATCGACAAAACCCAACTCGATGTCGAGGAGGTTCCAAGCCTAGACTCATCTGCACAACCCAACAACTCGAAACCGACAACAGTACTCGATATCGATGAGAACCTGGTCGATATCGATAAGAAGGTTATCGATTCCGAGGACTCTGCAACACCTCTAACGTCTGTTCTGGCTCCAAAGTAGAAAAAGACATTGCCTTTCCCTTCCAAAGAGCTAAAGGATCCACCTGCAAGTAAGTTTAAACATTTTGCTAATATGCTTCGAGAACTGAATGTCTCTATTCCTTTCACAAAAGCTCTGCAAGAGATGCCTGCATATGTCAAATTCCTCAAGAAAATCCTTAACAACAAGCGATCACTCTAAAAAATCGCCAGCGAATGCAAAATGCTCCACTTCCCTCAGAAGAGACCTGATCTTGGTAAGTTTTCTGTTACTGTAGGACTTGGTCAATATAAATATGAGTGCTTGTGTGATTTAGGAGAAAGCGTGAGTATCATGCCCTTATCAATCTGGTGAAAGGTGAAGATAGGAGCTATAGAGCTTGTGGATGCCAAGCTATACATGGCAAACAATACAGTAGTCATCCCTACAGGTATGGTTGAGAATGTCCCTGTCCAGGTTGGTAAGTTCTTTATTCCCGCTGATTTCCTTATTATAGACTGTGCTGAAGATCCTACTAGCCCTATTATTTTTGGTAGACCATTTCTAGCTACTGCAGATGCCAAGATTAGTGTCAAATAGCGATTGCTCACCTTCACGATAGGTGACGAGGTCTTAGATTTCTCCTTTGGCCCTGCAAAAGAGGAAATTTCATGGCTTGAGGTGAAAAGCATCAGCAACCACGGGACCAAGCAAACAACGGAGGAAAGCACCAAAACTCTACTCGATATCGACAAGCCCTCCTCGATATCGACCAAAATTTTACTCGATGTCGACCAAGCTTCATCGACATGGACTTCCTTTGCTGAGAAACAGACTTGCCAAGAGCCTAAGTATGGGGTCCCTGTACTCGATGTCGACCAGCTCTACTCGACATCGACCAACCCTAAGCCCGAAAATTTCTATTTTGGGCTCGAAAAGGTAAGTTCAGGTATTATTTCTACTCCTCCTCGGTACATTAAGAATCTGCGGAGAATCTGCGGAGAATGATGGCGAGAGAATCTGCGGAGAATGATAGCTCGAAAGAAGAAGAAGGAAGGAAAGGGAGACTATGCAAGCGACCACCTATCAGCTGAGCTTATATACTACAATCAGGACCTAGATGATCCAGGAGAAGGGCCAAGCACAAAGGGGCCCCACATTGATGGTCATTGAGCACAAGCAGAGAAGTCGGCCTAGCGACTCTAAAATCTAGAGCATGTACGTAAGACGTTTGAATTTTTGGACTTTGAAAATTTTGGTTTTGGTTTTGTTTGTTTTGGTTTTTTAAATACTTCATGTGAAATCTTGTTTTGGGGATAAACTAACAAATTTGTAGGTCGAAGAAAACTGGAGTCGACCAAACCTGGTCGATATCGACTACAATTTAGTCGATATGGACTCCTGAGGTGGAAATCGTCAAGGGGAGAGGAGCAACAGCTAGTCGATTTTCGACCAATGTTACTCGATATCGAGTAAGTTGGTCGATATCGACCAAAATGTCCCTGACATCGACTAAGACAGTACTCGACAGACTCTGTTTTGCTTTCCTCGACGCGTTATTCGGTGAGTTCCTTCCTTTACATGTGTTTAAATATTGATTTTATATAGTGGGGACATTGTATAGTTTAAGTATGGGGTGGGAGAAGGGCTCATTATCATTATTATATATTTTATTCTTGTTTTGCTATTACATGGTGAATTTTGAGTAATTTTTTATGCATAAGGCTGAAACTCAAAATTCTATGAGACATCTCCCATTGCTTGTAAATTGTTCAAAGAAATAGCGTCATGGAAGCTTAATTGAACTCGACGATGCAAAATTTGATTCCATTAGAGATATAGCATGAAATTGCCTAGTAAAGGGAAGTCACAATGAAATGCATATTTTATGAAAACCATGAAAGGAGGTAAATTTGATATTGCTTTTGACATGTTGCATGATAAGAGGATGGAGGACTTTATATTTCCATATATGCTCATATGTTTATATCCTAGCCATACCTATGCTTATAAGCATCACAAAAGCCATAATATGCCTTATTTCAATTATTGCTCCACATGATCTAAATATTGCCATTCTTTACCTTATTTCCTATCCGGGGATTATGTTGAGAATGATGTTACATTATGGAGATGTTATATGGTGTTTGTGTTGTTGTTATCATATTTGGAGTTTGGCGGAATTGTTTTGAAAAATATGGAAAATTTAATGAGTGAAAGAAAATCCGATCAAAGATCAACCCTGCTCAATGAGATAATAGTTTGGCGAGATGGGACACCAGGTGAGGAGTCCGAAGCACTAAGTATCTGCGGCCATTCATGACACCCATGTTTGCGACTCGCGAGAAGGCAGTGTTGAAGTTAGAGAGGTAAAAGCATTATTATTGAGAAAAGCAATACGAAAGGTGATGAATCTTATGAAGAAGGGATGTGGTTAAGAAAGTTTGGAAATACTCCATTTCCCCGGATTATTAGCACCACATTGCCAAAAATTGCCCACCTTTAGCCTTTTACCAATTCTACTCCTTATTGAGCTTCAATTAAAGTCATCTTGATTATTAATGCTTTGTCACTTATGAATGTTTTGCATAGCCCTCCTTTTGTGAGTAGAAGTTTCTTTTTAATTGCACATGCATGGATTTGTGACACTAGTACCTTTTCAATGATGGTAATTGATTGGAGGGACATATGAAAATGAATCTAATATGTTGAGAGTTTTAAATTCTTCCCCCTGAATGACCATCCAAGTTATTGCTTGTGGACAAGCAAGCTTAAGTATGGGGTGATTTGATGTCCACTAAAATAGCAATGTTGAAATGCACATTTTAGCTCCAAGTTCTATATACTTTGCATATTTCGGGCTGGGAATATGTTGAATTTATGTAATATATGCTTATTTGCAAGAAATAGAAGTCTACATAACTTTTGGTTTAATATTGCAGAATTTGGAGCCATTCCGGGACAAAACCCAGAGGAGAAAGCTGAAGTCGAATGTTACTTGATATCGAATAGCTTTACTCGATATCGACAAAAAGTACACACCCAAGCCTGATCGAGAAGAAGCCGATCGACAAGCACAGCTGAGGAGCAATCCAACTCGAGTTATAGTTTTTACTCGATATCGACATAATTCCTTGATATCGACTAAGTCCAGCAGCCACACCTGATCGAGGATCCGAGAAAGAGCTGCTCGAGTTGACCAGACAAGCCGAGACCCACAACACTTCCTCGATATCGACGAAATTGCTCGATATCGACAAGACCCATCACCACATGTCCGAACCATGTCGAGAAGCAGTTACTCGAGCAAGCCAGCAAGCCAATATCGATGACACATTTCCTCGATATCGAGTAATTTAATCGATATCGACCAAAACTTTCCTGGGTTGCGCGTCGCTGTTGGGCTATCCGATTACGAGTTAGGCCTGTTGGGTTTCGAGAAGTCCGAGTCTATCAAAGATCTATCAAGTCTATCAAGATTTACCCATGGAGAGAGGATTTATCCACACATGAAGATATTTAGATGTTTTAGATATATTTCCTTTTAAGATAAATGTTCATTTTACTAAAGTTTTATCTTTAGATATTAGATAGATATTGCTTTCCTTGATTAGCAAGGATTAAGCCGTATAAATAAAGTCCATGGGACTGATTTTAGGAGGGATTCAATTCAATTCAGAAGCTAAAGAAGTAGTTCCACAGAGAAGTTTAGGAGTTCAAAGGTTTTAGGGTTTTGGCGTTCAACAGAAGTTAGGGTGCCGGGATTGTAAAGACTTTCAATATAGAATGCAATTTATTTCTTTTCAATCAATGTCTGCGATTGCGATGAGGCGCGAGTAGTCCACCCACTTCTAGGGTTGGGGCGAGCCCGACAATAGCCACGCAAGTTTGAGGAAAAGATTCGATCTTTGTCGTGTTTTGAGCATCTACTACCTTTTATGTGTTTATTACCCATTCAATAGAGATCCATGCTAACAACATGGATTGTAAACATAAAATCGGTAGATACAATTAGGGTTTCTTAAAAGAGTTGTCTAATTGTTGGAAAAGTCGAAAGCTTGATCCTTCAATGCAATTTGCATGATTATCGTTATTTATCTTGCCTTATGCATGCTTGGTTATCGTTGTTGCAAACCCCAATCTTGGAAGTTTTCATTCACATAGTTTATTTCGAGTTTCACAAAGTCTTGTTCTTTATCTTTCTTTCATTTTTAAGTTTCTGTTCTCCTCGATCTCGACCAATTTTGGTCGACATCGAGTACTGATATTTGATCGACGAAGATCGTTGTAGCTTCTGGTGTGCAAGTACCCGACGTCGATGAACTTTACTCGATATCGAGTAAAATCTCCTTGATATCGACCAAAACCCGGGAGCTGCTACTGCTCTATTCGACTTATCCGATCTTCTGTCGACTAACCCTAGTCGAGATCGAGGTAATCTATTATCGACTTCTGTTCGTGAGATTTCTCTACTGCCTAGGATCCACTAGCCAGCTTCCTCGTGGATCGATCCTGACTTCCCACTGCTACATCGGGAGGGAGTCTTGAACATTATTTGCTGGGATCCAATCGGTTTGCTTTATTTTATTCATATTTTATTCGCATTCTCGATTTTCCTCCTTCAATAGTGTCAACACACACAATTTTTAAGCACTGTGCATCCCCTTGAGGGCGTTGTGCATCAATAATTCCACCTTCCATTGGCTTCACATCAACATTCATACCACCTGCATCCTCACTAACTCTCTTCACTTCCTTGACATCAGAATCTTCACCGTCAACTTGATTCTGTGCATCACCTTGAGGGCGTTGTGCATCAATAATTCTACATTCCATTTGCTTCCCATCAACATCCATCCCACCTGCATCCTCAATAACTCCCTTCACTTTCTTGACATCAACATCTTCATTCTGAGCTTCATTCAAATCACCAACTTCACCGCTACCCTTCAAATCAAAGCAAGTCTGAACGTTATGAAATTCCTGCTCGGTGGAATAAACTTTACAACCTCCACTATCATCCTCATTACCTACCACGTCCCCGGATGAAATGTCAGCATCAATATGGATGTCAGCATCAGGAAGACCCTTTGCATCTCCAACGCCCACTCCTAGTAAAGAGATGTCACCATCATTTTTATCTACATCACTAGCAACATTTTTTGAGGAGGGACGCACCTCAACATCAACAATATTAGATGGAGGGCATAGAGCATCTGATTCATCTGGATGAAGCTTCCTAGCACCACCTTCCGATCCCATTAATGTGATAACATCTCCATTTTTATCACCTCCCACACAAGACTTAATCGAATCCTCCATATCAAAAACTACACCCTCATATTCAGTTTCAGGATATGCAATTTTTAATCAATGTGGATCACTTTTAGTACAATGTGAATCGCCAAATTTACCTTCTGTTGGAATGACATCAACATCCATCAGAACTACATCCTCAATAACTCCTTTCGGTTCCTTCACATTAGAATGTTCTCCATCAACTTCAGGTTCAGCATCATTCAAATCACCAACTTCAATGCGACACTTGCCTTCAATGTCAGCCTCAGATATTACAACAAACTCAGATGACATTTCATTAGAGGGTAAATTTAGATTCAACATTTGAGATGACTACTTCATCTCCTTTCTTGAAATCCAAAACAACTCCGTGAGCACCGGGCAAATCCATCTGTATATCAGGAACAACTTCATTATTAATTGTTGTGTACCAGTATCATCATTAGGAATGGAATGCAATGGCTGAGACACATCACCCGTACATGCGTGCATTGTAACCTTATTCTCAAGTGAAGTGAACTTCTCCCAAATAACAGAAAACATGATAATAATCCCATCTGACTTTCCCATACATGTCTTAATTTCACCTACATTGGCAGCCAACTCCTTTATACATTCAGGCAACTGTTCTAGCTTATCAAGACGCCTAAAAATTTCTTGCACCGGTTGAGATGAACTATCAATAACAGGGACGGAAGCATTAGCATCAAATTTAGAAGGAACATCACCCATTTCATCACTTTTTCACCCTTGTTGGGAGACAACACCCCCATACCACAACCATTTTCGGGTACATGGCCATATGTCTCAGCTTCATGAATTGAATCATCAATCAAATCATCAACACAAACACCAGGTTTTTTTTGCATCAGAATCAACTCCCAAATGTATGTCTTGAATCTCTGGACCAGATGAGTTGACTGGGGCATAAGGAGAACCAATAGGAGACACAGTTGACCCAGTAGAGTCAACAGAATGCGTGCCACCAAAGCAGTGGCGGATCTAGTGTATAAAAGTTAGGTGAGCGAAAAAATATTAATCAAAGAAATAATCCTTCACAATCAAATTATATATCAAACGATTCAAAACCGTAACTTTGAAATTTAGTAAGAGTCTAAAAACATACTACCTCCCGACCTCCGTCTCGCAAAACTTGTCGTTTTGCTACTTTGAAGAAACATGCGACTAGTTTGATACTTTGACGTGCTTCGTGTGATTGTGAAACACTGGATTTTTTAAGTATGATAAAAACTATAAAAAATATTAATGATTTTATTAATTTTAAAAAATAATTTCATACTTAATACAATTATCTATAAAATTATGGAAAAAATTATTAAAAAATTAATATTTTATAGAGTTTTTAACTTCTTAAAAAACGTGTTAAAAAGTAAAACGGCAAGTATTTTGAGATAGAGGAAGTACCTAATTTGTGATAAAAATAGGTTATAAAAGAGGTGTTGTTAGATAAACCGCAAATTTGAGTTACGCTAGTGTACGTCTGAATTGACGTGGAAATAGCACCGAAAACCAAAGGAAAATCAAGGTTTCGAGTACTACATTCATATCAACATGGTGTCCTAAACCCTAATTTACAGACTTTGCGGTGTATTCAGTTTTTGCACGTTGTAGAAGTGATAATAGAGTTTGGAATCGGTTAGTTTTGATAAGATTATTAAATTTCAATCATAAGATTTTGGGTAGTTTGTAAAAGATGAAAGTTTGGAAAGATAAAGAAGAGTAATGTACCCAGTTTTAATTTTCATGGATTAGCTATATGGGTTATTCAATATTGGGCATTTGGACTCAACAAACAAGTCACCCAGCAAAAAAATGTTTTTAACCAAATTTCAAAAAAATTCACCCAGCAACTGCTGGGACAGCTCTCTCAATGGTTCGCCTCTGCACCAAAGTCATCATCAAGGGCCCCCCCAGTTTCATGCACATGAGGGGCAACAACATCGTCATGTTCCCCACCAGTATCACAATCAGATCCAAAAACATCACCCTTTTCATTAGACAGTCCATCAGGGACCAACGTAGCTGCAGTAGACACAACTTGCAAAGATAAAGACTTCTCAGCACATTTTGTATAGAATATATTCCTAGGCTCTTTATCACCGGTCTTCCTCTTCTTCAGACTATGATAAACAATTTTTAAAGGTACAAGCTTCTCGCACTCAATCATTTGATCAACCTTATCACCAGCAACAACATGCATAAAAGACTCCTTGACTAGCACATCTGTCTCAGCCCCTGAAACCCGAACCTTCTTACCTCACTCTTTCTTCTTCCTCATATTAGTGGCTTTCCTCTTATTTGATTTCTTATCCTCTAAAGACACAACAGGGGAGGAATGAAAGGTACCTGCAGAACGACCCCTTCTCAAAGATTTCATGTTCTTTGCCTTATTTACAACATCATGTTTTACCTCCAAATTGACTTCATCATTCCTAACAACATCATCTAAATCATCATTATTTACAACATCCTGTTTCTCGGCCAAATTGCCTTCATCATTCCCAACAACAACAGCTAAAGCATCATTACGTATGAACCTATTATTATATGCCTTTGTACGCAATCGATGACTTTCATACAGACCACCAGCCAACTTGGGGAAAACAGGTTCAGCAATATCATCAACTCTTTCATCAGCAACTTCTTCACTATACACCATCCCTGGTGTTTTTGCAAATACACCATAAGTAGGGAACAATGGTGCCTAGACAAATAGAGTAAATATCTGATTAAAAGCACGGATATTTACAACAAAACAACAACTATGCTAATAACCTGTAATACTTATGCAAAACTTTGGGACTGTTGACATAAAATGACTAAGCCAAATAAAAGATATTTACCTATTGGCTTTTAATGATAAAATACAATTAGATGTTATACTATTAGATTTAAATGATTATGCACATCCAAACCTTCCTTCCTATTTGAGAATGAATTGAGGTAATCTAACAATCTATTACTCTATTGACATGGGATCTAAATAAAAATATCTTAACACTTATGCAATAATTTGGTTCCTACTCGTTAATATAGCTATAAAAATAAATAAAAAATGATCAATGTCAAACAAAAAATCATTTCTGCTGCAAAAAATTAAAACTTTTGCAAAAATTTGGTTCTGATGACATGTCTAGTGTTTTTGCAAGTTTATGCTGACATCTCTGGTGTTTTTGCAAGTAGTGGACAATGGTGCCTAAAACAAAGATTAAATAAATTGATTGACAACTACAAAACATAATAAACTTACCAAATGATCATCAAAAAGTATGGAAGCACTATCATATATGTGTTTAATGCAACATTCCCAGGGCAAAGAGTATGGATCTCCAGCAACCATTTTGAAATTACAGTCAAAATTTGCAGCTACTGATGGGAAGGCTTCTGAAATCCATGACTGGTACAAATAAACATAAAATATTTAAAATAATGAGCCAGAAGAGTAATATATGATGACAAGCAATAAAATGCTGACAAACTTAGGAAAAAAATAAAATAAAAACAGAAAAACTACCTAAAAAGCAAGATTATACCCATATATATCATAACAACCTCTATCATCATCACGGTCAGCCAGAGCTATATTCTTTAATGTCGTCACCAACTTCGTGTACGAAGCTCTCCCCCAAGGATAAATTTCAAACTCATTCTCATCACAAGCAAGGGATAAGTTTTCTTCACTGACAAACTTTGATCTCCTGAATAATAGGACCTTTTCAATAATAAGCAGCTTAGCCACAATCAACTTCTTCTCAGAAGATTTTCTCTCAGATTTAAAACACTGAACTAAATCTTTATAAGAGCATTTCTTCTGCCCAAAGAAATCAATTGAAGACACATGTTTTGGTGGTTTGCAACCATTAGCTTCACAAGGAAGACCAGTAATAACATGGAATTCAGCAAGAGAAAACCGAGTCATAAATCCATCAACCATAAACCACAACTCCATCTTCATTTTGGTGGAAACTTGATGCAACATCATCTGATGCATGAGCTGAAAGTTAGAAACCATATTGGTTCCCTGTGTCAACAACCACCCCACACAACTCTTGCGCAATATCTCGTACTGTTTATCCGACAGATGACTTTTGATGAGATTACAAACATCAGGATAAGAATATATGTTTGATCTAGAATGGAACCACTCATCCTCAGGAATACAATAAGCAATGTTCTGCTTAAACACAAGTAAAAATATCAAACATAAATACATATCAACATAAGTAAACAACACTTGATAACAAACAGGGAAAAAAGATCAATATCAAAAAAACTCACATCAAATTTCCTTCTGTATCTGACTAAATCAGTAGGTGAACCTGATAAACACGAAAACATGGAATTCAAAAACACTAAACCAATAAAAACCCGGCAAAAGTAGAACAAAAACCTACATAAACCGCAACAAAACAAACCCTAACCACACAGAAAAAACGGTAAAAGCAAAATCAGCACCTGAACTACCAACGATGTCCGCCATATAACCAATTATGATAAGAAGATGAAATAATCGACCAGAAAAATTAATCCTATGACGCTGATTCAGTCAAAATTTTCCGCTAATTTGAGGTTGAACAACAAATAACTTCAACGGCACAGTTTCCGCTAATTTGAGGTTGAACAACGGTAGAATAAGAAGGATTATGATAAGAAGATGAAACAATCGATCACAAACATCACTCTTTGACACTGATTCAGTCGAAATTTGCCGCTAATTTAAGGTTGAACAACATAGAACATCAATGGGCAGTTTTCGCTAATTCGAGGTTGAACAATGTTAGAATAAGAAGAAAGGGCAATATCGTCAATTAACCATCCGAAATTAGAAAAGTGGACGTTCCACTAACTTTTACAAAAGCTAGGACAAACCTCAAATTTTCTCTTTTAATATGTCCGAATCCATCCATAAAATTAGGGGTGGGCGCGGGACGGGATTGGAGTCGTCCCGCCTCCCGTCCTGCGTAATTTTTGCGGGACGATGCGGGACCGGGACGGGACCGACCTTGTCCCTCAAATAATAAATATTCAAAAAAAATCTAAAATTCGTATATATTTTACGGTTTTCAAATGCGTAACACATATATATTTATAATAGTTTTATATTTTACAATTTTTGTTATATATATACACATTTGATACATTATAGTATTATACATATAATTACAATACATATATAGACACACACTAATACAATTTAAAGTATAGAATTAGTATATACCGTATATATAGAATTAGTGTGAGTTGTATATTGTACATATGTATACATAATACAATATATATACTGTGAGTATAGGTGTATATATATACACTGTAGGTACATAAATATATGTGTCTAGAATATATAGTGATCGAATAAATGTATTTTATATATATATAACTAGTTCTTTTCCCGAACCTTGTTCGGGTTTTTTCATAATATTTTTGATCGAGTTTGACGTATTAAACAAAATTTTCGACATGTCAATTTTCTACTAACATATTGCTTATGCTTCTTGTCATGATGTTCTTCGAAATTTTCTTTTCTTGGGATATCGATACTTCAAATTTAACAAAGAATGGTAAATCATCCGTTTTCACACTTCTCCTAACATCCGTCCTAATTGAAAGCAAAGAAAAGAAACCTTATAGTTTTTTGTTTAAGAAGATTGAGTTTGAATCCTATAAGATACTTTCTCTATTACACACATCATGTCACACCTTTCAAATTGCTCAAAATTATAAACTGATTTGATAAAGAAACCTTAAGTTGAAATGAAACCCTATATAGCTAAAGAATAAAAAAAATTGATATTTGATGTGTGTTTTTTATAATGTCATAGACCTTTAATTAGAAAGAGGTGATCTATGTTTAAGTACGAACCCTAAGAGGCCAAAATATTTTAAAAAAAAATTAAATTCATTTCCATATTTGAAATATTAGATACTTAGATGCATTTCATCGAACACCTTATGGGTGATGATTAAACCCATCAAGTCACAATTTATAACCTTCTATTTCACTTGAATAACACCAATATCTTACGGGAAATTTGATCAATAATTTATAATCTTCAATTTCACAAATTTCATCAATGGAGTAAATAATTTATGCATTGTTATCTAAATATTTGTCCAAAAAATATTCCAACAAAAATATCTTGAAACCCATGTCAAAGCTTCGGGCTTAAATATATGATAGGCTGAGTACATCGAATATTTTTGTATTTTTTTTCATTGTATTTAATATTGAAAATCAATTTTCATAACCATAATAGATTTCACATTGGGCTTGTGAAATGACCTATAGAAAATGAATCATTTATGTTTTTACTCGTCTTAAGGTCGTATGTATTTTAATCGAAACCCAATTACTCCATTTTACCCTCTAATAGACTATTCTTTTTAGATATTTTTCATTTTTGGTATTTGGTTATTCCTATCTTATTTAATATTGAAAACAAATTTTCATCACCATAATATATTTCACACCCTGCATGCGAAGGAGTTGAAAACAATTTGTATTTCTTTATATTGTTTTTGGTAAGAAAAGCTTTTAACTTGTGCTCCATATAATGAATTCATGAAATCACATATCTCAAAATTAATGAAACATTGGCAACCGGCTCCCATATAGAGATGCAGATTGAGATGAAATGATTCAAATGTAGGATGTTGTCCAAGGCAAAAAAAAAAAGGGGGGGGAATTTTTCACTATCTAGGGTCATAAAAAATATGCAACAAAGAATTGGATCATACGTACACTTAAGCTGTGAGTGCACATACTATAATCAAAGAAGCAACTCTTCAAGCAAAATAGGAATTTCCTAAACAGAGAGAGTCCAACATCAAAGGATACTCTTTGGACTGGAGCCTGAATCCATCTTAATGTCCTAAACAGGGCATGAATCCATGTTAATGACTAAATGACTAAACGGCTTCAGGTTTTTTCATAAACTCTAAATGTGACAATTCCCCTTTCATTTACCTTAGATGGGTCCAAGGTTCTTACTATAATGCAATGTAATATGAGATCGCGCGAAAATATGCTAAGCTTCTTCAGGTCTAATTAAAATCGCAGGGATATGAAAAAACAAATTAAAACAAAACATACACAAGTCCAAATTTCGTAAGTCGCTGCCAAGACATCAAGGATGAATCTGTAGAGGAACACAAGTGGGTTCACTGGTTTTGATATATGTCCTCTTCCTTTGGACCGAGCTGCAACAATAAGAATAAAAGGCAAGTAAGGATATGACAACGTTTTTTTTTAGTACCATATGTCTATTTTGCTTCAAGGAAAGACCCATCACCAGTTCGGAAATTATGTATTGGACTTGAATCCAAGTCCAAATGCAAGAGAAGCACAAGCATACTGATACCACAAAGAGGGTTTATGTGAATTGAGTTTACGAAAAAACCTGGGAAGATAAGGATTCCCCACCTGCCCATAAGGGCAGGAGCAATTATAAACTCCAGTGTTCAGATATGCATACAAATCACATTGTTGCTGAAAAGCAGTTGATGTAGGATCCAACGAAAGTTCATACAACCAGTTGAGCACCACAGGGGCGGGGTTGGGATCGTTCTCCATTAAGCTCACATAACGGAAAGTCCCATCGGCTTCAGTGATGTTGATCTCCATCAAGCTCACATAATGACAAGCTTCAGTGATGTTCACACGGTATGAAGTGAGGTCGTTTGGAGGCCGACTTGCATGACAAATCCCTTCATATTTATATGCATCAATTTGCAGTGAGTGATTTGCACAAACAGGATATCCACAGCTAGCCAAGAAATAGTGCTTCCATTGCAACCCACAGGGATAAAAGTATTGAAGAGTCTGGAGAAGCTAAAGGGGCTTCCACCTGTAAAGGCTCGGATTTTCATATCCTAATTTTTGGGAAAAAGGTGATTAAAAATGAATTTAAGTCGAATTTAAAAGTCATTTAGCGGACTCCGACCAGAATATAAAAATTTGACTAACGATTTCTGTCCTTTTACCTCGAAAATTCAAAATAATTAACGGATGGAGATATGCTTTTAAGTTTTAAAAATCTAATTGATCAAGAAAGCGAGAGTCGGAGAAACTAACATTCGAGAGCTAATTTCGGGATTTATTTTAGGGCATGGAGTTTAACCAATTCCACACTCTATCGTTACCTACCCTCCCCCTCTACCTTGCCTTTACTCCTATATAGTAGTGTGTTCCAACACACACTCCACGCAAGTCTTCACCATCCCCTGCACCCGACTTCCTCACCATCACTTCATCACCGTCACCTCCATCGCTTCCTCCTGCTCCTGCCCATGACTCTAGCTTCACCATCACCATCCCGCTGCGCATCTCGCTCCATCTTCATCATCACCAACATCGTCACAACCATCTTCACATTACCACCTCCATCATTCGTCACCATCGTCTCCTTCTCCTTCTTCCCTCCTTCCATATTGATCCACCAACGGAAGGTCTCACACAACTCTCGGAGCCACCACCAGCAGCTGGAGCAGCCCAGAAGCTCCCCAGCGCCACCACAAGCCACCGGAACTCCGTCGCCCCGTTCGAACGCGAACAATCTTCCGGTCCGAAGAGCCATCGTGAGCCACCGACGAACCCCAGAACTCCAATCGAGAGCTCCGAAGTCGCGAACGTCCTCGGTGATACTCTGTGATTGTGACTACTGTGTGCTGGATTCTTCTATTGCCGATCTGCTAGCCAGGTAAGTACCTCCGGGGCTTACTCAGTAACCAGTACCTCCTGCCTGATGTGTCATATAGTATGTAGGTATTGCATATGCATAAGAGCATGTCATGTAGTATCATGCTTAGGAATTGCATTTACGAATGAGCATCCTTATTCTGTATGCGTTTGAATACAGAACGACCGTTATCTGTGAGTTCTAGAGTCCTTGCTAGGGTCATAGGGCAGCCCAGCTTCATCGGGTGTTGTCCTCCTCGAGTTATATATATATATATATATATTTATAAAACGAGATACGAGATGGGCATGAGATATGATATGATGATGAGATATGATATGATGATGAAATTTGATATGATTATAGCATCGAACTGGCCAGTCTCCACCTTGTCTGGAAGAGAGGTGGTGGTAATAGAGGGATATACCGCTTGGTATTCTTTGTTAAGGCCTTCCTCAATATTCTGCACATATGAATTGGGAGCATGATAGTGTGGTTTTATTTCAGTACTGCATAAAGGCATCCTTTATTCTAGGTATAGGCGTATTATATGTCCTCAGCGCGGTCAGAGGACCCGCGGGCGGACTCTTGGCCTGACTTAGTGGTATAGTTTCAGGTACCCGATACACTGCTTGATTTTGTGCTGTTATGACGGGGTCTATTCATATGGCGGAGAGTGAGTGTTTGAAACCTGACTTCAACAGATTTATGCTTTTGGGATTTCTCCCTAATTGTACTCTGTTTTGACCCGGCTCTGCCGTGGCACTGGTTGTATCATTTTCAGAACTTATGCCCTTTGCATGATAAATGATTTTCCGCGTTGTAGACTTAGGACAGGTACAAGGGTTTACCCCGGGGTCTCCAACGGACCTTTCGGATTTGGGTGTGAAATCCCACTTAAAACTGCACATCTTCCATTTCAAACCTTCAACCTGTACTCGGGGCGGAAGATCCTAACGAGGGGTTTCATCCCTCGAAACGTAACTCGAGAATCATAATCCCGGGCCGTTACAAAGGTGGTATCAGAGCTGAGGTTTTGCAATCCGAGTACAATAGGTTGAAGAGGTTTTGAAAATCGCCCAATGTTTTCAAATGGTTTTGGAAAATATTTTAAAAAGGGCAAAATGAATTTAATTGGACTTAAACATAGATGAATAAAGGGAAACAATCTCGGGGGTAGAGACCCAAGCGGTAGACATCCCTTATGGTTGTAGAATTCGGGGAACGGTAGGCAAAATACTAGCTTTCTTTTATATATGGGTTTCGAAGACTCCAAGGAGCCTGAGGGTTGGAGTAGCACGGGCTTGGAGGTCGTGAGGTATTTGCCCCTCCGGTCAGTCGTCCCTCGAAGGACGGCATAGATCGTCTCTATGATTACGTTATATATACATATATGCAATTGGGCCCGAGAGCGATCCTCCTCGAAGAGGATCATATTAATCTTGTTGATTGCTTCCGTGTTGAGTGCTATTGTGCTTAGGATAGCGAACTAATCAGAATGCCTTAACTTGAACATGTAAATGACTTTATATGCAAATGGGATAGTGGGAGAAAACCTTGTTCTTATGTAATCGGAATTCCTGTTTTGTCGAAATAGCCCTTTAATAATTCAAACCCCCTGATGGTTCTGACTCTGTCATCCGCCCCACCAAAACATCTAGGCATGTTAGCAAGGGTCGATAAGCATTCGCTCCCCTGTTTAGAGTCTTGTTTCGTATCCCACCATCGATGCTTCTATCGAGCCTCGTACCTGTGATTGGGGTCTTTCACGGGAAATTTGGGTCGGTCAACTAAATGCCTTTGGAAATCGTGTCAGATGTGAGGGTTACCTGAGTATGTTAGTGGGAGTGAGGATTTAAATCGTTTCAAGATAGAAGTGAGTTGTCTTATGGAGTCATCCCTTTCGATCCTCGTAATGGCCAACCATGTCTTCTTGTCACAAAAGTCTAAACACGAGTTCTACCCTCATCTCTCGGAAACGGCGTGAATGTCCTTGTGTCCTACCCAGCAAGTCATAATAGCGTCCCACGGGGAAACGGGGTGGTGAGTCGGTGATTGTACTTAGAGAATTCTGTCAAGTTATAATGATAGCCTCTTTGTGATTTCATGACATGATATATTGGTATAATTCAGCATGTCTTGTCGGGTACCTTGCATGGTTGCACTTATGAGTAGATGTATGTGCCATACGTATTGAATTCCCATTATTACCGTCTTTCTATGAACTAGGTCCATGATAGTATGGTCAACTCTCGTTGTATGTTGAAACGTGAATTGGAAGACTTAGCATGCCAGATGAACCTGATTGGACCTCATGACTGTGTACATGTTTAATAAGTATTGCTAGTATCATGTAGGATATATACCTCCCAGTTATAGGCCCTCATATGATTGTGTGACGTCCTAGTCTTACTATGCGAATATGGTTGTATGTGATGAGATAATTGCTATACCAACCCTGCATTAACTGACCATACCCTTAGCATGATTTTTAGGGTGCATCTTAGCATGCTTGCCTCAATCCCACAATATTATGACTTGCTTATGTGTGTATCTAAATTGAGTGATAAGTCATGCATATGATATCCTGTGATGTTTGCTAGGTCTTGCATAACTTATGCAACATATGTTCCATGTCAGTCTGTGCATACATGTTCTTAGTCTGTCAAGCATGATTGGTGAATGAAATGATAGGTTGTTAGCTTGTTTTATGCACACATAAAGATAATTATATGAACATGGTATGAGTGCATAAGTCGACACCCTTGAGATAGGTGCATACTAGTGTGAAATAATGTGATGATATCTCTTGATTTTTATGTGCTTGCGTGCCACAATTATAAGGGCATCGTTGTAACTCTCGGGTTGGGATCTTCTCCTTGGTCTCGTCATCCCTAGTCACGGTCCATGTCTGAACTCTTAAGGAAGTTGTGTCGTCCGCCCTTGTCTCTCCCCTATCTTCGTAACTTCTAACCCTTGCATTCCTTCGATGAGCGCCGATATGCAAGAAGGGACCGACGACCAACTGGCACCATAGGAGCGCAACGGAAGTGTGATGGGTCCATGACCCATAGACCACAGGACTGACGTTGCCAGAAGTATACAAAGGACGAACACATTTGAAAGATGGTAGCCGCGTATGTGATTCTCTTAGATGACTCAAGGAAGGACGTTCTTAATTCAAATCATGGATTCTTCTATACTAATCGGAATTGATGTTTTGTGATAGGCCTAGAACTGACATAATTGAATGTGTGATGACGGATGTGCTGAATTAGTAGCAATGATTGCCTGACTTACTTGTTTCTATGATGATGTGCCTTGGTGCTTGGTATACTGACTTGCGGGTGAGTAGGTTATGGGTTATATGTATGAGAGTGCTTTCTTCTTGAGCTTGAGTCGTGAGATTCTTCAGTGAGAAGGGTTGGAAAGTGGCAGGTGGATTAAGGTATTCGGATTGGGTCTTTGGTCGTGTGAGATGAGGTGCAGAAATGACGCGTTAGCTTGGGTAGAGCTGAGTGAGTTGGGATGTGTGAAAGATAGTGGTCTGTGAGTATAGATGGGCTTTCAGGTAGGTCTTAGGTGAGCAGTAAGGCTAGTATGGGGAGATTTTGAGGGAGATGTCCAAGTGAGAAGTGGTAGTCTAGGCAGGTAGTGTGTGCGGGTAGCATAAGAGAGTGGTTGACTGAGGTCTGGACTAGTTTCATTAGGGTGATATTGAGATTGGGTGTGGGTAGAGGTAGTTAGGATAGTTCTAGAGGTGGATGGGCAAGCTAGGAGTTGATTGGGGGATTCTTGAAGGGAAGTATTGTGAAACGGATTGATGTGCTAAGGAAGGTGTCTAGATAGTCTATGAGCGGAACGTGGGCGGTGTCAAGGATGATCGATTAAGGAATGTCTGAGGAATCGTAGAAACTTGGGACTAGGTGATGGGTGCTAATAGTGGGGGCGATTTCGGTAAGGGATGAGGTTGAGGAATTTCCTAGGAAAAGTTGTATGAGGTTGCTTGGGAAATTATCGATCGGGGATATTAGGTTGTTCATATCAGGGTTGTTCGTGTGATGAGTATTTGGGGGTTGCTTAGATAGGATTGGTAATGCTTGGGGAATTTATGAGTAAAGGATTTCTAGCGGCGTTGTTGGAGGATTTTAGCATAGGGAATGACTCGGGATTTATGAGTGGATGTTATTGTGGCTATTGAAGTATTTGAGGATGTGAGATGAATCTTTAAGGAAAGGCTAGTAGCTAGGCAAGGATGTAGTTGAGATTCCTAGTAAGATTGTGCGCTTAAGGTTGAGATAGGGAGATTATGAGCATGGATTTGGGAACTAGGCAAAGCAGAAGGTATTGAGGACGCTAGAGGATAAGAGATTTTAGAAGGCTGGTGAAGTTGTGGTACTTAGGAAATTCGGACGAGGATGTCATAGGAATTCGGTGAAAATGATGATCGGTACATACAGGTTTAAGTGGTAGAGATTTCTAAGTTTAAGGAAGTGTGATCTGAGGCAATTTGGGGAGACATGCGGAGTTGAGGGAACTAGTCCAGGTAGAGTATGTTGGGAAGAGGATCTAGAGTGGGTCGGCTTGAGGGTCATGGTAATTCGTGGTTGGGAGTACCCCTAGTTGGGTTCTGCGTTAGAATTGGTCGGGAGTGTCAGGTGTGAGATGGTCCGCATAAGTTGGGTCCTTAGAGGTGGATGGTTAGTGAGAGTGGTAAGTGGCGTAGGAAGTATGATCCGGTTAGCAAGGTAATTCGAGATGTCTCTTTAGGAGATGATGGTCGGGCGGAGTCTTGAGAACCTAGGAAGAGTAAGCGAGATTGTTAAGAAGCATCTAGATCGATCGTGAGGAAGATTTAGTTAAGGACTTGGGATCTCCCTGAGAAGGCGAAGATGGGACCGGTAGAGGACCCCTAGGACGAGGGTGCGCTTGATAAGGAGTCTTGGTAGTTGGTCGAGTGGTTAAACTTGTCGGATCAGGAAACCGTGGGAATGGGAACTCCGAGAAATAGTTTAGATGGTCGAGTGGAAGGTAGGACTTGAGATCGGGACGTCGAAGTGGATCGACCCTTAGATTGCTTGATGGCATAGGAGTTGGGATACCTAGTAGTTGGTTTGGGAATTCGGTCTTGGTTACGAATAGTTATGAGGCTAGAAAGGTTGTATGTGAGCAGGATACAATGGTGCCGAGAACTGGTAGTGGATTGAGTTGGTAGACCTCAGTGAAGTGATCTTAGTGCGAGGGATGGTGAGTAGTGATCTAGTGTATACTTTACTTGGGGCCGAATGTTGTGCGAATTCCATGCTATAGACGATGTTGATTATCTGACGTGTTGTCATTGACAATAGGGAACGGTTAGTACTAACATAGTTATCCCTGAACTCGATGGAATGCTACTGTACGAAAGCAATTGTTTGCCTCTAATGCGATGACGCTAGGTAGTTAGAATGAGTATGATGTACTTATCTGATTGCTATAACGTACTTATCTGATTGATGTGATGTTTTGAGTTATGATATGACCGAGAAGTCGGAGTAAGGATGTGGTAGGGGCCCATATTACATTCTTGCTACGGTCTATTGGGGATATTATGATCACGACAACGGTACTGTGAGGATCTCATTGGGGAACTTATGAGATGTTTACGGGATCAATAGCATGATCCTTGGACTCACCAATTTCAAACTCCATCCCCTATTTTAATATGATTTTAGTCTCGGGGACGAGACTTGTTTTTAGAGGTGGATGATGTAAAGGCTCGGATTTTCATATCCTAATTTTTGGGAAAAAGGTGATTAAAAATGAATTTAAGTCGAATTTAAAAGTCATTTAGCGGACTCCGACCAGAATATAAAAATTTGACTAACGATTTCTGTCCTTTTACCTCGAAAATTCAAAATAATTAACGGATGGAGATATGCTTTTAAGTTTTAAAAATCTAATTGATCAAGAAAGCGAGAGTCGGAGAAACTAACATTCGAGAGCTAATTTCGGGATTTATTTTAGGGCATGGAGTTTAACCAATTCCACACTCTATCGTTACCTACCCTCCCCCTCTACCTTGCCTTTACTCCTATATAGTAGTGTGTTCCAACACACACTCCACGCAAGTCTTCACCATCCCCTGCACCCGACTTCCTCACCATCACTTCATCACCGTCACCTCCATCGCTTCCTCCTGCTCCTGCCCATGACTCTAGCTTCACCATCACCATCCCGCTGCGCATCTCGCTCCATCTTCATCATCACCAACATCGTCACAACCATCTTCACATTACCACCTCCATCATTCGTCACCATCGTCTCCTTCTCCTTCTTCCCTCCTTCCATATTGATCCACCAACGGAAGGTCTCACACAACTCTCGGAGCCACCACCAGCAGCTGGAGCAGCCCAGAAGCTCCCCAGCGCCACCACAAGCCACCGGAACTCCGTCGCCCCGTTCGAACGCGAACAATCTTCCGGTCCGAAGAGCCATCGTGAGCCACCGACGAACCCCAGAACTCCAATCGAGAGCTCCGAAGTCGCGAACGTCCTCGGTGATACTCTGTGATTGTGACTACTGTGTGCTGGATTCTTCTATTGCCGATCTGCTAGCCAGGTAAGTACCTCCGGGGCTTACTCAGTAACCAGTACCTCCTGCCTGATGTGTCATATAGTATGTAGGTATTGCATATGCATAAGAGCATGTCATGTAGTATCATGCTTAGGAATTGCATTTACGAATGAGCATCCTTATTCTGTATGCGTTTGAATACAGAACGACCGTTATCTGTGAGTTCTAGAGTCCTTGCTAGGGTCATAGGGCAGCCCAGCTTCATCGGGTGTTGTCCTCCTCGAGTTATATATATATATATATATATTTATAAAACGAGATACGAGATGGGCATGAGATATGATATGATGATGAGATATGATATGATGATGAAATTTGATATGATTATAGCATCGAACTGGCCAGTCTCCACCTTGTCTGGAAGAGAGGTGGTGGTAATAGAGGGATATACCGCTTGGTATTCTTTGTTAAGGCCTTCCTCAATATTCTGCACATATGAATTGGGAGCATGATAGTGTGGTTTTATTTCAGTACTGCATAAAGGCATCCTTTATTCTAGGTATAGGCGTATTATATGTCCTCAGCGCGGTCAGAGGACCCGCGGGCGGACTCTTGGCCTGACTTAGTGGTATAGTTTCAGGTACCCGATACACTGCTTGATTTTGTGCTGTTATGACGGGGTCTATTCATATGGCGGAGAGTGAGTGTTTGAAACCTGACTTCAACAGATTTATGCTTTTGGGATTTCTCCCTAATTGTACTCTGTTTTGACCCGGCTCTGCCGTGGCACTGGTTGTATCATTTTCAGAACTTATGCCCTTTGCATGATAAATGATTTTCCGCGTTGTAGACTTAGGACAGGTACAAGGGTTTACCCCGGGGTCTCCAACGGACCTTTCGGATTTGGGTGTGAAATCCCACTTAAAACTGCACATCTTCCATTTCAAACCTTCAACCTGTACTCGGGGCGGAAGATCCTAACGAGGGGTTTCATCCCTCGAAACGTAACTCGAGAATCATAATCCCGGGCCGTTACACCACCCAAGTCTAAGCTCCTCCATGGAGTTACAGATTCCCCCCTTTGTGCAATTGACGGTCATGGGCATGTTGATTTTCACAGTTTGTGGAGGTAGGTGAATTCCGAGCACCTCAAGATTGAGTTTGGTTAAGTAAGGCTTGGGTGGATTGAAGGAGTTGTTGCAGGTGATGTTGAACCACTGGATGTGATAGCAACTGGAACTGATTCCAAATGGGTAGGCAATGAAGGTGTTTCCGCATATTTGTTAGTAGCCTGGCTTTGCTAGAGATGGCAATGATTCTGATGCAGCTAGAAACAGCCATGAAAGCAATATTAAGAGCTCAAACACCATTTTTATTTTGCAGATTAGCCTCGTGAAATCTTTCATGGAGGAATAATCAAGGGGTAAAAGATGTATCTTAATGTAACATAATTTCAATCAAGTTGAAGACAAAATCAGTACAAGTCAAAAAGTTTATGACAGACGAAGAACTTTCCAAGATTTCATTAAAAGCTGCATTGACTGACTTTCCAAGAGAGGAGGAACTTTCAAAGATATTCTACACAGTTGATAATTTCCAAAGAATCATTTGAGTTGGATCCAGCATCGACACGTCTCAGGCTCCTTATTTGCGAACTCTCATCGCTCCTAGATGAATAGATGAGTAAATTGTACTGCAATCTTGGAATTAGTCATCAGGCTACTTGTCACATTTATGCAAGAATTATAATTCAGATACCCATACAACACACATAAATTTATTTACACACAATCTTGGAATTAATTATTTCAATTCATATATAGAAACTCAATTCAACTGGCTTTTAAAACCGTCTAGTTGTGGAGCCATGTCTTTCAAGGTTCAAAAACTCAAATGCTAAGAAGATTGATCAATTGCAAAAGTAGATCATCCAGTGTGTTCATCCAAATGAAAAGGCAATTTTTTTTGTTTAAATTTGACATTCCCATAAGAATGGTAGTGACAGGAGTATACGTTACCTTTAGAGATTGTACTTGGCGAGTGCTGAAACCGGTGCCATTGATGCTGGACCAAAATCGAGATCACTGGAAACAAATCTCGCGGTTGCTTTTTGCGAGTGTGGAGGATTTCAATACCGGAAGAAATTGAAGCGGGGATTGGTTTCTACAGTTGTCTCGATCTCTTTGTTCCCTTTGGAGGGAGAGAGATCAGCCGGCTGAGATGTCACTCGGCCTTCGATCTACAGAGATTATATATCCGAGTAGAAGAGGAGAAAGGATGGGACGATCAGGGTCGTCGACCATCGCCCACACAATCTCGAGCAAGGACCATCGCCCACACAAATATCCGGCGTCCACCCCCTCACTGAGTCACCGGCGTCACCCTTCCCGGTGAGCTTCTCTTCTCCAGTGCAAACCCTCTTTGTCTCGACAACCTCTCTTTCCCGACCTCAAATCCATCCTATCTTCTTCCACTCTCCACCATTCCTGTAGCCCTGTAATCAATCCATCATTCCGCTGATAATCCCGTGATTCACCCTCATCCTCACTTGCCCTTCCAAGCCTGTACAATCCCCATGGATTTATTCTAGTTCATAAACTTCCCTCTTTTCCATCGAATTGCATTCCTGGTTGCCCTATTTGTTTCTAATCTGCTTAGCTTTCAGTCACTGCAAACATCTGTGTTTGTCTATGGTTATTTGAGGTCTCCCAGGAAAATCAGAAAAGGGGAAAAGAAAAGAAAAAGAAAAAAAGGAAAAGGAAAAGAAAATGAGCTGCTTGAATCTGGGTTCATCGTGGGTTCAGACACGTTCGGCGTCCAATTGCCATGGAGGCGGATGCAGATCTAAATCTTCTTCAAAAGCCTTCCTTTTTCACCGCCTCTCACACCATGGCTATTCGCTTCAACCCCCAATTCCATCCCTAATTAGAAGAAAGCCCTTCACTACCATGCCCATTTCTCCTTCCTCCTCTTCCTCTCCATTCACAATCTCCGCGATTCTCACAAAGCGAGAGAAGGTCGACACTCCAGGTGACAATTCCCAGATTCCTACCCCCTTCGATTTCAAATCCTACATGTCCGGCAGAGCCGATCCAAATCACATAGTCGTCTCTCGTCTTTCCTCCTCCCTCTTTTTCAGCAGCCCGACGGTTGTCCCTCCTAGCATCGTCCCTTGCTCCCTCACAAGTCCGACGATTCTTTGGAAAACCCAAACCCTAAAAATTTGTGGAAAAAACTGGCGGAGATGATGAAGGTGAAGTGGTCGGCTTTAATAAATTGGGAGTGGAACTGTATTGGGAGAACATGGAAGTAGAAAAGAAGAAGCAGTTGAGGAGAGAATGTGGGAGAAAGACTGTAAATTAGGGCTTCTTAGTTTTACTCAGGGATTGAAGCGGTTGAGGAGAGAACGTGGAAGAAAGGCTAATTTCTTAGTTTTGCTCAAAGAGGATACGTGGCTCATTCTTTTACAAAGATCCTGCTTCTAAAATAATAAGTATAAGGGGTGGATGTGCGGGACAGGACGAGATTTGTGGGATAAGGAATTCTCGTCCCACGTCCCGTCCCGGATAGTTTTTGCGAGACTGGCCCGAGAATTGCGGAATTTGTGCCCACCCCTACATAAAATTGTTCAACCGGTCAAACCGAAATAATCAAAAGAGGGCAGTGAAGTCTCGGATCATTATGTAATTATTTTATAAATGAATCTTTTTTTGCAATTTAATGAATTTTATCTTGTTAATATATATATCGACAACCTGTCATTAGCCATTATGAAAATGAATACAGGAATTCCGTTTAGCGCAAGGTAAAATTACCTTTTAGCACATAATTGGTAGCAACGACCTATAATCAGTTGGTCGCAACGACCATATAGCATTCGGTCGCAACGACCTACAAGCGAGATGGTCGCAATGACCTTGGGTGGTTTTGGTCTCTGCGGACATTTTTTACTTTTCAAGGGGTGAGCCTTTTAGCCCGTTTTAAGTAGACCCGTGATAAAAGGTCACTCTCTTTCTCCAATTTGCAGTCCACACTACGTATAGGAATAGGAGGAGAGGAGATTCTTCCTCCTCGGTAAACCACCTCTTTCTAAATCGATGATTAGTTGTCATTGTCTTTACCACCACGACGTTTTCGCAATTTCGATCCAGGGCAAAGTATTGTCTCCCTCTCTCGTGCTCGTGCCCTTGATCCCGTCGTTGTATCATTATTTCAACCACAATAGCCGGTCGAAGTAAAATTTTGACCCCAGTCGAAGTATAACTAGGATAGATTGGTTAATTAATCGCATAATGCTCGATTCAAACCACAATAGCCTAAATTTCGAATTTAGATTTGGATTCAACAACAACAACAAAAAAACCTAATTTCTAATTCAAGAAATTTGGCCAAATAAGAGAGTTCAAGCAATATTAGCACTCACACATTAATTTTAATTGAATACAACAAAAATAAAAACATAGAAGTATTTGTGCTGTGGTGTACATGGGGTGTGCAATGGTGTGGGTGGGAGAAAGGGGTTGAAGGAGGCTCTGCGTCTTGCCTTGAGAGATGAGAGGGAGGAGTAGGTTAGTAAATAACTTGATTACTAAGGTTAATTAATTTATATTATAAAAGGGAGTTTTACTTGTTCTAAAAAGCAATGCCCAATGAATATTATAATTTTGAAATCCTAGAGAACCAAAATTTGAGTGCGCATTCTTATCAGGGCCGGACCTGAGGCGAGGCCCAACAAGCCGTCGCCTCAGGCTCAATCGTTCACGGGGGCCCATATATATTATACGGATTATATACATATACATGTTAAAAAAATGAAAAAGTGGATGCCAGCTAATAGATATACCACCTTTAGCCCTCTACTCGATTGAAAAAAAAAAAAAAGAAACGTTTCAAGAAATTAAAAAAAGATGAACAGTCAATGAACATAAGGAGGGTCCTCTTCTGGGTGATTCGTAGGTTTGCCCGTTCCTCGCCGCCGCAAAATCCATTCACCGTACCGGCCGGCATCCAGTCTCCCCCTCTCGGCATCGACGGCCTCGCCTGCCAGCCTCCTTCCTCCTTCGGTCCTCGATTTCTTCCTGTCGCGGTCTTCAACTCTTCATATCGGCTGTCCCAGGCAGCCCCTCCGTGTCTTAGTAGTCTCGGCTCACTCGACACTCTTGAAGACAAAATCCGATTCTTATAAGTTCTAATTGTGGAATCAAGTATAATTTCTTCAATTTCATTCTAGTTGTTGGAATTATTTGGATTTAATTTGTAACAAAGTAGATTTTAGGGTTTCAGAGTTAGGAATTTGGAATTGAATTTTTAGGAATTAGGATTTGAATTTGTTTTAGATTTAGGATTGAATTCGTAAGATTTTGGAATTGAATTGTGGCTGACTACTTGTTTTTATAATTTGTAAGGTGCATATGGAAAACAATTGCCTTTTGTATTATGGGCGATTTCAATGACATTGGTTGCCCGACTGATAAGGTTGGGGGGGGGGGGGGGGGGGGGGTTGATGCCTTCAAGGTTTACACGGTTAAATCACCTTAAGAACTATTTGGATCTGGAGGAGGTCCTTTCCTTTCCTTTGGAGGGGAGTTTACCTGGCAAAGAAAGAAAGGTGGCCCTGACAACTGTCTCGAAAGACTGAACCGTCTTCTTATCATAACAGACCTGGTTCCTAGGTACGATTACGTTCGCCTACAAGTGCACCCATTTACAAGATCAGATCATGCTCCTATTTCGGCAGATTTCCGTCATGATGTCCAGCATAGCTATCACCCTTTCCGTTTTGAGCTTTCCTGGTACAGAAGGGCGATTATAACAATATCGTTGTTCAGGCTTGGCTTCTCAACCACCCTGGTTCCTTAATGTTCAAACTTACTCAAAAAATACAACAACTAAAAACACTTTCCAAAATCTGGCATAAGAAATCGTTCGGCAACATCAGCAATCAGATCGTCACTACCGAAGCGACCCTCTTAGCTCTACAATCGAAACTGGTGTCTAATTTCGTTCGAAACGACCTTATTCAAATGAAGAGATTGCTCAATTAAAGGGAACAACTTCTTGATTTTCACAGGCGTTACTGGTCCGAAAGAGCGAAGATTAAGCATGTCAAAATGTCTGATTCAAACACAGGATATTTCCACAGAGTAGCTTCCATTAAAAAGGGAAAAAAATTCATAAGAAACATCACTCTCGAAAATGGTCTTCAATCGTCTGACCCAGACTTTATTCAACAACAGTTCCTTCAACAGTTTACTTCCAGATTCCGCACGTCGGTTGATCCTTTGCAGAGGATTGACGAATTGATTCAGGTCATCTCCCGAGATGTGACACCACAAGATAATGTGCTGCTTACTAGGCCAGTTTCAAACCTAGAAATTAAAAATACTCTCTTTTCTATGAAAGCAGATAAAACACTCGGTCCGGACGGTTTCCCAGCGGGTTTTTTCCAAGTCCATTGGAACACTGTGGGTCCTTCTGTGATTAAGGTTGTCAGAGCTTTCTTTACCTTCGGTAAACTGCTGCGGCAAATCAATCACACTTTTATCACTCTTCTGCCCAAAAATGATAATCCTTCAATGATTAACCATTACATGCCTATTAGTTTATGCTCGACTACATACAAAATAATTGCCAAGGTCCTGACAGCTAGACTCGGTATGATTTTTGATAAATTAATACACCCTCTGCAAGGTGCTTTTATAAAAGGACAATCCATCCACGATAATATTCTTATAGCTCACGAAATTTTTCACACATTTAGATCTAAGAAGGGTAAGCATGGCATGGTTGCTTTAAAGCTTGATATGGAAAAGGCTTATGACAGAATTGAGTGGCCGTTTATGTTTCAAGTTATGTCCAGATTTGATTTCGACCTAAAGTTCATTTCCTGGATCAGGGAATGTGTCTCGACAGTGTCTTATTCTCTATTGGTTAATGACGAACCGTCATCGATTTTCCTCCCTACTAGAGGATTGAGGCAGGGTGATCCTTTGTCACCTTTTCTGTTTATCTTAGCCTCAGAAGTTTTGGCTCGTAACCTACAATTAGAATCCACAGGGAACAAGGATGTGGGAATCTCATTTGGTCGCTCACTTAAAATTCCCTTCCTGGCTTTCGCTGATGATATTCTTATTTTTACAAAAACATCTCAATCTGCCTCCACTACAGTCTCAACTATTTTGGATAAATTTTGTTCGGGGTCTAGTCAAAAGATCAATTTACACAAATCCAGTTTTCAAGTGTCAACAAACACGCTCTCAGCGTCCATCCAATCCATTGCCAATACTATAGGAATACCTCAGGCTAACAATTTCGAAAAATACTTGGGTTGTCCCATTATAAACGGTCATGTCAATAGGGACACATTTGCCGAGGTGGTTCTGAAATCTAAAAATCAACTCACTAAGTGGAAAGCCAGCTGTCTTTCGGTCGAGGGTCGGAAGATTCTGATTTAGTCAAATCTTAGTGCCCAACCTTTATTCCTTATGCTGGACTTTCTTCTTCCATCTAATATTCTTCATGATTTGGATAAGGTGTACAGATCTTTGTTTTGGAACAAGGGTTCCAGCTCTCCTCCTCTGATTAGCTGGGACAAGGTTTGCTCCGACACCCTTAAAGGCAGTCTGGGTCTGCATAAGGCAGAAACCATGAACATCGCTCTTCAAGTGAAATTAATTTGGAAAATCATTGCAAAACCTACTAATGTTTGGATCCGTGTCATCTCTGAAAAGTACTTGGAAGGTGCGCCGATACTCAGCTATGTCACAAAACAAAATACCTCCTGACAGTGGGGTCGACTAGTATCTATCAGGCATCTCTTCAAACCAGGTCTACATTGGAGCATTGGTAACGACAGTTCTGTTAACTTCTGGACTGACTATAGGGCCTTTGACACCCCTCTCATAGACAGAGTTACTGGTACCCTCCCTGTGGAGGTTTCAGATCTTACCGTGGATCACTTTATCGATCAGTCAAATAACTGGGATAGCCAAAAATTGCGTGACACTCTGCACCAGTACTTATCAACTAACGATATTGACCATATTGATCACATTCATCTACCAACAAAGGACTTGGCTGACCTTCTGTATTGGGGTCATAGCAAAGACGGTTGGTTCTCAACAAACTCGACAACTAAGTGGCTCACAAAGAACCATGGTTGCACGTCTTTCGACGGTGGGTGGATCTGGAAGTTGGATGTCCCTAACAAAGTGAAACATTTTCTATGGAAACTAACCAGGGATGGTCTCCCGACTAAAGCTCGCCTTTTAAAATCCCACATTTTGATCCCCCAAGGTTGTGTTTTTTGTGGCAATACAGGTGAGTCGCAAATTCATTTGTTTATTAACTGTCCTACTGCACAAATTCTTAGGTAGAGATTGAAACTATCGATGCCGAGTTGCATTATCAATATGGCTATAAACGATTACCCGATCCCTATTACAACAATTTTTAACATTATTGGTTCTAAGAACATGACCAATCTGGCATTATGTTGGTGGTCGCTCTGGTTTTTTAGGAACCAAATTGCTATTGATAAAGCTATTTCAATCACCATTCAGAAAATGGAAATCTTTTACACTACAGTGTCCTATACTTGGAAGGAAACTGAGTCTATTGATGGCTCTAGTACGCCTTTAGGGTCTCCCATTGAGGGAATTAGGAGTCGTACGAATAGGTTGGTAGTGTCTACAACACCAAAACTCGGTCCCTGCTCCCTCGGTTTCTACTCAACCTCTGAATGGGATTTGGGATAAGCCACCGACTGATTTCTTTAAATTGAACTTTGATGGTTCTTTGCGCCAAGACGGGTCAGCTTCCTATGGTTTCGTTATTCGGGGCTACCTAGGTACTGTGATTTCCTCTGGCGCTGGCATGTGCAACGGTACCTCGGTATTGTTTGCTGAAACGCTGGGTCTTAAGAAGGGGATTCTTAGTGCTAAGCAACGTCGTCTTACTAATTTACTGATAGAGGGGGATAACCTCACGGTTGTTAGAGCTCTCCTAGGGGACTGGAAATGCCCCTGAAACATCGAGCTCTTGCCATATGATATTCTGATTGATCTTTCATTATTTTCTAATGTTGCGATTCGTCATATTTTCAGGGAATCTAATGCTGTTGCAGATCGGCTCGCTCATCTGGCTTACAGTCTCCCTGTCGACGGACGCTTTGAAGATGATCCAGAGCTTCGGGTTCTCATTCGAAAGGATGCGCTAGGAAGAACGGTCTCGCGGGATCGTCCGGCCTAATCTTTATCTGCTTCAAAAAAAAATTGTCATAGGAAAAAGAGAATGAAGGAGGTATGTGCATCCATATCTTTTACTGCTAGGAAATATGATGGTCAGATACATGTGAATGCATATTTATGGGTCAAGGAAAAACACTTTGAATTAGGTTACTGTTAGTGTTCATAAAAGGCTACTAGTGTTCATATGAAACTCCCTTGGCCTTTCCCCTTAGAATCAGGTGAGATCTTTGTTACTGCAACAATTCCAACATTTGCTATCTATGCTTTACTGTATAATATAAAGCCTCAAATGTCCTTTGGGATATCAATGTTGTGATGCTTTAAGTTGTGTTATGCAAGTCCCTAATGATTTGTGCAACTTAATTTTTAGAGGATAGGCAAGGCAAATTATATCTATGGACACATATAATTTGAGAATGGAATTTTGATGATATATTTAAACGTTTGTGGTTATAACTTACAAAGTGTAGATAGGAAAACACTTAATTGGAGTAAAAAAAGTCTAGATGGAAAAATAATTATATGAAGATAAAGAGAGAAAATTGAACGAGCAACAATCTGATATGTGCTTCATATAGGGCCCAACTTCCGTATCTCGTCTCGGACATGTAAAATCTCAGGTCCGGCCCTGATTCTTATATATATATATATAGGGTGTGGTTCTGGTGTTCACAAGCCTTACGGTGTACCTTGTACACAAATATGGGTCATTGATCTAATGGAATGGATGATCATGATTGAAGTGATTTTTTTTTATTTTGCTGAAAAAACTTGTGGGACCCACATTAAAAAAATCACTCACTCTCTCCTCTTTCCCCCTTTTGTTGTACGTGTAACTCAATACCATAATTTCTTTTCTTTTTTTCTTTTTTTTAAGCTAATTTTGTTGAAAATATAGAGAATATTAATTATTTTGTGAAAAAAATTTATTGTGGGTGATTTATTGGCGGACTCACCTAATTTCGTTTGTTTAAAAATTTGTCAATTCCACTGAATAATATTTAACATCCTACCGAATAATTTTGTTTGTTTATAAAATTTTCAATTCTTGTTTTAAAATTTGTCAATTCCACCGAATAATGTTTCTTATCCTACCGAATAATGTTATGTTATTATCCAATTCATCTAAAAATTTATCAATTCCACTGAATAATTTGTCACATACTACCGAATAATGATTAGTTTTTTTGTCCATTAATTTCAGATAAACTGAAGAGTTCATATTCTGACGAATAATAAATCGGATTTCACCGAATAATTTACCAACTGAATATCACTCGTAACCAAAATTTGACACATACCTCTGAATAATTGATAATAATGAATCAAAATTATGCGTATCGAAAGCCCTACCCGCCAACCCTATTTCACCGACCCCTAACACAAACACAAACCACCCCCACACCCCCAACCCACCCACCCCCGCCGCCACCCACCCAACCACACCCGCCACCCCTCTAACCACCCACCTTGCCCCGCAAAAAAAAGGCAGATGAATATATCCCATCGAAAAGGAGGACAGAAAGGAGAACGAAGGCGAATCGAAACGAGGAACCGAAGAACGAAGGCCATTGAACCGTCGGCCGGATCTGAGCCAGAGGGTGAGAGGCAGGAGGAGCCCTAGCACCGCCCGGATCTGAGCGAGAGGGGAGGAGAAGCCGATCCTAGCACCGTCGAGAACTTCGCCACCGTCTCACCGCCAATCGTCGTTATCCATTGAAGAAGAAGGTTTCTCCGTCTACACAGTGCCTCCTTCGCCGATAGAAGAAGAACGCGCCTCCGTCTGCACAGTGCAGCCTCCATTGATGGAAGAAGAATGCGCCTCCGTCTGCACAGTGCCGCCCAGAACTCTGCCAAGAAGAAGGCGCCTTCGTCTGCACAGTGCCGCCTCCGTCGATGGAAGAAGAAGAAGCCTTCATCTGCACAGTGCAACTCTCCTGGTGGCCGCTTCACTTTCCTCCCGAATTTGGATCGTACAATTGATTATAAAAGGCTAGGGTTTTAGTTTTCGAGGTTGAAAGCACGCGCTTTCACATGGTATTGGGCCTTATTTTTTTCCTACTTTTTACAAAATCAATTATCAACGTGGCACAATCCTAGCCATTTATTTTCTTAAATCAAAGGTCCAGATTTGTGTACAAAGTACACCGTAAGACTTGTGAACAAAAGATCCATACTATATATATATATATATATATATATATATATATATATATATATATATATATATATAGGGATGCGCTCCGGTGAAAACCAAAATTGCGGTAGAAACCCGTGAGGACCGGCTTTTTAGCTCGGTTCACTTGCTTTATAGCCCGGTTATGAATAGAACCGACCTATAAAGTCACAAATTTTAGTCCGGTTTTGAAAAAAATCGAGCTATAAAGTCACTATATAATTTTAAAACATTAACTTTTTAGCGCGATTTTTCGGTTTGACCGAACTATAAAGTCATGTGTTATTTTAAAATTGGAGTTTTTAGCACGGTTTTTAGGTTAAACCGAGTTGTAAAGTCACCGTGTGATTGAGGTTTTTAGCACGGGTTTAAAAAAAAACGAGATATAAAGTAGTCCTCACGGGCTTTTACCACAATTTGAGGTTTTCACCGGAGTCAATCCCTATATATACAAAAGTAAAAATTCGAGAGATCAAAGAACAAACTTAATCATCAACCGTCATAATATATTACAATGGAAATAAAACAGAAAAGAAAAATGAAATAATAGGTTGCATGCACTGTACTAAAAGGCATAAGAGTGTACATTCTATATTTTTTTTATACCTAAAGGTCGTTAAAAAGCTTAATTTGTTAGATTTACTAAATTTAATCATTTTATTTTTTGAAATTGTTTTTTTATTAGAATTTGTGTATTTTTTTTAATATGAAATCTTTTTTAATAAAGATTGTTAATCAGATTAGAAAAACCGTAGAGGATCTTATACTCGCCCTAAAACTTAGATAGAGGCCCTATTTGCCTAGTCAACGTTGTGATTAACCGAAATTTACAATTTAATACACAATAAACATTAAATAAATATGCGTACTTTCTTTAAAAAAAATGAAAAAAAATATGCGCACTTAGGGTTCGTATGTGACGGAGTTAATAAACCGACTAAAATTATAAACAGGATAAAATTTATAAACTGTTGGTAAAAAGTAGTTAAAAATTTATGAAAAAATATAAACTCCGTATGGGTTGAAAAACAGTTTATTTGTAAAAAGTGTAGGTTTATTTTGTTATTATTAGGGGTATTATGGTATTTTCAAATCAAATAAACCACATAAACTCCCAAAAAGCTATCAAAAATAGCTTATTAAATAAACCCCCAAATAAGCTAAAATCTCCTAATAAACCCCTCCCCATACAAGGTTAAAAATTTCAACCTCCAATTTTAGTAGTTTATTAACTACTAAAATTGCATCCATACACACCCTTAGTAACTTTATAAATTTAATTTTCTCATTTAAAAAAAAAAAGAAAAAAGGAAAAGGAAACTAGAGCCAACGAACACCTTTACCACTCAGTAGCTCTCTCCCTCATCAGAGCTTTTGACTTTGAGCACCCAAAATGGGGGACTTGGATTCCTCCTCTACGACTACCATCATCTCCAAAGCCTAAAGAATCCAAATTCCAAACCACGTCCCTCTTTACTGTTACAACTACTATCAAATTGCATCTGGTCCGGTCATCCTCTTTTCCTCTCCTTCTTTTTCTCTCTCCTAGGGTTTCCTCCCCTTAATTTGACCCCCTTCGAGAGAAATCTTCCATCATTTCCAGCCCCACGGCCTCCTTATCGTATCTTGTAAGCTCACTCTACGCACAATTTCTTCTCCAGTTGCCTATTTCCTTTGTTTTATTTTGCTCTCCTCTATTATTTTATTCCTTTTTTTTAGTGGTTAATTGGTTGTTGGATTTCGTGCTTGTCGGATTGTTTTTGCCCAAGCTCTTAATTTTGCGCTGGCTACTTTCCGATGCAAATTCTTCTTCGAGAGGGAGATTTATGGAGGAGGAGTTTTTTTTTTTTTTTTCCCTCCCTTTTTTCTGTGTTTGTGAGCTCTTAACATTGGTAGTTGGTGGTGCCAGTCGGCCGTCGCGAGTTTCTGGTTGAGAATTTTGCTTAGGGTTTTTGGCCATGGTTGTTGGATGGAGTTTACGAGTGTTAGTATTGATTTCATATCCAGGAGGGGGATCCTAAATTTTCTTCTCCGTTGAGTAAATTGTGGTTGATTTATTCACTTTTCAGCTGACATTGGAAATAGAAAATTGTAAAGGAATTGTGTTTTTATTTGGGCAAGGAAGGGGCTGCATATGTAGTCCATGGATGGATTTTGATATCCTTAGACAGTTGAATTATGGAGTGATTTGGAACAAAGTTGTTCAAATTGGATGTCAATATATCTTACACCTTGATAGCATGGAAATAAATGGAGACAGGAATCAATTCAATTTAAAATAGGAAGATATAGATGTAAATAGTATGCATAAAGGCTGAATAGGAATAAAATATTGGAAGCCTTATTCATATCCATTAAAACATGAGGTTCTTTGGGAAAATGGCGATTAACAGATCCTAATATATGCCAGTTCTGCCACATAACTTTTATTTTCTTACTTCTGTTTTTATCCAAACCTTTATTGGTTCCAGCTTCATATGACGATCGAAATATGGGATTTTGTTTCTTTTGCTGCAAAAAAGTTGATATATCTTCCATAAAAGAGGAAAATTCCAACTTAACTATATAAAGAAGAGAGCAGGGAAAGCCTTTCATCTCTGCTACAGAAGTATAGGCAAGGTGTCAATCTGTCAGACTACTAGTGTAGATTACCACTTTGATGATCTGCAGTTAAAATAAACATCTACAGCGCTTCTGGCTAGTATAGTAGTATGTAGCTTATTGCCAGTTGGTTTAGAGTTTTCGATGTTGGGCCTGAGTAAAGCTTATGCCTGTTGATATTCTTGCCTATTGCTGGTAACTCCTTTTCAGTGTATTCCACCAGCAATTGAAATTTGCAAAGTAACCTAATAAATCCTTATTGATATACATATATTTGTGAGCCAAGAATTGTCATAACTAGTAAATCTTGCTTTGAAACTCAGCCTTTTTGTGTTTAATTTGATTCACCCATTCTGCAGCGTGTTGAAATCTGGAGAAAGGGTAGAATTTTGACACAAGGCTCTAGTTGCAAAAATATGGCATTGTATGAAGAACAAACACGTGGGAATTGGAAATCACTAATTTTTATCGTATTGTGAACTTAATTCTTGGTTATTTAAGTTCTCTGCTCTTCATCTACCAAACTAGCTATAATTTCGAAACTATCTTGTGGTTCACTACATTGCTCACCACCAGCAATTGTGGGCTTAAATTGGAGCAATATCCTTTAGACTCCTGGCCACTCTCTATTTACCAAAATCAAGGAGCAATATCCTTTAGATTGTTGTGTAATATCTACTGTCTTTGTTCTTTATTTCCCCACTCACCCCCCACCAAATCTGATCAGAAGGTTATTTACTTTTTTTTTCTTTTTTATGTTGGATTTGTTTGTAGTTTGGTGCACAAGTTGTTGTCTTGTTGATCTTCCTGTACCTATTTATATAATTTGTAATATTTATTAACTTTGAAGTCAGGATCTTCAGAAGTGTTGCAAACTGGCCACTGAGGTTCACAAATCAATTATTACTTATTTTCTTGCGTGACTGCAGCTTGAATCGACTGCTCCTGTGGTTTCATGTGTACATCATCAAATGGTTACTGTGGAGGAAGTTAGATTGGATATGATGCCTCTACATCAAAGAGGAAACCCTGATTCTGCCAATCATGCTGCAGAGGCTAGTAAAGAGGGAAATATTAAGGGTGCTGCAAATTCTACAAGGGAAGAAAATAATTCTGCAATTCCTGAAAAGCCATCTGATGATGGGTATAATTGGCAAACATATACACCAAAAAATATTAAGGGTGCTGCAAATGCTAGCGGAGAAGAAAATAATTCCGTGGTCCCAGAAAAGCCATCTGACGATGGGTATAACTGGCGAAAGTATGGGCAGAAAAATATTAAGGGAAATAAGCATACACGGAGCTACTATAAATGTTCACATCAGCAATGCTTAGTAAAGAAACAAATAGAGCGTGCACCTGATGGACGAATAACTGATACTTGTTATTTTGGGAAGCATGATCATCCCAAACCTCAGACTGGCCTTGGTGCTGCATTACCGGCTATTCTTTCAATGAAAGTGCAAACAGGGGATGATCGTTCTTCTGATGTTGCTGAAGGTAAGATGGAATTTTGGTGTTGGTTTATAATTTTACTCAACTCATTCTCTCAACTTTTGATGATATTTTCTCAATTAACAGGCAAGTCATCCAGCGTACATAACTTACCAGCTGATGATGCAGAGCTAATGGAAACCAATGAGCTTACACCTGCTCCAACAAGTGCTGAAGGCACGCAAGATGTTGCTTCACCCTCAAGTCTAACAAAAGATTGCGGAAATACTGACGAGAATGTAGCATCAAAGCGCAGGTATGTCTAGGTTGTCTTATATGTAGTACTATCCACTGCATGATCTGTATGTATTCTGGCTTTCCTTCCTCTCCTGTCCTCTCTTCCATTTGCAATTTTTTCTGTGGGAAAACTACCAGGAAAACAGGAGATGATTATGATATGTCCACGGACAATAAGTCTAACAGTAAATCACGATGGGTGGTTGAGACTGTCAGTGCTGTTGACATTGTCAATGATGGGTACCGGTGGCGCAAATATGGGCAGAAGCTAGTCAAAGACAATCCAAATGCTAGGTATGTATGGATGAGATCCTCTTACTAGTAAATGCTGGATATATATGATACTATAAAAATACATATCAAAGATAAATATAGGTTTTATATATTTCTCCTGGTAAATATTACCTCCCATCTGGCTTCCCCAATTACTCTATCTAAAAAATGCTATACTTTTGGATTTTATTGGCTGGTTCTTGTTAGTCAGGCTCTCATGGAGGCAAACTCATGGCTATGTACTGTATACTCTACATTTCTACCCTCCCTCAAAGACCTTCGTTTTGCAGGATTAGAGTGGGTGCATGGTGGTTGTATTTTGTTTGGTCAATTGATGACATTTCATGGGGGTGCTTGTTTTTTCTTCTTTTACTAGATTTTTTCTTCTAATTTCGAGGAAAAATGATGCCATCTGTTGGCATTACATGCTTGATGAAATGGATTTAAGCATGAAGATTGTGTTACATTTATTGGCCTTGCTATTCTCATATATGGGTTGATTATTATATTGCTCTTACCCTGGCCATTTGGAATGTTTGAGGAGCCAACAAGAACCAGGTTATCACTTCCGATATAAGTCATTGTGCTTTCTACTGCTTTTGGTAAATTTACATAAACCCTTGAAAGAACCAGGTTATCACTGCAGAAGTGTTTTTTCAATAGCTTTAGGGTGCTGTGTGTGTTTTCAATAAACTCGATGTATGTACATTCTGATTGTGCTTAAAGCTTGTTTACTCCTGAGGGCATTGTAAATCATTTTTCCTTCTGCAGTTTCAGCCATTTTGTGTTTTTTTGTCAATATGAAGCTGTTTTCAATAACATGTATGTCTTTTTCGCATTGCAAGTTCAAACATGTTTCTCTTGTGTAGGAGTTATTACAGGTGCACTAATCCTGGGTGTCCTGCTAAGAAGCGTGTTGAGAGGGCATCACATGATCCAAACGTTGTTATAACTACATATGAGGGTCAGCATGATCACGATGCGCCCCAGGGTAGGACTTTGCTCTATCATAGTGGTTCACCTGCAGCAATTACAGCTTCTGGGCATAGTTGTGTCAAGCCAGATGATGTCATTCGAGCTCAAAGCACTGCACAGATTCATAAAGAACAAGGCAATTCCACTGAGCACGCAGATGAGAAGAGCAATGCCCCAGAAGAAGTCAATCCAGCTCAAAGCACTGCAGTGATTCGTAATAAAGAACGAGGTTCCAATGATAACCTAGCTGAAAAGAACCACCCACTGGAAGAAGTTTATCGGGCCCAGAGCAGTACAGTAATTAAACAAGGTATCACCATTGATCACCCTACTGAAAAAGATGGTCTAGCTGATGAAGTCAAACAAGCTCAAAGCAGTGCAGTGACCTGTAAACAAGAACAAGGTCCTGTTGATCTACCAGACAAAAAGGAGGACATGCCAGAAGAAGTCACACAAGCTGAAAACAGAGCCGTGGTTTGTGAACAAGAAAAAGGTAACACCATTGATCACCCAGCTGAAAAGGATGATCTAGCAGAAAAAGTCAACCAAAGTCAAAGCAGTGCAACAATTTGTGAACAAGGTAGCACAACTGATCATCCAGCTGAAAAGGCGAGACCCAGCAAATGATCTGATGCGGAGGGTTAATAAGCCACCCTGGCTCGTCACTGAGTGATCTTCTAGTAAAGTACTAAAGTCCCGAATGCCAAACCCACTCGGAAATAAAGCCAAAAGCAAGAAACAAGCAGGATGCTGAGTTGTTAGCTATTGAAAACTCAATTCTTTAAGGTTTATGTTTACTGTAAATATGGGCATTGGTTGACCATAGGGTAGGAGATGCTCTCTTCATCTACCTCTTCCCCAACCGTTTCCGCAGACCGAATGAATGATCTGACCTGCTATGGCATGGCACAGATGGAAAAGGGTGAACTGGAGATGTGGTGCTTTGTATATACTGCACCTTTAGATTAACCCCCTGGATGATCTTCATAATTATGTATGTTTTGGGTAGAGATTGGTATGAATAGTGTGTTGAAACGGACCATTTGTCTAATAAAGGAAACAACAGGCAAGTAATAATGTAGGGATCCTTAGTACTATTGTAATTTGCTTCCTAGAATTTCTTCATTTTTGCTCTTTTCTTCATTCAAGTCTGCATTTGAACTCTTTGGTTGCTCATCCTCTTCGTTCAAGTGCTTTCAAGATCTATGGCCTTAATAGTGAAATATGTAGATGTAACTATGTATATAGTATGTAATTCAAATGATATATTTAGCCATTTGGTTATACAACAATTGGAGGAGAACTGGGAGACAAAATACAAGAAACCAAAATGGCAAAGCTGACGCCCAACATGGATGGACACAGGCACAAGTTCAAAAATTGTCCCCAAATAGTGCCACAGCCAGATTTTTATTTTAATTTCGAAACCCCAAAACAACACACTTGAGTTTTTTTACACTGGAGAAGTCATTAATCCCTCTCCTCTCTGGCTTTGCTAATCCATTCCATTTCACATATCTCTAGACCCATCTGAAGCACACTTTTGAAGTAGTTCGTCCCCTATTTGGAGTGAAATACACTAGAATTGTTTTTGTATATATGTACATAAGATGAAATTCATTGAAATAAATACAATCCCCTCAGAAAGCAATGATCTTTTAACTTTTTGGTGGTCAGATTATCAAAAATTGATGGCATTACGGTAACTTATGGTTTTTACCATTTACAGTACTGGGAGCTGGATTTTGAGTCACCCAAGTTGTTAACAGTGGCGTTACCGGTGGAAACAGAACGCAGAATAGCTTTTGCAATTAATTTGGGGGTCGTTTGCAGTTCTGTCAGCCTGCAGTAATTGAGGTTTTCTTTTTAAAAACCCTAGTTAGTACGGAGTGAGTACTACTACACTTTGTTGCAGCATCTGCAATTTCCTTTTTTTTACCCTATTTTCACCTCAACACAAGTAAATACGGAGTACTAAATTTTTTTTTCAAAAAAAAAGAAGAAGAAGAAGAAAATCTGGTAAATATGGGTGTCATTGAATTGAAAGAAATGATTGGAATGACATGACTGTTCTCTTCGGGAACAGAGACAGGGACATGGACAGCGGATGCAGCCTGCTTCCACATGATAAAACGACAACGTACAGCTGCTCTCACTCACACGCTAAATGTTTCCCCATTTTACCTATATACTACTATAAATTCACAACTTTGCATGATTGCAATAGTTATGATTATCTTCCCTTGAATTGCCTCCATCAATATTCAAATCTAACCCTTCGATCTAATCGGATTTCTTCATTCTTATACTATATGCGTATTCTGTGAACGATTCTCGATCACCACTCTCCGTTGAGCAATTATCAAAGTCGGTTGATATCATCTTGCGTAAAAGAAGGCTGATAAATATGGATTAACCGAATATTAGGCGCTAGAAAAGGCTTTATGGTTTCATTCATTCTTGATTGCTGTTTGATAGTTGCCCTAGGTTTCTCGTATGCTGTTTTTTGTTTACAATCTAACAATGTTTGAATCAAGCACATGACACGAAGGCTAGTGTACTTTCATGGGATTTTGTTATCGGTTTTTTCTTCTCTTTCTTAGGGTTTATCCGTTTAGTAACGAGTGGTGATTATACTGTTGAATTTGATTTTAATGTATTTTTTTATGTTTTGTTATGTCTTCTAATTATGTGTAGTTGCCATTGTTTTGGACCTGGAATCTTATAAATCTCAGTTTTATGTGAGTTTTTGCTTCTTCTGTTTGTCCGCTCTTTTTAGTTATATCGGTTTTATTTTGTGTTTTATGCGGGGCATGTCTCTGTTTTGTAGAATGTAGAGTACTGGAGGAAAGATTAATTTAATGCTCGAGTAAATATCTCTTTCTACCCCGAAGTTTGTGATGTTGTTGAGCGGGGGTTGTCAGCATTTGAAGAACAGTTTTTTAGGCTTAGTTTTTATACGGGGGACGAAAATGCGTTTCAGTTTTCAGTTAATTCATCGGATGGTAATGCATGAGGTGAAAACAAAAAACGTATAATTCATCAGATGGTAATGCATAGTTGTTTAGGCTTAGTTTCAGATGGTCGTCTCCATCTACCACTTTGTTGCCAAATTCCAACTACTGGAAGGAGGGGTAGGTGAGGTCTGCGGACAGCAGCCCGAATGTCGAAGTTGCTATTTAACCTCTCTCCGAAATAGCAAGGAAGTGATGTGTGTTCATGAATCTGCTCACAGTGAGGTTGAGTAACAAGAAGAGGAGTTGCTAGTAGAGTCAGAAGTTGGGGATAATCAGCCTACTAGTATAGAGGAAGCTGAATTAGAAGTCAGACCAAATGTAAGAGAAATACCGACCGTGGATGAAAGAACGACCTATCAGTCTTTTGCCAATATTGAGGAAAGGATATATCTTGGCCAAGATCTGGACCGCGTTGAAAAAGAGCGTGTGTTGGATATTATAGCCAGATCCAGGGATGTCTTTGCTTGGTCCCCACGTGACATTTTAGGAGTGCCAGCATGTTCTGTTGACATGACGCATGTTCTGTTGCTCAGAAGAAAAGGAAGATGGCATCTGAAAAAGCTTTAGCGGCTAACGAGGAAATTGAAAAGTTGGTGGATGCAGGGTTTATAGAAGAAGTTGAAGATTCTGATTGGCTGTCAAACGTTGCCCTTGTTAGAAAGTCTAGTGGAAAGTGGAGGATGTGTGTTGATTTCTTGGATTGGAATTAATCATGTCCAAAGGACAGCTATCCTTTGTCGTATATAGATGAGTTGGTAGATAGAACCGGAGGGAACGCAATCCTGAGCTTTCTAGACGTCTACTCAGGGTATAAACAGATCCGCATTGACCCTCTGAATAAGAAAGCAACCGCGTTCATCACAAATCAAGGGATTTTTTTGTTATCGAGTCATGCCTTTCGGGTTGAGGAACGCGAGGGCCACCTTTCAAAGAGAAATCGATCGAATTTTTCGCGGACAGTTGGTGAGAAATGTTTCCATATATAGATGACATTGTGGCGAAAAGCAAGCAAATTGAAGACCATTCCGCAGATATGCAAAAAAATCTTTTGATTCTTTGCGACGCGGAGGTTTGAACCTGAATACAGAAAAATGTGTTTTTGGAGTTGATTCCGGCAAGTTCCAGGGTTTCATGGTCAGCCAGCGGAGCATAGATGTAAATCCAGCTAAAACCACAGCCTTCCAGAATATGCAACCACCACGAACAGTTAAAGAAGTTCAGTCCCTACAATAAATTACCTTAACCATTTATGTTCATGCCTTGTGGAGAAGTCTACTGTTTTTTGCGTTACTCAAGAAGAAGGGTCTAATTCAGTGGACCCTTGCGCTGCAGCAAGCATTTGAGGGTTGTCGACCCTGTATCAGCCGGAAAAACAAGAAACTTTGCATATGTACTTAGCTGTGAAGAGCACGACAATCAGTGCGATCCTCACTCATGAAGAGAAATATCCAGTTTACTACGTAAATAGAGTCCTATAGAATGCTGAGACCAGATATGAGCAAATTTAAAAGATGATCACATGCTTGGTATTTGCTGATAGAAGACTTCACCCTAATTTCCAGGACCATGTCATTAAAGTGTTGACCAATCTCCCGTTGAGACAAATTATTCACTCTCCGTGTCTTTCTGAGCAGATGACTAAGTGAGCAGTTGAGCTATCTGAATTTGAAATATATTACACTCCTTGTAGAGCAGCGTTAGCCTAGACTTTGGTTGATTTTCTACCTGAAACCAGCTTCAAAGACAACGGCGCGATGAAGGAAGTGAGTGGGTCGTGAGGGTTGATGGAGCTGCTAACAAAGATGGCTGCGGAGCTGGGGTCACACTAATGACTCGAGAAGGAGAACAATTGAATTATGCATACAAGTTGTCCTTCAAAGCCAACAACAATGAGGTAGAATACGAAGCTTTGATAGCAGGCGTTGAGATTGCACTCATCCACGGGGCAAGGGTGATTATCATGTACACAAATTTTGAGGTTATGGTGAGACAATTGAAGGAGAGTACAAAGCTAGAACTGGATTGCTGCCAGATTACTTGAGGAAGGTCTTGGCACTAAAAAAGGCTTTCGTACAATTTAACTTGACTGTGGTCCCCTGAGTCAAAAACTAGCAAGCAGATGCGCTTGCCTGGATGGGCGCGACCATGCCTTCCATGGTCGGAGACAAAGTCATGCTTGAGAGAAAAGAGCAGCGAAGGCTCATTCAAGAAGCTTATTCCGTCCGAACTGGAGGGAATGGAGATTGGAGAACCCCTCTTGCAGAATACTTTGGAAAAGGGATTCTTCCCTCAGACAAATTGTAGCCAGAGCCGCTCATTTTACTATCCGTGAAGAAAAGCTTTATAAGAGAGGCTATAACCTCCTAGATTTGTTGTGAGTATCCATTCAAGAAGGAAAATTGATCATTGAAGAACTGCACTCAAGAGTATGTGCTCATCATCAGGGATGGAGAGCGCTGACCACGAAAATCATAAGGCTAGGATATTACTGGCCAACCATTGACATCCAAGGTTACATACAAAGTTGTGATGCCTCCCAAAGGCTCTGTGGTGTGAAGCACGAGCCTGTAGAATCTTTGAAGAGCATTTACAGTGCTTACCCTTTTGCTCTTTGGGGAATGGATATTTTGGGTCCTTTTCCAACAGCCTCCAAACAGCTTAAGTATGTACTAGTAGTGGTTGATTACTTCACAAAATGTGTTGAAGTCGAATCCATGGGATTGATAACTGCGAAGAACGTAAGGAAGGTCTTATGGAAGAATTTGGTGTGCCGCTTCAGAATACCAGGAGCTATTATCACTTATCACGGCCCACAGTTCGATTGTGAAATGATCAGAGATTTTTGTGTGGGGCTTAACATCATCCTCAAGTTCTCTTTCGTAGCTCACCCTTAGACAAATGGCCAAGCAGAGACAACAAACCGCCAGATTTTAGATGGAATCTAAAAGAAGCTCGGAAACACTACCAAGGGTCGGTGGGCTGAGCTATTTCCATTATTCCTATGGTCATATCGAACCTCCTCAAAGACCCCAATAGAAGAAACACTGTTTTCATTAGTCTACGGGGTAACAACGGTTATACCAGTTGAAAGACTGGTCCCTTTAGCACGCGTTCGGGCTTATGATCCAGAAAAAAATGATGAGGCTCTAGAGATTGAGATGCACTTGCGTGAAGAGAGAAGAATGATGGCATCTGCCCTTAAAGCTCAAGAATACAAACAAAGAATGGAGAAGTACCGCAACAAACGCATACGGCCGCGACAGTTTCAGAAGGAAGATCTAGTGCTTTGACTGACCCAACTAGGAGGAAAGTTTGATGCCAAGTGGGAAGGCCCGTTCGTTATCATAGATGTCATCAACATAGGGGCATATAAGCTTCAAACCAAGGAGGGAGTGACCCTCAACAAAACTTGGAACGCGGAACACCTTAAAATGTACTTTGTGTAATAATTAGTAGTAGAACAATCTTATAGAGTCACCCTCGCCGTAGACAGGCGGTTAGCGAGCGCTTTTTCAAAAAGAAAATTACTGCTTTCCTCCACTTGAAAAAAGTCCATGGATCTTCCTTCCGCGACGGGCCTCTAATCGTAACCAAAGCCTCTCGAAGAACGCCAAGGTCGAATCCTTTATGAGATAACTAATGGAGGTTGAAGGTCGTGGATAGAAAAATCGTCCAGAGAATATAAGGGGACGTGCAAATCACTAAGAGATTCTTTAGACCAAATCCTTGTAGGAATTTCCGCCACTCCCTCTGGAGAGGCTGCAAACGGTGTCCATGGCGCATCAGACCCAGAATTGTTATCAGAAGGGCGCGAAGTAGAAGGGATATCCGCGTTGGAAGAAGAACATTGGTCTGCATCATCTCCTATTGAAGAAGTGTTGCCTCCATCGCCATCCTTAGAAGAAGAAGAAAGTAGGTAAGGAGAAGAATAGTAATCAGGGTTAGAACGCTTCCGGCCCCTTCTCACCTTAATGGGACTTCCTGAGGGACCCACGTGGTCAAGTGTCGCCTCTACTGATGAACTAGGAAGCTCGAAGGAGGATTTTGATGAGATGGAGGAAGACTATAAATTCACGGGTGATAGCATGCATTTAGGTAGGCATATTGGGTTGCATTTAGCATGATTTAGATTTATATAATGCATATATTATGCTAGATTTGCATTTATACTTGTTTTGTTGGTGGAGTCGGAATCTACACGTTTTTATGGATTATTTCAGGTATATGTGGATCTGACGAGGAATGAGGAAGCTCATGGATGAAGGAAGAGTGAAGAGGAAGAATAAAAGTGAAGAGTACGGGAGCGGAATCGAAGTTAGAGAGCCTAAGTGAAGAACAATTCAGCAGAAGTTGTCGCCAGACATGCTGAACTTGTTTCGCACTTTTTGGAGGCCTCGGTAGTCCGATTGACTATTATAAGCATGCGTCGGAAAGATATTTTCGAGATCTACAACTTTTGTGTTGACATCGGGACCAAATTCGAAGAGGAAAAATTGCTGTGAACAGTAAAAGCCGCCCTGCGGCCCGAAGCTCTGACGAAGGATTTCGCTGATCGCATGGCCGCCCCGCGGCCTGGGTTGGCTGCCCTGCGGCCTTTGCAGAAACGCCGAATCTGCTGAATGAGCTTTTTATCTCTTTAATTAGGTTTTAAGAATTATTATTTGGCCGACTCTTTTGAGACTTTTTAAAGAAGTTTTAGGGTTTTATTTGAAGGATCTAATTCATTGGTTTATGCACTTGGAGATTATCAATTGAGAGAACTCTAGAGGAGAGCCTCCATGGCCATGGAGTGCTAAACTCTTTCGTTTCGTCAATGGATTGAAGCTTTAATTCGGTAAAGTTGTGAGATTTCTATTCTTGTTCTATTCCTATTGATTCGTATTGATTCTTTTGCGAATATTGTTGATTTCTTCTAGTCTGTACAACTAGTTGAGATTATTGCTAAGATTTTGTAGATTCCTCGTAGCGAACCTTAATCCATAGTAGCAATCATACCTTTTTAGGACTCGTAGGACTAAACTAGTGTGTAGAGAATCAATTACATGTCGAATGCTGACTCGTAGCTTGGTGTTGCATGTATCCTGGTTAATCCTTAATCTTAATGCTACTATTAGGTTGAATCTTGACCGTGTTAGGGTTATCTAATTAGTAAGGGTTACTAGGACTCGTAGGACTAGTAATTTACACAAGATCAGGACATGAACAATAATAGGATGAAAAGAGAACTTGAAGAAGAATCGAGGATCAACTAACCAAACTAAAGTGGATATTTGTAGATGAAACTATTTTCTCAATTGTTATCTCTATTAACTTGTTTATAGTTTATTTTCTTATCTTCAATCACCAAAACCATGCCTTTTCTACTAATTGGTAAATATATATTACTTAGAAATACTTGATTCTCTGTGGGATCGACCTCTTACTTACTTATTATACTAGTTTGTAGGTTTGAGTTATACTTTGATAGGAACAACGACAGTTTCCTCCTGTCAACGGGCAATGGGCGTGGACGAGAAGAAGATGGAGGGTCCAAACGGCATCCCTCACTTCTCTCAAACTCATTCAAACCATCCGGATCCTCCCTAGAACTAGACATCTTCAACAAAAAACTAAGTGATGTTTCCGCGAACGAACCTATAGACGCGGATTAATATCATCAATAGAACAAAAACAAAACTGAAAAAGGGGTGGTAAATCTAGTCCGATCTGAAAACAGAAAAAGGAAAGAAGGGCAAGAACCAACCTCAAGAACACTCATACAAATATCAAGAACATCAAGAACAAGTAAGAAAAATCACCTGGAAGTAGACCTGTCAAACAGGTCGGAAGGGTCGGGTTTGGGTCAGGTCGTCTCGGGTTTGGGTTCATTTTGGGTCGGGTCATTTCGGGTTATTGGTCGTGAAATGCTCAACCCAGACCCATATTTAACGGGTTCGGGTCAACCCAACGGGTCAAGAGCGCTACTCATCCATAATTTTTTAAATGTCATTTACTATTTATACACGTTATTTCAAAATGATAAAATTATGTAAAATATCAATAAAAATTTATTACTTGTTAGAATTTCATTCTTTTTAGTTTTTGAAGTATGAAATTATATCTAATATATAAATTGATATTTTATATAATTATTATCATCCTTAAAGCCATACATGAATAGTAAACGACATTTAAAAGTAAACATATAGGGTATTTTTAATGATTGTTTACATAGTTCCTAAATCTAAAATTGTTATATTATCCTAATAATAGTTATATTATTGAAAAATAATAATTAATGTTGCTACAATAGTAATATATAATTTTATATACATAACAAATTATAATGTTAAATTATAAAGTAAAGTTGATGATGAAAAATATAATATTCAATCCTAATTATTATTAGTAATATATTTCAATATTAGGTTAAATTTTAATTTATTTATGTTTTTATTATCTTAAAGCTTGACCCAACGAGTGACCCACGGGTTGACCCAACCCGACCTAGACATTTGCCGGTTGAACGGGTTCGGGTTACTTCGGGTTTCGGGTTGAAATATTTGCGCCAAAACTCACGTTTTACGGGTCGGGTCGGGTCATCGGGTCGGGTCACGTTTTGACAGGTCTACCTGGAAGGATAGTGAACCGTCGGAAAACTCAACCGGAGAAACAAAAATGACCGGAAGCACTCAAGAGAAAATGGAGGCCAATGAGTTGGAGTGAAAACAAGATGTAGAAATGGAAGTGGGTAAAAAATGAAAACGAAACAAAGTGATTTATAGGATTTTTTACCGACGTTTCAACTACTCCTCCACTGGGCTAGGCCCAAGTCCATTGGGCCGAGACTTATGCGAGAAAGATGGCCCAATCTAATAAAGAGGAGTTGTGATGAAACCGGAAGGAAACGTCCTTTCGTCGCGAGTAGCCGCATTCAAAAACATTGATAAATAACGGAAGATACTTCCTTTGGAAGTACCCGCGAATAACTATGTGTGTCGCGGACACAATGCAAAGAATGACAAAGACACCTGTCATACATGCACTCTGCCCACGGAGATCACACGTGTCGACATCGGTTTGACAAGTGTCATAATCTGATCCATGCAATCGAGCTACTATAAAAGGACGAAGAAGGGATTGAGAAGAGGACTTTTCGCAAATCAAAGAAAGATGAGAGAGAGAGAGAGAGAGCCAAGATTGAGGGTTCGGAATCAATCTGTCAAACTACACGACCAAAATCCTTAGAAGCTCCGTGGAGAAAGTCATAGATATCTCCAACATCGGCATAGCAACAGATTTTTGAAAGGATCTCATAGGGAAGGTAAACACTGACCGCGACGAATTAATATCACGCATTATTGTCTGCGTTTCAGGTATTTATTCCCCACGCTATGAATTTTAAGCCTTAGCTCCTCAAGGTTGGAAATGAGAGGTTTTAGACCATACGCATCATCACGGCTCAGGTTGGTCCGCACTCTAATAGAGTGTGTGGGTCAGGTAAGCCCGTGGTGGCCACATCAAGCCTTCTCAATTTCCCCTGAGTCCCACTTAAAAATGAGATTTTTCATGTGGAGTTTCGTCAAATTTCTCAATTTCCCCTGAGTCCCACTTAAAAATGAGATTTTTCATGTGGAGTTTCGTCAAATCTATAGGATAAAATTAGGTCTCAACCCTAATTACCCTTCGAGGTTCAAAGCTAGGCTTGTAGCCAAAGGGTTTTCTCAAATTGAAGGGATAGACTATAATGATATCTTTGCCCCCGTAGTCAAGTATAAAACAATGAGACTTATGCTTTCTATGTGTGTTGTGTTTGATTGAGAATTCAAATAGATGGACGTTAAGATTGCTTTCTTACATGACACTTTAGATGAAACCATATACATGAAACAACCCAAAGGCTTCATTGACAAAAAGCCGTCTTAATCACGTCTGCTTATTAAAGAGATCCGTTTATGGGTTGAAACAATCGTCAAGACAATGGAACCTCAAGTTTGACGCCATGATTAGGAAATTAGGGTTTCATAGGAGCAGTTATGATACATGTCTGTATTTCAAGTATATTTCTTCCAAAACTCCTTTATATGTTACTATATGTTGATGATATATTGGTTATTAGTAGCTCTATGTTGCTCATTAGTAATGTCAAAAAGGACCTAAAGAAATACTTTTACATGAAAGATCTAGGAAATGCCAAAAAAATCATTGGTGTTAACATAATTAGAGATCGATCAGGCCAACCTAATCAATATACTGAATGTATATAATTTGTAAAAGAAAATTAATAGAAAACTAAAACTCATTGGCTTAGTTGGTAGGGCAAAGTTCAATGAGTGGTAATTGTTCGAAAGTCTTAAATTCAAACATTTTCACCAAGTCGTCACTGAACTGCTCCCTGCTGCCCTTCTTGTCGTCACTGAACCCAAATTTTTTCACCAAGCCACAAAAGATCCTCTTTGGCAACATGTTATGCAGTTAGAATTTGATACTTTAATGAGTAACGGGATGTGGGACTTAGTCCCGCGCCCTGCAGGAGCTAACATTGTTGGTTGCAAGTGGGTTTACAGGATCAAGCAGAAACCAGATGGCACAGTTGATCGCTACAAAGCTCGTCTGGTTGCTAAGTGCTTCAATTAGGAGGCTGATGTTGATTACTTTGACACATTCAGCCCCTTCGTCAAACCTACCACCATTCGGCTCATCCTTAGTTTGGCTCTGACTATTGGCGGCGACGCTGGGTGGCAGGCTCTCCGGCGGCGGCTTCGAATTCGTTTAGTAGTAGGCCCTCCGGCGGCGAACTCCATTTCGGGAAATCTTCACACCCTTCCCCTTTCTCTCTCCTTCCGACGGCGACATTGAGTAGGCAGTAGCAGGCCCTCCGGTGGCAAACTCCAGTTCGGCAGCAAACTTCCTCCCCGACCAGGTTCGTTTTGTTCTTACTCCTTCGATTAGGGGATGTGAATTCAGCAGCAAACAATTAGGGGATGTGAATTCACTAATCAAGGATGTGAATTAGGGGATGGCGAACTCCAGTTCGGCAGCAAACAATTAGGGGATGTGAATTCACTAACCAAGGCTGTGAAATTAGGGATTCAAATTCGATATTGAAACAATTTGAAATAACCCTTTATAGATTGTATTGAAACGATATGAATTACAGGATGTGTATGAAATTATTGGATTTGAATTCAACATTGTTGTGTGAAATTACAGGCTTTGTATACAGATAACAATTTTGCAATTTGATTTTTACCTACGAACCAAGCTCGAATGAGCTTGAGCGAGCCCAACTAACGAGCTCAAACGAGCCTAGGCTCGTTCGTTCATTTTGCTCGAGCCTAACAAGCCGAGCTCGAGTTTCACTCTGGGATCGCGAGCCGAGCTTGAGCGCCAAAAAAAGCTCGAATAATTTTTGGGCTCGAGCTCGGCTCGGCTCGTTTCCCGTTCGAGCCAAGCTTGAACACGTCAAGCTCGGCTCGTTCGGCTCGAATATCACCCCTAGGCTCTGTATGGCCTCAAGAAGGCTCCACGAGCTTGGTTTCACAAATTCACATAGGCTCTTCTCTGTCATGGCTTTAAGGGTTGTATCTATAACTCCTCTATGTTTATTAAACGGCATAAGGGTCACGTTGTCTATGTGGGTGATCTCATCATCATAGTTTCTCATGCTCAATTCATTGATGATTTTGTTGTAAGCCTCCATCGAGCCTTTTCTCTCAAGGATCTTGGCCCTCTACATTTCTTTCTGGGCATTGAGGTTACTCGCTCTCCTTACAGCATTCATCTTAGTCAACAGAAGTACATCGCAGAGATCTTGGATCGTTGTAATATGTCTGGCGCCAAGCCTGTCGCCTCTCCTACTAAGCCTAGCTCTTGGCTTGTCGGTTCAGGTGACCCAGTTGTTGATCCCCATTTATATCGTAGTATTGTTGGTGCTTTATGTCACTATTACTCGCCCAGAGATCGCCTATGTCGTTAATCGCGTTTGTCAGTTCATGCACAACCCTACTGAACCTCAATGGACTACTGTCAAGCGAGTCTTGAATTACTTTAAAGGCACCATTTCGTCAGGCCTGAGCTTGCACCGGACTTCTGACCGTCGTTTTTGCCTTTTCCGATGCCGGCTGGGCTTCTGATCCGGATGACTTTCGCTCTCAGCATGGGTTTGCCATTTATTTTGGCGGAAACCTTATCAGATGGTCTTCTAAGAAGCAAAAGGTGGTCACTCGTTCTAGTATAGAAGTCAAGTACAGAGCCATTGCATTCACCGATGTTGAGCTCATCTAGCTTCAGCAGGTTCTTCACGAACTAGGCATTCAGGTTATTCGCCCTCCTATCTTACTACTTGTGACAATTTGAGTGCCACATTTTTGTCAGCCAATCCAGTCTTCCATTAGCGGTCCAAGCACATTAAAATTGATTATGACTTTGTTCGTGAGCAGGTTTCTGCCAATGAGCTAGTTGTTCGTCATGTACGCTCCCTTGATCAGATTGTTGACATCTTCACCAAAGCGGTGGGCACGTACACATCGATTTCAGACTTTTCGTGCCAGATCATGAGCTGGGGGGGGGGGGGGGGGTTGTTAATCTGTATATATCTTATTGGTTAGAAATATATATTCTAGTAGGATTTCATGTGATTTGATTCACTAAGGATCTCTCCTAAACTTATTTTTCAAGGAATCTCTATTCTTGTATATAGTATCTATATATGTAATTATCTATCAAATTATCTTTTCCTCAAAGTTAATAGTTTTACACTGAGCATTATTTATTACGAGTATGCGATTAGATTTTGGTCATATCGATCCATATTTTTAAAAACTGAAAATTATAAAGAAATTGTAGTAGGAAGCAATTATTGATTGATAATAATAATAATAATAGATTATAAACTGACAAGAAATATAAAAAGGAAACTAAAAATAGGAAAAACTAAAATGAATAATAGGAGTAATTTAATACTCCCTCCGTTTCCTTTTAAATGACTTTTTCAAGTCATGCACGTAGTTTTATAACGATAAAAACTATATTAAATATTAATATTTTAAAAATATTTTTTTAATAATATTATACTTATCATCAATAAGTATGAGATTGTCGAAAAAAATATTTAAAAAAATTATTATTTCATATAGTTTTTCACACCTTAAAAAACGTGCATGAATAGTAAAAAGTCAATTAAAAGGAAACGGAGGGAGTAGAAAGGAATGGGAGGGTTGGGAATAGAGAGTGGAGTGATGAAACTGATGATGAAGAAAGGTTGTCGTTTAGGGTTTTAGTTTTCTGATGGGCCAAGCCCCCAAAACCCCAACCAGTATTTTGAGCAGATGCAGAACAGATAAGATTACCAAACTTTGGTTTAATCCTTTAAGGGAGCGTATGCCGTCTGTCCTTTCTGTCTACCGGTATGCCATCACGTGGATTTCACATGTGCTTCTCACTATCACTATTGCCTACTTATTTTAATATTTTTTTATTTATTTCAATTGTTTCTCCTTTAAATAAAATATCTTACTCCCTCCGTTCAACAAAACTTGTCGTTTACTATTCATGCACGCTTTTTTAGAATGATAAAAACTATATAAAATATTTATTTTTTTTAAATTTTTTTTTAACAAGTTTGTACTTATTATTAATAACTACGAAATTGTTTAAAAAAAATTATTTAAAAAGTCCATATTTTATATAGTTTTTAGCTCCTAAAAAAGCGTGCATGAATAGTAAAACGTCAAGTTTTGTTAAACGGAGGGAGTATTTTATTGTATAATTTTTGTCAATTAAAAATATTTTTTTAATGTATTTTTTATATTTACTTTACCCAACTTACATAGATTATTTTTTGTCAATAATAATTATAAAAGCATTTCATAGAGTAAATACTAAAATACTTACAATAATGTGTAAAAATAGTACTATAAAAATGATATATTTGATGTAACAGAGAAACTAGTGATACTGATCGATTTTATATAACCCAGTAAAACTCACATAAAGTTTATATAGATAGATACTGGTTATTAAATGTTTCCCATTTACCCTTTTAAAAAAAAGGGGAAACATTTAATAACCAGTGATACTGATCGATCCCAACCTTTGAGGTTAGTGGTAATATATTATCATGGGTTTTTTCACGGGGCAAAAATGCTGACAATGCAGCCTACGTGGATTTTTTTTACAAGGCAACTTGCGTTGACGCCTTTTTACAAATAAGCACTAAAATTGGGTTTTCTTGAACGGTTTCCTTAGGAAAAAATAAACCGAGAACAAAATCAAACCCTATAAACGAAAATTGATTCAACCAAGCAACTAATCTGGTCAAAATTGTCTCAAATTAACACAACACGATTATTCCTAACGCCAAACTGACAACAAAACTAAACCGACAAAAACAGCAACAATAAAGAGGGGAAAAAAACAAAACTTACTCAGCCAAGTCTGTGAACGAATAAAAAAGGAAGAAGATGTGAGAGAGATAACTCAAGATAGGTGACCACGAGGGAGGAAGACTGTCATTGAAGAGGAACATTGAGCTGCTTGGACGACCTGGAAGACAGTTCAAGAAAACCATTGTAAAAAAATCCACGTAGGCTGTCTTGTCATCATTTTTTATCCGTAAGAAAACCCGTGGTAATATATTATCACTACCCTTAAAGGTCGAGATATTTTTATTACATTTAAAAGTTGAGGGAAAACTAATTAAAATATCCCAACCTTTGGAGGTATGTTAAAAAATTTTCTCAACTTTCAAAATGTAATAAAAATATCCCGATCTTTGAGGGTAGTGGTAATATATTACCACGAGTTTTTTCACGAGTAAAAATTGATGACATAAGGCAGCCTATGTGAAATTTTTTTTAACAAGAGTTTTTTTTGAACAATTTTCTTAGAAAAAAAATTAAAAAATTGGATCGGGTTCATACACAACGCATTTTCCTTCCTCCTATTTTCTTCTGTGGTCGCTTCTTGAACTGTCTTCTAGGTCTTCCGGGTAGCTCATGATTTCTCTTCAATGACAGTCGTCCTCCACTGTGGTCGCTTATCTTAAGTTGTCTCTCTCACATCTTCTTTCACTTTGATTCGTTCACGGATTTGACTAAGTAAGTTTTTCCCCCTCTTCGTTGTTGTAGGTGGTTTAGTTTTGTTGTCGGGTTGGTTTTAGGAATAGTCGTGTTGTGTTTATTTGAGACAATTTTGACCGAATTAGTTGCTTTGTTGAATCAATTTCGTTTTTCGGGTTTACTTTTGTTGTCGGTTTATTTTTCCCTAAGGAAACCGTTCAAGAAAACCCAGTTTTAGTGCTATATAATTTGTAAAAAAGCTTCCATGCATGCTGCCTTATTAAAAAAAAAATCCACGTATGCTGGCTTTTCAGTATTTTTTACCAATGAGAAAACTCGTGATAATATATTGCCACTACTCTCAAAGGTCAGGATATTTTTATTATATTTGAAAGTTGTGGATATATTTTTACCATACCCCAAAATTGGGGTATTTTAATTAGTTTTCTCAAGAAAACCCAATGATTTGAGAAAAATCATAAATCAAACAGATTTCACCCGTATACATAAATATTTTCTAACGACAGTTTTATTTTAAATACACCATATATATAATCTCTAATTAATTAGAAAAATATAATATGGTTCCTCTACATGGAAGTAGCCGTTATCTCCATCGGAAACCTACAGCCACCGCAGTGTCGACCACCAACGCTTCCACTATCTCCCTCTCAATCTCCGCCACGATGTCGTCTTCCTCCTCCTCCCCGGCCACAAAGCCCTTACCTGGGCCCGACAAGTCCATCTCAACCAGCTCATCAATATCCTGCAGAATCCTGCAATCCGCCCTTGGGAACCCCTTCACCCTCGCCCACACCATCCTCATCACCTGGAACCCGTGCACTCTGGCCCACCCGCTGGGCCCGGCCCGGGCCCGCCCTACCCTCTGAGGCCTTACAATGTGGGCCAGTAGCTCATCCACAAGCTCGAACATCAGCCTCCGGTTGCAGGGCGGGCCGACCTCATCCAAACCCTTCTCGGCCTCGATGCGATGGAAGAGGGCCGGGTCGAGCGGGTTCGAGGCGGAGAACCACCGCGTGAAGGATACTGGGGTGTCCCTATTGATCCCGGCCCACTTTAGTATTTGGTTGATATAGTTGAACTCCGCCCTGGTGGCCACCGCCAATGCGGCCTCAGATCGGGCCGGTGGCGTTGGCTGATGCGAGTTCGGGGCAGTGTTTGCCTTGGAAGGCCCAGCCTTGTTCTTTGGTGTCTCTATTGATACTTGTTCCTACACCCACAAAAAAAAAATCACCATATTAAAAAAAATAAAAAAATAAAAATTTAAATGGGTTCGGTTCGAATCCAATGACACCAGTGTTACAGGTCAGGAAATGCCTCCAAAATAGAAGCCACCTACAGATGCAGATGGTACTACATTTTTATGATAAATTCATTTTGATTCAAATTTGAACTAGTTTAGAATCTACCAAACAAGTTTTAGAACAAAATTGAAAACGATGGGAATTAAATTACCTGAACTGCTTTCCTGTGAGCTCCAATTGATGGGTCCGACTTCTTCAATGGAGCCAGGGACGGTACTACGTTCCCATGGAGTACCAGATCGCTTGACAACGGCCTCGTCTTGCACTTCTTATCGGATCCTTGACTCGGCCGTGCCGTCGCCACACCTGCTCTCACGAACTGCTCTTCCTTCTTGTTCATCCGCGGAGGCCTTTTGGCACTCGGATTCGCAATGCGCTCTCGCTCCGGCTGTGCTATCGCTACTGGCTCCGTTGTCGCCGGTCCGTCCTTGGCCTCATGGATCGGAGGCAATGCGGGGAGAGGACGGCGCGGTGGCTCCTTCTTCGGTACGACTGCTGCTTCATTAGGTGAAGGAGCGTCCCGAACGACGTCGTTTTGAGGCTTTTTCGCCTTGGCGGAAACGGATTCCTTCCTCTGTTCTCTGCTCTGCCCCTCCCCTGTTTTGTTTGTGATGTCGGAACCGAACCTTCTCTTCATCACAGTCTCCTTGACCTGCTTCATGATTTGCTTAGCGTAGTAGCTCGGGCTTCGACTGATCATGTTGTCGTCGTCGTCCATCCCCTTCCAGCCCACATCCCTCCTCTTCGTATTGATCTCCGAGCACGAGTGCCTCGAAAGCTCCACGACCACGTCCTCCCTTGCCCCGCGATTCTCCTTGTTGATCTGGAGGGAGAGCCTACGGCTGTTGTAACCGTAACCGTACCCATCCGCATCCGATCTCCTACCGCCTATCGACGCACTCGGAGGCTCCGACAGCGATCCAGCAAAGTCGTAAACGCTTCCATTGCCGCTGATTCTTGGGGAGTGCTTCTTGCTCTCTTTGCGGCTCTGGTGGGGTGTGGTCGTCGACGATCTCGGAGTACAAGAGGAGGACGACGGATAGCCTTCCGGGAGGAGATCAAGGCCCATGAGCCTGGCCACCAGGGTTGGGGTCCTGGGCCCCGCCGGCGAGACGCTGCTCTCTGAGGTGAAGCCAGAGCTCCCCTGTTCCTCCTCTGTTTTGGGCTTCGGAGCTCGGACTCTCAACAGCTTTGTATCCCTCCTACTTGAGTTCACCTGTAATATTCCCATTTGATATTACATATTCGCTGATCCGTTTCAGGTTGAAGTAAGTGGTTTCGATTTGGTGGAGACTTACCGGGGTGTTACAGTTTTCTGGTTCGGGAAAGGAGAAATAGTTGTCATTTCCTGTTTTGGGTATTGGAGAATGGGGTCTCAAGAGGCTACTGTCCCTTCTAGCTGTGTTGATTTGAATACCCATCTGGAAAATTCAAATGTAAAACACTTAAAATACATTACAAAACGAAATAGCTCTTACCAATTAAGCAACCATTCTTAATTAGGGCTTTTTTTAGGCTTACTGGGATGTTGTCATCCCCTGAGACAGAGGCCAATGAAGCAGTGCTGCTCTTCACCACGTCTGTTTCTAGGCTGTTCCTCGGTGCTTCAACCCCTAAATATGTTTCCAAAATCAAATTGAGTTTTAAAGTTTCAAAATCAAGGAAGAAAGATTGAAATTTTATCAAATTTTACCTTTGGTGGAGGAAGGGTTATCTGGGGATGAATCTGAAGGGTTGGGGTGGTGCAAGCAAAACTGCAAGTGATGGAAATCGAACAGTTGGGAGACAACAGTCATACACCCGGAGGCAGCTGCGGCTGCAGCCACCACCTGTTGCGGTGGTGGCGGCGGCAGCTGTTGTGGTTGTGGCTTTGCACCGGAGGAGGATCTATCACCTCCCCGGACTCTGTTCTTGGAGGATTTCACACCCCATTGGTACCACTCTCTTCCCATTTTTTCCGAGGGGCGCGCGCACACACACGCACGCACAAGCGGACTTTTGACGGTCTCGGAAATTTGTTCCGAGACTAGAAAAAGAAGATGGTGACAACAAGAAAGGCAGCTATGGAAGTTGGAGGGAGAGAAAGAAAGAATCCACCTTGAATACCAGAAAAGCAGGGGAGAGAAAGGGTATTTGGAGAGTTGCTTTTTATTTTCTTTATAAAAAAAAAAAGATAAATAAAAATTAGGAAGTACGGAGGAAGAAGAAAGTAGATCCAACCTGGAACAGAGGAAGGTGGTGTGGTGTGGTGGTGGCTTGCAAGTAGTTTTGGCTGTTAAGGGCTGTGTGCATCTTATAATCCCCCACCCTACAGACCTACAGTATTCGCTCTGAGACCTGTGTGATTCGTTTTTTATTCGGTAATTTTTAAATTAAACGGTCGTTTTTCTAACGTTAACCTTTATTTTTTTAATGAAAAAAATATGAATATTAATACAAATGCAACATTCAAATGTATAGCACCATGCTAAGGATTGTATAATCGTACTATATGATTAATTAATTGTTTTATTTTTTTATGGGGTTGTGAAGGGAGAATATAAAATACTGTATGAAATACAGTAGTAAAAAAGAAATAATCCGATCCGTAGACCGGAAAAAACCAACGGTTATTACATGGGGAAATGGGAGTACTTGGGAAGAATTGAACTGAAAGATGATATTGGGTGTGTTGTTTTGGTGGGAAAAAAGAGGACGGTCTGCTGATTTTTTCTGGGGGTGTTGATGTTTTTAAAATCAAAATAATACTACCTTCACTAGTCTATTGATTAAAATTTATCATTTTATTCCAATTTATAAAATTACAATTGTCATTAATTGTAGTTTTGTATAAAGTAAAAAAAATAGAGTAATAATTAGAAATATAAATATATTTTTATTTATTTTCTTAATAAGTTTATAGATTTATTTTTATTTTTATCAAAAGTATAGGTTTTTAAAATGATAATTTGAGTAATAATAGCCCTGTACAACACCCCTTTGGGGTTTGGCCCTTTCCTCTCTTGTCGACTGTCATCTAACTTTGACTGTTTTCGAATTACAATGAGGATGAAGTTTCTTATAGTACTCCGAGTATATGAACATATGATAAGTTTTAATTAATTTTTTTTTTAGATTTAAGGTCATTACTTGCTTTGATTTTTGTTAGGCATTTATTGCTTAAACAATCCGAGTATATGAACATATGATAACTTTTAATTATGTCAATTATTCCTTTAACAAATTTTTTAGATTTTGATTTTTAAATTATATCAAAATAAAATGTAGAACTTGTTTTTCTTTTATGTTCGTTAATCATTTATTGATATAATAACAAATTGATAACATTAAAAAATATTTTAGTTCTTATGTTTAAATAAATTAGTGGTAACATTCAAATTTTGGATAAACTATTATGGAAATTATATTACTTGAAGTTTTACAATATTCATAATATAGTAACTTCTATTCAATTAAAAAAAAAGATCGATAAAATAATGTCAAATATATTCCTTTTAACTTTTTAGACAATTTAGCACTAACTTTAACAACATTTTTAAAAAATTTATTTAAATATATTAGTGGTAAAATTTTATAAAAATGAGAAAAATATTACTTTCACGTTTTGAAATAGTCATTCCGATACAAAATATTTCTTACAAACACTATTTTTTTAAAGCAAGATAATAATTTGGTTTTCTAGACAAGTCTAGAGCAACCGAGAGACCGGACAAGTCAGTAGATGGACTAATCATCATGTGCAACTAAAGTAAAATAAACCCTTAAATACTGAAGGGCCAAATTACCAAATTGGTATAAAAAATGTACTACAAACGACAGATTGGTATAAAAAAAGACTTAAAGCGACAAATAGGTATAAAAAATAATATCAATGTGCCAAATTAGTATATTTTCCTTAAAAATCTGTTTTTTAATAAATTAAGTTAATTTATACAACTTGAACTTATTTTCATTTAAAATATAAACAATTAATATAATTTACATTCTATTTTTTAATATTTTAAGTTTTATATTTAAATTTTATACTAAATCTATTTGAATTATATTTTTTTCAAAATATTTTTTTTAAAAAACTTGTTGGCAAATCGGTAGGGGTGTTATTCGAGCCGAACGAGCCGAGCTTGGCATGTTCAAGCTTGTTCATTTGTTAAACGAGCTCGAGCCGAGCCGAGCACAATTTTTAAACGAGCTTTCTTTTTTGTTCAAGCTCGGCTTGTTTTATTAAATGAACGAGCTCGAGCCGAGCTTTTTTCGAGCTTTAAGTAGTTTTACTTAGTCATAACATGTTAACTTCAAGAAAATTTTAGAAATTTCATATTATTCGAGCCTAAATCGAACGAGTCGAGCTTTCAACCGAGCTTAAAATCATGTTCAGGCTCGGCTTGTTTATGTAAGTGAACGGGCTCGAGTCGAGCTTTTTTCGAGCCGAGCTCGAGCTGTTCAGCTCATATAACAGCCCTACAAATCGGTACCACTTCTCCCCTTTTATTATTGAAAATGTTTATAAAGTTTAAAAATATTTTTTTATAGATTAATTTTCAATTAAATTCAAAAAATGTTTATAAATCATTAACATTATATAATTTTTATAATATTCTTGATTTTTAATAATTCATGTTAAAGTTAATGTAATATTTTATTCAATTTGTAAACACCTACATTGTATAGCAAAGTGAAAAAAAAATTTAAAAAAATATTTATCTCAACCTTCCAAATAAAATCTAGGTTAATTTTTTTCTCCAAAAGTTTGCTAAAAATTTGAAATAAAATTCTTCAGAATTTTAAAATTTTATAATATATAATTTAAAATTTAAAATAATTTTTTAATAGATTTATTTCATCCCTATTGGCCTAATGTTTAAATAAAAATAAATAAGTTGGTTTATTAAGTGAATTGATGTTACTTTATTAAAAATCAAAATTTTAAGGAAAATATACCAATTTGTCGCATCAATATCATTTTTATACCTATTTGTCGCTTTACGATTTTTTTATACCAATCTATCATTTGTGATGCTTTTTTTATACCAATCTGGCAATTTGGCCAATACTGAAGTAAAATAAACAAATATATATAGTTTAAAATAATTAATAAAATTTATATTTTAATATATATAGATAAAATGGTGTCTCGTCCGGACGGACGGGTCAGAACACTAGTATGTATAAAAATTGTGTATCATTAAATTATAATTTTATTTATTTAATATAATTTTATTAAATAATATTAAAATATCATAAAATATTTATATTTTAAAAATACTTTTTTATACATGGAAAGGACAATGGGTTTTTTTAGGGGTGGGAACAAATCTCGTAAATCTCGAACATGTCCCTGTTTGTTCCAATTCTTATGGGATTCAGAAAAAAAAAATGAATCTTGTCCCATCAAAATTATACGAGACGCGACGCAGGACGAGATTTCTTATCAAGCAAATACCATCCTGCCACACACACAACGCACAATGTATAAAATTATATATACAATGTGTCTTAGTGTGTAAACATATGAAGAAAATCGTAAAATATAAAAAAGATTATAAATTAATCTGCATGTCTTACGCCTTTAAAAACCAAAAAAATAAATTGGAATTTCTGATGTTTTATTATAATGTTTATTTGACTTAAAAAGGCAAACACAATAATTAGTTGAAGATGTATAGATATTAAAAATTGAAGAAAGCAGTTTTTTTAATTTTATTAAAATAAATAAATAACATAAGGTTTAAAATCATGACATGAAATTATGTAGATTTAAAAGAAAGAGACCACCATCATCATTATAATAAAAACAAATAAAATTGAGTGATGACGTACATTTAATCTAGTTGGAAAATACAAAATGGTATAGATAAAAGGAAATTGGGGGAATACAAAATGGTATAGAGACATGGGAAATCAAGTTTCACACCGACTTCAAGGAAGTGTAAAGGAGTTGACTGGTCAAACATTTTTCACCTTTTAGCATTTGGTTTCTACTTGTTGGTTTTCTGCCCTATTAATTACTCGACTTCTTCGTCTTCTCACGAGTCATGGCCGGCCATGGGAGGGTCAAACCTTCATTTAAAGAATACATTATGAACGTATTTTGAGGCTTCAATTATATACGTAGGCTTAGCTAACAATGCGAGTACTAACAAGCCACAATCTAAACTTTTAACCTACTCAACTTTTAACTCAAATCAAATCAACCACAAGGGAATGAATGGGTATTGATCAACATAAACTAGTCTCTTTTTAGTTTGGTAGAAGCAACCATTAATCTTCGCTTGATTTAGTGCTTGTTTGGATAGAGTTAAAAATCTCAAGAATTGCAATATCTCAGGAAGTCAGCGTTAATATATGTGTTTTGATGGAAAAAAAAATTGAAAACTCCGGACAGGAAGTTATCTTCCTATGATTTCGAATCACCAAGGAGGGAGTAGGTAAGATTTCTTTCACCCTCCATGTATATCCCATCCCTTCACATATAAAGGTTAAAATAGCAATTACACAAAATTCCCATAAAATTCTCTTGTGCAACCAAACGAAATATGGTAATTTAATTCATGACAATTAAAAGTTAACCAAACATATTTTTTAAAATCCCAGTAATTTCAATTCCAGAGAATTACACTTCCCATATATTAAATTCTCAAGAATTGTATTTACCCCTTTTATCCAAACGAACACTTAAAGAATAAAACTATAAATAGTTATACGAGAAAAGATGATACTGTATTTGCAACGAAGTAAACTAATCATCATCTTACTCCGTTGCAAATATCATCTTTTCTCGTATAACTATATTGAAAACATACAAAGAATGAATGGTTCTCAACGGCTAGCGCACTGAAATACATCACAAATAGGAATGATAATGAACATAACAACACCAAGTGGGTGTGGGAATTGGAAACGACACCAAAGATAAAAAAAATTCATATGGAAACTATATTTAAACGGAATCCCAACAAAAACGAGACTGACAAATAAGGGAGTTGTTATACCAACAAGTTGTGAATTATGTGATCAATCCGATGAAACCCCGACCCACCTCTTCATCAAATGTCATTGTACAATGACGATAATTAGAAAAATAGATTCAGAAAGAGAAAAGGTATTGCATGATGTTGATACAAACAACGACAATATAGAGGACAACATGAACCACATCTTTCGAAAATTGAACAAAAAGCAGAGAGCAACACTTGCAACAACCTGGTGAAGTACATGGACGAACAAAAATAGGAAAATATTTGACAACTGTAATTCTACAACAATCCAAAATATGGAAATGTTTACGAAATAGGCATTGGAAAACTGGGAAAAAACGAAAAGTATTGATAAGGATAATAGGAAAACTACAAAACAATCCAACAACACCTAAAAGAAAAAAAATTGAGATGGGAAAAACCACCTGCAAATACATACAAACTAAAGTTTGATGGTAGTCTCACCTCTTCTGGAGTTTCTTCTGCAAGCTTCATCATACGGAACCACCTGGGCTCCCCAATTGTGATCGGTGGTGCACTACTAGGGTCTAAAAATGTTGTAGAGTCTGAAGCACTTGCTTCGATGCTTGGTCTGCTGAAGGCAAAGGAGTTAGGCATTTCACGCATTATGGTAGAGGGTGGTAACCTAATGGTTATTAATGCTCTTAATGGCGGCTAACAGTGCCCTTGGGAGATCAAAGTCCTTCTCTCTGAGATCCGGCTTTTGCCCCTCCAGTTCAAGCTCGTCTCAATTTCACATGTCTTCAAGGAATTAATCGGTGTGCGGACTGTGTCGCTTGCTTGTTCCATACTTCGATCTTAACTGATCCGATGCAAGATAGAGAGCTTTGTATTTGCATCCACAATGCCATTGGTTGATGGATTAACAGGGGCTAGCATCTTCCAAATTTTTACCTATATAAAAAAACGGAGTAAATTAATATTTTGAAATAGGTGGTAAAATTTGGCAAGAAGTAGCGGAGGATAGGGCTGGGCGAAAGTTGGATTGCAGTCTTTGGATTGGACCGGAAGTATAACGGTCTGGTCCACGGTCCAAGAAATTCTGGATTCTGGGTTCTGGTCCAAATCCGAGACTAGATTGGAATTTTTAGGTCGGATCGAAATTAGACCGGATTCTGATTTAAAAAAGCAAAGCATTCTATTCCTCTTTGTTCCTCCCTCTTCTGAAGCACTCTCTCCTAGGCTCAGCCTCTCTGTTCCTCCCTTCGTTGGACCTCCTCCCTTCGTCGGCCCACTTTATTCCTCAGTGGCTCAGTCGACCCTCCTCCCTCGGCCCCGAAGGCACTCCGCTCTCAGTCGGCCCTCCTCCCTCCGCCCCTCATGCTCGTCATTCGCCTCTCGCGTTCTTTTTCTTCTTCTTCCCTCTCTTTTCTATATTATATCTAGGTTTGTTTTATATATAAGCTTGCATCCAACTTCGCCTACTGATTATAAAGAGAGAGAGATGAGCGACGATTTAGGGTTCGAAGAAGCTTTCTCTAGGTGGGATGTAAAACCTAGTTCTAGGTATATCGATCAGGTCAATCATTCAATAGTCTAGACTCGGATCTAGATTGAACCGAATCCTATCGAACATAAACGAAAAATATGGACACGAAGATTTGTTTACGAGGTTCGGGAAAAGTTCCCTACGTCCCCGGCTCAAGAGAGCGTTCCACTGTGCTCTAAGGCAAAGACAGTAACAACAGTACAAGATCCTAAAGAGGGCTTTCTAACCAAACGAAGAATACATACTCACAACAATGAGCTAAACAACTAATAAGAGTAAACACATGAAGGAAAGACAGATCTAGACAAGAAGAAACTCCCTGAATATGTGAGACGTCGCTGCGGACTCGTCGGAGTCAAAGCCGAGTCGCCATCCACCTATCTGTCGTCATACGGATTCCTTCGAACTCTATTAGCCGCACCAGTTGTGGATCGAGGACAAGATCTCTCGATCTTCCTCGACATCGCTCTTCGTCGCTTCCTCTTTGATTGGATCTCGCGCCTCGATTGCTACCTCCGATCAGGCTTTGTGCTGCCTTCGATCAGGCTTTGTGCAACCATGCTTCTTCTTCTTCTTCCTTGAAGCTCGCTTAAGAAACGGTCCCGGAGATCGCTCGCCCTCGAGCGATCTCGCTCACCAAACCCTCTCGCTCTCGAGCTTTCTGTGCAGCAGCCATGGAGCTCTCTTTCTTTCTCTCTTTCTCATCTTTTCTCTCACCGGAGTGCCCAACGCCTTATCATCACCGGAGACGCCATGGGAGAAGCTCCCAAGCTCTCTCGGCGGCGTTTCGGGCTCCTCGTAGAAAACCCTAACCCGCGCTCTCTCTCTCTCTCTTTGCCGTTTCTGATTTCTCTGATGCTACAGTACCCAGGAGCCAGATGAGAGGCCTTTTATATGGGCACAGCTGAAGTAACCAAAACGCAGTGCAGAGGCACATCTTTCTGAGAAGCTGTGTGGCTAGAGGAGCAATCGATGGGCTGGGCATGAGTTGGGCCAACCTAAACTGATGGGCTGCAATCTCCAATATACTGAGCCTATATACATATGATATATATGATGTATATAACAGTAAACTAGAGTTATAATATCTTAACATGGGAGAAAGAGAAAGAGGAGATGAAGATCCAAAAGATCAAAGCTAATTAATTCAATAACTTCATCTCATTGAAGGAATTAGCGCTTAGTGTTATATTGGATATAGGAATTAGGGCTTACTCGGTCCCGGTCTAATCCGTGGTCCATATTCTCGAAAATTTCGATCCACCAGTTTTGGACCGGAATTTCTGGTCCGGTCCGATCCGGTCTAGACCAGAAGCCCAACCCCTAGGCCGGAGCATGAAAATCTTTGAAGGGGTCACAATTATATATATATATACGGTGCCATTTTAAAGTAGCTTAAACATCTCTTCTATATAATACGACAATAAATAGTGTTATTTTATAATAACACGTATTAGGATATAATCTTATTAATTTGAATACAAGTGTTATCTCTCCCAGTGGTGTAATTATATACTACATATACTTACTAGTTCAGTACCCGCACCGTGTGTGGTTTTTTAAAATTTAAATAAATTTGATATAAATACCCGTTCAGCGAGCTAATTAATTTATATCAACACTTTTGAATTGTTACACAATTAAAATAAAATTACCATTAAGTATTATCAAACTTTTATATAATTATTATCAAAATCTTATAAAATTGGGTAAAATCTTTCCAAAATATATCTATGTCTAAAAACTTATGAATACTATTATCTTAAGCTTGATTAAGGTGGAGATAAAAAAAATTGATTGGTTATTTATTACTATTAAGATATAATGAGAAGATGTCATATAATATATATATATATATATATATATATATATATATATATATATATATATATATATATATTCTAAAAATATATCCATATCTAGTCAAATTGGGTCAAATTTTATCTTATGAATATATAGAAATATTGATTAAATAGAGTTAGAATAAAATTTTATCTTATGAATATATTGATTATTAAATCTTATCTTAAATAATAGTATTTAAATTTGGTTAATATCTTGTAAAAATATATCCATATCTAATCAAATTGGGTCAAAACTTATCTTATGCATATATAGATATATTGATTAAATACAGTTAGAATAAAATTTTATCTTATGCATATATTCATTAATTAGATTGGATATAGTTTTATCTTATGTATATATAGATATATTAATTAAATACAGTTAGAATAAAATTTTATCCAATAATATATCCATATTTAATCAAATTGAGTCTAATTTTATCTTATACATTTATTAATTACATTTATTAATTACACATAACCACCCTTAAATTAGGCTAGTTTTCACAAAACCACCCATAAAATTATAAATTACATTTTGAGTAGGATTTTTGCTAATACTTTTGACTCGCCCAATTGCCACATTAGTCTTTCCTTTAAAAAATAAGTTTGAATTATGGGTATTTTAGTCTTTTCAAACAAAAGAAATAGATGTTTAATGGATGGGTGGTCTTTTGAAAATAAATGTAATTTATGGGTGGTTTTATGTAATTTATATATTTATGGGTAGTTATGTGAAAACTAGCCTAATTTAAGGGTGGTTATGTGTAATTTACTCTATTTCTTTCAAAAAATGTGATTGGTTTATATGACTACTTTTAAGGAGAAGCCGCCATGTGTTTCAACCGAATTCTCCTTTATTATATATAAAATTGATGATATTATAAATCAATGAATTGAAAATCAAGCTTTCTCACAAATTCATATTCTCTATATTTAGAGAGCCAATCCCATGTACTTGAACCCAAAACCCCAATTCTAGCCAAGTGAATGCGCTTCCCCAAGCGCTTCTTCATCCTTCACCCAAAATCGAACAACACCCTAAACCTAGATCTGATCACAGGTATCTGCACAAATCTCTCAATCTATGGCTTCTCCTCATCATCAGTCGATTCTATATCCAAAGTATTAGCAAAATTCCTACTCAAAAACTCGATTTCTGCCTCTCTCGGTGCAAAGTCGAAATCCGTCTCTCTCCCTGCTCCTCTGATCTTCATTGATCGATTCGGGCAACCTTTGTTCTAGCCCTCCGTTTCTGGATTTGGATTTCCTCCCCTTTTGAACCAAATAGCAAAAGCCCTCTCCATATTTTGGAGATTCTTCACAAAATCAACACCCCCTCTTATAGCCGATTCTTCTCTTCTCTCTCTTTCTGGGGCAAGCTGTCCTCTCCCCCTCGGTACACAAATGGTCTTCGGCTTCGGGCTCCTCGTTGTGGTCGAAATAGAACTCAAAGCAATCTTAATTTGCCATCACTGCCCCTCCTTGTTTTATGCTGTCTACTGGTGCTTCTGCCATCGATGGCCCTCGACGTCTTGATTCAAAATCTGATGTGCTACAGTTGTGCTGTCTACTGGTGCTTCCGTTCTCCGCTTCCGTCTTTGGTGCCTTCGCATTTGTCGCTTCTGCCAAGGTATCACCCTCATCTCCAACATTTTCTTCATTTCAAGTTCCTAACTCAATGCTCTAGACTATGTCAAGCTTACTCTGTCATGGACTATATAAAGTCCTCATTTAATCGAAAGGGAAATTTCGCAAGGAATGACACCCACAAAACTACTGGGAACTCCCTATGGAGTAACCCCATCACCATACCCAACAGGTTACCCATTGCTTTCGGTTATCTTCGGTTGTGGGCTTTGGCTCCCAACCCTTTGATTGATCAAAAACATCATCCGACTCACCAACTATTACTTACTACATACAAGCATCTTACAAATCACACATCAAACTATTATTACTTTGTATGTAGTCTCACTCTGCAGGCTAATGGTTTTATCTTTTACATCCTCAAGACACACGACAAACCCTCTTTCAAACAACTAAACTCTACAAATTATAAACCAGATTTCATATTACACATTGAGTTAATCCTGCTCTTAAACACCATATCCAGAATACACCACATTATGAAACTAAAACAGAAAAATGCTTGATACTCTTTAATATTCTGGAATATATACATGTCACTCCTATTATTAGAGTTATCTAATCTAGCAAATCCTGCTGTCATTCTATCTATCGGTAATCTGATGAACACTCTGATTTTATATTTTACACGAGGATCTTTGATCGGACTTCTGCTCAAGTATATGTCCCCTTCAATGCGTATCTCTGAGCATAGTTGCAGCAGACGACATACTGAAAGGTACTCATTTACGTTTCTATATCAGTTAACCTCTAAGATCATTTACCTTACATCTCCTCTTATGGGCATACTTTTTCTCATATTTGTTGTTAAGTACTCCCTCCGTTCCAAAATAGATGGCCGTTTGCTTTTTGACACGCTTTTTAAGGAGCGAAAAACTCTATAAAGTATTATTTTTTTAATTAAAATTTTTATACTATTTGATACTTATTACTAATAAGTATCTAATTATATAAAAAAAATTAAATAAAAAATAATATTTTATAGAGTTTTTCGCTCCTTAAAAAACGTGCCGAAAAGTAAAAGACCATGTATTTTGGAACGGAGGGAGTATGTGACAACTTCTGCCTGCTAGTTTCTCCCCTAAGTCTCACCCCCCAAACACTTCAGGACAACCTCCCACAAACTCTTTGGGATAATCTCCCACAAACTATTCGGGATAAACACCAAACCTTTGGGAAACCCTCCCAACAAACCATCTGTAAATTTAACCTGTTGAATATATATCTAATTTGTATACTTCCACCATCACTTATCCTGCCATTGAATTGGAATTCATCACCTAGCGGTTGCACTCGATCTCAACTTATGATGTCAATCCCTGCCTTTCATAGTAGGGATTTCTTGAATGCCCTTACCACTTCAACAATTAATTGTAATTGGACTGCTTGTAATTGGGGCTCCTTCATATTATACCAACATATACATTTAAACATCCTTTTACCCGTCCTCCATTTGTTAATGTTTAATGGAGACTGCCTTTGCATTTCAATTAGCTTGAACTCTATTACTACCAACCAACAACATGGAACCAGGTACCTTGAGCACTCCTATGAAATGAATATTGGGAATCTTAAGGCTCATATCCATCTCTGTGACGCAATCTGTATTAGACTAAATTACGATACTCTTAACCTGCAAAAATCTCAAAGCTGCTATTGTAATCTGAATCATGAGCAAATTATTCACTTAGTTTTAAAAACTTATTTGTTTGCTATCCTTTATGCATCCATAAAACTGCACTTAAAGATTGCTAACATCTTGATTATTGCAGAAACACCTAATTCCTACAGCTTGCAGGCTTCATTGAATACTAACAACAATTGGAATTTGCCCTCCGTGATTATTATACTGCTGATTATCCTCAAGCTTGGGCCCTGATATCTCGATCTGAAGGGCCACAACAGCGCAATTGGAACCCCCTTGAATGCTGCAGAACAAACCATCTACCAGAAGTTTAAATTTATCATCCTTACCCGAATTCAATTTGGTTGTAACTGCAATATTCCTTTCCACAGTTATTCTATATTAACTAGCTTTCATGATTCATGGTGTCTTGATTACTTAATGCACAACAAACTTTGTTTGTTTGCGAATTTTGCAATTATCCAAGTGACCGAAGCTTCTCATTCTTTAGTTGCTACTAACCCACATGATCTGAAACAAACAGGCAAGCACCTCATTGAATGGGATTTCCTACCAATTGCTGTCCACACACAAAAACAATTAAGGAAAACTAAGCGATTAGTAACAGGCTCGTGTTCTCCTAAGGTAGAATGCAATCAATCAATTGAATTGAACAAACATATGGCAAGGCTTCTCATATGCTTTGATAGGATCCTGATCCTGGCTATAAGGCTAACTCTTTTGCGAAAGCAATACCTTCTAGCTACCCAGATTCAAAATAAGATAATTATATGAAAGTCAGCTATTGGAATATACGGGGCCTAGCTCGGAAAAACGTATGGACCGAGATAGACTCAACATGCAAAGCTGAACACATTCAAATCCTAGCTTTAGCCAAAACTAAGCTCCAACCCCACACCCCCCCCCCCCCCCCCAAAAGATTCTCACTGGCGAAGTCTTGGCTTCGACAACCTTCGTTTTTGTCCGTCTCAAGGCCTCTCGGGTGGCCTCTGCCTACTCTGGAAATCATCTCATCTAAATAAAGATACATTTACAATCTTATCATCAGGCGACAGATATATCCTATTTGAATATCATAATGCTAACCAAAACATAACATTTGCAATTCTATTTATCTATGCACCACCGCACCAACACCAAAAATCAGCTTTTTGGAATGAAATATCTTCTCTAATTCAAGCCAGCTCCCATCCATGCATTATAGCTGGTGATCTAAACGATATCCTATGCTCTTCTGACAAATCTGGAGGGGCAACTCCCACAATGGCTAGATGCTCTAGACTCACCGACTTCATACTAAAACATGATTTAATAGATCTCCCAACAACTGGGAACCAATTCACTTGGCGCAAAAGTTCACATGCTGAAAACAACACTTATGAAAAACTGGACCGATTTCTGGTTCATAAAAACATTTATGCAATCCTCCCGCACTTAACCACCAAGAATCATGTGTTCACAACATCAGATCACTCTCAAATAACCCTTGAGCTATTGCCTAATGAACTCCCAATAATGCAGCCCGTCAAGTTCGAATTATCCTGGACAAAACACAAAGAATATGAGAAGATAGTACAACAAGCTTGGCGGTTAAAACCTCCGGGCTCACATCTGTTCAAACTAATTAAACGACTCCAAGAACTTAAAAAGAAAAGTAAAGTTTGGAGCAAGAAAACCTTTGGAAAGGTATTCACCCAAATTGCCACCACGAAATCAGAAATGCTACGACTACAAACATAACTGCTCACAAAGGATGATGAAAATATAGAGAGGAGGCATCAACGTCTGCTAAACAAATACAACAACTTGATAAACTTCTAGAAGACATATTGGGGACAAAGAGCGAAAAGAATCCACATTAAAAATCTGGACACTAATTCCAAATATTTCCATTGTGTTGCAACTGGACGAAGAAACAGAAACATAATAAAAAATCTTATCACCAAGGATGGCACTGCCTTAGACTCAGTTTCGTTAATTCGAGATGAAATCAAGAAAGACTTTGAAGTACGATACTCGGCCACCTCCCAGCCCCATGGTTCTTGTAGTCTATTGGACAACATATCACCCGCATTATCCACAACTGACAATGACTGGCTAACACAACCGATCTTGAATTCAGAAGTCAAGGGTGCCGTTTTCTGTCTTGCCAGAGACAAATCACTGGGCCCGGATGGCTACCATGCGGGTTTTTTCCGCACCTACTGGCACATAGTTGGTCCTTCTGTCATAAAGGCCACTAAAGGTTTCTTTACGAGTGGGAGAATCCTCAAACAAATAAACTACACCTTTATCACACTAATTCCCAAATGTGATAACCCACAAACTACAAATAACTTCAGGCCCATAAGCCTATGTTCAACCATATACAAAATAATATCAAAGATTCTAGCAAACAGGCTAAAACAAATCCTACGAAAAATCATTCATCCGTTACAAAGTGCATTCATCGCTAAGAGATCAATCCAAGATAACATCCTGATTGCCAATGAAATATTTCACTCATTTCAACACAAAAAAGGGAAATCCGGTTGGATGGCTGTTAAACTAGACATGGAAAAGGCCTTTGACATGGTTCGTTGGGAATTTTTGCTCACCATTTTGTAGAAATTCGGTTTCTGCAACAAATTATGTTGTTGGATTAAGGAATGCATTACAACTGTGTCCTACTCGGTTCTGGTCAACAATGAACCAACCAACCTATTCAACCCATCAAAGGGCCTTCGTCAAGGAGATCCTTTGTCACCGTATCTATTTATCCTGGTCTCTAAAGTTTTGGCGCGAGGACTACAATCTGGAATGGACCAACAACGTAGTCATCTCGGAATCTCAATCAAACGATCCTGCTTTAAAGTGTCTTTTCTGGCCTTTGCCTACGACATAATCATCTTTGCATCTGCCACCAAAACTGCCTGTGACCAAATCAATGCCATCACCCAGAACTTCTGCCACCATTCGGGACAACGTATAAACTACCATAGGTCTACATTCTACACTACACAAAATGTGGAGAATGTAATAAATAACACAATAAAGAATGAACTTCAGATTCCTTACACAACTAACTTGGGAATCTACCTAGGATGTTCTGTCATCACTGACAAAGTCTCCAATTCAACCTTTGAAGACATCACAAAATCTAGTAGAGCCCAACTAACAAAATGGACAGCAAACAATCTCTCACAAGCTGGAAGATGTACACTTATAAAATCCAATCTTGCCGCTAAACCCTTACATATCATGCAGTGCTTCCTTCTCCCATCATATATACATAAAGAACTAGATAAGATCAATAGGAATTTCCTATGGAACAAAGGCCCTAAACACAGGCCCCTTATTAACTGGTTCGAGATCTGTAAGGCTCGATCTAATGGTGGCCTAGGTCTCCGCCTATCAGAAGACATGAACAAAACACTTCAACTCAAACTCCTTTGGAAATTATTAGCGGAGCCAGATAACCCATGGGTTAGACTGGTAACCCAGAAATATTTACAAGATCCACAAATTCTCAATTATGAGAAAAAAGGAAATATATCTTGGCAATGGTCAAAACTGATATTTCTAATCCCCCTCTTTAAGTCAGGGCTATGATGGGGAATAGCTAATGGAAAATACAACTACAAATTCAATCGACACGAACCTTTTAGTTGGAAACTTTATTCAGGAGAATCAAACCTGGGACATAAGTAAACTACATGCCACCTTAAACGACCAAATTAGTAGAGAAATGTTGACAAACATAACACAATCGCCAATCCCAAAACATATCCAGCAAGATCGGTTATACTGAGCCCCCAGTAAAAACGGATGGTTCTCAACGGCCTCTGCCATGGAACTAATCAACAAAACAAAAAACCATACAGTTTCGGAGATCCTTTGGATATGGAAGTTGGATGTGTCCCCAAAAATCAAAGATTTTTTATGGCGCATCTCCAAAAATGGCATTCCAACATCCGCTAAACTAGCCTGTCGTGGTGTGGGTATACTCACTGACTGCCCTTCGTGTGGAATGAATTTCGAAGATATCGACCATTTATTATTCCATTGCCCAACAACATCAATTACACTAAAACATCTATTCCCTAAAATCTACAACACCCTCCAAAGAGTTTACGACACCACTTACAATATAACCGAAATACTGTGTGCCCTACATGCTTCTTTAAGTAAACCAGAATTCTTATTCCTTGCCACTGCCTGGTGGTGCTTCTGGTATTTCAGAAACAATGCGCTTTTTGATAAAATCAAAGCCAACCCAAAAACAATAGCAACATTCATAAAAGAGCAATTAACTAACTGGGAAAAAGCAAAAATGGATGACCTAAGTATGGAAAAGGAAACAGGAAACAAAATGCTGAAACCAGCAAAAACCAGGAAAAGAGTCACCAAGTGGAAAAAACCAAGAGAAAACTGGTGCAAACTAAATTTTGATGGAGCCTTTTCTTCTGACAATCTAGGAACTTATGGATACATTATCAGGGATTGTCAGGGTAGTACAAGATATGTTGAATCATGTTCTTCCTCACTCGCTTCAGCAATTGGATCTGAATGCTTTGGCTTGTGGAAAGGTGTTCTCAAGGTTGTTGAATTAAAAATCCCGCGTATCTGCATTGAAGGTGATAATCTTAGTATTATCAAAAGCCTCAAGGCAGGTATGTCTTGCAATGGTGAAATAGAGATGCTTTTATCCGAATCTCTATGCGCACTGAATTTGATTTCAGAATTTGAGGTCTCACATGTATTTAGGGAAGGCAATCAAGCTGCTGATCGACTATCTCATATAGATTTTGAGTTCTCTGGCTTGACCTTTACCATTGACGTTGTCCTGTGCAGTATCATCTGTAAGGATGCCCTTGGCTAGTTGGCTCGGTCAACAGTCAAATTTTTTTCGGTTCAAAAAAAGAAGAAGAATATTCTCTATATTTTTCACAAATTCATATTCTCTCTAAAATGTCCTCGATTTATTATAAAACGTCGTCGTTTAATCTTGTTTCTTGGTAAAAATAAATAAATAAATAAAATGGCCAAAGAAAAGAAAACTAATAAAATAAGGATAGGAAATGCAATACAATAAATATCGAGTCAATATTTAAATTGTTATACTTTTAACATGCATGTAATAATGTATAACTTGTCTTGCATGCCATATGTGGCACGTTGTGGTTGATCTTAGGGGGAAAAAATCCTATGTGGCGTGTGGTGGTCGATCCTAGGGGGGGAAATTAATAAAATAATATGTTTTCATAGTTTATAGAATGTTATATAAGCCATAATCTATCTATATATATTTTATTTAATTGAAAAAAAATATAAATAAAGAATATTTCATAGTCATAGTTACCAAAAATATTAATAGATAAATATGTGTGTTGGATATGTCCTATTTTATTTATATCTAGATTATTTTGGGGGGTTTTGCAAAATAGCCACGAAAATGGGCTAATTTTGCAAAATATCCGCGTTTTGGGTCATTTTTGCAAAATGTCCTAAATAAAAGGCTTCACCGTCTCTCGAAACCCGATTTTCTCTCTCCTCCAGCTCTCCATCTCCGGACGCTCTGTCTCTCTCTCCCGACCTGCTCGCCGGAGATTGCTAGGATTTGCGAGAGATTACCATTCCGACATCAATGAAGCTATCGATTTTGAAGTGTAATCTAGAGAATTTTAAGTCGATTAGAATTTGCGTCAAAGACGCAAATTCTACTAGAATTTTTGGATTACTTCTTTAAGTCGATTAGAATTTGCGTCAATTTACTAGAATTTTAAGTCGATTAGAAGGCGCAAATTTTACTAGAATTTTTGGATTACTTCTTTAGTTTTGAGATTGCTCCTTCAGTCTGTGTTTATCTATGCTTCGGTTTTGCAATTACTGCTTCAGTTTTGCGATTACTGCTTAAATTTGCGCCGAAGGCGCAAATTTCTTAGAATTTTTTGGTTTGCGATTACTACTTGAGTTTTGCGATTACTGATTCAGTCTGGGTTTATGTATGCTTCATTTTTGCAATTACAGCTTCAGTTTTGCGATTATTGCTTCAATTTGCGCCGAAGGCGCAAATAACTGGTTCGGTTTTGTGAATACGGATTGGAATCGTGTGATTACAAGTGTAGATTATGCCAAATTTGTGTTTATCTATGCTTATAAATGCTATAACAGTATGAAAATATAGTTGAACAGAATTATTACTGTTATTGAATGCATCAAAATTTGTGCCTTTTGCGAAAACTTTGATTCATTTTTTATGCTTATATATGTTATAACAGTATGGAAATCTATGCTTATACATACAGTAGCATCAAAATTTGCGCATTTGGCGCAAATTTTGATTGATTTTTTATACATGAATTAATATTTATGAGCATTTTTTCTGTACATGTGTAATATTCAAGTTTCAAATCGAATCTGTGTATGTTTATGGTTATTTATGCTTATTCATGTTTTACATTGCTCAAGTCATCTCTATGATTGCTTTGGATGTGATTTCAATATGATTGTTTCAACTAATCAGTAGACCTTAATCATAGAAGTTCACCACAAGAAGTGTATTGTATTCATTTTGTTGTTCATGTCATCATTACACTTGAATCTGCACTCTATATTGAAGTATTGATTCCTTATTAGACTTTGATTGCTAATGTCATCACTAGACTTCCTTATTCAATACGTATTGATTAAGCCATGTCATCAATCCAATGGAGTCATAATAAAATTGCACAGGGGATGCCAGTATAGAATATTTTATGCTTATATATGTTATAACAGTATGGAAATCTATGCTTATACATACAGTAGCAACAAAATTTGCGCCTTTGGCGCAAATTTTGATTGATTTTTTAAACATGAATTAATGTTTATGAGCATTTTTTTCCGTATAAGTGTAATATTCAAGTTTCAAATCGAATATGTGTATGTTTATGGTTATTTATGCTTATTCATATTTTTCATTGCTCAAGTCATCTCTATGATTGCTTAGGATGTGATTTAAATATGATTGTTTCAAATAATCAGTATACCTTAATCATAGAAGTTCCCCACGAAAAGTGCAACTTTTATATAATTCGCCTCACAACAGGTGTATTGTATTCATTTTGTTGTTCATGTCATCACTACACTTGAATCTGCACTCTATATTAAAGTATTGATTCCTTATTAGACTTTGATTGCTAATGTCATCACTAGATTTCCTTATTCAACATTGATTAAGCCATGTCATCACTGCAATGGAGTCATAATAAAATTGCACAGGGGAAGCCTGTTTAGAATATTTTATACTTATATATGCTATAACAGTATGGAAATCTATGCTTATACATACAGTAGCATCAAAATTTGCGCCTTTGGCGCAAATTTTTCATAACAGATTTATTCTACTCACTTTGGTTGGTCGTGTCATCGTTATTGAACATTGATTGAGCAATGTCAGCAGTACAATTAAGTCATAGAAAAATTGCACAAGGTGTGCAAATCTATTGTTGCTTTTGACAATGCAAATCTATTGTTGCTTTTAAGTAAGATGTGTATTTTACTCACTTTGGTTGATCATGTCATCGTTTTTAATCAGATTGTGTTTCTTATTACTTAAATGTATTTATCGTCTTAAATTCATACTCTGCAGATTACAATGGCAACCCACATTATTACAGTTGTATGTGGTGGGAAATGGTTGTTTAATGATTCATGTCCAACCTTTGTTGGAGACACTACTTCAAAGGTGTTTATGATTGACGAGACAATAACATTACAGGGTTCAACTGAAAAAGTTCACAACAGATTCAATATAGATAGTGCATTGGAATTGAAATTCAATCATTTACACCCTTTCAAACTGTTGAGAGCTCCGCTTCTTGTTGAATGTGATGCTGATTTAAAAGAGTTTTTAAGGTTGTCCAACCTAGAGAATGTTAAATTTGCTGTGGAGTTGTGTGTCAGCATTAAATCAAATAGTGAAGAAGTTGAAGATCAACAACCATCCTCAGCTGAGAGTTTACAGTTGGTGGCATGCAATCCAACTATTACCAATATTGTTACAGGGGAAAATAACATGACATTGATCGGTGACACCAGGATGAAAGGTGTATTGTTGGAAGATGTTGGAGATGACATGAATTCTATAAACAGTGACACTGCAAGTGATGAAGATTCTGCAGATGAAATATGGAGAGCATTCTATTCTACATCACACAGGAGATAAACTACACTAGAAGATTGGGATGCTGATAGCTCTACTGTGCCTAGTGTGAATCTCAATTCACAAATCTTGATTTGCGTATGCAAAAGCTTTGCATCAAGGAAAGCAGTTAAGCATGCTTTAGGAATCTTGTCAATAACTGAGATATTTGGTTTTTCGCGTGGTAAAAGCAGATACAAAGTATTATAGAGTGCATTGTGTAGATACTGACTGCAAATGGAAAGTGCATGTCAAAACTTTTGGTCCAACTTGGCATGAGGTCATAGTGTATGTGGAAATGCACACCTGCACATGGGATTTCAGGACAAAACACTACAAACAGCCTTCATCTTCTGTGATTGCAAGTATCATCGAATCAAGGTGAGAACTTTTTTTAAGAGATAGTATTTATATTTTAACTTGCTTTCTAATATATGATTTATTCTAATTTGAGTATAATTACACAGTGCTGACGCTGGATACGGACCAGCACAGATAAAGGATAAAATGAGAACGGAACAAAAGATGCAAATTAGCTACTGGAGAGCATAAAAGTCATCAAAAATAGCTCATGAAATGGTTAATGGGACACCAGAATCAAATTATGCAGATTTACCATCATTTTTCCATATGCTCGTGGAGAGAAACAATGGGACTATAGATTTAATTTCAAAAGACAAAGAAGATAGATTTCAGCACTTCTTTCTGTCATTTGGACAGTGCATCAGAGCATTCCCCCTCTTAAAGAAGGTATGTCTTAAACAGTGTCAGCACAAATTCTGTTGTCATCGATTTCCTTAACTTTGATAACATAAGTAATTTTATTTGTTTATATATCAGGTTGTTGTTGTTGATGGAACATTCCTAACTGGCAAATACAGAGGAACGTTACTTGGAGCAGTTGCACAAGATGCAAATAGACAAATCTTCCCACTTGCTTTTGGTATTGTTGACTCCGAAAACAACAGCTCCTGGGAATGGTTTATGTATCAGCTGCTGCAGGTTGTGCCTCCTTCAAATGACTTAGTGTTTGTCTCTGATAGACATGCTAGCATTTCAAGGGCTCTCTCTTTAGCTTACCCAACAGCTACACACTGCATATGTATGTGGCACTTGAAACAAAACATCAAAGCGACGTTCAAGAAAAAAGAGCTGGGGAAAATGTTCAAAAAAGCAGCAGAGAGTTACACTATCCAAGAGTTCAACAACCACCTTGCACAAATCGAAGCAACTTGTCCAAAACTATCAGAATATCTAGTGTCAGCAGCTTTTGATAAATGGGCCAGAGCACATTCAAAGTGTGATAGATACAACATGATGACATCCAACAATGCTGAGAGTTTGAACTCTGTTTCCAAAGGCAAAAAGGATTATCCCATTGTGGCACTTGTGGAGTTTGCTAGGGAAAAGCTCACATCATGGTTTCTGGACAGGAGAGAAAAAGCACTGGCAAATCAAGACAGAATAACTCTTGAGATCCTTAAGTTGATAAGAGAATCACAAGCGCAAGTTGGAGCATGCAGAGTAGAAAAGATGAATGAATCACAATTTGAGATCAATGGTCAAGGAGCTGTAGATATAGTTGATTTATCAGCGAGGACATGTACGTGCAGAGTATTTGATGTAGAGAAAATACCTTGTGTACATGCTCTAGCAGCCATTACACACATAAAAGCAAATGTGTCTAATTTTGTTGCAAAATTTTACAGCAATGACGCTTGGCATATGACATATGCTGAAACAATATATCCAGTGTTGGATGAAGATGAAGGAAACATCCCTGATGTGATCAAATCTATCAACTGTTACCCCCAGTAGTAAGAAAAAGAGGTGGAAGACCACCTACAAATAGAAAGCTTTCATTGGGAGAGTATAATAGGAGGATGAAGCATTCAAGATAAGGCTGTCAGCACAAATTCTGTCATCAGTATTATATAAGAATAATGTTAGTAGATAATACAGTTTATAAATTTGTAAATGAAATTTCTTTTTTAAAATTAACATTAATTCAATAATATAGAATAAATTTTGAAATTTTACCATGTACTAATACAAATTTGTATACTCTTTTTTCCATCTATGTCATAAATAGATAAAAATAAGATCTTGTTGCAAACAAAGTCTTGTTTCGTGCAATATATAAACAATAGTTGAGCAAAAATAAGGTGATGCTGAGCAAGTTTTCCCCATTTGTAGTATGTTGTGCAATTTAATTCTATTGATGAGCAAAAATAAGAGCATGTTGAGCAACAAACTATTAAGCAACTATGAAAACATAATTAGATAAAACTAAGATTTCGTTGCAAACAAAGTGTTGTTGTGCAATATATAAACAATCGTTGAGCAAAAATAAGGTGATGCTGAGCAAGTTTTCCCCATTTGTAATATGTTGTGCAGTTTTATTCTATTGATGAGCAAAAATAAGAGCATGTTGAGCAATAATCTATAAAGCAACTTTGAAAACATAATTAGATAAAAATTAGATGTCATTGCAAACAAAGTGTTGTTGTGCAATATATGTACTATCGTTGAGCAAAAATAAAGTGATTTTGAGCAAGTTTTCCCCAGGCATAATATGTTGTGCACTTTTATTCCATTGATGAGCAAAAATAATACAATGTTGAGCAATAATCTATTAAGAAACTATGAAAGCGTAAATAGATAAAAATAAGATGTCGTTGCAAACAAAGTGTTGTTGTGCAATATATGTACTATCGTTGAGCAAAAATAAAGTGATGTTGAGCAAGTTTTCCCCAAGCATAATATGTTGTGCACTTTTATTCCATTGATGAGCAAAAATAATACAATGTTGAGCAATAATCTATTAAGCAACTATGAAAGCGTAAATAGATAAAAAATAAGATGCCGTTGCAAACAAAGTGTTGTTGTGCAATATATGTACTATCGTTGAGTAAAAATAAAATGATGTTGAGCAAGTTTTCCCCAGTCATAATATGTTATGCACTTTTATTCCATTGATGAGCAAAAATAATACAATGTTGAGCAATAATATATTAAGCAACTATGAAAGCGTAAATATATAAAAATAAGATGTTGTTGCTACCAAAGTGTTGTTGTGCAATATATGTACTATCGTTGAGCAAAAATAAAGTGATGTTGAGCAAGTTTTCCCCAGTCATAATATGTTGTGCACTTTTATTCCATTGATGAGCAAAAATAATACAATGTTGAGCAATAATCTATTAAGCAACTATGGAAGCGTAAATATATAAAAATAAGATGTTGTTGCTACCAAAGTGGTGTGCTTGTGCAATACATATACTATTGTTGGGCTAAAATAAGGTGATGTTGAGCGAGTTCACAACAGTCAAGCGTTGTGCAAATCTAAACTATTGTTGAGCAAGAATAATACGATGTTGAGCAAATCTAAGGTATGGAATTATATGTAAAATAATAACAAATAAATAAAGTCTCACAAAATTCCCGATTTATTGGCAAACAAAAAAAAAAAGAAAAGGAAAACGGTTTTCCTAAAAAAAATATAAAAAGCAAATATTTGTGAATGCCCAAAACGCTTTTCAAGTTCGAGAAGTTTTCCATCACCTTCTTTTAGTTTCTTTCTCGAGCTAAATCTACTCTCTCCATTTCTCTGCGAGATTTCCTGAGGCTTGATTGTAGGCTTGTAAGAAGGAGATCTATCATATACATAAAGATGTCTTCAGATCCGAAAGGTTTGATTTCGTGTTTTCTGTGTATTAAAGTTTAAATTAGAAGGAGTACGGTTTAGGGCTTAGTTTTCCACGAAAATTAGGAAAAATCGCACTTATTCAAGCGAATTTAATGTTTATAATCAAGCAATTATTCAGCCTTACAAGACCTACCATTGCTATTTCAATTTCTTTCGCATAATAAATTGAAGTTAATGTGATAAATCTGGAGGCTGAATTTGGGAATTTGATAATTTGGGGATTTGGGAATTTGTTCGGCATAAAATACAGTCTCTTAAAGTGTCATCTCTTCAATTATATTTGTAGAAATTGATTGTAAGTGTTCATTCTATAGGTAAACGTCCGCAGAGTGTAAGTGATTCACCTGTTCTAGACAGTTAAAATAGAAATTCGAAGAGATCAAAACGATCTGGAGTTAAACCTCCAGTAGTTGATTTATCTAGAGATTCACCTCCCTTCAAGGATGAACTATCTGTTGATACTGAGACTGGTAAATCCTTGGAAGTAGGGGAAGGTTGTAGATCACTTAAATCCAAAGATTCGCAACCGCTTGTAAGAAAAAACAGTAAGAGAGAAGTGCACCCTGGGCTTGATCTTCGTGTTAGCACTGTTGCTTTGGAGACCATTGAAATTGCAAGGCCGGAAAACCATTCACCTAATGAGACAATTGTTCAACATGTAAACTTAACTGTGCATATCATAACATCTGATGAGCAAACAGATACCACAGACATACAACCTATCGCAGAAAACAGTCAGCTGGTTGTGAGGAATGAGAGAAACACTAGACAAAAAAAATATCCCATCATGGAAATCACTGTCAAGCCCACGCTTGCTGGTGTCGTCCTCGAAAAAAATGAATGCCAAGCAAAGGAAAATGATTGAGGATATTGGCTTTGGATTTTTGTTCAACTTGGAGATTGTTACCCTACCACTACTTCTTTCATATTGGTTAGTGGATCAGTTTGACCCTAACAAGTGTTGCTTGGTGTTGGCTAATGGAGGCGAACTTGAAATTGCAGAAATAGACGTGCATATCACAATGGGATTCCCAATGGGGAAAGTTTTAGTTGGAAGAAAATCAGCTAAAGAGAATTTCAATCTTGTGCAAGAGTGGAAAACCACATTTGATGTCCAGGACAATATAACAACATCTATGGTTATGGAAAAATTGATAGCTGACACTGACTGTGGTGATCAATTCCTTCTGAACTTTATCGTTATACTGGACTCTATCTTGGTTGATACACTAGGAAACGGACATGCAAACCATAGTTTAATAAGAGTAGTTCCTGAATTGGGTGACCTGAAAGACCTAAATTGGTGTGCTATTGTGTTGGAAAGTTTGGTCGATGCAAAGAGAAGCTGTGAAAAGAACAAGAATGGCCATTTCAGAGGGCCTCTATTATTCTTGGTTGTAAGTATTTTTTTCAAACCTTCGCTCTGATGTTAACTTAATTTCTTTACCATGTCAGTAGTACAAATGTCACCCCCCTACTTTTATCTACATGTCTACAGTATTCTTTATGTCAGCATTCCCTGATCAATCGTTATACTGATATATGTTTATCCCCTTGGTGTGCCGGTTGTTTTACATGGATAGGGTGAAATTATTCACAAGCACGACACTAAGAAGAATGACTCGTCCTTTCCCGGTTTTCGTTGGCATAAATTACAAAATCTTGCGCCAACGAGAAACTGATGATATAAGTACTGGAGGCTTTGGTTGTGGCTTAGTCCAGGCTCGCCAAGTTGTTCCTCACCATCAAGACGTACCATCTACAACTTGTACACAACCTACTGCACAAAACGATGAAGGCACCAGTCACCCTGTTGATCCAGAAAAAGAGACACCCCCAGTTGAGGTTTGTATGAATTATTTAAACCAATTCAATGTAATATTAGTACAGTATAGCAATGTTCTGATATTTACTGATGACTTTTTATTCTTATTTTTTATGTGATGTTATCTTCTAGAGTTGGATAAAGTTGTTTGCTCAAAAGACTTCTGCACTTGCATCTCCTATTTCTGATTTTGCTGAGTGGTCTACGAAAGTCCCGATTGAACTACAACATGATGACAAGGTGAAAAGGCTTCTACATGGAGCAAACCAGCTTTTAGGGGTGGAAAATGTCAATTTTGAGGCACCTACAGCTACGGATGCTGCTGACATGTCAAATATGAATGACCCTGTAAGCCCATATTTTACCGAATCACAAGAGAAATTCTGGGCAGACCCTGTTTTATTAGATTGCATTACTCAGATCGAAATGGCATATCAGAACAAGCAAAAAATGAAATCAAATATCAAAGTGGACGGGGAATTTTCCTTTGATATATTTCTAGATGATCCTGCTTGTAAGAAAGATGAAGGGACATCATTGAACACATCGGTTGAAATGAAGAATGCTAATGAAGCAGCTCAGACTCCCCCAGACAGCCATGGGCAGTCTCCAATACAACAGCGTGGTGAAGCTACTCCTAATCCCCTACCCACTCAATTTAAAGCTGATACTCCACCAGTGAACCCTTTGGGAGATACACTAAAATGGATTCCCCCTGCTGCCTTGCCACCAAGAAGGTCGTCGCGGATCAACATAGTTGATGGAAATGCTGCAGACCAACTTAATAACATGAAGAGAGAAGAAGCTACAAGGAGAGCACATAAACCTTCTGCATCTTTGAGAAGCCCATATTACTCGCGTGTTGTTGACATTACAGATCCTATCTCTGAAATTGAGCGCACTGTTTCAGCTTATTTAGCAATGAAAACACCACACAGTAGGTAAGTTCATTTTAAACTTAATCTTCTTAAAGTATGTTCAGTTACAAGTAAAAGGTTATTTTCATATAATCCCTCTTCAAAATGATTGACATTGCAGGGAAATTTTGTTTAAGCACAAGTCTGTTGAAATTGTTAGAACAGACATGGCTACGGTTGAGGATGAAACCCACTTGTCTAGTGTCATTATTGATGGATGGACATCTATCCTCAACCACAAGGAACAGTATAAAAGTGATCAATCACCAGCAAGACTTTTTGTCAATATCAACAAAACTGTAATATTCTTACAATTTTAACTTTCAATTACACTCCATTGTTAGCCGTTATTACAATTCGTCTGTTTTTTTTTACTAATTTCTATTCTTCATCCAGTTTAATGTAGCGAGTGTATCATTACGAGCTTGTGATGAACAATTCAAGAGGTTTAACCTCCACATGGATACTGTATTGTCATTGTCACCACACCTTTCTTTGAAGGATATAGACATGGTACTCCCTTGCAATTAAATAAATAAAGTTCACAAGACCAATCACTAATGTTTATTTGTTTTTTATTATGTTGATTAGATTGTATTTGCGGTTGAACGAACAGCAGACTATGTCATGGTTGTCTTCAACTTTAAAAACAAAATGGTCCAAATTGTTGATGTCACACCATCTTGCGGTGATCCAATTTGCCCCTTCACATCGCCCTTTGAATGTTTGGTAAGTTTTACTACTGATATCTAATATTTCTTTTCTTGTCTTAATTTCATTTAAATATCAACTCATTTTATAATTAAAATTACATGAATTCTAACAGATAAGGGACTCCTAGCAAAGGCAGAAATAGTGTCAGATGCAACAACATCAAAAGTCCCCATCACATGGGCTGGAGAGGAGAAAGTTCAATATTCTGGGGTATGCCTCATGCGCCACATGGAGACCTTCTTTGGGACAGAGAGAGGGTACAAGTGTGGATTGGAAAAGGGCAATTTCAAGAATATTTCAAAGCTAGGTGTGAAGTATCTGACAGATATAGTATGTTCAGAGTTGAATGAAGTGAACGCAGATGTTGTGAAGGCAGCAAAATCCCATGCAAGAATGACTTCAAAAGGAATTCAGGGGCAGAAACTGAATCTTGGCTGAACAACCACAATGCAATTTCGTGTTTTATTTTCAAACTTTGGAATTTATTTTGGTGTAGACAGTTATATACGCTACTTCTGAAAAGTTTTCTCGTACCAATTAAGACAGTTGTTGTCCCTGTGGTCAGTTTTCTCGTACCCGTTAAGACGTTTGTTGTCCCTGTGGTTTTTTGATGGATAGTATTTGTCAAGATGCATACAACTATAACTGCTTCTAAACAGTTGTGTTTGTTCTTCAATGTGTCAGCACAATTCTCTTCCCTTATAATCAAGTGGTCTATGTTATTCAAACAGTTGATTTAGTGATATCCATTAGTTTGTTGTGCAATTATAAACTATTGTTTAGCAAAACTAAGATGATGTTGAGCAAATTACCAGTAACATAAAAACTTAGTTAAACAGTGTGAGCACTACTTTTACCAAAACAATCCATAAACTAATCAAATGTGTCCGTAGTATAACAAGGGATAGACGTAAAACTTCAGTCCCAATTTATAATTTGAAATATGAGGAAGGAAATTACAAAATAATTATATGATTATTATGATATTAATATGTTGCATCATATCATTAGGATGGAACACATATAAACTAAAATAACAAAAAAAAAAAATACATTCAACATATAAATAAGTACCAATGTTATTACTTATTAATATAGTAGAACTACAGTCCTAAGAAGTCATCAATCTTCTTCCTCCTTTCCATTTTTGCATCTAAAAGCTCCTTAACACACCCCATTAGATTGTCCTTTGCGTCTTCAAACAACTGTCTTTGATTGCCCAGTTCTCTTTCCATCTATATAAAAGATAAAAGACAAGACTCAATCATAGTATGGAAAAAAAATTTATGGATAAAACTTCGAATATCACCTTTGATAATGCTTCACCATCTTCATCTTTGGACGCAATCCAAATGTGATGTTCAGTTGCTATTATGGATCTTTGGGATTCCTCATATAATTTGTAATGAACCACAACGGCCTCCAACAACTCGGCCCTGTGAGCCTCTTTGTTAGTCTCGCATGCTTCATCAACTAGATTCATGTGATAACCACGGTAAACAACACTATCCAGCACGTCCATCAATTGATGGAAACTCGTGCAAAACCCGACAGTATTACCATAGTTCATCTTTTTAGAGAGGGATGTATTTCTGTTAAAACCAATTTTCAGGCGCCAATGGATAACAAAGAATGATAAATGAATATATATAGGCAACAATTAGACAGTTTTCATCTTGTAACAGTTATTTGTGACAGTTTATTTCAGAGTAACTAAAAAAAACTGTCAAAACTGTAAAACTATAAACTGAAAACGGATTACAGTTATTTGAGTTACAATTATCTTTGGTGGACATTAACTATCTCGTGTCAGCACTACTTTTGGTCTTATCCACCTAGTTTCATCACATAAAGTTCAAAAACATAAACCAGCCAAAATTATAAGAATAGTTTCACCAATAGATCCAACTACTCTAACCAACAATGTAAATAATGTGACAAAAGACTTTGAACACTTGCCAATTCGTGCAACAGCATACACTTGAAAATAACAAAAAGAATACTAGCCCAGGGTCACAATTAAATGTACCTAATATCAGTGTCAGCGCTACTTTGGGACTTACCCTAATAGTGTCACACACATAAGCTTCAATATCAGAAAATGTCAAGCCATAAACTTCAATGGCAGAAACCACCAATATGATGAACTAGTGTCACACCAAATGTCCTACTTAAATATCAAAGATTACTATAATTTGAATAGAAATCAGAAAGAAATGTGATCAAGGACAAATTTCATTCATAAAATGTATTTTCGGTTACATCAGTACCATACAAAATTACATACTGCACTTATATCATATACAGCTAGAATTATGCTCGGCAAAGAGGACAATTGTTTTGAACTAAAAGCCAAGATCGTAAACAATTTGGATGAAAGTGATGTTGGCAAGGCGTTTGAAGAACAGGATCTGACTCCAACATTGGAAGCAGGCAAATTGTACAAGGCAAATTGTACATTCATCATCATCAAGATCAAGGTGATATATCTCCCTTAATCCGTCAACATCCATAGGCTCTGGAGGTGCTGGAGGATCTGCTTGGTCAACCTCCATATGAATGTCATCGTTTATGTCGGACTCATAGCTTGAATCAGACGAAGAGTCATCATAAAAATGTACATTGATGGTGATATTGGGGCAAAGACCATACTCAACAAGATCAACATCGGCATCAAACCAACTTCTAGTGTAATCCATTAGAAGCCGATTGGCTACCTGGGTTCTAACCTCAACAGTTACTCCTGCATCCTGGAGCACTTCGTTGCAGCGGGCTAGACTCAAAGGCAAAACATTCCAAGTAGACGTGTGATAGAATGTTAAGGGAATGCTGTCAGAGTGGATAGACACAACAAGTAGACCCGGTCCATACTAGTATGACTCAGATGCTGATATTTCAACTTCATAAGTACCAACAATGTAGTCGTAGTCTAGTTCAGTATAGGTTGGGAATGCCATTGAATGAGAGAAAACCTACACAGACAAAATCAAAATATACTCATACATTAGACATTGACTTAAAAATAAAACATTACATCGATATTAATAAGAAATAAACATTTGAGAAAGACAAAAGAGAAAAAATGCCTGAAAAACTGGAAAAACCCTAACTGATGACTTTTAATGACAGTAAGAATCACATAACACCCACGGAATATAATGCAATAGGAAATAAGTAAGACAAACACCAATATATGAACATTAATAGACTAAAAAGCAAGGGGAAGTTCAACGAAAATCGGAGAATACAACAATAAAAAATTTGCTGAAGCAGTACATCAAAATAACAGATAACGTTTTTTTTAAAGGAAGAAAACAAAAAGGAGTACATACCACGACATGAATCGCACCTTGAAAGCAAGAAATCTTGATGAGAACGAGAGAGGATGAAGATGAACAAGAAGAAGAAGATGAAACGACTTGCAGACAATCTGAACAACGTTTAAGTACGGTATAAATAAGCGGGAAATGGGTCGGGCATCTCTAAACGAAGCCCAACAGTTATGTTGAAGGCAATATCAACAATTTAAACATTTGTGCAAAATTAATGTGTTGATAAGCAAAAAGAAGATCATGTTTAGCAAATTTCCACCAATAGCCAGTGTTGTGAAATTTTAATCTGATGATGAGCAAAAATAATAACATGATGCAAAAAACAAAATTATTGGAAAATTTTAAAATTATATTGACAAAAAATATAATCATTATGATAATATTTCAACTATAAACTACTGTTGTGCAACTATAAACTACTATTGAGCAAAAATAAGTTGATGTTGAGCAAAATTACACCAATCACCCCCACACATTGTGCAACTTTATTCTATCATTGAAAAAATTAAGACCACGTTGTGTAACACTCTATTAAGAAACTATAAAATTAGATTGACAAGTAAAATTGAATCATAATGGACAAAATTTCACAAGTCTCAATTGTGGTGCAAAAATAATCTATTGTTGAGCAAGTTTAACTTACACAACATACACTCGCAAAACCATATAATAGAAGACTGGTATCACCACTAGTTGTAACTAATACAAGTCTGATGTCAATACTATGTGCATTAAACACCCCTGACAACCACATACACTTTGAAATAAAAATATACAAGTGTAGTGTTACCACTATTTGTAACTAGTGTCAGTGTCAGCACTACTTTGGCTCTAAAACACCTAGTGTCACCACATGAAATTCAAATATAAAAAAACGATCAAACTGGTGACACCACAAATTCAAACTAACATAACCCACAATGTCAACAATAATATGGTCATTAAATACCTCTTTCACCCCGTACACTTAAGAATAAAAAAATACAACACTCGTGTCATCACTACTTGTAATATAATATGAGTGACACCAATACTTTGCATCTCAAACACATAGTGCCCATCACATACACTATAAAATGAAAAAAAAAAATACAAATACATACACTTCAAAAATCATACAATACAAGACTTGAATATCAGGGGGGATGGGGGGAAACCAGTGTCAGCACTAATTGTAACTGATATCACTGTCAGCACTACTTGGGACACCAAACACCTAGTGTCACCACACACAATGCAAAATAAAAAAATACAACTATGGTGTCGGCATTACTTTAAACTAATCAGACAATAAATGTTAACAATACTTTGGGCATGAAAAACCTCTTTACAAAATATACACTTCAACAACAACAAAAACTAGGCCACCGTCACCACCCATAATATATAAGCATATTCATCAAAGATCAGGTGGGCTTTCTTCCTCAAATAAAACACAGTATCATACACAAACAAATTTAACAGTGCACGAATTTCATTAATATTATACATTTCCAAACACCAGTTAGGAAAAATAGTTACAAAATACATTGGTATGATTAGAATGGAAATCATATACAAAAAGGTGCCAGATACCAACTTCCATTCATACCATATATTCCATTAGCTTAACTACCACAAAATAGATGCACCTACAATGTCTTCTCCAAGCAAATATACATTACAAATAAGCCTGAAAGGGTGATCGACATAGTGGACAAATGGGTTCATACGACAACCACTCTAGAATACACCCTGTGTGGAAGGTATGATCACACAGTGACCGAAGGGTCGGCGTTGATGGCAGCATCGAATCAAGACATATAGAGCACTGGTCCACATCCTATGGAGAAGCTGGGGATCCACATCCTCTTCAGAATCGATGCTCATCTCAGATTGAGAGCTTGAATCAGAGCTCATGTCATCTTCAGATTCTTCAATGAAACGTACATCGATAATGAGATCAGGGCAGAGACCATATTCAACGAACTCAGCATCGCCTGAAAACCACCTGTGAGTATAATCCATTAACATCAGGTTGGCTACTTGAGTTCGAACCACAGAAGTGACCCTTGCTTCATGTAACAACTGATCACACTGCTCATAAGTCATTGGCAACCCATTCCATTCAGTGAAATGGTCCAGGAACAGCTCATGGATCCTTTCAGAATTGATAGCCACGTGCAAGATGCTCGGTCCATAAACAGGCGTCCGCCTTGGTGTGATTACCACTTCAAAAGACCCAATAGTGTAATGGTAACCAATTTGAACTTCAATTGGAAGTGCCGTCTAAGGATACAAAACATACACAACACAAAATAAATATACACTCATATAAATTGGTGAAATCAAAACCCTAACCGACTGAAAGATGATGAAAAAATCATCTAAAAATCAGGAAAAAACAAAATAAAACTTGCTGGAAAAATGTAAAAACCCTAACCGATTTTATAAAGTTTACAGAAGATCGAAAGGGAGAGAAATAGATGAGAAAGAGCGCACCTTGGGAAGAAGACTCCGGAAAGAGGAAGAGCTTGTGGAGGACGACGAAAAGACTTGGAGAGAGGGTAAGGATGAAGAGAGTGGAAAGGGTTTGAATGACGTTGGACTCTTGAAGAAACAAGGAAGAACACCGCTTTAAATAAAGTTACCGACTTGGGCCAACTTCTTTCATCAGTTAATGGGCCACGGTCTCATGTCTTGTGGTTTAAAATAAACCAACCATCAATTTCGTCCAAATCCTATTGTTGTGCAAAATTTAACCTATTGTTCAGCAAAAATAATATCATGTTGATAAAATTTCCACAAATCGACCATGGTGTGCAATTTAATTTTAATTATGGCCAAATAAAGGACAACATGATGAGATAAATATATTTGAAAATTCAAAAATTATATTAAGGAAAAATAATATCATATTGGGAACAAATTCACATAGATCAATTGTTGTGCAAAATTTAACCTATTGTTCAACAAAAATATGATCATGTTGAGCAAATTTTCACTAATCGACCATTGTATGCAATTTCATTCTAACGATGACAAAAAAAAAGGCAGCATCGTAAAAAAATATATATTTAAAGATTAAAAAATTAGATTAAGCAAAAATAAGATGTTATTGGGCACAAATTCACAAAGATCAATTGTTTTGCAAAATTTAACCTGTTGTTCAGCAGAAATATGATCATGTTGAGCAAATTTTCACCAATCGACCATGGTATGAAATTTAATTCGAACGATGACCAAAAACAAGACAGCAGCGTAAGAAAATATATATTTAAAATGTAGAAAATTATATTAACGAAAAATAGGATCATAATGAGCAAAAATTCACAAAGATCAATTTTTGTGCAAAATTTAACCTAGTGTTCAGCAAAATACAACAACAGTCTCAACGCTGCTTGAAACTAACATCAGTTTCACCACTATTTTCGTACTTAGGCAGTTGGTGTCGGCCCATAATGTTCTCTTATCTATCTTGAGCACTTAATTTTTCAGATTACATCCAAACTTCCCCACTTACACACCAACAACCTATCTAACTACTGGTTCTAAAATTTAAAACTCCAAGTTTCTTTGATCAGATCTGCACACATGAGTTCTCTGAAACGAAAGATCTTTTCGTTGTTGAAATTTTTAACATCTCCCCCAAATACAGAAGCTTCAATCGCTTTTAATGTAAACACACCGCATGAAGCCCTGTAGACAAAGAAAGAAACAGTGTAATGTAAGAACATAAATAACAAGTATCTAAACGTAACCAAAGAACAAAACAAGATAACAAATACATACCCAGTAGAATCATGCATTAACCCAGGAACCATGTATAGCTGGAAAGGAGAGGAATCGAAGTTTTCAAATAGCCCAGCCTTTGCTAAATGAATTGGGAGCCAAATAGCAAACGGTTGCAATTGTTCTTCAAGAACACCTTCCCTAACAGCAGGAACATTGCAATCGAACACATTGATTACCCTATCCTCAATTTTAATCTCCAACACCACCCAGTGCTTGTTTATAACGTTGAAAAATATGTAGATTTTCTTTACCGATGCCCATGGCTTCCCATAATCAGCAGGGCACGTACCGACAAAATAATCCTCAGTGCTGGATTCAAGATCTATGTCTTCCCCATAACATGAAGCATAGTCGGGAAGGTACTTCAGATAAAATAGCCAATCAAGAACAAGAACATCTCGATACTTTATAGGGTCCTCATGAATGCGCTTCCTAATGTGAATCAAACCTGCTTCTAGATGCTAAACAAAGTAATAAAAGAGTGAATTCAACAATCAAATAATACAATAAAAAGTAATCCACAAATATATATATATATATATATATATATATATATATATATATATATATATATATATATATAATGTAGAAATACAATAAGTTATTACCTGACAATCAAACCACATATTCTTCAATAAAATCCGCTGGAAAAACATTCTATCAACCCTTGAGATTGGACCAGCAACGGAAAAATTCCTGCCAAATAGTACACAAAGCAAATATATATATATATATATATATATATATATATATATATATATATATATATATATATATATATATATATATATATATATATATATATATATATATATATATATATATAGCATAAGATGCCGTAGCTAATACAATAGCAACAACATTTCATACAAAATACTAAACATTCAAATAAACCATACCTTTGCTTTTTTACGAGTCCATAAATAAATTCATGATCTTCCGAGCTGATCAGTGATTTCTTAGGGGCATGCTTTGACTTGGATTGGAAGCCTTTAGTTGGTCAACTTCGATTTGGATTGCAGGATCCTTGGCGAACGAATCCCAATCAACGCCTGCACCCTTGTCATCATCATTGTCAGACAGACAAATGTACTTTTCCAGGGATGGGTCAACCGTAACTCCAGCAACTTTATCACCAGCGCCTTCGCCTTCACACTTTGTAGATTGAGGCACTTCAGCTGAAGTTGCTGGAATCCCAACCTCATCTCCAAAAACATTAAAATCAGTGTCAGCAACAACAGGTGGAGACTCCTTACCCACTCCTGGAACCTCAGTACTTAATGAAGGCAAAGACACAAGCACAACTTCACCAGAAGCGGGAGATGATTTGAACATTAACTCCTCGTCAGGGAAAGACTGCTGACGATCAGACACAACATCATTCAAAATTTTGTTCACATCTTCAACAACAGCCTTCACAGGTGTGGCCTGGGGTTCACCACCACTGACACGTTCATCATCGCCTCTCACAAGAGTGCCGTCAGGCTTGCCAGGAACGTGCTTATCATCAGCCTTCACGGGTGTGTCCTGGGGCTTACCACACCTGACATGTTCACCATCAACTATCGCAGGAGAGCTCGCAGACTTACCAGCAATGTGCTTATCATCAGCCTTCACAGGTGTGCCCTGGCACTTACCACCACTGGTGCTTTAATCATGAAATACCGCAGGAGAGCTCTCAGTCTTACCAGCAATGTACTTATCACGAGCCTTCACAGGTGTGTCCTGACACTTAGCACCACTAACACTTTCGTCATCAACTTTTGCAAAAGTGTCCTTAACATCAGGCTTGACAGGGTTTGACTGCAACCTCTCAAACAAAGCTTCATAATTAGCAACCCTAACCTCAAGCTCATCGTACCTCTTCGCCATCTCACCAAACACTTGAAGGCTCCCATTCAACTCAACAATCTTTGTTTCAATTGCATCTACCCTTGCAGACAATAGATGCATAATTTTAGGGACCTCTTCAAGCTTCGCAATCCTCCTATAAATCTCCTTCACCCAGTCAGGATGAGATGGGAGAGAAGAAGCAAAAGCATCACCATGCGATTTGGGAGGCAACTCACAAGTTGGATCATTGTTAGCATCCATTTGAGGAGAAACATCTTCAATATCTTCCACTTTCTCTTATGACACTGCTATTTTGTCAGCTTCATCACTTGAAATGCGAACATCTTCATTTCCACAAGCAGCAGATGTTTGCCCCAGCACAAACTGCCCACCAACAAAATCATGTGCTTCAACACTCCCCAGGGGTGACCTCTTAACAGAAGGGGTCGGCACATCACCCTCTCCATCACTGTCAGCAGAAGGTGTCTCAACTCCTTCAACGGTGTCACCACAATCAATGCCATCTACAAGGTCGGCCAAAACATATAGCCTCGCAGTTTGACAAGCATCCAATTTATCGGATTTAGGGAAATGGGTGTCAGCGTGCAAAACATCAACCTTGTCATCGCAAACAGGAAGTTCACCACAAGATTTGGAAGAATGGGTGTCAGCAGTAAAATCTTCACCCTTGTCATCACCTACACTGACTTCACACCCAGATGTAGAGACTGCAACATGAATATCTACAGGCTTCACTACATGTGCACCCTCAGTATCAACAACAGGAACTGAAGGAATAATAAAAGACTTGTCAACATTACTATCATATAATGGTCTACCACTACTTACACCACCGTTCTTCTTCATCTTATACCTCCGCTGAAAGACAATATTCAGTGGGACATCATCTTCTAAAAGGTCACATGAATCGGTACCCAACCGACATCGCTTGGAAGGTGAAGCAACCACATCAACCTCCTTATGCAATTCTGTGTCAACAATAACTCTCTTCACCTCCTTAGAAGGAATAACTCTACCACCTGTCCTCACTGCTGAAGCCTTCTGTCGAGGCTTCTTTACATCACTCTTGACAGATTTTTTACGGTCTAGAGCAATGTATGGATTGAATAGAACACGACTTGCAGAACGACCCCTCCTCAGGAGAACCCGTTCCCCAGAGGAATCGTTGGACTCCACCTTCTGTTTCTTTTTACCACCCATCACTCCAGTGGAAGATTTTCTCTTCTTTGAGGTCCCTACATCTTCTTTATCCCCCTCTGGGAAAACTTCAAAAGCAGTTTCAAAGGACTTACCATCATGTTTCTTTCTAGCAGCCTTGCCTCTCTCCGCAGGTGTCTTCTTCTTTGAGGTATCGCCTTCATCATGTTTCTGCAACACATTAGCTTCTTCCTCCTCAACCTGGAGAGCCCTATTTGAAAACTTAGCTTCATATGCCCTTCTACGAACACGATGACTCTCATACAAAGTCGCATCAACAGGTCCAGAAACTATTTCTTCAACTGATGCAACAACAACTGCATCAACTACAACATTAGCTTTTTCACCAGCAAACGCCATTCTTTCGGTGCGTGCAAACTCCCCATAAATAGGGAACAACGGAGTCTGGACAAAACGCATGTATCAGAATAAAAACCCAATGATGCATCAAATAAAAATGTTATTTCAGAGGGAAAATATAAAAATATTACCAAATCGCCATGAAAGAACTTCTCAGCTTCAGCGTATACTTGGCTATAATCACATTGCCAGTGCAACGAGTATGGATCTAGTTCAGGCATCTTAAAATTACAGTCAAAATTAACGGATATAGCTGGGAAAGCTTCTAATATCCAAGCCTGTTACAAAAGAAAACTCGTTATGACACTACAAAACAATATTTAAATAATGCTCACATAAGCATTAAAGTTGTGCTGACACAGACAAAAAAATGATGACATAAGACAAGCAATAACTAAAGCACAATACCTGGAATGCAAGGCAATACCCATACATTTGATAAGAACCCCTAACCCCATTCCGATCTACAACAGAAGAACTCTTCAATGACTTCAACAAACGGGTGTATGACTCTCTACCCAAAGGATAGTTCAAACTCCTTCTCATTGCACGCAAGAGATAAGAATTGTGCACTTACAACTTCTGACCTCCTATAAACAATTAATCTCTTAATCAGCAACAACTTTGCCATAATCAACTTCTTCTTAGACATCTTTTTCTCAGATATGAAATGATCAAGTAACTCATCATGAGTCATTTTCTTCTGCCCAAAAAATTCAAATATTGACACTTTCTTTGGATATTACAAACACGGTCTTCACAAGGAAGGCCTGTAATAACATGAAACTCAGCAATTGAAAAACGTGCAAGATGTCCACCAACTCTAAACCACAACTCATTCTCTTTTTGTGTTTGTACTTGACGGAGCACCATTTGATGCATAAGCTGAAAATTCATAACCATTTTGGTGCCTTGCGTCAGCACCCATCCAACTAGGGCTGGCATGGTACGGTACCATGGTAAATTTTTCATTACCACGTACCGTACCGATACCCCTCGGTATGGGATTTTTTGTACCACGTACCAACCGAATAGTTTCGGTACCGAAACTCTTGGTACCGAAAGTATCGGTTACCGAATGTCGGTACCGTGGTAACCGAAGTCACTATTTTCATTCTTCGATTTTCGTTTTATACACTGCGGTACCATCGGTAACGATGGTACCGATGGTACCAATGACAGATTATACTTGAAAATGAACCGACTATCCTTGGTACCAACGGTACCACGGTATTTTATTTTTTTTTTTAAATAAAATATATATTTTATTTTTTTTAAAAAAAATTAAATATATATTTTATTTTTTTAAAAAAAATTAAATATATATTCGGTACCAACGGTACCACGGTATTTGGGTTGCCCATACCGTTACCGTACCGACTATCCTTGGTACCGAGACTTCGGTTACCGATTCAGTCGGTTACCGACTTTTTGGTACCAAGGACCTATTGGTACGGTTGGTAATCGGTTGGTATGGTAATTTTCAATTACCATTCCAACCCTACATCCAACACAACTTTTTTGCAGAGTATTGTAGTGAGAAGGACACAAATGCTCCTTGATCAGATCACAGACAGAAGGATGTGAATATATGTTGGATCTAGAATGAAATCGCTCAGAAACAGGAATGCAATATTCCAAAACCTGATCAATAACAGACAATTAAGCAAAAAAACAACCATCAGATTAAGAAAAAACCTACAACTTGCTCATCAAAATAAAAAATAACTTACATTAGACCCACAATAAGAGGTGGATGAATCAGAAGATTGAGTTCCTGCAAGCAACAAAATACAGAAAAATGTAAATAGACAATAACAGAATATGTGATGACACAAACAACAACAAACAATAACAATATAATGTTACACAGACATAGTAAAATAACATAAACATCACAAAACACAACACAAAATACCAAATCCAAACACATACATTGTTAGAACTACAACAAACTAACACAAAAACAGACAGTGTCAGCCCTATACACTTGAACATAGCAGCAGATAAGTACAGTATCAACGACACAAACAATCAAAAGCATGGAAAACAGGTCCACATACACGAAGAACACTAAAAAGGCACTTACAAAGTGCAACACCGCAAATTTGACGAAAAGAAACAGTTCAAAAAACCGAATTTACATATGCAACTTCCAAAAACGACGGAAAGTACTAAAAACCACACATAAGAATGCATATAAAGCATCGATTTACCATAGATTGTCAATAGTATAATGAACAAACAATAAAATCAACATAAACGAACATATTCCAAAACCCTAGCACGACAAATTTCGCAAAAATCCCCCAAATTTATACCTGAGCTACTAGATGACGACATTGAAGTAAACGATGAAAACTCCGAGCTTTATAGAAGCAAGGAAGAACAATCGAGCCGGAAAAAGCACCAAACCTGAGATGGAGAGCCGAAAACGCAAGATGAAAATTTTCGAGCAAAGAGAGAGTTGGAATGAGGAAGAAATCGATTTTCTGGAAACACGAAAAAATGTCTGTACCGAAACTAAATTAGGTATATATAGGGGCCATTTTGTAAAATTGTCCAAACACGCGTCTATTTCGCAAAAACGTCCAATAAATATACCTATTTCGCAAATTTTTTCGATTATTTTTTGGTGGAGAGAATTATTTATATCAAAATTAATTATTTAATCATTGTTATTTGGTTTATATCTATACTTTTTGAGGCCAAAATAAATTATTAAAATATTATGTAGCCATCATATGTAGCCACAATACATTCGTACATATATATTTTAGTAAACTGCATAATAAATATGTACTACATATTTAATAAAAAATAATATTAAATTATTTTTAAAAATCAACTATCTATTATATTACATGAGATTTAATTAACGATAGATATATTAGAAAAAAAATTATTTATATATAATATGTCGAACTAATTTTATTTATATCTATATTATTTTTATTGGGAAAAATGATTTGTATTTAATTTTTTTTTCATTTATTAGAATCTATCTAGATTATTTATAATAATGCATTAATGTATTATCCGTGCACGGGACGAGATCTACACTAGTTATATATATACCTATATTACAAATCAATGAATTGAAAATCAAGCTTTCTCACAAATTCATATTCTATATAACACGTCCTCGATTTATGATAAAAACGTCGTCGTTTACCTGAACCACTGAAAGTCATTTTGAATTAAAGTTATCAGTCACTTGGCTATACTTTGTTGAGATGTGAAAGAACGAGGTGTTCCACATTAGAATTATGATAGAATCGAAGTCTAGTATATAAATTCAGAGTACTACTATTTCTATTGTTAGTTGGCCAATTTTATGATTGAATTTTATTGAGTTTATCTAATATACGAAATCCAGTTTGACGGCATCCGACAACAGTGTTGTTAACTGCCAAGCCGAGCAAGATCGCCGAAAAAGATAGGCTAAAGCGTACACAGAATTTCGAGAAACCTCGATCGGATCGTTTGAAAACGGGAGTCGTGTCGGCTTTATTGTATTCTTGGTTATAACTTATAAGGTTGAGATTCTCAACCTTTCTAACACAAAAGCTTAAGTAATTGTATAGGGGCTTCTCCATCCTTATATTTTGGGTTACTTTTATACCCCATAAGGGCCCGACCAATGTGGGATGAATATTTTTTCTTATCCCAACAAGCCTCCTCAAGTGCGACCCGTCTGTATCGGGTTTACACTTGGATTTTTTTTTTCTTTGTTTAAGGTCGACTCTTAATCTCTTTATAGCTCGTCCAATTTTTATTTTTTTTAAATTTTACAATGGGATCAGGCATCTCAATCTCTTTTAGCCTACCCCGAAGCCAGAAAAACCGACCCGACTCATACCTGCTATGATATCAAGGCCGGACCTGAGGGGAGGCAAACCTAAGTTTAACTAAAGCTATTATAGTGTATTGGTCAAAAATCTCATTCTTTCTCATTAGTTCATGATTCAATTATTTTTGTAACCCATTAATTTGGTTGCATTTTTTCCACCAAAATTTCATTTAATAATCACTAAAAACCACCAATAAAATAGAAATTATCCATTATATATGGTTATGAAAAATAAATAAAATTTTATTAATGTTTTATTTCGTTTTATCTTGTGCAACTTCATATTTAAGAAAAAAAATTAGATTTTCGATCACAAACAACTTTTTCTACAAGAATAATTGCCCAAAATCACGAATAAAAAAATATTTAAAACTATCCATATTGAGCTTTTTTTATATATATATATAAAAATGGCTAAATAAAATAAATGAACGAAATGATAAAGAAAATTCTCCAAAAAAAAAAATAGTAGAGGGCCCCGTTTTTTTATCCAATCTCGGTCATTTCAAATCTCAGGTCCGGCCCTGTATGATATTATGTGAAATTTTAATAAACCCCGATCGGATTGTATGAAAATAGGACTCATGTCGGATTTATTTTATTTTTGTTTATAAGGTAAGAATCCATTGCACCCTTTTAACTCAAAAATTTAAGCATGTATATATATATGACTATTTTTTCATATCCTAGTGGATGAGATTCCAAATGGTACGTGGAGATCGACTGCCAAACACACCTAACTCGATCAACATTACTCACGAAAGTTAAATATTTATAACCCACTAGGTGAGTAGCCTCGCGCATTTGCGCTCGGCGTTGTCATGTATTTGTAGTGTGTATAAGTGCATATCAAGTTACATAATATCATTTCAAAGAGATACTATAAGGAGACAGTGCCGGCCCAAGGGCAAGGGCAAGAGGTGCGACCGCCCAGGGCCCATTTTCGGTAAGGGCCCATTAAAAATATATGTTATATATATGTATGTATTTTTTAAAAATATATGTTATATATATGTATGTATTTTTTAAAAATATAAAAAAATACGAGTTTAGCTCAATGGTATAACAAAATTTGGATTTTGATTCTTAAACGTGTAGAGTTCAAATCTCTCTATTTGCATTTTTTATGTTTTTATAGCGAGACCCTATATCTATTAAATTTTGCATTTTTTAGAGAGGCCCTATATCCATTAAATTTTGCATTTTTTATGTTTTTATAAAGAAGCCTATATCCATTTAATTTAGACACGATTCTTTGTACTTTTTCCCTTTCAACACAATATTAAACACTTTTTTATGTAACAAATAAAGCTATATTGTTTACATATATAACTCTTTCTATTTTATTTGAGAAAAATTTAATATCTTTATTTCTTCATATATGTTCGATGTATATAATTTACCCTTTTATTTTTGTTTATAAAAAAACCCTTTTAAATTTTTTTGTTTTAGTTCATATATAAGTGATGTCATAGGACACATATGTGATATCTTAGAACAAAAAATATATTTAGTATTGTTAGACAATTTTTTAATATTCATCTACACAACAACTTACATACTTGTAGACATATTCTACTGGATACCAAGCAAAATTAACTAATTTTCACTACAATTATATTTTTGAATTTTTTTAATATATATTATTTTTTATTCATTGACCTACTTTTAACTTCTTAAATTGGAAAAATAATTCAAATATAAAAATAATATGATTTTTTTTTGAAGTTATACACAATTTTTATTTTTTACGAAGTAATCGGGCCCTTCAGATTTTAGTTCGCCCTGGGCCTATAAAATGCTAGGACCGGCCCTGTAAGGAGAGCAAAATGGTCAATGAATCATCGATAAAATCCATTGTATGCACACATCGATCAACATGTATTTAATCTTATAAACTACATAGCATTAGGAAAGAATCCGTCAAGGTAAAGAAATATCTTCATATTCCACTTCACTTCATTCCATCAACCTCTAGAACTCCTACAATAACAATAGATGGTTGACCTTTCATGGCTATAAGGTTCTTTTGTCATTGCAGATTCTATATCCTCAATAACATCCATCTGCTCATTATTTAGCCTAGCTCCGGACAATTCACCACTGTAGCTTTTATTTTGAAGAATTTTCAACTGACATCAAGATTCGCATAACCAACATCTACTTATTGACCTTGTCATCAACCAATTCCATTCGCAACCATCTTCTTGCCTTCAACCATTACAACAATACACTGCTAAAGACAAGACAATTAAACAAGAAAAGGGTGGAAGAGATTGAAACAAAGTTGGTTGGAAGTTAAGGAAGGTTGTTTTTCTAATAACATATGCGATGAATATTAAGTAATATTTAAGTGTGATTAAATAAAAATTAACCAAATTGTTGCCAGAAATGAAAAGTTACATAATGCCCACTCTATCTCTAGCTTGTTAGACTAATTGTTGGAAGGAACATATTTTTTATTCTCTTAATTTTTTCCAAAATGAATAGCAAAATTTCCTGATAGAGTTACTTACGATTATAAAAAAATCATCAAAATGATATCATATGTTGGTGAAGTGCTAAATGATGTGGCTGACAATCTCTAGCAAATTTTATACAACTTGGAAAGGTCATTTAGCATGCAAAGTTGTAAGTTGAGTCTATCTGTCCATATCTTACCATTTTTAAGAAAACACTAAAACCCCATGGCCCATATACATATAAAATTTCCCAAAAGTGCACACATCTAAGGGAAAATGATGGGATGAACGAACAAGTGAATTACTCACCTGATGTCTTGTGATCGGTCATGGCATTAGATTTTGGCTCTATTTTTATAATGTCACCTTTTTTCTTGGAAATTTCCTTCTTATTCAGTGGCCTTTTCCATACATGCACCAATTTGCTTGCAAATTATAATGCAAGTTCGAATAGAATTCAGGCTCATACACATGCAAAATGTTATTGTTTAACCTTCTCATTATCCCAAAATTGAGTCAGCAAAAAAAGGGTACTCGTGCTGAAAGTGAATACACCAAAACTGATGCTCAACTATTTCAGAACATAATGATTCTGTAAAGACATGAATGAACATTTTCATAACAAAATTACCAAATTAGACAATACTTAGATCCCAAGGAGATAATTTATCATGTAACACATAACGAAAGACTTACAATTTTTTTTATCTTAGCAATAGAATTCACCCGGTCTTTATTGTTCTCAAGCACTTGATGACACCTACTTTCATTCTTATTTGTAGCAAGACTTGGCTCCAAGTCCTCAAGCTTCTAACATGATCTGGTTGACGAAGAGACGACCCATCATTAATGCTACGAACATGCATCTACAAAGAATGCAAACATTTACATCAGTACAAAAATGTACGATTACCAAGTGAAACACCTGGCTTGTTATAGTTTGCATCCCCACGTGCTTCAACCTTTTTGTGTCATGTCTCTCAATTTATATTCATGGTAGCTCAATACCCTAGTTCTTGAATAAACATTAAGCATCAGAGCTTTAGTACAAGTAATCCTAGTTCCCAAACTTCTTATAGGATTTAACTGGTACATGTTGAACGAGGAAGAGGAAGACCAATTCATTGGGACCATTCGATTGCTTGACATGAATTGTTGAGGCGTACCGTTTGGATTAGTTTCTCCTCTGAGCTCTTAAGTTGTAAGCTTCAGATGCTGGACTTTTGCCTCTAGTGTCTCATTAAGCGCTGCAATGAAAGTAAGCAAATAGGTTTAGTTCCAACAAGCTTATGTAAACCAAAAAACTAATCTTATTTGAGCTAATTTCAGCATAAGAAGCTTCAATTGGTTTGAAGAGCTGTAAAAGGCTACTCTTACTACCCTTCGCATCCAACAAGTCAACAACGACCCATTATATGGTTTCTACATCATTTCCTCTTTTTGAGACCAATCAAGTCCCAAATATATGCTGAAACTACTTCAACAGACTTGTTTCATTCATTTTGCACAAAATCGCTACCCGATAGGGGATTGAAGTTAATTTTTCCTTTGAACTCCAATAGACTTGTTTCAATCAATACATAAACATTAATCAATACAGAACCCCACCTGCAAATCCGTGCAAACATTTCCCCAACAAACTGAAAAGTATGATCCATATCATTTAAACGGCTAGAAAGAGGCCCATCACCTAATTCGATACTTTTCTCTTCAGCAGCAGCAAGGAGTTGAAAATTATGTGCTTGAAAAAAAATGGAAATTTCTCTAAGGATAATAAATGGGTAAGAAGCAATCCTCGCCTGATTTAAGTTTTACGAAATATTAAGCATTGTGAATTATCAGTAATTCTTGTCTCGAGCTCAACCTAGTTTGGCTTTCTCAAATCAAATATGTTCCTTGAACTGCTATGTTGATTTGCTGGCATCTCTAGTAATCTGTACAGAAGTTTTCCATTGCTGCATATTTCATGGAGGATTTGACTAAAAATTTTGGGATCAGTATTTTTGTCAATTTTTTCTTACTTTTAATGCTGGTGGATCAATGTCTTGTTCTTTGTGCTTGTATCTCTAGCTGTATAATTCATTAGTGTGGAGGGTTTTGTTTTAGAATTTAATTAGTTTTCTTGTAATATCCTTGTTAGGCATTGGCTCACTTGCAGCCGAAAACATAAGCATATGCCTAATCTATAACAAACTCAAGTAAACCAAAAAACTAACCATGTTTGTGACCGATTTCAGCATAGAAGGCTTCAACTGGTTTCGAGAACTCTAAATGGGTAACCTCGTCATCCAACAACAACCCATCATATGCTTTCTGCACTACACTTCCTTTTTATGAGATCAATCAAGTCCCTAATTATCAAAAGGAGGAGACCAAAACAGATTAATTTAATCAAAATTCAATGAGATGGGTAATTCCAAATTTTATAAAACTTGGAAAACCATTAATAAAGAGTATGGGATTTTATTCCAATTAAAAATCTTCACGAAACAATAAAAACAAAGTTTATTTAATTTGGCCATTCATCAAACTTACCTCTCCCAATTCAAAGCACCATGAGTATGTCGTCTGCAGTCCTGCCAGTCCATACCATTTGAAGCAGAACATGAGGAATAAGGAGACAAGGGCAATTTTTTAATTATAAAACCACAAGGGCAAAGATCAGACGGTTTTGGCGATCTCAAACATAGCAAATCAGCGATTCGAACCTATCGTTTCCAAAGAATCCAATTAGAATTTGTCATTTACCAAAGAAGAGATGATGCCTGGAAATCAATTGCAATAAATTTTTATCCAAAAATAGATCAAAGAAATCAGTCAAAAAAACCCTAGAAATAAGAATAGGGAGACAAAAAATTGAGAAAAAGGATCAAACCTTTCAACGTTCTGATGTTATTGAGGGGCGAGAATGATGAACTACTGCTTATCGGAGGCGGTTTCCTGTGGATGCGCCTAGAGGAGGTCTAGATGTTGAAAAGGGGAGATGTGCCTAGATCCGACAACAATCTGCGACTCCGGCGATGCTCAGTCGAAGAGCCACAGTCGCAACACCTATAATAAGGCAAGGAAAAGATGGCGGAGAGAAATCTCAGAGGAAGATGAAAATTGGCTGAAAAAGAAATTGGGAAGCTGAGAGGCGGTGATTTGAGAAAAGAGGGGCAAACCATACAACTATACAAGAGCAGAAAGAAGCGAAATTGCAGAAGGCCGGATTGCGAGACCGAGTAGTGCCACCATCTGAAGATGCGAGCACCGACGAAAGAGAGATGTAAGCACCGGCGAGAGGAGATCTCTGGAGAGGTCCGACGAAATCAGAGAGAGGCCAGTAGAAACGAAAACTATAGAGAGCCAGAGGCAGACGGTGGATATGAAGAAGGAGTAATATATTAATGAAAGTTACAAATTTAACCCTAATTCTATTGAATAATGAGAAAGTAAAGGAAGGGCAAAACGGTAATCAACATTGATGAACAGTAAAATAAGAGTTGGGCTTTTATATAGTAATGATATGGCCATATGGAACGAATTCTTTGGATAAATGGCCTCGTTCTGCGAACGATTCCCTTGGCATTGAAATCAGTGGCGGATCTAGTGTATAAAAGTTAGGTGAGCGAAAAAATATTAATCAAAGAAATAATCCTTCACAATCAAATTATATATCAAACGATTCAAAACCGTAACTTTGAAATTTAGTAAGAGTCTAAAAACATACTACCTCCCGACCTCCGTCTCGCAAAACTTGTCGTTTTGCTACTTTGAAGAAACATGCGACTAGTTTGATACTTTGATGTGCTTCGTGTGATTGTGAAACACTGGATTTTTTAAGTATGATAAAAACTATAAAAAATATTAATGATTTTATTAATTTTAAAAATTAATTTCATACTTAATACAATTATCTATAAAATTATGGAAAAAATTATTAAAAAATTAATATTTTATAGAGTTTTTAACTTCTTAAAAAACGTGTTAAAAAGTAAAACGGCAAGTATTTTGAGATAGAGGAAGTACCTATTTTGTGATAAAAATAGGTTATAAAAGAGGTGTTGTTAGATAAACCGCAAATTTGAGTTACGCTAGTGTACGTCTGAATTGACGTGGAAATAGCACCGAAAACCAAAGGAAAATCAAGGTTTCGAGTACTACATTCATATCAACATGGTGTCCTAAACCCTAATTTACAGACTTTGCGGTGTATTCAGTTTTTGCACGTTGTAGAAGTGATAATAGAGTTTGGAATCGGTTAGTTTTGATAAGATTATTAAATTTCAATCATAAGATTTTGGGTAGTTTGTAAAAGATGAAAGTTTGGAAAGATAAAGAAGAGTAATGTACCCAGTTTTAATTTTCATGGATTAGCTATATGGGTTATTCAATATTGGGCATTTGGACTCAACAAACAAGTCACCCAGCAAAAAAATGTTTTTAACCAAATTTCAAAAAAATTCACCCAGCAACTGCTGGGACAGCTCTCTCAATAGTTCGCCTCTGATTGAAATGGGATTCGGGATCCTTGACTGTTTTTAAAATGCACCCATTGCATCTGCGTGACGTCCTTCTTATCCATTTCATTTTGACTCTTCAAATAGTACGGAGTATTTTTTTTAATCCATCAATTGGAAAATAATAAATATATATTCCCGGCCAGCCCTACATAATTAATACTCGATCCATATTTGAATTACAGTGCCATTAAATAATAAGTGTATTTTATATGTTCATTAATTATACTTGATCCGTATCTCGCTGTAGGGTTACTTAATTAACATCCTGAGATGTCACATCCACATAATTGCTAGTCGATGATTTTATAATTTTAGTTGAAATACTGTTTATAATGTGCTACATGTCTATATATTCAAGTCGATATATAAAGTAGGGGTGGGTACGGAACAAGATATAATAGAGGTTGTCTTGCATCCCGTCTTATATAATATTTATGGGATACGATTGAGACGCGGGCCATGTCCTTCACAAAATGGGATGAGTTTCACTCTAGTGCAAAGGGAGTTGAGGAGGTTAGTTGGGGGGCTTAGAAAATAGAAGTGTCGGTCTTTTGGAAGCCGTCTATGTTTGATTGGGTAGTGCATCGAAAGAAAACCTCGGCCTTGCACCGATACGGGGTTGCATTAGTGCTTTGAATGGGACGTGGCTTGTAGGTTTTGGACAACACAATAACAGAGACATGAGTATGGTGTGCAAGATTGTATTTTCGGAATAGAGTAGGGTTCCCAGGGGGGGTTCCCTTTGAAGATGGATCCGTTGATTTATAGTAGCACAACATCATATTTGGACGGTAGCTCAAGTTGCATATGGAGATCATAATAAAACCCATCCAAAAATTAACCCTTTGGTGAGGAGAACGTACAATAAACATGACAAGGCGTGCAACAGGAAAAATGGACTAGACCACACCTCATGGGGGTCCTAAATTGAATTTTGATGGATCGACTTTGTCGACAGGTGACAATACAACATGTTTTGTAATTAGGGATAGGGATCAGGTACACGCAATTCACATAGGGTGGGAGAAGGTTGGTATATATTCAATCACCCCTAAAAGCGGAAGCTTTGGCTCTCTTGAAGAGTGTCCGAGAAGCTATGGAAATGGGGATTCAAAAGGTGGTTATTCAAGAAGACTCACTGACCATACTTCATGTTTTAAAAGGTAAATAATAAAGTTCATGGGAAATCGAGATGATTATTGCAAACACTCTAACACATGTCTTCAACTTCAGACAACTTGGGCAATGCATGTACAAAAGACGGTTAATGTTGTGCCTGATAAGGTTTGAAGGTTCGATAATGTAAAACAAAGTAATGTAAAGATACTCTGGAAGGGGGGTTGAATAGAGTATGCTGGTTTTTCGTAGATAATCTCAAGACTTTTGAAGCGCGTGCAAAACCCTTTGAGATTAGACTTAGTCTTTTATCTGAAAACCTGAATCACAAAGTTAAAAAATTCGAACCAAGTGCGAAAATAAGGTAAAGCAGTAAATAAAGGACTCGATGAATTATTTACGAGGTTCGGCACGAACTTGGCCTACGTCCCCGCCTAGGGTTCTTCCACAACACTAGGATTCAACCGGCTTTTATTGATTCACAAAACTTAGTCTCATAATAGCTCACCGAAAAGCCTCTCTCCTATACAATTGCAATCTAGTCAACTCACGTTCCCTTGGAGTCCTAGACCAATCTAGAAGAGCCCCACATCTCTATGCTATCTAGTACAATCCTCTTACACTTAGTGAATCAATCGCCTAGTGTTCACTTCCCGAGTTACAAACTCTCGAGTATAACACTATCACGAAATATATCCTATAAGCTAACTGTGTAACTCTCAAATGCTTTGAAATGAAATAACAGACTCTTAAGGACTAGCAGAGAGCACATGAAGAAGACAGATCTCGCTTGAGGGCTTGAGTGTATGAAAGCTTGTGTTCAACGAAAGTATGACAGTCTTCTTCTTCTTTTTCTTTATATTGAAACAAATCGGCGCCTAAGGATCTTCACCAATGGCTGGAGAGGATCATGGCTTGAGCTGGATTCTTCACAATCTTCTATCTTTGGAAACTTCTGAAGCCATGATCTTCCGATTTGAATCTTCTCGATTTACAGCTTAAGGAAGGAAATAATATTCGAAAAAGCTTCCTGAAATGTTAGTGAATATATAATAATATTTGGAAGCTTATAATAACATAAAATAATATTCGGACATAATATAATATAGAACAGGTTTTGTGTTTCATCAACACTGCTAAAGCTTCAAGACCTTTGACAAAAACAGACTGTCAAAGCCTTTGAAACTTATTCCGATTTTCATCAAGGGAGTGGAGTTATCAATATCCCCTTGATGATAGACAAAACCTGTGCATCCCTGCAACTTAGTCAAACATATATAATACAAGTGAAATCGGACGAAATACCTGCATGGGTTAGACGAATGTTGGATCATAATTTTAAAACATGAAAATATCCAACCAAAAACAAAACAAGGTCTTCCAAGACCTTCATAGTAGTTAAAAAAGTTTTTAAAGACTAAATCACAGCAGATCATCTCGCCCTTTTTGTCTTTCAACAAAGGGATGAGGTAAAACAGTCACCAAAAGTTTTGAAATAGTTTCCAAAACCAGCAATGTTTCAGATAAGGTTTGGGTAGGGTAGGATAGGGTTAAGCTTCATCGTCCGGAGCATCATCAGTGAGCAATGACCTTAGACTTTGCAGCAGCTTGGACACCCCGCTCATTTCCGTCATAAACTCCTTGTGCAGCTCCTTGATATCCAGGCGAAATTCCTCCAAGCCCAACTCTAGGTTGTCCATGCGTTCATCAACGACTGAGGCGGTGGGAAGAGCTTTTGAAGGAGAGGCAAGACTCCAAGTCCCTTGGGGGGACCGAGTGATGCCAATCTTTTCAAGGCTCTTGGAGTCGAACTTACCCATATGACGTTGTTGTTCTTCATTTTTGAAATTGATTCCAGAAGCTTTGAAGATATAGGTCAAAAGGGTGGAAAAGGGGAGGGGAGTTCCTTTTCTGGATTTTCTAGCGTGAGCCATGGATCTAAGGATAGTGTTGGCCAGATCAAGGTCAAATCCATTTAAGATGCGGTATAGAAGGATCATGGCATTGTCGGTAAGGAGAGAGCCAGAGTTTAGACGGGGTAAGAGGCAACGCACAATCATGTTAAAAATAATCTTTGCCTCTAGGGTAAGGGATGAGTGGGTGAGTTGCTTTGAGGTGCTGTTGGATGCTTCGGGTAGGAGATATTTGGATCGGGCAAGGGCTATGCATTGTTCATTTGTGTGGTTCTCGGAAGATGGTGGACAAGGTCTAGGAAGGCCAAATAAATCAGCAAAGTCAATGGAGTTGAAAGAGATTCTAACTCCCTTGACGATGGATTCCAAAGACCAACCGTCGACATTGTGTTTGGCTTTTAGGTTTATGTAGAACAGGCGGGTAAGTTGAGGATAGTAGATAGATTCAAGGTTGAGAAGGGTCCAGGCAGGGGATTGTTTGAGCAGATATATGCATGGTAAATTCAAAGCTTCAAAGAACGCAAGATCTAAAAAATCAGAACATCAAATCTTACGAGTTCGAAACTCATCTACCCACTTTCTAGCCGTTTCAGCATCTTCAAACCATGAAGAGGGTAAGGATTGGTTTACCTGGATGTAGGCAGGTGGATCAGCATACTTTCTGCGAGCAAGTGTTGGAGCAGTCTTGTTGGCATGCGCCTCAAGACTTCTGAGAGTGCCCTTCCTAGTACGCTTGGGAGATGGAGGCTTGACAGCTGTTGGGGCTTTCCGCTTCTTTAGAGACGGGGGAGGAGGAGAAGAAGAAGGAGAGGCAACAGGTTATGGCTCCTCTTCCTCCTCGTCCTCAAACCCCGAGTTCTCAGCGGACCCTTCAGCGTCCTCGTTGTCTCCTTCAGCATCCTCGTCATCGCCGGTCTGGTCTTCCGCTTCTTCGTCTTCCTCTGGTTCCTCCTCAGTGGGAACCTCCTTCTCAGCCTCTTTTCGAATTCTCTCGGCCTCCTCCTCGGCAAGTTTCCTTGCCAGCTCGGCCTATTCCTCGGCCTTTTTCTTTTTCAGAATTTCTTCCTCGGCTTCCTTGGCGGCATCCCGTTCCAGAATGGCGTCGAGATCCTCCTCTTCCTTCTCATCATCCACCTCCTCAGCGATGATTTTCTTTTTCCCTTTCTGCTTCGCACTAAGAGGCTTCTTCGCTGAGCATTTTTTAGAGCCCCTGGTTACTATAGTCGTGCTCTCAACAATGGTGCTCTGGACAACAGCTGGAACGATTGCTTGTGGTGTGGGTTCAGGTTGAGGGGAAGTAGTAGTGGTCTGGCGTCCCTTGGGGGTGGCGCCAAGTCTTTTGGGTGTGGAGGCTTTCTTTGATTTGGGAGCCATGGAGATTTTCGGTTGGGTTTTTAGAACAGGTTGAGAGGTTGAAGGAGAAGTAGAATGGGAAAGGTTTGGATAAGTTTGAAGTGGTGAGAGAATCGGGTACAGATTGGGGTTTAAGTAGAGTAAGATGATGGAGTTGATGGGACGGGTTTAGAGTTCCAAGGATGGGTAATGATAACATTGCCAATTTGAAAAATATTTCTATTCAAAATTCAAACCTTCTCACAATTTAAAATAGGAGGGAAATATCCGAAAATATTTTGTTCCAAAAATAAAACATGTACTCGGATGGGGGAATAAAATGTGTAACATATATAGAATTTTAAAATCCGTTAAAAATATACTTGATCAAATATCTAAAAAGATATTAACCAAATATATATGATCCGATATCTGTACTCTACCATTCAGTTCACAAACCTTGACATAATTCTCAAAGGTCTTGACACTGAGTAGAATTTATCTTTCGTAAAGGGAAAGCTCCCTCTACGAAAGTGCATCCTTGTTAATTAAGCATCCCAATCTCACGTCTAATGAAGGTGAACATGTCCTCTGCCAAAGGCTTAGTAAAAATGACAGCCCATTGATAATGAGTAGAAATAAAAGATATGGACACATCACCTTTTTCGACATGGTCTCTAATGAAGTGATGCCTTACATCAATATGTTTAGTCCTTGAATGCTGAACAGGATTCTTCGTGATTGATATAGCACTTGTATTGTCACACTTAATGGGAATACCTCTGAGGTTGATGCCAAGATCTCTCATTTGTTGAGCTATCCAAAGGATTTGGGAGCAACAAGCTCCAGCTGCTATGTATTCGGCTTCTGCAGTGGATAGAGCAACTGAGTTGATGAACGGTTTTTAGTCGCGTTAACCGTATCAAAATAAATCCGAACCTACCTAACTAATGTAGTGTGGTAAGCACGAGTCGATCCCACAGAGAATCAAGTTATTCCTAAGTTAAGTTTATTTACCAATTAATAGGAAAAGGGGGTTTTTGGGTGGTGAAAATAAGAATGAAAATAAAATAGACTATAAACAAATTGACAGAGATAACAGTTAATAAAATAGTTTCATCTACAAATATCCACTTTATTTGGTTGAAGCGATCCTTGTAACTTCCTCTTGTCCTTTTAGGTTTCCTATTAATGCCCTTGTCCCGACCTAATATAGTTACTAGTCCAACCAGTCCTAGAAACCCTTATCAATCGAACAGTCCCTAAAGAAGGATTTAACTCAATTGATAGCTTTAAGTTCAGAGATTAACCAAGGTATTTGCAGTCCCTAAAGAGGGATTTAACAACACATCCAACTTCCTACTCATTCAATTAGTTCAACCAGCCCTAAAGGAACAAGTTTGCCACTTAGGTTAAGGTTCACAACCAGGAATCTACAAAACCTTAGCAATTGAATTAACTCTAACTAGTTGCGCGGGCTAGATAGAATAAAACAATAGACAATCAAGCACAAAGAAGTCGAAACATTCAAATATAGGAATTAAGGAACAAGAATTAGAAACTCACAATCAATCCAATAAAAGCTTCAAATTGTAGACGAAACGGGAGAGTTTAAGTCTCCATAAAAATAAAACAAAACGTAATTAGGGTTATTGAAACGGTAGTCGGCCGTATACACTCGACTCACGTTCGGCCTCATGTACGGCTTCCCCCTTCGCTTCGTATGAATGTATGTATTATATATAACATGAAAAAGCTAATCTATCTAATCACAAGCTAACCTAATGCGAATATATAATAGTTTAATATATCTTATTCTACCTATCTAAACTATAGTATTAATCAGCAAAACACTAGTGCTCCAAACCGTGGCTTGTTCCGCCTCTTCCCGTGGAATTCACCGGCCCATTCACAGTGGCGGATCTAGTGTATAAAAGTTAGGTGAGCGAAAAAATATTAATCAAAGAAATAATCCTTCACAATCAAATTATATATCAAACGATTCAAAACCGTAACTTTGAAATTTAGTAAGAGTCTAAAAACATACTACCTCCCGACCTCCGTCTCGCAAAACTTGTCGTTTTGCTACTTTGAAGAAACATGCGACTAGTTTGATACTTTGATGTGCTTCGTGTGATTGTGAAACACTGGATTTTTTAAGTATGATAAAAACTATAAAAAATATTAATGATTTAATTAATTTTAAAAAATAATTTCATACTTAATACAATTATCTATAAAATTATGGAAAAAATTATTAAAAAATTAATATTTTATAGCGTTTTTAACTTCTTAAAAAACGTGTTAAAAAGTAAAACGGCAAGTATTTTGAGATAGAGGAAGTACCTATTTTGTGATAAAAATAGGTTATAAAAGAGGTGTTGTTAGATAAACCGCAAATTTGAGTTACGCTAGTGTACGTCTGAATTGACGTGGAAATAGCACCGAAAACCAAAGGAAAATCAAGGTTTCGAGTGCTACATTCATATCAACATGGTGTCCTAAACCCTAATTTACAGACTTTGCGGTGTATTCAGTTTTTGCACGTTGTAGAAGTGATAATAGAGTTTGGAATCGGTTAGTTTTGATAAGATTATTAAATTTCAATCATAAGATTTTGGGTAGTTTGTAAAAGATGAAAGTTTGGAAAGATAAAGAAGAGTAATGTACCCAGTTTTAATTTTCATGGATTAGCTATATGGGTTATTCAATATTGGGCATTTGGACTCAACAAACAAGTCACCCAGCAAAAAAATGTTTTTAACCAAATTTCAAAAAAATTCACCCAGCAACTGCTGGGACAGCTCTCTCAATGGTTCGCCTCTGCCCGTTCATCGTTTGTAACTCGGCCCATCTCGATTATAATTTGTTCAATGTGAATTATTCCAAATCTCCTCCAAAATACATGAAATATATAAAAACACGGGTGTAGACTCCGAAAACTAAATAATAACAAATAAGCTCGAAAACATGTAAACATGCTCTAAATTAATATGCAAATCTATACTAAAAGCATGCCTAAAATAGACCCTATCAAACTACCCCATGCTTAGACTTTTGCTTGTCCTCAAGCAATGAAACACAAATATAGAATTAATCATCCCACAAATAAGATTTTCGTGCTATAATTTAGAAAAGCAACATCACGTAGTAGGAGCCATGAATAAGAGAATAAACATCCTAACAAGTATATGAACGATTCAATAGTAAAGGCAAATTTAATCCAAACTCACCGGGATAATGTGTTTCACTCAAGCTCTCATGTGTTTAGGCTTTAAAGTCCAACCCTCTACTCAATCCAAAATGCTCTATACACCGTGAATGTCATTACTTGCAAACAACATCATGAGGACTTTTATAGGGTTGTAATGGGGCTTTGGTAGGAACATAAGGCATGGGAAATATTTAGGCATGTGGTGCTAAAAATCCGGGAAAAAGAAACAACAACCAACCAGAACAACACCAAAACTTCCATACTTCGCAAACCATTCCAATAACATAAACTCCAATACACATCAATAAGCACTTTTCGATTTCAATAGCCATATACTTATGCATTTTTTTTTATGATGACTTGTTTTCTTTTATGCTTACTTTTGCCCCTAGGTGAATTTTATCCTCCATAGGTCCAAGCTTACTAGAATTTTACTGCTAAGTGAATTTTATCCTCCTTAGGCCCCTAGTAATGAGTCATCTCTATTATGCAAGAAGGGTTACCTTATTTTGGCTATGCCTCTCGCAATGCACAACCATACATACATCATCCCCACTCAAAGAAACTCCAACATAAAGATTTTTCACCATTTCTCCTCCTAATTCCCGGATAGGGTCAGGCTAATCATTGGCTATGATATATTTTTGTGGAGCTATAAAAAAAATAGGCTTTAAGGCTTAGATTGGCTTCAAGCAAAGGATAATATGTAAGGTAGATATGATATAATATGGCTAAAGAACACGTGCCTCAATCATTTGAAATTCACAAGCAACAAACATGTGCAATACGGTTTTGAAATAAGAAACATATGGAGAGTATAATTACACAATAAAAGCAAAAGGGAAATAATTATGAATAGTCCCTATAAGGCCAAAACAAACTCACAAAGGTTATGTTTTTGCTAGATTTCAATTTAACCTCAACTATGAACCGTACTTGCTCAATTATATTCTCAAATCATGCTCCAAAATCATTTTCAAGCAATTCAATCAAATCATGGGATTTATGCGATTAAGATCATAAAAATGAATTAGCGGACAAACTAAACCAAGATAGGTATCTTAATAACATCTAAATGCATAACAAAAATTGAAAGAAAAAAAAAAAAAACAGAAAACTAACATATATATAAAGACGGAGCTACACTGGAATTTCCCACCCCATGCTTAAAATTTTACTTTGTCCTCAAAGTAAATAAAAGAAGAAAAGAGAGGTAGAGGAAACCCACAATGAATTCAGGCATTCGGAAAACCATTTAGCAGAAGCTTTGGGTGTTTGAGCAGAAGCTTCTAGCAATAACTTGGATCCAACTCACATTGTGAAATGTCTTGGAGTTAGAAAAATATAGGCAGTCTCATTTGCAATTTGTCCTGGCCAAAACAAAAGACAAAGAAAACACACAACAACCAACCACATTCCAACATCCAAAAAAACTACATCATCCAAGTAAAAGAACAACACCAAAGTCCAAACAACTAAAATCAGCCCCAATAGCTCATGCTCAATCACTTACGACAAATTTAAAACATGAATTTCAAGTGATTTCAGGGAACAACCTAGTGAGGAAAAGTTGAAGCATGTGCACCATCTCAAAGTATATAGGCTTATATTGATATTAGCACTGAAAAATAAATAAAACTACTCAGCTGATTTCAAATATAGCAACAAGAAATCAATCAGCTACAGTGAGGAGCTCAAGGCATAAGAGTTTCAAAATCAACATTGATGCCTCTCAACAAAATCATCAGTAAACTCGCTCAAGAGGAAACAGACTCAAACGAAAAAGTCTCAGTCTCATAGCACACATAATGTAGTCCAGGAGAACGCTCAAAAGCTAGATAATCAAATCACTACTCCCCCTAAACCACGCTGAAAACAAACACAATTAAGCAATATCCACTAGCAATCCAGTTACAACAACTCAGTCAACCGCACAACTCCAAGGCCAATTTCTAGCACAATTCAATTGCTATTGCATAGCTAACACTGTAAACAAACCAAAAAAAAAACACCAAGACGGCAAGACCAAAGGACTCCAGTCCCACCAAACTACTGATGCTCCACCTAAAATTAGATATGCAAATCCTATGTTCCACAGATTTCACAAGAACACAAGTCTGGGAAATTGGAAAAAACCATACCTGCACTTACCAATTGCGGAATTGACGGGAATTTGAATCAACTGCGGTCGGAAATTGGGCAGGGCGCGCATGCAGTCTCCTCCCGTCGGTCCTGTCCCCTTAATGCTTCCTTGATGGCTCCGGCAGAGTGGAAGCGTGGCGGTGATGGAGAGGTGGTGCGGTGAGGAGATCCCGACGAGGGGGAACCTGGTGCTCAGAGGGGAGGCCGACTGTAGATCCGAGAGGGACCGATGGGCTGCGCCGGTGGAGTGGTGGTTGCTGGCGAGGATATCCCAACCAGGAGCGAGAGAAGCAGGCAACGAGGGTGGCGCGGAAAAGCGATGCAGCGGTCCGGCAATTTTGCAGTGGTGGCGAGAGGTGGAGACAAGGGCCGAGAGGGCGATGTAGCGATGGGCGGCGCTCCAGCGGGTTGAGATGGGTAGAGGGCAAAGAGAGAACGAGGGAGACAGTTTTTTTTTTTTTTTTTTTTTAACGGAAATAAAGAAATAAAAAAAAATCCTAACTAAAAATAAAAAGAATAAAAAAAATACCTTGGTTGGCTCTAAGATCAATTCAGACATCGTTAAAGCTCTCAACAACTTGTCGAACTCTTGGGCACTTATCCCACATAAACGAGTATGGTTCTCTGCAGAGGATATGTAATACCACCAATTGAGTTCCATTGGTGGCTTCTCAAAATATGCTTTCCTCTTTTGCCATCTCTTATCTCTTTGTCCATTTACACCCTCAATAAATTCAGACAACAGAATCCTCTTTGTGAAAATTTTCTCATCTTGCTCATCTATCCAATCTTCTAAGATCTCCTCGTCAAAAGAGATGATAGCGCAGTCGTCACTGACAACCACCTCCGTCTGCATAGAGAGAATCTCTGAAATAATTGGAATTGTAATTTGTTGAGCCACTTGGATCCGCCTCATCTCGTTATTGAGATCAATTTGGATATTTATAAGTTGGGACTCCATTGCAGCAAATTGTTCTTCCATAAGGGGCAACCTGGACAATTCTTGTGATGTTTGCGGAGCCAGACACGGAGGCTCTAGTTGTCCGATTTGGAGCTCTAATTGTGCAATCTCATGTATGATATTCATCTCACGAGAAAGTTGAGCTTTGCACAAATGATGTACTTCCTTAACCTTTTCGATCGGAACCCTAAACACCGGACAATCTTTAAATACATGATTAGAAACTCCGCAAAAATCACAATATAAACCATGAGTCATCTTTAGAGGCACACACCTAGACACACGAACACAAACAGTTAGTAGCACGGGTGTTATGAACCGTAAGATAGGCTCACAACAAAATTAGTTATATACAATAATCGGCAAACACACAAAACAAAGAAATAAACTTTGATTCCCCGGCAACGGCGCCAATTTGATGAACGGTTTTTAGTCGCGTTAACCGTATCAAAATAAATCCGAACCTACCTAACTAATGTAGTGTGGTAAGCACGAGTCGATCCCACAGAGAATCAAGTTATTCCTAAGTTAAGTTTATTTACCAATTAATAGGAAAAGGGGGTTTTTGGGTGGTGAAAATAAGAATGAAAATAAAATAGACTATAAACAAATTGATAGAGATAACAGTTAATAAAATAGTTTCATCTACAAATATCCACTTTATTTGGTTGAAGCGATCCTTGTAACTTCCTCTTGTCCTTTTAGGTTTCCTATTAATGCCCTTGTCCCGACCTAATATAGTTACTAGTCCAACCAGTCCTAGAAACCCTTATCAATCGAACAGTCCTTAAAGAAGGATTTAACCCAATTGATAGCTTTAAGTTCAGAGATTAACCAAGGTATTTGCAGTCCCTAAAGAGGGATTTAACAACACATCCAACTTCCTACTCATTCAATTAGTTCAACCAGCCCTAAAGGAACAAGTTTGCCACTTAGGTTAAGGTTCACAACCATTAGGTTAAGGTTCACAACCAGGAATCTACAAAACCTTAGCAATTGAATTAACTCTAACTAGTTGCGCGGTCTAGATAGAATAAAACAATAGACAATCAAGCACAAAGAAGTCGAAACATTCAAATATAGGAATTAAGGAACAAGAATTAGAAACTCACAATCAATCCAATAAAAGCTTCAAATTGTAGACGAAACGGGAGAGTTTAAGTCTCCATAAAAATAAAACAAAACGTAATTAGGGTTATTGAAACGGTAGTCGGCCGTATACACTCGACTCACGTTCGGCCTCATGTACGGCTTCCCCCTTCGCTTCGTATGAATGTATGTATTATATATAACATGAAAAAGCTAATCTATCTAATCACAAGCTAACCTAATGCGAATATATAATAGTTTAATATATCTTATTCTACCTATCTAAACTATAATATTAATCAGCAAAACACTAGTGCTCCAAACCGTGGCTTGTTCCGCCTCTTCCCGTGGAATTCACCGGCCCATTCATCGTTTGTAACTCGGCCCATCTCGATTATAATTTGTTCAATGTGAATTATTCCAAATCTCCTCCAAAATACCTGAAATATATAAAAACACAGGTGTAGACTCCGAAAACTAAATAATAACAAATAAGCTCGAAAACATGTAAACATGCTCTAAATTAATATGCAAATCTATACTAAAAGCATGCCTAAAATAGACCCTATCATGAGTTTTGTTTCTTTGAATGACAACTGATCAAGGATGCTCCTAAGAATTGGAAACATCCTGATGTGTTCTTTCTATCCACCTTATAGCCTGCAAAATCTGCATCAGAATACCCGATTAATGTAAAATCTTTTTGCTCTGGGTACCACAAGCCAAGCTCCTTAGTGCCATTGAGATATCGAAAGATCCTCTTCACAGCTACGAGGTGAAATTCTTTAGGATCAGCTTGAAACCTAGCACACATGAAAACACTAAACATGATGTTAGGTCTACTAGTTGTGAGATATAGTTGATGAAACCGTTTTTAAGAATCCCGTGTCGGCGGGTTCCGGGATCAAGTGGAGCGCGGGCGAGCTCAGACGATCGGGCTTACCTGAGACGCGCGACGAGGCTACCGTCGGCGTACCCAAACCTGTGCCGATCCGAGCTCAAGCCATCCGCGGATCACTGTCCTCCCAAGGCTCCATCAAATGTCGGCTCCCGCTCGCGAGACGAATCCCGCTCAGGAAGGCCCTTTGAGCCATCCTCCCAAAAAACCGACCTCTCCTTTTGAGGCTATCAAGCCTTATTTATAATGCAAGATCTATGTGCTATGCCCGACATGTGGCGAAAATGATGACAAATGTCGAACGGCTCGGGACAAGTGTCCACTATGTGGCACTTAGTGTGTATATCCACACTTGGTGGATTTAGGTGGGAAATAGTGGAAAATCCACCACTTAATAGATGTGGGTTAATAAATGCGGGTTTATTTATATAGCGGGAACCCGATTATACATATGATATTATTTATTTTTTCTGGTGTTTCGTCACGATTAAATATTATTTATAATTTGATGTTTCGTCACAGCTCCTCGGACCTTAGTTAAGACGAGTCTTAGCTAGGGTTCGATTCAAACGAGACAACATATGCATTTGTACTTTGTCTTACATAAATCAGACTTTTGGTGTAATGTTTTAAGTTTAGACTGCTTGGTCTGGGCTGTACCCAACTTATTAGTGGGTTGCCTACGTATCTCTTGGGAAGAGAATCAAGCCTTTCGTAGTTCAATCAGGAAGACCTCCGCGGAGAAGAGCTCCGTCGTTGATAACGACGGATTTTAATTTATACTCGTTTAGAGTTTATCTCCGCGAGGCATACGAGCTACAATCGGAGGCCCTCCGCGAGCAATAGCTCCAGCGTCGAGGGGCTTAGTTTATACTTGTTAAGAGTTTATCTGCGCGAGGCATACGAGCTACAATCGGAGGCCCTCCGCGAGCAATAGCTCCAGCGTCGAGGGGCTTAGTTTATACTCGTTAAGAGTTTATCTCCGCGAGGCATACGAGCTACGATCGGAGGCCCTCCGCGAGCAATAGCTCCAGCGTCGAGGGGCTTAGTTTATACTCGTTAAGAGTTTATCTCCGCGAGGCATACGAGCTACAATCGGAGGCCCTCCGCGAGCAACAACTCCAGCGTCGAGGGGCTTAGTTTATACTCGTTACGAGTTTATCTCCGTGAGGCATACGAGCTACAATCGGAGGCCCTCCGCGAGCAACAGCTCCAGCGTCGAGGGGCTTAGTTTATACTCGTTAAGAGTTTATCTCCGCGAGGCATACGAGCTACGATCGGAGGCCCTCCGCGAGCAATAGCTCCAGCGTCGAGGGGCTTAGTTTATACTCGTTAAGAGTTTATCTCCGCGAGGCCCCATATTTTTTGAGAGGGACTTAATAAAATTTTCGATCTGGGGGCAGGCTCTGCGACTGGATGCACGACGCGGAGCAAGCTCCAACGTCATGGGACTTAATAGGATCTTCGATCCGGGAGGCATGCTCTACCGGATGCCCGACGCGGAGATCTAGAGTAGGGAGACGGTTCGGGATAACCAAATAAATACATTTTTATTTTAGCTTTAGAATCTTGTGATTGGGTTTGAGCCCACCAGCATTGGGTCAACTCATCTCCATTTTAGTATAAATTGAGGAGATGTTAAACCTCTCTGTGAATCTGTGATCGACCATTTTTTTCCATCCGCGGATAATTAAAGATCTCTGTTTGAGTTCTCCGTTGCGAACAATCAGCTCACTTCATGCTCATTCCTCTTCGATCCTCACATCCTATATGACGCTTTTCAAGCAACTTTATTGGAGTCATTTTTACGAGAGTCGGTAATTCTCAAGTCTTAAAAAATCTGTTAATTCCCAGGATCGTTGTATTTTTGGAAGGTTAAGATCTTGGATTTTTTGGAAGGTTACGAACCTAACCACTATAAATTGATGCGACGCGAAGAAGAATCTCTCACAAGTCAAAGTGATCAAATACAGATTCAAAAGGCATTGAATCGGCGCGATCGAGAATATAGAAGTGCGGCCTTAAGCGCTATATCGGCACTTGTAGATTGGCTCATCCGCGGACGATGATCAGAACCTCCCACGTCTGATCGACTAACCTTTTTGCGTATGGGGTCCGCGGATCGACTCATCTTGGGAACGAGCGTAGTCTAACAGTTCCTAAAGCGGCGCGTGTCCACCAAGGGACCCGACGTGGACAGAGGAATCATGTTGCGGCTGCTTCATGTACGTAGGTCGTGATAACGAGGTCGAGTCAAGTTAGGACTTTGATTTGCTGCTCAAGCTCCGCCGTGCATCACAAACCAGTCGCGGAAAGCCACAGCTCTGCCTTCTAAAACTCGATTTTCAAGCAAGATCCATCCACGAATCCCTGCTTTATACTTTGTTTCGAGAGCCATTCGTACCATTCGACTTTAGCTTTAAGAAGTTTGATGCTGGTGAATGGTGCCCGCACAAGCCGTGACCCCGGATTTGTCCGAGTGTGACAGGTAGAGAGGAGTATACAAGTATACATCGTTGCGATCTGGATCAAATCCCTTAGGTCCCTGCGAGGCGGGGTAATTCGATGAACCTTGTTGCCTTCCATAGTGTGAAAGAATCACATGATCTAGCCCGAAAGTTCCGACACCATGCGAGGTATCGGTGGAAGCTAGAACAGAGCTCAAATGAGCTCCGTCAATGGCGGGAGGCTCTCTGTCTCTTAATTGCTTTGCCAAATTTCGTACACAATCGGTTAACGCTTATGTTGGCCTAATTAACTTATTCATTTATTTTTTAAATTATAAATTTATGTGCGCGGTCGAGTGTTTTTAACGTGAGCATCCGCCTAGATTATTCGCAAAGCTAGCTCCACGACCGAATGTCCGACACGGAGTAAGCTCTGTGTACTGAGAATGCAGATTCAATCGGAGACCCGACGCGGAGCCAAACTCCAGCGTCCTAGGACGTAATATAAAATATCATCTCCGAGAATGCAGATTCGATCGGAGGCCTGACGCGGAGCCAAGCTCCAGCGTCCTAGGACTTAATATAAAGTATCATCTCCGAGAATGCAGATTCGATCGGAGGCCTGACGCGGAGCCAACCTCCGGCGTCCTAGGACTTAATATAAAAAATCATCTCCGAGAATGCAGACTCGATCGGAGGCCTGACGCGGAGCCAAGCTCCAGCGTCCTAGGACTTAATATAAAAAATCATCTCCGAGAATGCAGACTCGATCGGAGGCCTGACGCGGAGCCAAGCTCCAGCGTCCTAGGACTTAATATAAAAAATCATCTCCGAGAATGCAGATTCGATCGGAGGCCTGACGCGGAGCCAAGCTCCAGCATCCTAGGACTTAATATAAAAAATCATCTCCGAGAATGCAGACTCGATCGGAGGCCTGACGCGGAGCCAAGCTCCAGCGTCCTAGGACTTAATATAAAAAATCATCTCCGAGAATGCAGACTCGATCGGAGGCCTGACGCGGAGCCAAGCTCCAGCGTCCTAGGACTTAATATAAAAAATCATCTCCGAGAATGCAGATTCGATCGGAGGCCTGACACGGAGCCAAGCTCGAGCGTCCTAGGACTTAATATAAAGTATCATCTCCGAGAATGCAGATTCGATCGGAAGCCTGACGCGGAGCCAAGCTCCAGCGTCCTAGGACTTAATATAAAAAATCATCTCCGAGAATGCAGACTCGATCGGAGGCCTGACGCGGAGCCAAGCTCCAGCGTCCTAGGACTTAATATAAAAAATCATCTCCGAGAATGCAGATTCGATCGGAGGCCTGACGCGGAGCCAAGCTCCAGCGTCCTAGGACTTAATATAAAAAATCATCTCCGAGAATGCAGATTCGATCGGAGGCCTGACGCGGAGCCAAGCTCCAGCGTCCTATGACTTAATATAAAAAATCATCTCCGAGAATGCAGATTCGATCGGAGGCCTGACGCGGAGCCAAGCTCCAGCGTCCTAGGACTTAATATAAAGTATCATCTCCGAGAATGCAGATTCGATCGGAGGCCTGACGCGGAGCCAAGCTCTAGCGTCCTAGGACTTAATAAAAGCTACGATCCGGGAGGCCAGCTCTACGACCGGGTGCCCGACGCGGAGCAAGATCACGCGTAAGGAGACTAAATAAAAGCTACGATCCGGGAGGCCCGCTCTACGACCGGATGCCCGACGCGGAGCAAGATCACGCGTAAGGGGACTAAATAAAATCTACGATCCGGGAGGCCAACTCTACGATCGGATGCCCGACGCGGAGCAAGATCACGTGTAAGGAGACTAAATAAAAGCTACGATCCGGGAGGCCCGCTCTACGACCGGATGCCCGACGCGGAGCAAGATCACGTGTAAGGGGACTAAATAAAATCTACGATCCGGGAGGCCAGCTCTACGACCGGATGCCCGACGCGGAGCAAGATCACGCGTAAGGGGACTAAATAAAATCTACGATCCGGGAGGCCAGCTCTACGACCGGATGCCCGACGCGGAGCAAGATCACGCGTAAGGGGACTAAATAAAATCTACGATCCGGGAGGCCAGCTCTACGATCGGATGCCCGACGCGGAGCAAGATCACGCGTAAGGGGACTAGATAAAATCTACTATCCGGGAGGCCAGCTCTACGACCGGATGCCCGACGCGGAGCAAGATCACGCGTAAGGAGACTAAATAAAAGCTACGATCCGGGAGGCCAGCTCTACGACCGGATGCCCGACGCGGAGCAAGATCACGCGTAAGGAGACTAAATAAAAGCTACGATCCGGGAGGCCAATTCTATGACCGGATAGCGCTAGAAGGAGGGCCTGAACCTCCGTGCCGCTGCCCATAGTTTCAAACATATATTGCGTGTAGTTGTTTGTGCGCAGGCTTCTTCGTTTATAAACTAACTAAACATATGTATACAAGAATTTGTATATGTATTCGCTGTCATATTTCTCGAATCTTAAATATTGGGTGCAAAGCTTTCATTTCAATGAAACATACCGGCAATACTAATATGCACCCTCAGTTTGTATGTTTTCTTTAAAGTAAAAAATCTTGACAGAGCGATAGTAGCCTAGCACTTATGCATATATACATGGGCATCCTATATACATATATTCTTTGAACTTCAACTTGATTTTCTAAGGTGCTTTTACTCATGCCTACATGAATGAAAATAAGCAAAATTATTTCACTCTTCAATCAACCCCTTATCCGAAAATGACCAAGAGTGGCGGGCATGCACCTATTCTGTTTGCTAACACAGACCTTTAATCAAATAGACAGCCCTTGTAGCATCAACTATTTGGAATAATAAAAGGATGTTAGTAACTAAACATGTGAGTTCATACGTAAATTTAATACCCATAATCTCCCAAATGAATAATCCCTCAAAGCCGATTGTTGGAAACAACAGTAGCACACTACTTGGGCTATTATTTTGACCAATTGCCCCCTTACTAGCGCCAATTAGCTCTCTGATATGCATGACTGGTAGCTCATCCTCATTCACAAAAATCATTTTGGCTACCAACCTTCCGCGGATGAAAGCATACATATGCTCAGATGAATTGTACAACTATTTAAAATAGATTAACAAATTTAAATTGATTGGAGCAAAATCAGCCCGGTGTTTAGCTCTTCAAAATAATAAGCTATAACCAATTCCACCAAAAGATCAGTAGGCCACTGCTTCCAACCTCAGTTGCTTGTTTCTTTATATCCGAATTTATCAATTTTGGAACCTTATAATTAAGATAAACCAAGCGGATGAGTTACCTTAACTAGATCACCTCTTAGGGTGAATGCTCCCCACGGACGGCGCCAGTGATGAAACCGTTTTTAAGAATCCCGTGTCGGCGGGTTCCGGGATCAAGTGGAGCGCGGGCGAGCTCAGACGATCGGGCTTACCTGAGAGGCGCGACGAGGCTACCGTCGGCGTACCCAAACCTGTGCCGATCCGAGCTCAAGCCATCCGCGGATCACTATCCTCCCAAGGCTCCATCAAATGTCGGCTCCCGCTCGCGAGACGAATCCCGCTCAGGAAGGCCCTTTGAGCCATCCTCCCAAAAAACCGACCTCTCCTTTTGAGGCTATCAAGCCTTATTTATAATGCAAGATCTATGTGCTATGCCCGACATGTGGCGAAAATGATGACAAATGTCGAACGGCTCGGGACAAGTGTCCACTATGTGGCACTTAGTGTGTATATCCACACTTGGTGGATTTAGGTGGGAAATAGTGGAAAATCCACCACTTAATAGATGTGGGTTAATAAATGCGGGTTTATTTATATAGCGGGAACCCGATTATACATATGATATTATTTATTTTTTCTGGTGTTTCGTCACGATTAAATATTATATATAATTTGATGTTTCGTCAATAGTAAAGATCCAATCATTCCTCGATACTCCTTTTGATTGACACTCTTCCCAGTCTTGTCTTGATCTAGAGATAATGTTGAGCTCATGGGTGTCTTGGCTTCTTTGGATTGATCCATCTTGAATTTCTTCAAGAGATCCTTAGTGTACTTGCTTTGGTTGACAAAGATCCATTTCTTGGATTGATGAACTTGTAATCCCAAAAAGAAGTTGAGTTCAACCATCAAGCTCATCTCAAATTCACTGCACATAATGTCAGAAAATTCCTTGCACAAAGATGTGTTAGTAGCACCAAAAAATATATCATCAACATAAATTTGAATAACCAAAATGTCCTTTCCTTTGGTCTAGATAAAAAGAGTCTTGTCGATCAACCCCCTTTTAAAATCATTTTCTAAAAGATATTTTGACAAGCGCTCATACCAAGCTCTTGGGGTTTGTTTCAAACCATAAAGCGCATTGTCTAGTTTATAAACATGCTTGGGAAATTCCGAACTTTCAAAACCTGGGGGTTGAGCCACAAAAACTTCTTCTTCTAAGAAAACATTAAGAAAAGCACACTTGACATCCATTTGATATAACTTTATGCTCATAAAAGATGCAAATGCTAATAAAATGCGAATGGCTTCAAGCCTGGCTACGGGAGCAAAAGTCTCCTCGTAGTCAATACCTTCCTTTTGATTGTAGCCTTGAGCAACAAGCCTTGCTTTGTTCCTCACGATCTTACCATTCTCATCTAGCTTGTTTTGAAATACCCATCGTGTGCCAATGACTGATTGATGTTTTGGCCTTGGCTTCAAGGTCCAGACTTTGTTCATTTCAAATTCGTTAAGCTCACTTTGCATAGCAATGATCCAGTCTGGCTCTTGGATGTCCTCATCTACCTTCTTTGGTTCAATAAGAGAAACAAACGCATGAAAAGCACAAAGATCTTTAAGTTTAGAACGAGTTTGAACACTAGATGTAGGGTCAGAAATGATATCCTTTAATGAGTGTGATGAGGAGTATTTGAATTTCCTTTTGCTAGTCTTAGCTCCTTGATTTGTCACACCAGCAGGATTGATTTGTGGTACATCTGACTTCGTGGTCCTGTTAGGTTCAGTTACATCAGTTTCTTACGTCTCAATACTTTTGGGTTGGACACCAAGGGCTTTGGACGAATCTTCAGCACCTTGGGCCAATTCTTTAGTGTTGAGAATCTGTTCCTACATGTTCCTCTTCTCTGTATTCTTGGTAGCAGCATCATCACCTTCCTCGTTCTCTGCATGGATGTTAAGATTTATATCTGCAACACTTTCACTCAAAGAACCGTCATTGCATTCATCAAATATAACATGTATACTTTCTTCAACTAATTGGGTCCTTTTATTAAAAATTCTATAAGCTTTGCTATTAGTATAGTAGCCAAGAAATATACCTTCATCACTACGCGCATCAAATTTCTCAAGGTTATCTTTTCCATTGTTATGAACAAAACAAGTACAGCCAAAGGGTTTAAAATAAGATATAAGTGGTTTGCGGCCTTTGAAAAGTTCATAAGGAGTTTTCTTTAAGATGGAACGAATAAGACAGTGATTCAAAATATAGTTAGTTGTGTTAACAGGTTCAGCCCAATAGGTTTTAGTAGGGGTGGGCACAAATCCTGCAAATCCCGATCTCGTCCCGGTCCCGTCCCGATCCCGGTGGGATTTAGGACAAAATAGCGAATCCCGTCCCGCAAAAATTATGCGGGACGATCCCGGTGGGATCCCACAAATCCCGTCTCGTCCCGCATATAATAATAATAATAATTATTATTTTTATTTTTATAATAATAATAATATTATAATATTATAGAATAATAATAATAATATATTATTAGTATTATTATTTTGAGCAAATATTATTTATAACTATAATAATAATTTTCAATTTATAATAATAATAATAATAATATATAATATTATAATATAATTTAATAATAATATTAATTTATAATAAAATTATTATTATTATTATATTATTATTATTATTATATCATATTATATTTTTTTCTTGTAAAGTATAATTATTTTATAATAATAACAATAAAAATAAGTAGTATTATTTTGTTTTATTTTTAATTATAACGTGGGATTATTATTATTATTATTATTATTATTATTATTATTATTATTATTATTATTATTATTATTATTATTATTATTATTATTATTATTATACCCATTTAGAGTTACAAGAGCCAAATAGCTAATTAAATACGGTATTCTTCCTAACTATCAATCGATAATTAGACAATATTGGTAAATCTCGTCTCAATTCCTTTCCGTCCTGATCTAGTAAGATAATGTAGCCAAATATGTTGAATATTATAATTAATTATACAATGATTGTATGAATTAATAATAGTATTATATTATTATTATTATTATTATTATTATTATTGAATAATATAGTTGAGAATAATACCGTACTCAACATATTATACTAAATAATGAATTATGAAAGCATTTTTCACTTTGCAAATTTATATAATATTTTATTATTTTTATATGCGGGACAAGGCCCATCCCGTCCCGATCCCGTCCCGTCCAGACATCATCCCGTCCCGAAAATAAAATGTCAATCCCATCCCGATGCCGTCCCGAAAAAATTTCGCGGGACGAGTCCCATCCTGGCCCAATCCCGTCCCGTCCCGTCCCGTGCCCACCCCTAGGTTTTAGGTAATGTATTTTCTAAAAGCATAGACCTGGCCATATCCTCTAGGGTGCGGTTCTTTCGTTCCGCAACCCCATTTTGTTGAGGTGTCCTAGGAGCAAAAAAGTTATGGGAGATGTCATATTTAGCACAAAACAAATCAAACTGAAATTGATCAAACTCCCTACCATGATCACTTCGAATTGACACTATGGGCTCGTTTCTTAAAGCTTGCAACTCCTTACAAAGTTTTGAAAACTCAAATAAGGCCTCTGATTTTTCTTTTAAAAATGCAACCCAAGTATATCTAGAAAAATCATCAACAACAACAAGCATGTACTTTTTACCATTGAGAGATTTGACTCGCATAGGACCACATAAATCCATATGTAAAAGTTCAAGGGGTCTAGAAGAACTTACAACCTTTTTGGATTTGAAAGAGCTACGTGTTTGTTTACCTCGTGTGCATGCATTGCACATATCAATACCTTTGAAGTCCATCTCAAGTAGTCCTCTTACAAGCCCTTTGGACACAAGCTTCTGTAGTGTATGTGGACTCACATGATGGAGTCTCCTGTGCCAGAGCTTTGGATCATCCGTCAAAGCTTTTAGACATGTTAAGCTTCCTTGTGCCACTTGATCAGCATTTACAGCGTATATATTGTTGTAACGATATGCAGTCAGTGTAACTTCACCTGCATCTTCTCTGCACACTAGACATCTTTTCTTGTTAAATATGACATTATTGCCACTATCACATAATTGAGAAACACTAAGCAAATTATACTTTAAACCATTCACAAGATAGACATTTTTAATACTATGGTTGGAATCACTCTCAACACTACCAATACCAACGATGTCACACTTTTCTTTGTCACCAAGAGTGATTGTTCCCGTGGATTGCTCCTTTAGATCATAAAAGAGAGAACTCTTCCCACTCATATGTCTCGAGCATCCACTATCAATAATCAATTTGTGCTCCTGCACCTTGGTGATCTCCTGCAAAACAAACATCAACCTTTGTGGCTAGACCAATAAGCAAATTTGGATCCATTATTGGGGTAAACCATATTTGGTAAAATAGTGCCTTTTGGGACCCAAACTTGTGTTATCCGTTCTTTTCTCAAATGAACAGGAAATGTATTGCGAATGATATAAGGACCCTTTCTTCTATAGGGGCAGGTCTCTTTTACATGTCCCTTTCTAGCACAGTGGTGACATATATGAGAGGTTCTGCTTCCTTTTGCCTTTACAAAGGTGGTAATGTGTTGCTTCTTTAAAAACCTCGGATTGTAACCAATACCACTTTTGTTTAGACAACTTTGTTGCTCACCCAACATCTTATCAAGAGTGCCTTTGGATTTGGTAAAACTTATGAGGGCTATCTGTTGGTCTTGAATCTTATTATTCAGGGAGATCTTCTCGTTCTCTAAGTCATGATGTTCACTTCTTAGAGAGGAGAGATCTTGCTTGAGTTCAGATTTATCTGAGTCAAGATTCTTGACTTTAATGTCAAGACCTGAATAAGAAGTTTCAAGACTTTTGACCCTCATAGACAGATCCTCAATAGTTCTTTCCTCGTCCACAGTTTTCTTAATAAGAGTGTTAGTTTGGGCAATAAGATTCTCTTCATTGGCAATCATATTAGAAAGGAATTCCGATAATACCTCTTTTGGACTTTCCATAAGTTCTCTTACAGTTACCTCAAGCTTCTCATCGTGGGATTCATCTCCTGACGCCATAAGACAAACATTGGCCTTCTCATCATCGGAGTCAGAGTCAGAATCACTCCAAGTTGCCAACTTGGCTTTCTTTTTCCATTTATCACCCTTCTTGGACTGGCTCTTTGTCTTTTGAGGGCAATCCTTCACAAGATGATCTGTTTCACCACATTCAAAACAAGACAAATGTTTAGTCTTCTTATCATATTTTTTGTATTGAGGCTTACCTCGAAATTTAGAAGACTATGATCCATCCTTGTTGTTGAATTGTTTCTTCATTTTGAGGATTCGAGCAAGGCCTCTTGTGATAAGAGCAAAAGGATCATCCTCATCGTCAACCTCATCTTCGGAATCAGATCCATCTTTGGGTTCATCCTTCTTAGACTTGAGCGCCAAGTTCTTAGTGCTTGTTGGAAGTTCTCCATCCTCTTCATTAAGGATCATCTCATGCGTAATCGGTTTCCCAAGCAGGTCATCAAGGGGCAGAGTAGTGAGGTCTTGGGCTTCCTCCATGGTTGTTACTTTAGGACCCCACTTTTCTTTTGGTAGACACCTCAATATCTTCCTTACTTTCTCAACGTTTGTAAATCTCTTGCCGGGAGAGTCAAGGTTGTTGGTGATTTCTGTGAATCGTGTGAACATGGCCTTGATTGACTCATCAGACTTCATTTTAAAAAGCTCATACCTTCGAAGGAAGATACTGATCTTGGTGTCCTTCACTTGGCTGGTTCCCTCATAGGTGACGACCAGTTTGTTCCAAATCTCTTTAGCTGACATACAAGATGAAATACGGTTAAACTCATGAGTGCTAAGACCACAATAACGTTAATAGCCTTGTAGTTTTTGGAGACGAGTTCAAGATCCGCTTGGATGTATTCAGACTCCTTCTTTGCGACTTTGGTTTCATTTGGTCCGTCTTTCTCTGGAATCTTCGGACCATTCTCTATAATGTTCCAAAGTTCCAGATCTTGATCTATGATGAACATTTTCATCAATGATCTCCAATGGACAAAGTTGTTTCCTACAAAAAGTGGTGGTCTGCTGGTAGACCTTCCCTGTGCAAATCCTCCACTTGCTTCACTAGACATGATCGAAAACTCACAAGATTGTTAGATCAATAGCAGTGAGTAAAGCTCTGATACCAATTGAAGGTTCAATAATGTAAAACAATGTAATGTAAAGATACTCTAGAAGGGGGGTTGAATAGAGTATGCCGGTTTTTCGCAGATAATCTCAAGAATTTTGAAACTCGTGCGAAACCCTTTGAGATTAGACTTAGTCTTTTATCTGAAAACCCGAATCACAGAGTTAAACAATTCGAACCAAGTGCGGAAATAAGGTAAAGCAGTAAATAAAGGACTCGATGAATTGTTTACGAGGCTCGGCACGAACTTGGCCGACGTCCTCGCCTAGGGTTCTTCCACAACCCTAGGATTCAACCGGCTTTTTATTTATTCACAAGACTTAGGATCCTAATAGCTCACCGAGAAGCTTCTCTCCTATACAACTTCAATCTAGTCAACTCACGTTCCCTTGGAGTCCTAGACCAATCTAGAAGAATCCCACCTCTCTATGCTATCTAGTACAATCCTCTTACACTTAGTGAATCAATCGCCTAGTGTTCACTTCTTGAGTTACAAACTCTCGAGTATAACACTATCACGAAATATATCCTATAAGCTCACTGTGTAACTCTCAAATGCTTTGAAATAAAATAACAGACTCTTAAGGACTAGCAGAGAGCACACGAAGAAGACATATCTCGCTTGAGGGCTTGAGTGTATGAAAGCTTGCGTTCAACGAAAGTATGGCAGTCTTCTTCTTCCTTTTCTTTATATTGAAACAAATCGGCACCTAAGGATCTTCACCAACGGATAGAGAGGGTCATGGCTTGAGCTGGATTCTTCACAATCTTCTATCTTTGGAAACTTCTGAAGCCATGATCTTCCGATGTGAATCTTCTCGATTTACGGCTTAAGGAAGGAAATAATATTCGAAAAAGCTTCCTGAAATGTTAGTGAATATATAATAATATTTGGAAGCATATAATAACATAAAATAATATTAGGACATAATATAATATAGAACATGTTTTGTGTTTCATCAACACTGCTAAAGCTTCAAGACCTTTGACAGAAACAGACTGTCCAAGCCTTTGAAACTTATTCCGATTTTCATCAAGGGAGTGGAGTTATCAAGGTTGTACACCTTTGTCATACCAACATTGGCCTTAAGCTTATGGACAATCTAGATCTTCAAGCCCTCATTCGCAAGGAGGCTCTCGGTGTGACGTATGATTAACCTCATCAACATAATTTTTTTTGTTAACATTGTATTCTAGAGTTATTTAGTAGGTTGTTAAGAGAGCATTATAAATAGCATGATTGTTGTACTGAACACTCATTCTGGAGAATGTAGTCAATTAGTTTAATTTATCTCTCTCTCGCTCTCTCTCTCTCTCTCTCTCTCTCTCTCTCTCTCTCTCTCATCTTTTTCATTAATTCTTCATCTTCTATGATCATCATAGTATCACATGTTTCGAGATCATAGATTTCGTCTTTCCACTTTCATCTTTGTTTTACATCTCCATATTGTCTCTGTTTTCTTCAATTTTTACTTTAGAAGGAGAACAGAAGGAGGTGAAAGTGATCTCTTACAGAAATCTAGTGGGAACATTAATCTATCTCACAATTACAACTAATATATGCTATGCAATTCAAGCTAGTTCTTAGTCAGCTCATGCATAGGCCTAATGATGAGCACTGGAGAAGTGCAAAACATGTGCTTAGATACTTGAATAAAGCACCAGGCCGGGTAAGGTCTGTTTGTAGCTCGAAACTCAAATATGCACCTTCATGTCTTCTATGATGCTAATTGGCAGAGTTGCCCTATGACAAGAAGATCTCTAACTGGATTATGCATTTTGCAGGGAAACTATCTAATTTCACGGAGCGCAAAAAAGAAAACATATGTGGCAATATCCTTTGCGGAATCAAAATATAAGGCAATGGCTACAATTTGATGTGAGATAACATGGTTATTGAAGTTGCTTACTGATTTGCAAGGATGTGAAACTCAACCAGTCAAGCGGTACTGTGACAAGAAGTCAGCGATGCACATCACCAGGAACCCAATATTTCATGAACGAGCAAAGCATAGAGGGGGGTTGTCATCTGGTGCGTGATAAAGTACTCAATAAAGAGATTGTGCTCGGTTACATACCCACTAAGGAACAACCTGTAGATATCTTCACCAAAGTGGTTGCTCAGGAGCAATGTAAAAAAGTTCTCATCAAGTCAAGAGTTGCTGATCTATTCAAAACTACTAACTTGATCGAGGGGGATTGTCACACACTGCATTCTAGAGTTAGTTAATTAGCAGGTTATTAGAGAGCATTATAAATAGCATGGTTGTTATACTGAACACTCATTCTGGAGAATGTAATCAATTAGTTAAGTTCATCTCTCTCTGTTTCTTTCATCTACTTCATTCATTCTTCATCTTCTATTAACATCATTTTCCATCATAAAAAAAAGAAGCAAGAAGGTGAAAGTCGGAAGTAAAAAAAATCAGAGAGAGAGAGAGAGATTGTTCACAATATAGTATTGCCGGAGGTATACAGACGTGCAGACACGGACCCAGGGATGGGTATTGGGTTGGGCTTTACTGGAATTTTTTTTGTAAATGGCCAAAAATACAAAAATAATTAGGGAAGTAGCCAAAATGTGAAACATTTTAGGGATTTAGCCAAAACAGGGTAAAGTCGTTGTTACAAACAGCGACTTTATCCAAGACTTTAAAAAAAATTAATAAAATAGGTAAGTCGTTGTTTGTAACAGCGACTTACCTCTATTTTGTATTTTTTTTTTTCAATTTTAGATTAAAAGAATTGATTTTATTGAAAAACTTAAAAAAAAATAGATATTGGGAGAGTCGCTGTTACAAACAGCGACTCTCCCTTTTTTAATTTTTTTTTCAAAACCTAGGTAATCAATTCTGGGAACGATTAAACGAAGAAGCTTGGAACTCCTCCGCCGCGCCTCCGGCCACCACCCCACCATTACAACCAACAGCAACACCAGCATCTCCACCCCGGCCGCAACCCCGTCTTCTTCCAGCAGCCCCGGCGATTCTATGCTTGCACCTAGGTCAGCCTCCCCTTCTTCCACTCCACTTGCTGCGATAGCGCCTCCGGCCACCACCGCTTCCACCAACCCAAATTGTAGGCCTCAACGGGCTCCTCCCACCACCGCTTCCGCCGCCCCGCCTCCTACTCCCCCCACCACCACTTCCGCCGCCCTACCCCCTCCCCTCATCCCAAATCCCAAATCCCAAATCGGTGGAATCTCCAAAAAATAAATTGAAGCAGAGCAGTGGCACCGCCCCCGCTCTCTTGGAGGCCACGATTTGTAGCCCGACGACCCCGCTCTCTTGGACCACCACCAGCGGCACCGCCCCGCCAAGCAGTAGTTGCGAGGAGTCCAGCCGACCGTTCGATCGCCTCCTCTTGGTTTTCGAAACCTGATTTTAGATCTGAGTTTAGATCTAACGCTTTTTGAAATCAATCTCCCTCTACGAAAGCTAAATTTAGATCTTCGTTTTCAAATCCCTTCGAGTGGTTGTTGATTGAATCTTGCTGGCCTTTCCGCCAAGGTCACTGGAAGGAACTTCGGCAGGGAGTCTCGTTTACTCCTGATTCAATCGGTGTTTTGAAAAAAAGAAGAAGGGAGAGTCGTTGTTCGTAACAGCGACTCTCCCAATATCTTTTTTTTTTAAGTTTTGAAATAAAATTAATTCTTTTAATCTAAAATTAAAAAAAAAACAAAATAGTGGTAAGTCGCTGTTACAAACAACGACTTACCTATTTTATTAATTTTTTAAAAAATCTTGGGTAAAGTCGCTGTTACAAACAACGACTTTACCCTGTTTTGGCTAAATCCCTAAAATGTTTCATATTTTGGCTACTTCCCTAATTATTTTCGAATTTTTGGCCATTTACAAAAAAAATTCGCTTCACTGCAGCCCAGCCCGAAAACCTAAAATATAATTAATATGAAGAAACAAATAGACAAAATGTTAATTTAATCCAATTGCTTAATCTTTTTGGGCATGATAAACCCATCCCAGGTTCGATTTCTTAATATCCCTTCTTTTTTTTCCACTTTTCTCTTTACAACATATATATTGTATTAATTAGGTGTTTATATGTCATATTTTTTTGAAACAAATTATATTTCATATTAATCACTCTTTTAAATATAAAAAGTATGTGATATTAATACTTATGTAAAAAAAAAAACAAGTGTTATATTCATGATATTAATAACTCCTTAAAAAATATATAAGGCGATTCTAGCCCACCTCAAATTTTGTTTCTGGTTCCGTGCCTACAGACGTGCTAATTAATTCCTCACTTTGGACACTATAGCAGCTACAACTTATATACATGTTAGTAATTAAGATCCATCACCAATCACAAGTTGGTGTAGTGGTTATGGGGCTACATCCCATGCCTCGATGTTCGAAGTTTGAATCCTCGTGGAAACATGGAGACGCTTGTGAGTGGGGGGTCAACCCCTTAAATGAGCCTACAGTAACCCGATCCAGATGTAGAGTGGGCTAAGCCCACTTGAACCGGAAAGGATAAAAAAAAAAGTAATTAAGATCCATCGCTTGCTAGCATTAAATTGTCATGCCTAAGTTTTCAAATGTGTTCATAACGTACCATCTCACACTTACCATATATTCGTTATATATAAAACAATGTTATTTGAGTTTTTGATAGGATATATGATTATCAAGGATTTTTTTAAAAATTTTAATTAGCCGATCTGACTAGATATCTCTAAATCAATTAATCTTTCTAAATTTTAATGTTTTATGTTACAAACCTCGTGATATTGAGGAAGAAAGAAGAGTGAATTACCTACAAATTAATCTATAATCTCTTGTCCTAGCCCTTTCGTTTGGTAATCATATTTTAGCTTTGTTAATTTCTAATTTTGTGGTTTTTACCTCATTTTGTGACTATAGATTGAGATCAATTCAATCTTAAGATAGAATAAGACCATTATCCATGAAAAAACTTTGTTATTTTGTATAGATATATTACCAAAAAAGGATGAGGTTTGAAAATATAGCATTACAGAAAATTGCAGGGCAGGAGGAAATTACCAATTTTGTAATTAATATGCTGACCAAAATAGCCGGTGGTAAGTAACCAAAAAAAAAATAAAAAAAGGAAAGCAAAGAGGGAATGGCTAGCGTCAAGAAGGTGAGAGGAGAGAGAGAAAAAAAACAGGGGAAATACCTAGGGACAGAACTGTAATTTCACCTACGAAATGGGAAATACACCCTATTTATAAGGGGTTAAATAAAACCTATTTACATGTGGTTAAATAAAACATAGGGGGAGAACTGTAATTTCACCTATAAAATGAGCTATACGAGCTACTCGAGCTTAGAATTCTGCTCAAGCTTGGCTCATATTTAATTCGAGCGAGCCCGAGTCGAGCTTTTTCTGAGCCGAGCCCGAGCCGATCTCGAGCTACTCGGCTCAAGTAACAGCCCTACACATGAGGCACATCAGAGAGAGAGAGAGAGAGAGAGAGAGAGAGAGAGAGAATGAGGTGATGAGTATTAAATACTCTGTATGACATTTAATGCTCACAATTTCCCGTCCAAAAGAAAAGAGGGAGATTGGCTTGCTATGTGAGGGGCTTCGGGAGAGCTTATAAAAGCAAACAAGACACACACACATATGGATAAAAAAAATCTAAAAAGCTGAAGGGGCACATGGGAACATTGAAAGACGGTCATTAAAGGTGAGGTTGGAAGGATAGACAACCCAGGCGTACAATTACTAGCCAGTAAAAAAGTAATACGGAACAACAATAGAATAGTTCGTGCCAAGCAAAGGGAAACACGTGCCAACTCCAGACATTATATGGTAAGAAAATGACCGGGTAAGTATGCTTGTGGTATTCCATTTACAGCCATGGCTACTCCTCATCCTCTTCTTATCCCCAACTGGTAGTGATAAGACCATCTTCTTCTCTAACTTCCGCAGGGGAGAAAGGGGTGGTTTGTTTCACTCTCATGTTTGATGGTCGATGGGAACGTGAATGAGGTGGTTGGGTGTTCGAAGGGTGAAATTCGCACATAGCAATGATGATAGAGGAGACCCTCACATTTGGCATGATCATAGGGAAGCTGAGGTTGGACCCAACTTGCTTCGAGTTGGAGTTGACATACCTACCCGATACGAAGAAGAAGGGATGCAATCCATTTGAAGTTGTTGATGACACCCTCCATGGCATGGATGAAGATTCGTACATGATAATGTTGTCGTATATGTACATCCTGGAGCACGCGAACCCTGGGACACGTAAATAGTTGGGTTGAGTGGGACGCCAACCATCGGTTCAAGTACGCGTTTGTCAGCTTTGGGTTCTGGAGGAGGGTTACCCCACACTTAGGAAAGATACGTCCCCATTAACCAATAAATAATTCGTGCCAAAGGTGACCTTTTTCGTGCCATATACGATAATGTACGTGCCATAAACAATGAACTGGGTGCCAAGTTTGTTAATTTTTCTGCTTTACGCATGTGGGTTTTCTCCGTGGACGAGAGCTTCCTCAAAGGAAAGTACAAGGGCACGCTGCTGTTTGTAATAACACAGGATGGTGACCACAAAATCTACCCTATTGCCTTCTATGTTGTCGATGGTGAGAACAACGCCTCTTGGGCATTCTTCTACCGCCAGATGACAAAGGTTGTCTCGGATATCCCGGATGTGATGTGGGTCTCGGATTATCACGAAAATGAGGCGAGGAAAAGAACAGACATGTTGCTTGTGGACCCCATTCCCCCCCCCCCCCCCCCCCCCAAGTACGTGGAATAATCCTGCCCATATTGGACAATTGCAAATGTTGTCTTCGCCTGTCAAGAGAATGTCTGGACGGTCGAAGAAGTCGAGGTACATGTCCTGTGGAGAGTATATTTGTCGCAAGCGTCGGAGGACGTGATCGAAACATCCCATTGTAATGAAAGTTGGTTGGTGATATGCCTCATGATTTTGCTCCTTTATGAATCTCTCAAGTATGCATTTTTGTATTTGGCATTGACGTATGTAAGCATTTTGATTGTCCGTTTATGTATTGCTATTGTGATGAAGACCACGTATTTGATTTTTGTTACGTGCCTGTGACTACCTTTTCCGTGCCACTAACGTATATACTTGTGCCACTTTACATAAAACATGTGCCAGCTATTGTCAGTTCCATAAATAAACACAAGGACATTTCAAAAAGATTCACCTAAGTTCAAAAATTAGATACAAGTCTAACAAAAAGCAGCCGCCGTTGCACCAACCTAAACACAACAAAGCAGGGGGGAGGGAGGACCATGCATGAGTCATAAAATGATCTCGAATAATGACAATATTCACCAAATTAATCCAGATTAATGGCGTGCCAGTCTGGATGAAATTCGTGCCAGTTAAGGTTATTTTCTGGTCAGTATTGAAAAATCACGTGGCGACCATAACCAACCCGATAGACTTACCTAAGGCAAACCAACATAAACCCAGCATTCATAAAAATAGTCCTACAACTAGCAAAAGGAGCTACTATTTATGATTCATAAAACAACAAAAACAGTAGCATAAACAGTCACGGAATCCAACAAACGTCAATTGCATTCAGGAGGAATCAGGAGGGGCTTAGGGTGGGGCTCCTGAGCCACTTGGGTGGCACATGCAGTAGAAGCATTGAACAACATCTTTGTGATCCTTGACCTTGAAGTCACAGAGGCGGCATTCGCGGTTCATGGTGGATGCGAGACAAAATTCCTTCATGGAGAATCGGAGCAGCCGCCCTTGGATCTGGTACCAAGTCTCACACTTCTTCAATGTCTTGAGTTACTGATCAAGGAAGTAGTGAATGAGGGTGCAACAACAGGGGGTTTTGTTCCCGATCATGAGAATGCCATCGATCCTACTTTCCTTCTATATCTTCCAATGTGCAGCAGGTAGGGCTTCGTTCATGCGCTTCACGAGGCCCATCTTCGAGAAGTGGTTGGACCTGCCTCTGAAGTACTTCTATGGGGGGAGAGCTAATGTCAGCTGCACATATATCCCACTTCACGATTAACATCACCAACACAAATGTAGGACATTATTCGACATGACAATGTACATGTATTTCCCTTCTTGTTGGATGACGTTAAGACCTTCCCTCCTTTAATTGTAGGCATGGCTGATGGGGGTGTCTAACCTACGACAACATTGTACAACTTACTCAGAGGTTCGTAACACTAGTGCTAGTAATAAAAAAAACCTAACTAGTTATGCCACAATTCATTCTAGTAAATAAAAATTGTCTGTCAGTACACAAATGAATAAAATATATTTCTTCAAAGAGATACTCAAATTATCATCTAATAACAATATAGAATGCAATAATCAACAAAATCTACCACTACTTTAGCACCTTAATTTACAACATTATGGTAATACAAAGCACGAAATGACAATAATCTACAACTATAACCTCTAATTGGTAACACTATTGCCAGTAAGTAAAAAAAAACCTTGCTAGTAATTCCAGAATTCATGCCAGTAAATGTAACACCCCGTCCCACATCGAATATAATAAGGATATTGGTCGGGACTGGTTTATAAGTGATTCAAGCCCTACCTATGTTACAAGATCTCTACTTTTTCAGGCTCCAAGTGAAGACAATGGACTTGAGAAGGCTAGGTGGCATGGACTGACACCTCTTAAGACTTTGGATCTTACAGATGGTATCAGAGTCGACTCTGGGCTCGGAGGTGCGCCCAGAGTCGGCTCCAATTTCTTATCTTTTTAAGTTGGATTTGCGTCTTGGAAATCTGTTTTTGATGCTTCTATGTTATTTTTTTCCTTGCCTAATAGTATATTATTTGATCTTGTTAATTTGCTTTGTTGGCTTCTAATGCATATTTTAAATTATGACAAGATAAAGATTGTAAAGAAACATTATGGAAACATTTGATCGAGTTTGAAGACTCTGCATTCAGGAGCATTAATGTAGGCTTTTCATTTATCTGATCATATATATTGACCTCTTAGTAGTTTTCTTCTGTCTAAGGTTCTTTAGCTTTAACGTTTAATTGTTGATTGATTTGAGAATGGTGGTCACCCTAAGGTGAGTTGTCTAAAAAATACACCGTTGCAATATGGAAGCCTTTTGAATTAAGCAAGTTGTCTCCTTAATCCTCTATTCTATTTAAAGTGTTCATTTCATCCGTTTGAATTTCCTTTCTAATATTATCATTCACATAATTCAACATATGAAGTCTTCTTTGTTTCCGGCTCTATTTGCTAGCCCTTACAAGGAGCACAAGCTTATTTGCTTATTATCAGTTTTCGCAAAGGTTACAATATGTAAAATCTCTGACATTTTTTTCTTGCCAGCGCACCGCCTATAGATCAGGCTGTGAATGGCATGTATATATATATTGAGTTATTGATCTTTGGTATTTTATTTTGACCTATTTTTATCCAGAAAATGTGAAACATGAATGCTTTGTCTTCTTAAGAACCTATATCATCTTAAATTGTAGTTCTCTTCATACCATTGTTGTGGATTGAAGGCAAATACACATTTAAAGAACAATACCAATTACATATGTGGTTTTTTTTTTATATATTTTTAATTATTCATTGCTAGAAATACAGTCATGATTCCTAATGCATTCAAGAGCTAGAACATATTGTAATATTTTCACATCAGGCCAAGAGTTTTTAGTATATCATCTTGATAGTTTTCTACTTTGTTTTGATTCTACGAGAATATAAACTTATGTTATAGAGGGAAATCTGATTTCTTCTTTACGTTCCCTAACATAGATGTTTATGTGCAGAGAGTGGACATAATAGTATCTCACATGTATAAGGCAGATGAGCCATATGATCATCAAAGTTATGAAGCTTTAAGTTGTTGATGTCACTGTTGCTTCTGCTGATGTTGCTAGTTGCAGTTTCTGAGCAAAATGATGTTGTGCAGTTTCTTGAAGTTAGTGATAGGTAATATTTGGAGTGAAGTGTTTCTAGTTTTACTTGCATTTGTATTACAGCTACTGCTGTCCTTTTTTTTTTCAAACGAAGAGGCCGCATTTCTCTGCACTCGGCTATGAGGAAAATGACGGTGCCGGTGGTGATGGACCCACTGTTGAAGAAACAAAATGCCTTCTATCAAGAGGTACTTGACTGTAATTCAACTTCTAATTTGTTATTACTAGCCATAATCTATCAAAAGGTACTTGATTGTAATTCAACTTTTTTTTGCAATTTTGCTCTGTTCTGTAACTTGTATTTGTTAAATGATAAAATTGAAATTGAATCTAGGATGCATAAACGCACGTGGTGATATGTGTGTCCTACTCGTCTCTTTTATGATATGGGTCTTACTCTAACCGTGTTTTAGGATGGCAATGGTGGATAAACCAGTACAATCCACCTTGGTTTTGTGAATAATGTTCTCTTTCTCCTTCTTGCTTGATTTTCTTCTAACTCTTTTCATTTTGCTCTCAGTTTCTACTACTTTTCTGTGGTTCTTTGGTGGGCATTGTCTTTTCTTTATTCACTTATCATTTAGTTTAGTGATTTGTGATCATCCTCTATTAACTAAATGAGTTAGTAACTCCCAGCTTGTCTATACTCCTAATGAACTAATGATTTACGCAAGTGTTGTTGGTTTTATAGAACGAGGCTGACACTAGGATAACTAAGGCTACACTCTTCCTTGTCTAACTAGCAAGTATATAATGACTAGCTTATCAAGTTCTTATTGTTTATTCTCTTATGTGTATTTCTCAAAGTGAATCATTTTGAAGTAGTTATTTCTTTTTTCCCTTTAAATGGTTAATGCCCCCATGTTGACTCGTTTATTTGATTATTGGCGAAAAAATATTCTCTTATTTGCAACCAAGTAGTTGGAAAAATACATCCGTTTTTTTTTATAGATGAATGATAGAATAGAGTTTCTCTGGTTAGTTTTTAAGCCTATTAGCTCAAATGGTAGAGCGACGTGTTCATGCACAAAGAAGCGGGTTCAAATCCCGCATAGGCTAATATAATTACAAATTTTTTTTTTTTGTTTTTTTTGTTTAATTTTGATAAACCCTTTAGAAACATCATGTTTACCGTCGAAAAAGGCCATATTGCACCAGAAGGAAAAAGGCGGGAAAAAGAGCGGTAAAAGGTATTTTCAGCAATTTGGCCAAATTTAAGTTGATAGAACTGCCGTCGCAAATACCTTGCAACGCCAATACGCCGTCGCTCAGGCTTATTTGCTACCCTAGGGCTAGCTACCGATGATTTACCGTCGCATAGCTGTGACAAATGTTTTTAGCGACGACAAACCTAGTTTTTGCGACGGCAAAGAGCCGTTTCTAAAGTATTTTTTTTGTAATGATATTTGAGTGACACATTTTATAAACAACACCCATATACGAAATTCCAAATTAAACCCTAGTTCTCTCCAAGTTCCCCAATTCTAATTTCCAAACCCAAAGTAATATCTCATGACAATCGAATGTTTTCCCGTGCCAACCGTATGAACATGCCTACCATTCACAATATCCCCAACTCCATATTTGAAGGATTAATGGATGTACATATGTTTTCCATTTCATTCTAACATATTTTGACCTTCAATTTCATCATCAAGTTTGCATAAATGATGATTGTCCAAGTACATCCCCAAACCGTCCAACCCCTACAAACTTAGGGTTTCTACATCATTTTACCCCATTTCTTCCCAAGGCCCCTAATTCCAAATTCAATGAATTCCACACTCCAAAACAACGTTTTCGGGTTTAAGAAATGGTGATAGCTTACTTGATTTCGCGGGGGTTGGGGTTTATTGTTCGAAACTCGTCAAACTGTTCGTCCCTCCGTCCTCGTTTTCCTCCTTTTTCAACTCAGTTGATACCTTTCTCTCTGCTTGCAGCGGTTCGAAAGGGGCTTTAATATATGGAGTTCGATGGCCAGAAATTTTCGGTTGCCTTCGGTCTCTCTCTAGTGGTTTTGTGTCTCGATTGATCTGGTCCGTCCTCTCTCATTTGAACTTCTAGCTGAAATAAAAGAATAGAGGTAAGACTTTTTGTTTTGCAGTTGATTTGATACCCCAATTAATAATTGTAATCATCACACTTACTCGGCCCTTTTATGTTATGGTTACCGGTTAGTTTTGCAAAAAAAAAAAAAATTGACCAATTTGCTACAATTATAAATTTGGACTGCTGTGTAGATTTGTAAATGGGCCAAAATTTTGGTATATTAGGTACAACTTTGGCATATATACGAGTTGTTTACTATAAATGTCATTTTCAATTGAGTACAAATTCAAAACTCTGCTCGATCTAGATCTTGATATCTTAGACTATGTTTAATGGTTGTACTATGGGTATCATAGCTAATTTTAAAAATAGAAAATAAAATTATATGTTAGATTTTTTTAGTAAATCAATGTAATTATGTGAGAGGATCGAGTATCATATATATGATATACCCACTTTATTATTTCTCCCCCACTTTTTTATTTTTTTATTTTTTTAAAAGGTTATGATACTCAACTAGAGTACTAAAATTAAAGATGTCTTAGCATAGCTTAATTAACTATATATATAGAGGCCACCATGTTAAGTGTTTATCTTATACGATGAGAGAAATACATTAAACTAATGAGGATAATATAAATGGGAAAGCAACGGTTACATGACGTAATATGACGGGAGAAGTAAATAATAAAATAGGTAAATAGAAACAAAAAAACATTATTAAAAAGAGTGGACACGAGAAAACGGGTAGATTCCTTTGCACTGCACCACTACATGCAAATAATATTCCTGGCTCTCACTGAACTCTAGGCCCTCTTAACCCTCTTTCATCAGAGTTACTTCTACTATATTTCTATATCTATACAAAATATATAAAATAAAATATCCAATCATATATATATATATATATATATATATATATATAGTACTTGATTTATCGATGATGTGTTTCAAAATTTGAAGTCCTTCCAACACTACAAAATTAATGTCATTAAGTTTTGGTTGACTTCACTCCTTCATCTCATTGGTTTATTTACAATGATTTCATTTTGACACCAAGGAGCTAAGCATGCACAATTGAGATTCCTTACCCCAAATTTAAGAAATTTAATATTATTCTATTTGATATTATAAAAAATGGGACTAGCAACGATAAGACGGGTTATTTACTAAAGAACCCTTAAACACCCATCAAAAGAGAGAAAATGGGGCACTTTCCCACAAAAATTGGGGACCACACAAAAATTGAGAGTTAATTAAGAAACTCCCATGAGTTCAAGGGATGTGAGTGGAAATATAAAATGAGTTGTTTAAATAATGTTGAAGAGAGAGAAAGATAAAAAGTAGAGTTAAGAAACCCTGATGGGTTCGAGGGATGCGGATGCTCTAAGTAGGGGTCGACGGGCAAGAATCTTACCTGATCAATGGCGGGTGCCAACGATTTATCAAAAACACCGTTGATTAAATGATGCTATTCTAATTTAAAATGATATTTAAAAAAAAAAATATGGTAATGTTTTAATTTAATATTATGTATTTATGTTGTACGTAGTATATTTTTTTTCTTTCAATTAGAAAAACATGGTAAAGGTTCAAATGTGAAATTATCATAGGGTGTAAAATTGTATTACGGTGTAAAATTTCCTTAATGAGTCTAATTATAATTAAATAAATCTAATTTTTATAAGTAAATGAGTCTAATTTAATTAGCAAAAATTCAAACACCATGTGACCCCTTGCCTTTTAAATAAAGTGTATTTTGAGTTAGCAATTTGAAAGAAGGGGTGCTTCCGGTTCCGTCGGTGCTTGAAAAAATTTTGTCTTCTCCATATTACTATATCTCTAGAGTCAATAATTTTATATGGCTTGCCATTTCCATAAAGGATATAATTTGCCAATTCCTGGGTATTTTTTTTTGTTGCCCTAGCATTTTTTTCGTGTCAACACATACTTTCTGTTGTGCACATATAAAATTATGTTGTGCAAACATAATAATTCCTTATGGGTAAATGAACATATTTCAATTATAAAAATTTATAATTGACATATGCTTAATTTATGGATAAATGAGCCTAATTTTATGGGTAAATAGGTAAATAGGCCTAATTTTATGGGTAAATAGGTAAATGAACATATTTCAACTCTTTTTGTTGTGCAAATATAAAGTGAATAAATAAAATGATAAAGTGCAAGAGATAAAATGACGATGTGAATGAATAATAATAATATGAAGTGCGCTATTAAGATTATTGTTAATGTGCCTTAAATCATTTTTGACCGGTGACGCATCGGGGGGTCCCGGGGGGGGGGGGGGGGGGGGGGCGGGGGGGGGGGGCGGAGCTCCCCGGTAGTATGCAGTGTTTATTATAAACATTGCATAATTTAGCCTTTACATTATGCAATGTTTATTCTAAACGGACTTATCGTGTATCTGTTTTTTTACGTATAACAATTTCAAATGAAAGTGCATAAATAAGATTAAAATGTGCAGAATTAAGGTTAAAAAGTGCATAACTAAGATTATGATGTGCATGATTAACAAACCGGACTTATCGTCTATCTGTTTTTTACATATAACAATTTCAAATTAAAGTGCATAAATAAGATTAAAATGTGGAGAATTAAGGTTAAAAAGTGCATAACTAAGATTATAATGTGCATGATTAACAAAACGGACTTATCGTTTATCTGTTTTTTATTTATAAAATTTTTAAATTAAAGTGCATAAATAAGATTAAAATGTGTTGAATTAAGGTTAAAAGATGCGTAACTAAGATTATAATGTGCATGGTTAACAATTTGGGATTGGTGTGTTCTTGTCTATTATGTAACCTATGTGAGATTTGAACCCACATCTTTGTGCAAACGCACATTGCTCTACTAATTGAGCTAATAGGCTAAATTATGATTTTCTTGCTAAAATAGTATGACTATAATCGACCTAAGGCATCAAAATCAATTCCAAAATCAACATTTGAAATGGATCGCAATAAATTCTAAAATCCAATTAGCTCACTATCCATAAATAATTTGACAATGCTATGAACATGAAATTAGATCCAAATCAACCGAACAACACAACCATATCATCAATTTCAATCAATTTGTCTTTTGGCAAAAAACCCCAAATTCCGCTCCAAAATCAAACCCTAGGTTTTCAATCTCAATCCTAAATCATTCAAACAATCTAAGTAATTGTAATAAACAAGTTTATGGTTAGAAATCCTACCAAATTCTAGTAAGAAATGAGGAGACTTCACACAATCTAAACGTAATAGCATTTGCTCGGTTTAGCCAGAAAAAGCTCAATCGAATGAGAAAGGCAGAAAAAATAAGAGAAAATGTGTGCCGAAGGCACAAATTTTCGTTGTAATTGGTGGAGTATCCTAATATTTAAAATAATTGGTGGGCCGTTCCTCTTAACCTACCTAACAACATGTCAGCGCTCCTTTCTCAATCCTCCTCAAGTCCACTTCCCGGCCATTTCCAATTTCAACCGGTAATTGAACCCTAACACCGAAGGCTAGCGACCTCTCAAAAGCTCTTCTCCCATGTCTTCCGGTTTTGGCGTCTCGCATCCCTCCGCCTCCGATCTACTCGCCCCGTCCACCTAGTCGTCTGGTCTCGCCGCAGAGGAACAGAGGAGCACCGCAGGAGCGAAGAATCGCTTCTTGTCTCTCATCCCCAAATTCCCGTTCAGATTTTTGAATCTGGTAGCACGAGAACGGTTCATGCACTCCGGGCATGGTACATCAAAGAGAAGGTGTATTCCTCCTCTTTACTGGATCTGTATTGTTTTTTGTTATTGAAGAGAGGCTGCAGCAGAATATATAATCTTTCACTTCCAATTGATGTGTTTGGGTGTTCTTGGGTTTAATCTATGCACTGTGATTCCACTATTTAATTTTAGCCTCAATTTATGTTTATTTGGGTTGGAATTGGCCTTAAATTTTGATATCTCTTGAACTGTCAACTTCTGACAGCAACAAGATTATGCAAAGTGTATGAAAAGAGATCTATGCATGTGAGTTTTACATTTCTATTGTATACCTATGCAGCCATTTTACAAACATCTTCGCTTTGTTTAGGATATCAAATCAAATTCGATATTCTAAACAAAGTGAAGATGTCTGTTGCATAGTGAAGATTTATGTTGACAGAGTTATTAGCTTGTTTATATCTATATCCATAGATTCATTTAATTTTCAGGATGCTCTAAGAGATGAGGAGCAGGGTCTGTCCTCTGTCCATAGATGAGGAGCATAGTGAAGATTTATGTTGACAGAGTTATTAGCTTGTTTATATCTATATCCATAGATTCATTTAATTTTCAGGATGCTCTAAGAGATGAGGAGCAGGGTCTGTCCTCTGTGAATGTTATGTGCCGATTATGCTTTTCTGGTGAAAATGAAGGAAGTGAGAGGGCAAAGAAGATGATTTATTGCAAGAGTTGTAGTAAGAAGTAACTGAAGTATCATAGGGGCTGCTTGAAAACGTGCCGATAATATAGAGGTTTGTTATTCATAATGCCATCAAAGTCTTCTAACAACTTCTGATTGAACTCAGCTTCTTGTTGAAATCTTGGTTTTAGTTTATCATCCTTGATGACAACTCATTGAAACCAATTAAATTGCCTAGTTTAATAGATATAGATGCTAACATGCTATGAATATAGATGCTGACATGCTGTGAATATAGATGCTGACATGCTGATTTGGAAACATAGAGCTGGCAAAGAACAAATCAAGAAGAAATAGAAGGCACAGATTCGTTGAGGTTGATGCAGGTAAACTAATTCCACTTCCCTCTTTTCACTCCAGAAACGTGATCGATTGAAGCATGATATTACTAGTGTAGGGTCGATTGTTGAGTATTCTAGACTCTGTTGTCGATTGAAACTGAGCTCTAAATGTTAAACAGATTTCTAAAAGAAGATTAATTAAAACTTGAGCTGTGTTAGGTTATAGATTGTTTCCTGGATCTGAATTTAACAATGTGATCCTCACTGAGCAAATATACCAAAACTTACAAGACTCTTTGATTGCTTCATACCTCATCTAACAAGGAGTTTGTCCTTATTAGAAAAAAAAACAGTGTAGTTGTTTGTTTCAATCTTTTGAGAAATTCAGTCTCAAAAGGCTTTCATATCTTTTGAGAAATTTCTGAGTTTTTGTGCTGACATTTGTTGTTATGGTTGATGTTTTCTGAGTTTTCAGTCTCAAAAAATGGAGTGCTGACATCTACCTCCCAATAGATATAGACAGTGCTGGATTGTGTGGAAACAAACCAAGTTCATTTTATCACATGATATATGATTATATGTTATATGATTATAGCAGAATCATTGATTTCTCCAAGTTCATTTTATGACAGATTCTTGATGGGGCCCATTTTTTAGAAATGAAAATTTACAGTCTAATTTAGACATATGGAGAAGCTCTAATGATCTTTTGCACTTTGTAGATAACATGCCAATTGCATGTAACCGTGTACATGGTAGTAGAAGGAAATACATGCATTTATTATTTTCCTAATTACATAAATTCCTTTTAATCCTGCAGCATTGCTCCTGTACTTAATTCGGCATAATTGGATTCTCCGATTTCTGTAACTTAGCCCCCTTTCAATTTAGGCCCATTCATCTTTCTGCATTTCTTCTTTACAGTGCTTGTCTGATATACTCGTGAAGAATTATGGTACTGAAAAACATCATCCAAACAGTGTTGGATTGGGTTATGAGGTTATTTTATCTTTTAGAAAGAATCTATGTGTTTCATCATCAAAAGAATCTATGTGTTTTCATTCCCCTGTTTCGAATATTGAATAGAAGATTTTAAATTGTTTATGTCCACTTTTTTTTGCAGGGTGCAAAGGCCATCGCAAACTGTTGAAGAAAAATTCAACCTTGCGCATTTTGGAGCTCAGTGACAATCTAATAGACTATTCTGTATGTGTGCTAAAATCAATATTCTCTTCTCTTTACCCTAGCTTGATTTAAAATAAACGCTTGATGCCTCTTTTCTCCCCATTTTGTGGGGTTTTTTTGTTTTTAATAATTGAGGCAGGGATTTACTGGTCTTGTTGGAGCACTTCTGGAGAACAGTACTATTGAGTTTTTATGCTGACATTTGCTGTTATGTACCATCTGATGAGTGTTTCAATTTCTTCAATTCATTCGCCAGAAATTTAGGTTTTAGAGTTGAATTTGTGTGCGATTAGGCCTCTTGCAAGTTGTTGTAGGTAGAGCTTTTTGGGTTTTTAATTTTTGCTTATTGATCCTGGATTTCCTTGCAATCAAAATTCGGAATTTCTGCTACCATGGGAGTGCAGACCACCAAAAATTAGGGAATTTCTGCTACCAGGCACCGGCTTGAGTATCGCCTCATCGTGTATGTGTTGAACATCAGTTTTACATGGTGTCTGAATGTTCTGGTTTGTGACGATGACGAAGAGTGGGGAGTTCTGGTTCATGACGATGACGACAAACTCTATGAGCTCCTCATGTTATCAATTGCATTGGCAGAGCACACATGGGTATCTATTCTTAGCAAGAGAGACCGATTTAGGTAAATTGGGTGTCTTAATGTTTGAGCTCTAGCATCGGATGGCTTCTTGTGCACTCATCGTGTGGATTGACAAGGTTTACGATTTGGCAGGGCTCTCTTTGATAACTTCAACCCAACATCTGTTGCAAAATTCTGAGGAGAAACTATTGTTGCTGTGTGCAGATGGGAATGCAGTGCACTGTTGTCTGAGCTGAAACTCTGTGCTGTTGTTAGGAAATAGCTGAGAATGGGGCTACTTTCATAGAATCTGTGTGTACAGAACAGGGGGCTGCGACTAAAGGAATGTGCTTGGTAAAATTCTGAATCAATAAAGCTTTCTTCCTAGTACATCATCAACTGTGAATCCAAGTTTGGTTTACATTGTTCAAATTCTATCGTTTGCAGCTTTGTTATTTGGATTTTTGTATGGAAAATGCCAATTCCAACAGCTTGTTTTGCAAAAAGGGATTTGATTGTGCCTACTAATTTAGCATTGTTTGACGTATGTTTCTAATGGCAATTGGAGGATTTGGAGAAAAAAAGAGATTATTTTGTGAAATTACCCACTTAAATACTCGCTAATTGTTATCTTAAATTGTTGGAGTATACCTAAATAATTACTTTGATTTAATCTCTTTGCATGCACATCCGGTTCCATCCAATGTATTATTTTTAGGTATATATAGCAACTACAAAGTTGTTAATTAGGAAAATCTATACCGGACTAAAATAATCTAAATAATTAAAAGGTACGTAAATATTTTCATATCATAATTATATATTTGCATATCATCAATTTATAATTGCATATCATACATTTACATTTTTATATTTGCATAATATAATCATACATTTGCAGAACATCAATTTGTATTTTCACAACTTATATTTATTTACTAAAAATTAAAATCTAAGTATTAGATATCAATAATCTTATATTTTCCCAACGTGAATTAATTTATGCATATTTTAATCGTATATTTTCATATCATCAATTTATAATTGCATATTATACTTTTACATTTGCACAACACCAATTTATATTTGCATATTATAATCATACATTTTCACATCATCAATTTGTATTTCCCCAACTTATTTTTATTTACTAAAAATTAAAATCTAAGTATTAGATATCAATAATCTTATATATGTACAACGTGAATTAATTTATGCATATTTTAATCTTATATTTGCATATCATCAATTTATAATTGCATATCATACTTCTACATATGCACAACATCAATTTATATTTGCATATTATAATCATACATTTGCACAACATCAATTTGTATTTTCCCAACTTGTTTTTATTTATTAAAAATTAAAATCTAAGTATTAGATATCAATAATCTTATATTTGCACAACGTGAAGTAATTTATGCATATTTTAATCTTATATTTGCATATCATACTTTTACAATTTGCACAACATCAATTTATAAGATGCAAGAAATATTGATGTAAGATGAAAGAAAATACTGACGAGACAACAAAATATAAAAATTGTTCAAATTAAAATATAAAAGTCTTGTCGTAGGGTTATATTGTTTATCTGAATGTTATGTTATAATATAATTAAAAGCCTTTTAGCACAATGGCAGAGCGATGAGCTTATGCGCAAATACGTGGGTTCGAATCCCGCATAGGATAAAGTTTATAATAATTCTAGTAATTTACAAAATTTTATCATAAATCTTTAATAATAAGATATATTAGTGCAATTTTAAAATATTAATGCATTACTAAATGTTCAATAATAAGATATATTAGCGTCGGTAGCTTCGATGTCGGCGTCAACCGACATCTCCAATGTCAGCGTCAGTATCTCCGATATTGACGTCAGCAACATCAACGTTAGTGTCAGCAACTCTGATGTCGGCGTCAACAGCGCCAACATCTCGGATGTCGACGTCAGCAATATCAGTGTCAGTGCTAACACAAAAAAAATAAGCATTTACACGAAAAAAATAAGCGTTGACACGAAAAAAAGCATCCTCTACGCCGGCATCAGCAGCGTCGGCAGCATCGATGTTGGTGTTAGCCGACATCTCCGATATCAGCGTCAACATCTTCGATGTTGACGTCAACAACATCAACTTCAGAGTCAACATCTCCGATGTCGGCGTCAGCAGTGTCAGCATCTCGGATGTTGACATCAGCAACGTCAGCGTCAGTGTTGACACGAAAAAAAGAAGTATTGACACGAAAAAAAGCATCCCTAACGTTGACGTCAGCAGCGTCGACAACATCGATGTCGGAGTCAGCCGATATCTCCGATGTCAGCGTCAGCATCTCGGATGTCGGCGTCAGCAATGCCAGCTTCAATGCTAACACACAAAAAAAAAGCGTTGACACGAAAAAAGCATCTTTGACGTCAACGTCAGCAGCATCGATGTTGGCGTTAGCCGATAACTCTGATGCCAGCGTCAGCATCTCCGATGTTGACATCAGTAACATCAACGTCAGTGTCAGCATCTTCGATGTCGACGTCAGCATCTCGAATGTCGGCATCAGCAACGTCAACGCCAGTGTTGACACGAAAAAAAGAAGTATTGACACGAAAAAACACATCTTCGACGTCGGCGTCAGCAACATCGGTAGCATCGATGTCGGTGTCTGCCGACATCTCCGATGTCAGCGTCAGCAACATCAACATCTCGAATGTCGGCGTCAACAATGTCAGCTTCAGTGCTAACACAAAAAAAAAAGCATCTTCGACGTCAGCATCAGCAGCATCGATGTCGGCGTCAGCCGACATCTCCGATGTCAGCGTCAGCAGCGTCAACATCTCCGATGTTGACGTCAAAAACATCAATGTCACTGTCAACATCTCCGATGTCAGCGTTAGCAGCATCAGCATCTCTGATGTCGACGTCAGCAACATCAACATCAGTGTTAGAATCTCCGATGTCGGAGTCAGCATCTCTGATGTTAGCATCAGCAACATCAACGTCAGTGTCAGCATCTCCGATGTTGGTGTCAGCAATGTCAGCATCTCTAATGTCAGCATCAGCAACATCAACGTCAGTGCTAACACGAAAAAAAGAAGCGTTGACACGAAAAAAGCATCTTCAACGTCGACGTCAATAGCATCCGCAACATCGATGTCGGAGTCAGCCGACATCTCCGCTGTCAGCGTCAACATCTCTGATGTTGACGTCCGTAACATCAACATCAGTGTCAGCATCTCCGATGTCAACGTAAGCAGTGTCAGCATCTTCGATGCTGATGTCAGCAACGGTAGCATCAATGCCAGCATCTTCGATGTCGGCATCAGCAATGTCAACATCAGTGCCGCTGACACGGAAAAAAGCATCTTCGACATCGGCGTCAGCATCTCCGATGTCAGTGTCAGCGCTGTCAGGAATGTCGGTGTCAGCAACATCTCCGATGTCAACGTCAGTATCTCCGATGTTGACGTCAGCAACATCAACATTAGTGTCAGCATCTCCGATGTCGGCGTCAGCAGCATCAACATCTCGAATGTCGGAGTCAGCAATGTCAGCGTCAGTGCTAACACGAAAAAAAGAAGCGTTGACACGAAAAAAAAAGCATATTCAACGTCGGCGTCAGCAGCCTCAACAACATCAATGTCGGCGTCACCCGACATCTCCAATATTATATTTGCACACCAAAATAAAATTTCAAAAAGTGTCGACACGGGAAAAAAAAAAGGTGCAATTTTAATTTGAATGTGTAATTTAGAACTTAAATGTGCAATTTTAGTTTGAAAAAGTGCAAATATAAAACTAAAAAGTGCAATTTTATGACTCAAATAAAAACTAAAAAGTGCAATTTTATAAACTTATATTTGTACAATGAAATATTATAATTGCACAACATAAACTTATATTTGCATACCAATATAAAAATTCAAAAATTGATGAAACATGAAAAAAAAAAGTGCAATTTTAGTTTGATGTGCAATTTTAAAACTTAAATGTGCAATTTTAGTTTGAAAAAGTGCAAATATAAAACTAAAAAGTGCAATTTTATAACTAAAATACAAAACTAAAAAGTGCAATTTTCTAAACTTATATTTGCACAACATAAACTTATATTTGGACATCACAATATTATATTTGCACAACATAAACATATATTTGCACACCAATATAAATTTTCAAAAAGTGCTAACACGGGAAAAAAATTTGCAATTTTAGTTTGAATGCGCAATTTTAGAACTTAAATGTGCAGTTTTAGTTTGAAAAAGTGCAAATATAAAACTGAAAAGTGTAATTTTATAACTCAAATATAAAACTGAAAAATACAATTTTATATTGGTGTCATCGATTTATAATTTGTGCACTTTATAATAGACCTCAAAGAAAACACTTGAAACTCAAAACTTGAAGGTCTCACACAGGTTCTAACTTGAAAAAGAATAGCTAGCAGTAATTTAATTTTGTAAAACTGGGAACTCGTATGTTAGATGACATACATACTAAACTAGTGATCTAAAATTGCACAGTACCATAAATGGTTTATCATTCAATAAGCAATAAAAAATTTGAAGGGTCTGTTTGGCAAGACATTCCTTATAACTTATGAAGTTATGAGTAACCCATCAACATGTTGTCAACTTACAACTGACCTTATAAGTAACATATAACCCATGTGAGCATGGCATCAAATAAAACATAACACCATACATTTCATACATTTGTTCATGCATTATCCCTAATCCAGGTCAGTAATATTGATCAATGTTAGATTCCCCATGAGGGCCATGACTGATGATAAGAAAATATTGCATTCTGGCACATCTAAGAGCACTTTTGAACTGCAGGCATGCTGTTCAGAAGGGGCAGTCGCCCAACTATAGCTGAATATCATAGTCATGTTCATTTTGTTTGCAGAGCTTCGCTATTCAGCATTTCATGGTAATTACTCAAGTTAAGAGTTGGTTTTATGATCTGAAAAGACGAAAATATTTTCATATCAACTATGCATAACCTATTCCCCCTAAAAACTCTTTTCTGCATATTATAGGACCTCTCATCCATCGCATGCTCACTCAGCCGGGGCCAATCTCAGGTTCTCACATCACGTGAAGATGATTTAAAGCTGAATCTTTTAGTTTGTGGAGAGATGAATTACAACATGTTTGCTCTAGTTCCTTTTAGAATGTTCTTCCGGTGAAGAAAGTCGCTGACATGCTCTTCCGTCGAAGAAAGTCGTTGACATGCTTGCTCTAGTTCCTTCTCATTGTTACCCGTTTAGCATGGAGATGAATGTTAACTGTTTAAGCTCAATCTTGGTGTCTTGCTTCTGCTTTCTTAGTGTCTTTGTTACCAATTCCTCATTATTGGCCTTGAAGCCAGAAGAAATAAACTACTACTGTGAACATTCACTGCAAGAAACTCAAGCTTAACTTGCCTTGATATTTAACCTTGTGACAAACCAAATATTCAATGATTCGCTGCTTGAACTTGAGTAGTCCATAATGTTCTCTGTCAAGACGCTCTTTTGTAGCTCTCAGATCCAACTCTCAAGCTTTTCACTGGCCTTTTGCCAAGGTAAATCAGCCAGCATCTGAAGATAACCCGATGAGGAATGCACAACTGACACATGAGCAATGCACTGTCTCGGATATAAGCAACACATAATACCTGGTGTAATGAGCTTTGGCAGCACAACATTGTTTAAAAGCATAAATGAATGAATGAGATACAAAACAAAAGTTCTATTAATGTGTCTGGTAGAAACAAAAGTCGTTGACACCGCTAACGCTGACATTGATGAAACCACTAATGCTGACACCGCTGACACAATAATTATTGCCCTTGATACTGCTATACACGTACTAGCGGCTGCAAGTTTGTTTGAGTGTAACAACTGCTGCAAATTCAACACTACAATACACGAACCACTTAAGCAAACTATATAATTTTCCTATTAACATAACAAACAGTAGATTGTAGACCTAATTAACCACTTAAGCAAACTAAATAATTAGAAGAAATTGAAGGCTAACATACATACATGTGTTCTAAAATCAAAATAAAAATAAGCTCTTTAAAGACCTGCATATATACAAATCAAAATGAAGAATAAATCGAGATTGACAAAGAAGAGGGAGAATGCAGGGCAACACAATGTCTAATGTCGAATGCAACCCAACATCACAGTCAACAAAGAGTAGTACAGAAGATAGTTGGTTTTTTTTTGCATTTGACAAAGGGCGAATGCAGGCCAACACAATGTCTGACAGAGGAGAGGGCTAGTCACATGGGCCGTAATAGAGATTCATGAGTTTTGTGTGTTACTTGGTGCTGCTTTTTCTTGCATTTGTGAAAGTTTCTTCCTAAACCGGAGAGTGCAAACTAAAGGAATGCCACAAAAAAAAGGACAATTACTCAATTGAATTCATGATTATCGATTAAGCATCAACTACGAATACAACAAGTGATATACTTCCAATTCAATGCATGATTATTGATCAAGGTAATGAATGACTCAAAGTAGGGGCAACTGAACTGCGAGAGTAAAAGAAGACACTAATCACAAGAAGCAGAAATTATATCCACAGTAACGAAACAGAAAGCAACCCACTGAGGAATTGTTGGTTTAAGAAACTTCAACTACAAACATAATTCCACAGATCAGTGATGAAAGTGTAGAAGACTTAACAGTTAACTACTAAAGAACTGCACAAATCAAGTATAAACAGGATCACAACATAGTACTTGCAATACCAAGTGCCAGTGTTTGATGTGAAAGCATTAGCTCACCAAACAACAGATGCTGCTAGCCTGAATATGTCTAGACCTAAAATAGATGTTCCCAAACACATAGGACCTAGAACCTAACGAAGAATCTTCACAACAGGGGAATAACTAACTGCTGACAGTGTAGAAGGGGAGAAGGAAGTGAGATGGGAAGAGAAGGGGAGTAAGACACCTTCGTCCGGCGGTAGTCGGAGAGCCTATTGGCAGCGGCGGTCAAAGAACCTGTTTGGATGGAAACGCCAGCGCCGCCTCATTCGCTCTGACTCACGTCATCTTCCTCGAGATCTCTCTCTCTCTCTCTCTCTCTCTCTCTCTCTCTCTCTCTCTCTCTCTCTCTCTCACTCCTCATCATCCTCAGGTTCGTCGGGTATATCGATCGAAGATGAGTTTTGTAGAATTAGGGATTTGAAGAAGGGAGAAAGAAGAGGGTGACAAAGATGTCAGCACAATAAGTTCTGTTAGAAGGGATGGATAGTTTGCCAATTTTTTTAAATTTATGGACACTTCTCTAATTAAGACGATTTTTTTGGATATTTAACAAACCGCCCAAAAAATAATTGTCTATATTAACTTGCTAAATTCATTCCAGATTAATTCGTCGCATGAATTACATTGCATTTTAGAGATGGAGGCAAAACAGTAGAAAGTTCGAAAAAGCAGAAGAAAACGTGGACAAGAGAAAATTAGTTTTATGTGCGCTTTTAGCTGCAAAATTCAATCGATGCTTCATTGATTGTTTCCCCATCACCGTGAGTGCTGTTAGATAGAATATATGTATAGGTCCAATTACCCATTTATCATTAGGGTTAACTATCTTGTACTCCTATATATATATATATATTATAATGCTTTATTGCAGGGAATAAGCCTGGACCCGAGAGACTTGAAAGTCGGGAACCTGGGTGACCAAGATGGGCATGCCAGAGAGGTGCCGAACGAGCAACTGCTGATAGGTTGGTTGCTACGGAGGAGGTGACATGATGTATGTTGTTGGTGACATGATATAGGTCTCCGACGCTATTACATCTTATGAGCGGGGCTCTAGTTGTGAAATCTTTGACAGCAAACCCAAAGCGGTCAAACTCAATGGCGATATTATTGTCTGTGGTGAGGCGACGAATGGATACAATGTTCTTTGTTAAGCTAGGGGAGACGAGGATGTTGTGAAGGCTTAGGTCGGTGGTAGAGTGGGCCCAAGACCCAAGGTAGGAATGCGTTCACCATTGCCGACAATAATGGAGGTAGAAAGACTCTTAAAAGCAGGGACATAAATTATATTTGGGTTGTGCGACATGTGCGCAGTGGCTCCGCTATCCATGTACCAGTTCGGATCGGCAGGTGACACGCATGTAGGTTTCACGATGGCGAGATGCCTGTGTCGGGACGATGACGATGATCCCACTGCTAAGGCCTAATCCAGATGATCCGGAGAGGGCCCAAGGAGTCCATGTTGGCTCGGGTATGACCTCGTTGAAAAGGCCGAGTAGCCTTGAGGATGGGCTCCAATGGAGGAATACCCCCTCTGTGAATGACTTGGAGGGGCGATAATTCCGACGAGAGGTCGTTAGTGATCGTAGAAGGCCATGGTAAGAGTTTTTTTTTGGGCCTAAAATAAGGGAGAGTTTCTGCAATTTTTTTTTAAGAGATTGAAAACCTCCGCTTGCTTCAATGGAGCATTTGTACAGAGACGAAGCTCTTTCTCGGCGGCGGTGGCTAGCGGCAAGGCGGCGATTGGAGGAGGCGGCGGCTCGGGCAGGGATTGGCGACGATAATCGGCGGCGGCTTGGCCTGCTATTCGTGGATGTTCTCCGGGCAAGGCTGCACTGCGGTGGGCTCGGCAACAATTGGAAGTGGCTCGGGGTGACTCGACCTTTTGTTCTCCGGGCAAGGCCGCAAGTCCGCAACTGCAGGGTCCGGCGGCGACGGGCGAGGTCAGGCGGAGTCAACTCGGGGCTCAAGTCGCCGGCGGTGGTGGTTGGACAGTGGGGAAGGACAAGGTCACGGCTTTGGAGGAATTAAGGGAGGAAGACGAGGGATGGGGCGTTGGGGGACGTCCATTCTACCTGAGATATGAACAATTCAAACTCAAACCCGACCCAACTGACCGGTGTAGGACAGAGTGGGGGAAGGGGAGCGTCTTCAATTTTAGTCCTTGCTCTTTGTCTCCATTCACCCCATCCTACCACATGTTCCCTTCTTGTATTACCCATTTTCTACCCTAATAAAATACTGTACGTACAATAAATTAAACTAAGGAAGTAAGGAAATAGCCTTTTATCTAAAAAAACGCTCTCTTTTGAGCTTGAGAAAAAACCCATAATTTGGGGTCGGGGAACACCGTCGCCGCTCGCCGCCATTCACTTGCGCCGGTTGATTCATCTGGTAAGTGGTACCTCTTTCGGGAGCCCGTACATCTCCTTCGGGAGCCCATACATCTCTTCCGGGAGCCCCAACCTATTCCGCCACCACCCCTATCTCCGACGCCCGCCGTCGCTTACCCCCTTCCCCTCCTCAATCATCGCTTTGTGCGAGGGGCTCCAACTACGGCTTAAGCCGCTCGTCTCCGGCTTCGGCCCGCCGGTCGCCTCTCACCGCCCTTGTGGCGCCGCCGCCACCATCTTCGCGGTGCACTTGGGGGTTTGTTGCATCTGGATTCCCCTGATTATCAATATGTCTTTTTATCTTCACCCAAAACTCCATTTGATTTGGGGGTTTTCACCTATGTGTGATCTCTTCCCCCAAAATCTCATTTTGATTTGCCTGATTGGCCTCCCCTCCTCGGTGTCATCCTGGTGGTGCGTGGCTCTGGTGGATCGTTGGTGGTTCGTCCATGGTCGGATTGGCCTCCCCGGTTCCACTGATGCAGCTTCCAGCTGTCGTCCTCTCTCCCCTCCTCGGCGTCCTTTTGCCTTGGGTATGGTGGATCTGGCTTCTCCGGTGCCGCCTCGATGCGTCCAACATCATCTCTCGCGGTCTGGTCCCCCCCTCTGGTTGCTCTCGTCGCTTCAATCGGGGGTGCGTTAGTGGCTGGCACGCTGCAATCCCTAGCTCTTTTCCTCTATCGAGCTCCGGCTTTCTTTTGCCATCGGGCTTGCCTTGGGCCCGAAGGTGGCCCGAGCTGGTTGGATTGCCTAATGTCGGGATGTGCTTTGGGCCCAAGCTATGCCTTGGGCCCGGGGCAGCCCGATTTGATTGTTAAAAATGAAATAAAATAAAATAACTCGTGCAAATAAATTCCGGAATTTTCTTGCGCTCTTCGTCCTCTCGCGGTCGTGCTTCACTTTCTCGGGAGTTCTCTTTGTTGGATCCGTGGTTAGTTTCGGTTGAGGAGCAGTTCTGCGGCCCTGGTAGATCGAAGTGATCGTGTTGGTGGTGTTCGTGATCTCCGAAGATCCTTCATCTAGGTGGAGGGAACGTCATGTGATCCACACTTCCCCAGGAGTCGTCTTTGCCCTTCGTGGATTTCTGCTTTCCGTCTTTCTGGCGGTGAGACATCGTGACAACTTTGCTGTCCCATGCGCTCGCTATCCACTTCTTCATGCCGGGTCTCCCTCTTCTCGCTGTTGTGTCCGCTGGTGTGCTTAGGGTATGTGGTTTTCCGGGTTTATTTTGTGTAGTTCTTTTGTTGTATTAGGTGACTCTATTCTATTTCCATGTTGTATTTTCTTTTGCTATGTTGTATGTTTAGACGGCTTGCCGTCTGCCGACTTTGTCGGCCTCTCGAGATCCGGCCTGTCCGGTCTCGAATTATTTCCTAATAAAAAAATAAAATAAACTAAGGAAGTTGTTGTGAGCAGAATCTGCCATGTTCTACAGTAACTTTTATATCGTTTTCTGCATACATTTCATGCATTTGGGCTAGAAAAGTACAGAATCTATGTAGTTTATGTTTATTTGCCAAATTATGGAATCTACACCAGTTTCTGTTTAAAATCGCAGAATTCGAGGAAATTTACAGCAGTTCTAAGAAAGGTTGGAAAAGCTCGAAAATCAACTACAGAAGTCCAAGGTCAAAGGGCTACAGAACCAGGACGAATCAAGCTGGAAACCAGACTTTACTCGATATCAATGAAATCTAGTCGATATCGACAAAAGTGTTCGAGCAGTGGTGATCGAGTAAGGGCTGATCGAGGAAGCTGAAGACGAAGCAACTCGACTCCGGATCTTACTCGATATCGACAAGAGTTCTCGATATCGACAACACCTTGATGCTATGTCCGGAGTCGAGGAAGCCACACCAAGTCGAGAAGCCGAGGACTCAATATGCCGAGCACCAATTACTCGATATCGACAAGATCTGCATCAACTGTCAGAGCCAGTGTCGGGGAAGAGTACTCGACCAAGCCCAGCAACACAAAGTCGACACGACTTTACTCGATATCGACGAAACTTGTCGATATCGAGGACCCCAGATCACCCGACTGAGCCGGATCGAGCAGCAGCAACCAGAGATGTCGAGCCTAGCCAAGTCGACGACACACTTTACTCGATATCGAGGAGATCTTTCTAGAGACGCGTTACGCGGTTTTGCTGTCCGACGCGGTTTGGCTTTCCTTGGGGCCGAAGGAGTCCGAGTTTTGCCGAGATCTATCAACATCTATCAAGACTTATCAACACATGGAAAGATTTACCTACTTTAGATATAATTTCCTTTTGGATTTAATTATTTATTCCATTTATTTATCTTAAAGCAAGTAGATAATTAGATTTAGATATAGATAGACTTTCTTACTTAGAATAGCTGGGGAATGAAGGCTATAAATAAAGCCTTAGGGGCTGAGTTTTATTCATTCAGTTTCAGAGACAAGTAGGTACACATAGAGAGAGAAGGAGAAGAGGTTGTAAGTTTTGAGTTTATTAATGAAAGTTAGTTCTTTTTCATCAAAGATGTCTGCTATTGCGACGAAGAGCGAGTAGTCCACCCACTTCTGGGGCTGGGGTGAGCCTGACGGTGGCCATGTAAGGTGATACGGTGAAGGTATGATCTTTTTATGCAATTCGTCTTCTATCCCTATGAGCATGATTCTTTTGCGAGAGTTGAAGGTGATCCTTGTTTGTGTTATTGAAGCGAAAGTGATCTTAATACAACTTGGGTTAATTATGTGAAAAAGGGTCAGTAACAATTAGGGTTTATGCGAAAGCCTCTATATGCCTATTTGTTAATAATGAAAGTTATTTGATGGAAAGCATGATCTTTTATGCCTTTATGTGTTATTTTTCACGGTTATCGTTGTGGTGTTGATACCCTGGATTTGGAAGTCTTTTAATATATTGATTTATTTCGTTGGAAATCTGAGTTCTGTGTTCGAGAAATTTGCAATTTAAGTTTCTGCTGTTTGTCGATCTCGAAGAGTTTTAGTCGATATCGAGTTCTGCTTAGTCAATATCGAGTAGGGGTTGTCGAGATCGAGTTTCTGTGTTTGATTCTGAGTTTCTGTCGTCGCTGTGTTTACTCGATATCGAGTTCTACTTTGTTGATATCGAGCAGTTTAGTGTTTTACTTTACTTTTCTACTTTTGTCTTGTTATTTCTGTCTTTCTGCTATTCTGTCTGTGAGATTTACAGCTACCTGAGACCCGCTGACACGCTTCCTCGTGGATCGATCCTGACTTCCCACTACTGCATAGGGAGGGAGTCTTGTAATCATTTGCAAGGGACGGAATCTGGTTTGCTTTACTTTACTTATATTTTGAATTGCAAGTCTCGCTTTCCTCCTACAACAGAAGTCAATCATTTTTATTTGGGCTTCTACCATTCCTCATTTTGGTTTGGGCTTCACCTTAAAATCAAGGATAAACGGGGAAAAAAAATATCACCCCTTAAATAGAGCATAATGTTCAAAACTATCCCTTATATTTAATATTGTAGAAAACCATAATTTATATAGCTTTTTTTTTACCAAAGAACACCTCGTCTCTACGTGCTATTAGGGTTTCGTTAAATGTCTTTGAAAAACCAAAATTATCCCTATACCTATCATTTTCTTGTCACCACTCACTCTTCACTTATCTTTCTGTGCTTATGTACAACTCCAAGCACACTTTGTTTAATTGAAATTATTAAACAACTTTTACAGTCCTAAACTAGACCCCCTCAATCCATGCCTAAATCTTTCCACAACTCCTATGCGAGATCACCTTCAATATCGTCTCTCCATATGATAAGGGTATTTTGGTAATTTACTGATTTTTTTTTCTCAAAAACTTAACGAAATCAGAAGTAGGGGGGTCTTTGGTAAATAAAAGTTATATAAATGGTGGTTTTTTGCAATATTGATTTTAATGGACGATTTTGAACAATACACCCTATTTAAGAGGTGGTTTTCTACGGTTTACTCTAAAATCAATTTCTTTTTATCTCATAGTCATACGTAGTTAAGACTCGAGAGATAGTTTCCTATTTAAGGTGGTACTGGTGGGCGATACGTGACATAAACTCTTCATTGCGGGCGCAATTCGATGGCATTTGAGCTACACATTCTGAAATGTTGGTTTAAAATTAAATACTATATATATGCTAATTCTGAAACATATATTTAAACTAATTGGGAATATACTTAGAATATATGATACATATTACAGACTTATTGCATTCAAGGGTCACTTTCATTACACATGAATTGATCGTATCGTTACCAGCACAGCCTCCTCACAAATGTAACGATTGATCTACAAACTTGATTGTTGAACGAGCATGGCGAATCTCAATCAGGAAGGCCGATGAAGAGTGAGCTGGGTCTCCACGATTGAGTCGTCCTTGTGTCTACTTAGGCTGCTCCTCCACGAAGTCGACGCTTCTCCATGGAAATGTGCTTCTACGGTTGTTGCTGGATGCAATGTATATGTTTCCAGCTACATATACCATATAAGATTATAATTTTATTTCAAACCCAAAAACTTACAACTTAATTTACCTTAACTAACATATACTCCCTCCGTTCCACAATAGATGTCCTTTTGGTTTTGGGCACGTTTTTTAAGGAGCGAAAAACTCTATAAAATATTATTTTTTTAATTAATTTTTTTATATAATTTGATGCTTATTAGTAACAAGTATCAAATTATATAAAAAAATTAATTAAAAAAATAATATTTTATAGAGTTTTTCGCTCCTTAAAAAACGTGCCCAAAAGTGAAAGGACATGTATTATGGAACGGAGGTAGTAGTTGTATAATGTAAGTGATCGCAATTACCTCATCGGTTAGCCTTTGATTTTCTTCCATCAGCATTTTCTCCTGAATCACCAAATAATCAAAAATAGATTAATAGATTTCGGATTTTGTTTGTGTGCGCGCGAACACAAGTGTGCGTGCAGATTTTGCATACCTTCACTTTCAGCTTCTCTGTCTGCTGCTGAAATAGGTTTTCCTGCACCAAATATATACATAGAACAAAGATCATGTCTAATGATCAGTTTAAATAGTAAATGATTATAACCTTAATAGGATATGTGATGTATTTTTATTAATAGAACATGAACCTTAAGTAGCATTTTCATGGTTTTGAAAGTTTTATATTCACTATTCAGAATTGGTAACGTCTCCATAGCATTTTCGACAATCTACCAAACAATTAAAACAGCAACAGAAATCTGACATGTACCTAGATAATGTAGATCACCATATTTATAGGAAGATTAATTGGTATTACCTTTCTTGCTCTAATGGTTCTCAAGCTTTGCTCAAGCTGCTTGTCAATCTCCTGGAGCTCCTCCCTAGAACATGACTTTAGATCTTGCCCCAAAAACTTCCTGATACGATCACAAGATCGACAAATTCACACTTGATAAGTAGAAAAAAAAGATAGTTAAATGACGATTAAGATCAATTGAGGTGATACTTGACCATGTTTAACACTACTTTGATTCAAAGTAGCTTTTGGGTCATTCTTTGTGCTTAGCAAAGTGAAAAGGTTGATAATTTTTTACTTCTGAGGGTCGAGCAATGTTGACGAGATTAATAAAAAAAGTAGGAAAGTCTTACAACCTTTGAGACATCTCCAGCTGCTGAATCTTATCTACCAAGATAGATATTTCATACTTCACTTGCTGCAAGCAGATAGCAAAGTAAGAGAGGCATATCGTTAAATTGCTGGCGAAAAAGGGGTAAAAAAACAATCCAACCCATCAGTTATGGTATGTACATTGTAAGGTTCAGAATTTTATGCTCTCTTGAAGAAAACTCAAATACATGCAATCTCATCAATGGAAGCTAATCAGAAGTAAGAGGGTCTCTTATCAGGCTATGTTATCTCATGTTGTATCAAGAATGAACGAAGAAAAGTGCGTATTTTTCTAATACAGTTCATCGCTTTACTGGAGTTTTGCCCTTTCAAGCTTCTAGGATATATAACACAAACAAGCATATATGCTCACCTCTGTTTGCTCTTCAACATCTGCATTACTAGTCCTCAGATCCTTAACATACCTACAGTACCTCTCGATTGTCTTCCGCATACTAAGAAAGCCAAGAAAAAAAAAACAGGTTTCAGTTTCACAGATTCAGACAAATGTATAATAAATAAGAAAGTCAAATAAAGCTATATGGTGCTCACAATTATAGGATGAATATTTGGACTGGACATTGTCTTGGTTGTTAATTTGAATCATGTATTTCGAAGGTTTTTTTATAAATACTTGAGAATGACCTTGAGCACATGAATTAGTTTCCAACAATCACTAATCATCAATTGAGAAATATTTCAAGAAACAACCGAAGGGCTTTTGAGGATTAAGCATTTCAAGAAACATCCGAAGGACTTTTGAGGTGTACTCATGCCTCTAAAATCATTAGTATCAACTATCAAGTTGTGATACATTGCAAATATCCCGAGATGAATCCGAGGATTGGAAATGACACGAATACTAAGGGAAGTTAAACTCAGCAAGCTCATTCTCAAAGCAAAGTATTCCAACAATCATATGTTATTAGTAGATTGTTTTCCAATACATTTTATGCTTCATGAAATTTCTTGTTCGAATATGGAACTCACATGAGGAAGAGACAACTATGAATATACAACAATACTAAGTTACCAATGATAGCATATCAATTTTTTTATTTTTTTATTTTTGTATATATAAGATAACACACCTTGCCTTAATTTACGATTTTTTGTACGAAACAACATATCTTGCCTTACTTTACTATTGGGAAAACACAACACAAGCAGTAAGGATCTAAGATAGGAAGAACCGAAGAAAGATTATGAAACACAAGGTTTTAACATGATTCACCAATCTTGAAGTCTTGCCTTGACAGCAATCCAATAACACCACGCAAGATTACAAGTATTGTAAAGAAGACTTGGAAACCCCACCTCAATTCGTGTACTATCTACCAAGTTCGAGCCCTTCATTCTCATGTACTATCTTAAAAGTAAAAATCGACTCATATATTCACCAGCTCAAAAATCCAAGCATGCGCCCACAATTGCATGATCTTGAACCTTCCAATGACTTGGTGTATATAGTCTTTCCCAGATTCAATCATATATTTGCCAAGAAGTATGAATCTCAAAATAAAATTCAAGCATTCCACGTCTATTTATTTCCCATTGTATATCCTAGCACTTTAATATTTGTTATAAGATGTCAATCCCAAAATCCAAAGAAGAGTTTTTTCAAGCACCTAGCATGAGAATTTCACACTAGTGTTGTGCATTTTAGTTTCACAGGAAAGTTATTAATTGTACTAAAATTAAAGAGGTATGACAGTCTTAGTCTTGCTAGCTAGCTAATATATGTTTCGACTCAAGAGGTGAGATAATCAGCAAGGTACTATTCTCCCTCATCCCTAAGCCTCCAGTTCAAGACTTAGGAGGATTAGAACACCTTTAAAACATGGACGGAACATTTTAACCCCTAATTGTCCAATGAATCCAAGATTGACCACCACTAGTTTAGGAAAAAAGAAGTTAATAACTAGCCTTATACGGTTTGGACGAGATTCTCACACCTTTGTATCTTTTAGTTTTAGACTATCCAACACAGTAAACCATCTTATCATCTAGAACAATGAGTAATCAAGTGTTTCTCACATCTCATTTCAGTTGCATTCCGAATACTCATACAAGGGAAATTCGACTCTTGGAAAGCGAAAAATCTAACCGGATATTGTTCCTGTTGAATATATAAGAGCAAAGACTTGAGATTAGGAATTAAATTTAAATTTTAATAGACGATCAGTACATGAAATTACTGAGACTTCTGAGAGGATAGAGAATCCATGAGTTCTTTAGGCTCAGTGAAATTGGTTGGCAAGAATCAAACAATCATTGCAAGATCAATCCATGCAATGAAAGTTCCAATACTTAAGAACTACAAGGGAAGAGATATATAGTTTGGAATATTTTCTCGAATGAGCTCATTTCTCCAAGATGAACATTCATTTAATGGCTTGAATAAAATAATTGATTGTTGACCATGTATTGCCTAAAGAAGACGAATCTTGCGTCGAAGGATTACATTCACACATTTTGCAAGGAGAAATTAAAGACCTTGAATCATCTTTGGTTTGGAAATAGCCGAAATAATGTACATGTACTAGAAATAAAGTAGGATCAGGTCATGCAAAAAGTTGGGACTTCAGAAGATGAGGTCAATTTATCTCCAACTGAAATTGGTTTAAAGAAGAACCTAAGAAAAAAAGGATCATTTCATATGAGGGCATAGCTTGAGTTACGGAAAACGAGGAAATCTCAAGATCTTTCTTAATCAAGAAATCAGTGATTATATAGGTAATGAATTTGTTATATATGGACTATGTAAAGTATTGCATTCGAGCTAAATGGAATAGAAACAATAGTCCCTTCCAGGGAAGACCTCGTGATTCAAATTCTCACTCCCATACCAACTAAGCTAAACACACTTTCTAAAATTTTACTCTTTTCAATCTATTTTAACCCTTAAATTATCAAAAATTATAAAACATACATATTTTTTTAATTTTTTCCTCCGAGCCAGAGGGGGCTCGACCCACCTCATGCCCCCCTCCCTCCGCCCCTGGTCCCTTGGCCTATTTTACACATGATCCTTCTTTGTGTAAAATGTACTGAATGACTATGCCTTTCATAAGTTAAAAAAAAGAGGATTTAGTTGGGTTATAAATAATAGTACTATATGTGATGTAAATACGAATCATCAAAGTCTTAACTTGTAGATAATCATGGTTATTATAGAGTAAAGCATGCAATTCCAAACCCTTAAGTGCTTGTGCCTAGATGTACTTAGCCTAGCTGCCTAGCTTAGGGCAGTCAATAAATGAGCCTGAATAGCAAAATGTAAAGAACTTTACAGTTACCAAACCACTGAAAGCCTCAAGGAAACCAGTCAAATTTAATTATCAAAGCACCCCTGCAGGCTGCAGCAGCAATATGCCATGCCACCAGCAAACTGTCCTTGAACTGCATGCTAAATATACACTTGAAATGTAGGGTACATAAGATATTAATTAAAAGAAACAAAATGTTGGAGTTAATTCTACAATCTCTCAAGTCTTTGCTACTAGAATTGGGTATCAGTTATGAGATTATGAGTTGCTAGAGGAGCGCAGGAGATGCAAAAGTACAGGTTTAAACTCATAATGTCCAAGCATATATCATCATATATAAATACATGTAGTTAAAGGACAACCAGTTGAATATATATATTTATTATCATGAAACCCACCACAGTGATCAAAGCATTTCTTTTGTTTTACATTTAGTCCCTTTTCTGGTGGCAGAAAAGGGAAGAAGCCTGAATCTTTCGGCAGAAGGGTACACAAAGAACTGCTATACCCACTGTGCATAGTAGGGTTTATCTGTGCAAAATCTGTGGATTGATAAGATATGAGCATGGATATTAACAGCTATGTCAAGGTAAGTCCAAATTGTGTGAGTCAGGATCCCATGTCATAGAGTACGTTATGAAGTGATCCATCCTAGATTACCATTTTTTTAAAAGACAGAATTGATTTTAAATATAAACCACTGAATTCAAAATTCAAATTGAATGGTTTAGATTATCTAAACTCTACTATGGAGTTATTTGTCAACTCCAGGGTCACTGGGAGAGCTCAAAAGGGAAATTTTCATCCTAAAACCTAATTACTGGAGTTAAGAGTTCTATAAAAGTAATCTTGAATCCATCATATGATTTTGTGGGCATGAAACATACAAGGGCACAGAATTCAATTCATTGGAAACCAGGAAACCAAAAATCAAGTTGGTGGAATATTAGTTTAGCAGACAACAAATATTATATATTTATATTGAAGAGAAGCAATAGTGTACTTACTCAGAGCTTGCAAACTCATAAAGCCTTCCTTTTGAGGAGAAGATGATGAGTGCAACCTCAGCATCACAGAGGACTGAAAGCTCATAGGCTTTCTTCAGCAGTCCACTTCTTCTCTTTGAGAAGGTCACCTGTCTGCTCGTTGCATTCTCTATCCTCTTCAACTCAATTTTACCCCTCACCATTTCCCTCCTGTCTGCCTATACAGATTACATGAAATCAACCATATAATTAGAAATCAATTTGCAAAAATAACAAGATTTGACTTCTGATTAGATGGAATGGAGAGGAAAATAAGGACTTACCAGATTAAGATCAAGAGATTAGAAGGCTCAGTGAAGAAGTCAATGAAAGGAACTAGAGCAAGAAGAAGATGGAGAAAGGACCAACAATTTTGGATAAAAGTGGTCAACACCCATAAATTGTTGCAGGTGTCTCAGCAAACATCACCACACCGATTCAGAAAATTAACTGAGAAAAAGAACCCTAAACAAGCAAGAAAGCTCACAAAAGAACACTTACTGAAAAAAGGGAAAATTTTTCAGCTACCTGGGTGAACCTCTATAGCAAGAAGAAACCCTAGCTAAGGTGACCTCCAATTTATGGACATCAATTAAAAGATCAGAGTAAATACACAGAAACCCTGACCCTGATGGGTGTGGGTAGAGTCCCTTTCTTTGGTTGAACCCACAAAGGAAAACTCCAAAGATTTCCAAATCAATCAACCTCCTTATTTATCTCCTTCCTCATAGTCATCCAAAGAGGGGAACCCAAAACAAAGCACTAAACTTTCAAAAAAGGAAAGATTTTTAACACCATCTTCTTGTGTTTGTATAAAATAAAACTTTATATCTGATTGGTTGAAGGAAGCTAGGTGATTCAATTCCTATCTTGATTTGGTAAACTTATGAAAGAAAGTGGAGAGAGAAAGGGAGGAGGAAGAGAGGAATCAATACAGGAACGGAAATGAAAGTAATTTATTGGAAAAAAGACAGAAATAAGTGGGAAAGGTATGAAATTTATCATGAAATAGAACTACCGTGTCTGTGTGGGGGAATATAAAAATGGGGATTAAAGGGCTCTACTGTGTTGTTAATTGGCATCAAGCGAATGAGGTGAAGAGAGAGGGAGGGAGGGAACAGTGTCATGGGGCATCGTGTCAAGATCATCGTACGACTTTAAGGTAGAGAGTACCAATAAGAGATCGACAACGTATGGATCGTAGTTGTCTTTCAGCATCTTCACAGCAACCCTTGTTGGGGGGAGAGACCACGTCACGTGCAACTTGCATCATTGGTTAATGGTTTATTCCTTTAATCCCACTTCTGAAATTTTAAGGATGCTTTGATGGATTATTTAGGTAATGTTTCAACTTTCACGAGTGTATTAGATTTAATGGAGTAGTAATTTAGTTATGTACTAGTGTAATATCCGTGTCTTGAAGACACGAGAGCTTGATTCATTTTAATTTGAACATCATTTTATATATTTATATAATACTATATTAATATATATAGGTAAATGTTCAAATAAAAATGGGGCTTAAGATGAAAATCCCTCTTAAAGTGAAAATAATCTAATTTGAATATAAATGGGTCTAATTTAAAGGTAAATGTGACTAATTAAATGATTAATGAATAAATGAGCCTAATTTTGGTGTAAATGGGCCTAATTTTATGAGTAAATGAGTAAATGATTAAATGACCCTAATTATGGAGTAAATTTCACACGCCTCCCCAAACTTTCCATTTATACGAATATTGCCCTTATTTCAATTATGAAAATTACAGATTTTAGCCCGTAATTTTTATTTGAAATAATATTGTTAGGTGCAACTATAATATTAAAAAAATACAACAAGAATGTTACATCACAATTTTTGTCTTTATTTTAAAAAGGGAAAAAGATGAGATTACAAAATATAAAGTGAAAAAATAATACAATAAATGTTATTATTTATAAATGTGCATTTTCATAATGTGTCCTACCAAAAATTTTCTTTATGGACCGCTATTTTATGACAGTTTTGTACTTTAATGCAACATGTGTCATTAAAAGCCTATTAACTCAAAAAATGGTATAGTGATGTGCCCATGCACAAAGGTTCGAGTTCAAAATCCCGCATAAGCTATTTATGGTTGCTTTTTTTGTGTTCCCGTTCATGAATAAGATTATAAAGTGCAATAATAAAATGATAATGTGCACAAATAAGATGATATAATGCATATATAACATTATATTGTGCAAATATAACTTTAAGTTGTGCAAATATAACACTATGTTTTGCAAATGTAACATTATATTGTGCAATCTAATAATATAATGTTACGTTGTGCACATATAATATTATGTTGTGCGAATACAACATTATATTGTGCAAATATAACTTTAAGTTGTGCAAATATAACACTATGTTTTGTAAATATAACATTATGTTGTGCATATCTAATAATATAATGTTACGTTGTGCACATATAATATTATGTTGTGCGAATACAACATTATATTGTGCAAATATAACTTTAAGTTGTGCAAATATAACACTATGTTTTGTAAATATAACATTATGTTGTGCATATCTAATAATATAATGTTACGTTGTGCACATATAATATTATGTTGTGCAAATATAACATTATATTGTGCAAAATATAACTTTAAGTTTGTGCAAATATAACACTATGTTTTGCAAATGTAACATTATGTTGTGCATATTTAATAATATAATGTTACACTATGCACATATAATATTATGTTGTGCGAATATAAATTTAAGTTGTGCAAATATAATATTATGTTGTGCAAATAAAATTATAAAGTGCGAGAATAAAATGATGGTGTATGAATAATAATATGAAGTACATGAATAAGATTTTGAAGTATACAATTAAGATTATAAATTGCGTAAATAAAATGATAAAGTGCAAGAATAAAATGATGAAGTGCATTAATAATATTATGAAGTGCACAATTAAGATTATAAAGTGAATAAATAAAATGATAAAATGCAAGAATAAGATTATGAAGCGCACAATTAAGATTATGAATTACACTTTGATTTATTATTTCCGAGGAGGAGACTTTGCTTGAATGGGTGTTCCAGTGCTGGATAAGGGAAAGGATTCTGGAGGCAAGCGATCCAAGATTGGAGGATAATTATGCTGTCAATGAAATGGAGCTAATTTTAAAGCTTGGACTTCAATGTTCACAGGCAAGACCAGAATCAAGGCCAAGAATGAGACAAGTAATGCAATTTCTGGATGGAGATGATATGTTGTCAGAAGTGCCTCTTGACTGTATAGAAACCGATTCATTCATACAAGGTACCGAAACCTTGTAACACCCCCTTTTATAACCCGAGGGAATGCCACAGCGCCAGTGATTACTCAGACTTTAATGTCTTTGTAACCACCTTAGGCTTATAGGGACATGCAATCATGCTCGCATAAACAAGATGATAATAACTAAATATATAAATGAAATACAATTAAATAGCGGAAGACTTGAATAAAATAAATAAAAATAACTATTTATTAATCTTTCCTCTAAAACTGAGGATTTGAATTTACAACCTGTTAACATTAAAGCGGAAGACCTTTAAATTTAAGAAAGCATTTAAACTCCTATACAATATATCTAGAACTTTTAAAATGTAAATACAATATTAAAATAACTTAAATGTCTTATCGACTTCTCTTCATCTTCTCTTCTGTGACTCGACCTAAACCTGCCGTCACAAAAACTAGGACGGTTAGTTCGTAAGAACTACCAAGCAACGGCTCGAAAACTGGGACTACTTTGGATTCAAACTCAGTGACCATGATAAGGTATGAATCTAAACCACATGTGATTATTGAGAATATTTTATGTAGGCTTAACATTTTAAGACACGACTCCTGTGACACAGATAATCCAGAAGGATTGAGTAACAAAAGATGCGAGCGACAAGCACTCTTAGGAACCATACTCCGATTACAGATGGAATGTGATATAGCTTGAATTAATTGTGATCACTATAAAGTTTTGTTCTCATTATGTTAACAAGATGTATATATATCACACGCTTCGCTCACTTCCTCACGTTGAGTAGCTTAAAACAAATATTGATATAACACACGCTTCACTCACCTCCTCACGTTGAGTAGTTTAAACACAAGTTTATATGCTTTACACGTTTACCACTTTTAATATAAGTTGAATGAATTACATCACACACTGTATGTTATAATACGATACCGGCCCCGCTCTCACTAGCAGATAGCAGCCTACTACCGGAGGTAGTTTAACATTTCCTCTACGGAAATGTGTTAGTTTCATGAAACCCTTTATAGACCGGGCACACACAGTCCCGACCTGTTTCCATTATTTTTATTACTTTACATACTGCATTTACTTTACTCTGCATTGATTGACACGTTTTATTTGATTGATCTTGATTCAATTGAGTTCCAGTCGTAACACACAATCCTCACATTATTACTATTTACTTTTACTTAACCTAGGTGATCACACAACACACGATAACCCATGTTATTTATAGGTAACATGGATGCCAAATGAAATTAAAACAATTAAAATAAAAGGATGGAAACATCAAAGAAAAAGGCGTGTTCCATTCCTAACCAATCAGCATGAAAGAACAAGAATAAATCATGCTTTAAATAAACGGTGGGTAACTATATTATTATTATCTTATTTTAAGGTCACCCAATTAAACTTGCCAAATCCAAACTGAATGGTAAATAAATCACACAAGCAGATGAACTGTAATTTATTTTAAATAATTTGGCAAGCAATCAAATGAAAGAAAACAACAAGACACGAAGGCACCAATTGAGCGGAAAGGCTCGGAAAGTCACTTGCCTTATTCATCTTGTTGGATTTCGGTACCAACTATGGACTTCAAAGCACTTGGTGACGGAGTTGACGAAGTCTATGAATTAATCTATATGTATGAAATAGGAGACACAAAAAGAAACATGACTTAATCATTAGAATTGACTTATTTAATTCGACTAAAAATCGAATTAATTTCAAAAGCCAGAAATAATACCAATACGATCTTCTTTGGTATCTTCAATCATTGAGGAGGGGTAAGAGTTGATGATAACGCTGCAGATTAAGGAGATTACGCGAGTTAGAACAACGTCTAAAACTGCAGGGTAATTTCTGAAATTTTAGAAACTATAATAGGGGCATATTTTGTAAAAACTGAAAAGTTGGGAGGTTAAGCGTAATTATACCATCTTCTACAACAGCCCGACAGTCACCTCCTTGCAGCTTCAACAGTGACTTTCGGGGATCCTCCGGCGGCTCGTTCTCCTTGCACAGAGGTCCGTTTGAGGCGTATGACCTACCATACTGACGAGGGCAATCTCTACTTGAGTGCGATTATGCTGGTTTTGTGAGAAGATAATCGATAATGTCGAGACAAGGGCTTGAACAGTAGCTGCGATTTGAACAAAACAGCACACCCACATATGCTTGGTTAGGTAAGTTCGACCCCGAATCGATATGATTTAGGATCAACGAATCAAGTTCATTTTAACTTACCGATTGAAAAGGATATGTGATGTTTAATTCGCCTAGGGTCGCAATCCAAATCGACGACTGGAATCTGCAGGAAATTATGTACGAACATTCCCAGTTGCTTAATTTCCCATCGATCCTTCGATCTCACAACATAAGGAATTGGGGATTGGTTTTCTTGCTGATTATGATCAACAGATCTGCAATTGAGGACCTAGAATGAATCAATTGATGTTAATTAATCATCTGACATAGTCGATTAATTAACGGATTGAAATCTGAAATCGAGTTCGAATGATAACATCTCACCGAGGTATATCCGGGGACTTAGCACGGAGGCTTCAGGATACCGCAGGGGTTGCGAGTAGAAGCATTGACATGAAGGCGCTGCAAGCTTTATGATGGCACTAATGACAGCAACAACGGTCCAGTATGGAGGCATCGACGGAGCTCGAAAGGTGGCTGTGTTGAGCATCCAGGGGCACAGAGACAGGACTGCTGGCCTTCGTTCCGAGCTACTTCGGTCGGCCTGGCTGCGTGGTACCTCTCTTGGGGAGCTTTCGGGTGCAGTGATGGTTGCCTGCATCGGTTGTGGCAACACTCCGATGCCCGGCGGCGACTTCGCTTGGAGGATGAGATGGGGGAGTTATGGTTGTGGGAAAACAAAGAGATGTCGAAGGCGCGGTTTTAGCATAGATTTTGACGGGGGATTCGTTAGGAATTAGGATCAATCTCAGAAATAATATGAGACTAACAAATTGATAAGGTTGAATTGCAGATACGGCGAGATTCGAGGGATACGCAAATCGCCCCTTCTAGAGACAGTCGAGGTTGAAGAAGGCGGGTGGTCCGGTTCACCTTCCTTTTTGTTTTTGCTGGTCCGGTTCAAATGAACCCAAAGGAAAACCGGTTCAAGTCCTTTTTCAATTTATAAATATATATATATGTATATCCGAAAATTTATTTATTAAAAGTCTACATAAATTAAATAACAAAACACCTACTAAAATACATTTTATTTTGCATAACGTAATTTTTTTCCCAATCTTTATATTAAATATTTTCCGTAAATTAAAATAAATTATAATTATGAATCCTTCCTTTTTTTTTAACAAAAATATATATCACTTTGTCTTAAAACACTATAACTTAAAAACTGATTTATTTACTATATATGCACATAAGATAAAACATCTTTAAACTAGTTATAAAACTTATATATATCCACTTTAAAAATTTCTATGTTCAAAATAAAATAATTTTTATTACCAAAATTATATTTACTTAAAACGAAATACCCTAAGATAATTTGGGGTATTTCAAACCTTATCCTCATTTTCTTTGCTCTCATCTAATATAGCTTCTGGTATCTACTCATATAGTTTCCATTGATTCAGTAATACCTATGCTCACAGAATTTAATAATTATTAGTTGAAATCCTGATTATATGATGGTAACTCTATGTGCTCTTGTAATCAATCTCATTCTCAAATGTGTTCTTGTATATTTTTGTAATAATGCAGTGAAGGGGATGTAGTGTGAATTTTTATAATTGCTAGAATGATGATACCAAATTAAATTGTTAAAGAACACTTCCAAGTACTACATTAAGAGGGTAGCAGTAGCATTGATGGCAACAATATGCTTAGATGGTAAGAAAATTCTTGGAGGGCCAAATCACAAGTAAATAGTATTCCAAAAGAATAGTCATACGAACAATTTGTAAATGTATCTATCCTCTTGTTCAACATCAATCACCAACCCTGTTGATCAATCATAATGTCGAGGGAAGCCTTTCACTAGTCCATCTATTGTCATACACCTATTTGGAAATTTCTCTATTGCCATCTTCAACTCCAACGACCAACCCAGTTGATCAGCCATAGAAACTTAATATCCAGAGAATCAATTAACCAATTCATCTAGCAAAATTTATATCGGTAGATAAGGTAGATGGGTTTGACCAATTCCTCTTGTACTTGGCCTCTTAGTATAATACTTAATTTTCAATCGTGAAAAAAGACAACGTATTTATTATTGTTTCAAGTAAAATCTGCAGCCATGCTCACCTGCTTATTATTCACGCACACCACAAGCATAGATTTTTACTTACTGTGATAACAAAGTATAACTGGGTAATCCATCATTAAAAGTTCAAATCTCAAAGGGAAAAAGTGTAAATTTCCCCGATCTTGAGCCCGAAGGCAGAGGTCTGATTGGCATGGAATTCGGAGGTCTGATTGGACTTGCCTGGATTGAGCCTCTAGGCGTCCGATTGTAGCAGCAAAGCTCCATGGTTGGCGTTGGTGTCTGCGTCGAGGAGAAATGCGCCATGGGAGAGGAGTTTGGGCTCGAGAGGAAGCGATTTCGGGAGAGAGCTCGGGCTCAAGATCGGGGAAAAAGGAAGCCTGATTGAGAGTGGGAGAAGAGGACGGGAGCCATGGAGCTCGGGTGTTCGTGCGAGGCTACGGCCGTTCATGTCGTAGGGAGGAGCTCAGAAAGATGATGAGGGTAAGAAGACACGGGAAGGAAGGAGGGCAATCAGGAGTTGTTGGGCCTGATTTCAACCTTTTTTTAAAATTTAGGTCCATTTTCACTTTAAGAGATATTTTCATCTTAAGCCCCCATTTCAGTTTAACCTCACCCAATATATATATGGGTTTACTTCAAATGTAAAAAGTCCTTAAAGTGTAAAATATGCTTATTGTGTAAAATTTGCTAATGGGCCTAATTTAATTACTATTGGGCCTAATTTAATTACTAATGGGCCTAATTTCATGAGTAGGATGCCTGCCCCCCGCCCATGCGCGTGCCCCCCCTTGGCCCCCCTTCTCGGACCCGATTTTTTTTTATTTAAAAAAAAAAATTTAATTTAATTTATTTAATTTTTTTTTTTTTTTGCCCAGAATTTTTTTTTTAGTGATAGCACTTTCTGCTGTGCAAGTATAACTTGCTTTTGTGCACATATAACATCTTATTGTGCAAATATAAGTTTATTTTGTGCAGACAAATAATTCATTATGGGGTAAATAGGTAAATGCGCCTATTTCAATTATAAATTTTTTTAATTGAAATATGTTTAATTTATGGGTAAATTGGTAAAAATGTCTATTTTTATGGGTAAATGCACTTTTTCCCGTTTTCGATACCTTTTGTGCAACTGTGGAGTGCATTTGTGCAACTGTAAAGTGCTTTTGTGCAACTTTAATTGTGCAAATTTAAAGTATGATACAATTGTGCAAATTTAAACTACAATTGTGCAAAAGTAAGATACAATTGTGCAGATGAAGAATACAATTGTGCAAATGTAAGATCATAATGCGCATTAATAAGTCAAAAGATGTGCTTTTGAAATCGATGTTTTAATTTTGTTTTTTTTTACTTTTGAGAGTTTGGTTTCACCTCTCGGATAATTTAGGTTGATAAATGTAAGTTTGAAATCGATTTTTTAACGTATAAGCTTTTAAAATTAAAGTGCATAAATAAGATTAAAATGTGCATAATTAAGGTTAAAAAGTGCATAACTTAGATTATAATGTGCATGATTAACAACTTGCGATTGTTGCGCTCTTGTCTATTATGTAACCTATGTGGGATTTGAACCCACATCTTTTGTGCAAACGCACATTGCTCTACCAATTGAGCTAATAGGCTAAATTATGATTTTTATGCTAAAATAGAAGAACCTAATCGACCTAAAGCATATTGGAATAAAATTTTAAAATTCAATTAGCTCATGATTCACAAACAATTTGACAATGCTATAAATATGAAATTAGCTCCAAATCAACCCAACAACACAACCATAGCATCAATTTAAGTCAATTTGGCCGTTGGCAAAAAAACCCCAAATTCTAAAGCAATTCGCAATATAAAATTCCAAACTTCAATTAGATCATGATCCATAAACAATTTGACAATGTTATGAACATGAAATTAGCTCCAAATCAACCCAACAACACAACCATATCACCAATTTAAGTCAATTTTGCTTTTGGCAAAAAGCCCCAAATGCTAGAACATATCGCAATATAAAATTCTAAAATTCAATTAGCTCGTGATCCATAAACAATTTGACAATGATATGAACATGAAATTAGCTCAAAATCAACCCAAAAACACAACCATATCATCAATTTCAATCAATTTGGCTTTTGGAAAAAAGCCCCAAATTCTAAAAGATATCGCAACCTAAAATTCTAAAATTCAATTAGCTCATGATCCATAAACAATTTGACAATGATATGAACATGAAATTAGCTCAAAATCAACCCAACAACACAACCATATCATCAATTTCAATCAATTTGGCTTTTATCAAAAAGCCCCAAATTTCGCTCCTAAATCAAACCTTAGGTTTTAAATCTCAACCTAAATCATTCAAACAATCCAAATAACTGTAATAAACAAGTTTAGAGTTAGAAATCATACCAAATTCGAGTGGAAACAAGTAGAAAAATCGGGATTTCGAAGGTATTCCGAGCCAAAAGGATCGATTAGCGCGGTTGGGGAAGATGGCTCGGTGTGGGCTCGGCTGGGCACGGACCAAGGGGGTTCCGGGCTCGGGGGGTGCGCCTGAGGGAGGGGGTTCGAGCTGGCCGGGGCTGGTGGCCGGAGGTGGCTCGTGGGTGGCGTGGGAGGCCGACAACAGGAGCCACTGGTGGCTCGACGGTGCTGCGAGAGATGGGTGCGTCTGGGCTCGAACCAGGCCAGTCCTGGGCTCGGGGGTTGCGCACCGAGGTGGGGCTCGAGGGAGGCTGGTCGCTGGTGGCCGGAGGTGGCTCGAGGTGGGTGCGGGTGCGGGAGTCCGAGGGCTCGGGGGGTTGCGCGCGTTAAGGAGTTATGCGTTTTTGTTGATTTGAAAATTTTACACGTTAAGCGGATTTTACACGTTAAGGAGTTTTTACATTTTAAAGCTTCCCTATATATATATATATATATATATAGGGAGTGGTTCCCTTGTGCACACCTCTTAGGGTGTATCTTGTGCACATATATAAGCCATTGATAGAGAGGTGATGGAGGGTCATGATTAAAAGTGATTTTCTTTTTTTTTTTCTTTTTAATTTGTGGGACCCTCTTACCAAAAAACACCCACTCTCTCCCACTCTCTTCTTCCCTCTACGTGATCCCCACCCATCCAATTCTTTTTTTTTAAAGCTGTATTTTTTTAAACAAATCATTCCACACCTTCACCATATATATATATTTTTTATTTATATATAAAAATAGCCTGATTTCATTTGTCTTAAAAATCTGTCTATTCAACCGAATAATATTTTACATTCTACCGAATAATGTTTTTTTTTGGTGAATAATAATGTTTTTTTTTTATCTATTTCAATCCATCTTATATGAAAATTCACTAATTCCACTGAATAATTAGACGCATACTACTGAATAATGTTTTGTTTTTTTGCGAATAATATTTCATAATGTTTTGTTTTTTTCGAATAATATTACATATTTCAACGAATAATGCTTCAAAATTCACCGAATAATGTTTCATATTTCATAAATCCAAATTCATAAAAAAAAAAAAATACTAGATTCCTATGAATAATAGTCTATATCCCACCGAATAATATCCAATATCCCACCGAATAATCCCAAATTCATATATAAAAAAAAAACCAGATTCCTATGAATAATATCCTATATCCCACCAAATAATCCCAAATTCATATAAAAAAAACTGATTCCATCTGCTTCGCCATCGCCGATCAAGTCCAGTGGTCACCGTGAAGGATCTCTCGCAGGCCTTCGCTCACCACCAGCCTTCCATTACTCACATCTTCGCCGACCTTCGCCTCTCGCCGCCGCCGATTGCAATCTGCAATTGGGAACCAGAACCGCCGTCCACTCGAACTCGCTTCCTCCTGGAACCGCCGTCGCCTTCTGCAACCGCCTCCTGCAACCGCCGCCTCCTCCTGCAACCGCTGCCACTCTCCTCGTCGGGTTTGCCTCCGCCTCCGCCTCGCCTGGCTCTCTCCGGTTCCATGGGTGAACAAGATATGTGGCTCTTTCCCCCTCGATTTCTCCTCACACCACTCCTCCGCATCCCCATCAGATCCCATTTTGCCATCTCGATCTCGCTTCTCGGCGCCTCACCATTGCCACCACACCCTTCGCAACCCAGTTCCGGACAAAAACAACCAGATCCGGCCAAATCCAGTGCAATCGAATGGAGATACCACCGTCACCGGCTCACCAGTGCAATCCGGCCAAACCAGATCCGGCCAAAAACAACCAGAGCCGCCAATGTCCCTTTCGCCCATCGCCGCCGCCGCCGTTCTCCACCTCACTGGGATACCACCGTCTCCGCCTCCGCCTGGTTGATCCCCAACACCGCCACCGTCATCGAATGAAGAAGAAGCCAAATTGGGATCTCTGCGGCTCAACAGGTCCTCTCGATTGAAGAAGAAAACCAAATGGGGATTTAGGGTTTTTTTTCTTCAACACAACACGCGCTCACGCAAGCGGTTTTCGTAAAAATAGGGGCGGGACCCACCTGTTTTTTATTCAAAAAAAAAGAAAACTCTATTTAATCTCCTCCATCCATTACAATCAATCCAAGGGTCAAAAATTGTGCACAAAGTACACCCTAAGAGGTGTGCACAAAATACCTATTCTCTCTCTCTCTCTCTATATATATATATGTATATATATATACACGTGTTTAAAACAAAAATATGTATAAAATATTTTTTTATAATTTATAAATTAGTTGGAAAGAGATACGATACAAATTTTGAAAATGATTTAATAAGGTAAAGTAGTAATAATATTCAAACACACCATCTAATATAATTTGAAATAAATATATAATTATTATCATTAGCATAGATCTAAAAAAGTAAAATATAAGCTCCCGTGCAAATATTAAAAAATCATAAGCACATGATTGTGTGAATAACTTTGAAGTTAAATATGTAGATGTACATAACTTATTGATTATTTTCATGAGAAAGATGGTTAGAAAGATAGAGAAATTAATAGTGAAAATAAAGGTAAGATGGTTAAAAAAAGATCCTTAAAGGTAGAAAAGTGATCTAAGAAGCCTCATCCAAGATGTAAAATAAGCATTAGTAATGCTTGTGAGTCTTAAAATATCATTTATTTTTCGATAGTCATTTAAGATGTCTAAAATAATTAAATTATAAAATAACACTTATTTGGCTCTAATTGATTTTTATAATTAATTTTTGAAATCGAATATTTACAAATTGTTTATTACATGTTCATTGTATGTAGACATTGTGGAGAATATTGCAATCGGTTAAAAATGATAAATCAACAATTTCAATATCCAAGAATAAAATCAGCCAAGAATTGACGATATTCAATGTACGTAGACGATTAAAATAGATCACAAATTGACATACAACATATCAAATTAAATAATATTTTAGTATAAAAATAGGAAACAAATATGTTTAAAATAGGAAACAGATATTTTAAAATTTCAGCAATAATATTGACCAATAAGAAAATACCATTTGAATAAAAAAAATTCAAGTTTAATTGTGAGCGTGACACATCAGCAATATAACCGAAAAGATATTGCAATCGGGAAAAAAATGGAAACATGTCTCAATATTTACGACAATATAACCGAAAATAAAAAAAAGGGAATGGATTCAAATCATATTTAAAATATGAAACAAATATTTTAAAGTTTCCATAATAATATTGACCAATAAGAAAATCTCATTTGAATAAAAAATTCAACTTTAATTGTGGGCATGACACGTCAGCAAAATGCTAGCAGAATTAGTAATATTAATAGATTTTATAATTATGCCTTCCGTTAAGTTTTTCCATTTTATAAAGATCTCATATGATATATTGATTAGACAATGTTTTAACTATCAAGACAATGTTTTAATTAACTTGCAGTGTATTCTGTGTCTTTTTTCTTTTTCTTTTGACGGAAATAATTTGGCAGAATTGGAGACACCATTCAGCCAAGAACATCCCGAAAGATGAAATCAGCTAGCTTAGAGTAGTGTGGGAACAACGACTTTGAAAAAGCATGACCAAGACGCGTCAGACGATTGGCAACCATATTAACATCCCTGTAAATGTGATAGATTGAGGCTGACACAAAAGGACACAAGAGAGATGATAAGATCAGAAATGATCATTTCAACTTTTCTATGAGGAGACCAGAGTCCTTTTAGATTATTAATGATGGAGAGGTTGTCACCTTCAATGTGGCTGGTGGGTAATGTCTCAATCCAAGGCAGCATGGATATCACACCAAAGAGCAAACCACTCCGCACCAATAATAAAGTTAAAGGGAGAGGGACCCGAACCCAAGCAGATGGGTTGCCCCAGATGATCCCAGATACTGAAACCGAAAGTATCTATGTTTGAACTAGACAGAGCTCCGTCAAAATTTAGCTTATAATAGCTTGGGGGTGGTTTGGTCCATTTGGCAGCGGGTCGTTTGTTTTTGGGGTTATTGTTGGAATGTTGTTGGGTGCTTTCATCAGTCTGGTTTTTGACTTTGTTTCAAATGTATATTTGTTTGTGGGTATAAGCAACTATGGGTATGGGTCATGCTTTATATTGTCAAACAGAGATTTGTTTCTAAAGAACCAGACACACCACCAAATAGAAGCGAGTTTGGTGAACTGGTGTTTACCTAAGTCCTTTTTATACTCCCTCTGGTCACAAAGAAATGATGTTTGACCTTTGTGCAAGTAGTTTTAGGAGCTAAAAACTATATAAAAACTTATTTATTTTAATTATATAGTTTTTAGCTCCTAAAACTACGTGTATAAAAGTCAAAACATCATTTATTTTCGACTGAATGGAGTAGTTTAGCCGATAGATTTCGATCGATAATATACGCAATTTCTGTGGTGATTGGACAGTCTAGAAGTAGGTGGGGGCAAATCTTCGAAACAAGAATCGCATAGATGACAGTTTGTTGGGATGCCTAATTACACCTCGATTGGCGAGCTTTACCGATGTCGAGAGTCCATTTTTTGATAGACGCCAGAGGAAACCTTTAATTTTAGGGAGCAGCTCTAGCTTCCACATCCAGTTTAGGTTTGATCGGGAATGCCGTTTAGTAGAGTGAAGCATGTCAATGGCTGACTTGGTAGAAAACCAACAATTCTTACTCCATTTCCAGTAAAGCCTATCCTAATTGATGTTTTGTGGGATTTGTTGGTGATTTGTGAAAAGTCATCAATCCACTTGTTTGAAATCATAAATGTTAAGTGTGAGAATTATTAAGAGCATCACTCGGGCTTAGGGTGTGCGGGAGGCAAGGCCCATGTGATCGCCCCTAAGTAATTCTAAGATTTGAAGGGGAAAAGGAAATCACGAGGAAAGACCCATGCAATAGTCTCAACATCGACAAAGTCGGTCTTGATCTTGTTCGGACGCTTTCCATAAAAGTGAGCAATAGGGATATGCTCGACATTCGATCTAATATGGTTATGATCGAGTTTTGATCACTTATAGTGAGTTAAATCACCGTCTCATGATTTGTAAAGGAAGATATTAAGATCTAAAGCTTTTGTGCAAAATTTGAGAGCTAGCCTAACTTCGAAACTCCAAAAATAACCACCCAAAAACTTCCACCCCATTTTGCATATAAAAGCCATTTGCCGTTCACTTGGAAAAACATGAGTTTTTTCAATAGTTCTCTCAATCGGAAAAACAAACACTTGAAATACAAACAAGGTATGTATATATGCAATAATGACATGGGATGCCACCCTTTTATTGTATAAGAAACGTTTTATCCCACAACGTTGTTGTAGTGCAACCCTTTGGCATAAATAGGGGCAATAAACGTTGAAGGAAAACTTGATTTATTTGAGTAACTCGCTTGCCATCATCCAAGACATTTTATATATCTTTTCTAAAAGGCTTAAACACTTAGTTTTGACGCCTATAAGAATTCGGTGGAGATTGCCTTTTTGGCTTACTCCATCGGGATTATCTTTCGAGGTCTACCTATGAGATTACCCTTTTTAGGACAAATTGTCTTGATAATCCGTAAGGATCTACAAGAACTGAATTTACCTTCAACCCATTAAAACAACATTACCTAAATCTAACAATCTTCATTGTTCATTTATTGTTTGATTTTGTTGTTTTGGAACAAGGTTGGAATGGAAAGAACGAAGGAATTACCGATTGCGGAGATAGCATCCAAAATTTTGAAACTCGAGAAGTTTGAAGGGCAAGACTTTTGTCGTTGACAAAAGAATATGCATTTCATGCTTACTTCATTTAAGGTGGCGTATGCGCTCTCAATGCCATGTCCCGAAGAGCCATATCCGATTCCGGAAAAAGTTGACGAAGAGATCGAGGCTCAAATCGACGAAAGGGAGGCTATAATGCTTCAACATAGGCGTGTTAGGAAGTGGGAGAATGACAACTACATTTTTCAGGTCACATCCTCAATGGTATGGCCGACTCCCTATTCGACGTGTATCACAATCATGAGACATCACAGATTTTATGGGAAGCACTCAAAGCCAAGTACTTGGCGAAAGATGCCTCTTCAAAGAAGTTTCTTGTGTCTAACTTCAACAACTACAATATAGTTGAAAATAGACCGGTAATGGAGCAATACCACGAACTGCTCTGAGTATTGGGTCAACTAACCCAACATGGGATCACCTTGGATGAGAATCTCACCGTTTCATTCATAATCGATAAGTTACCTCACTCATGGAAAGAGGCAAAACATCTCTTGAAGCATTCGAAGAAGGACATGAATTTTGTCCAATTGGGTTCTCATCTACGTATAGAGGATAAATTCAAGGCAAATGACAAGGGAAAGTAAGGTGAAGATAAACCAGCTTACTCGATAAACACGATGGAGGCAGGCAACGACAAACGTACCAAAGGCGCTAAGGGCTCCAAGCGTCCCAAATCAGGAAACGACAATAAGCAAGGATCTAACAAGAAGGCTAAGGCCAAAGAAACTTGTTGGAAGTGTGGAAAGGCAAGCCACATGAAGAGGGACTGCAGGTCTAAGGGGTCAAAGGACAAAGATGTCATGAAACCGGCATCGGGCTCGGGTACAAGCCCCGGGCAAGGTAAGGGCCCTTAGGTGTCTTTAGTTAAAAATGAGTCATTATTCATTGTATCTAACATTAGTTAATGTCTTGTAATGAAAGATGAAAAACTCTTTTGGTGGCTCGACTCGGGTGCCACCATCTACGTGTGCATGGAAAAGGAAATGGTTCAAGCACATGAAGGATGTAGAGGACGGTTTAGTTCTTTACATGGGAAAAGAGTCAACAACTCTAGTCCTAGGTAAATGGGACGTACATCTCAACTTTACTAGTGGGAAGGAACTTGTATTACATAATGTATTGTATACACCCGCCATCCGAAAAAATGTTGCAAGCAATGGTGTGCTTAACAAGTTAGGTTATCGATTGGTTTTTGAAGCCGATCGATTAGTAATAAGTAGGACAGGAGTATTTGTATGCTTCAGCCATTATAAAAACAATATGTTCCTACTCAATATTATCAATAATAATAAAGTATTATTTGATCATATGGTCGTGTCTAATGATTCTTTATATGATCTTTGGAATGCAAGGTTGGGACATCTCGGTTAACACCGTGATAGAATCACGTGATGCCATATTCGATAAGCCTAGGTTCACATCGAGCCCTAGGCCTAGGGAGATAGGCCAAGAGGATGTCGACCCATCATTGGATCCAATGGAAACCAAGGAGCCGATGCCTGCACTTGGACCTAGGGTCACTAGGTCTATGACGCGCGCTAGCTTGCCGAGCAGCAAGCATCGATGTCGCTGGCCTAAAGCCACCAATGAATAAAGACTCCCTAGTTGCAAAGCCAAGGGCACTGGTGTGGGATGAACTTCGTTGGAACTTTCTCCCTTTGCCAACTAGTAATAAAATCCTAACTCAAAGCTCAAAACCTATAGATTAGCAAATCAATGAACTGATAAACTAAACAACTACTAGTATAGCGATGATGTCCGGAATCGAACCCACATAGAGAAGCGGCTTACTACTCAATAGCTCTAACAAAGACTCTTATGACTTGTGACAAAATAAGAACATTAAGAGGACTTTCGCTCAATGGAAACCTTCATAGAAGATTCCATTCGGCGGGGTTGTAATGGGGCTTGGTAAGAAATATAAGTGCAAGGAATTGTATTTGGTCACGTGGTGTTATAAATTCCGAAAAAATAAGATTCCAACAACTCCCAACATAATGCAAACCAACTCAATAGTACATCAAGCTCTCATAAACACAACATCTCAAAATAAATATAACAATAAAGCCATAACTCTAAAAATATATCAATAAACTCATAAACTCTCATCAATCTCATAATCATCATCATCTCATCATCTCATACTCATGCATTTACAACACCGAACCTATCTACTTTCAACCCACATAATTCCAATTCTTCCTCATTATGCAAAAATAAATAAACTCGACTCTTATTTTTTTTTTTTCCGAACTGTTTTTTTTTTTTTTTTGCTTTACTTGAGCCGAAATACATAAGGAATAAAATGCATAAAATGAGGAAACTAATAAGCACATAACATTACATCTTCTCAAAACCATAAACCTTAAAACTCACACTTTAGCTTCTTTCCTCAACAACTCCAAAATAGATTCCATAACCCACTCCAAATCTAAATTTCCCCGGAAAAAGGGTAAGGGTCATCATAGGCTAGGAATAATGAAATTTTGTGGAGCTACAAATAAAATAGGCTAAATGCTCAAATTGGCTTCAAAGCAAGATATAACATAAGGTAGACATGGATAAACTGTGGCTAAAAGGTTGCCTCTATCATTTGAACTTACCAAACAATGATCATGTATATAATCAGCCTTGAAAATAGATAACCATGTCAATACTCAATGATAAATGCATAGGAAGAGTAAATCACACAAGAAAAGCAAAAGGAATATAGTTGTATCCCTTATAAGGCCAAAAATATCTCACAAGGACAAATTTTTGATGAATATCAAGCATGCTCACAAACTTAGATCATACATGCTCAATTACCTATGTCTAATCATATTTCACATAAAAACCAATTTTAAAGACAATGTCAAATTATTCCAGAATTCCAAGGGATTTATAAGATCATGTCCATATAAAGACAATAGGACAAACTCAAATTAGATGGGTATCTTTGATAACACAAATATGCAATGCATGAGACTCTCTATTTTTTTTTTGGAATTTTTGACATTTTTCATCATCATTAATTTTTTTTCATTTTTTTACATTTTATAAAACAAATAACATATACATGATGCATGAATTACATAATTTTTTTTTCATTTTTTCATCATCATTTTTCATTTTTTTTTTCATTTTTTGACATTTTATAAAACAGATAACTAATTTACTTCACTTCCCCCCCCCCCCCCCCCCACACACACACACACTTACATGTTGCATTGTTCTCAATGCATAAAAAAAAAACACAAAAAGGAACAATGAAAAATAAAATAAAGGGTTGAAGGAAGCAAATGAACTAACCAAATATTGTGAAGGTAGGGTCAGGGATCCAGACCGCTGGTTCAAACCCCGTAGGGCAATCAATACGATAGCCTAAAGACAGAGAGCTTATCAGCAATGCCAGCGAGCTTATCTGTAGTGCACGAACCAAACTCAGCAAATTGACGCTTCAGATCATCCAAAGTAGCATAAATAGGACCAACGTCATCCATAAAACTTCTTCTTTCTCCACTATCTCCTCCTCTTCATTCTCATTTGGCTCATCCCTTCTCGCCCAATCATATACTTCAGACCTTTGGCCCTCAGAATCATCATCAATCGGCTGCAAGGGAAAACTATTGTAACTGATATTAAATTCTGCTATCCTATAGCCAATGTTCTAAAAAACGCTCGGCGGATGCTTGGCGGCAGAGTGCCGCTAAGTGTCAAGACGGTTTGGCGGCCTTATTAGCGGTTCTTGGCGGATAAAACGGTTTTTGATTATTTTGTTATATTTATGTTGTAAGGAAGAAATCGAGTATGAAATATAACGAAATAGATCAAACCAGACTCAGGCCTCAGCAAATAAATACAAGACTCCTCCAATACAGTAAGAGAAAGTCAGGATCGAATCCACGAGGAAGCACGTCAGCAGTTCTCAGGTAGCTGTAAATTCTCATAGAAGCAGCAGAAAGACAAAAACAGAAAAGAAACAAATAAACCCGGCAAGGGCAACTAAAACGAAAGCAAAGAAGAAAGTAAAGCAAGGAAGTAAAGAACAAAGCAAAATAGAAGCAAAGCAGAAACTAAAGCAAGGACACAGAAGCTACTCGATCTCGAGTAGCTGTCCTCTAGGTCGACTAAGGTGGTCGACAGCAGAAACTCAGAAACTGAAAACAAACAACTCAACAAGCAAAGTTCTCCTCGACCTCGACAAGAGGTACTCGAGATCGACAAGCACTACTCTATGTCGACAAGACAGGCAAAAAAAACTGTAAATTGCAGATTTTCGACAGAATTCAGAAATTTGACAGAAATTAACTCAATATGCTAAAAGACATCCAAAGCCAGGGTTTCAATACCACAACGATAACCATGCAAAGTAACACATAAAGGCACAAAAGATCTTGCTTTCCATCAAATAACTTTCGTTATTAACAAATAGGCATAGAGAGGCTTTCGCATAAACCCTAATTGTTACTAACCCTTTTTCACATAATTAATCCAAGTTGCATTAAGATCACTTTCGCTTCAATAACACAAACAAGGATCACCTTCAACTCTCGCAAAAGAATCATGCTTATAGGGAAAGAAGATGAATCGCACAAAAAAGATCTGACCTTTATCGCATCGCCTCACATGGCCACCGTCGGGCTCACCCTAGCCCCAGAAGTGGGTGGACTACTCACGCCTCATTGCAATCGCAGACATCATCGGTTGAAAGAAAACTAATTGCATTAAAATAAACCAAAGTTTACAACCGCTCGAAGCCAACTCCGCTCTCGCTTCACAACTCCAACCGGTTGCTCACTCTCTCTCTCTCTCTCTACTTCTCCTACTTACTTCTCTCTGAAATTGAATGATTAAAACTGAGCCCCCTAGGCTTTATTTATAGCCTTCATTCCCTAGCTATTCTAGGAAAGAAGATATCTATCTTTATCTAAAACTATATCTAAAAGCATAAAAGATAAATAAATGTTTAAAGGAATTAAATCAACTAGGAAAAGATAAAACTAATTAAGGTAGGTCTTCATGTTTTGATAGATCTTGTCTCCTCGGATAGAACTTGATGTATTTGGATAGAATCTTCCGCCTTCGCGCCTAAGGAATCCCAAGTCTACTCGGACAGGCCACGTCGAGAAGTTTCTGGACACGGCTCTAGTCGACCTCGAGTAGCATGGTTCGTCGAGTGGACTTACTCGGGTTGGTGTGCTCGACATGGCTCAGACTTGGGTTCCTGGTGCTCGTCGATCTCGAGTAACCCTAGTCGATCTCGAGTAGGATGGCTCGGTCGACCAGGCTTCCTCGGGTTGGTCTTCTCGGCAAGGCTCGGACAAGGGCTCAGGCACTCGTCGATCTCGACCACCTCTTGTCGAGATCGAGTAGGGTGCTTCCGCGAGTTGGCTCTTCCACTGGCAGCGAGTTGCTTCTTCCGCGGCAGCGAGTGATCCGCTGCAGCGAGTCGAGTCTTCCGCTGGCAGCGGGTGCTCCTGGTCGTTCTTAGCTTCGTCCTCGGCTTCTCGGGCAACTTCTCCTCGTCGACTCCGGGTGGTGGCGCTGGGCTTCGTCGACCTCGACCAGTTCTTGTCGAGATCGAGTAGGGTCTGGACCTCGGATGTCTGGCTCTCTCGATCAGGCTTCGTCGACCAAGGCTGGTCGGCTAGGCTTGTCTATGTCGACTAGGGCTTACTCGAGATCGAGTAGCCTGGGTTCTTGGCCTGATTTGAGTGGGTTCCGCATGCTTTGACCTTGGACTTCTGTAGCCGTTTCCGAGCTTTTTCGACCTTCTGTAGAATTGCTGTAAACGCCTCGATTTCTGCGAATTCAACAAAAACTGGTGTAGATTCCATAATTTGGCAAATAAGCATAAACTACATAGATTCTGTACTTTCTAAACCCAAATGAATGCAATGTATACAGAAATCGATATAAAAGTTACTATAAAACATGGCAGATTCAGCTCACAACAAACACCTCATACTTAAGCTTGCTTGTCCTCAAGCAATACTTTTATTTGTCATTCAGGGGAAGAATTCAAAACTCTCAACATCTTAGATTCATTCTCATATGTCCCCTGCAATCAATTACCATCCTCGAAAAGGTACTAGTGTCACAGATTCATGCATGTGCAAATATGTAAAAGCAACATCTACTCACAAAAGGAGGGTTATGCAAAAACAATATAAGTGACAAAGCATTGATAATCAAGAAGACTTTAATTTAAGCTCATGAAGGAGTAGATTGGTAAAAGGCTAAAGGTGGGCAATTTTTTGGCAATGTGGTGTTTTTGATCCGGGGAAATGGAGTATTTCCAAACTGAATTTCATACCACATTCTTTCTTCCATACAATTCATCACCTTTCATATTGCTTTTTTCAATAATAATGCTTTTACCTCTCTGACCTCAGCACTGCCTTTTCGCGAGTCGCAAACATAGGTGTCATGAATGGCCCCGGATACTTAGTGCGTCGGACTCCTCACAATGTGTCCCATCTCTCCAAACTATTATCTCAGAGAGCAGGGTCAATCTACCTTTATCTCTTGAGGTGATTGGATTTTCTTTCACTCATTAAATTTTCCATATATTTCAAATAATTTCCTTGCCAAACTCCAATAATGATATAACAATCACAACAACCATATAACATCTCCATAATGTAACATCATTCTCAACATAATCCCCGAATAAGGTAAAGAATGAAAATATTTAGATCATGTGGAGCAATATATGAAATAAGGCATAATATGGCTTTGTGTAATGCATAAGCATAGGTAAGGCTAGGAATAAACAAGGTGAGCATTATATGGAAATATAAAGTCCTCCATCATCTTATCATGCAACATGTCAAAAGCAACTTCAAATTTTACCTCCTTTCATGGTTTTCAATAAATAATGCACTTCATTGTGACTTCCCTTAACTAGGCAATTTCATGCTATATCTCTAATGAATCTAATTTTGCATCGTCGAGTTCAATATAAGCTTCCATGAAATTATTCAAAATTTCAATGGGGGTCATTTTTCTCAAATTTTTGGAAAACATGCATATAAGCACATAAATAAATAATGCATTCCAAAATAGCCATGTAGCAATTCCAAGAAATAATGCACAAGTAATGTCAAATAAATCAAATATGCACAAATTAAGCTCTTCCCCTACCCCATACTTAAACGTTACAGTGTCCTCACTGTATAAAAAACAAGGTAAGGGTAAAGAAAGAAACTCACAAGACATGTGTGCAGAGCCTCATATTTTTGATTGGAGCCTCTCCTAGCCGAGTTTTAATGTAGCTTGGTTCTATCCATTGACCTGAAAAGTTAGAAGACATATACCTATAATAGAAATAACAAAAACCAAAAATGTTCAAAACCAAAAACAAAAACAAAGTCTCAAATGTCCTAAAAAGTCTATGTACATGCTCTAGATTTTATAGTCGCTAGGCCGACTTTCCATTAATGCTCAAGGTGGCATATGCAGGGCCCATGTAGCTTGGGCTTCAAATAGGACTCCATTCTTGTCCATCAGTTGTAATCCTCCAGAATGGATCTTGTTCACCACGAATGGTCCCATCCGCTTCTTGTTGAATTTATTGGGAAACCAATGATCCTTTGATTTAGAGACATAGAGCTTGTCTCCAACTTCATATTCCTTAGGCTCATCATTGGAAATCCTGCACAATCGCACATACCAAGGCAGACCTCTCCCATGTATAGATAAATCTTTAATGGAAATAGGAGAAGAAAGATCCATACCTTGGCTCACCTTCGCAGAGACGGAATTGGGGACAACGGTGTTTGGTCGATCTCGACTAGGGTTAGTCGATCTCGACAAGTCTGCTAGTCCTGGTGGTGGTATGCTCGAAGATTCAGAAGTCGACGAAGACAGGGTCTGGTCGATCTCGACGAGCCTGGTCGACCTCGACAAGGGCTTTGGTCCTGGTGTCTGCAGCGTCGAGGAAGGTGCCGTCGAGGAAGACGTTGTCTTGTCGATCTCGACAAGGCTACTCGAGATCGAGTAGCCTTCTCCTACTGGTGGCTTGCTCATCGAGGAAGGCGGGGCTGCGCTCTCCGAGTGGTGGTTGATCTCGACAAGGGTGGTTGAGATTGACAAGGGCTCTCCTGGCTCTGGTGGTGCGCTCGAGGAAGCAGGGACTGGTGGCTCCGAGTTGTGGTCGACCTCGACGAGGCTTGTCGAGATCGACGAGCCTGGTTTCTCTGATCCGCTGCTCGACGATGCTGGCTCTGGTGGAGTCCCCTTGGTCTGGTCGAGATCGACTAGGGTTCTACTCGAGGTCGAGGAGCCCTGGTCGATCTTGACCCCATACTTAGCACCTGTCAAGGCATCCCAGAAATAATTAATCCACAACGACTTACCTTGCTCTGTGTCGATTGGATTTTCTGTGTTCTCCTTGAGGATTGCCATGATCTCCTCCACCTGGGCCTCCATGTCTCTCTTTTCTATCTCCTCAGGGGTCATATTTCTGACTTTGGGTTCCCCGCAGGTGATGTAGCCAGCTGAGATAGATTTGACCTCTTCCATTGGACCAGTATGCCTTTCAGTTTTGTTAAAGGAATACTCAATGACCTCATCGCTGATGTTGAAGGTGAGCACTCCTTTCCTTACGCTTATGTTGGCATCCACCGTCGCCAAGAATGGTCTTCCTAAAATAATTGGACAAGCAGGATCTTCTTGCATATCAACTATTAAGAAATCAGCAGGAACGAAGAATTTACCTACTTGTACTGGGACATTTTCCACCATGCCTGTGGGGATGACCACCGTGTTGTTGGCCATGTAAAGTCTAGCATCCACAGGCTCTAGGGCACCTATCTTAATCTTGGACCAAATTGTTAAAGGCATAATACTCACACTAGCTCCAAGATCACATAGGGCATTAATTTTGTATGGACCAAATCCAATAGTTATAGCAAACTTACTTGGATCCGGCCTCTTCTCCAATATGTCCAGATGGCTGCACTCCTCTGTGATTTCAGCCATCGAACGCTTTTTGCTTAGAATCTCCTTCAGGAACTTGACATAAGATGGCATTTCATTGAGAGCTTCTGTGAAGGGGATGGCGACGTTGAGCTTCTGAAGCATCTTGATGAAGCGCTGAAATTTTTTCTCCGCCGGGTCCTTTAGAGATTTTATGGGGAAAGGCAGCTTCTTTTTCTGCGTCGGAGCCAGAACAGATGTCGGAGGTGCTGCAGACTTCTCTACCTCGACTGGGGGCTCCTCGATGTCGACCACGGTCTTGTCGAGATCGACTGGACTGGGTGCAGTCGAGTTGCTGTTCGGCGTAGACGAAGATTCTGGCAGGTTCTCCTCGAGGTCGAGTAGGCTCTTGTCAAGATCGACTAGGCCCTGGTCGACTAGCTGTTCTTCGTTGTCCTGCTGCTTTCCGTCCTCTGGCTCTTGCAGTTGATGGCCGCTTCTGAGTTTTACAGCAGCGACGTGTCCAGTCTTTCCCTTAGGATTTGGTTCTGAAGATCCTGGAAGTGTCCCTGACTGTCTGGGGATTCCGGCTGCCAGCTGACCAATCTGTGTATCAACTGATTTCCTCCAGATATCAATTTCCCCAAGCCTAGAGTTGACACCTTGCATCAGAGTATAGACGGAGTTGAAAGATTGCCTAGTTTCTGAGTGGTTTCTCCGTATTTCCTCCAGGACTGTCTGTATATCATCCTTTTTCTGCTCCCGTTCCGGATGTCCTGGAGCTCTGTAGGGCGGGGGATTCCTAGGGACACCTTGGTTCCACTGTGGTTGCTGAAACCTTTGGTCCCCCATGTAGCGATTGGGGCCCCCTGCGTAAGCTGCATCCTCATGGTGCTCTGCCATCCTGACTTGTTCTGTGTGTGGGCACTCAGGAGTGGTGTGCCTTTGCGATCCGCATTCTATGCAAGGCTGGTTGACAGAGAGATATTTGACTTGTTTGAGGAGCTTCTTATTCTGGTCTCTGTAGTATTGCTCCCTAACATCAGGATCAATTTCCTTAGATGGCTCATATAGGGGCATGGATGGTGCTGGCCTGGCGTATGGGTTCTCTTCATAGGTTATAGTAGACCCATACTTGTTGTCGTAGTTTGTGAGCTTCTCTAGCACACCCCATGCGTCACTTGGCGGCATCGTCAGATACTCGTAGCGAGTATAATTGTTGATTCTGTCCTTAGTGACTTGATCCAGAGAGTTGAAGAAGATCTCCTGGATGATGTACGGTGGCTGTCCATGAGTAGGGCAAGATCGCAGAAGTTCCTTGTAGCGCTCCCATGCCTTTGCCAGTGGTTCCCCTTTCTGCTGTTTGAAGGCGATGATTTTCTGGCGGAGATGTGCTGTTTTGGCAGGTGGGAAGAATTTGTTCAGAAACTCTTGCTCTACTTGAGCCCAAGTTGTAAGTGATTTTGCTTTCAGCCCTTCCAGCCATTTCAGTGCAGGCCCAGCGAGAGACCAGCGAAAAGATTTCATCTTGACATATTCTAGAGTTGTACCTTCTGCAAGAGTACGACACATATCATGAAAATTAGTAATATGTTCAAGAGGACACTCATTAAATCTACCATAAAAGGCATTATTTTTAAGCTATATAAGAAACTGAGTGCGAATTTCAAAAGAGTTTTCAGGGATAAGAATCGCCGATTCAGGCACGATGAGAGTCGGATGCATATAATCCTCAGCAGTGGTTGGATATTGGGCAAGCTCAGTTTTCGCTTGCCTTGCGCGTTCAGCTGCTTGTTCCCTTGCTGCTCTCTCAACGACAATAGCAGCATCCTTAGCGGCTAATTCCCTGGTAAGCCTAGCGATCAGCTGTTCCTGTGTCTCCGCAGCTGCCATGGCTCTTTGTAGTTGAGCTCGGATGTGAAATAGGCGTTCCAGTTCGTCTAAGGCGTCAAACTCAGGTGTTTGACCAGAACGACGCATACACCTGCAAACTAACTCAAAGAAACAGTGAGAACTGACTACCTAAGGCGCGATTGATTGCTTCCCCGGCAACGTCGCCAATTTGTTGTAAGGAAGAAATCGAGTATGAAATATAACGAAATAGATCAAACCAGACTCAGGCCTCAGCAAATAAATACAAGACTCCTCCAATGCAGTAAGAGAAAGTCAGGATCGAATCCACGAGGAAGCACGTCAGCAGTTCTCAGGTAGCTGTAAATTCTCACAGAAGCAGCAGAAAGACAGAAACAGAAAAGAAACAAATAAACCCGGCAAGGGCAACTAAAACGAAAGCAAAGAAGAAAGTAAAGCAAGGAAGTAAAGAACAAAGCAAAATAGAAGCAAAGCATAAACTAAAGCAAGGACACAGAAGCTACTCGATCTCGAGTAGCTGTCCTCTAGGTCGACTAAGGTGGTCGACAGCAGAAACTCAGAAACTGAAAACAAACAACTCAACAAGCAAAGTTCTCCTCGACCTCGACAAGAGGTACTCGAGATCGACAAGCACTACTCTATGTCGACAAGACAGGCAAAAAAAACTGTAAATTGCAGATTTTCGATAGAATTCAGAAATTTGACAGAAATTAACTCAATATGCTAAAAGACTTCCAAAGCCAGGGTTTCAATACCACAACGATAACCATGCAAAGTAACACATAAAGGCACAAAAGATCATGCTTTCCATCAAATAACTTTCGTTATTAACAAATAGGCATAGAGAGGCTTTCGCATAAACCATAATTGTTACTAACCCTTTTTCACATAATTAATCCAAGTTGCATTAAGATCACTTTCGCTTCAATAACACAAACAAGGATCACCTTCAACTCTCGCAAAAGAACACCCCATACTTAAGCTTGCTTGTCCTCAAGCAATACTTTTATTTGTCATTCAGGGGAAGAATTCAAACTCTCAACATCTTAGATTCATTCTCATATATCCCCTGCAATCAATTACCATCCTCGAAAAGGTACTTATGTCACAGATCCATGCATGTGCAATTTAAAAAGCAACATCTACTCACAAAAGGAGGGTTATGCAAAAACATTCATAAGTGACAAAGCATTAATAATCAAGAGGACTTTAATTTAAGCTCAACAAGGAGTAGATTGGTAAAAGGCTAAAGGTGGGCAATTTTTGGCCATGTGGTGCTTTTGATCCGGGGAAATGGAGTATTTCCAAATTGAATTTCCACATTCCTTCTCCATTTGATCCATCACCTTTCATAATGCTTTTATTCATAATAATGCTTTTACCTCTCTAACCTCAGCACTGCCTTCTCGCGAGTCGCAAACATGGGTGTCATGAATGGCCCCGGATACTTAGTGCTTTGGACTCCTCACAAAGTGTCCCATCTCTCCAAACTATTATCTCAGAGAGCAGGGTCAATCTACCTTTATCTCCTGAGGTGATTGGATTTTCTTTCACTCATTAAATTTTCCATATATTTCAAACAAATTTCCTTCCAAACTCCAAATATGATAATTAACAACACAAATACCATATAATAATCTCCATAATGTAACATCATTCTCAACATAATCCCCGGATAAGGTAAAGAATGGCAAATATTTAGTTCATGTGGAGCAATATTTGAAATAAGGCATATTATGGCTTTTGTGATGCATAAGCATCGGTAAGGCTAGGAATTAACAATGAGCATTATATGGAAATATAAAGTCTTCCATCATCTTATCATGCAACATGTCAAAAGCAACTTCAAATTTTACCTCCTTTCATGGTTTTCAATAAATAATGCACTTCATTGTGACTTTCCTTTACTAGGCAATTTCATGCTATATCTCTAATGAATCTAATTTTGCATCGTCGAGTCCAATATAAGCTTCCATGACATTATTCAAAAATTTCAATGGGGGTCATTTTTCTTAAATTTTGGAAAACATGCATATAAGCACCTAAATCAATAATGAATTCCAAAATAGCCATGTAGCAATTCCAAGAAATAATGCACACATAATGTCAAGTATGGAAAATATGCATAATGTAAGCCCTTCCCCCACCCCATACTTAAACATTACAGTGTCCTCACTGTATGAAAAACAAGGAAAACGGTAAAGAAAGAAACTCACAAGACATGTGTGCAGAGCTGCAAAATTTTGAATGGAGCACCTCCTAGTCCGAGTAAGTCTATAGCTTGGTTCTATCCATGGACCTGAAAAGTAGAAGACATATACCAACAATAGAAACAAAAAAAACCAAAAACAAAAAACAAAGTCTCAAATGTCCTAAAAAGTCTATGTACATGCTCTAGATTTTAGAGTCGCTAGGCCGACTTTCATTAATGCTCAAGGTGGCATCTGCAGAGCCCATGTAGCCTGGGCCTCAAATAAGACTCCATTCTTGTCCATCAGCTGTAATCCTCAAGAATGGATCTTGTTCACCACAAACGGTCCCATCCGCCTCTTGTTGAATTTGTTTGGAAACCAATGATCCTTTGACTTAGAGACATAGAGCTTGTCTCCAACTTCATACTCCTTAGGCTCGTCATTGGAAATCCTGCACAATCGCACATACCAAGGCAAACCTCTCCCAAGTATAGATAAATCTTTAATGGAAATAGGAGAAGAAAGATCCATACCTTGGCTTACCTTCGCAGAAACGAAATCGGGCACCACGGTATTTGGTCGATCTCGACTAGGGCTCCTCGAGATCGACGAGTCTGCTGGTCCTGGTGGTGGTCTGGTCGAAGAATCAGAAGTCGAGGAAGAACAGGTCTTGTCGACCTCGAGTTGGCTGGTCGACTTCGATGAAGACTCTGGTCTTGGTGGGATGCTCCTCGAGAACACAGGATCTGGTGGCGCCTGGCGGTGGTCGACCTCGACAAGGCTACTCGAGGTCGACGAGGGTTCTGGTCCTGGAGTCACCGTCGTCGATGAAGGTGGCTCTGGTGGTGCTAAGTGTTGGTCGACCTCGACAAGGCTACTCGAGGTCGAGTAGCCTTCTCCTCCTGGTGGCTTGCTCGTCGAGGAGGGCGGTGCAGGGCTCTCCGAGGGGTGGTCGAGATCGACGAGAGTGTTGTCGACCTCGAGTAGACTCGGCTTGTCTGGTTCGCTGCTCGACGAAGCTGGCGCTGGTGGAGTCTCCGTGGTCTGGTCGAGATCGACTAGGGTTCTACTCGATGTCGAGGAGCCCTGGTCGATCTTGACCCCATACTTAGCTCCTTTGTTCTCTTTAAGGATTTCCATGATCTCCTCCACCTGGGCCTCCATGTCCCTCTTTTCCAGCTCCTCAGGGGTCATATTCCTGACCTTGGGTTCTCCGCAGGTGATGTAGCCAGCTGAGATAGATTTGACCTCTTCCATTGGACCCGTATATCTTTCAGTTTTGTTGAAGGAATACTCAATCACTTCATCGCTGATGTTGAAAGTGAGCACTCCTTTCCGTACGCTTATGTTAGCATCCACGGTCTCCAAGAATGGTCTCCCTAGAATAATTGGACAAGCAGGATCTTCTTGCATATCAACAATTAAGAAATCAGCAGGGACGAAGAATTTACCTACTTGTACTGGGACATTTTCTACCATGCCTGTTGGGATGACCACTGTGTTGTTGGCCATGTATAGTCTAGCATCCACAGGCTCCAGGGCACCTATCTTAATCTTGGACCAAATTGTTAAAGGCATAATACTAACACTGGCTCCAAGATCACATAGGGCATTAATTTTGTATGGACCAAATCCAATAGTTATAGCAAACTTACCTGGATCCGGCCTCTTCTCCAGTATGTCCAGATGGCTGCACTCCTCTGTGATTTCTGCCATCGATCGCTTTTTGCTCAGAATCTCTTTCAGGAATTTGACATAGGACGGCATTTCATTGAGAGCTTCTGTGAAGGGGATGGTGACATTGAGCTTCTGAAGCGTCTTGATAAAGCGCTGAAACGTTTTCTCCGCTGGGTCCTTTAGAGATTTTGTTGGGAAAGGCAGCTTCTTTTTCTGAGTCGGAGCCAGAATAGACGTCGGAGTTGCTGCAGATTTCTCGACCAGGGGCTCCTGGACATCGACCAGACCTTTGTCGACATCGACCAGATTGGGCCCAGTCGAGTTGCTGTTCGGCGCAGACGACGATTCTGGAGATTTCTCCTCGACCTCGAGTAGACCTTTGTCGAGGTCAACTAGGCTCTGGTCGAGATCGACGACGGGTTTGTCGACCTCGACTTGCTGTTCCTCGCTGTTCTGCTGCTTTCCAACTTCTGGCTCTTGAAGTTGATGGCCGCTTCTGAGTTTTACAGCAGCTATGTGTCCAGTCTTTTCCTTAGGATTTGGTTCTGTTTGCCCAGGGAGCTTGCCGGACTGTCGTGGGATCTGTGCAAAAATCTGTCCTATCTGCGTCTCAATTCCCCTTTTCCAGATGTCCAGTTCTCCAAATTTGGTGGTGATGTTCTGGAACTGGTTGTTGATGGTACCCTGATTTCGTCGCATCTCCTCAAGGATCAGGTGCAGATCATCCTTCCTTTGATCCCTTTCTGGATGTCCTGGAGCTCTGTAGGGTGGAGGATTCCTAGGGGGACCTTGGTTCCATTGCTGTTGATAAGGCCTTTGATCCCCCATATAGCGATTAGGCCCTCCTGCGTAAGCTGCATCCTCATGATGTTCTGCCATCCTGACTTGCTCTGTGTGTGGGCACTCAGTAGTGGTGTGCCTTTGCGATCCGCATTCTATGCAAGGCTGATTGACGGAGAGATACTTCACTTGTTTGAGGAGCTTCTTATTCTGGTCTCTGTAGTATTGCTCCCTGACATCTGGATCAATCTCCCCTGATGGCTCATAGAGGGGCATGGATAGTGCTGGCCTGGCGTATGGGTTCTCTTCATAAGTTGCAGTAGACCCATATTTGTTGTCGTAGTTGGTGAGCTTCTCTAGCACACCCCATGCGTCACTTGGCGGCATCGTCAGATACTCGTAGTGAGTATAATTGTTGATTCTGTCCTTAGTGACTTGGTCAAGAGAGTTGAAGAAGATCTCCTGAATGATGTAGGGTGGCTGTCCATGAGTAGGGCAAGATCGCAGAAGTTCCTTGTAGCGCTCCCATGCCCTTGCCAGCGGTTCCCCTTTCTGCTGTTTAAAGGCGGTGATTTTCTGGCGGAGATGTGCTGTTTTGGCCGGTGGGAAGAATTTGTTCAGAAACTCTTGCTCTACTTGGGCCCAGGTTGTGAGTGATCTTGCTTTTAGCCCTTCCAGCCATTTCAGTGCAGGCCCAGCGAGAGACCAGCGAAAAGATTTCATCTTGACATATTCCAAGGTTGTGCCTTCTGCAAGAGTACGACAGATATCATGAAAATTAGTAATATGTTCAAGAGGACACTCATTAAATCTGCCGTAAAAGGCATTATTTTTAAGCTCTATAAGAAATTGAGTGCGAATTTCAAAAGAGTTTTCAGGGATTAGAATCGCCGATTCAGGCACGACGAGCGTGGGATGCATATAATCCTCAGCAGTGGTTGGATATTGGGCAAGTTCAGCTTGTGCTTGTTCCTTTTCTGCTCTCTCAGCGGCGAGAGCAGCATCCCTGGCGGCTAGATCCCTGGTAAGCCTAGCGATCAGCTGCTCCTGTGTTTCAGCGTCCTCCATGGCTCTTTGAAGTCTATTTCTGATGTGTAGAAGGCGCTCTGGTTCGTCTAAGCCGTAATATTCAGGTGGGATACCAGAACGGCGCATACACCTGAAAAGTAACTCAAAGAAACAGTGAGAACTGACTACCTAAGGCGCGATTGATAGCTTCCCCGGCAACGGCGCCAATTTGTTGTTGCAGGAGTAAGTCAAGTATAGAATAGAATATGGTTTAGAACGACTCCCCTGTCTCAGCAAATAGATACAAGACTTCCTCCCGTTGTAGTAAGAGAAAAGTCAGGATCGAATCCACGAGGAAGCACGTCAGCAGTTCTCAGGTAGCTATCAGATTCTCACAACAGCAGCAGAAAAACACAGAAACAAACACAGAAGCAGAAACAAAACAAAAACAAATAATCCCGGCAAGGGCAACTAAGACAAAAGCAAATAAAAGACAGAAATAAAAGCAAATAAAGCAAAGCAAGAACGAAAGCAAAGACAGAAAGTAACCAACTCGACTTAGACCAGCACTACTCGACTTCGACAAAGAACAACTCGAGATCGACAAAGGGCTAGTCTATGTCGACAAGAAATAGCAAAAGACAAAATCGCAGATTTTCGACAGAATGCAGAAATTTTAACAGAAATTTACTTCAATATATAAAAAGACCTCCAAGGCTAGGGTTTCAACACCACAACGGTAACCATGCAAAACAACGCATAAAGGCATAAAAGATCATGCTTTCCATCAAATAACTTTCGTTATTAACAACTAGGCATATAGAGGCTCTCGCATAAACCCTAATTGTTACTAACCCTTTTTGACATAATTAATCCAAGTTGCATTAAGATCACTTTCGCTTCAATAATACAAACAAGGATCACCTTCAACTCTCGCAAAATAATCATGCTTTATAGGGATAGAAGATAAATCGCACAAAAGATCTGACCTTCATCGCATCGCCTCACATGGCCACCGTCGGGCTCACCCCAGCCCCAGAAGTGGGTGGACTACTCACGCCTCATTGCAATAACAGACATTGATTGAAAAGAAATAACTTGCATTAACTATATTCAAAAGCCTTTCCAATTCCGGCAATCAACTTTCGCAGAAAGCCAAAACCCTAAAAACCTTAGAACTCCTAAACTTCTCTGTGGAACTACTTACTTCTCTCTAAAATTGAATTGTGATGGAATTGAGCCCCTAGGGCCTTATTTATAGTGATCAAACCTTGCTAATCAAGGAAATAATCATCTATCTCTATCTAAATCTATATCTAAAATTATATCTAAAAGCTTTAAAGATAAATAAATATTTTAATGGAATTAAATCAAAAAAGGAAAAGATAAAACTAAATAGGGTAAGTCTTCATGTCTTGATAGATCTCCTTCCATAGATAGACTTTGATCAACTTTGGATAGATCTTCGGCCATTCTCGGATTCCTTCATGCCCAAGTCAAGCTAAACCGAGTAGGACTTGTCACGACGAAGCGTTTCTGGAAACTGGGTCTACTCGACCTCGACCACGGCCTTGTCGATCTCGAGTAGCCCTCGTCTATCTCTAGTAGCCCTCGTCTGTCTCGAGTAGCCGGTGCTCGACAAGGCTCGGACATGGCTCGGAGGTCTAGTCGATCTCGAGTAGCTCTACTCTGTCTCGAGTAGAGGTGGTCTGCGTCTTCGTCTTCTCGGCTCGGCACAGCTCGTCGACTCCGGACATGGCTCGTCGATCTCGACCAAGTCTACTCGAGATCGAGTAGGGTTCCGGGAGTCGGGTTGTCTCTGACTCAGTGTCCTCGACCAGCCCTACTCGACCAGGTGTGGTCGAACAGCCCTTGTCGAGATCGAGTAGAGGCTTGTCGATCTCGAGTAGAGTTCTCTCAGCTTTCTGTTATGTTCTTGAAACGCACTTTACCGAGTCCTCGTTTGTCGGATTGACGCATATGACCATGCGTTGGAAAACTCTTTCCGAGGGCTACAAATCTCATGAAGACATCACAGCCTGATTCAGAACGATGTAAACCGGAAATTGGCCTTCTCTCCAGCTGCACCATTCTTGGCTTCTCCATGACTTTCCTTTTAAGCTCCAAAATGCGTCCGATTTCTGCGAAATATAACAAAAACTTGTGTAGACCTCCATATATTGCAAATAAGTGTAAACTACACATATTCTGTATTGTTCTAACCCAAATGTATGCAATGTATGCAGAAATCGATATAAAATTAAGTGTAAAACATGGCAAATTAGGCTCACAACAAATCATGCTCATAGGGAAAGAAGATGAATCGCACAAAAAAGATCTGACCTTTATCGCATCGCCTCACATGGCCACCGTCGGGCTCACCCTAGCCCCAGAAGTGGGTGGACTACTCACGCCTCATTGCAACCGCAGACATCATCGATTGAAAGAAAACTAATTGCATTAAAATAAACCAAAGTTTACAACCGCTCGAAGCCAACTCCGCTCTCGCTTCACAACTCCACCCGGCTGCTCACTCTCTCTCTCTCTCTACTTCTCCTACTTACTTCTCTCTGAAATTGAATGATTAAAACTGAGCCCCCTAGGCTTTATTTATAGCCTTCATTCCCTAGCTATTCTAAGAAAGAAGATATCTATCTTTATCTAAAACTATATCTAAAAGCATAAAAGATAAATAAATGTTTAAAGGAATTAAATCAACTAGGAAAAGATAAAACTAATTAAGGTAGGTCTTCATGTTTTGATAGATCTTGTCTCCTCGGATAGAACTTGATGTATTTGGATAGAATCTTCTGCCTTCGCGCCTAAGGAATCCCAAGTCTACTCGGACAGGCCACGTCGAGAAGTTTCTGGACACGGCTCTAGTCGACCTCGAGTTGGGCTTGTCGACCTCGAGTAGCATGGTTCGTCGAGTGGACTTACTCGGGTTGGTGTGCTCGACATGGCTCGGACTTGGGTTTCTGGTGCTCGTCGATCTCGAGTAACCCTAGTCGATCTCGAGTAGGATGGCTCGGTCGACCAGGCTTCCTCGGGTTGGTCTTCTCGGCAAGGGCTCAGGCGCTCGTCGATCTCGACCACCTCTTGTCGAGATCGAGTAGGGTGCTTCCGCGAGTTGGCTCTTCCGCTGGCAGCGAGTTGCTTCTTCCGCGGCAGCGAGTGATCCGCTGCAGCGAGTCGAGTCTTCCGCCGGCAGCGGGTGCTCCTGGTCGTCCTTAGCTTCGTCCTCGGCTTCTCGGGCAACTTCTCCTCGTCGACTCCGGGTGGTGGCGCTGGGCTTCGTCGACCTCAACCAGTTCTTGTCGAGATCAAGTAGGGTCCGGATCTCGGATGTTTGGCTCTCTCGATCAGGCTTCGTCGACCAAGGCTGGTCGGCCAGGCTTGCCTATGTCGACTAGGGCTTACTCGAGATTGAGTAGCCTTGGTTCTTGGCTTGATTTGAGTGGTTCCGCATGCTTTGACCTTGGACTTCTGTAGCCGTTTTCCGAGCTTTTTCGACCTTCTGTAGAATTGCTGTAAACGCCTCGATTTCTGCGAATTCAACAGAAACTGGTGTAGATTCCATAATTTGGCAAATAAGCATAAACTACATAGATTCTGTACTTTCTAAACCCAAATGAATGCAATGTATACAGAAATTGATATAAAAGTTACTGTAAAACATGGCAGATTCAGCTCACAACAATTTATCCTATAAACTATGTATAAAACATATATTATGTAATAAACTATGGATTAATTTTAAGTTTATAGCATATTAAATAAAAAATCATCATGACCCTTTTTAAAGTTGTCTGAACCAAATATAAAATCATATAGATATATTTAAATAAGTATCATGATTTCATAATATAGAAATTTGAAAGCATAAAAACTAAATATTCTCAATTTAAAACCGCCAAGACCGCTAAGCCTCCGTCCCGTGGCCGCCAAAACTCTTCCCCGCCAAGCCCGATTTGCACCCGCCAAGGCCGCCAAGTATCCGTATTGCACCCGCCAAGGTGTTGTTCCATTCCCGCCAAGGCCCTCCCCCGCCAAGCTACACCGCCAAGGCCGAATTCGGGACGGTGTTGTCCGCCAAGCGTCTTTGCGTCGTCATGGCGGCCGCCAAGGCCGTTTTTTAGAACACTGCCTATAGAAATAAGGTAGCTTCACAGGCAGGTAACTGTGATGCTAAGAAGTCTCTCCTGCAATCCATCTGAAGCACTCTGTTCCATCAGGACGCTGGGTCCTCAGAAGATCACTCCTTGGATGATTTCCTTGTGGATTGCACAACGTCAGAAATCGGATCTAAAACAGAAGGGGGCGGCGGGAGCCGTCATCAAGAGTGTGCGACTCCGAATTCTTGTTGTCTTCCTCACCCACATCAAACACTTCCTTAGGCCTCTGATAATGGATATTTAGTTAGGTATTATAGGATAGTTTTAGTTGTGTTTTATGGTCGTTTAGTTAGGTTTTAGAGTTAATTTCGTATTTTGCTCTTTTGGTTAGAAAGTTCGGAAACTACGCTATTTCGAATGTTTTATGTAGGTTCATAGTTCTGACTTGTGGCTAGCTTGGAAAAGTCTAATACAAGTGAAGAAGAAGAAGAAAAGGAGAGAAAAGAAAGCAAGGAAAGCAAAGGCTAAGAGAAGAAGAGCAAGAACACACGTATGTCCAGAGTCGTGGCCGCGAGTCACCACACTTCACCATGAAGACTTGGCAGCGAGAAGGGAAGCTGAAGACCACATGTCGCGGCCGCGAGTCATGGAGTCACCGCCACGAGATTGCCTATTACGCTGTGAAGATGATGCCCGCGAGAGGATGTGATGAAACCTACGAGTCGCGGCCGCAAGTTCCTTGTCGCGGCGGCGAGAACGTCCAGAGCACATCAGTTCGAGATCCAAATTCTATCTTTTCGGCGTGAGATTCGATCCAATCTCTTGAAGACTTAATCCTTGGGGGTTAAGGAAGATATTTTATATTGATTTAGGATTATTTTCGCATTGTCTTTAAGGAAAGTATCTAGGTTTTCGGGTTCTTTTCTTTCCTATCAAGGGGGGCCACAAAATTAGATCTAGAGAGACCTTTTGAGACGTTTTTCTCAGACCTGGAGAGATACTTCGCAGTAGTTCAATCTACCATTCAAGTTTGCTTATTTTCCATCGATTCGAAGGAGATTTAGGTACGCTATGAGTGGCTAAGTTCGTTCTTTGTTTCACCTGTGTTTCGGAGACTTGGTTGGTGGTTTGTGACGCTTAAACTTGGTTGTTTCCTACTGTTCTTTTGATTTCTCTCGAGCATATTGTCGATATTTTTGTGATTTGCCATCATAATAGTGTCTTGCTAGGTTTTTGTTCTTTCGTCATTGAATGAATTCCGTAGTAGCATGCTTAGGATTGTGAGAACCTTCGTTTGATCATACTAAGTAGAGATTTCAACATATGTCTTAAACATCGGTTACCATGTTTACTTGGTGTTATTTATATACCTAGATTCTTAGGAATTTGTGCTATCTTTGTGTTAAATCTTTGCCCGTGCTTAGGTTGCATAAAGGTGTAAGGGGTTCATTGTGCTCATTGCACTTTAATCTATTCAAACTAAGATGGGAAGAATGAAAGTTAAAGGAATCAAACAACTTGAGTTTATGTCTATGAATGCACAGGTGGAACAAGTTTCTCTATTGATTTGTTACAAAACCATCATTCTTATGCTTTGTTACTTGATTTGCAATATTGCTCTCTTCGTTCTATTTTCCATATTCCTTTGTTTATCTCCCACTTTTTAAGTGAAGTAGCATTTAGATTGATCCTTGGATTTCCCTGTGGATTCGACCCTACACTTATTTCTATACTTAGTTATTTGTGTGGGAATTCTTTTGGGGGAGGTTTACACACGACGGTTCACCTCGCACCAAATTTTGGCGCAGTTGTCGGGGAATCTCTATTGGTGTATCGTCTAATTGTTACTTTACTTTGGCGTGAACCATATGGTTCACACCCGTGCTTCTGACGCATCTCTTTTGTCTTTGGATCCAGAAATTGAACGTACTCTTTCTAGGTTGCGAAGAGATCACTCTTCCAACTTGGAAAGCGCAAAAGAGATGAATGAGAATGGAAATAACCCGAATGGCAACAACCAAGTGCTGAATGAGAATAACAATAATAACAACAGTAACAACAACAATCAAGTTCTGAATGACGCTGCTGATCCTCCAAGGAGGACTCTGCAAGAGACTAGGGAGCTGAATCTGAATGTTCAACCTTTGGCTATTGTACTTCCTGAACTTCCTGAGGGTTCTAGATTCAAGTTTGAGTAAGGATGGACTGGTTTCCTGCCTTACTTTCATGGCCTTCAGAGCGAGAATCTGAACAAGCATCTCACTATGTTCCATGTTGTCTGCGACCGCATCAGAATTGGTGGTCTGAATGATGATCAGATGTTTCTGAGAGTTTTTCCCTTCACTCTGAAGAATGCAGCTAGCGATTGGCTGTACTATCTCCCTACTGGAAGTATTCGTACTTGGATTGAGCTGAAGAAAGCATTTCTGAATAAGTACTATCCTGCTAACAGACATAGCAAGATGAAGCGAGAGATCACTAGTATTGAGCAGTTGGCTACATAATCATTGTATGAGTATTATGAGCGCTTCACACGGACTGTTGCTGTATGCCCCTATCATGGACTCTCTGACGATGATCTAGTCCTTGCACTCTACGAAGGACTGACTGATAGAGATAGGGTGCAAGTGAATAATACTTGTGGAGGAGATATTTTTCTTAAGACGCCACATGAGGCTATGGATATGTTTGAGAGGCTTGCGAATTCATCTCAGTAATACTCTAGGACTCTAGGAGCTAGAGGAGTCTTAAGGATGCAAGCCAATCTGCCACAAGATGATTACTCGGATTTGAGGGAGCAAATGAATAGACTTACCATGGCATTGCAAGAAATTAATCAAGGAGTTAATCAAGTGCACCATTCTTGTGAAGTCTGCAGTGATCCGACACATTCAACTGATTTATGCCCGCAGATTCAGGAGAATGCCGCTGATGTCAATGCCTTGGGAGGTTATGGTCCTCGTCAAAACTTTGGTAACGTTCCCTACAATTCCAACTTCAACAATTACTAAGGATTTGACCAAAGGTTCCAACAGAATCAAGCTCCATTCCAGTAGAGGAGGCCTCAGAACCAACAAAAGGCCCGTTCATCCAGCCAATCCAAACCAAGGTGATGTCACTTTCAGAATAATTTGGGACAAGATGACTGCTTATGAGAAGGCCGTGGGAGAATTGACGCTTGAAGTGAGTGAGTTGAAAGTAGAGGTGCCAATCGGGCGGGTCGGATCGGGTTCGGGTTCGGTTAGTCGGGTTTCGGGTTATTCGGGTTTCGGGTAATTCAGGTTTCGGGTCATTCGGTTTCGGGTAATGTCTAATAATTTGGTCATTTGGTTGGGTCGGGTTCGGGTTTCGGTTCATTCGGGTTTCAGTTGTCTCGGGTTTCAGTTATTTCAATATTCATTTTGAAAATTTACTAGAATGTATCTTAAAGTTCGGGTTATATCGGGTATCGGTTGTAACAGGATCGTGTCTTAATGGGTTTCGGTTGAATCGGGTTTGGTTCATTCGGATTTGGGTGAGTTTCGGTTATCGGTTATTCGGATTTCGGGTCCAAAATGGGTCGGGTTGATCGGTGTTCAAAACAATCGGTTCCGGGTCGACCGGGTCGGGTTTTCGGGTTCGGGTCGGGTTTTGCCAGCTCTAGTTGAAAGCTAAGATGTCGAGCTCGCTACTGTCACAATCTATTTCGCCTCCGCCACGTGAGAATGTCAACGCCATACATCTGAGAAGTGGTAAGGTTCTGTCTTTCAATTATCTTCAAGAAGGAGTTGTGGAAGATTGGTTAGAGAGTGATGATGAATTCAGAAAAGGAAGTCCGAAATCACCGGAGTTGCCGCCGCGAGATGCTGAATTCGCGACCGCGAAAGAACCAAACCAGCCTACACCTAACTGCCGCGAGTCACCGCCGTGAGACCCTAATCTCACCGCTGCGACTGAACCTACCCCAGGACCCCTGCCGAGCCGCAAGTCGCCGTCGCGAGAACCTGGTTTCACCACTGCGACGGAGCGTGTCCCAGAGTATGAATTAAATGCCGAATCGCCGCCGCGAGATGCCCCACTCACCGCCGTGACACCGTCCCTGGAGGACGAGGTTGTGGTTTTCGAGGAAGTTGCTGTTCCGATGCCGATTCCGCAGCCTGACCTTGATCCTTACAAGCCCATAGCCCCATTTCTCAAAGCCTTAAAAGACACGAGGAAGCCGAAGAATGATAAGGAGTTATATGAGACATTTGCTAAGTGTGAAGTCAACATTCCGCTTCTCAACCTCATCAAGCCGGTTCCTAGATACGCTAAGTTCTTGAAGGAGCTCTGCACAATCAATATGAAGCAGAAGTTGAAGGGGAAACAGAAGGTTCATGTGAGTGAACACGTCTCCTCCATGATTGAAAAGCGTATGCCTGAAAAGTGTGGCGATCCGGTTATGTTCACTATCCCATGCACTATCGGTGAAACTAAATTTCAGCATGTTATGTTAGATTTGGGTGCATCAATCAATGTGATTTCATACTCATTATTCAAGACTTTGAAGCTTGGTGAATTGCAAGATACTAGAGTAGTTATCCATTTGGCTAACCGGTCACATGCTTATCCGATAGATCTTGGTGAAGATGTTTTAGTTATGGTTGACAAGTTGATATTTCCTGTTGATTTCTTTGTATTGGATATGGAACCTGGTGTTGTGGAGGCACCTATTCTTTTAGGCATGTCATTTTTTAGAACAGCGAAAACTAAGATTGATTGTTGGGAAGGTAAGCTCACTATGGAATTCAATGGTGAAAAGGTTCAGTACTGCATTATGGATGCTATGAGATACCCTATTGATGAGCATTCTTTGTTCTCTATCGATGTTATTGAGCCTATTGTTGATGATGTGTTTGAGCTGAATAAGTAGGATGAGTTGCAAGTGGCTTTGGAAGCTCCTCTGGATGAGGTTTCCCTGGAATACCCATTGAGACCATACTTGCATGAGGTCCTAGGAGCCTTAGATGCCCACCATTCACATCTGAAGAGTGAGAACTTAGCCTTAACCCTTCCCGAAGAGAAGCTTTTACCCTCTGTCATCAAACCGCCTGAAATTGAGCTTAAGCCATTACCCGATCACCTTAAGTATGCTTTCTTAGGTGAAAACGACACACTCCCAGTCATCATTTCCAACAAGCTCAACCTTGACTTGGAGGATAGATTAGTTGAGGTGCTCAAGGAATACAAGACAGCCCTAGGATGGACCATTGCAGACATCAAAGAGATAAGCCCAACTACATGTATGCACCGAATTTTGCTAGAGGAAGGAGCCAAGCCGTGTAGACAACCCTAGAGACGTCTGAATCCGCCTATGATGGAGGTAGTGAAGAAGGAAGTGCTGAAATTGCTTCAAGTTGGTATGATTTACCCCATCTCTAATAGCAAGTGGGTTAGTCCGATGCAAGTGGTTCCAAAGAAAGGGGGTATTACTGTTGTTGAGAACAAAGAAGGAGAGTTAGTGCCTACGTGAGTACAATCTGGTTGGAGAGTTTGTATTGACTACAAGAAGCTGAACGCTGAGACTCGCAAGGATCACTTTCCTCTCCCATTCATTGATCAGATTCTAGAGAGGCTTGCTGGGAGAGCCTGCTACTGCTTTTTGGATGGATACTCAGGATACTTTCAAATTGCCATTGCACCAGAGGATTAGGAGAAAACTACATTCACATGTCCTTTTAGCACCTTTGCATATCGCAGAATGCTTTTTGGGTTGTGTAATGCACCAGGAACGTTCCAGAGGTGTATGGTCAGCATCTTCTCTGAGTACATTGAAAACATTATTGAGGTGTTTATGGATGATTTGACAGTCCATGGCGATGATTTTGACTCATGTTTGGCTCACCTGACACTTGTGTTGAAGAGATGTGTTGACACCAACTTGGTTCTGAATTTTGAGAAGTGCCACTTCATGGTTGAGCAAGGTATTGTTCTAGGCCACATCGTGTCTAAGAAGGGAGTCGAGGTTGATAAGGCGAAGATTCAGATCATTCAGTCCTTGCCATATCCGACCAATGTTAGAGAGATACGATTGTTTCTGGGCCATGCTGGATTCTATCGCCGATTCATCAAGGACTTTTCGAAGGTCACTACGCCATTATGTGAGCTTCTCAAGAAGGATGTTGCTTTTGAGTTTGATGAGAAGTGCAAGGAAGCATTCCATACATTAAGAGATCGACTTGTTTCCACACCGATCATCCAAGCCCCTATTTGGACACTTCCTTTTGAGTTGATGTGTGATGCAAGTGACTATGCTTTTGGCACTGTACTAGGCCAGAAGATTGAAAAGGATTTCCATGTGATCTACTATGCTTCCATGATGCTGCATGGAGCACAACAACACTACACCACTACGGAGAAGGAGCTCCTAGCGGTTGTGTTTGCACTAGACAAGTTTCGTCCTTACCTTTTGGGAGCCAAGGTCATCATCTATACTGATCATGCCACTTTGAGGTATCTGCTGAAGAAGAAAGAGGCGAAGCCGCGCCTAATTCGATGGATTCTGCTGTTAAGCGAGTTTGATATTGAGATCAAGGATAAGAAGGGCGCTGAGAACTGTGTAGCTTATCATCTCAGTCGACTGATGCATCCAAATAGTGTGGGGGAGAACTCTAGGACATTGGGATACTTTCCCGATGAGACTCTACATGCCATCTCACCCATCCCTATAGACAATCCCTTGTCCTTGCATGTTGTGAACACACCTAGGCCATGGTTTGCTAATATGGTTAACTTCTTGCTGACGGGTGAGTTTCTGCCAAAATTCACAAGAGCCCAGAAGGACAAGACTCGCCATGATGCCAGGTTCTATGTTTGGGACGACCCATTCTTATGGAGGCATTGCACTGACCAAGTAATTAGACGATGTCTTCCTGACAATGAGGTAATGTCTGTCCTTAGTTTTTGTCATGCTTATGCTTGTGGAGGTCACTTTGGACCTAATAAAACTGCTAGGAAAGTACTTGAATCAGGATTTTATTGGCAAACTATCTTTCGTGATGCGAATGCATTTTGTAAGTCATGTGATATATGTCAAAGAACAAGGAATATTACACCTAGGAATGAGATGCCACAGGCTAGAATGATTTTTTTGCGAAATCTTTGATGTGTGGGGTATTGATTTTATGGGTCATTTTCCTAATTCCTTTGGTAACTATTATATTTTGTTGGCGGTTGACTATGTCTCCAAGTGGGTGGAGGCAAAAGCCACCAGGACTGATGATTCTAAGACTATTTCAGGCTTTCTTAAGGAGTTATTTGCTAGATTTGACATTCCTCGTGCTTTGATTAGTGATAGAGGTACTCATTTTTGCAATAAGGCAGTGGCTGCACTTCTTAAGAAGTATCATGTTACTCATTGTATATCCACTGCTTATCACCCCCAAACCAACGGGCAAGCTGAGGTCTCTAATAGGGAGGTGAAGGGAATTCTTGAGAAGACCGTGAACCCGAATCGAAAGGATTGGAGTCAACGCTTGGATGACACTCTTTGGGCATATCGCACGGCCTATAAGACACTCATTGATATGTCACCATATCGGTTGGTTTTTGGTAAGGCGTGCCATCTTCCGGTGGAACTCCAACACAAGGCTTATTGGGCGGTGAAGGAATACAATATGAGGATTGATGAAGTTGGTGAATTTTGTAAGCTCCAAGTGCAAGAATTGGATGAGATCATAAGGGGTTCTTATGATAATGCAATCAACTACAAGGAGAAGACTAAGGCATGTCACGAGAAACACATCTTGAGGAAGAACTTCAAAGTTGGTGACAAAGTCCTTCTCTATCAATCACGCCTCACTCTCTTTCCGGGAAAGCTCCACTCTAGATGGAAGGGTCCTTACACGATAGTTCATATCTATCCACATGGAGCGGTGGATATTAAGGATGAAAAGAGCGCTAATGTGTTTAAGGTGAATGGTAATAGACTCAAGAGCTACTTTGATGGCTTTTCGGATGAGATTGTGGAGGACATGGCTCTATATGAGCCTATTACTACTTGAGTTTTGATGACGTCGAGCCTAGGACGGAAAACAAGGGCGCTTCTTGGGAGGCAACCCAAGGTTAGTTTCTTTCGTTTTGTTTTTGAATTTTTAGGAAGTTTGTTTTTATTTCATTTCGTTTGAATAAGTGTCAAATTTCCTTACCTTAGGATATGATTTTTGGTGTTCTAACGTCTTCAAGAGTTTTGTTTGAGCTTCATTGTGAGTTTGGTGGAGATTGAACGGAATAGGAGCAACGCTTACTCGCCCAAGAAAGTCGCCGCCACAACGCCCAGGCAAGTCGCCGCCGCGAGTTGAATCGACCTTGGTTCACCACGGTGAGCGCCGGTTATGCAGAGGCCAAATACCGACTCGATATTTGGCCATACCGAGTCGGAAGATTTTTATGACAAGTCGCCGTCGCGAGATCAACAGTCACGTTCGCGGCTGGATCCAAGCCCATGCTACCACGTTGCTGCCAGTTGCCCCAACGAGATTCCACAAGTCGCCACTGTGACCACCCTTGTCACGGCCGTGACCGGGTCTATTCCAGAAAAAATATACGGGCCCATGTGGGCCCCGTTTAAAAAATCCGTTACCCGTTTCCCGTTACCCTCTTCCCTATATCATCCCTAACCTCCACCAAAACCCCTAAACACAAAACCCACACCACCTTTGCCGCCCCAAGCTCTTCAAACTCTCAAATCTACCTATACATCACCATCCCTCTCCAAATCTAAAATTTGAGCACGAAACTGAAATCCCGACGTCCCGATCTACGATTCCAAACCAAAATCTCAACCTTTCCCACACCACAAACTCATTTTTCATCTTCTACATCCACCCAATATCACATCTTTCCCTTTTCATTCACAGATCTTTGGGTTTGGGTTTCTTTTTGGTGAGATTTAATTGAGATTCAAACGTCGGAGGCATCGAAAATAAGGGGTGAAGCCGAGTCCAATCTCCACAGCGAACCAAACCATCCCTGTTGTTTGTCGTCGCCGCCGTGCGTTGCTGCTAGCGAGCGCTTCAACGATTCTCTGAAACTCGCCGCCGCGACCACTGTCTCGCTGTCGTGACTGCCTGCGGTAGCCTTGATTTTGGGTAATTTTCTCAACTAGAGGGTCGGAGGTATGCTTGCACAAAGTTTTTGGATATCCCGACTCTCCAATATTTAGGTTTGGAGGATAATGTTCGAGTGTTTATGGATAAGGGCGGTGTGGCTGGTTTAGTTGACAATTGTGTGCCTACTTACCCTTATTTGGTTCGAGAATTTTTGGCTACATATAAGAAGGGGAGTAGTTCTTGCAAATTTTGATTGGGTGGCCATAGTCGGAAGTTATCTTTTGCGGCCATGAGGAGAGTGTTTGGTATTTCAAGAGAGCCTACGCCGAACTGGGCTGATCTTCAGACTACCGAGATGCCTGAGCAACATTGGCACAGATTGACATGGTTATTGATGAAGGTCCGAGGTCAAGGAGTAGCGGAACTAGGACAAATTGAGCTAGAAACGAGAAAATCGAGTTGACACACACTGGTCGATATCGACCTTTCTTAGTCGATATCGAGTAAAGTAACTTGATTTCTACCAGAAGAGCCAGAATCGAGTAAGAAAAGAGAAGAGGTCGATATCGACTTAACCTAGTCGATATCGAGTGGCCCAAAACCGAGTCAAGATCTGGGAATCGACCCGAGAAGCTGAAGGAGGAAAATGAAGGTCGATATCGACTTAGTCTAGTCGATATCGAGTTGAAGATAGTCGATATTCATGTCTGGAGCCGAAGTCGAGTCAAGAAGTGAAGTGATGAAAGTTGCAGGTCGATATCGAGTTGTCCTAGTCGATATCGACTTGACCAACAGTGGCCGATTTCGAGCTAGTCCGATTTCTAATCAAGGTTCTATCCAAAGTCCAATGGAGATATCCACAAGATCAAATTCTATCAAGATGGAAGAGATATTTATCTATTTTAGATACAGTTCTTTTAGAGATTTATTTCTTTATTTCCATGTTTTTATCTTCAAGTAATAGATAGATAGATATAGATATAGATATAGTGTCTTTCCTAGATTAGCTTGGAATGAACACTATTAATAAGGCCTTAGGGGCTGAGTTTTATTAATTCAATTTTAGAGACAATTAGTTACATAGAGAGAGTAGAGAGAGAGATCTTGTGGCAATTGAGGTTGGAGAAGCCGAGAGCGGGATTTGGCTTTGATTGGTTGTAAGCTTTCTTTAGTTTTATTTAATTTAATGCAAAGTTATTTCCTTTTATTATTAATGTCTTTCTTGATGATGAAGAGCGAGTAGTCACCCAACGTCTAGGGTCAGGGTGAGGTGATGAGGTAAAGGTACAATCTTTTGATGCGATTTCGTCTTCTATCCCTACAAGCATGATTCTTTTACGAAAGTTGAAGGTGATCCTTCTATGTGTTATTGAAGCAAAAGTGATCTTAATGCAACTTGGGTTAATTATGTGAAAAAGGGTTAGTAATAATTAGGGTTTATGCGAAAGCCTCTATCTTCCTATTTGTTAATAACGAAAGTTATTTGATGAAAAGCATGACCTTTTATGCCTTTATGCGTTATTTTAAATGGTTATCGTTGTGGTGTTGAAACCCTGATCTCGGAAGTCTTTTATTTTATTGATTAAATTTCTCAAATTTCGGATTTTAAGTTTCTGTCAGTCGATTTTGAGTTGCTTTCAATCGATTTTTATACTCGATATCGAGTTCACCTAGGCCGATATCGACCAAAATTCCGTCTTTGCTTTATTTTCTGCTTTCTTCTGTGTTTTACTGTTTCTGTTGAGTTTGGAACTGAAAAGGCGGGCGCTGACACGCTTCCTCCCGGATCGATCCTGACTACCTTCTACTACAACGGGTGGAAGTCTTGTAGTTAATTTGCAGAGAATAGGGAGTCGAATTTGAGATATATATTTCATACTTGATTTTCCTCCTAACTATATCAACTTCCTGAAGCATGAGAGATTGATGACTGTAGTCGGTGATGTCTACCATTGGTTCTCTGGCAGAGACAAAGCGCATATGATTTATCTTCCTCGCCAGGACCTTCATATTGGTCCGACCACCGCCCATTTGCTACTCCCTAGTGAGCTTCATGGAGCTCAATTGCCGATAGTTCCGCCTTAGCCGCTACATCAGGAGATCCCTCAGCATGAGGAGGAGGGAGATGACAGGGATTATGAGTATCCTGCTCATGACAAGACTATCTACGAGGGCAAGAACTATTATGCTGGAACGAGTTCATCTTATGGAGGATTTGACGCTGAGTTTTCTTCTCAGGCATACTTCGAGGGTTTCTTCCGTCCTATTCAGTACCAGCAACAAATGATTTTTTACTACCAGTGCAGTATGGTTAGCAACTACATACGTATGGATGAGCCCAACGATCGATGCTTTGCTGCTGTTGAACAGAGGTTCACATCAGTCGACCAGAGTTTTGGTTCTGTTGCTCAACGATTTGATTATATTAACATCCAGCTGGCTGTCCTGCGCGATTCCCATCCTGAGATTAGAGCTACTTAGGAGGCCCAGAGGATGAGTTTCGACGATCTTTGCTCTATGCTTCCTGGATTGCAGATTCCAGGCTATCCACCCCAACCACCACCTCAGTGAGCATGTCAGTTTCGTTTTCCCTCACCTCAGTTTGTTTGCTTATTTTTGTTGTCTTTTCTGTTTCATTGAGGACAATGAAAGATTTAAGTGTGGGGGAGGGATTTATTTGAGTCGAGTCTAGTTAGGTTATTTTTAAAATTTTGTTGTGTCTTTAGTTTTGTTTGAAAGAAAAAAAAACAAAAAACTCAACGAAAAAAAAATGTCAAAAATAAAAAATCATGCATTGCATATATATGTTTTTATCTAAACACCCACCTTGGTTAGTGATACTCTAAATATTCTTATGGCATGAACTTGTAAATCCTACGATTTGTTTATTGTTCTTAAATGTTTTCTTATGGAGCATGATTGGTAATGTAATTGAGCATGTACGATTGAGCTTAAGTATGATTGAAATCCTACAAAACATGACCCTTGTGAGATTTTTTTAGCCTTATTGGATTCATTTATAATCCTTTTGCTTATTTGTGTGATTTACTCTCCATATGTTTCGACCTCTTGATATTGACTTCATTAGCTGTTGTCGAAGCCGACTCACATGTTTGTTGCTTGCGGATGTTTGTGCTTTTATGTTATATTTGGCTTTAGTTGCTTGTGAGTTATTGAGTGAAATAAGGTGGCAATGGTTGATACACTTAGTAACCAGGTCTACGCATGACACCCATGGGTATGATTCGCTCAAAACGGTGTTGAAAACTATCCGCTAAGAAAGGAAGCTTGATCATTGAGTAACCAGATTCATTCATGTCACCCATGTTTGCAATTCACGTCAAAAGATGTTCAAGTGGACTTTATTCGAGTAAGTTTAGGTGTTGATAGACCGGGACCATACATGACACCCATGTTTGCAACTCGCGTAAGGAATACACCAAAGCCGAAAGAAACCACAACAAGAAAAAAAATGGAAAAATCGAAAATGAAAAAAAAAGAGTGAATAATCTAGAGCCAAATTGTTTATTTCTATTGTTTTCCGCAGGTGAGGGCATTTCGGTGGAGATTTGATTATATTGTTGTCAATGTCTATGAGCTTAGTGCATTTTGGAATGAGAAGAGAGTTGTACTTAATTGCCTAAACACATGAGAGTATGAGTGAAACACATATTCCTTGTGAGGTTGGATGACTTCTACTTCTATGATTTTATCGCTTAATACATGTTAGGATGTTTATTCACTTGATCATGTGCTCCATTTCAAATTGATGTTGCTTTTATGTAAGGCTATTGCATGAAGGATTAACTCGTAGGTATAGGTCGCTTTTGATTAATTCACTCGAGGACTAACGAAGCTTAAGTGTGGGGGAGTTTGATAATGCATATTTAGATAGGCATTATAGGATAGTTTAATTGTGTTTTATGGTCATTTAGTTAGGTTTTAGAGTTAATTTCATCTTTTGCTTAGAATGTTCGGAAACTACGCTATTTCGAATGTTTTATGTAGGTTCGTAGTTTCGGCTTGTGGCTAGCTTGGAAAAGTCTAATATGAGTGAAGAAGAAGAAGAAAAGGAGAGAAAAGAAAGCAATGAAAGCAAAGGCCAAGAGAAGAAGAGAAAGAACACACGTCTGTCCAGAGTCGCGACCGTGAGACTTATGTCGCCTCCGCGAGTCACCACACTTCACCAAAAAGTCTTGGCAGCGAGAAGAGAAGTTGAAGACCACATGTCGCGACCGCGAGTCATGGAGTCGCCGCCGCGAGATTGCCTATTATGCTGTGAAGATGATGCCCGCGAGAGGATGTGATGAAACCTATGAGTCGCGGCCATGAGTTCCTTGTCGCGGCGGCGATATCGTCTAGTGCACATTAGTTCGAGATCCAAATTCTATCTTTTCTTTGGGAGATTTGATCCAATCTCTTGAAGAGTTAATCCTCGGGGGTTAAGGAAGATATTTCTAGACTTGTTTAGTATTATTTTTAGTTTTAATAATTTTAGAATATTTTATACTGATTTAGGATTATTTCTGCATTATCTTTAAGAAAAGTATCTAGGTACGTTTTTGGGGTCTTTTCTTTCCTATCAAGGGGGGACACAAAATTAGATCTAGAGGGACCTTTTGAGACATTTTTCTCAGACCTGGAGAGATACTTCGTAGTAGTTAATCAACCATTCAAGTTTTCTTATTTTCCATCAATTCGAAGGGGATTTAGGTACGCTATGAGTGACTAAGTTCGTTCTTTGTTTCACCTGTTATTCGGAGACTTGGTTGGTGGTTTGTGAGGCTTAAACTTAGTTGTTTCCCACTGTTCTTTTGATTTCTCTTAAGCATATTGTCGATATTGTTGTGATTGGCCATCATAATAGTGTCTTGCTAGGTTTTTGTTCTTTCGTCATTGAATGAATTCCATAGTAGCATGCTTAGGCTTGTGAGAACCTTCGTTTGATCATGACTAAGTAGAGATTTTAACATATGTCTTAAACATCAGTTACCATGTTTACTTGGTGTTATTCATATGCCTAGATTCTTAGATATTTGTGCTATCTTTGTGTTAAATCTTTGTCCGTGCTTAGGTTGCATAAAGGTGTAAGAAGGGGTTAATTGTGCTCATTGCACTTTAATCTATTTAAACTAAGATGGGAAGAATGAAAGTTAAAGGAATCAAACAACTTGAGTTTATGTCTAGGACCAATTAATCCAACTAATGTCGATGAATGCGCAGGTGAAACTATTTTCTCTATTGATTTGTTACAAAACCATCATTCTTATGCTTTGTTACTTGATTTGCAATATTGATCTCTTAGTTCTACTTTCCATATTCCTTTTTTTTTACTTCCCACTTTTTATGTGAAATAGCATTTAGATTGATCCTTGGATTTCCCTATGGGTTCGACCCTGCACTTATTGTTATACTTAGTTATTTGTGTGGGAATTCTTTTGGGGGAGGTTTACACACGACGGTTCACCTCGCACTAGCCTCTCTTCAATATTTCTAGTGGGCACATTCACTTGTTTTCCTCCTCTAAGGATCATGACACTCACATTCTTCTTTGGATTAACTACCACTTGTGATGGCAATTTTTCCGAATCTTTTGCTTTCAATTCTCCAATCTCCCTAGCCATTGGACTCAACAATTTCTTATGAACACTCATCTTATCCAACAACAACTTCAATGTATCATCTCTATCCTTTTGTTGAGTGTTTCTTTGACGATTCTTAAATTGTCCCCTTCCTTGATAAGGAACTTGTTGTTGCTGACCCCTACCGTTGAATCCACTTTGATAATTCGAATCGTAGCCCTGATTGTAACCATTGTTACCAAAGTTGAGGCGAGGTCTTTAATCCATAGCACTCAAATCAGGGACATGCTTTTGAATCAAATGACACTTATCATTTGGATGAGTTGGATCTCCACAGACACTACAAGGTCTAGGCTGCTGAGATTGATTCAATTGCATAGCCATCTTGTTCATTATCCCAGTAAGCCTATCTAAGTCATCCTTGCGACCATCTCTAGAATTATTCAACTTATGAACTCCTCCAACTCCTTGGTGTCTCCCATATTGTTGCGATGCATTAGACTACCCTTCGAAAATCTGCATTGCTTCCTGAGGTGTCTTATCCAAAATATCTCCTCCACTAGTAGCATTGATGAAACTCCTATCGGTGTCAAGCAAGCCCTCATAAAGATATAACACTATATCATCCTCGGGTATTCCATGTTGCGGACAACTACCCTTAAGCTTCTTGAACCGCTCAGCATACTCATAAAGACTCTCCGTAGGTGATTGCTCAATACTAGATAGCTCTTTCTTGAGTTTGTTGGGGCGAGTCGCAGGAAAGTACTTTTGCAGGAAAGCTTTCTTCAATTCAACCCAAGTAGTAATGCTTTCGGGGGGTAGTTAATAATGCTAATCGCTTATAGAATCTTTCAAGGTAAAGGGGAACACTCTCAACATCAATTGGTCATCGGTAAGGCCTTGGGGTCTAATTCTATCACACACACTCACAAAGGTAGCAATGTGTTTGTTTGGTTCATCCCAAGCCAATCCATGAAAGTAGGGTAAAATAATAGACCAATTCGATTTCCACTCAAATCTTGAACCCTCAGGGAGATCAGGAAATCTAATTACAAGTGGTTGAGCACACAAATTAGGTTCCTTTAGGTTTCTCAGGGTCCTTCTTGGCGGATTAACAATTTTGTCTCCCATCTCCTTATGTGTGTCAAATTCGAGCCTCCTTTTCATTCTAAGAGATCTTTCAATCTCATAATCAAAAGACAAAGGCAATGAATTAGAAGATCGAGTTTAAACCATACAAGGACACAAAAGACTCAAAGAAAAACAAAAACAAAAATAAAAGAGAATCAATGATAGAAATAAAGAAAAGCAAACTCCTTTCTTCTCCCCGGCAACGGCGCCAAGAATTTGGTGCGGGACGAACGACGTTGGCACTTTCTCCCTTTGCCAAATAATAATAAAATCCTTACTCAAAGCCTAAAACCAATAGATTAACAAATCAATGAATTGATGAACCAAACAACTACTAGTATAGCAATAAAGTCTGGAGTCGAACCCACAGAGAGAAGCGGCTTACTACTCAATAGCTCTAACAAAGACTCTTATGACAAAAGTAATGACTTGTGATAAATTGATAAGAAAGTAAAGTAACCAACTTTACGATTGCAAAGTAATTGATAATAAAGTAGAGAAGATATTTCACCTGTAATTCTCTGACAATGGTTGAAATTCATGGTCCTGCGATTGATTCATTAATTATTCATAAGCATATGTCTACTTGGATAAAGTTGAAGGATCCACATGGATAAAATCACCTTATTCCATATCACTAAAGAATAATATTAAGATCTCAATTAATTAGACCAATTTTCATATGGATTCAATGCAATTAGGGACAAATAGGCGCAAACCACAATCGGTCCTAACACCATCTAACGATATTGATCAATTGAAATCATCCACTACAAAGACAAAGAAATATCACTACTTCAATAACTTCGTTTTCTATCAAGAATAGAACAACGAATTCATAGCTAAGATGCAATTCTTAACATGGTGATCAATCATGGAAAGGAACACAAATATAATAAATAGGTACAAGATGATAAATATAATCATGAATAACTAAATAGAATCAAATCCTCACAATCTATTCAACCATGTCTTCGAATCACATGAGAAACTATGAGTTTAACAACTCATAAGCCAAAAACCTGTCTTCTCTCTCAAAACGTTCATTGTCAACACACTCCTCCGGGAGGAGTGTGTTGACAATGAACGTTTGGAACAATAGAATAAAACCTAATAAAGAGTCGTGCAAACCCTAATAAAGAGCCGTGTAAACCCTAGAAATAGAATAGAATAAAACCTAATAAAGAGCCGTGCAAACCCTAGAAATATAATAATATTATAATAGGAAATAGAATCATAGGATCCAAATCGCGTTTGCTGAACACGGCACCACGGCGGGCGCCGCCTAAGGCATGACGGGCGACGCCCTATCCAGTGACAATTTTCCTTCTTTTCTTCAATGTTGTGCTTCCTTCCTCCTTCATAGCCTCTTCCTCAGCCTTCATATGCTCCAAAACATGTCTTTTAAGCTCTTCCAGGATCCCATCCAAGGTCGGAATTTAACTCTGCAAAATCAACACTAAAAAGGCGTAGATTTCGAACTCGAATACTTCACAAAAAAGATATGAAACTAGACTAAAACATATGCAACACTCCTATCTAAATGCAATAAGAAATACCTATAATGCCTATATGAAATATGCATTATCATGCACTAAAGAGCATGACCATGGGCGTACCGGGCGAAGACACTAGTGATGGTAGCAATGGTGAAGACTTACACTCGATACACGCGAGCGATGACGAGGCAGAAGCTCCTACTTCAACATCCCATACACCCAAGCGATAACGAGTGTACTCCGAATTCATAGTAGGACATATGTATCCTGAGCCAATATTTCGAGTCTTCTTGATGGAGGGTTCTAGGAATAAAGAAGCACAAATCATCTCATATCTACATGTGGATGAGAATCCTAAGACCTTCACCGAGGCAATGAGTTCTCAAGATGTTGCATTTTGGAAAGAAGCAATCCAAGGTGAGATGGACTCTATCGTTGGCAACAACACTTGGGAGTTGTCAGACCTTCCAACCGGGTGCAGACCTCTAGGTTGTAAATGGATCTTCAAAAGAAAAATGAAGGCCAATGGGTCCATTGAGAAATTTAAACCCCGATTGGTAATCCAAGATTTTAGTTAAAGAGAAGGAGCCAATTATTTTGACACCTATGCCCTCGTGGCTAGAATCCCACTATAAGACTTTTAATAGCCTTAGCAAGCATTCACGGTCTAGTAATCCATCAAATGGATGTAAAAACGACCTTCCTCAATGGAGATTTGGATGAAGATTTACATGAAGCAACCCGAAGGCTACATATTAAAAGGTCAAGAACACAAAGTGTGTTGATTGATCAAGTCCCTCTATGGACTCAAACAAGCGCCAAAACAATGGCATCAAAAGTTTGATGAAGTGATTTTGGGTGATGACTTCAAAATCAATCAAGAAGATAAGTGTGTATATAGTAAGTTTAATAATTCCGGTCAGGGAGTTATAATATGTCTATATGTAGATGACATGCTTATATTTGATACAAATCAAATAGAAGTGGACAAAACTAAGGAGTTCTTGTCTACTAAGTTCTCCATGAAGGATCTAGTAGAAGCTGATGTGATCTTGGGAAAAAATATCAAGCGAGAAGGAAAGGGTTTAACCCTAACACAATCCCATTGCATCGAAAAGGTGGTAAAACTTTTCCAATGTGATAAATCCACCCCGGTTAGTACACCCATGGATCCACGTGAGAAACTTTGCTCTAACATAGGAGAACAAATCTCACAACTTGAGTATTCTCATATGATAGGATGTCTAATGTACACCATGATGAGTACTCACCCCGATATAGCATTTATGGGGGGTAATTTAAGTCGATATATGATGTGCGCTCAAATAACCTTGATTTTCGCTTACATTTATATCAATTTTTGTCTGCATTTTATACTTCTGGGTTAGAATAATACAGAATATGTGTGGTTTATGTTTATTTGCAATATATGGAGGTCTACACAAGGTTTTGTTTAATTTCGCAGAAATCTAACACACTTTGGAGCTTAAAGGAAAGTCATGAAGACATTGGAGAAGCTAAGGAGCACAAGATGGTGCAGCTGAATAAAACGACACTTTTCACCATTCATCATTTTGAATCATGTTCTGATGTCTTCATGACAGTTGTATCCCTCGAAAGGAGCTTTCCAAAATGGACGAGCGAGGACTTGGGAAAGTGCGTTTCAAAATGGTCAATATTGAGTAGGAATGCTAAAAGCAAGGACAAGATTTCGACCAGACACAAGGAGGTCGATATCGACCACCCATGGTCGATATTGAGTAGGAATGCTGAGCCAGAAATCAACCATAAATGCTAGAAATCGACCAGTGGAAAAAGAGGTCGATATCGACTATAACAGGTCGATATCCAGTAACACCTAGTCGAAATCCACTTCAGAGCCGAGATCGAGTGAGTTGAGAAGACTAAGTCGATATCGACCTAACTTGGTCGATATCGAGTGGACCATCAGAGTTAATCTGAGTCGATTTCGTGTCCAGATTCCGAGTGGGCTTTCTTCCAAATGAAGCAAAGGATATTCTATCAAGATGGAAGATATTTATCTACTTTAGTAATTATGTAATTTACCTAGGGGGAGTTTAATTGTTTTATTTATTTTATTTATCAAACATTTATCATAGGGTTTAGACAGATAGATTTAGATAGAGATAGACTTGCTTATTCCTTGGATAATAAGGATTGTGGCCTATAAATAAAGCCCTAGGGGACTGGTTTTCATTAATTCAAGTCAAGTCGTCTTCGAGCGCAAGGAGAGAGAGAGAGAGAGAGAGAGAGAGAAAGAGAGAGAGAGAGAGAGAGAGAGAGAGAGAGAGAGAGAGAGAAGTCGAGTGGGAGAAGAGGAATGAGTCGAATGGTTGTAAGTTCTAGTTTTAGTTTAATATTAAAGTTATTTTCTTTCATTCTGTTTTGTTTCTAATTTCTCTGTTCTAGGGTTGGGATGATCCCAACATAAATATATGTGTTTGATTTATGAATTTATGAATTTGTATGTCTTTGTCATCATCTACCTATGTGCTTAATCATTTGTGAGAGTTGAGGAAATTTCTTATTTGAAATATTGAAGAAAAATCGATCTTATTATGAATTTGGATAGTAATTAGGGTTTATTTGAAAAACCGACTAATCCTAATTAAGAAAAGATAGTAACACTTAGGGTTTATGCGAGAGCCTCTATATTCTTATTTGTTAATAACGAAAGTTATTTAATGTAAAGCATGCATCTTTATGTGATTTATAATCTACACATATGTTTATTATTGCGGTGATCCCTATCTTGGAAGTTTGATTTATGAATTTGTATGTCTTTGTCATCATCTACCTATGTGCTTAATCCTTTGCGAGAGTTGAGGAAATTCCTTATTTGTAATATTGAAGCGAAAGCAATCTTATTATGAATTTGGATAGTAAGTATGGTTTATTTGCAAAAGCCGACTAATCCTAATTAAGAAAAGATAGTAACACTTAGGGTTTATGTGAGAGCCTCTATATTCTTATTTATTAATAATGAAAGTTATTTTATGTAAAGCATGCATATTTATGTGATTTATAATCTACATGTATGTTTGTTGTTGCATGCAGTGATCCCTATCTTCGAAGTTTGCATCTTTATTTGTTCTATTTTGTCATTTTAAAGTTCCTACGCAACCACTGGACACCAAACACTACTTTCCCCTCCATCTCTGGACATTGACCAACTCCTAGTCGACGTCGACAACAACCCTCATCACATCTTCCCGTTATTTCCGAACCACAAAACCAACTAAACCTAGAACCGCTGACTTCTCTCCTGAGGACGAACCTGAATCCACTATCCTATAGTGGGGTCTTGACTACAAATTTATTTGGTCGAGAAACCCTCTCGTCAAATTGGCGCCGTTGCCGGGGAGATATCAATCGTGCCTAGTTTAGTTTTGTTTAAGGTTTAGGAAAGCCCATCCCTTTTTGTTACCATCACATACCCTACCACCACCCGCCTCATTGGTACCAACTTGGTGTCGAGCTCTTTGCTACTAATTTGTGTGTTCTGTCTGAGTTTTTAAGCGTAGGTACAAGATGTAGGACACCTTCGAGTGTTACGAAACATGAGCCAAAAGGGTAAGAAAGAATTGGAATATTTGAGACGGCTATACACGGTTGATAAGGAGGCATGGCTTGAGGAGGTATATGCATTGAGAAAGCTACGAGAATCGTCAGAATCATCGCCCGAAGCCCCAATCCCGCTAGAAAGAGGATCCAAACCTGAGGTCGACATCGACAAACACCTAGTCGATGTCGACCCATCTTCAGTCGATATCGACCTATCAACAGTAGATACCTAGGTATGTCCTTCCGTGATCTCAATTCCAACTTTGCTATCTATCTTTGAAAAACCAATTGAAGGACCCTGAGAAGAAGAAGAGCTAGAAAAGAAAAAGCAGGACATCGTTGCCCATGTTGTTTCAAGGTCGCTTTTACCTTACAAGGTGAAGGCTATCCCCGACGATTTTATGCAACCGATTCTCGTGTTCAAGTATGGGGTACTCGCGAAGTGGCACAAAGCTATGCAGGATGAGGTTGAAGTATCTCTTCCCACTCCACCTTTTTGTTGTGGTGGAGATGTGCAAACAAATCAACCTACGAAGCGGAAGGGATACAATGATGAGGTATGTAGATTTTCTTTATATCTTTCTTTGTTCATGCTAGCTGGAGCTAGGGAAGATGAATGGGTAGAGCCATTGAGCGTTCACTCGGGGAGGTTTAAGCTTCTTCATACGATGCCCCCGGATTACATCATTTGCTTCCCCCCACCGAAAGAACCACCAGATCCACCTATACATCCGGAAAAGGATGAGCCAGGCTAATGCTTAAAGGGAAGTAGGTCGAGCTAGCGACTTAAATCCTAGCGCATACGGGAGGCAACCTGCTATTATAAATTTCTTTCCCTTTGATGACTTTAGGTAAATCAGAGAACTGGAAGCCCACTCGATGTCGACTCCTGGGAGATGCTTGTTGTTGCAAGAGGATGGTCAAGTATGAAATAGATATAAATATAAAATCAGAATGACTCCCTGTCTCAGCAAAAAAATACAAGACTTCCTCCCGTTGTAGTAGAAGGCAGTCAGGATCGATCCACGAGGAAGCGTGTCAGTGCCCGCCTTTTCAGTTCCAAATCTCAACAGAAACTCAACAGAAAATAAACCAGACAGACATAAATAACAGAGAAACGCATAAACAAAATGAAAGCAGCAATTTTTGGTAGATAACAACCTCTAGTACTCGATATTGAGTAGAAAAATCAACAGACAGTGCTCAATTTCGAATTAAAACAGAAAAATAATCATAAGGCAAAACTTGGTCGATATCGACTAGTGCTACTCGATATCCACTAAACAAACCGACTTGCAGAAACTCGAAATCGACTTGGACAGTAACTTAAAATCTGATATTTTAGGAAACAAATCAATAAAATAAAACACTTCCAAGATCGGGGATTCAACACCACAACGACAACCATGAAAAGTAACACATAAAGGCATAAAAGATCATGCTTTTCATCAAATGACTTTCGTTAGTAACAAATAGGAAAATAGATGCTTTCACATAAACTCTAATTGTTACTAACCCTTTTTCACATAATTAATCCAAGTTGCATTAAGATCACTTTCACTTCCATAACACAAACAAGGATCACCTTCAACTTTCGCAAAAGAATCATGCTTGTAGGGATAGAAGAAGAATTCGCATCAAAAGATTGTACCTTTATCGCATCACCTCACATGGCTACCGACGGGCTCACCCCGACCCTAGAAGTTGGGTGACTACTCGCTCTTCATCATCAATAGACTCATCAATAATAAAAGGAAATAACTTTGCATTAAATAAACTAAAGAGAGCTTACAACCAATCGAAGACAAACCGTCTCTCAACACCTTCTCTCCTCTCGCCACAAGCTCTCTCTCTCTCTCTCTCTCTCTCTCTCTCTCTCTCTCTCTCTCTCTCTCTCTCTCTCTCTCTCTCTCTCTCTCGCTATGTAACTAATTGTATCTCTGAAATTGAATGACTAAAAATCAGCCCCTAAGGCTTTATTAATAGGCTTCATTCCCTAGAAAATTAGGAAAGAAACTCTATCTATATCTATATCTATATATCAACTTACTTAAAGATTAAATAATGGAATAAAGGAAATAAATCAACAAGGAATTATATCTAAAGTAGGTAAATATCTTCTCCATCTTGATAAATCTTGATAGAATTTGCTCTTGTGGATATCTCCATTGGATTCGGGATAGAACCTTAACAAGAACCCGGACTAGCTCGATTTCGGCCACTGTGGGTCCAGTCGATATCGACTATAGTCACTCGATATCGACCTGTGATTTCTCCGTCTTCAGCTTCTTGACTCAATCTCGGCTCCAGGATGCATGTCGACTTGGTGTTTACTCGATATCGAGAAGGTTAACTCGATATCGACCAATGTCTTCTTCTTCAGATTTCTTGGGCCGACTTCTGGAATCTTGACTCAATATGGGTTACTCGATATCGACCAAGACATGTCGATATTGACCTCTACTCTTCTTTCTTATCCGATTCTGGGCAACTCTGGTGGAAATCGAGTGGATTACTCAATATCGACTAGCATAACTCGATATCGACTTGTGATTTTTTATTCGATTTTCTTTCTCCCAGCTCGATCTGTCCTGGTTCCGCTACTTCTTGACCTTGAAATTTATGTAGTTGACTTCGAGCTCTGCCTCCTTTCTCAGGACTGCTGTAAATTGCCTCGGTTTCTGCGAAATTAAACAGAAACTGGTGTAGATTCCATGATTTGGCAAATAAGCATAACTACATAGATTATGTACTATTCTAGCCCAAATTTATGAAATGCATTCAGAAAACAATATAAAAGCAAGTATAAAACATGGCAAATTTGGCTCACAACAACGCTTACAACACCTATTTCGAGCATTTGCACGTATGTCTAGTAAGTTTCTTCATTTACCCTTATTTTTATACAATGAGGACACTGTAATCTTTAAGTGTGGGGTATGGACGGAAGACTTACATATATTATATTTTATTCATGTTTGATATTTCTCCAGTTTCTCTATACATGGTTACTTTGAAAATATTATTCATATCTATATGCTTACATGTTATTTTCAAAATTTTATTTATATCACCCCCATTAATTTTTTTTTTATTAATGTCATGGAAGTTTAATAGAACTCGACGGTGCAAAATTGGATTAGAGATATAGCATGAAATTGCCTAGTAATAGGAAGTCACAATGAAATGCATTATTTTCTTGAAAACCATGAAAGGAGGTAAAATTTGAAGTTACTTTTGACATATGCATGATGAGAGGACGGAGGACTTTATTTTCCATACATTCTTACTAGGGGTGGTGATAATGCATATTTCATATAGGCATTATAGGTATTTCTTATTGCAATTAGGTATTGGTTTTGCTATGATTTGAGTCTAATTTCATATATTGCTTGTGAAGTATTCGAGTTCAGAATCTATGCGTTTTTACTGTTTATTCCACATAATTACATTCCGACCTTGGATGGACTTGGGGAAGAGCTTAAGAAGCATGTTTTGGAGCATATGTAGGCTAGAGGAGGAGCTAGATAGGAGCAAGGAAGCACGCCATTGGAATCTATTGAAGACAATTGAGGAACGATGGACACTACATAGGCGGCGGCCACCGCCCTTTATACGGCGCCCGCCGTGGACTTGTTTTCCGGTTACGCGGTTTTGGATCTGAAGACATTATTTCCTATTAGTTTATTCTATTTCCTACTAGGGTTTGTGCCGACTTTTAGGAGTCTTTATTAGTTGCTTTTTAGCTCTATTCAGAGAGTGTGGTATTGTGAGACGAATTTAATATATATATATATATATATATATATATATATATATATATATATATATATATATATATATATATATATATATATATATATGAGAGAGAGAGAGAGAGAATTGGCCTATGAGTTGCTAAACTAATAGTTTCGCATGTGATTCGAAGACATGGTTATTTGGATTTTGAGGAGTTGATTCTATTTGATTATTCATCTTCTTAGTTATCATCTTGTGCTTAATTATTATATCTGTGTTCCTTTCTATGCCTGATCAACATGTTAGAAATTGGATCTTAGCTATGAATTCGTTGTTGTTTTCTCAATAGCAAACAAAGGTATTGATGATAGTGATGTCTTTTTGCATTGTCTTTGTAGTGGATGATTTCAATTGATCTATGTTGTGTAGATTTGATTAGGGCTGAGTTCGGTATGCGCCTATTAATCTTAATTGAGTTGAGTCAATGTGCCAATTGGTCGGGATTACTTGAGTCCTTAATGCTATTCTTTAGTGATATTGAATAAGATGAGTGAATCTCTGCAGATCTCTCAACTTTATTCAAGTAGACCTAGGAATATGAATAATTAATAGATCAATTCGAGGACCATAAATTCCAATCATTGTCAGAGAATTGTAGGTGAAATGTTCTTTCTACTTTGATATTAATTTACTTTGTGATCATAAATTTGGTTACTTTCAAATCTTTGCTACTTGTTAAGAATCATTGCTTTGCTATAAGAGTGTTTCTTAGAGTTATTCAATAGGAAATCGCTTCTCCTTGTGGGTTCGACACCGGACTTCATCGCTATACTAGTAGTTATTTGGTCTCTCAAGTTATTGATTTGCCTAATCTATTGGTTTATGTTTAAGTTTGGATATTATTACTAACTCGGGGAAGGGCGAAAGTGCGAACGACGTTCGTCCCGCATCAAGTTTCTTGGCGCCGTTGCCGGGGAGAAGAAAGGAGTTTGCTTTTCTTTATCTATTTCAATTACTCTTTACTTTGAGTCTTTTGTGTTCTTTTATGGGTCAAACTAGATCTTCTAATTCATTGCCTTTGTCTTTTGATCCTGAGGTTGAAATATCTCTTAGGTTGAAGAGGAAGCTTGTGTTTGAGACAGACGAGGAGATGGCATAAGACGGCATTGTTGATCCGCCAAGAAGGACCATGTGAAGGAACCAAACATGGTCCTTCTTGGCGGATCAACAAGCACCTTGCTACCTTTGTGAGCGTGTGTGATAGACTTAGACCCCAAGGCCTGAACGATGACCAATTGATGTTGAGAGTGTTCATCTGTACTTTGAAAGATTCTGCAAGTGATTGGCTTTACTACCTACCCCCAGAAAGCATTACTACTTGGGTGTAATTGAAGAAAGCTTTCCTTCAAAAGTACTTTCCTTTGACTCACCTCAACAAACATAAGGAGATGTCCGGTATTGAGCAATCACCTACGGAGAGTCTTTATGAGTATGTTGAGCGGTTCAAGAAGCTTAAGGGTAGTTGTCCACAACATGGTATACCCGAGGATGATCTGGTGATGTATCTTTATGAAGGCTTGCTTGACACAGATAGGAGTTTCATCAATGCTATTGGCGGAGGAGATATTTTGGGTAAAACACATCAGGAAGCAATGCAGTTTTTTGAAGGGTTGGCTAATGCATCGCAACAATATGGGAGATACCAAGGATCTAGAGGAGTCCATAAGTTGGATAGTTCGAGAGATGGACACAAGGATGATATCGATAGGCTTATGGAAATCGTGACCAAGATGGCTATGCAAATGAATTAACCCCATCAGCCTAGACCTTGTGGTGTTTGTGGAGATCAAACTCATCCGAATGATAAGTGTCCCTTGATTCAGGAGGACACCGCTGAAGTGAATGCTATGGAGTATGGACCTCTCCGCAACTTTGGTAACAATTACAATCAGGGCTATAATTGAAACTACCAGACTGGATTCAACGGCATAGGCCAGCATCAACAAGTTCCTTTTCAGAGATAACAATATGAGAATCGTCCTAGAAACACTCAACAAGAAGATCGAGATGAGACATTGAGGTTGTTATTAGACAAGATGAGTGTTCAAGAGAAGTTGCTGAGTCAGATGGCTAAGGAGATTGGTGAATTGAAAGCGAAAGATTCGGGGAAGTTACCATCGCAGGTGGTAGTGAATCTGAATGAGAATGTTAGCGCCATGATCCTTAGAGGAGGTAAACAAGTGAATGTGCCCACTAGGAATGTTGAAGAGAGGCCTAGGGAAGAAGTTGATTTGAAAAATAAGGAGGAAGAGATGGAATTTGAGACACACTGCATAGACGGCGCCCGTCGCCCCTCACCTAGGCGCCCGCCGCCTCCTCCAGTGACGGATCTGACTACTGACGTTGTTCAACTCCCGGATAATTCTTCTAAAGAGTGGTCTTCTGAGGTTTCAAGACCTGCACCATCTTTTCCTTATGCCTTAAGATCTGATCATAAGTGGGAGGACGAACAAATTCTTTATGACACCATTGCTCATTGTGAGGTAAATATTCCACTTTTCAATTTGATTAAAACTGTGCCTTGCTATGTGAAATTCTTGAAAGAACTATGCATGATGAAGCGCAAGCAAAGGATGCAGAAGAAAGAAAAGGTAAGATTAAGTGAGAATATTTCTGCTTTACTTCAGAAACGATTGCTTGAAAAGTGCGGAGATCCGGGTATGTTTACTATCCCATGTACAATAGGTAATGCTAGCTTCACCAAAGCTATGTTAGACCTAGGTGCTTAATTAATGTTATGTCTTATAACTTGTACATGTTTTTGGGTCTCAATTCATTGTCTGAATCTGGTGTTACTATACAACTCGCTGATCGTTCTAGTATTAAGCCTAGAGGAGTTGTTGAGGATGTTTTGGTTAAGGTAAATGATTTGATATTTCCGTCTGATTTCTTCATTCTAGACACGGAACAAGGTACGCCTGAAACCTCAATTATCTTGGGAAGGCCATTCTTGCGAACGGCTAAGACTAAGATTGATTGTTTTTAAGTTTCACTAACTATGGAGTTTGATGGTAGAAAGATTGAGTTTTCTATATTTGAGCCTATTGTTTCTTCTGCCAATGATTCTGTAGATGTTCTTGACTCTAATGAAAGTAATCACAGGAATAAATCAAATGATTTTTTAGATGCTTCTGTTGAAACTGAATCTAAGAATCTTGAGTTTTCTAACAAAGATGAAATTGGATTAGGGAAATATGTCATTGAGAGGAAAATTGGGAATTTGTTTAAGTCACATGACAATGTGTCTAATTCAAATGATTATATTGCTATTCCCTATGATAAATTGATTTCTAATAATGTCAAGGTTTTTGCAATTGCAGAACAACCTCAAGGAGTAACTCATTTCAAGAAGGAATCAATCGATGCAATTGATGGATATGTTGGAGAAGTTCCTAAACTTCCACCTCTTCTCCTAAAAATGACAAGTGTGGGGGATCTTGGTGGAATAACTTGATCAAAAAAATGCATCACGTCCAGCCAAAGACGTGAAACAAAGGCGCTTCTTGGGAGGCAACCCAAGGTGGTTAGGTAGTATTATTTTTATTTGGGAATTTGTTTTTTCAATTCAATAAAGTAGGATCAATTGTGTTGCTGGATTTCGGAAGCTACAGTAAGTGAAACTTGTGTTGGATCGAGTTTTGATTGATTTGGAAGAACGGAGTCACATAATGTGGACACGGTGCCCGCCGCCCCTTGTCCGCCAGACGAATCCGAATTTTGGTAAACTTGGAAGGGAAGTTTCTATCTTTCTTATTTTTGGTTATTTTTTGTTTTAGGTTAATTTTCCTTATTTTATATCTTTATAGGATTAGATTTATTTCCCTTTTATCTTATTTTAGGATTAGATTATTTTTTAACTTTTCTAGGTTAGATTGTTTTCTATCTATCTTAGGTTAGTCTATTTTATCTTTTATCTATTTTCTATCTATCTTAGGATTAGATTTTTCTTCTTAGAATTAGTTTCTTTATTTCCTAGGATTAGAGGTTCTATCTTTCCTATTCATATTCTATCTAGTTCTAATGTTTCTTATTTTTCTTTTTGATAGATATTCCTTCCAACTCACCATATATTGTTACTCCTTATTTTGAATCAACCTAGTTTGCTAAAGAAACCTACAAAACTCAAAAGCCTACTGGAATCCGTTCCAAATACCTAAATCCTTGCGTTTCAATCGATTCTATCCACCAAAACACTCTCCACTTGTACCCTACATCCACGAAATTCAACTTTTTCATACGATTCCCCTACCTATCACCAAAGAACCCTTTGAAACCAAGTTGTTTGTGAAAAGTTCGAGTTTGGAGGAGTGTGGACGTCGGTCTTCCAACGTTCTCACTCGGATTCGTGGTTCTGCATACACGGCGCCAGCCGTCGCTACAGCGAGCCCGTCTTTTAGGCATTTTCTTGGTTTTCTTCCTCAATCTTGTGAGTTATGTCTCGTGCTCCTAAGATGGATGCTCCAACCTATTTGTCTAAAGTTGAAAAGGAACTCTAGTTCCAGCTAAGTGATGTGAGTTTCCAGTCGACGCGATTCTTTCATCCGGAGACATTGCAGAGGCTTGGTCGCCATGGTCTGGTATCTTAGTTGCTGGATAAAGGAGGCCTAGCTAACTTCATATCGATGAGCACGCCGACTTATCCTATTTTGGTGCGTGAGTTCCTGTCAACTCTGGATGTGCAATCTGATAAGGACATCCGCTTCATATTATTGGGTACTAAATGCTTAATATAGAAAAGATTTCTATCTCATGATTTGGGAATGGATATACCTTGGTTTAATCATTGGCATCGGAGCTCGTTTGCTACTACACCTGCTGAGACTTGGGTTATAGTGTCAGGCCATGCTAGAGAGACTGAGAACTTTCATGATTATCTGATTACGCATCCCGCACTTAGGCTATGCCACAAGGTGTTGACCCCTGCCTTCTATGGTTCTGCTGATCCGACATTTATTCCCAAGAGGATGTGGATGTGGTTATATTGTTTGACGTAAGAGGCCGAGTGTGTACCAGATTGGATAGAGTTGTTTCTGGCTTCTTGTGTAGACGCACTTCGTAGAAGAGATGATACGAATGCCCATATTGTTACTTTTGGTGGATTGATTACCCTTATAGCACGCTATATGGGTATGGATTTGAGCTCCCTGCAACCCTTGCCATTGCCTTTCTATTATGACATGTCATCCTTACTGAGCGCTTGTCTTATTGAGAGGGTAGTCTGCCTCGGCAATAGAGTGTGCTTCCGTTGGCTATTAGGCGTGAAGGGTGAGCACCACCATTATCTTCCTGTGCATTTACCTGTTGGCCCTACTTTGACTGCTTTCAGTATTCTTCATGTTCCAGCGCCTGCTGGGATGGTTATGGACCCATCCTCTTCAAGTGGATTTCTTCTGGGAGATGAGACCGAGGATGATCTTGATATCCCCATTGAGAGCAGTTCTTTATTTGAGCTTATGGCAATTCTTGACAATCGCTTGACTAGAATGGAAGATCAACACCTAAGAAGTTTTCGCCGACTACATGAGCATCAGTTGAGTCTAAAGAAGAAGATAGACAAGATACATGCATGTCTTCTAAAGCCATGGGCACAAATTTCCCTGGACATCAATCAACGGTCTGGACCCCAGACCCCACCTTCACAATAATAGGACAGTTATTTGCTTCTTTCAAACCCTTTATTTTTATATTTTTCATTGTTCATTTTTTGTGTTTATATGCATTGAGGACAATGCAACATGTAAGTGGTGGGGGGGGGGGGGGGAGAGAATGAAGTGAATTAGTTAGGTTAGTTCATGTTTGAATTTCTGTTATTTCTTTTTGTTATTTCTTTTATGTTATAAAAAATGTCAAAAATGATTTTTTTTTAAATGTCAAAAAAAAAAAAGTGAGTCTTGTTTTGTTGTTTTGCATATTGTCTTATCAAAGATTCCTATCTAATTTGAGTATGTCCTATTTTGACTTTATACTGGCATGATCTTATAAATCACATGGAATTCTGGAATTATTTGATCTTATCCTGAAAATTGGTTTTTAAGTGAAATATGATTACGCATATGTAATTGAGCATGTATGATCTAAGTTTGGGAGTGTGCTTGAAATTCAACAAAAATTTGTCCCAGTGAGATATTTTTGGCCTTATAAGGGATACATCTTTATTCCTTTTGCTTTTCTTGTGTGATTTGCTCTTCCTATGCATTTATCATTGAGTATTGCCATAGTCATCTATTTTCAAGGCCGATTATATACATGTTCATTGCTTGATAAGTTCAAATCATAGAGGCAACTTTTTAGCCACATATTTATCCATGTCTACCTTATGTTATATCTTGCTTTGCAGCCAATTTGAGCCTTTAGCCTTTTTATTGATAGCTCCACAAAATTATTATTCCTAGCCTATAATGAGTCTTACCCTTATTCCGGGGGAATTAAGATTTTGAGTGGGTTATGGAATCTATTTTGGAGATTGAGGAGAATGAAGCTAAAGTGTGATGTTATGGTTTATGGTTTTGAGAAAATGTAATGTTATGTGCTTATTTATTCCCTCATTTTTATGCATTTGGTTTTCATGTATTTTGGCTCAAAGAAAAAGAAATAAAAGCTTGGACCTAGGGAGGATAAAATCCCCCTAGGGGTAAAAGTAAGTAAGTAAAAAATTCCGAAAAAAAAAGAATAACGAGTCATTTATACATTTGCTTACTTGAGTTCTTAATGCTATTCTTTAGTGATATTAAATAAGATGAGTGAATCTCTGCGGATCTCTCAACTTTAGTCAAGTAGACCTAGGAATATGAATAATTAATAGATCAATCCGAGGACCATGAATTCCAACCATTGTCAGAAAATCCGGTCACCTCAGGAGATAAAGGTAGATCGACCCTGCATGCATTGATATGTTAGTTCCGTAGGATGAGATATCAAGGTGAGGAGTCCGAAGCACTAAGTATCCGGGGCCATTCATGACACCGATGTTTGCGACTCGCGAGAAGGTAGTGTTGAGGTTAGAGAGGTAAAACCATATAAGTGAAAAAAAAAAGCAAAGAGTGAATTATGAGAGTATGAGTAATGTGAAATATCATATGAAGGGAGAAAGTGCATCAAAGCAAGAAAGCAAGTTTGAAGAATTTTCCCCGGATTTAGCACCACATTGCACAAATATAGCCCACCACTATACCTTTTACCTTTTCTTCACCATGCACATAAAAGTCCTCTTGATTATCAAATGCTTTGTCTTATAAATTGTTTTTGCATAACCCTCCTTTTGTGTGTAGATGTTGCTTTTATTCACAAGCATGGAATTGGTCATTACTCATTAGTACCTTTTGCGAGGATGATAATTGATTGCAGCGACATATGAGAATGAATCTTTGATGTTGAGAGTTTAATTTCCTCCCCTGAATGACCATTAAAAGTATTGCTTGAGAACAAGCAAGCTTAAGTATGGAGTGTTGATTTGCGCTCAAATAACCATGATTTACGCTTACATTTATATAGATTTTTGTCTGCATTTTATACTTCTGGGTTAAAATAATACAGAATCGCTGTGGTTTATGTTTCTTTGCAATATTTGGAGGTCTACACAAGTTTCGGTTTAATTTCACAGAAATCGAACGCACTTTGGAGCTTAAAGGAAAGTCATGAAGACATTGGAGAAGCTAAGGAAGAGCACAAGATGGTGCAGCTGGATAAAACACCACTTTTTACCATTCATCATTTTGAATCAAATTCTGATGTCTTCATGAGAGTTGTAGCCTTCAAAAAGAGCTTTCCAATGCATATTTATATGCGTCAATCGAACGAACGAGGACTCGGGAAAGTGCGTTTCAAAACGGAGCAGAATGCTGAAAGCAAGGACAGGATTTCGACCAGACACAAGGAGGTCGATATCGAGCACCCATAGTCGATATCGAGTAGGAATGCTGAGCCAAAAATCAACGAGTTGAAAAAGAGGTCGATATCGACTATACCGGGCCGATATCCAGTAACACCTAGTCGAAAACCACTCCAGAGCCGAGATCGAGTGAGTTGAGAAGACTGAGTCAATATCAACCTAACATGGTCGATATCGAGTGGACCATTAGAGCCAATCTGAGTCAATTTCAAGTCCAGATTCCGAGTGGGCTTTCTTCCACATGAAGCAAAGGATATTATATCAAGATGGAAGATATTTATCTACTTTAGCAATTCCCTAATTTACCTAGGGGGAATTTAATTGTTTTTTTATTTTATTTATCAAACATTTATCTTTGAGTTTAGATAGATAGATTTAGATAGAGATAGACTTGCTTATTCCTTGGATAGCAAGGATTGTAGTCTATAAATAAAGCCCTAGGGGGCTGATTTTCATTAATTTAAGTAAAGTCGTCTTCGGGCGCAAGGGGAGAGGGAGAAGAGGAAGGAGCCAAATGGTTGTAAGTTCTAGTTTTAATTTAATATTAAAGTTATTTTCTTTCATTATGTTTTGTTTCTAATTTCCCTCTTCTAGGGTTGGGGTGATCCCAACATAGATATATTTGTTTGATTTATGAATTTATGAATTTTTACGTCTTTGTTATCAGCTATGTGCTTAATCCTTTGCGAGAGTTGAGGAAATTCCTTATTTGTAATATTGAAGCGAAAGCGATCTTATTATGAATTTGGATAGTAATTAGGGTTTATTTGCAAAAGCCGACTAATCATAATTAAGAAAAGATAGTAACACTTAGGGTTTATGCAAGAGCCTCTACATTCCTATTTGTTAATAACGAAATTTATTTGATGTAAAGCATGCATCTTTATGTGATTTATAATCTAAACATATGTTTATTGTTGCGGTGATCCCTAACCTTGAAAGTTTGCATCTTTATTTGTTCTATTTTTGTTATTTTAAAGTTCCTATGCAGCCACTCAACACCAACCACTACTTCCCCCTCCGTCTCTCGACATCGACCAACTCCTAGCCGACGTCGACATCAACCCTCATAACCTCTTTCCACTATTCCCGAACCCAGAAACCAACCACTAGTACAAAATTGAGATTTTATTACATAATTATTTATGTCGGAGGTTCAATTTGCGAAATAAAAACCTTTAAATGGTTTAATTTTATTCTCTTAAATACTGAAAAATAAATATATGCCGGATATTACTATTTATGTCCGGCATACATGAAAACGAAATATTAAAAGACCCTAGTAATTTATGCCGAGCGTGTCAAATTTTTTATCCGTCATATATAATATGGGAATCCGGCATAAAAAAGCGAATAAAATCACCTAAACATTGTTTATACCAAATATAAATATCCGGCATAAATAAGCGTTTTATATCCGGCATAAAAAAATTAATTATTTTGGAAAGAAAGCGCTCGTTGTACGTTCTCTCCCAAACCAAACCCTCGAAACACAGTTCCTCGACTTCGCCTGTGGCGGCCCTCCACTCTAGTCGGCGGCCCTCAGCCTCGCCTTCGCTCCTCTCCACTCCAGTCGGCGGTCTTCGTCGGGGTCTTTACTGTGGCGGCCCTAATCGACTTCGCTCAGCCTCGCCTTCGCTCCTCTTCGCTCAGCCTCCTCTTCGTCGGCCCTAATTGAAGCGTCGGCGACCCTCCACTTCCCTCAGCCTCATCGGCGGGGTCTTCACTGTGGCGGTCTTTGTCGGGGGTCTTCACTGTGGCAGCCCTAATCGACTTCGCTCAGCCTCGCCTTCGCTCCTCTTCGCTCAGCCTCCTCTTCACCGACCCTAATTAAACACACCAGTCGGCGGCCCTCGGCCTTCTCTCAGCCTCGCCAGCCCTAATTGAGCTTGAATTTAAAACCCCAATTCAGAGAGAGCACTGCAATTTCAGAAGATTTGAAAAGGTAAGAAATTTCTATTCAGTTTCTCAAATTGGTTATTATATATTGATTGGGATGAGCGAACTGGGGTACGAAATTCAAACCAGTTCATGGTTGGAAGCTTGTAATTTGGAATTTTAGGGTTTAGGTTCCGAAAATTTGGGGGTTGAGCTGATGACCATCTCAAGCTACTTCTTTGCAAATAGAACAACATTTTTGTAGTTTCGACCTAGTTTCTGCAGTTTCAGCTTATTTATTAATTTTTCCATTTCTTTCTTGCCTATGCATTTATTCAAGTGCTGCAATATGTATATATTACCTATTCATACTGTATTTTGATGTAAAAAAATGGTGTATGTTGTTGGGACAATTGTGAATCCCACATCGGAAGTGGGATGATTCTGAAACTAACATATAAGTGGATGAGCTACTCCACCTAATGCCAATTGGTTTTGGGATGGTGCCCCAGTCCGTCTTATACTCTTATATGTTGGGCTTTCTGGTCGGGCCCAACAAGACTTTCCCCCTAACAAACTGGTATCAGAGCCGGGTTCGGCGGGTGGGCGGGTTGCACCGATGATTGAGATGGACTCCACATCTGAATCGATGACGGGTTAGTCGAACCCGTTGCGTGGAGGGCTCAATTCCAACCGGGCTAGACTTGTGATGGATTCACAAGTAAGAGGGGGATTTGTTGGGACAATTGTGAATCCCACATCGGAAGTGGGATGATTATGAAACTAACATATAAGTGGATGAGCTGCTGAGTTTATTCAAGTGCTGAATTTTTTACTGGTTTTTTTTTTGTCATACTGAATTGCTGAAGTATGGTGTGTGTATTAATCGTTTGCTATCATACTGAATTATTTTTCCTCCAAGAGATGAAGTACACTAAGCAGAGGTGCCATTGGCGGTGTGTGAGATTCTATACAACTTGCTTTGGGTTCAGAGAGCCTTTCAAGGTGCTCTGTGATGGAACTTTTATACATCACCTTGTTGCCAATCGCATTACGCCCCATGATAAGGCAATTTCAAGTACGCTTGGGGGCTCGGTGAAGCTCTTCACCACTAGGTATCGCTGAATTCTTCTTTTATGCTCTCCTCTTTCCAATTTATATTATTTATGCATATTCTAAAGTGAAACTTTGTTGTTTTATGATATCTATAAAGATGTATTATTTGATTTTTGTACTTCTCTTTGGGTGTAGATGTGTTATAGGAGAGTTGAATTCTCTTGGTGCCTCCCATGTTGAGTCACTCAAGGATATGCTAATCATAATTTCATGATTACAAGGTTAGTTTCCTCTACCAAGATGCATTTGATGAGATGTCATAGATAATGGCATTTTGCAGTAAAAAAACACCCAATATATAAGCAAAAGGGAGGTTATATTTCATTAATACGAACACAAATAAGAATTATTAGGACAAGAAAGGATGAGATTCCTGAAAGGATTAGTGCTTATTTACTCTTTCTGAATAATAACTGGTCCTTGTAATATGTCAAAATCATAGTGCCTTTATGGTTGCTCAAGAATAAGTTATTGACGTGGGACCATCCAAGACATCTTCGGACACATCTATAATTGGGGATGGATCTATGATTCGAGCTCGTGAGAATGATGTCATCCTCAAGAGGAAAAAGAAGGCTCCCCATGGGAGAAGGTCCAAAGGTGCAAGCTTGATGGTCGTTCGTTTTTAGATTCGTTCAGCAGTTTGACAGCTTTTCGACGTCTCAGTAAAATGAGCCGTACGGATTCATTATTAATCGGATTGGATCTTGTCATACCTTGTCGGAACGAGGACGAAGAGATCTACAACTTTGCTGTTGAAGGTTTTTCAAGATTCGACCTAGAGCTTGGCCGAAAATCTTATTCTTTGAAGTTGTCACTGTTTTGACGGGAAATTGTTAAGTGTTGGAACTTTCTTTTATTGTTATTTTTAGAGACCTTATTATTTTCCATCTAAATCAGCCCTAGGTTATATATTGACGGTTGATCTCCTTGTAAAGATCAGACGTCTTCCATTATTCAGAATTACAATTCTTGTGTGAAACACATTGAGCGTTCTAAGTCAATTGATTCGAAGCGTTGCTCATCGATTGCACAATTGGTATAGATCTTGCTTGGTTTGCTTTGAGTTCATCAACCTCGCGAGAGCTTGGTGATCCTGGTAATCACAAGTCCCCTCCTTGTGCCTCCAAGTTGTCCGCTTGGTTGTGTAAGGTTGTAGAGGCTCGTTGGTATTTGGTTCCTACCCTGTAAAGAGGTCTGGGGTCTTTATCTCGTTCTATCTTAGTTTGAATCATCAATCTATCGGTGTCATTATTGTTTTATTCAAGTCTTGCACCGTTTCTTTCAATTCGAGTGTTGTTCTTGATTAGTCGATATCGAGTCCAGTTTGTTCAGTCGAGTTCACTGCGTCCCTTATCTTTCTTGGTCGACATCGAGTATTGTTCTTGGTGTTCTTGAGTCTTTTGCTTCCGTTGTTGTTAATTCTTGTTTGATTGTTGTTGTGAGCTGAATCTGCCATGTCTTACAGTAACTTTTATATCGATTTCTGTATACATTGCATTCATTTGGGTTTAGATAGTACAGAATCTATGTAGTTTATGTTTATTTGCCAAATTATGGAATCTACACCAGTTTCTGTTTAATTCGCAGAAATCGAGGCATATTACAGCAATTCTACAGAAGGTCGAAAAAGCTCGGAAAAACACTACAGAAGTCCAAGGTCAAAGCAGCGGAACCAGTTTGAGAGTCAAGGCTACTCGATCTCGAGTAGGCCTACTCGACCTAGACGAGCATGTCCAAACACAGCCTTGTCGACAGAGCCTGATCGAGCAAACCAGACCAACCCGGCTCCGGACCCTACTTGATCTCGAGGACCACTGGTCGAGGTCGACGAAGCCCAGACACACCACCCGGAGTCGACAAGGAGAGAAGCCGAGGACGACCAGGCGGGATTCGCTGCCAGCGACTCGACTCGCTGCGGCGGATCGTTCGTTGCCGCGGAAAAACTCGCTGCCAGCGGAAGAGGCAACTCGCGGAAGCGAAAAGGAAGGACACCACTCAACTCGATCCCGAGGACCCTTTGTCGAGGTCGACGAGCGCCTGAGTCCAGATCCGGAGTCCATCGAGTAGAGAAACTCGAGAAGACCTAGTCGGCAAGCCACCTTACTCGAGGTCGACTAGGGCTTGTCGAGATCGACGAGCACCTGAGGAGCCTTGTCCGAGCCTTGTCGAGTAGAGTCGATGACCTAATCTTACTCGAGATCGACTAGGTCTTGTCGAGGTCGACGAGCACCAGTGAGCCAAGTCCGAGCCATGTCGAGCACACCTAGCCGAGGAAGTCCAGTCGACGAACCACCCTACTCGAGGTCGACGAGCCGTGGTCGAGGTCGAGTAGACCAGATTCCAGAAACTTCTCGACGAGACCTGTCCGAGTAGAATTGAGATTCCTTGGGCGCGAAGGAGTCGATTTGGCCGAAGATCTATCCGATTCCATCAAGTTCTATCATCATGGAGACAAGATCTATCAAGACATGAAGACTTACCTAATTTAGTTTTATCTTTTCCTTTTAAGATTTATTTCCTTAAAACAATTTATTTATCCTTTCAAGTTTTAGATATAATTTTAGATAGAGATAGATATCTTCTTTCCTAGAATAGCTAGGGAATGAAGGCTATAAATAAAGCCCTAGGGGGCTCAGTTTTATTCAATTCCAGAAGACGATTCCAAGTCACACACAATTAGTTAGTTCCACATAGAGAAGTTTAGGAGTTCCAAGGTTTTTAGGGTTTTGGCTTTCTGCGAAAGTTGATTGCCGGGATTGTAAAAGGCTTTGAATATAGTTTAATGCAAGTTTCTTTTGATGAATCAATGTCTGTTATTGCGATGAGGTGTGAGTAGTCCACCCACTTCTGGGGCTGGGGTGAGCCCGACGGTGGCCATGTGAGGCGATGCGAGAGTTGAAGGTGATCCTTGTTTGTGTTATTGAAGCAAAAGTGATCTTAATGCAACTTGGATTAATTATGTGAAAAAGGGTTAGTAACAATTAGGGTTTATGCGAAAGCCTCTATTTGCCTATTTGTTAATGACGAAAGTTATTTGATGGAAAGCATGATCTTTTATGCCTTTGTGTGTTACTTTGCATGGTTATCGTTGTGGTGTTGAAACCCTGGCTTTGGAAGTCTTTTTATATATTGAGTTTATTTTTGTCGATTTCTGAGTTCTGTCGAAAATCTGCAATTTTATATTTTCTGTTTTTAGTCGACCTAGAGTAGTGCTTTGTCGATCTCGAGGAAGCTGTGGTCGAGATCGAGTGGGGTTCGTCTAGGTCGAGTTTGCTTTTATCTGTTTTCGTCGATTTTCATTTTCAGTTTCTGCTTTTCTTGTCGATCTCGAGTTGGTCTTGTCGAGATCGAGTACACTTGTCTTCGTCGAGTTGTGTTGTTTTCGATTCTGAGTTCTTTGTTGTCGACCACCCTTGTCGATCTCGAGGAGCTTTTTGTCGAGATCGACCAGCTTTTTGTCTTTTCTTTTCGTTTTCGCTTTGTCTTTTCCTGTTTTGCTTTGTTCTTTGCTTTTCTTTTAGTTGCCCTTGCCGGGTTTATTTGTTTCTTTCCTTTCTGTGTTTCTGTCTTTCTGCTGCTTCTGTGAGAATCTACAGCTACCTAAGAACTGATGACGTGCTTCCTCGTTGATTCGATCCTGACTTTTCTCTTACTACAACGGGAGGAAGTCTTGTATTTATTTACTGAGACAGGGAAGTCAGTCTGAACTTTATTTTACATTTATTTAATACTCGACCTACTCCTGCCTAGACAACAAATTGGCGCAGTTGCCGGGGAAGCAATCATTCGCGCCTTAGGTAGTCAGTTCTCACAGTTTCTTTGAGTTACTTTTCAGGTGCATGGGTCGTTCTGGTCAAACACCTGAGTTTGACAGCTTAGACGAACCGGAGCGCTACCTACACATCCACTCTAAACTCAAAAGGATCATGGCGGCCGCTGAGACACAGGAACAGCTGGTCGCTAGGCTTACCAGGGAATTGGCCGCAAAGGATGCTGCTATCGCCGCTGAGAGAGCAGCAAGGGAACAAGCACAGGCTGAGCTTGCCCAGTATCCAACCACGGAAGAGGACTACATGCACCCAACTCTCGTCGTCCCTGAATCGGCGATTCTAATCCCTGAAAACTCTTTTGAAATTCGCACTCAGTTTCTTATAGAGCTTAAAAATAATGCCTTTTACGACAGATTTAATGAGTGTCCTCTTTAACATATTACTAATTTTCATGATATGTGTCGTACTCTTGCAGAAGGTACAACTCTGGAATATGTCAAGATGAAAGCATTCCGTTGGTCGCTCGCTGGACCTGCACTGAAGTGGCTAGAAGGGCTGAAACCAAAATCACTAACCACATGGGCCCAAGTAGAGCAAGAGTTTCTGAACAAATTCTTCCCACCTGCCAAAACAGCACATCTCCGCCAGAAAATCACCTCCTTTAAACAACAGAAAGGGGAACCGATGGCAAGGGCATGGGAACGCTACAAGGAACTGCTACGATCATGCCCTACTCATGGACAGCCACCCTACATCATTTAGGAGATCTTCTTCAACTCTCTTGATCGAGTCACTAAGGACAAAAATCAACAATTATACTCGCTACGAGTATCTGACGATGCCGCCAAGTGACGCATGGGGTGTGTTAGAGAAGCTCACTACCTACGACAACAAGTATGGGTCTACTGTAACCTATGAAGAGAACCCATACGCCAGGCCAGCACCATCCATACCCCTATATGAGCCACCTAAGGAGATCGATCCTGATTTTAGGGAGCAATACTACAGAGACCAGAATAAGAAGCTCATCAAGCAAGTAAAGTATCTCTATGTCAACCAGCCTTGCATAGAATGCGGATCGCAAAGGCACACCACTACTGAGTGCCCACACACAGAGAAAGTCAGGCTGGCAGAGCACCATGAGGATGCAGCTTACGCAGGGGGTCCAAATCGCTACATGGGGGACCAAAGGTTTCAGCAACCACAATGGAACCAAGGTGTCCCTAGGAACCCCCCGCCCTACAGAGCTCCAGGACATCCGGAAAGGGAGCAGAAAAAGGATGATATACAGACAGTCCTGGAAGAAATACGGAGAAACCACTCAGAAACTAGGCAATCTTTCAACTCCGTTTATACTCAGATGCAAGGTGTCAACTCTAGGCTTGGGGAAATTGATATCTGGCGGAAAACAGTTGATACACAGATTGGTCAGCTAGCAGCGGGAATCCCCAGACAGTCAGGGACACTTCCAGGATCTTCAGAACCAAATCCTAAGGGAAAGACTGGACACATTGCTGCTATAAAACTCAGAAGCGGCCATCAACTGCAGGAGCCAGAGGTCGGAAAGCAGCAGAATGACGAGGAACAGCAAGTCGATCTCGACAAAGCCGTGGTCGACCTCGACAAGAGCTTCGTCGACCTCGAGGAGAAAATTCCAGAATCTTCGTCTGCACCACACAGCAACTCGACTGGGCCCAATCTGGTCGATGTCGACAAAGGCCTTGTCGATGTCGAGGAGCCCCTAGTCGACATAGAGAAGTCTGCAGCATCTCCGACTTCTGTTCTGGCTCCGAATCAGAAAAAGAAGTTGCATTTCCCCACAAAATCTCTAAAGGACCCGGCGGAGAAAAAGTTTCAGCGCTTCATCAAGATGCTTCAGAAGCTCAACGTCACCATCCCCTTTACAGAAGCTCTCAATGAAATGCCATCTTATGTCATGTTCCTGAAGGAGATTCTGAGTAAAGAGCGATCGATGGCTGAAATCACAGAGTAGTGCAACCATCTGGACATATTGGAGAAGAGGCCGGATCCAGGTAAGTTTGCTATAACTATTGGATTTGGTCCATACAAAATTAATGCTTTATGTGATCTTGGAGCCAGTGTGAGTATAATGCCTTTAACAATTTGGTCCAAGATTAAGATAGGTGCCTTGGAGCCTGTGGATGCTATACTTTACATGGCCAACAACACGGTGGTCATCCCCACAGGCATGGTGGAAAATGTCCCAGTACAAGTAGGTAAATTCTTCATCCCTGCTGATTTCTTAATAGTTGATATGCAAGAAGATCCTGCTTGTCCAATTATTTTAGGAAGACCATTCTTGGCGACGGTGGATGCCAACATAAGGGTAAGGAAAGGAGTGCTCACCTTCAACATCAGCGATGAGGTAATTGAGTATTCCTTTAATAAAACTGAAGAGGCATACAGGTCCAATGGAAGAGGTCAAATCTATCTCAGCTGGCTATATCACCTGCGGGGAACCCAAGGTCAGAAATATGACCCCTGAGGAGCTGGAAAAGAGGGACATGGAGGCCCAGGTGGAGGAGATCATGGCAATCCTCAAGGAAAACACAGAGAATCCAATCGACACGGACCAAGGTAAGTCATCGTGGATTCATTATTTTTTGGATGCCTTGACAGGGACTAAGTATGGGGTCAAGATCGACCAGGGCTCCTCGACATCGAGTAGAACCGTAGTCGATCTCGACCAGACCAAGGCGACTCCACCAGCACCAGCATCGTCGAGCAGCGAACCAGACAAGCCAGGCTCGTCGATCTCGACCACCCTTGTCGAGGTCGACCACCACCCGGTGCCACCAGACCGTTCGTCCTCGACGCCACATCAACCAGGAGGAGAGCCCTCGTCAAGATCGACTACCCTAGTCGAGATCGACCAAGATCCTCAGGCATCGTCTTCCTCGACGCTGAGACAACCAGAGCCAGGACCAGCCTCATCGATCTCGACCACGCTTGTCGAGATCGACCACCAATCGGGGAGCCCAGATTCTTCTTCCTCGATGACGAAGCCACCAGGAGGAGAAGGCTACTCAAGGTCGAGTAGCCTTGTCGAGATAGACAAGCCCACATCTTCCTCGACGGCACCTCCCTTGACGCTACAGACACTAGGAGTAGAACCCTTGTCGAGGTCGACCAGCCTTGTCGAGGTCGACAAGCCCCTATCTTCGTCGACTTCTGCCTCTTCGACCAGACCACCACCAGGACCAGCAGTCTTGTCGAGATCGACTAGCCCTAGTCGAGATCGACCAAATACAGTGGTTCCCGATTCCGTCTCTGCGAAGGTAAGCCAAGGTATGGATCTTTCTTCGTCTATTTCCATTAAAGAGTTATCTATACATGGGAGAGGTCTGCCTTGGTATGTGCGATTGTGCAGGATATCCAATGATGAGCCTAAGGAATATGAAGTTGGAGACAAGCTCTATGTCTCTAAATCAAAGGATCATTGGTTTCCCAATAAATTCAACAAGAAGCGGATGGGACCGTTCGTGGTAAACAAGATCCATTCTGGAGGATTGCAGCTGATGGACAAGAATTGAGTCTTATTTGAGGCCCAAGCTACATGGGCCCTGCAGATGCCACCTTGAGCATTAATGGAAAGTCGGCCTAGCGACTATAAAATCTAGAGCATGTACATAAACTTTTTAGGACATTTGAGACTTTGTTTTTTGTTTTTGGTTTTGAACACTTTTAGTTTTGCTATTATGGGTATATGTCTTCTACTTTTCAGGTCAATGGATAGAACCAAGCTACATTAATACTCGGCCAGGAGGTGCTTCCATTTGAAATTATAAGGCCCAGCGCACCTGTCTTGTGAGTTTCTTTCTTTACCCTTACCTTGTTTTTTTATACAGTGAGGACACTGTAATGTTTAAGTATGGGGTGGGGGAAGAGCCTACTTTATGCATATTTGATTTATTTGACATTATTGGTGCACTATTTCTTGGAATTGCTACATGGCTATTTTGGAATACATTATTTATTTATGTGCTTATATGCATGTTTTCCAAAGTTTTGAAAAATGACCCCCATTTGAAATTTTGAATAATATCATGGAAGCTTTTATTGAACTCGACGATGCAAAATTGGATTCATTAGAGATATAGCATGAAATTGCCTAGTAAAGGGAAGTCACAATGAAGTGCATTATTTCTTGAAAACCATGAAAGGAGGTAAAATTTGAAGTTGCTTTTGACATATTGCATGATAAGATGATGGAGGACTTTATGTTTCCATATAATGCTCATATTGTTAAATCCTAGCCTTACCTATGCTTATGCATTACACAAAAAGCCATATTATGCCTTATTTCAATTATTGCTCCACATGATCTAAAATTGCCATTCTTTACCTTATCCGGGGATTATGTTGAGAATGATGGAGATGTTATATGGTTGATGTGTTGTTATCATTATTTGAAGTTTGGCTGGAAATTGTTTGAAATATATGGAAAATTTAATGAGTGAAAGAAAATCCAATCACCTCAGGAGATAAAGGTAGATTGACCCTGCTCTCTGAGATAATAGTTTGGAGAGATGGGACACATTGTGAGGAGTCCAAAGCACTAAGTATCCGGGGCCATTCATGACACCCGTGTTTCCGACTCGCGAGAAGGCAGTGCTGAGGTTAGAGAGGTAAAAGCATTATTATTGATAAAAGCATTATGAAAGGTGATGAATCAAATGGAGAAGGAATGTGGAAATTCAATTTTGAAAGTACTCCATTTCCCCGGATGAAAAGCACCACATTGCCAAAATTTGCCCACCTTTTAGCCTTTTACCAATCTACTCCTTCATGAGCTTAATTAAAGTCCTCTTGATTATTAATGCTTTGTCACCTGAATTATTTGTGCATAACCCTCCTTTTGTGAGTAGATATTGCTTTTACATAATTGCACATGCATGAATCTGTGACATAAGTACCTTTTCGAGGATGGTAATTGATTGCAGGGACATATAAGAATGAATCTAAGATGTTGAGAGTTTGAATTCTTCCCCTGAATGACAATTAAAAGTATTGCTTGAGGACAAGCAAGCTTAAGTATGGGGTGTTTGTTGTGAGCTGAATCTGCCATGTTTTACAGTAACTTTTATATCGATTTCTGTATACATTGCATTCATTTGGGTTTAGATAGTACAGAATCTATGTAGTTTATGTTTATTTGCCAAATTATGGAATCCACACCAGTTTCTGTTTAATTCGCAAAAATCGATGGTCGGAAAAGCTCGGAAAAGCTCGGAAAAACACTACAGAAGTCCAAGGTCAAAGCAGCGGAACCAGTATGAGAGTCAAGGCTACTCGATCTCGAGTAGGCCTACTCGACCTAGACAAGCATGTCCGAGCACAGCCTTGTCGACAGAGCCTGATCGAGCAAACCAGACCAACCCGGCTCCGGACCCTACTCGATCTCGAGGACCACTGGTCGAGGTCGACGAAGCCCAGACACACCACCCGGAGTCGACAAGGAGAGAAGCCGAGGACGACCAGGCGGGACTCGCTGCCAGCGACTCGACTCGTTGCAGCGGATCGTTCGCTGCCGCGGAAAAACTCGCTGCCAGCGGAAGAGGCAACTCGCGGAAGCGGAAAGGAAGGACAACACTCAACTCGATCTCGAGGACCCTTTGTCGAGGTCGACGAGCGCCTGAGTCCAGATCCGGAGTCCATCGAGTAGAGCAACTCGAGAAGACCTAGTCGGCAAGCCACCTTACTCGAGGTCGACTAGGGCTTGTCGAGATCGACGAGCACCTGAGGAGCCTTGTCCGAGCCTTGTCGAGTAGAGTCGATGACCTAATCCTACTCGAGATCGACTAGGTCTTGTCGAGGTCGACGAGCACCAGTGAGCCAAGTCCGAGCCATGTCGAGCACACCTAGCCGAGGAAGTCTAGTCGACGAACCACCCTACTCGAGGTCGACGAGCCGTGGTCGAGGTCGAGTAGACCAGATTCCAGAAACTTCTCGACGAGACCTGTCCGAGTAGAATTGAGATTCCTTGGGCGCGAAGGAGTCGATTTGGCCGAAGATCTATCCGATTCCATCAAGTTCTATCATCATAGAGACAAGATCTATCAAGACATGAAGACTTACCTAATTTAGTTTTATCTTTTCCTTTTAAGATTTATTTCCTTAAAACAATTTATTTATCCTTTCATGTTTTAGATATAATTTTAGATAGAGATAGATATCTTCTTTCCTAGAATAGCTAGGGAAGGAAGGCTATAAATAAAGCCCTAGGGGGCTCAGTTTTATTCAATTCCAGAAGACGATTCCAAGTCACACACAATTAGTTAGTTCCACATAGAGAAGTTTAGGAGTTTCGAGGTTTTTAGGGTTTTGGCTTTCTGCGAAAGTTGATTGTCGGGATTGTAAAAGGCTTTGAATATAGTTTAATGCAAGTTTCTTTTGATCAATCAATGTCTGTTATTGCGATGAGGCGTGAGTAGTCCACCCACTTCTGGGGCTGGGGTGAGCCCGACGGTGGCCATGTGAGGCGATGCAATAAAGGTCAGTTCTTTTTGTGCGATTCATCTTCTATCCCTATGAGCATGATTCTTTTGCGAGAGTTGAAGGTGATCCTTGTTTGTGTTATTGAAGCGAATGTGATCTTAATGCAACTTGGATTAATTATGTGAAAAAGGGTTAGTAACAATTAGGGTTTATGCGAAAGCCTCTATTTGCCTATTTGTTAATGACGAAAGTTATTTGATGGAAAGCATGATCTTTTATGCCTTTGTGTGTTACTTTGCATGGTTATCGTTGTGGTGTTGAAACCCTGGCTTTGGTGTCGAAAATCTGCAATTTTATATTTTCTGTTTTTAGTGGACCTAGAGTAGTGCTTTGTCGATCTCGAGGAAGCTGTGGTCGAGATCCAGTAGGGTTCGTCTAGGTCGAGTTGGCTTTTATCTATTTTCGTCGATTTTCAGTTTCAGTTTCTGCTTTTCTTGTCGATCTCGAGTTGGTCTTGTCGAGATCGAGTACACTTGTCTTCGTCGAGTTGTGTTGTTTTCGATTCTGAGTTCTTTGTTGTCGACCACCCTTGTCGATCTCGAGGAGCTTCTTGTCGAGATCCACCAGCTTTTTGTCTTTGCTTTTCGTTTTCGCTTTGTCTTTTCCTGTTTTGCTTTGTTCTTTGCTTTTGTTTTAGTTGCCCTTGCCGGGTTTATTTGTTTCTTTCCTTTCTGTGTTTCTGTCTTTCTGCTGCTTCTGTGAGAATCTACAGCTACCTAAGAACTGCTGACGTGCTTCCTCGTGGACTCGATCCTGACTTTTCTCTTACTACAACGGGAGGAAGTCTTGTATTTATTTGCTGAGACAGGGAAGTCAGTCTGAACTTTATTTTACATTTATTTAATACTCGACCTACTCCTGCCTAGACAACAATTGTCGAAGATCGTGTCATCCTACGGCTAACCCCGTATCAAATTCGCATCAGAGTTTTGGTTTCCGACATCAAAAGTTGTGTGTTTTGTTTCCCTAAACACAAAAAACTACAAAAAAAATAGTCTTTCTTGTTCTTGGTTTTTACTTCTTGAATTCTTGATTTTTCATTATACTAATCTCTTGTTTGTGATTGTTGTGTTCCACCTAGCCTAAAACACAAGCCAGCCGTGACCCTTGAAGTGGCCGATCTCAGCCCTTGGTGTAGTCGACGCCAATTGCCTCCACCACCCTAGTCGGCCACCTTGCAAGTTCTTAACCCTAGTTTGTGTTGTTCTATCTTTGGCTACCTTAGTCTATCTTTGTTCTATCTAATTTTATTTGCCTTATTTAAATTCTAAAGTTGGTAGATTTAAGCAATTATATCTAGAAAAAATTTGCGAAATGGCCACATTAATTGGACGAATTTGCAAAATAGACGCGGGTTTGGACAAATTTGCGAAATAGCCCCTATATATACCTATTTTCGCGCTGTACGGACATTTTTCCTTGTTTCTCAGAAAATCGATTTCCTCTACTTTTCCAACTCTCTCTTTGCTCGGAGTTTTTCATCTTGCTACCCCTGCCTTTGTTTGTGGTTCGTTTTCCGACTTTGTGCTTTTCTGGCTTGATTCGCTCGATTATTCGTCCTTGCTTCGGTAAAGTTCAGAGTTTGCATCGTGTATCTCAATGTCGTCATCCAGTAGCTCAGGTATAAATTTGGGGGATTTTTGCGAAATTTGTCGTGCTAGGGTTTTGGAATATGTTCGTTTATGCTGATTTTATTGTTTGTTCAACAATCTATGGTAAATCGATGCTTTATGTGCATTCTTATGTGCGGTTATTAGTACTTTTCGTCGTTTTTGGAAGTTGCATATTTAAATTCGGGTTTTTGAACTGTTTATTTTCATCAAATTTGCGGTGTTGCACTTTGTAAGTGCTTTTTTAGTGTTCTTCGTGTATGCGGACCTATTTTCCATGCTTTTGATTGTTTTTTGTCGATGATACGGTACTTATCTGCTGCTATGTTCAAGTGTATGGCGCTGACACTGTCTGTTTTTGTGTTAGTTTGTTGTAGTTCCAACAATGTATGTGTTTGGATTTGGTATTTTGTTTGTGTGTTTTGTGATGTTCATTTTATTTTAGTATGTCTGTGTAACATTATATTGTCATTTTTTGTTGTTGTTTATGTCATCACATATTCTGTTATTGTCTATTTTACATTTTCTTTATTTTGTTGCTTGCAGGAACTCAATCTTCTGATTCATCCACCTCTTATCCTGGTTCTGATGTAAGTTATTTTTTTATTTTGATGAGCAAGTTGTAGTTTTTTCTTAATATGATGGTTGTTGTTTTTTTTGCTTAATCGTCTGTTATTGATCAGGGGTTGGAATATTGCATTCCTGTTTCTGAGCGATTTCGCTGTAGATCCAACATATATTCACACCCTTCTGTCTGTGATCTTATCAAGGAGCATTTGTGTCCTTCTCACTATAATACTTTGCAAAAAAGTTGCGTTGGATGGGTGCTGACGCAAGGCACCAAAATGGTTATAAATTTCCAGCTTATGCATCAAATGGTGCTCCGTCAAGTACAAACAAAAAAAGAGCATGAATTGTGGTTTAGAGTTGGTGGACATCTTGCACGTTTTTCAATCGCTGAGTTTCATGTTATTACAGGCCTTCCTTGCGACGACCGTGTTTGTAATATCCCAAAGAAAGTGTCAATATTGGAATTTTTTGGGCAGAAGAAAATGACTCATGATGAGCTACTTGATCGTTTCATATCTGAGAAAAAGATGTCTAAGAAGAAGTTGATTATGGCAAAGTTGTTGCTGATTGAGAGGTTAATTGTGTATAGGAGGTCAGAAGTTGTAAGTGCACAATTCTTATCTCTTGCGTGCAATGAGAAGGAGTTTGAACTATATCCTTGGGGTAGAGAGTCATACACCCGTTTGTTGAAGTCATTGAAGAGTTCTTCTGTTGCAGATCGGAATGGGGTTAGGGGTTCTTATCAAATGTATGGGTATTGCCTTGCATTCCAGGTATTGTGATTTAGTTATTGCATGTCTTATGTCATCATTTTTTTGTCTGCGTCAGCACAACTTTAATGGTTATGTGAGCATTATTTATGTAAATATTGTTTTGTAGTGGCATAACGAGTTTTCTTTTGTTACAGGCTTGGATATTAGAAGCGTTCCCAGCTATCTCAGTTAATTTTGACTGTAATTTTAAGATGCCTGAACTAGATCCATACTTGTTGCACTGGCAATGTGATTATAGCCAACTATATGCTGAAGCCGAGAAGTTCTTTCATGGCGATTTGGTAATTTTTTTATATTTTCTCTCTGGAATAACATTTTTATTTGACGCACCTTTGTGTTTTTATTATGATACATGTACATTGTCCAGAGCCCGTTGTTCCCTATTTATGGGGAGTTTGCACGCACTGAATTAATGGCGTTTGCTGGTGAAAAAGCTGATGTTGTAGTTGATGCTGTAGTTGCTACGTCAGTTGAAGAAATAGTTTCTGGACCTGTTGATGCGACTTTGTATGAGAGTTGTCGTGTTCGTAGAAGGGCATATGAAGCTAAGTTTTCAAATAGGGCCACCCAGTCTGAGGAGGAAGAAGCTAATGTGTTGCAGAAACATGATGAAGGCGAGACGTCAAAGAAGAAGACGCCTGTGAAGAGAGGCAAGGGTGCCAGAAAGAAACAGGACGGTAAGTCCTTTGAAACTGCGTTTAAAGTTTTCCTAGAGGGTGATAAAGAAGATGCAAGGACCTCAAAGAAGAGGAAATCTTCTGCTGGAGTGATGGGCGGTAAAAAGAACCAGAAGGTTGAGTCCAGCGATAGCTCTGAGCAACGGGTTCCCCTGAGGAGGGCTCGTTCTGCAAGTCGTGTTCTAATCAATCCATACATTGCTCTAGACCGTAAAAAATCTGTCAAGAGTGATGTAAAGATGCCTCGACAGAAGGCATCAGCAGTGAGGACAGGTGCTTGAGAGAGTTATTCCATCTGAGGAGGGTAAGAGACTTACTGCTGACACAGATTTGCACAAGGAGGTTGATGTGGTTGCTTCACCTTCTAAGCGATGTCGGTTGAGTACTGATTCATGTGACCTTTTAGAAGATGATGTCCCGTTGAATGTTGTCTTTCAGCGGAGGTCTAAGATGAAGAAGACCGGTGGTGTAAGTAGTTGTAGGCCATTATATGATAGTAATGTTGACAAGTCTTTTATTATTCCTTCAGTTCCTGTTGTTGGTACCGCGGATGCACATGTAGTGAAGCCTGTAGATATTCATGTTGCAGTCTCTACATCTGGGTGCGAAGTCAGTGTTGGTGATGACAAAGGTGAAGATTTTACTGCTGATACCCATACTTCCAAATCCTGTGGTGAAGTTCCTGTTTGTGATGACAAGGTTGATGTTTTGCACTCTGACAACCATTCCCCTAAATCCGATAAATTGTGTGCTTCTCAAACTGCGAGGCTATATGTTTTGGCCGACCTTGCAGATGGCATTGATTGCGGTGACACCGTTGAAGGAGGTGAGACACCTTCTGCTGACAGTGATGGAGAGGGTGATGTGCCGACCCCGTCTGTTCAGAAGTCACCCCTGGGGAGTGGTGAAGCACATGATTTTGGTGGTGGGCAGTCTGTGTTGGGGCAAACATCTGCTGCTTGTGAAAATGAATATGTTCGCATTTCAAGTGATGAAGCTGTGAAAATAGCAGTGTCATCAGAGAAAGTGGAAGATATTGAAGATGTTTCTCCTCAAATGGATGCTCACGATAATCCAACTTGTGAGTTGCCTCCCAAATCGCATGATGATGCTTTTGCTTCTTCTCTCCCATCTCATCCTGACTAGGTGAAGGAGATTTATAGGAAGATTGCGAAGCTTGAAGAGATCCCAAAAATTATGCATCTGTTGTCTGCAAGGGTAGATGCAATTGAAACAAAGATTGTTGAGCTGAATGGGAGCCTTCAAGCGTTTGGTGAGATGGCGAAGAGGTACGATGAGCTTGAGGTTAGGGTTGCTAATTATGAAGCTTTGTTTGAGAGGTTGCAGTCAAACCATGTCAAGCCTGATGTCAAGGACACTTTTGCAAAAGTTGATGATGAAAGTGTTAATGGTGCTAAGTATCAGTACACACCTGTGAAGGCTTGTGATAAGCACATTGCTGGTAAGACTGTGAGCTCTCCTGTGGTATTTCATGACGAAAGCACCAGGGGTGGTAAGGGCCAGGGCACACCTGCGAAGGCTGATGCTAAGCATATTGCTGGTAAGTCTGTGAGCTCTCCTGCGATCGTTGATGTTGAACATGCAAGGTCTGGCAAGGCCCAGGACACAACCGTGAAGTCTGATGATAAGCAAGTTCCTGGCAAGTCCGACGGCCCTCCTGTGGGAGGCGACTGTGAAAGTGTCAGTTGTGGTGAACCCCAGGCCACACCCGTGAAGGCTGTTGTTGAAGATGTGAACAAAATTTTGAATGATGTTGTGTCTGATCTTCAGCAGTCTTTCCCTGGCGAGGAGTTAATGTTCAAATCATCTGCCGTTTCTGGCGAATGCGTGCCCATGTCTTTGCCTTCATTAAGTAGTGAGGTTCCAGTAGTGGGTAAGGAGTCTCCACCTGTTGTTGCTGACACTGATTTTAAGGTTTCCGGAGATGAGGTTGGGATTCCAGCAACTTCAGCTGAAGGGCCTCAATCTACAAAGTGTGAAGGCGAAGGCGCTGGTGGTAAAGTTGTTGGAGTTACGGTTGACCCAGCCCTTGAAAACTACATTTGTCTGTCTGACAATGATGATGACAAGGGTGAAGGCGATGATTGGAATTTGTTAGCCAAGGATTCTGTAATTCAAATTGAAGTTGACCAACTAAAGGCCTCCAATCTTATCCCATCAAACAGTACATTCTTGTATGGTCTAGTTGTGGAAGTGAAGAAAGTGAGGATGCCAAAGCATGCCCCTAAGAAATCACTGATCAGCTCCGAAGATCATGAATTTATTTATGGACTCGTAAAAAAACAAAGGTATGGTTTAATTTTATGTTTAGTATTTGGTATGAAATGTTGTTTTTATTGTATTAGTTACAGCCTCTTATGCTATATATATATATATATATATATATATATATATATATATATATATATATATATATATATATATATATATATATATATATATATATATATATTTTTATTTTATTTTTTATTTTTTGCTTTGTGTACTCCCTGGCAGGAATTTTTCTGTTGTTGGTCCAACCTCAAGGGTTGATAGAAAGTTTTTCCAGCGTATTTTACTGAAGAATATGTGGTTTGATTGTCAGGTAATAACTGGTTATATTTCTACATTATATATTTATATATATATTTGTGGATTACTTTTTATTGTATTATTTGATTGTTGAATCCACTTTTTTATTACTTTGTTTAGCATCTAGAAGCAGGTTTGATTCATATTAGGAAGCGCATTCATGAGGACCCTGTCAAGTATCGAGATGTTCTTGTTCTTGATTGGCTATTTTATCTGAAGTACCTCCCCAACAATGCTTCTTGTTATGGGATAGACATAGATCTTGAATCCAGCACTGAGGATTATTTTGTCGGTACGTGCCCTGCTGAGTATGGGAAGCCATGGGCATCGGTAAAGAAAATTTACACAATTTTCAATGTTATAAACAAGCACTGGGTGGCGTTGGAGATAAAAATTGAGGATAGGGTAATCAATGTGTTCGATTGCAATGTTCCTGCTGTTAGGGGAGGTGTTCTTGAGGAACAACTGCAACCGTTTGCTATTTGGCTTCCAATTCATTTAGCAAAGGCTGGGCTATTTGAAAACTTTGATTCCTCTCCTTTCCAGTTATAGATGGTCCCTGGGTTGATGCATGATTCAACTTGGTATGTATTTGTTATCTTGTTATGTTCTTTGCTTACGTTTAGGTACTTGTTATTTATGTCCTTACATTACATTGTTTCTTTCCTTGTCTACAGGGCATCATGCGGTGTGTTTACATTAAAAGCGATTGAAGCTTCTGTATTTGGGGGAGATGTTACAACCTTCAACAACGAAAAGATCTTTCGTTTCAGAGAACTCATGTGTGCAGATCTGATCAAAGAAACTTGGAGTTTTAGATTTTAGAATCAGTAGTTAGATAGGGTGTTCTTTTGTAAAGGGGGAAGTTTGGATGTAATCTGACAACTTAATTGCTCAAGATAGATAAGAGAACATTATGTGCTGACAACAGTTGCCTAAGTACGAAAATAGTGGTGACACTGATGTTCGTTTTCAAGCAGCGTTGAGACTGTTGATCTTTGTGATTTTTTGCTCATTATGTTCCTATTTTTCGTTAATATACTTTTCTACTTTTTAAATATATATTTTCTTACGCTTCTGTTTTGTTTTTGGTCATCGTTCGAATTAAATTTCATATTGTGGTTGATTGGTGAAAATTTGCTCAACATGATCATATTTCTGCTGAACAACAGGTTAAATTTTGCAAAACAAGTAATCTTTGTGAATTTGTGCCCAATAACATCTTATTTTTGCTTACTAGAATTTTTGACTCTTTAAATTTATATTTATTTACGGTGCTGCCTTTTTTTTTGTCATCGTTAGAATGAAATTGCATACAATGGTCGATTGGTGCAAATTTGCTCAACATGATCATATTTTTGTTGATCACTAGGTTAAGTGTTGCACAACAATTGATCTATGTGAGTGTGTTCCCAATATGATGTTTTTTGTACTTAATATAATTTGTGAATTTTGAAATATATTTATCTCATCGTGTTGTCCTTTATTTGGCGATAATAAAAATTAAATTGCACACCATTGTCGATTTGTCGAAATTTGCTCAACATTATAATATTTTTGCTGAACAATAGGTTAAATTTTGCACAACAATAGGATTTGGACAAAATTGGTGGTTTGGTTATTTTAAACTTCAAGACATGAGACAGTGGCCCATTAACTGATGAAAGAAGTTGGCCCAAGTCGGTAATTTATTTAAAGTCGTGTTCTTCCTCGTTTCTTCAACAGTTCAACGTCACTCAAACCCTTTCCACTCCCTTCACCCTTACCCTCTCTCCAACTCTTTTGCTCGTCCTCCACAAGCTATTCCTTTTTCCGGAGTCTTCTTTCCAAGGTGCGCCCTTTCTCATCTATTTCTCTACCTTTCGATCTCGTGTTTACTTCAAGAAAATCGGTTAGGGCTTTTTTCTGTTTTCCTCATTTTTAGATGTGTTTTATTTTGTGTTTTCGTGATTTTTAGATGAGTTTTTCATCATCTTTCAGTCTGTTAGGGTTTTGATTTTAGCATTTTATATGAGTGTATATTTATTTTTTGTTGTTTATGTTTTGTATCCTTAGATGGCACTTCCAATTGAAGTTCAAATTGGTTACCATACCACTGTTGGGTATTTTGAAGTGTCAATCACACCAAGGCTGACGCCTGTTTATGGACCTAGTATCTTGCACGTGGTTATCAATTCCGAGAGGATCCCTGAGGTGTTCGTGGAACATATCACTGAGTGGAATGGGTTGCCAATGTCTTTTGAACAGTGTGATCAGTTGTTTCATGAAGCAGGGGTCACTGCTGTGGTTCGAACTCAAGTAGCCAACCTGATGCTAACGGATTATACTCACATGTGGTTTTCAGACGATGCTGAGTTCGTTGAATACGGGCTCTGCCCTGATCTCACTATCGATGTACGTTTCCTTGTAGAATCTGAAGATGACATGAGCTCTGATCCAACCTCTGAATCTGAGATGAGCATAGATTCTGAAGAGCATGTGGATCCCCCAGCTTCTCCAAATGAGGTGGACCCGTGCTCTATATGCCTTGAGCCGATGCTGCCATCTACGCCGAGCCTTCGGACACGGTGTGATCATACCTTCCACAGAGCGTGTCTTATGGAGTGGGTGTCGTATCAACCCATTTGTCCACTATGTCGATCACCCTTTTAGGCATATTTGTAATGTATATTTGCTTGGAAAAGACATTTTAGGTGCACCTATTTTGTGGTAGTTAAGCTAATGGAATGTATGGTATGAATGGAAGTCGGTATCTGGCACCTTTTTGTATATGATTTCCATTGTAATCATACCAACTGGCTTTTGTAAGTATTTGTTCTAACTGGTCTTTGGAAATGTATAATATTAATGAAATTAATGCATTGTTAAATTTGGTTGTGTATGATATTGTGTTTTATTTGAGGAAGAGAAGCCCACCTGATCTTTGATGAATATGCTTATATATTAACGTTGGTGACAGCGGCCTAGTTTTTGTTCTTGTTGAAGTGTATCTTCTGTAAAGAGGTTTTTGATGCCCAAAGTATTGTTAACATTTATTGTCTGATTAGGTTAAAGTAATGCCGACACCATACTTGCATTTTTTGATATTGCAGTGTGTGTGGTGACACTAGGTGTTTGGTGTCCCAATTAGTGCTGACAGTGATATCAGTTACAATTAGTGATGACACTGATATTCAAGTATTGTATTCTATGATTTTTGAAGTGTATGTATTTATATTTTTTTCATTTTATAATGTATGCGATGGGCACTATGTGTTTGAGACGCAAAGTATTGGTGTCACTCATATTATATTACAAGTAGTGATGACACGAGTGTTGTATTTTTTTATTCTTCACTGTATGGGGGGCGAAAGAGGTGTAATGTCCATATTATTGTTGAAATTGTGAGTTATATTAGTTTGAATTTGTGGTTTCACCAGGTTGATCGTTTTTTGATATTTGAATTTCTTGCGGTTACACTAGGTGTTTTAGACCCAAAGTAGTGCTGACACTGATACTCATTACAAATAGTGGTAACACTACACTTGTATATATTTACTTCAAAGTGTATGTGGTTGCCAGAGGTGTTTAATGCACATAGTAGTGCCACCAGACGTGTATTAGTTACAACTAGTGGTGATAGCAGGTTGTGTAAGATAAACTTGCTCAACAATTGTTCATTTACTTTCGACCCTGGACTACTATTCTTTTTGTGGTTTTCAAGTTTATGATTTTGCACGAATTGGCAATTGTTCAAAGTCTTTTTGTTACATTGTTGGTTAGAGTAGTTGGATCTATTGGTGACCATATTCTTATATATTTGGCTGTTTTCTGTTTTTGATATTTTTGTGATGACACTAGGTGGATAAGGCTAAAAGTATTGCTGACACGAGTTAGGTAATGTCTTTCAGTTATTACTCTGAAATAAACTGTCACAAATAACTGTTACAACATTAAACTGTCTACTTGTTGCCTATATATATCCATTCATCATTCTTTGGTATCCATTGGCGCCTGAAAACTGGTTTTAACAGAAACACATCCCTCTCTAAAAAGATGAACTATGGTAACACTGTCGGGTTTTGCACGAGTTTCCACCAATTGATGGATGTGCTGGATAGTGTTGTTTACCCTGGTTATGACATAAATCTAGTTGATGAAGCCTGTGAGACGAACAAAGAGGCCCGTAGGGCCGAGTTGTTGGAGTCTGTTGTCGTTCACTACACATTATACGAGGAATACCAAAGATCCATAATAGCAACTGAACACCACGTTCGGATTGCGGCCAAAGATGAAGATGGTGAAGCATTATCAAAGGTGATATTTGAAGTTTTATCCATAAATTTTTTTTTCCATACTGTGATTGAGTCTTTTCTTTTCTTTTATCTTTTATATAGATGGAAAGAGAATTGGGCAATCAAAGACAGTTGTTTGAAGACGCAAAAGACAATCTAATGGGGTGTGTTAAAGAGGTTTTAGATGCAGAAATGGAAAGGAGGAAGAAGATTGATGCCTTCTTAGGGCTGTAGTTCTACTATATTAATACGTATTAACATTGGTACTTATTTATATGTTGAATGTATTTTTTATTTTTTTGTTATTTTAGTTTATATGTGTGTCATCATAATGATATGATGCAATATATTAATATCATAATAATCATATAATTATTTTGTAATTTCCTTCCTCATATTTCAAATTATAAATTGGGACTGAAGTTTTACGTCTATCCCTTGTTATACTGCGGACACATTTGATTAGTTTGTGGATTGTTTTGGTAAAAGCAGTGCTGACACTGTCTAACTAAGTTTTTATGTTACTTGTAATTTGCTCAACATCATCTTAGTTTTGCTAAACACTAGTTTACAATTGCACAACAAACGAATGGATATTATTAAAATCAACTGTTTGAATAACATAGACCACTTGATTATAAGCGCAGAGAATTGTGCTGACACATTGAAGAACAAACACAACTGTTTAGTAGCAGTTATAGTTGTATGCATCTTGACAAATAATATCCATCAAAAACCCACATGGACGACAAACGTCTTAACGGGTACGAGAAACCTGACCACAGTGACAACAACTGTCTTAATTGGTACGAGAAGAATTTTCAGAAGTAGCGTATAAAACTGTCTACACCAAAATTCATTCCAAAGTTTGAAAATAAAACACGAAATTGTGTTATGGTTGTTCAACCAAGATTCAGTCTCTGCCCCTGAATTCCTTTTGAAGTCATTCTTGCATGGGATTTTGTTGCCTTCACAACATCTGCGTTCACTTCATTTAACTCTGAACATACTATATCTGTCAGATACTTCACACCTAGCTTTGAAATATTCTTGAAATTGCCCTTTTCCAATCCACACTTGTACCCTCTCTCTGTCCCAAAGAAGGTCTCCATGTGGCGCATGAGGCATACTCCAGAATATTGAACTTTCTCCTCTCCAGCCCATGTGATGGGGACTTTTGATGGTGTTGCATCTGACACTATTTCTACCTTTGCTGGGAGCCCCTTCTCTATTAGATAAGCAATCAGCATATCCCCCTGCATGGATTGAATTAGAACTCATGTAATTTTAATTATAAAATGAGTTGGTATTTAAATGAAATTAAGAGAAGGAAAGAAATATTAGATATCAGTAGTAAAACATACCAAACATTCAAAGGGTGGTGTGAAGGGTCTAATTGGATCACCAGAAGGTGGTGTGACATCAACAATTTGGACCATTTTGTTTTTAAAGTTGAAGACAACCATGACATAGTCTGCTGTTCGTTCAACCCCAAATACAATCTAATCAACATAATAAAAAACAAATAAACATTAGTGATTGGTATTATGAACTTTATTTATTTAATTGCAAGGTAGTACCATGTCTATATCCTTCAAAGAAAGGTGTGGTGACGATGACAACACAGTATCCATGTGGAGGTTAAACCTCTTGAACTGTTCATCAAAAGCTCGTACTGATACACTCGCTACATTAAACTGGTTGAAGAATAGAAATTAGTTAAAAAACAGACGAATTGTAATAACGGCTAACAACGGAGTGTAATTGGAAGTTAAAATTGTAAGAATATTACGGTTTTGTTGATATCGACAAAAAGTCTTGCAGGTGATTGAGCACTTTTATACTGTTCCTTGTGGTTGAGGATAGCTGTCCATGCACCAATAACGACACTAGACAAGTGGGTTTCATCCTCAAGGGTAGCCATGTCTGTTCTAACAATCTCAACAGACTTGTGCTTAAACAAAATTTCCCTGCAATGTCAATCATTTTGAAGATGGATTATATGAAAATAACCTTTTACTTCTAACTGAACATACTTTAAGAAGGTTAAGTTTAAAATGAACTTACGTGCTGTGTGGTGTTTTCATTGCTAAATAGGCTGAAACAGTGCGCTCAATTTCAGAGATAGGATCTGTAATGTCAACAACACGGGAGTAATATGGGCTTCTCAAAGACGCAGAAGGTTTATGTGCTCTCTTTGTAGCTTCTTCTCTCTTCGGGTTATTAAGTTGATCAGCAGCATTTCCATCAACTATGTTGATCCGCGGCGACCTTCTTGGTGGCAAGGCAGCAGGGGGAATGCATTCTATTGTATCTCCCAAAGGGTTCACTGGTGGAGTATTAGCTTTAATTTGAGTGGGTAGGGGTTTAGGAGTAGCTTCACCACGCTGTTGTATGGGAGACTGCCCATTGCTGTCTGGGGGAGTCTTGGCTGCTTCATTAGCATTCTTCACTTCAACCGATGTGTTCAATGACGTCCCTTCATCTTTCTTAAAAGCAGGGTCATCTAGAAATATATCAAAGGAAAATTCTCCGTCCACTTTGATATTTGGTTTCATTTTTTGCTTGTTGAGATATGCCATTTCGATTTGAGTGATGCAATCTAAAAAAACAGGGTATGCCCAGAATTTCTCTTGTGATTCGGTAAAATATGGGCTTACAGGGTCATTCATATTTGACATGTCAGCAGCATCCGTAGCCGTAGGTGCCTCAGAAATGACATTTTCCACCCCTCAAAGCTGGTTTGCTCCATTTAGAAGCCTTTGCACCTTGTCATCATTTTGTAGTTCAATCGGGACTTTCGTAGACCACTCAGCAAAATCAGAAACAGCAGATGCAAGTGCAGAAGTCTTTTGAGAAAATAACTTTATCCAACTCTAGAAGATAACATCACATAAAAAATAAGAAAAAAAAGTCATCAGTAAATACCAGAACATTGCTATACTGTAATAATATTATATTGAATTGGTTGAAATAATTCATTCAAACCTCAACTGGGGGTGTCTCTTTCTCTGGATCAGCATGGTGACTGGTGCCTTCACCGTTTTGTGCAGTAGGTTGTGGACAAGCTGTAGATTGTACGTCTTGATGGTGAGGCACAACTTGGCGAGGCTGGACTAAGCCACAGCCAAAGCCTCCAGTACTTATATCATCAGTTTCTCGTTGGCGCAAGATTTTGTAATTTATGCCAACGAAAACCGGGAAAGAACGAGTCATTCTTCTTAGAGATGTGCTTGTGAATAATTTCACCCTATCCATGTAAAACAACTGGCACACCAAGGGGATGAACATATATCAGTATAACGATTGATCAGTGAATGCTGACATAAAGAATACTGTAGACATGTAGATAAAAGTATGAGGGGTGACATTTGGACTACTGATATGGTAAAGAAACTAAGTTAACGTTAGAGAGAAGGTTTGAAAAAATTACTTACAACCAAGAATAACAGAGGCCCTCTGAAAAGGCCATTCTTGTTCTTTTCCCAGCTTCTCTTTGCATCGACCAAACTTTCCAACACAATAGCACACCAATTTAGGTCTTTCAGGTCACCCAATTTAGGAACTACTCTTATTAAACTGTGGTTGGCATGGCCGTTTCCTAATGTATCAACCAAGATAGAGTCCAGTATAACGATAAAGTTCAGAAGGAATTGATCACTGCAGTCAGTGTCAGCTATCAATTTTTCCATAACAATAGATGTTGTTATATTGTCCTGGACATCAAATGTAGTTTTCCACTCTTGCACAAGATTGAAATTCTCTTTAGGTGATTTTCTTCCAACTAAAACTTTCCCCATTGGGAATCCCATTGTGATATGCACGTCTATTTCTGCAATTTCAAGTTCGCCTCCATTAGCCAACACCAAGCAACACTTGTTAGGGTCAAACTGATCCACTAACCAATACGAAAGAAGTAGTGGTAGGGTAACAATCTCCAAGTTGAACAAATATCCAAAGCCAATATCCTCAATCATTTTCCTTTGCTTGGCATTCAATTTTTTCAAGGATGACACCAGCAAGCGTGGGCTTGACCGTGATTTCAATGATGGGAGATTTTTTTGTCTAGTGTTTCTCTCACTTCTCACAACCAGCTGCCTGTTTTCTTCGACAGGTTGTATTGCTATGGTATCTATTTGCTCATCAGATGTTATGATATTCACAGTTGGGTTTACATGTTCAACAACCCTCTCATTAGGCGAATGTGTTTCCAGCCTTGCAATTTCAATGGTCTCCACAGCAACAGTGCTAACACGAAGATCAATTGCAGGGTGCACTTCTCTCTTCCTGTTTTTTCTTACAAGTGGTTGCGAATCTTTGGATTCAAGTGATATACAACCCCCTTGCTTCCAAGGATTTTCCAGTCTCAGTATCAACAGACAGTTCATCTTTGAAGGGAGGTGAATCTCTAGATAAATCAACTACTTGAGGTTTAACCCCAGATCGTTTTGATCTCTTCGAATTTCTATTTTGACTGTCTAGAACATGTGAATCACTTACACTCTGCGGACGTTTACCTATAAAATAAACACTTACAATCAATTTATACAAAAATAATTGGAAATATGACACTGTGAAAGACTGTATGTTATGCCGAACAAATTCCCAAATTCGCAAATTCAACCTCTAGTTTAATCACATTAACTTCAATTTATTATGCCAAAGAGGTTGAAATAGCAATGGTAGATCTTGTAAGGCTGAATAATTGCTTGATTATAAACATTAAATTCGCTTGAACAAGTGCGATTTTTCCTAATTTTCGTGGGAAACTAAGCCCTAAACCGTACTCGTTCTAATTTGAACTTTAATACACAGAAAACACGAAATTAAACCTTTCGGATCTGAAGACATCTCTATGTATATGATATATCTCCTTCTTACAAGCCCACAATCAAGCCTCAAGCAATCTCGCAGAGAAATGGACAGAGTAGATTTAGCTTGAGGAAGAAACTAAAAGAAGGTGATGGAAAACTTCTCGAACCTGAAAAGGGTTTTGCGCATTCACACTTAGTTGGGTTTTATATTTTTTTTTTAGGAAAACCATTTCCATTTTTTTTTTTTTGTTTGCCAATAATTCTGCAATTTTGTGAGACTTTATTTATTTGTTATTATTTTTCATATAATTCCATACCCTAGTTCTACTCAACATCATATTATTCTTGCTCAACAATAGTTTAGAATTGCACACCGCTTTATCCTTGTGAACACCACTTTGGTACCAACAACTTCTTATTTTTATATATTTATGCTTTCATATTTGCTTAATAGTTTACTGCTCAACATTGTATTATTCTTGCTCATCAATGGAATAAAAGTGCACAACATATTATGCCTGCGGAAAACTTGCTCAACATCAATTTATTTTTGCTCAACGATAGTACATATATTGCACAACAACACTTTGTTTGCAACGACATCTTATTTTTGTTTATTTACGATTTCATAGTTGTTTAATACATTATTGCTCAACATTGTCTTATTTTTGCTCATCACTAGAAAAAAAATGCACAACATATTATGCATGGGGAAAACTTGCTTGACATCACTTTATTTTTGCTCAACCATGGTATATATATTGCACAACAACACTTTGTTTGCAACGGCATCTTATTTTTGTTTATTTATGATTTCATAGTTGTTTAATACATTATTGCTCAACATCTTCTTATTTTTGCTCATCACTGGAATAAAACATCACAACATATTATGCATGGGGAAAACTTGCTTGACATCACTTTATTTTTGCTCAACCATAGTATATTTATTGCACAACAACACTTTGTTTGCAACGGCATTTAATTTCTATCTATTTACGCTTTGATAGTTGTTTAATAGATTAATGCTCGACATCGTCTCATTTTTGCTCATCAATGGAATAAAAGTGCACAACAACACTTTGTTTGTAATGGCATCTATTTTTAATCTAATTTTGTTTTCAAAGTTTCTTTTTAAATTATTGCTCAACATGCTCTTATTTCTGCTCATGAATAGATTAAAACTGCACAACAAAGTACAAAGGGGGAAATCTTGCTCAACATCATTGTATTTTCGCACAACGTTAGTACATATATTGCACAACAACACTTTGTTTGCAATGGCATCTAATGTTTATGCAATGTTGTTTGCAAAGTTGCTTTATAGATTATTGCTCAACATGCTCTAATTTTTGCTTATCAATAGAATAAAACTGCACAACAAATAGTAAATGGGGAAAACTTGCTCAGCATCACCTTATTTTTGCTCAATGATTGTTTATATACTGCACAACAACACTTTGTTTGGAACGAAATGTTAGTTTTAGCTAATTATGTCTTCATAGTTGCTTTAGAGTTTGTTGCTCAACATGATCTTATTTTTGCTCATCAATAGAATTAAATTGCACAACATACTACAAATTGGGAAAATTTGCTGAGCATGGTAAAATACTGATGACAGAATTTGTGCTGACAGACTTACCTTGAATTAGTGAATCAATGTTAATAAGCAAAAACAAATGTCATTTACAAATTTATAAACTGTATTATCCACTAACATTACTCTTGTATAATACTGATGACTGAATTTGTGCTGACAACCTTATCTTGAATGCTTCATCCTCCTCTTGTACTCTCCCAAAGAAAGCTTTCTATTTGTAGTTGGTCTTCCTGCTCTTTTTCTTACTACTGGTGGGTAACATTTGATGGATTTGATCACATCAGGGATATTTCCTTCATCTTCATCCAACACTGGATATATTGTTTCTGCATATGTCATACGCCAAGCGTCATTGCTGTAAAATTTTGCAACAAAATCAGACACATTTGCTTTTATGTGTGTTATTGCTGCTAGAGCATGTACACAAGGCATTTTCTCGACATCAAATACTCTGCACGTACACGTTCTTGCTGATAAATCAACTATAGCTACAGCCCCTTGACCATTGATCTCAAATTGTGATTTATTCATCTTCTCTACTCTGCATACACCAACCTGCACTTGTGATTCTCTTATCAACTTAAGGATATCTGGAGTTAGTCTGTCTTGATTTGCCAGTGCTTTTTCTCTCATGTCCAGGAACCATGATGTGAGCTTTTCCCTAGCAAACTCCACAAGTGCCACAATGGGATAATTCTTTTTGCCTTTGAAAACAGAGTTCAAACTCTCAGCATTGTTGGATGTCATCATGTTGTATCTATCACACCTTGAATGTGCTCTTGCATATTTATCAAACCCTGCTGACACCATATATTCTAATAGCTTTGGACAGGTTGCTTCGATTTGTGCAAGGTGGTTGTTGAACTCTTGGATAGTGTAACTCTCTGCTTCTTTTTTGAACATTTTCCCCAGCTCTTTTTTCTTGAACGTTCCTTTGATGTTTTGTTTCAGGTGCCACATACATATGCAATGTGTAGCTGTTGGATAAGCTAATGATACAACCCTTGAAATACTAGCATGTCTATCAGAGACAAACACTAAGTCATTTGAAGGAGGCACAACCTGTAGCAGCTGATACATAAACCATTCCCAAGAGATGTTGTTTTCGGAGTCAACAATACCAAAAGCAAGTGGAAAGAGTTGTCTATTTCCATCTTGTGCAACTGCTCCAAGCAACGTCCCTCTATATTTGCCAGTTAGGAATGTTCCATCAACAACAACCACCTGATATATAAACAAATAAAATTACTTATGTTATCAAAATTAAGGAAATCGATGACAACAGAATTTGTGCTGACACTGTTTAAGACATACCTTCTTTAAGAGTGGGAATGCTCTGATGCACTGTCCAAATGACAGAAAGAAGTACATAAATCTATCTTCTCTGTCTTTTGAAATTAAAGCTATAGTCCCATTGTTTCTCTCCCTGAGCATATGGCAAAACGATGGCAAATCTGCATAATTTGATTCTGGTGTCCCATTAACCATTTCATGAGCTATTTTTGATGACTTCCATGCTCTCCAGTAGCTAATTTGCATCTTTTGTTCTGTTCTCATTTTATCCTTTATCTGTGCTGGTTTGTATCCAACATCAACACTGTGTAATTATAGTCAAATTAGAATAAATCATATATTAGAAAGCAAGTTAAAATATAAATACTATCTCTTAAAAAAATTGCTCACCTTGATTCGATGATACTTGCAATCACAGAAGATGAAGGCTGTTTGCAGCGTTTTGTCCTGAAATCCCATGTGCAGGTGTGCATTTCCACATACACTATGACCTCATGCCAAGTTGGACCAAACGTTTTGACATGCACTTTCCATTTGCAGTCAGGATCTGCACAATGCACTCTATAATATTTTGTATCTGCTTTTACAACGCGAAAACCAAATATCTCAGTTATTGACAACATCTCTAAAGCATTCTTAACTGCTTTCCTTGATGCAAAGCTTTTGCCTACGCAAATCAACTTTTGTGAATTGAGATTCACACTAGACACAGTAGAGCTATCAGCATCCCAATCTTCTAGTGTAGTCTCTCTTCTGTGTGCTGTAGAATAGAATGCTCTCCATATTTCATCTGCAGAATCTTCATCACTTTGCAGTGTCACTGTTTATAGAAATCATGTCATCTCCAACATCTTCCAACAATACACCTTTCATCCCGGTGTCACCAATCAATGTCATGTTATTTTCCTCTGTAACGTTATCTGTAATAGCTGGATTGCATGCAACCAACTGTAAACTCTCAGCTGAGGATGGCTGTTGATCCTCAATGTCTGCACTATTTGATTTAATGCTGACACACAACTCCACAGGATATTTAACATTCTCTAGGTCAGACAACTTTAAAAACTCTTTCAAATCTGCATCACATTCCACAAGAAGCGGAGCTCTCAACAGCTTGAAAGGGTGTAAATGATTGAATTTCAATTCCAATGCACTATCTATATTGAATCTGGTGTGAACTTTTTGAGTTAAATCATGCAATGTTATTGTCTCGTCAATCATAAATACCTTTGAAGTAGTGTCTCCAACAAAGGCTGGACATGAATCATTAACCAACCATTTCCCACTACACACAACTGTAATAATGTGGGTTGCCATTGCAATCTGCAGATTACGAATTGAAGAGGATAAGTAAATTTAAGTAATAGATTTACACACCGTGTGCAGTTTTTCGATGACTGAATTGTAGTGCTGACATTGCTCAATCAATGTTCAATAACGATGACACGACCAACCAAAGTGATTAGAATTAACCTGTTATGAAAAATTTGCGCCAAAGGCGCAAATTTTGATGCTACTGATTGTATAAACATAGATTTCCATACTGTTATAACATATATAAGCATAAAATATTCTATACTGAATGTATAAACATAGATTTGCGCCTTTGGCGCAAATCTGCAAGTGATGCTACTGAATGTATAAACATATATAAGCATAAAGTATTCTATACTGATATACACTGTGCAATTTTATTATGACTCCATTACAGTGATGACATGGCTTAATCTACATTGAATAAGGAAGTCTATTGATGACATTAGCAATCAATATCTAATAAGAAATCAATACTTCAATATAGAGTGCAGATTCAAGTGTAATGATGACATGAACAACAAAATGGACACAATACACTTCTTGTGGTGAACTTCTATGATTAAGGTCTACTGATTGTTTGAACATGGATAAGCATGGATAAGCATAAATAACCATAAACATACACAGATTAAACTTGAAACTTGAATATTACACGTATACAGGAACAAATGTTCATAAATTTGCGCCAAAGGCGCAAATTTTGGCGTAATCAACACTTGTAATCACACGATTCCAATTCGTCATCACAAACAATCATATTGAAATCACATCCTAAGCAATCATAGAGATGACCTGAGCAATGTAAAACATGAATAAGCATAAATAACCATAAACATACACAGATTAAACTTGAAACTTGAATATTACACTTATATAGGAACAAATGTTCATATATTTGCGCCAAAGGCGCAAATTTTGGCGTAATCAACACTTGTAATCACACGATTCCAATTCGTAATCATAAAACCGAACCTGTAATTTGCGCCTTCGGCGCAAATTGAATCAATAGTCACAAAACTGAAGCTGTAATTGCAGAACTGGAGCATACATAAACACAGAATGAATCTGTAATCACGAAACTCAAGTAGTAATCTCAAACCAAAAACTTCTAGGAAATTTGCGCCTTCGGCGCAAATTTAAGCAGAAATCGCAAAATCGAAGCACAAGTAAACATAGACTCAAGGAGCAATCTCAACACTAAAGAAGTAATCCAAAAATTCTCGTAAAATTTGCACCTTTTGCTCAAATTTGCGTCCTTGACGCAAATTCTAATCAACTTTAAAATCTAGTAAATTGACTTACCTGATTCTCTAGATTACACGCCAAAATCGAAAGCTTCGTTGATGTAGGAATGGTAATCTCTCGCAAATCCTGCCAATTTCCGGCGATCAGGTCGGGAGAGAGTAACAGAGCGTCCGCAAACGGAATCAACGGAGGAGAGAGAAAATCGTTTGTGGGAGAGAGGGTGAAGCCTTTTATTTCGGCTATTTTGCAAAAATGTCCTAATATGCGTCTATTTTGCAAAATTCGCCCAATTTCGTGGCTATTTTGCAAAACCCCCCTTATATCTATCATAGATTATAAAGGCATAGATATATTTACTTACCATATTAGTCAAACCATCACCTATATATATTCCATTAGGGATATAAATTTTATTTTCTTTTACCATAGTTTAAATTTTCAAGAGTCCTTTTAATTCATTGTTAGTTCTTGCATTAGGTTAAAAAAAAAAGTCCGAAAAAATCCAAAAAAATCCAAAAAATATATATTCAAAGCTTTTACCTAGGAGGGTAAAACTCATTAGGGGCAAAAGTAGCTTCAACAAAATAGGATTGTCGAAGGCTCTCCCATGGGAAAAGGTCCAAAAGTGCAAGTTTGATTGTCGTTCGTTTTTAGATTCGTTCAGCAATTTGACAACTTTTTGACGTCTCAGTAAAATGAGTCGTTCGGATTTAATATTAATCGGATTGGATCGTACCATACGTTGTCGGAAGGAGGACGAAGAGATCTACAACTTTGTTGTTGAAGGTTTTTCCAGTTTCGACCTAGAGCTTGGCCGAAAATCACATTCTTTGAAGTTGTCACTGTTTTGACGGGAATTTGTAAAGTGTTGGAACTTTCTTTTATTGTTATTTTTAGAAACCTTATTTACTTAAGTTATTTTAGGTAATTTAGGGGTTATTTTTAATTATTCTTGTAATTATTCTTTTCCATCTAAATCAGCCCTAGGTTAGATACTGACGGTTGATCTCCTTGTAAAGATCAGATGTCTTCCATTATTCAGAATTACAGTTTTTATGTGAAACACATTGAGCGTTCTAAGTCAATCGATTCGAAGCCTTGCTCATCGATTGCACAATTGGTATAGATCTTGCTTGGTTTGCTTTGAGTTCATCAACCTCGCGAGAGCTTGGTGATCCTGGTAATCACAAGTCCCCTCCTTGTGCCTCCAAGTTTTCCGCTTGGTTGTGTAAGGTTGTAGAGGCGGGCTTTATAGGTGTTGGTATTTGGTTCATACCCTCTAAGGAGGCCTAGGGTCTTTATCTCGTTATATCTTAGTTCGAATCACCAATCTATCGGTGTCTTTATTGTTTTATTCAAGTCTTGCATCGTTTCTTTCAATTCAAGTCTTGTTCTTGATTAGTCGATATCGAGTCCAGTTTGTTCAGTCGAGTTCGTTGCGTCCCTTATCTTTCTTGGTCGACATCGAGTATTTTTCTTGGTGTTCTTGAGTCTTTTGTTTCCATTCTTGTTAGTTCTTGTTTGATTGTCGAAGATCGGGCCATCCTACGGCTAACCCCGTATCAAATTGGCATCAGAGCTTTGGTTTCCGACATCAAAAGTTGTGTATTTTGTTTCCCTAAACACAAAAAACTACAAAAAAAAAAAGTCTTTCTTGTTCTTGGTTTTTACTTCTTTAATTCTTGATTTTTTATTATACTAATCTCTTGTTTATGATTGTTGTGTTGCACCTAGCCTAAAACACAAGCCAGTTGTGACCCTTGAAGTGGCCGATCTCAGCCCTTGGTGCAGTCGACGCCGATTACCTCCAACACCCTAGTCGGCCACCTTGCAAGTTCCTAACCCTATTTTGTGTTGTTTTATCTTTGGCTACCTTTGTCTATCTTTGTTCTATCTAAATTCTAAAGTTGGTAGATTTAAGCAATTATATCTATCATAGATTATAAGAGCATAGATAGATTTACTTACCATATTAGCCAAACCATCACCTATATATATTCCATTAGGGTTATAAATTTTATTTTCTTTCACCATAGTTTAAATTTTCAAGAGTCCTTTTAATTCATTGATAGTTCTTGCATTATGTTAAAAAAAAAAGTCCAAAAAATTAAAAAAAAAATACAAAAAGAATACATTTAAAGCTTTGACCTAGGAGGATAAAATTCACTAGGGGCAAAAGTAGCTTTAAAAAAAAGGATTGTCGAAGGCCCCCCAATGGAAAAAGGTCCAAAAGTGCAAGCTTGATGGTCGTTCGTTTTTAGATTCGTTCAGCAGTTTGACAGGTTTTTGACGTCTCGGTAATTGAGTTATACGGATTCAATATTAATCGGATTGGATCGTTCCATACCTTGTCGGAACGGGGACGAAGATATCTACAACTTTGTTGTTGAAGGTTTTTCCAGATTCGACCTACAACTTGGCCGAAAATCACATTCTTTGAAGTTGTCACTGTTTTGACAGAAATTTTTAAGTGTTGGAACTTTCTTCTATTGTTATTTTTAGAGACCTTATTTACTTATTTTAGGTAATTTAGACATCACTGGGTGTTTATTGTGATGAGTCCTCATATGGGTTATGCCTATTGGCTTGATTCATTGGGTCAGAAAACACAACCAGATGTCGAGAAATTAGTTGCAATGTAAGTCTTTTTTTATTATAAACAAGTGATATATTTTTCAGGAGCTATAAACTGTATACTTTTTTTTAACTATGTATATTTTGTCCCATGGGCTATAAACTGAAATATTTCAAGTTGGGCAAGAAAACTCCCCGAAAAGAACCTTTGTGGCATGTAGTTAAGGTTAAGAATATATTCTTTTATATTTTTTTTGGTCAAGTTATGAGCATGAAAGTTATTGTGTATTTCATATTCTTATACAAGTGTTGTGATGTTCAGTGTCCCCGAACGACTGACAAAATGGATTATGGATACTAAGTTTTGAAGTTTATTCGGGATATAATATCTCGAGGATCTTGTCTTATCCCGCACAAGGTAGCGTTTTTCACTTTCTTACATGGAGTTGCACTTTATTAGCTCATTTAGTTTCATATAAGATATATATGTTGTTTTATGTTTAAGTGGTTCAATGACGAATCGACTTACGAAAACAAGGATATCGAAGAAATCCAAAGAGAGTGGTTGGATAATGTGTTCAACCTAATCATGTAAGCAGTACAAATTCATTGCAATGTTATTTTTATCGTTACTGTCTACCTTATGTTATCAATCATCATTGTGTGATTCATAGTTTCTCATATTTCTTCTAAATATGTAGGAACTGATGAATACTTTGGTCTACCATGTCCTCAATCATAATCATAATGTATGTATAATATCTCCTCTTTCTTTATTTTTTTTTAATTTCATATAACTTACTTACAAGGACAAGTTAATAGATTGGTGCATTATTCATTAATATATATGAATTATTTGGTTCATATTACCTTCCTCCTTTGTTCCTCAACAATATTACTAGCAATATATATGTGCAAAAATAATTTTTATCCCAACAATGATTCATATATATATTTTTTTGGTTTTGGAACAGGCTACATGCTTACGTTTTCTATCAGATTGCACCAACTGGTTGGTGAAGTCTTCAGATGTGTGGGAAAGAAATTCAGTGCCGAAGTGCAAAGGTTGCTGTCCATTTTGTAATGCACATAGATAAGCTCCCTATATACCTCCCCATCGATCTGTAACAACATGTTGCTTTTGGATTAGGTAAGACATGCTAGCTAGTTGCTGGCCATTTTGTGGAACGTACTACTCACTTATGCACTTGCTTATGAATTCTAGGTAAACCATATTAGCTAGTTTAATGTATTATGGATATATGATCGGTTTGACCTTAATTTTGTTATGATAGACTAGTACTAGTTGTTGGTAGTTTATTGTCAGCAAATGCTTTTGATGGAATTGTGTGTGTTCATTGAATGTCGCTATGGAAATGTGTGTGATGGTTGAATGTGGTTCAATATGGTTTTGGAAATTTATGTGTTGTTCCAAACTAAACAGGTGGATCATAAGAAAAATAAATTGGATATTTCAATTGAAACAAAAGAAAAAAGCCCGGACCTTCACGTACGGGACAATAGGTGGATTAATAAGAAAATAAATCGGGTATTTATTAAAATTCATAAATAAAATATAACAGCCCGGACCTTCATATACGGGATATATAGTCGATTTATATCATAAGATGGACCAAATAGCCCTGATAATGTTGACTAAATAGCCCGGATATTGAACCAAATAACCCGGATATTGTTACCAAATACCCTGGACATTGTACCAAATAACCCGGATATTGGTACCAAATAACCCGGAGATTGGTTCCAAATAACCCGGATATTGTACCAAATAACCCGGATATTATCTATATCCGCGCTATAAAATCTTTTTTCTTGAGAATTTTGGTGGATAAAATCGCCCGGATATTATAATATCCGGGTTATATTATGACAAAATAACCCGGCCGTTTGGAAGGGGTCCGGTGATACGTTTAGGATACCCGATTCTTCGCCTGATATCTCCTGATTAACAAAATTAACTAACCACGTCGTATATTTGCCCGATCTTACAATGCTCTTCTGATATCTCCTGATTAACAAAATTAACTAAACTAATTAACAACTAACTAAAAGCAACACTTGTTAACTTAAGAACTCAAGCAATTAAAAGTGACGGCAAATATAATCTAACTAACTTAAACTACTGAAATAGAAACGAAATTAACTAAACTAATTAAGAGAACGGAATTTTCGCCTGGTGCCCCTGAGGTAAGGCCAAATTCGCCGGGTGTACAAAAGTTTGGGTAAATTCGCCAAATAACCCTGAGGTTTCATTTTATTTTTTTCGCCTGATGCCCCTCGGTTAAATCTGTTAGGATTTTCATTTAAAAAATAAAAGAAAATAAAAGGAAATAAGAGAGCGGCTCTGAAGCGATTGAGAGACGAGAGAAGAGTGAAGAAGCGATCGCGAGAGAGAGAGAGAGAGAGAGAGAGAGAGAGAGAGAGAGAGAGAGAGAGAGAGAGAGAGAGAGAGAGAGAGAGAGAGAGAGAGAGCGAGAGCGAGAAGAGATGCGAGGAAGCCAGTGCAATCTAGGTTGTTCATCCATGGCGGCTGATTCACAAGGATCTTGCAACAGTGGCAATCCAATGGTACGTTGTTAGAAATTAGGGTTTTCGATTATGAGAATTTTGGGGGAAATTGTTCTAAGCATAGTTTTTTTTCCTGTTAATATGTCAAAGGTGAAGATGAAAGGGGGCCTAAATTCATGTTTATTTATGAGAAAATGGAATGATGTTGCAAGAAATTCTAGTTCGAGAATATGTGAATGTGGAGTTGAGTGTCAATATTTCACATCCATGACAAATGGAAATCCAGGGAGGAGGTTTCTAAGATGTAAGAATTACAAGGTATGCAAGAAATTCATGTTTATTAATGTTTCATTTCATTACTGATTTTTTGGCTTCTATGACAGATGGATGAGTTGTTGTTTTGACTTGAATTTTTTCTCATTGCAATACAGTCGAGAGGTTGTCGAATGTGGGAATGGCTTGACCCTCCATTATGTGCTCCGGCAAGGCAATTAATCCCGATGTTAAGAGATGAGATCATTCAATTGAAGGATGCATTAGATGTCAAAGAGGATGACATCCGAGCATATATATAGGAGTGAGATCCGAAGGCTTCAAGATGAGAAAGAGAGTGGATTGAGAGGTGGCATTCACAAATTGAGGATTATCTTTGGTGTTGTGGCACTTTAGTTTGTACTGAAATTTCTCTATTTTTAGTTGAGACTAATTTAGAGAAAGTTCTCATGTATAACCATCATGTTTGAATTGAAGTAAATGAAAGTTGTGATTCAACAACACTCTTGTTTGTTATTGTCAATGTATTATAGTGTAACAGCCAGCACAAATTCAGAATCTGATTTTTTTCAATCTGTTTTCATGACTCTGATCTTATGTTGATGCCAAAAATCATAGAATCTGATCTTTGCCAAATTCATGAATCTGATATTTTTGCCAAATTCATGGATTCCATAACTTATTTTGGTTATGAAAGTCACATAAACAGCCATCACAAAATGCGGCAAGGAATGTTGTCATAAATTTGAATTTTTTTGTTAAACTCATGAATATGAATTATTTTGTGAAAAGTCATGTTGATGCCTTTTTGTCAAAAATCTGATTCCAAATCTGATATTTTTTTTGTCAAAATCATTAATCTGAATTTTTCTCCAAATTTATGGATTAAAGAACTGATTTCAGAATCTGATTTTTTTGTTAAACTCATGAATCTGAATTTTTTGTGAAAAGTCATGAATCTGAATTTTTTTTGTCAAAAATCATGAATCTTATCTTATGTTGATGCCTTTTTGTCAAAAATCTGATTCCAAATCTGATTACCAAAACAGCAAAAACAGAGCTGTAAGATTACCAAACCAGAGCTGAATTTTTTTCCCAAGTTTCATCCATTGAATAGATAAAATCCAAAAGTTGTACCTAACATCAAAACACATCCAAGAGTACCATGGTTCATCCAAAGACAACCATTACAACATTCAAGAGTTGTACCTAACATCCGAATACATTAAATCCTTGTACAAAACACATCCAAATAACATTGTTCATCGGAAGTCTTCTTGAAGTTATCTACTGGCTTTCAGGCATCCATGGGGCCGAGCACATAACGTCCGAGTGTTGGTTAGTTGTAGATTTAGATTTCCGCACCTTTGGCTGACGTTCTACTTGAATTGCTCGCTCCCTAAGCTCTCTTGCCATTAGTCCACCCTTACAAGTCTTCTTGTTATGCCCGAACGCCTTGCATCTTCCACAAGCTACAACTCGAGACCTCTTTTCCGACTCTTGTTGACCCTCTTGTCTCCTTCGAACTCTAGGATGCCGTCCAACTCCCCTTTTCATGCTAGGTGGACCAATCCTGGGAAAATCAAATGCAGGCCACTGTTCCTCATCCATCACGGCCCTATAATTAACCGAATATGTCGTCTTATACATATGGCCTGAATACCATGCTGACATATAATGCTCCGGATGTCCTCTAGTTTCGAGAATTGCCCTCACTGCGTGCCTACAAGCGGTGACAGAAAGAATGGAATCAATAGAAGCGGTGAAGAGGGAGCGCGCACGTCTCAGGGGCCAGTAGACCAGACGCGGGTGAAGCCTCGGAAACGGAAGGGCAGACATGCGAGCAAGAGTGAGGAGCGATGATGCGAGACGATGCGCACGAGAGCGAGGCCATTTGGGCGGAGCGCGCGCGAGCGAGGCAGCGAGGGCGCGCGATCGACTGAGCCGCGCACAAGCATCGGGGCGCGAGCGCCTAGCGCGGGAGACGGGACCTACTGCCACCAAGCGCCTACCTTCCTGGTAGCGACGGGTTTGGGTTCGGTGTTGTTGAACCTAGGTGGCGGTAATGGTGATGAAGAAGAACAAAGGACTGGTGACGGTGGTAGTGCATAGGGCACAAAAGCCTTTTTGGGATTGAAAATCCAGAACCCTTTAATCCTATAAATGGGTTTCTCAATTCTATTCAATCTGATTTAATTCAATAGAACTACAATGTTTAAATAGGAAAGCTATGAACCAATTCTATCATGCAAGATAGAGTTTTGGTTTGTTAAAGATAGAATTTTAATCCAAAAGATAAAATAAACCTAGAAGATAAAACTTAATCTAAAATCCTAATATAATAAAATATGATAATTAAGAAAGCCTAAAGATAGACTCTCCTAACCATCTTTTTTAACCTAACTAAGAAATACTAAAAATAAGCAATTCTATAATTAGACTCCAACTAACATAGGAGTTACTAAAAATAGAATATATGAAAAACAAGAAATATAAATAATAAAATAATTAACTCCGTTTCTTCAACGACTCCCAAGGTGGAGCCTTTTTCTTCCGTTTGAGGACAAGACTCTTTGCCATCAATGGCTCTCGAATCGGTCTTGAAAGCTCACTTGGATCAAGATCATTGTTGGACCCACAGAAGGTCATCTTGATCCGCATCATTCTCCCCTTCTTATCTTCGATTCGTCCTCGAATCGAGTCATTGAAGAGCAATAGGGAAGGGGCAACCACCAAAAAGTAACTTTCTTGACAATCAATTTGAGATGGTGCCAGGAGAATTTGAGGGACAGGAAACTCAAAAACAACACCTGTCATATGGATCATCGAGCTGTCAAAAGGAACAAAATCAAAAGGCCCAATAACCCTATGAACTCCAGAATTATCAACATTAGGAACATTCTCAAGAGGTACAATAGCTAACTCAAGAGAAGTGTCCCCAACATCATCATCGTTGTCGTCATAAGCACCCAACACATCATGCGCAACACTGCAGTCCACTTGCAGAGCAGTTTCGGGTGCCTTAATGGAAGAGTCATTTAGCGTGTGACACACCGTTGGAAAGCTTGTTGAGTCAGATTCGCAACAAGACTAAGTTGACTCAATACTGAGGCCGGAGTCAACGGGAATCGGCGAAACAAAATCGGCGTGCTGTGCTGAATTTGGGGCCACGATTTTGATCTCATCCTAGGTGGCGGGCGCGACTGAATCAGGGGTGCCGGATGGTATGGCCGCGGGTGCAGCCTGATTGGTGGTTGTGCCACAATGCACTTCTCGTCTTGCAGCGGCCTCCTTCTCGGCTTTGTATTGGCGCTGTCGTACTTGTTCCTTCAAAACAGCTTGAGGAGATAAGGGTAGGAGGGTGAATCTCCTCCAAGCAAACTTAAAAGAAAAGGTATTTAAGCGACCATTATAAAGAACTTGCCGATCATTTAACCAAGGTTGGCCTAAAAGAATATGACAACAATCCATTTTCATGACATCACACAACACTTGATCACAATAATCACGCATTTGAAACGAAACCAAGCATTGTCTAGTAACAAGAGGGTCAGAGTTACCGTCCGTGATACCGTTATATCCATTGTGTTGCAGTGGAGGTGCAGTTGCTAGATGGAGGTACTCGACCACCTTTTCGTTGATCAAGTTACAAGAGCTCCGTTCATCGACGATGACCGAGAGTGTGGATGTCTGAACCACACACTTCGTGTGAAAGGTGTGCTCCATTTGATCAGCCCTCAGCGCTTCCTTAAATGGAAATACACGCTGTTTGGTTTTTTTTGAACAGGGCAGTGAAATCAGCACGTTCTTGCGCCCGTACAATAGCTCGACGATTGTCTGCCTCCGCCAACTCTTGCCGCATAGCTAGTGTAACAGATTAGGCGGTAGAGGTAATGATTGACTGCATATCAGATGCAGAAAGGTTGGGGTGATTGTCGTTTGACATGTTCCTACATTATCAGAAGAGAAACAAGTAAACGAAGCAGAGACCAGAAACCAACTAATGCAAGCCCTATTGATTCCTAAGAGTGATTCAGTTTGAAAAACAAGGCACTATATTCAAGCAATTCCCCTGGACACGGAATTTTGCAATATTGAAGACAGCAAGTAAGAATCAAAATTGCAAATTAAATCAGCCACAAGTCGGATATCAAGGATAGCAAGTATAAACAAGTGGCTAATGTGTCTAGAATAAGATATACAATGTGATGCTCACAAGGTATGAATATGTAGCAATTGACAATAAGCAATCACAAGGGCAATCAAGTGCACACACTCCGTCAACTATTATCTGACGGTTGCAACACGGTTCAGAAAAAGAGGGGTGTGACCAAGGCTCCTGTGTCGGCACAGCACAAAATCACACAAAGTAGGGTTATTTTGTAGTCCTTAAAAGTGAACAGATCATCTAACATGTAGCAAAGAAAATAAATAACAAAGGAAGAGTTACTAACTCAACAATGTAAGGTATGCTATTCTTTTTTTTTTTTTTACTACTAACTAGCTTCACCCGCGTCTCAGGGGCCAGTAGACCAGACGCAGGTGAAGCCTCGGAAAAGGAAGGGCAGGCACGCGAGCAAGAGTGAGGAGCGATGATGCGAGACGATGCGCGCGAGAGCGAGGCCGTTTGGGCGGAGCGCGCGCGAGCGAGGCAGCGAGACAGCGAGGGCGCGCGATCGGCTGAGCCGCGCACGAGCACCGGGGCGCGAGCGCCTAGCGCGGGAGACGCGACCTGCTGCCGCCAAGCGCCTAGCTTCCTGGTAGCGACGGGTTTGGGTTCGGTGTTGTTGAAACTAGGTGACGGTAATGGTGATGAAGAAGAACAAAGGACTGGTGACGGTGGTAGTGCATAGAGCACAAAAGTCGTTTGGGATTGATAATCGAGAACCCTTTAATCATATAAAGGGGTTTCTCAATTCTATTCAATCTGATTTAATTCAATAGAACTACAATGTTTAAATAGGAAAGCTATGAACCAATTCTATCATGCAAGATAGAGTTTTGGTTTATTAAAGATAGAATTTTAATCCTAAAGATAAAATAAACCTAGAAGATAAAACTTAATTTAAAATCCTAATATAATAAAATATGATAATTAAGAAAGCATAAAGATAGACTCTCCTAACCATCTTATTTAACCTAACTAAGAAATACTAAAAATAAGCAATTCTATAATTAGACTCCAACTAACATAGTATTTACTAAAAATAGAATATATTAAAAACAAGAAATATAAATAATAAAATAATTAACTCTGTTTCTTCAACGACTCCCAAGGTGGAGCCTTCTTCTTCCTTTTGAGGACAAGACTCTTTGCCATCAATGGCCCTCGCATCGGTCTTGAGAGCTGGCCTGGATCAAGATCATTGTTAGACCCACTGATGCCGCTCAATTATCAATGACTCCTAGTGACATTGAGGACAACATGAAGGTTCCATTTGATGGCCCTGTCACTCGTTCAAGGGCCAAGCAGATTCAAAATGCAACTAAGGCCTTTCTTGTCCGTCACCATGGAACTTTAGAGCAAGGGTTCAGGCCACCCTGGATCACTTGGCTCAAGGTGACTCCATCAGCACCGGAAGTGAGCTTGCGTCCACACTCGGAGCTCATGAAGACTCGGCTACACCTGCCTTGATCAAGACATGGCCGAATGGGCCTTGGCCGAGTGGGCTTCATGGATGGGCCGAGTTCCATGCTAGTCATTAGTTTATTATTTTATGCAATTAGATAAATAAGGTGGAAATTAATTATATCTCTTCTAGATATATTACTTTCCCACCAAGTTATTAAATATCTATCTTCTTAGGTTTTATTTATCTTAAAGTATTTCACTTATCATTAGATAGAATTAATCTATCCAAACCCCTTTCCTTTGCAAGGAAGGATTGGTTAGATAGATCATAGTTTTACTATAAATTCATGTTCCGCACTTTGAATTAATCAGATTGAATTAGAATTGAAGAAACCCTTAACGAATCTAGGGTTCTTCGATTGTCAATCCCAAAAGCTATCTTGCTCTTGTGTTCTTATTATTTCGGCAATCACATACCATCACCATCACCTTGAATTCCATCGACAAGCCTAAATCCAAACACAACCCTCAAGTCAGAACTGTCGCCAAAGAGGATAGCCCGGCCCTTGGTGACATCCGCGAGCACCGCTCCCAGCGAGCAAGGCGCATCGGCCTTGCCAGCGTCTCGCCCAGCCTCGTCGACAACTCCCGCGCATCGTGTTCGCCAGCGCCCAGGAACTCCCGCGCGCGCTCCCTTGTGCGCTCGGCCTCGCTCGCTGTCACCATCGCTACCAGCGAGAGCTTCCCGCGCGCATCACTCGCACACCCTGAGGCCGAAGGCCTGTGTGCCTAGCAAACGCGCAACCCGGCTCCGCCTTCCTCGTTGTTCTTCGTTCTCTGTTTCTGTCGCTATTTCCCTGTTTCAAAGTTGCCGAATTTTCTAAGTTTAATTCTGTCGCTAAATCAGAATTTTAATCACTTGTTTGAACTGTTCCAAATTAGGAGATATCAAAGAGCATTGCAAGATCGGAGCAAATATACGGTGTGGTTCTTGATCTGAAGCCCGCAGGCGAAGGATCGGGTATCTCAAACGTATCAAGTGGTATCGGATTTCAGGTTAATGCAAGTTCTTTACTCTCTTGATTTCTATTTGAGTGATTTATTTTTCGTGCCTTATTTTTCACCATAGCCGCTGCATAAAAATTGAATCTTTATTATTTACCCATAAAAATTGGCACTTTATTTTTGTTATTCTTTGTTTGGATCTATAATTTGGAAGATATTGAGTTCTTGATTGCAAGTTGTGATCTTTTATTCCCCGTTCCTACATATCATGCCTTTGATTGTGATTCTTGGATTAAAAAGCATTATATAAACTTGCACCACTAAAGAACCCTATTTTTTCCAGTTTCTAGCCTAATTTCCCTATTTTCTTTATTTTTGCTTACTTTTAGATCATCGTAGCTTTTTATTTTATTTTTGCTCTTCAATTTCGGTTGCTCCCTCCATATTACAGCAACTTATATATATAAAAAAAAAAAAAAGCCGAATTCAAAAAAAAAAAATTATATATTATATAGAGCATTCTTTCATTACATCATTGAGTTAGTAACTCTGAGTTCTTTGCTTGCTACATGTTAGATGATCTAAACGGTTTAAAGCATTACAAAAGAACCCTACTTGTGTGATTTTGTGCTGTGCCGACACTGGAGCCTTGGTCACACCCCTCTTTCTCTGAACCGTGTTGCAACCGTCAGATAATAGTTGACGGAGTGTGTGCACTTGATTGCCCTTGTGATTGTTTTTGTCGATTATTACACACTCATATTATTTAAGCATCACATTGTAGTTCTTTTTCTATACACATTCAGCCGGTTGTTTATACTTGCTATCCTTAATATCTGTTGTGAGTTGAATCTGCCATGTTTTACAGCAACTTTTATAACAATTTCTTTATACATTGCATTCATTTGGGCTAAGATAGTACAGAACCTATATAGTTTATATTTATTTGTCAAATTATGGAATCTACACAAGTTTCTGTTTAATTCGCAGAAATCGAGGCATTTACAGCAAATCTACAGAAGGTCGGAAAAGCTCGGAAAACCACTACAGAAGTCCAAGGTCAAAACAGCGGAACAAGTCTAAAAGACAAGTCTACTCGATCTCGAGTAGTCTTACTCGACCTAGACGAGCATGATCGAGCACTGCCTTGTCGAGCAAGCTTGCTCGGGAAGCCAGCCGACCCGAGCCTCCGGAGTCTACTCGACCTCGACAAGCCCTGGTCGAGGTCGACGAAGCCCAGACCCATGCCCGGAGTCGACGAGGAGAGCTGGCCGAGGACGAAGCCGAGGACGACCAAGGAGACTCGCTGCCGCGGAAAGGAGCACTCGCTGCCGCGGAAAGAAGAAATCGCTGCCGCGGACCAAGCCATACGCTGCCAGCGGATGAAGCAGCTCGAGAAGACCTAGTCGGCCAACCTTACTCGAGGTCGACTAGGGCTCGTCGAGATCGACGAGCACCTGAGTCCTTGACCGAGCATATCCGAGTAACCCGAGGAGAGCCACCCAAAGAGGCTTAGTCGATGACTCACCCTTACTCGAGGTCGACTAGGCTAACTCGAAGTCGACGAGCACCAGTGAGCCAGAGTCCGAGCCACATCGAGCAGAGTCAGGCCAAGCCGAGTCACCCAACTCGAGGTCGAGGAGACCTACTCGAGGTCGACTAGACCCAGCGTCCAGAATCTTCTCGACGTAGCCCTGTCCGAGTAGGATCGGAGTTCCTTGATGCCGAAGGCGGAAAATTCCATCCGAAGTTGCTGAAATCTATCGAGATCTATCAAGTCTATCCATGGAAGGCAATCTATCAACATCATGAAGACATACTACCTTATTTAGTTTTATCCTTTCCTTATGGATTTATTTCCTTAAAACATTTATTTATCTTTTAGCAATTTAGATATAGATTTAGATGAAGATAGATATCTTCTTTCCTAGATTAGCTAGGGAATGAAGGCTATAAATAAAGCCCATGGGGCTCAGTCTTATTCATTCAATTTTCAGGAGGAGAAGGAGTAGGAGAGAGAGAGAGAGAGAGAGAGTGAGCGGCCGATTGAAGTTGTGAAGCGAGAGCGGAGTTGGCTTCAAGCGGTTGTAAACTTTGGTTTATGTTTATGCAAGTTGTTTCTTTTCAATCAATGATGTCTGAGTTTGCGATGAAGAGCGAGTAATCCACCCACTTCTAGGGTTGGGGCGAGCCCGACGATAGCCATGCATAATTAAGGTAAAGATCCGACCTTTATCACGTTTTGAGCATTTTCCTACTTGTTGATGTGTTTATTGCCCATCTAATGGAGATCCATGCTAACAACTTGGATTATAAACATAAAATCGGTAGAGACAATTAGGGTTTCTTGAAAGAGTTGTCTAATTGTTGAAAAGGGCGAAAGCTTAATCCTTTAAATGCGAATTATATGATAATCTGTTTGGTTCTACCTTATGCATGCTTGGTTATTGTCGTTGCAAACCCCAATCTTGGAAGTCCTTTTACATTCAGTTTAAGTCGAAACCCTAAAAGCATTTGTTCTTTATTTTCTTTACTTTCTGTTCGTTTTCGTTCCCTGCTCTACTCGATCTCGACTTACCTTAGTCGACCTCGAGTACAATAATCCTCGACCAAGGTCGCCGTAGTCTACTGTGTGCAGATCGACGAGAGCCCAACTCGACTTCGACAAGGCCAACTCAATCTCGAGTAGACCTCTTGTCGAGATCGACCAACCTTACTCGACCTGTGCTGCTGTGATCGACTGTCCAAGCTTCTGTCGACAAGCCCTTTGTCGAGCTCAAGGACCCCTGTAGTCGACTTCTGTCCGTGAGATTACACCGCTGCCTAGGATCCGCTGACACGCTTCCTCGTGGATCGATCCTGACTTCCGCTGCTACATGAGGAGGAGGTCTTGTATTTATTTTGCGTAGGCATAGTCCGGTTTGAATTATATTTCTATATTTCATACTCGATTTCCTCCTACAACAAATTGGCGCCGTTGCTGGGGAAGCTATCATTCGCACCTTAGGTAGTTGAATCTCACGTCTACTTTGAGTTACTTTTCAGGTGTATGCGTCGTTCTGGTCAAACACCTGAGTTTGACGCCTTAGGCGAACCGGAGTGCTACCTACACATCCACTCTAAGCTCAAAAGCATCATGTCAGTCGCTGAAACACAGGAGCAGCTGATTGCCAGACTTACCAGGGAACTCGCCGCTAAGGATGCCACTATCGCCAATGAAAGGACAGTGAGGGAACAAGCAGCTGAGCGCGCAAGGCAAGCAGAAGCTGAGCTTGCCCAATATCCAACCACTGCTGAGGATTATATGCATCCGACTCTCATCGTGCCTGAATCGGCGATTCTAATCCCTGAAAACTCTTTTGAAATTCGCACTCAATTTCTTATAGAGCTTAAAAATAATGCCTTCTATGGCAGATTTAATGAGTGTCCTCTTGAACATATTACTAACTTCCATGATATGTGTCGTACTCTTGCTGAAGGTACAACCCTGGAATATGTCAAGATGAAAGCTTTCCGCTGGTCGCTGGCTGGACCTGCACTGAAATGGCTAGAAGGGCTGAAACCAAAATCACTGACCACATGGGCCCAAGTAGAGCAAGAGTTCCTCAACAAATTCTTCCCACCTTCCAAGACATCACTTCTCCGCCAGAAGATCACCGCCTTTAAACAGCAGAAAGGGGAACCGCTGGCGAAGGCATGGGAGCGCTACAAGGAACTTCTGCGATCTTGCCCTACTCATGGACAGCCACCCTACATCATTCAGGAGATATTCTTCAACTCTCTTGATCAAATCACTAAGGACAGAATCAACAATTATACTCACTATGAGTACCTGACGATGCCGCCAAGTGACGCATGGGGTGTGCTGGAAAAGCTCACAAACTATGACAACAAATATGGGTCTACTGCAAACTATGAAGAGAACTCCTACGCCAGGCCAGCACCATCTATGCCACTCTGTGAGCCAGCAAAGGACATCGACCCAGATGTCAGGGAGCAGTTCTATAGAGATCAGAATCGCAAGCTCCTCAAGCAAGTCAAATATCTTTCTGTCAATCAGCCTTGCATCGAATGCGGATCACAGAGGCACACCACTACTGAGTGCCCACATACAGAGCAAGTCAGGATGGCAGAAACACATGAGGAGGCAGCCTATGCTGGGGGTCCTAATCGCTATATGGGGGATCAAAGGCCTTATCAACAGCAATGGAATCAAGGTCCCCCTAGGAACCCCCCACCCTACAGAGCTCCAGGACATCCAGAGAGGGATCAAAGGAAGGATGATCTGCAGCTGATTCTTGAGGAGATGCGACGAAATCAGGGCACCATCAACAACCAATTCCAAAACATCACCACCAAATTTGGAGAATTGGACATCTGGAAGAAGGGGATTGAGACTCAGATGGGACAGATCGCTGCACAGATCCCACGACAGTCCGGCAAGCTCCCTGGGCAAACAGAACCAAATCCTAAGGGGACAACCGGACACGTCGCAGCTATCAAACTCAAGAGCGGGCATCAATTACGCGAGCCAGAGGTCGGAAAACAGCAGGACGACGCAGAGCAGCAACTCGAGGCAGAGGAGAGCCAACTCGATCTCGAGGAGCCCAACTCGACCTCGACAAGGACCGTACTCGATCAAGACCAGAATCGGAGCTCGGACTCCGCTACGCAGACCAGCAACCCGAGGTCGACGAGCCAACTCGAGGTCGACAAGCCACTGGTCGATCTCGACAAGCCGGTGGTCGAAGTCGAGGAGCCTCTGGCCGACGTCGACGACTCTGCAAAACCTACGACCGCTGATCTGGCTTCGAAACAGAAAAAGCCACTTCCTTTCCCTTCTAAATCTTTTAAAGACCCCACTGCGGGCAGATTTAATAGATTTGTTAATATGTTGCAAGAGCTAAACTTTTCTATTCCTTTTACAGAAGCTCTGCAAGAGATGCCTGGCTATGTCAAATTCCTCAAGGATATACTCAGCAAGAAGCGATCCATCTCGGAGATCGCAGGCGAATGCAAAGTACTCCACTTCCCTGAAAAAAGGCCGGACCCAGGTAAGTTTTCTGTCACATTGGGCTGTGGTCAATTTAAATATGATTCTTTATGTGATTTAGGAGCAAGTGTAAGCATCATGCCTTTATCAATTTGGAGGAAAGTTAAAATAGGATGCATAGAACCTGTGGATGCTAAATTACATATGGCAAATAATACAGTAGTCATCCCTACAGGAATAGTTGAAAATGTTCCAGTCCAGGTTGGAAAATTCTTTGTGCCAGCTGATTTCCTTATTATTGATTGTGCTGAAGATCCTACTAGTCCTATTATTCTTGGTAGACCATTCTTAGCTACTGCAGATGCCAGGATTAGTGTTAAGAATCGATCGCTCACCTTCACCATAGGCGATGAGGTTTTGGATTTCTCTTTTGGCCCTGCAAAAGAGGAGATTTTTTGGCTGGAGGTGAAAAGCATTAGCATCGACGAGACTAAGCAAACAACGGAGGAGGGAGCGAGAACCCAACTCGAGATCGACAAGCCCTCGTCGATCTCGACAAGCACTCTACTCGACCTCGATGAGTCTTCGTCGACCTCGACCACCGTTGCTGAGCCTGAGACTTGCCAGGAGTCTAAGTATGGGGTCCCTGTACTCGACCTCGACCACCAGAACTCGACATCGAGTAGCCCTAAACCCGAAAACTTCTGTTTTGGGTCCGAACAGGTAAGTTCAGGTATGAATTCTACTCCCCCTCAGTCCATAAATAAAAATTTTAAGGATTTGAAGGGAGCTAAAACACCGTGGCGAGAAAATTTGCAGAAACTGAAGGCTACAAGGAAGAAAAAGAAGGAGAAGGGAGATGATGCAAGTAACCCCCTGTCTGCTGAGCTTGCATACTACCATCAGGACCTAGATGATCCAGGAGAAGGGCCAAGCATGAGCGGGCCCCACAAAAATGGTCCTTAAGCGCAAACGGAGAAGTCGGCCTAGCGACTCTAAAATCTAGAGCATGTATATAGACTTTATGAACTTTTTGGGACTTTTTGGACTTTTTGGTTTTTGGTTTTTTTTTTTGTTTTTGGGTTTTATGTTTTTTTTATATGGATAGTCTTGCTTTTGGTATGAAATCTAACACTTATAGGTCGGCAAGCAGAAGGATCGCGAAAAGTGGAAAAGGAAGTCCCTGAAACCAGTCGGAATCGACGAAGGCCAAGTCAACGACGACGAAGAGGAGAAACCCAGAACTAGTCGATCTCGAGTAGGCCAACTCGATGTAGACAAGCACCAGACACTCCTCGACTTCTGATTTCACTGGACACAGAGCAAAGCCAACTCGAGATCGAGTAGACCGTACTCGATGTCGACCAGCACCTACTCGAACTAGACCAGTCTGCTCCTCGACATGATTCTGTGAGTTCCTTCCTTTACTCTTGTTTTTGATATTTTTACAGTGGGGACACTGTAATGTTTAAGTATGGGGTGGGGGAAGGGCTTACTTTGTGCATATTTGATTTATTTGATCATATTTTACATATATGCATTATTTCTTGGAATTGCTACATGGCTATTTTTGGAAAGCATTATTTGATTTATATGCCTTATATGCATGTTTTCCAAAGTTTGAAAAAAATGACCCCCATTGAATTTTTTTGAATAATGTCATGGAAGTTCAATATTGAACTTGACGATGCAAAATTGGATTCATTAGAGATATAGCATGAAATTGCCTAGTAAAGGGAAGTCACAATAAAGTGCATTGTTTCTTAAAAACCATGAAAGGAGGTAAAATTTGAAGTTGCTTTTGACATGTTGCATGATAAGATGATGGAGGACTTTATATTTCCATATAATGCTCATATGTTTATAATCCTAGCCTTACCTATGCTTATGAATCACAAAAGCCATAATATGCCTTATTTCAATTATTACTCCACATGATCTAAATATTTGCCATTCTTTACCTTATCCGGGGATTATGTTGAGAATGATGTTACATTATGGAGATGTTATATGGTGATTGTGTTGTTGTTATCATTATTGGAGTTTGGAAGGAAATTGTTTGAAATATATGGAAAATTTAATGAGTGAAAGAAAATCCAATCACCTCAAGAGATAAAGGTAGATTGACCCTGCTCTCTGAGATAATAGTTTGGAGAGATGGGACACATTGTGAGGAGTCCAAAGCACTAAGTATCCGGGGCCATTCATGACACCCATGTTTGCGACTCGCGAGAAGGCAGTGCTGAGGTCAGAGAGGTAAAAGCATTATTATTGAGAAAAGCAATATGAAAGGTGATGAATCTTATGAAAAGGAATGTGGAATCTCAGGTTTGGAAATACTCCATTTCCCCGGATCATTAGCACCACATTGCCAAAAATTGCCCACCTTTAGCCTTTTACCAATCTACTCCCTATTAAGCTTAAATTAAAGTCCTCTTGATTATCAATGCTATGTCACATGAATTGTTTTTGCATAACCCTCCTTTTGTGAGTAGATGTTGCTTTTGTATAATTGCACATGCATGGATCTGTGACACAAGTACCTTTTCGAGGATGATAATTGACTGCAGGGTTATATGAAAATGAATCTAAGATGTTGAGAGTTTGAATTCTTCCCCTGGATGACAATTAAAAGTATTGCTTGAGGACAAACAAGCTTAAGTATGGGGTGTTTGTTGTGAGCTGAATCTGCCATGTTTTACAGCAACTTTTATATCAATTTATGTATACATTGCATTCATTTGGGCTAAGATAGTACAGAATCTATGTAGTTTATATTTATTTGTCAAATTATGGAATCTACACAAGTTTCTGTTTAATTCGCAGAAATCGAGGCATTTACAGCAAATCTACAGAAGGTCGGAAAAGCTCGGAAAACCACTACAGAAGTCCAAGGTCAAAACAGCGGAACAAGTCTAAAAGACAAGTCTACTCGATCTCGAGTAGTCTTACTCGACCTAGACGAGCATCATCGAGCACTGCCTTGTCGAGCAAGCTTGCTCGGGAAGCCAGACGACCCGAGCCTCCGGAGTCTACTCGACCTCGACAAGCCCTGGTCGAGGTCGACGAAGCCAAGACCCATGCCCGGAGTCGACGAGGAGAGCTGGCCGAGGACGAAGCCGAGGACGACCAAGGAGACTCGCTGCCGCGGAAAGGAGCACTCGCTGCCGCGGACCAAGCCATACGCTGCCAGCGGATGAAGCAGCTCGAGAAGACCTAGTCGGCCAACCTTACTCGAGGTCGACTAGGGCTCGTCGAGATCGACGAGCACCTGAGTCCTTGACCAAGCATATCCGAGTAACCCGAGGAGAGCCACTCGAGGAGGCTTAGTCGATGACTCACCCTTACTCGAGGTCGACTAGGCTAACTCGAAGTCGACGAGCACCAGTGAGCCAGAGTCCGAGCCACATCGAGCAGAGTCAAGCCAAGCCGAGTCACCCAACTCGAGGTCGAGGAGACCTACTCGAGGTCGACTAGACCCAGCGTCCAGAATCTTCTCGACGTAGCCCTGTCCGAGTAGGATCGGAGTTCCTTGATGCCGAAGGCGGAAAATTCCATCCGAAGTTGCTGAAATCTATCGAGATCTATCAAGTCTATCAATGGAAGGCAATCTATCAACATCATGAAGACATACTACCTTATTTAGTTTTATCCTTTCCTTATGGATTTATTTCCTTAAAACATTTATTTATCTTTTAGCAATTTAGATATAGATTTAGATGAAGATAGATATCTTCTTTCCTAGATTAGCTAGGGAATGAAGGCTATAAATAAAGCCCATGGGGCTCAGTCTTATTCATTCAATTTTCAGGAGGAGAAGGAGTAGGAGAGAGAGAGAGAGAGAGAGTGAGCGGCCGATTGAAGTTGTGAAGCGAGAGCGGAGTTGGCTTCAAGCGGTTGTAAACTTTGGTTTATGTTTATGCAAGTTGTTTCTTTTCAATCAATGATGTCTGAGTTTGCGATGAAGAGCGAGTAATCCACCCACTTCTAGGGTTGGGGCGAGCCCGACGATAGCCATGCATAATTAAGGTAAAGATCCGACCTTTTTCACGTTTTGAGCATTTTCCTACTTGTTGATGTGTTTATTGCCCATCTAATGGAGATCCATGCTAACAACTTGGATTATAAACATAAAATCGGTAGAGACAATTAGGGTTTCTTGAGAGAGTTGTCTAATTATTGGAAAAGGCGAAAGCTTAATCCTTTAAATGCCAATTATATGATAATCTGTTTGGTTCTACCTTATGCATGCTTGGTTATTGTCGTTGCAAACCCCAATCTTGGAAGTCCTTTTACATTCAGTTTAAGTCAAAACCCTAAAAGCATTTGTTCTTTATTTTCTGTTCGTTTTCGTTCCCTGCTCTACTCGATCTCGACTTACCTTAGTCGACCTCGAGTACACTGATCCTCGACCAAAGTCGCCGTAGCCTACTGTGTGTAGATCGACGAGAGCCCAACTCGACTTCGACAGGGCCAACTCGATCTCGAGTAGACCTCTTGTCGAGATCGACCAACCTTACTCGACCTGTGCTGCTGTGATCGACTGTCCAAGCTTCTGTCGACAAGCCCTTTGTCGAGCTCGAGGACCCCTGTAGTCGACTTCTGTCCGTGAGATTACACCGCTGCCTAGGATCCGCTGACACGCTTCCTCGTGGATCGATCATGACTTCCGCTGCTACATGAGGAGGAGGTCTTGTATTTATTTTGCGTAGGCATAGTCCGGTTTGAATTATATTTCTATATTTCATACTCGATTTCCTCCTACAACAATATCCGACTTTTTGGCTGATTTAATTTGCAATTTGATTATTACTTGTTGTCTTCAATATTGCAAAATTCTGTGTCCAGGGGAATTGCTTGAATATTGTGCCTTGTTTTCTCGCTCTTTGATTTCTAAAACTTGAATCACTCTTAGGAATCACTAGAGCTTGCATTACTTGGTTTCTGGTCTTTGCTTCGTTTACTTGTTGCTCTTCTGATATTGTAGGAACATGGCAAACGATAGCGACCCCAACCCTTCCCCTACCCCACCTGCTGGCATTACTGCTGAGGCTATGCAGTTTATTATTGACGCTGCTGTCCAAAAGTCTACTCTGGTGACACGACAGGAGCTAGCAGAGGCTGAAAATCGTCGAGCTATCGAACGCAAAGAGGACCTCCTACGGTTATCTGACGTCGTCAAACAGGCAGTTGCTCGGCAATGGGAGGAGTCTCGGCAATGGGAGGAGTCCAAACAGGCGGAGGCTTCTGGATCTACACCTCCTTTTGGAGGAAAGCCGCCTCCACCACCCCCCGATACTACACCACCTTCGGGTACTGTGCCCCCTACAAGTAATCAGCAACCTGCAGGTAACACCTTTTATTCGGGTCACCCTCCTCCTTCTGGTCAATTACATTATCAACTAAGATCTGCTACTACTAATCCTTTCCCTGGAGAGCATGACGACGATCCTTTAGCGGGCTTCAATGGCCACCAGGATCGCCCTGAGCCCCAGGACCCACGGCAACAGCAGGGCCGACCCCATTAGCGTCCACAGCAGCCGTTCTGTACGCGTGCTAACTGGGATGATAGCCGTAGCAATGCTGATCTAAATGAGACACCACATTTGGAGGATGCTTACCATGAGGTAAATCCTAACTTTGATGATTTACCCCCTCCTAATTTTGGTCGTCCTAGATTTGATAATGCTCAAGCTATTCAGAGACGAGATGTTAAGCTTAAATTAGAAACTTTTGATGGTAATACTGATCCTGAAGCTTATCTTGTTTGGGAAAATCATACTGACTATCTGCTTGAACATTTGCGCTATGAGGAAACGGAGAAATTGGAAGTTGTTATATTGCATTTAGTAGGTAAAGCTCGCAACTGGTGGTTCCGCACCCGTGAGATGCGCCGCCGTCAGGACAAGCAACCTGTTGAAACTTGGCCACAACTTCGCTATCTCCTAAAGAAGAGATATGTGCCTGAGGAATACACGGAGTCCATGAGGATGCAGCTCGCTTCCTGCCGACAAGGAACTCGCTCTCCGAATGACTTTAGGGATGAACTTGAATGACTCTCCCATCAGGCTAATGTTTATCTTACTGAACGTGCTTTGTGTACTCAATTTCTTACTGGTCTTAATATTTCTATTAAAAATCCTTTAGCTATCCATTCCATTAGAGATAATAACACTTTGACTCATAAAGCACAGCTTCTGTATGAGCAACAACAGCAGCAACTTCGGCTACAACGGAGCAGATTCGATCAGGCCTCCCAAGGTCGCAGGTTTGTTCCCGTTAACCCTTCTCGTCCATCTAAGCCTTCTACTTCTAACCCTTCTATGCAGCAAAAGGGAGTTTCCAACTCACCTCAACAGGGTTATCAGGTTGAAACTAGAAGAGTTGCTGCCCCTTCTACAGATCGCAGTAAAGATATCCGTTGCTTCACTTGTGGAGGTTCTGGGCATGTCTCTCGCAATTGCCCCCAGAAAAGGAAGGTTCTTCTCAACGATTTGGGAGACCATTACTATGACGAGGAGACTGCTGAGGACCTGGTAGTTTCGAGTGAAGTAGAGGAGGACCAGTCGACTGAGCCTATTGAGGAGATCGATACTTCTCAGTACGACAACGTGCTTTGCATTATCAATCGACGGGTCCTGCACATTCAGGAATCTCCCATGGCTGATCAAAGGGAGAACATATTCCACACCAGATGCTTGGTTCGTGAGGCTACCTTAACCCTTATCATCGACGGTGGGAGTTGCTGCAATCTCATCAGTGAAAAGGTAGTGAATTTACTCCATTTACCTACAACTCCTCGAGCTACTCACTATGGTTTAAATGGCATTACTGATGATGGTTCTGATATATTGGTCACCAAACAATGTTTAGTTTCCCTTTCAATTGGAACATATCATGATAAAGTATTATGTGATGTTGCTCGCATGGATTGTAGTCATATATTGTTAGGGCGTCCTTGGTTATATGATTGTAATGTCCTTCATGGTGGTCGTGCAAATACATATGCGTTCACCTATGACGGGAGGAGAGTTACTCTCCTACCCTTATCGCCACAAATTATTCTGAAGGACCAGGTGCGCAAGCAGCAACAAAAGAACGCCGAAATAGAAGTTGAACGAATGGAGAAACTCCAAGGGAGCATGGCTGCACCAGCCGCACCCGCGGCCCCAGCAGGGGCGCCCGCCGCATCCCCTGCAGCCCCCTTGACGCATTCTCCTTCCCATCCGACGTCTTCTAAGCCCTCTTCTGCATCACTTAAGGGCTATGTGGAACGTCGATCGTTGGTCTCTCACCCTCAGCAAGGGACCATCACTTGGAATGCTCATCGACCTCATATTTTTCTGGTAATGAAACAAGTTTTACTTAATGTTGAATTGACTCATATTCCTGCACCTATTGCTGCTCTTCTGCATGATTATTTGGATGTGCTTCCAGCTGAACTACCCCAAGGCTTGCCTCCTATTAGAGGTATTGAGCACCAGATTGACTTTGTGCCTGGAGCAGCCTTGCCTAATCGCGCCGCTTATAGAGCTAGTCCTGAGGAGACAAAGGAGCTGCAACGCCAAGTTACAGAGTTGATGGATAAGGGCTTTGTTCGTGAAAGCTTGTCTCCCTGTGCCGTACCAGTCATATTGGTTCCAAAGAAGGATGGCTCCTGGCGCATGTGTGTTGATTGTCGCGCAATCAACCAAATAACGGTTAAGTATCGCCACCCTATTCCTCGTTTAGATGATATGCTTGATGAACTTTATGGTGCTTCTATTTTTTCTAAAATTGACCTTAGAAGTGGATATCATTAAATTAGGATGAAACAGGGTGATGAATGGAAAACGGCTTTTAAAACTAAGTATGGCTTATATGAATGGTTAGTAATGCCTTTTGGTTTGACAAATGCACCTTCTACATTTATGAGGCTTATGAACCATGTGCTTAGAAGACACTTAGGAAAATTTGTCGTTGTCTATTTTGACGATATCTTAATCTACAGTAAGAATATGCATGATCATTTAAGTCACTTAAAATTGGTTTTTGATTGTCTAAGAAAAGAGAAATTATATGTCAATTTAAAGAAGTGTTCTTTTGCATCCGAGTCTACCATTTTTCTTGGTTTTGTAGTGACTGCATCTGGATTGAAGGTGGATGAGGAGAAGATTCGTGCTATTCAGGAGTGGGCTAGGCCGACTACACCCACCCATGTCCGCTCATTCTTGGGCCTTGCTCGCTTCTATCGACGTTTTGTCAAGGATTTCAGCCTGATTGTCGCCCCCATGCACGAGCTGACAAAGAAGGATGTGACATTTCGCTGGTCTGACTCACATCAAAAGGCTTTCGACGCTCTCAAGGATCGCCTGACACACGCCCCAGTGTTGCAGTTACCTGACTTTGCTCAACCGTTTGAGCTAGAGTGTGACGCTTCTGGCACTGGTATTGGAGGGGTCCTGCTGCAGAACAAGCGTCCGATCGCCTACTTCAGCGAAAAGTTGGGCACCGTTGAGCTCAACTACTCTACCTACGACAAGGAGCTATTTGCATTGGTTCGCTGCTTACAGACTTGGCAACATTATCTCTGGCCTAAGGAGTTTGTGATTCATTCGGATCATGAAGCTCTTAAGTATCTTAAAGGACAAGCAGTGCTCAGCAGGCGACTTGCTCGATGGGTGGAGTTCATAGAGACCTTTTCCTATGTGGTTCACCACAAAAAGGGGAAGGATAATGTGGTAGCTAACGCGCTATCACGAAGGTATGTCCTCTTAAACCATATGGATGCACATGTTTTAGGTTTTGCATTAATAAAGGAACTGTATGCTTCTGATAGTTTCTTTAAAACTATATATGCTCAATGTGTGTCCAAAGGTGAAGTAGATTCATTTTTTGTTGATAATGGGTATTTATTCAAGATGGGCAAGCTTTGTATCCCATCTTCTTCTATTCGCCGATTGTTAACCCAGGAAATACATGAATCTAGGGGACATGGGGGTTTCGAAAAAACACTAGCTGGACTAAAGGAACATTACTTTTGGCCTAAAATGTCTAACTATGTGCTGAGATTTGTCAAAAGTTGTGTTACATGTGCTAAAGCTAAATCGAAATCCAATACTAATGGTCTATACCAACCTTTGCCAATTGCTAATGCACCCTGGGAAGATGTTTCTATGGATTTTATTGTAGGATTGCCTAAAACTTCTAAGGGTCATGATTCCATATTTGTTGTTGTAGACAGATTTTCCAAAATGGCTCACTTTATACCTTGTCATAAAACTGATGATGCTATTCATGTTGCTCATTTATTTTTCAATAATGTTGTTCGCTTACATGGATTGCCATTGTCTATAGTTTCTGACCGTGATCCTAAATTCTTAAGCTCTTTTTGGAAAACTTTATGGTCTAAATTGGGTACAAAATTGCTATTTTCTACTTCTTGTCACCCACAAACTGATGGCCAAACTGAGGTCACAAATAGAACTCTTGGGGCTCTCCTTAGAGTCATGCTGCGAACTAACCTCCGGAGATGGGAAGACTGTCTACCATTTGTAGAGTTTGCATATAACAGGTCTAGGCACTCTGCAACAAAAATGACCCCCTTCGAGGTAGTGTATGGCCGAAATCCATTAACTCCAGTGGACATGATGCCTCGGCCATATAAGGAAAAGGAGAGCGTGGATGCAGCTAAGCAAGTGGACTTCATCAAAAGCTTGCATGAGCGTACCAAGGCGCAACTGGAGAGGAAGACTGCGCAATACAAGGCCGCGAAGGACAAGCAGCGCAAGGATGTGCAGTTCAACGTTGGTGATCTGGTCTGGCTGCATCTCAAGAAGGAAAGGTTTCTGCAACAACGGAAATCTAAGCTGGACCCCAGGGGAGATGGACCATTCAGAGTGGTTCAAAAGATGGGTCCTAATGCATACAAGCTGGATCTCCCTGCCGATAAGTACAGCGTCCATTCTACATTCAACGTCGCCGATCTGTCCTTGTTCGTGCTTGACGATGACTCTGACGACGATTTGAGGACAAATCGAAGTCAAGTGGAGGAGAATGATGCCGCTCAATTATCGATGACTCCTGGTGACATTGAGGACAACATGAAGGTTCCATTTGATGGCCCTGTCACTCGTTCAAGGGCCAAGCAGATTCAAAATGCAACTAAGGCCTTTCTTGTCCGTCACCATGGAACTTTAGAGCAAGGGTTCAGGCCACCCTGGATCACTTGGCTCAAGGTGACTCCATCAGCACCGGAAGTGAGCTTGCGTCCACACTCGGAGCTCATGAAGACTCGGCTACACCCGCCTTGATCAAGACATGGCCGAATGGGCCTTGGCCGAGTGGGCTTCATGGATGGGCCGAGTTCCATGTTAGTCATTAGTTTATTATTTTATGCAATTAGATAAATAAGGTGGAAATTAATTATATCTCTTCTAGATATATTACTTTCCCACCAAGTTATTAAATATCTATCTTCTTAGGTTTTATTTATCTTAAAGTATTTCACTTATCATTAGATAGAATTAATCTATCCAAACCCCTTTCCTTTGCAAGGAAGGATTGGTTAGATAGATCATAGTTTTACTATAAATTCATGTTCCGCACTTTGAATTAATCAGATTGAATTAGAATTGAAGAAACCCTTAACGGATCTAGGGTTCTTCGATTGTCAATCCCAAAAGCTATCTTGCTCTTGTGTTCTTATTATTTCGGCAATCACATACCATCACCATCACCTTGAATTCCATCGACAAGCCTAAATCCAAACACAACCCTAAAGTCAGAACTGTCGCCAAAGAGGAAAGCCCGACCCTTGGTGACATCCGCGAGCACCGCTCCCAGCGAGCAAGGCGCATCGGCCTCGCCAGCGTCTCTCCCAGCCTCGTCGACAACTCTCGCGCATCGTGCTCGCCAGCGCCCAGGAACTCCCGCGCGCGCTCCCTTGTGCGCTCGGCCTCGCTCGTTGTCACCATCGCTACCAGCGAGAGCTTCCCGCGCGCATCACTCGCACACCCTGAGGCCGAAGGTCTGTATGCCCAGCAAACGCGCAACCCGGCTCCGCCTTCCTCGTTGTTCTTCGTTCTCTGTTTCTGTCGCTATTTCCCTATTTCAAAGTTGCCGAATTTTCCAAGTTTAATTTTGTCGCTAAATCAGAATTTTAATCACTTGTTTGAACTGTTCCAAATCAGGAGATATCAAAGAGCATTGCAAGATCGGAGCAAGTATACGGCGTGGTTCTTGATCTGAAGCCCACATGCGAAGGATCGGGTATCCCAAACGTATCACCCACAGAGGGTCATCTTGATCCGCATCATCCGGGCTCTATACCTATATCCGGGCTCTAAAGTCTTCTTCAAAAAATTTGGGTGGAAAAACAACCGGGTCTAATAACCCGGGCGTGCGAAAAGGGTTCGGGCTCTATACCTATTATCACACCACTCTGATGCCCGGACACCAAATTGCCCATATCCGGGCTATGTTATCAAAAGCGCTCAGGCTAAATAACGTTTTTTCTACTAGTGAGGGATGAGTGTTATAAAGGTGTGGTTGATTTGCTTAAGGATCCTTTCGCTGAGGAAAAAACTCTTGACTGCTTTTGTAACCGAGGGGCTAACAATATGCCAATATTTCATGAAGAAGCCAGCAGGGAAGCTATCAGGGCCTGGTGACTTATCATTTGTGAGGTTAAACATAGCGTTTTTTATTTCATTGTTGGCAACCAGCCTCGAAAGCCAATCTTTATTTGAAGGTAAGAGTTTAAATTTGATGTTATCTAGTAGGGTAATTATGATGTGTGGTCTACTTGGGTTCTCAAAGCGCCTAACAAAATCATCTTTAATGGTTTGCTTAATTTCATGATCAAAAGATAGAGTTATATTGCAGTTGTCTGAATGGATTTAATAATATTTTGATTCCTCCAACCGGTTGAGGCGCGGTGGAAATATTTTATATTAGCATCAATAGCCCATGTGAGTTCTTTTTGCTTGTTGACCCTAGCATGACTTCTAGAAGTTGAGGAGAGCCGTATATTTTTTCATGATCCATCTTTGTTTTCCGTCGAGGAGCAGGTCATAGTTTAGATAGAGTTGTTGTTGTAATTCTTGCTACTCCTTTTCAGTGGAGGGTACTTGGTGGAAAATATTTCCGAACCTCCTTTCAGTCTAGATTTTTCTTTTCCTTTGGAGTTTCTGTAATTTTTTTTGATGAGTTTCGGGTTACAGATGACTTTAGATTTTCGATTTCGGTCAGATTTTGGTTCGGGTGAGTCGGCCGGGTTTCTCGGATCGGGTTAGATTTTGTCAGCTCTAGTTATCACTTATGATGTTTTCATATTTGAAACTTTGTTTATGTATTATGGTCTCTTATTTACTGACTTGTTATATATATGGTCAATTATTTACTGGCTTGTTATAAATATGGTCAATTACTCATTACGAAATCACTAGTTTTGATGTTGGTAAATATATTTTTTTTTCCCCAAAAAAAGCTTGTCAACACCAAAATCTAATGAATTAATCATGCATTTGATGAGAAATTGATTGTACATATGGTAGCATCTTTATTTATATTTGAGATAATTTTGAATAGTTGTTTTCAAGTAATAAAGCTCTCGGTAGTTAAAAGGAAAAAAAAAAGAGAAATGCTATATTTCTAATATTGAATTTCCAAACCTAGAAATCAGAAAGAATTCGCATGGTAAATACTTTTGTGTTCTTAATAGTAGTCTTTAATCTTCGAGTATATTATTCGCACGGAAAAATTTCGCATATCGCACAGTACCTCTGCCGAACTCATAGATCAATAAGCAGAATGCAAACTTTAGCTTCCTGAGTCGGTAAGCAGACCGCAGGCACATACTTCTTAAGTCGGCAGATTTGCTTCATGCAGGTCGATGGGACATGGCAACCTAGGGAGTCGGCACCGGCAGGACACCTCAACTCAGGAATCTTGCAGGTTGATACTCGATGAGGAATCTTGCAACTTTTGACAGTGCTAAGTGTCGACCTAGGGAGTCGCCACAGGCTCAGTTGACGGGATATCTTGCAGGACCAGCCCCAACAATGCCAACCTAGGGAGTCGAGTTTGCCAGAGTCTTACTGTCTTAGGGAACCCATGTCTGCAATTTTCTTGACGACTCCGGAAGTCGACACCAATACCGTATCACTATCAAGAAATTGGTCGTGTGTATAACAACCCTTTAATCTTTATACGCGTTGAAATATACATAATAAACTGAAACAAAACAGAAACATGATTTCCTGATTTCAGTGTCAAAACGCAGTGTGGTGATTCAGAGTACTTTGAGGTACATGTGGGGCTTCACCAAGGTTCAACGCTCAGTCCGCTTTTATTCACGCTAGTTATGGACTCTCTTTCTGCTCCTCTCCAGGAAGAGGTCCCTTGGTGCATGTTGTTTGCTGACGATATCGTCCTGGTGGACAACTCAAGACCAGGTTGGGCTCGCGGGATTGAAAACTGGAGAGAGGTACTGGAGTCTAAGGGTCTCAAAATGAGTAGGACCAAGACAGAGTATGTTCAGTTTAGTTTTGGGGAGGTCGGGGATCCATTTGTTTCAGTTTTATTGGGAGGAGATCATGTCCCAAAGAAATAGTATTTTAAGTACCTTCGCTCGTATGTTCAGAGCAATGGGGGTGTTGATAAGGATATCGAGCATCCAGTCCAGGCGGGTTGGTTGAGATGGAGAAAAGCGTCAGGAGTTCTTTGCGATAGGAATGTTCTGGCAAAACTGAAAGGAAAATTCTACAAGGTGGTTGTTAGACCGACCTTATTGTATGGCTCGGAGTGCTGGCCTATTACTAAAGCTCAAGAACAGAAGTTGGCGGTCGCCGAGATGAGAATGTTTATGCCCTATATTATTTCGCCCTATTGTTTTGTTTATGCCCTATTGTTTTGGGTCTATCGGAAACACTCTCTCGACTGGTTCGGGGTAAGAGTGTGTACATCCTGACCCCCCAAACCCTGTCTCATCGCGGGATTTACTGGGTTGTTGTTGTTAGTAGCGAAACTGATATTCTGTGTTATATATTGATGGAATAAAAATTTAAAAAGGCTCAAAAGAAAGGGAAAACAGTTATTGCTTTATAATGCACACAGTACATGCATTATAATATAATGCATGTGAATCCAAACTGGCCCGTAGTCTCTCCATTTCTCACCTATGAATTCATCCTCCCTCAGTTCACAACTCGGCAATCTCCTCTCACCTCTCCTTGTTCAATCACTCCTACATTGCCGAGCTTCACCATCGAAGCCGCAAAGTCTCCGAAGAACAAGCTCTGGTCTTCGGCAAACGACTCCACCAAGTACCTCGTCCTCGAATCTTCGTAAAGTGCCTGGTCTGATCCAAACACTCCCTTCCCTTCCACCAATTGCTTGTAGTACTTGTTGTCGAAACTCGAAGAGGTTGGGTCCAAGAACTTCCCTGCATTGCGGTCCTTGTTGTGCACCGGGCACACCCTCTTGAGCTCGGCTGCAAATTCGGCGTCCATGGTGGGATCGACGTCGTGGGTGAGGCTGAAGTTGTGGATCCGAGCCCTGAACGATGAGCAGTGCGAGAACCCGAGAGTGTGGCCACCCGATAAGGCAACCAAGTCCTTGATGCCTAGACCTCTGTTTGCGAAGCTCTGGATCAGCTGGCTTATGTTGAATGATGGAGCTGGCAGGCTTGCCGTTTCGTTAGCTCGCGACACTCGCCCGTCTTTCCTGCCCTTGAGCACTCTCCAGTATGGACCTCCGCTCTATGGTTAGGAGTAAAGAAGAACCCGTCAGTCAGTGTACAGATAATTCACCTTCTAACCTAAAAGTTTAAGCACGGTTGGACTAATAGTTTACCATAGTGACAACATCTCTGGCTAAGACGGCGAGGACATCCGCACAAGAGACCGTGCGTGGACAAGCCTTTTCAAGCTCGGCTTTTGCTTGGTCAATCACATAGAATGCTCGCAACGAGATGTTGGGAGGCCCATCCTTCTCTGCTTTGTTACCAGGAGTCGAATCAAGTAGCACAGAAGCATCACATCCCTACAAGTTTAAAAATCCATTTAATAGGTTCGAAGTGTCCCAAGAAGTGAAACTTGAACTTCAATTACTACTATCAATCTAGCATAGTACATATATACCGTGCTTACCCGGATGAAACAATCATGGAAGAACATGCGAAGAATGCGAGCTGGGACCTTGGGGTCGTAAATGGAAGCATTTAGTACCGCTTTTGCGATGATCTTTTCAGCCTGCGGACATGTATGCTCGTAGTAGTCTGCATCAAGCATTGCTTGGGAGCCGATAAGGGCTGTCAAGAGGATGGCGATTGCTGCAATCGACAAGGCTTGAACTGCCATTTTCGTTGCAAAAGGTGATGAGGAATCTAAGGATTGTATGGTGTTGGAAATGGGCTTTGGCATTGGGTTATATATAGAAATGTTTGATGATACGTACAGAGGGAATTACATTGTTGGCAAGTGATACTTTGAAGGCAATCATTGTAGAAGAAACATGTATGGAAACTAGAACATTCTTTAATGTCAGACATGAAACATGTTACAACTTCCATGTAGTATGACATTAATGTATATTGATTCGAGATTATTTGATGAAATTGTGAAGCAAGATTCCAAAAATGTGAGGCTGTGGACGGTGATTGTTGGTTCGTAGTCAACTATCAGGTTTGGTGTATGAGATCATCGATTAGTAAGTAGTAGAAGTAGTACTGTTTGGTGAGTTAAACGAGGAGTACAAGAAACTTTGTAGTACTCCTTAATTTATGGAGTTGTTGTCTTGTTGATGAACCTGGTTCATAAAGAGAGAGCTGACATGGAAGCAGCTAATTGATGCATCTTCAAGTGTTTTGTAAATCCTTAAAGCAAAGGCTAAGTCACACAATTACATAGATTCTGAAACATTCAAATTCTGATCAAATGGATGAATTCAGATCTCAACAGTTTTGAGATTGAGAGCAGTGAATCTCCACCTCTCTTTCTCGACAAAATCAGCATCCAAGAACTGGGCTATGAACACCCAAACCCTATAAACGTCTTCAAAATTGGCCAAGTAGCCGATTGCAGCGGTCACCACTTTCACTCCCATCTGCGATGATTCCAATCTCCTCTTCTCCAGCACTCCCCTTTTCTCCCCTTCGTACTTGTCAGGAAACCATAAGTTCTGCAGGAATCCGTGGCTAAGCGAGATGCTCTTTCTGTCCGCCAGTTTCTGGATCAGCAGAGGCTCAACTCTCTCCCCTTTCCAATCGAACACGTTGAATGCCAGCGCTGGACCCCTCTCGAATTTGATTTTAGGGCCGTAGATCTTCACAAGGGGATTACGCCTCTCTGAATTTGGATGGTGGAGCTTCGTTAGGGCGTTGATTAGCCAGTTTGTGAGGTACCTTCCCCTGCTGTTGATTAATGTGAGGCCCAGTGAATCCACTTGGTCCAAGCACCTGAATTCCATCTGAGTTGGGCTCTTTCTGGTTGGTTTTTGATGCTGAGGTGTGCCATTGGCTGATTCTATTTCTTCAATCTCATGGGCAGGGTTTATACTTCGTTGTGCACTCCAACTGTTCGACGAAATGCCTGGTAGTGGTTGCTCTTCCAGTTGGCTTGGCTGTGGAGTTGGAGGTGATTTAGGACCAGAGGAGGTAGGAAATGGATCCACTTGGACTTCCTGCGGGTCGCAGGTGGTACTGTGGGCGTCTTCGGTGTCGGTGGTGTCTGAAAACTCGTCGATTGGACTGAGGAATCTGTTAGCTGGGACGATTGTTACAATGCCCACAATTGTTGAGTCTTCCAGCATTGAGATGGCTGATTTTTTGACAAATAGGCATCCGAACCCGGACGGCTTCTCTCCGAAAACCTTGTAGAAGGAGCAAATGAGGAAATCTGGTTGAAGAAGAGACAGTCCTAAGCTGTCCATGTCCTTTGGTCTTAGTGCACAGGAGTCCAGCAGCACATGCCACCCGTTCTCCTGAGCTATCTGCATCCATTGATAGGAGTACCTTGCACCTGACATCCTGGACTGAAGCTGGAATACGAATAGACCTCTCTTTTTCTTTCTACCCTTACCAACAAGCATGGTTTTTAGCTTTGTTGATTGGATCCTGAGCCTTGGCCAGGTGAACTCTGCTGCCATGGATTGAGATCCCCTCTTTGCCGAGCTGCTGATCATTGCCTCCACCGACTCACTTTGATGGTCAAAAACTGTTAGAAGCTTTCGATGGGATTGAAATGGGTATGATTCTGCTAGCAATCGGAAGGCGGCTGTCCTATTTGCAGTTAAAACAACACAGTAATCTTCTGCACTTATGTTAAGGAAGTCCATTATCCTTTTCTTAACCGCAACCTCCAATCTCGAATTGTGAGTGCTGTTGGTTAGCTCTGATTTCAAGTTTACTGACCTAAAGGATAAGCTGAAAAGAGGAACATCTGAGGCTTGTGAGTGGCTTTGGACTGGCGCAGAGGAAGTTGAAGCTGTTGGGTATGCCAAGGAAAGTTGGTTGTGAAATTGTGAAAAAGAGAAAAGGCCTATGCCAATATAATCAAGACAGACATGGTTGGCAACTGAGAGGTGGTAGTAATCTTGGGCGCGAATCTCATCAATCCGATAAGTATCGGCATAGTGTGGGTAAGATTCAACAAACTGCACATATGCCTCTTCCAGCGAGGGAAGAGACTCATGGCTGGTGAATCGAATGCTCGGAAAGAACGACGTGGAAGTGGTCGTGACGAAGAAGCGGCGACTCTCAGCAACGGAGCTTGTGAGGCTGGGAGTGGGGTTTTCGGCTTCTTGGTGGGGAAGAGAGGGTTTTGGCAGGCAAGCATGAAGACAAAAATTGGCTGCTTCTCTGATGCTTTGTGAAGACATTGTTTTTTCCCTCTTCAGCTCTCTCCAGTTTCCTTCCTGGTAATGCCTCCCCTCCTTTTTTTTTAATTGGCTTGCTCTTGCTTTTCTAGCTGCTTTCTTTATGCCTAATGCAATCCAATTCTCTCTAGAAAAAAGGGGTCTTTAATTCCTTAGTTTACAAGAATGACGAAAGTGTTCCACTTTATGCACATTTGTGGGTCAAGGCATGTCTGTTAGGCCATGGTGGATTGCATTCATAGGGAACTATATTATACAGAGTACAAAATAAACCTTTGTTCCTCATATAACAAAAAATTAATCATGTTTAGAAGGGATTTCGGTGTCTAATCCTTACTGATTGAAGCCTAATCTGATTGTCAACTTGTTCAAAATTAATTCTGTCTAACTATATCAGGAAGCCGGTGTCATTACTGTGGGCTTGACGATATTTTGGCGGTACTTATAGTAGCCCTCGGTTTAAATGACAGTGTTGCTTTCTTCATTGATTGTTTTGACAAATTGCTCTAAGTTGGTTGAGTTTATTTATTTACATGTCACCATCTTGTGTATGGTAAATGCCATCACCTACTTCAGTAGTGATTGTTCTGTAATTACAGAGCACACATACATGCTGCTGTATACTACAGATCAGCCATTGGCTCATTCAACTTAATGCCAACAGTTCCTTGTATCAGGATCAAGTTGTACCCTTGTGGTATTTTGCTGATCTGGTACACAAGTTGTATAATTTATGAAATTTTCTATAAAGCAACTCACAAGAAGTGGAATTTTAAGTCAGTAAAAGAAGCATCTTAGTGGCAGGCAGTATATGAACAAGAACATACCAAGAAGACTCTTTTTCCCCCCAAATCCTTTCACCTGGTAGTGGTGGCTTCTCTTTTCCTTTATCTCCTCTATTCCCCAGTTTCTTGACTTGAACCTTTATTGTTAACACTCTAATTAAAACACACCACTTGTGACTTAGCTATAAAAAAAAATTTGGTGTGACCATCTTCTAGTATTCGACGTTTGATCCTGTAACTTGTAAAATGTAAGTCCAGCATTTGGACCATGGGCTTTTGATTTGCTTGAGTTGAGTTACTGCAACAAAATCAGCCATGCTTGTAGTTGCAAATGCTAAAGAGGAAGAGCTCCTTTAGTCCTTTACCAAGTTCCCTGTTTTCTGGGTCCTCCTCTAGTATCAAGTAAGTGGAACATTTTTCATGATGAAATCTTTTTTGTCTGTGCATACATGTTCCCTTGTGCTCTCTGCCTAACATCTGGGAGATCGATGGTAGTTAAAGCTTCCTATCCATCATATCTTATATGATGATGTTTAATGGACCCTGAAAACAACTAAAAACGTCACGAGAAAGAAGCAAATGCCTCTCGCATTTGATTGTCTGTGACTCCAGTGTGTTGCAGATAGTGATCCCTGTATTAGGACTTGTAATGATGTGCCATTTAGGTGCAGATACTTGGCTCTTTGAATTCTTTATTTTCATAGGAAAATAACGCGAGTAAAATCAAAAACTACGCAAACAGTTAGACGAGAGTTTCCCCCCTCAATTAGAGCTCTTGAATCTCAATTTTAGGTATGAAACACCTTCAAAACATATGAACAATCACTGTTTTGTTATGTTGAATGCTTTGTGTTTTATGTTTTCCCCAATCTGATCTTTTTACCCTTTTAAAAGTGAAAGTGGCGCAGTATCTTGGTTTTTTATCCCTCTTTTTGGCCCATTTGCGAAATTCTAAACCTAATTGTAATAATTTAAATAAAATAATGACCCCGGCCCTTTTTATTTAAAAAAGAAGTGTGAGTCGGGGCTGGTGGCGGTGCGGGTGGCTGGGGTGGGCTCGTCCTTCTTGCTTCGTCTTTGGCCCCCTTCTTCTCATCGGTCTTCTGCTTCTCAGGTGGTCTTCCCCCTCTCTTTGTTTATTTAATGTATCCTTACTGGATAATATGAAATATGATATGAAATATGATATGATAATCAAACTGAATTTGAAACCCCAAAGATGGAAATTTGGTAATAGACTAGTGGCAGGGGCTGCTAATTTGTTCTTGTGGTGTGTGCTCTTGTTTAACCGATTCGAAGATTCTTGGACGTGGTGTATCTTGGAGAAAAATGATGGATTTACTCCTTATAGAAATGATTCTAAAATCTATCCCCATAATTTGGTTTATTGCATGCTGAATCATGCCTTTAGACCCATGAATCTTGATCTTGATAGCTTCTTCCTTGATGAATTATACTTGAAAATTATATGGGATCATTTTACTGATGTATGTGGGAACATGGCGAAAAAAGATAGAAAGACTGAACAAAAGAGATCGCGAGAGACCCCTTCTCATGAATTTCCTGTCAAAGGTGATTGTGTTTGGGTAGAACCCCATATGCTGCCTATATTTCTCACATTTGCATATTTTTGGTATCTGCAGTTGGCTTATGGAAAAGATAAAAGAATCCTAAAATTTGTGATATGTAGGGGGCGCTGTACTCTCCCTGACTCAAGTGAGCATGTGAAAAAAAAAAAATTCATGGACCAAAAGGAAGCCACGGGGGAAATTGTTTCCTTGTGGTGGGTTTCCCTTCTCGAACAAAAAGCTATGAACCCAATTGAACAACTGCCCTACCACATGGACCAAATCTTGATTGATGGAAAAAGGATGGATGAAACCATGTCAAAGATACAAAGAGCAATTGGAAAGATGAAAGGAAAGATAGATGGCGGGCATAACGTTCCACTTGACCCCAGGTGTGCTTCATTCTTTATTGTTTTCGTCTCTAGTTCCTTGTCCTTGCTGCTGATCTGTCCTTGGTTGCTTATATGCATTTTGAACTCGATAAAAGAACCAAACTGTGCCTTTGAGTACATGACCGAACCAATCTGTGCTATTGAGCACATGACCAAACATAGAAACTCTTTGAACCCTTCCTACTTTGCACTCTACAATTTTTCTCTTCGTTTAGAGAAAGAAAAGAACTCAATAAAACATAATCTCTGCTCGTTAAGAAAACATCATAAGAAACCAATGGATCATAAGAAGAAGAAACTAGAAGGGAGGAAAAAGGTTTATTACCTAAATATCGACAAATGGATGAAGCAAATGGAAATCACAAAGCATGAACGCAAGCTACCTCTGCCCCTCCTTATATATAGATTACAAGAACAAGAACATACAAGCCAAAACCATAAAAGACAAAAGAATAACAAAAACAGAAAAAATAAGAGCAGAACAAGAGAATTCAGGAAAACAAGCAAAAAAGAAAGTAATGATTTCAGTAAATGCAATCCGAAAGCATGGACAAAGGTTCAAATATTCGAATGGTATATCAAACAAAAAGAAAAGACCTTTGAAAATAGGAAACGATCGAACCAAATAAATATCTTTTATCTATGTCTAAAATGAAAATTTGTTCTTGGAATTGTTGTGGGATTGGAAACCGAAACAAATGGACAGAAATTGAAACATTATGTAAAATAGAGAATATTCAAATCTTAGCGCTATTGGAAACCAAAGCGGAGACCCAACCCCCAGATGTCCTATGGAAAGGTGCTGGGTTCGACGCTATATGTTTCAGCCCGACTTCTGGTAGGGCTGGGGGGATCTGCGTGCTATGGAAAAACTATCTTCTGCGAGATTGTTTAATCTCTGTTTTGACTAAAGAGGAGCGATTCATCACCTTAAAAATTGAAAATACTGGAAAAGGAACAACATTTGCAGTTTGTTTTGTCTATGCTCCTCCCCAGGTGGCATCTAAGGCATCTTTCTGGCAGTTTTTAACTACCCATATCCAAACTCTGACAATTCCTGTCATTTTGTTGGGCGATCTTAATGAGATCCAAAGTACAAGTGAAAAAAGTGGTGGTAACGATCCACACCCCTCCCGATTTGAGCGATTACTAGTATTCAAAGATCAATGCAACCTACTTGACGTTCCAACCGTTGGTAACAAATTTACTTGGAGGAAAAACAAAACTGATGTGAATAACATTTATGAGAAACTTGACAGGATCCTCGTCCAAGACTAAATAATCCAATGGTTTCCAGACATCGCAACAAGAAACCATGCTTTCTCGACATCGGACCACTGCCCAATCTCTGTACAACTAGAAGTAGACGAGAGAAGAAATGCGCGACCTTTTAAATTTGAAAAAATGTGGCTGACGAGGAGAGATTACACGAACTTAGTGACTCAAGCGTGGAGAACACAATACCAAGGATCTCACATGTTTAACGTTATGAAAAAGACAACTTCTAAAACGACTAACGAAAGAGTGGAATAAAAGAACCTTTGGAAATATCTTTAGGCAATTACGAGAAACAGAAGAAAAACTACTTGAACTACAAATGAATAGCAATCAAGGCCAACAACAAGACAATGCCAAACTTCAAATACAATTAATAAAGAAAAAGGATCAACTTTTGCAGTATCATAAGCATTACTGGAGTCAACGAGCGAAAACGAAACATTTAAAACTTTCGGACTCAAACACTGGTTACCACCATAGAGTAGCCTCAGGCAGACGAAACAAAAAGATTATAAGACAAATTAGAACGCAAGAGGGCACAGAAGTAATTGGGGAAGACAATACTAGAAGAGAAATAAAAGGCGATTTCGAAAAAAGATTCAGGAAAGAAAGTATCAATGAACGACTTTTACAGAACTATTTAACACTGATAGACAAAGAGATAACCACGGATGATAACAAAGAACTAACCAAATCGGTATCCAATTATGAGATAAAATCCGCTTTTTTCTCCATTGGTAAAGACAAATCCCCGGGACCTGATGGGATGACAGCAGAGTTCTATAGAAAATATTGGGATATTGTTGGACCATCGATAACCAAGGCCATCAAAAGCTTCTTCTCTTCGGGGAAGATGTTGCGCCAAATAAACCAGACATTTATCACCCTAATACCAAAATGCGAAAACCCATCCACAACGAGCAACTATAGACCAATTAGCCTGTGTTCAACGATTTACAAAGCAATTGCCAAAATTCTTGCAGAAAGAATGAAAAAAGTTCTTCGGAAAATTATTCACCCACTTCAAGGAGCCTTCGTGGCTGATCGAGCTATTCAGGATAATGTGCTTATAGCTCACGAAATTTTTCACTCTTTCCGAACAAGAAAAGGAAAACAAGGATGGATTGCAATAAAACTTGACATGGAGAAAGCTTACGATAGAGTCGATTGGAGTTTTCTCCTTGCAGTCTTGGAGAAATTTGGTTTCTCTCCTAGATTCGTGGGGTGGATCAGTGAGTGTATTCAGACTGTTTCTTTCTCAGTCTTAGTGAACGATGAACCAACTGAGACTTTTCGCCCACAAAGAGGGATCCGACAGGGTGACCCCATTTCCCCCTACTTGTTTATCATAGGCGCGGAAATCCTTGCCAGAAAGTTACAACAAGAATGTCATGAATCAACAGACGCGATTGGTTTTAAAATGACCCCAAATGGATCACGGATTCCATTTCTTTCCTTTGCGGATGATATCATGATCTTTGCGAAAGCATCTCAGGAATCGTGTGCTAAGGTGAAAAATATAATTGACGAATACTGTCAAATATCGGGTCAAAAAGTGAATTTCCACAAATCAGCGTTCCAAGTAACAAAAGGTGTTTCTGCAAACCAAAAACTCCAAATCCAAAGCACTCTCCGTATAATGAACCAAGTAGCATTGGACAAATATCTAGGATGCCCCATAATAAACGGCAAGGTGAACAAAGAAACCTTTGAAGAGGTTATTGAAAAATCGAAAATGCAGTTGACAAAATGGAAAGCGAGCTCCCTCTCCCAGCAAGGAAGGGCCGTTCTAATAAAAGCGAATCTTATGGCTAAACCAAATTACGTTATGCAAAACTTTATGCTTCCGACAAGTGTGCACAATGAATTAGATAGAATAAATAGATGTTTCTTCTGGAATAAGGATCAAAGTTATAAACCATTGTTAAGTTGGGACAAAATTTGCAAATAAAAAAGACAAGGAGGTTTGGGAATTAGCAGAACTAAAGACATGAACAAAGCCTTACAAATGAAATTATTATGGAAAATCTTGGCGGAACCCCACAACCAATGGGTCAGAATAATCCGAGAAAAATATTTAAAGGAAGACCAAATTTGGGACTATAAAAGGAAGAAAAACTTGTCTTGGCAATGGGCCAAGTTAATTAACCTAAAAGATGAATTCTGTGATGGACTCATCTGGCAAATTGGAAATGGAAAGACGATTAAATTCTGGAAGGACAAATGGATAAATGATGATAAAAATATTAAGGATCATAGACTAATCCATCAGATTGATGATCAAGAAAGAGTTGAAAACTATATCCTACCAAATAAGACATGGAATGTACAAAAGATTCGAGAAATTCTACCTTCGGACCTTGTAGAGACAATTACAAGTATCCCTCTCCCTTCGCAGGAAATTGAAGATAGACTCTATTGGAAACCTAGCACCGATGGTTGGTTCTCAACATCAAGTGCCTTGAAATTAATCACGAAATCAAATGACAATGAGATTGAATTATTCTCTGGAATATGGAAAGTTGAATGCCCACCAAAGATAAAGAATTTCCTATGGAAAGTAGGATTGGATGGATTACCTACTAAATCTAAGCTCCAAAACAAGGGGATACACACGCCCATGGATTGTATTTTCTGTAACTCTAGGGAGGAAGACGCTATCCATCTTCTCACGGAGTGTCCGACAACTCTGAGAACAATTGGAGCCCTGGATAGAGATATTGAACGAAAAATAGTAAGTGTTGATAAAAGTAACAAAAGTATAAAGACTATAACCAATGAAATATTTCAACAGCTGAACCAAGAGCAAAAGGCTATCTTGGCTTTCTCCTGGTGGTGCATTTGGACGAAAAGAAACAAGATTATATTCGACAACCAGAACTTACGAACAATAGATGAATTGGTAGCCATAATCAAATACCACATGAAAAACTGGAAAAGAACTAAACAAGACGACTCAGATGAAGAAGATGAAAAAACAACGAGAATCAAACCTAGAGGCAACCCTCGCAAAAGGAATGCCATTAGATGGCGTAAGCCTGAGAATGGTGTCTTTAAAATTAATTTTGATGGCGCAAAATCTCTTTCTGGTTCTGCTTCTGCAGGGTTTGTTATCAGAGATGATGACGGCAGGGTGCTTGCTTGCGATGTCAGAAGATGCGGGACAATTTCTGCGATTCAGGCTGAGGCTGTGGGTCTTCAGCTCGGCTTGTTGGAAGCTCGAAGGCTAGGTTTCCGAAGAGTTGCGGTGGAGGGTGATTGTCTCGCGATTGTGAATGCGATCAATGGTGCGTGGTCGACACCCTGGGAGATCGAAATCCTTATGTCGGATGCTCTTCGTCTGCTTAGCTTGTTCGAGACATTCTCTGTGACTCACATTTTCAGGGAGGCGAACAAGGCGGCTGATCGACTTACTTGCATGGCTTTGGAGTCCGCCTCGTCGTCCTGGAGTTCAGATTTAGAGTTTCAAACTCTCGTCCGTAGGGACGCTCTTGGGTGGTGGTACAACCGTGGTTGACACCCCCAAATTCTCGCCTGTATCAAAAAAAAAAAAAAAAAAAAAAAAGAAGTGGCACAGTTGGTAAATTGGTATCATGTATTTGTGATTTAGAACTCCTGTCTTTATCTTACTTTTACATTCATTTTGATTTGATCACTTCTTGTAATAAAAACATTACATTGTTTATTATACATGAAGATGTACTCCGCCGTTATACACACAATCACATTGTTTTCTGCCTGCTGTGTGATATAGTTCAAGAAACCAAGAAAATAGAGTTAAAGATCTGTGGATCAGGCTTGGCTGACAGCCTGGCCCCACAGCCCAGGGTCAGTATACGAGCTCTCATCAATACCGGAGGCAACTGGGTCATTCCGCGTATTCCATCGTGTTTTCTGAGCATTCGGGGCGGAAATTACCGGGTTCAACCACTGCAGGCCGGTGATCTCCATCGACTGTACCCACCTTTACGGGGAGTACAAAGGATCATATCAAAGCCCGGAACAACTGTGAGGAGTCGATAGTGCAGCCTGTTCAGGGGTTCCCTCCCTCATATGCGCATGATGAGTACATGCGTTGGTATAGAGCGCGCACCCGCTTGTTTATCAGCCGACAAGCAATAGCTCCGCCCGCACGATACCAGCCGACCGCACCTTACATTTACTCTCTGGTGAGTAAGTAGTTTATATCAGTTGATGCAATACCATTGCCTAGGGTAACCGTCACTCAAGTATACTCGCATCTATTTTTAGGGGCACTACGCAGTTGACATTGCCAATCGGGGCGCCTAGTAGGTCAGATCGCATAGTAAGCATCCCAGCTGGACGACTACTCTAGTCTGGCCGGTACAGTGGCTTCCTTTGGAGAGTACATCTCCTCACAAAGCTCATAGGTATTAGGTCGAGTTTCTTTTGACTAGGTTTACTTTGTCGATGGGTTCAGCGCAATGGGCGCATCTTGTTCACAATCCACCCCGCACCAGACCCATCGCTCGGGAGATGGAAGCCATTCTGGGTATGCGGGGACTTCGATCAGGATTCCATTTGGTCCCGGGATATGCTGAGTGGTTCGGGTGTGGTCCAGCGACGGGATCTGCTGGCCATGTCCACCCATCTGTATATGCTCAGCCATCAAGTGCTGGGTTCGCATCGTCATTCGGGTGCACACCCCCATCAGCTTCTGAGTACATTCCTTATTCACTCTACCGGTGGGCAGAACAGACATTTTCTGCATGTTACTGGGGTGCACCATCGCATATGCCTACAGATGTCGGCCTTTCATATGCTACGAGCTCCTCATTTACAGCGATGCTCTCGATGTCGTTATAGCTAGTCTATGGGTCCACTTCCACCCTCTACTTCCACGGGCAATCAGAATGTGCAAGAATCTCCCGCCTACCGCATAAGACCCCGACAACCCGCCTTCCCGCCTACATTAGCCGAGAATATGGTGTGGGAGGAGAACGTCCAGGAAGAGCGTAACCAGGAGGACTATACAGATGAGGAGAGTGAAGATGACGAGGAGGGGGGTGATGATGACAGTGAGGAGGAGGATCATCTACAACGTAGTAGTCGTAGGCGATAGGATTATTTTAGTATTATGGTTTGGGTATTATTAGTTTCACTAAGTTCTGGTTTGGATTTTCAGTTACTTAGACATCTTGTAGACATCGGTATCTATAATTTGCAGTCTAACAATAATACCATCTTTATCCATAATTTGTAATCTACAACTAACATATGGTTAACATTTAACTTACTTTTCTAATTGAACAATACTACTAACTTTCCCATATTTTTTGGATTTACTAAAATTCTTACAACATAAACAATAAACGTAATCATAAACGATCAAACTTTCCTATAATTCTGTCGATTTTCATAACGTCGGATATAAATTAACCGTTACCTCAGTTTACGAATACACATATATTTCGTTACATCAGTTTACGAATACATATATATTTCGTAAATATATGTCCACAAAATGTGTTTGTGTCAACTCTAATGGCGCTTGGTTAAATACAGGGAAGGTTATAGTGTATGGGGAGGAGAAGGGTGAGTCGCTATTCTGAATAGCGACTCACCAGGGAATATATTCCCTTGGGCAGAGGAGACAAGCGGGCCGGGGTAGGGGTGCAGAGATTTCCATTGACTGCCCATTAAACCCAAAGTCGTTGTTTAGAATGACTCTGGTTTTGTTTTCTTTACCATTACATTAAATGACGGAAAACTAAAAATAAAAAATAAAAAAGGGAGAGTCAACTCTCCCTAAACATGTATTTTTTTTTTAATTTCGGTTACTGTTAATACATTTAATCCAAAAATAAAATAAAAAATTGAAATACACATAAGTCGCTGTTTATAACAGCGACTTATATTTTTTAATATTTTAAAAAAAAACCTTGGGTAACTCTTTTGGTTAGTTCCCTAAAATGTTTGAGATTTTGGCTAGTTTCCTAATTAAGTGGCACAGTTGATCACTTCTTGTAATAAAAACATTACATTGTTTATGATACATGAAGATGTACTCCGTTACACACACAATCACATTGTTTTCTGCCAGCTGTATGATACGATACGAGTAGTTCAAGAAACCAAGAAAATAGAGTTAAAGATCTGTGGATCAGGCCTGGCTGTGGGGCCAGGCTGTCGGGCCCATGGGCTCCTCTCCGGGCGGCCTGAAGACGTCGCCACAGATGAGGCAGAGAAATCAAAAACCCAACAAACACCAAGAAAAGCAGAGCCAGGGCGACGGCTGCCACCACCAGCTCTTGCAGCTTGACCAGCAGCTTCTCTGTCTGAGGTGCCACAAACGTTGCTGCCACCACCATAGCCACCTTCACCGGGACTTCCCTCGCTCTTCTTCCCATCTCTGCTGGCTGTTTAGTTGGATCATGTGGCGGTGATAACAAAGGTGGAGCACTTGGTCTCGGAGTCCCCCGTCCATGGTGACCCCCTTCGTCATCCGTGATCTTGTAGGAGAGGTTGATTTCACCGATTGGAGCTCCATTTCGGTCCCTAATCTCGTATGCTACGTAGTGTTCGAATCCGAGAAGATCGTCGACCCGAAGGTACACTTTGACTTGTCCGACCTCCTCCTCCGTGTAGCTAGGAATACCTCGACGGTAGCGTTGCACCTGGAGGTAAACGATTAGGTTGTTACTCGACGCAGTGAGGGGGAACTGAACCGGAAAGTTCCACGTTGGGTAGCCATCTTCCGCGGACACGGTGGTGGTCGATTGGGTGGCCGTGGTGGTGGTGGGTTTACCAGCGCCATAGATGATCAAACTGGCTGTGACGAAGACATCAGCATCGTCCTTGACCATCTGGAGATTGCTTGCAGAGAGGATACAAAGTTCTAAGTACTTACCACGGTACATTACTAAGAACCAAATTTTTTATAATGAAAAAAACACACACACAAACAGCCAAAGATCTTAATGATCGATAATGGGGAAAATGGAGTTATAAGAGAAGTGAGGCCGTTGGGAGTTGGGACTTGGAGGGATGTAGGATGGATTGCAGTCACCTATATATATATATATATATATATATATTGGTGTAAATGTGTATAAAATCATTTCATAAAATAAATAAAAATGACATCCGGGTACACGGTTTTTAGCAGCGGCAAATAATTAGTAGGGTTGACAAGTTAAATACCCGAACCCGAGTATTGTTAACATTGAAAATGTCCATATGATGACTCTTCAACACTTGAAACTGGTTAATGAAATGAAGTTAAATGTGACAACAGACGGGAGTAAATTGAAAGCTAAGCGCGTCTTTGGTATTTGTATTGTATTTGTGTATGTATATGTTCAGTATGTACGTATCTATCTGCACTTACAACACAGGTTAGTTAATTAAATGTCATATCAAGGCATACAAGCTCGTACGAATTAATCAGCCCCAAACACAATAAAAGCACAACCTGCAGGCTGCAGGGCGGAGCTGAGGTGGGCCTAGGGGTCACGTGCCCTCTCTCTCATTTTACGAAGCATCTAATAGTATTCTCCTCGTACCTAGCTTCGTTTTGACATATAATACGTATTAATCCGAAATTTAACTAAAAAGTTATGGATGTTTAAAAATTAAATGATATGGGGTTAGCCGCAGGATGATCCGATCATCGACAATCAAACAAGAAACTAAAGAACGGAAGTAAGAACGAATTAATAAGACTCAAAGAACGCAGCAAAGAAGACTCAAGAAGACACACGAAATCAACCAAGAACTTCAAAAAGACGCAAGACTTATGCAAGAATCGACAAGAACAAGGACTGACTCGATATCAACTAAAAGAAAGAACAAGACTCGATCAAGATTTAATAAAGACCCGAAATTGATAATCAAGACGCGGCCGATAAGGACTGAGTCGATCTATACAGAACAAGATGAAGACCCCAGACCTTCGTAGAGGTAGGAACCAACACCAATGACTATATAACCCGCCTCTACAACCCTACATAACCAAGCGGACAACTTGGAGACACAAGGAGGGGGCTTGTAAATACCAGGATCACCAAGTCTTGCGAAGTTGATGAACACAAGGCAAACCAAGCTAGATCAATACTAATAGTTGCAATCGATGAGCCCTGCTTCGAATCGATTGACTTTGCACTTATGTGTTTCACACAAAAAGAGAGACTTTCTTCATAATGAATAACGTGAATGTTCAACAATGGATCAGCCGTCTACTTATAATAACCCTAGGCTGATTTTAAATGAAAAATAACAATTAAAAGTAATTAAAATAAATTCCCTAAAAATTACTTAAAATAACTTAAGTAAAGAAGGTTACTAAAAATAACAAAACAAAGTTCCAACACTTAGTCTATTCCCGTCAAAACAGTGACAACTTGCAAAGATTGTGATTTTCGGCCAAGCTCTAGGTCGAATCTCGAAAAACCTTCAACAGCAAAGTTGTAGATCTCTTCGTCCTTGTTCCAACAAGGTATGACACCACCCAATCCGATAAATACGGACTCTGAATGACTCATTTTACTGAGACGTCAAAAAGTTGTCAAATGTGCTGAACGAATCTAAAAACGTCATTAACCAAGCTTGCACTTTTGGTCCTTCTCCCATGGTGGAGCCTTCTTCTTCCTCTTGAGGATGACATCATTCTCACGAGCTCGAATCATAGGTGTGTCCGGAGGTGTCTTGGATGGTCCCGCATCATTAAAGGTATATTAATCACTTTAATTATGTTTCAGTAGACTATAATGCTTCTATATTTTACTTAAATTAATATTTACAAATTATAATTCATCTCGAGAACTTTCAAATGAGAGGTTATACTAATCATTTCGACAATTAACTAATCATTTCGACAATTAAATAAGAAGTTATAAGACAGAGCAGTGGCTGTCGAAGATCGATCGAAGGTTGGACGAATTAACTGAGTCGAACAAGAATCTCCCCGGAGGCGACCAATTTCCCTTGTTGACGGAGACGAAGGGAAAGGATAGAGCATCAAAATCATACGGAAATGCCCCATCGATCAGAGGTTTCGGTACAGGCGACAACGAACAGAACATTAGGAACGCAGAGACCAATGATACCTTCGAGGAACCTCAAGTTCGACCGGAAATTTTTGAGATAATTTCTAATCCTTCAAAGGCGGTAATCTTTGATGTTGCGCCCAAGGAACATGGGTATCTGTTGACTGAATGGATTGGATTTAAATCAAATGATGTGAAGATAATTTAAGTTGAAATCTTTGAAAATCTTATTGCACCCAAGATGTTTGTAGAAATGTCTGCCCAGGCGGAATTAGCTTTTGTTGCTGCATCTATGGGTAGGCATAGAGTGCAAGATGGGAATTTGATTTTTGATCTAGGAATTAATAGTGTTGGTATTGGAATGAGTTTGTTCAAGTGCTGGTTAAGGGTTAATGTGCAAACAACTGCATTAAGTGAGGAAGCTAGCTATCATTTTGAGTTTGCCAGGGAGGAATCAATCTCATTACATGATATTGATGGGGTTGTCCTCGAATTGGTGTGTAGTGCTTATTGCAGTCTCATGTTCATAAAAAAAAGGGGCAACATTGGTTCCCTTTGATAGAGGTCGAGATAGTGTAAAGACCGGAAAATTTTAGAATATTAAATTATTAAAATAGTGATTTATAATCATCCCGATTTCTAAGATTTGGGAGGTTTGGAAAAACTCGTCCTTGAGCATCAGTTTTGATTTTAAAATCCCTCCGGCATCGTTTTAGAATTTTGATTTTGACGGAAATTGATTCCACTTCCGAGTTGCAAGTCTTGATAAATTAATTTAATTCCGGTAATGATTTGTCGGTTCCATTTAAATTTGATAGAGTCAGAATTAGCGGGTTTGAATTTGAATGTCGGGTATATTTTTTCATTTATGAATTGGGACTTGGGACCACGTTATTTTCTTTCTTTTCTTTCTTCCTTCCCCCTCTCGTTTCAGAAGGCAGTGAGACCTGAGGAGGATCCTCTCTTTCTTTGCCTCATACAGCTTATCAATTCTTGTCTTCTTCCTTCCTTCTTATCCAAAGGGTTCAGAAGCAAGCCCCCCTCTCTGCATATGTCGTCTATTGTCCAGCATACCAATACCTCCCCTCTTACAATTGGAAGCTACCCCCATTGTCCTCTCCCATTTGTCTTCAAGTGCTCTCTCTTACAATCCCCAAATCCCACGCCAAAATCAGATTTCAATCTCCCCTATTTTGCATTTGAAATCCCACACCCACACTCATCATTTCACCTTTTCCCCATCTGCTCACGCTTCCTTTGTCCCCATTGTCAAACACAACCCAGTTTTCTTTCTCCCCTTGGAAACCGTCACCTCTTGCTCCTCCTCGACAGCCGCCAGCAGGGTCCTAGACTCCCCATTTTCGAACCAGACCACCGATCTCGGGCAACCAGCAGCAGCAACCTCGAGCTTCTCCTCCCTCCGACGTTGTAGAAGGAGAAGACCAAGCCTGAAGACGGACCAGGAGCCCCTAGTCCGTCGGCCGTCCACCTCCTCTCCTCCTTCCTTGTTTCCGGTTTTGACTTCGGTAAGACCCCGCTCCTTCGTTTTTAGTTCAACAACACCTTAAAGGCTCACCTTTCTGACCATTCACGTTCGATACAGGCCCCATATGTCTTTCTCCGTCCTTAGTGAGCCAAACCGACCCACGGCGGGTTTCCCGGCGAGCTCGAAGAACCTCGGTGAGCTCCTCCCCTTTTCCTCTTCCTTGGTTTCGATTTAAGCCTTTTCTTGGTCCATGGATTTCGTGAAAAAAAATGAGTCGGGTGGTCGGAGCTCTAGAAAATCTGGCGGAAGTCTCCCCTTTTCCTTTTTCCTTCCCTGTTTCAAGTGCAGAGGTAGGAGAGGGATATGCCACTTGGCATTGTCTCGGGCCCTCTACAATATTTTTACACATTATTTTAACTAGGAGCATGCTAGCTTGTTTGACTTTCGTACTGCATTAGAGCATCTTTATTAGGTATAGCACATACTATGTGGCCTCAGCGAGGACTGCCGGTCCCATATGAGTGGCTCGATCTGACTCATTTCCCCGTTCTTATTTTTAAGGTATTTTCTGCAGATTTTGAGTTATCGATGTCTATATGACGGGGTTCCCTTTTTGCGAATCGAAGAATCTGGCTAATTCTCTAACTCGTTATAATTGGTAATCACCCACTTATGATTTGGTTTTGACCCGACTCTGTCGTGGCTCCTTGTATCTTAATTTTGTTTCCACCTTACTTCCGTTTGAATTGATTTTCGCGACTTAATCCCTAGGACAGGTTAAGGGTACCCAACGACCCTACGATACTTTACGGTTCGAAATCCCTCTTTATTACTGACCTTAAAAATGTGTTTGAAACCTCGACACGTACCTGGATTGCAAGATCCGAACAAGGGGTTTTATCCTTTGAAACATAACCCGGAAATCATAATTCTGGATCGTTACAAAGATGGTATCAAGGCTGAGGTTGTGCAATTAGGGTACGCAAGGGTCGAGTGTACGTTTTGGAAACTGCCCCTGAATTTCAAAGGATTTGAAAGTGTTTTAAAAGGGTAAAATGAACTTAAGATGCCTAACCCAAATTGGACTAAGTAATAAACTCGACTTGTAATAAAAGAGGAGAACCGACCAAACGGGGACACGAGTGGGTAGTAAAGGCGCTAGACAACCCTTATTGGATGTAGTTGGGAACGGTAGGCAAAATACTAGCTTGTTCTTTACAGATGGGTCTAGAAGTTTCTAAGGAGATCATTACGATTGTCATTGACTAACTCTATGCTAAGTGCTTGTTGTGGATATGATTGGTATGCCCTGACTATGAAATGTGTATTGAATGATTTATGCAAACGGGATAGCGGGAGTACCTTTGTTCTTATCTGGTCAAGCCCAACTTTGGTGGAATAACCCCTTCAACTATGTTAACCTTGATGATCTTATCGAGTCTTTCTCTTGAATATCGGTCCCCTCCACGGGAAATCGGGTTGGTAAATACATTATCTTCGGGAATTGTGGTCGGATATGAGGGTTGTTTGAGAGAGTACTGGAAGATGACTCTTGATGAAATTCCGAGTTACAGAGTAAGGTGTTTCTGATGCTGTCTTTCTCGATTCTTATTATGATCAGCCAATGTCTACTTGCTACAAAGACATGTACTAGAGTCCCACGGGAAAGAGGAGTGATGAGTCAGTTGGGAAAAGTCAGTGGATGCCCTTAGGAATCTATTTCCGGTTGTAATGGTGACTCTCTCTGAATTGCATGACATAATCTTGTAATCTCCCGCATGTATCTTGCAAATGATCATTAGTAAAAGCTTCTCATGTTATGCCTTGCTTTCTGTCATGATTTTATTGTTTAAGCTCATAATGTGGTTAGTTACATTGCTCAAGTCTCATGTTGTGTCTTGCCTTCTATCATGATTATATGTTGTTATAGCATGTTTACTTGGCCTATTTATCGTGTGATGGATTGGAAACATGAACCATATGATACGAACCTACATGATCGTTATTTCCCCCTGGATTAGGTTCATGATAGTGTGATCAACTCCCCTCTGTATGAATGCTTGTAGATGATTGCCTTAGCATGCTGGGTGATGATTTGTCGATACTATTATTTCTTTTGTGACAAGAATCTATAACATGCCCATCTGTTTTGTATTCGTCAAATTGACTGTTGTTGATGATTTTGCAAGTTGATAATGTTGTGTGATTGCTTGCGTTTAATGGAGAATATATGGTATAATTGAGTCTTGATGAATGCATGTTATCCTAGTATGTGTTGGGTTGAGCTCATGTCCTCGTATTCTAGTCATATTGCCCATTATTTGGACTTGTGTTAAACTTTTCTCATACTTCTATATCGTTGGAATGTGAGTTAGCAATCTCTTATGCGTCGTCATGATTAGCTGCATGCATGTATCGTACGTCATGATGAGCCTTTAGCATCATGTAGGACCCTTAGTTGTGACTTGTACGCATTTATATCTTGCCGACATTATCGCTGAACTTTTCCCTTGAGTCATGTCCCTGATAGTGTGATTCTTCCATCTTCCTACCCTCTTAAGATGTTTTGCCCATCCTGATTAGATTAATGTTCAACTTGATGATCGACTTGCTTCTTGTGATGGTAAATCCTAGCATGCTTACCTGTTATCGCTTGGTGGTATTTCCCTATTATTCTGTGCCATCTTCTCATGCTTGCATTAATGTATGACTTGACACCTCGCATGATCACACACCACGCTATATCATAATTTAACATACGCATGCCACATGAATGTTAGAATGGACCTAGTCGAAGTATCTTGATTGTATTCATGTTCGATATGTGTTGTTAATATCCTATATAGCTTATGATTTCTAAAATGACCCGCTCAATGGTGACTTGTCATGCTTGTTTATTACGTGAACATTCTTGTCCTGTAATGTGATAATTATTGTACTACTTTATGTGCCTCAATGACTATTCCTTCCTAGCATGCTTAGAATCTATCACGGTGATGTTCTCTTTGTTACCTTGTAAGGATACCTCATCCTTCATGAACATTACGTTGAATTCATTTAAATCACTCTTGACTATGCCTATGTCTTATCATGTATCACTAGTACCATGTATTACTTATGCTTTTAAATGTATCTCGTCATATGATTACATGTCGTTCTCAACCTATTGTATGATCCTTGTTGCTAGATGTGACAATTGTCATGCCGCTCTTATGTACCCTCATATGACGCTTAGTTTGATTTTTATGATGTACCTTGTCATGCTATATTTGGCCTCATTTGTCGCCATGCTCGTGCATTGTTCATATACATGATGTTTGTCATCCTCGTTAAGCCCTGCATGACCATTACTGGCTCCGCATATCTTACTTGAAATTGCTAGACATATCTGCTTCCCTGGAATAAAAGGCTATTAACTTATCTCACATGCATCCCTGTAGAATTCGATTATGTCTTTTGGATTGAATATGCATGTTGTTCTCCTTGAGATAGGTACATGTTAGTGTGGATTAATGTGACTGATATGCTCCATGATGAATTCATTTTGCTTGTCACAATTGTAACCTAATAGACTTTCATAAGAGCATCGTTGTATTCTCGGGTCGTAGTCTTGTCTCTAGTCTTGTCATCTTTAGCATTTGTCCGTGTTTGTCTCCAAGAGGAAAATCCGGTTGTCCGTCCTTGTCACTCCCCTATCTCTACTAATTTGAGCTCATACGCGATACATTGGACGAGCGACCGCATAGAAAAGGGAGTAGAAAGTTAGATAGTGATAGAGCAGCGCAACAGAAGCATGAGCCCATAACCCACGGGCCTCAGGAACAATGATGTCGACGGAACGGGCACGCATCGAGAAATACAGTTACTGAGTATGATATGAATTACAAGAAGGAGTGTTCTTCGTTCGAATTGCTAACCCTTTTGAATTTGTTGACAACGATATTGCACTGACCTAGCTATGAGCTTATGTGTGATGTGCTGACTTGATGATGATTGTTGCCTGATTGCCTGCTGTCTATGATGATATCATTTGATGACTTATGGCTCTTATGTACCATGATGTTTGACTTGTTGATACGCTAAGTTGATAAGCATGATTTGAATTCCTTTGCCTGTAAAAATGTGAACTACATATGCTAAGAAGCTTGAATTGTATCTAATAAGGTTATAATGCAACATGCTAGCTTTGACTTGGTTATGTTCATATACGATGTTGCAATGATTATTGATCATGATGGTAAATTGAGACTTGTTGAACCCATAATGTTATGTTTATGAATACTAGTTGATATGATGTAGACCTTATGTTTTATGATTTTCATAATTGCTTATTCCTTAAACCTGTGGGTGAGGTCATTGGTAGCGTGGTTAGAGAGTGGTGAAAGAATTTTGGACGGTTGGGATGATCGATGGTATTAGGAGGTGAGTCGCGAGGGGGGATGTTGGCTTAGGTAAGACCGAGTGAGACTTGAGATTTATGGGAGGCAATGTTGGTGGTTCTGATGAGCTTCTAGGTGATGCTTGTGATGCTCCGGGTGGTATGAAGAGTGTAAGGGAGGGCTTGTGAATATTTAGGACATGGTGTTAGAGGGTACGTGGGTGTGAAGTTAAAGATATGAGTTGAGTTCTTAGAAGTGGATGGTGTGGTAGTGTTTGGCGGAAGAAGGGGCGAGATTTGAGCATCGAGATCGATGAATTGGGATATCTTTGGGGAATTTTTTTTGTCTGAGTTGACGTTGGCAAGTCTAGAAGAGGATTAGTCTTGGCTTGAGAGTGGAGATTGTGTTTTATTTTGACTGGTATGATGTGAGGATTTTCTTGATTATGTGATTTATTTATATCTGCTAGCAGGATGTTAGATAACGATCATGATGAACCTGATATAGAATTACATGTTGATATGCAATATTAAAATCTAGTTGGTAGTGACAAGTGTTACCATGATATATTACTGCTTTGTTATCCTGTTATTTTGTTTTAGAAGCATGTTAGGACGTGATGTGATATGATATATGAAGTAATGATGAGTATGAACTATGAGATAATGATGTGCTATTATGTGGAAGCATGATGTTTTATTATGTTATAGTAAGCATGATGATGTATTATATGGTTGACTAGCATGATTATTGATTATGTAAATGATGAATATGACTTGAAGTATCGACATGACTTGTATATATGAGACAATGGTGCATGGTTTCTAAATGGTCGTTAGATGGTTTTGTGACGAGTTAAGGTGATGTCTTTTAGGGCATATTGACATTGTGATGATTTATATACTGCTTGATCTTCCTTTTTCCGAATCTTAATAGCATGACCTTGTTGTGTTGATATGTTAACGTGATGAATCTATTCTACTTGTGTTGCGATATCGATATGCGATTGTGAGATTTGATGTGTACTGATGTACTAACCTCATAACATCTAACCCGTTGATTTATGTACATGTGTGCTTACATGATGAGTGATGAGCATTCGATTATGCACTTGTGATGCCTTCAGTATGATATAGATATACCTTATGATTCGTAGTATGTTGAGGCTTGTTGTTCCTTTGTTAGACGATTATGTGATGGTTTGTTACTGTGATATGATGTGAGACTTGCCATGTGTGAGATGGCTTATGGTATTATGCTTATATAAGAGTTGATGAGACTTTTGGTCATGGTACTTGTTAGGTTGTGAGTGATGTTACATGATCTGAAAACTAGGAAGAGAATATGGGATTAGCCCTTAGAGGTGGATGATTCCACGTCCGAACTTCTGAATTTGATTGATTGTTATGCGGGAAACTGATTTGGTTTTGGAGGATTTTGACAAAACTTTGATTAGACGATTTTACTTGTTTTAGTGTAAAGTTGCTTGGTTAAACGTCTTATTTGAAGATTTTGAGCGGTTTGAAAAGGAATTACTTGTAATTTTAAAGAATAAATGTTACCGAGAATTTCAACGATTTTGAGGCCACTCTTTTCCAATTGCGGAATCCCTTTTGAGAATTTTCACACCCGGGCTTATATTATAATGCCTCACGAAGTGGATACAAGCATTTTATAGGGGAGCATATAGAATGTTTGCTAAGACCCAGTAGAGACGCTATGATTGCTTTTCGAGTTATGATGTGACCGAAAGGTCGGGGTAAGGGTGTGATAGGGGCCCATATCACATACTTGCTACGAACAATTGGGAATGTTATGATCACGTCAAGGGTGCTGTGAGGATCTCATACGGGCCCCTATGAGATGCTTACAGAATCAATGACATGATCCTTGGACTCGCCAATTTAAAACTTCATCCCCATGTTTTAGAGTGATTTTAGTCTCAGAGACGAGACTGGTTTTTAGAGGTGGATGATGTAAAGACCGAGAAATTTTATAATATTAAATTATTAAAATAGTTATTTATAATCATCTCGATTTCTAAGATTTGGGAGGTTTGGAAAAACTCGTCCTTGAGCATCAGTTTTGATTTTACAATCCCTCCAGCATCGTTTTAGAATTTTGATTTTGACGGAAATTGATTCCGCTTCGAAGTTGCAAGCCTTGATAAATTAATTTAATTCCGGTAATGATTTGCCAGTTCGATTTAAATTTGATAGAGTTAGAATTAGCGGGTTCGAATTTGAATGTCGGGTATATTTTTGCATTTATGAATTTGGACTTGGGACCACGTTATTTTCTTTCTTTTCTTTCTTCCTTTCCCCTCTCTCATTTCAGAAGGCAGTGAGACCTGGGGAGGATCCTCTCTTTCTTTGCCTCATACAGCTCATCAATTCTTGTCTTCTTCCTTCCTTCTTATCCAAAGGGTTCAGAAGCAAGCCCCCCTCTCTGCATATGTCGTCTATTGTCCAGCATACCAATACCTCCCCTCTTACAACTGGAAGCTACCCCCATTGTCCTCTCCCATTTGTCTTCAAGTGCTCTCTCTTCAAGTGCTCTCTTACAGTCTCCCCCTTTCCTTTTTCCTTCCCTGTTTCAACTGCAGAGGTAGGAGAGGGATATGCCACTTGTCATTGTCTTGGGCCCTTTACAGTATTTTTACACATTATTATAACTAGGAGCATGCTAGTGTGTTTGACTTTCATACTGCATTAGAGCATCTTTATTAGGTATAGCACATACTATGTGGCCTCAACGAGGATTGTCGGTCCCGTATGAGTGGCTCGATCTGACTCATTTCCCCGTTCTTATTTTTAAGGTATTTTCTGCAGATTTTGAGTTCTCGATGTCTATATGACGGGGTTCCCTTTTTGCGAATCGAAGAACCTGGCTAATTCTCTAACTCGTTATAATTGGTAATCACCCACTTATGATTTGGTTTTGACCCGACTATGTCGTGGCTCCTTGTATCTTAATTTTGTTTCCACCTTACTTCCGTTTGAATTGATTTTCGCGACTTAGTCCCTAGGACAGGTTAAGGGTACCCAACGACCCTACGATACATTTAGGGTTCGAAATCCCTCTTTATTACTAACATTAAAAATGAGTTTGAAACCTCGACCCGTACCTGGATTGCAAGATCCGAACAAGGGGTTTCATTCCTTGAAACGTAACCCAGAAATCATAATTCTAGGCCGTTAAAGATAACATTGATGTTATTCAAGTTCAAGTGGTTCAAGCTATGGAAGTCAAATTTGACCAAGGAACAAATTGTGTTGTTGAGGTTGAGAAATAAAAAATGGCAATCATTTTGATTTTTGATCCGGGTGGATAAATGATATCTACTCAGGTGCGCTCAAAGAGGATGCGTCTCAGACGCATCAATGGTTGTAATGGGTGTGATTTTCTGGAAGTGATTATGGAGTTCAACTGAGCTTTCTCTCTTATGGCAACTAGGCCTTGTGCACTTGGGGCAAACTAAACTACTGCACAACATTTTGCACAAAAGAATCAAGTGTATGAGGGCTGTTGGCTGGAATGAATTGCTCACATTGCTATTATAGGCAAGCTTTTGGCATGAGATCTTTGGATCGGTTGGTTTGCTTAGTTGAAGTGCAAGCTCTCACATATTACTAGTGTGGAAAGGATAGGATCAACCAGAAGCAAATGGTCAAGGTCAGAAGCAATTATTTGCAGTGTATACATTTAGAATAAAGAGGCCGGACTTGTACGAGCTGCTGAAGTTCTTATTTCAGAAACTGATGGAAATAAAAATTGAGGAGCAGAGAGCATGATGGGTCATATATGATAGTATCCCTTCGTGGTTTCCATTGTTACAATTCAATTTGAATCGAAAAAATATATAAAAACAATTTGGTCGTTGTCATAGCTGCTGCCATGGTGAAGTGATATGATTGTTGGGAGCTGCTACAGAAGTTAGGAGTTCGTGTGAAGCTTCTGCAAGCCTACCCATATATTTTTTTTGGGAGTGGTGAGGTTTGTGTGTTAAAGTGACATGTTTGCCTAGGTAATCAACAACACATGTACACAAATGACATGCACCTCCATCCAGTGGGTTTTTGATTTTTTTTTTGGAAACCAATTTAAGTTCTTGGTTGCTGCCTACACCAAGGGGTACATATATATATGTGATTGCCACAAAACCAATTTGGAAACAAATGAATATTTTTTTAAATTTATATATATGCTTTGAGACAAAGTTTTTGTAAGGAGAGAGGATTGTAATGATCTTATATGTTGTAAGGGTACCCTTGTAGTGGGTATTAGTATCATTGATATATAAATACTTGGGGGATTGTACTAAGGAGGGTATGAAAGTAATAATCCAAACTTTACCCATCTCTCCTAATCTCTATTCTCTCTTTCTCTCTCGTTCTATCTTCTTCTTCTTCTTCCTCTTACCTCCTCCTCTGATCTATCTTCTTCTCTATCTCTTTCTCAAATCCTCCATAGAAGCCCAAGCTTCTGTCTAATTGACATACGGATTATAACAATATCATGCTACTTTACTTGCTCATATGACATATGAACTTAAAAGAAAATTTTTAAATTTCATAAAAATATTTGTGCTATTTGAGTTTTAATCGAGCGGAGCCGAGCTTTGAATCGAACATAAAAATGTGCTCATAATCAACTCATTTTGTAAATCATATGCTCCACCCGAGCATTTATTGGGCAAAACTCAAGCCAAGCTCTAGCTATTTAGCTCATATAACAAAAAAAGTCTTAACTTAATATTTATTATATTGCGTTACCTATACTTATTTAGTTAATTTTTGGGAAAACTAATTAAAATACCCCCACCTTTGGGAGTATGGTAAAAAAAATATCCTCAGCTTTCAAATGTAATAAAGATATATATCCCGACCTTTGAGGGTAGTGGTAATATATTACCCACAAGTTTTTTCACGAGTCAAAAATGCTGATAAGGCAGCCTACGCGGATTTTTTACAAGGGTTTTCTTGAACAGTGTCCTTTGGAAAATTAAAATAAAGAGTTGGACTAGGTTCATACCCAACGCCTTTTCCTCCCTCATATCTTCTTCCGTGGACCGTGGTCGCATCTAGAATTGTCTTTCAGGTCTTCCAGGTAGTTCATGGTTCCTCTTTAATGTCAGTCTTCCTCCCTCGTAGTCGACTATCTTGAGCTGTCTCTCTCACATCTTCTTCCCCTTTGATTCGTTCACGGATTTGGGTGGGTAATTTTTTTTCTCCTCTCTTCGTTGTTGTTGTTGTTGTTGTTGTTGTTGTTGTTGGTTTAGTTTTGTTGTCGATTTGGTGTTAGGAATAGTCGTGTTGTGTTAATTTGAGGCAATTTTGACCAGATTAGTTGCTTGGTTGAATCAATTTCGTTTTTCGGGTTTAATTTGTTATCGTTTTATTTTTTTTCCTAAGGAAACCGATGAAGAAAAGCCAAATTTAGTGCTAATTTGTAAAAAAAAAAGTCTTCCACGTATGTTGTCTTGTCAAAAAAAAATTCACGTAGGCTGTCTTGTCGGCATTTTTGACACGTGAGAAAATACAGGGTAATATATTACCACCACCCTCAAAGGTCGGGATATTTTTATTACATTTGAAGGTTGAGGATATATTTTTACCATACCCTCAAAGGTGGGGGTATTTTAATTAGTTTTCCCTTAATTTTTTTTGCCAGATATTTCATTTATATATTTATATATCTTTTTTTAGGCGCGAAAAAATAACAATGTTTTATCATAAACCGATGACATTTTATCTTAAAATAACATCATTTATTATCAAATTATATATAATTGTTTATGTCAATTTAATCCAAAACTATATCATAAATATATCATTGTGCTCCCCTCCAAAAAATTTCTGGCTTCACCAGGACCACCACTGAGCACAACAACAAATTCTGCTAAAAAAAAAAAAAAAAAACAAATTCTGCCAAAAATAGCACCAAAACTGAATTCAGCTACACCTCAAACATCAAGCACTCAAGCAGGGCAGATAGGGAAAATACACCATTAACTGCAATAACAATTTGAAGCTCAAATTGCACCCAAACTTGATTTTCAACAAGATTAAATAACGCATGAAATTAATAAGCAATGGGCAACTCCCAAAAAATCAACAAATTAAGAACTCAAAGAAGAAAAAATCAGTTGTGTCACCAAACTTTCGATCGAAAAGCAAAAACTAATTAAATTTAGAGAAAATTTGCACCGAAGGTGTAAATTGTCGGGCAAATTATAAAGGTATACATATTTTTGTAAAAATTAGCAAACTATATGTTGTTGCAGGAGTAAATCGAGTATTGAAATAAATATAAAATATAGATTAGACTGACTTCCCTGTCTCAGCAAATAAATACAAGACTTCCTCCCGTTGTAGTAAGGGAATAGTCAGGATCGAATCCACGAGGAAGCACGTCAACAGTTCTTAGGTAGCTGTAAATTCTCACAGAAGCAGCAGAGCAGAACAGATAGAATCGCAGAAACAGAAAGAAAGGAACAAATAACCCGGCAAGGGTAACTAAAAAAACAAAAGCAAAGAACAAGTAAAACAAGAAAAGACAACGCGAAACAGCAAATAAAACGAGGACACAGAAGCTACTCGATCTCGAGTAAGCGGTCCTCTATCTCGACAAGACAGTAACGAAAACAGAAAACAGAAAACAAAAGCAAATAACTCGACAAGCAAAGTTCTCCTCGACCTCGACAAGAGGTACTCGAGATCGACAAGGAAAGTAAAGACAGAAACTTGCAATCGACAAAAGCAGAAGAATCACAACTCGACTAAGACAACCCCTCCTCGACCTCGACTAAACACTCCTCGAGGTCGACAAAGCTTCGTCTAGATCGACAAGAAACAGAAAAACACAACTTTGCAGATTTTCGACAGAATTCAGAATTTTAACAGAAATTAACTTCAATATTTTAAAAGACCTCCAAGGCCAGGGTTTCAACGCCGCAACGATAACCATACAAAACAACACATAAAGGCATAAAAGATCATGCTTTCCATCAAATAACCTTCGTCATTAACAAATAGGCAAATAGAGGCTTTCGCATAAACCCTAATTGTTACTAACCCTTTTTCACATAATTAATCCAAGTTGCATTAAGATCACTTTCGCTTCAATAACACAAACAAGGATCACCTTCAACTCTCGCAAAAGAATCATGCTCATAGGGATAGAAGATGAATCGCACAAAAAGATCTGACCTTTATCGCATCGCCTCACATGGCCACCGTCGGGCTCACCCCAGCCCCAGAAGTGGGTGGACTACTCACGCCTCATCGCAATAACAGACATTGATTGATGAAAAGAACTAACTTGCATTAAAACTAAATTCAAAGCCTTTTACAATCTCGACAATCAACTTTCGCAGAAAGCCAAAACCCTAAAAACCTTAGAACTCCTAAACTTCTCTGTGGAACTAACTAATTGTCTCTGAAATTGAATTGTGATATGGAATTAGATGCCTAATGCTCAGCCCCAAGGGCTTTATTTATAGCCTTCATTCCCTAGCTATTCTAGGAAAGAAGATATCTATCTTTATCTAAAACTATATCTAAATTGCATAAAAGATAAATAAATTGTTTTAGGGAAATAAATCTAAAAGGAAAAGATAAAACTAAATAGGTAAGTCTTCATGTCTTGATAGATCTTGTCTCCTTGGATAGAACTTGATGAAATCGGATATATCTTCGATGTATTTGGATAGAATCTTCCGCTTTCGCGCCCAAGGAAAGCCAATTCTAGACGGACAGGCCAAGACGAGAAGCTTCTGGAACGCGGCTCTACTCGAGATCGACCACGACTCGTCGACCTCGACAAGGATGGCTCGTCGACTGGGCTTCCTCGGGTTGGTGTGCTCGATGTGCTCGGACTGGGGCTCAGTGCTCGTCGATCTCGACAAGCCCTAGTCGACTTCGAGTAAGGTGGCTTGCCGACTAGGTTTTCTCGAGTGACTCTCCTCGATGGGCTCCGGATCAGGCGTCAGGATCTTGTAGACCTCGACAAAGGCTCCTCGAGGTCGAGTTGGGTTCCTCCTTTCCGCTTCAGCGAGCTGCCTCTTCCGCGGCAGCGAACGGTCCGCTGTAGCGAGTTGAGTCGCTGGCAGCGAGTGCTCCTGGTCGTCCTCGGCTTCTCGGGCAGCTTCTCCTAGTCGACTCCGGGCATGACTTTGGGCTTCGTCGAACTCGACCAGGGCTTCGTCGAGATCGAGTAGAGTCCCGGAGCTGGGTGGTCTGGCTCTCTCGATCAGGCTCTGTCGACAAGGTTGCTCGGACATGGCTTGTCGAGGTCGAGTAGCCTTGGCTCGTAGACTTGTTCCGCTGCTTTGACCTTGGACTTCTGTAGTGGTTTTCCGAGCTTTTCCGACCTTCTGTAGAATTGCTGTAAAACGCCTCGATTTCTGCGAATTAAACAGAAACTGGTGTAGATTCCATAATTTGGCAAATAAACATAAACTACATAGATTATGTACTATCTTAGCCCAAATGTATGTAATGTATACAGAAATCGGTATAAAAGTTACTGTAAAACATGGCAGATTCAGCTCACAACAAACACCCCATACTTAAGCTTGCTTGTCCTCAAGCAATACTTTTATTTGTCATTCAGGGGAAGAATTTAAAACTCTCAACATCTTAGATTCATTCTCATATAACCCTGCAATCAATTACCATCCTCGAAAAGGTACTAGTGTCACAGATTCATGCATGTGCAAATATGTAAAAGCAACATCTACTCACAAAAGGAGGGTTATGCAAAAACAATATAAGTGACAAAGCACTGATAATCAAGAAGACCTTAATTTAAGCTCATGAAGGAGCAGATTGGTAAAAGGCTAAAAGGTGGGCAATTTTTGCAATGTGGTGTTTATGATCCGGGGAAATGGATTATTTCCAAACTTGAGTTTCATTCCACATTCTTTCTCCATATAATTCATCACCTTTCATATTGCTTTTCTCAATAATAATGCTTTTACCTCTCTAACCTCAGCATTGCCTTCTCGCGAGTCGCAAACATGGGTGTCATGAATGACCCCGGATACTTAGTGCGTCGGACTCCTCACAATGTGTCCCATCTCTCCAAACTATTATCTCAGAGAGCAGGGTCAATCTACCTTTATCTCCTGAGGTGATTGGATTTTCTTTCACTCATTAAATTTTCCATATATTCAAACAATTTCCTTCCAAACTCCAATAATGATAATAACAACACAAACAACCATATAACAATCTCCATAATGTAACATCATTCTCAACATAATCCCCGGATAAGGTAAAGAATGGCAAATATTTAGATCATGTGGAGCAATATTTGAAATAAGGCATATTTATGGCTTTTGTGATGCATAAGCATAGGTAAGGCTAGGATATAACAATCTGAGCATTATATGGAAATATAAAGTCCTCCATCCTCTTATCATGCAACATGTCAAAAGCAATTTCAAATTTTACCTCCTTTCATGGTTTTCAATAAAATATGCACTTCATTGTGACTTCCCTTTACTAGGCAATTTCATGCTATATCTCTAATGAATCTAATTTTGCATCGTCGAGTTCAATATAAGCTTCCATGACTTTATTCAAAAAATTTCAATGGGGGTCATTTTTCTCAAATTTTTGGAAATTCACGCATATAAGCACATAAATCAATAATGCATTCCAAAATAGCCATGTAGCAATTCCAAGAAATAATGCACAAGTCATGTCAAATAAATCAAATATGCATAAAGTAAGCCCTTCCCCCACCCCATACTTAAATATTACAGTGTCCTCACTGTATAAAAAACAAGGTAAGGGGTAAAGAAAAAAACTCACAAGACATGAGTGCAGAGTCGCAAAATTTCGAATGGAGCACCTCCTAGTCCGAGTATTAATGTAGCTTGGTTCCATCCATTGACCTGAAAAGTAGAAGACATATACCCATAACAGAAACAGCAAAAACCAAAGAAATGTTCAAATCCAAAAACAAAAACAAAGTCTCAAATGTCCTAAAAGGTCTATGTACATGCTCTAGATTTTATAGTCGCTAGGCCGACTTTCCATTAATGCTCAAGGTGGCATCTGCAGGGCCCATGTAGCTTGGGCTTCAAATAGGACTCCATTCTTGTCCATCAGCTGTAATCCTCCAGAATGGATCTTGTTCACCACGAAAGGTCCCATCCGCTTCTTGTTGAATTTGTTAGGAAACCAATGATCCTTTGATTTAGAGACATAGAGCTTATCTCCAACTTCATACTCCTTAGGCTCATCATTGGATATCCTGCACAATCGCACATACCAAGGCAGACCTCTCCCATGTATAGATAAATCTTTAATGGAAATAGGAGAAGAAAGATCCATACCTTGACTCACCTTTGCAGAAACGGAATCGGGGACAACAGTGTTTGGTCGATCTCGACTAGGGTTAGTCGATCTCGACAAGTCTGCTGGTCCTGATGGTGGTCTGCTCGAAGATTCAGAAGTCGACGAAGACAGGGTCTGGTCGATCTCGACAAGCCTGGTCGACCTCGACAAGGGCTCTGGTCCTGGTATTTGTAGCGTCGAGGAAGGTGCCGTCGAGGAAGACGTGGTCTTGTCGATCTCGACAAGGTTACTCGAGATCGAGTAGCCTTTTCCTCCTGGTGGCTTGCTCATCGAGGAAGGCGGGGCTGCGCTCTCCGAGTGGTGGTCGATCTCGACAAGGGTGGTCGAGATCGATAAGGGCTCTCCTGGCTCTGGTGGTGCGCTCGAGGAAGCAGGGACTGGTGGCTCCGAGTTATGGTCGACCTCGACGAGGCTTGTCGAGATCGACGAGCCTGGTTTCTCTGATCCGCTGCTCGACGATGCTGGCTCTGGTGGAGTCCCCTTGGTCTGGCCGAGATCGACTAGGGTTCTACTCGAGGTCGAGGAGCCCTGGTCGATCTTGACCCCATACTTAGCACTTGTCAAGGCATCCGAGAAATAATTAATCCACAACGACTTACCTTGCTCTGTGTCGATTGGATTTTCTGTGTTCTCCTTGAGGATTGCCATGATCTCCTCCACCTGGGCCTCCATGTCCCTCTTTTCTTTCTCCTCAGGGGTCATATTTCTGACCTTAGGTTCCCCGCAGGTGATGTAGCCAGCTGAGATAGATTTGACCTCTTCCATTGGACCTGTATGCCTTTCAGTTTTATTAAAGGAATACTCAATGACCTCATCGCTGATGTTGAAGGTGAGCCCTCCTTTCCGTACGCTTATGTTGGCATCCACCGTCGCCAAGAATGGTCTTCCTAAAATAATTGGACAAGCAGGATCTTCTTGCATATCAACTATTAAGAAATCAGCAGGAACGAAGAATTTACCTACTTGTACTGGGACATTTTCCACCATGCCTGTTGGAATGACCACCGTGTTGTTGGCCATGTATAGTCTAGCATCCACAGGCTCTAAGGCACCTATCTTAATCTTGGACCAAATCGTTAAAGGCATAATACTAACACTAGCTCCAAGATCACATAGGGCATTAATTTTGTATGGACCAAATCCAATAGTTATAGCAAACTTACCTGGATCCGGCCTCTTCTCCAATATGTCCAGATGGCTGCACTCCTCTGTGATTTCTGCCATCGATCGCTTTTTGCTCAGGATCTCCTTCAGGAACTTTGACATAGGATGGCATTTCATTGAGAGCTTCTGTGAAGGGGATGGTGACGTTGAGCTTCTGAAGCATCTTGATGAAGCGCTGAAACTTTTTCTCCGCCGGGTCCTTTAGAGATTTTGTGGGGAAAGGCAGCTTCTTTTTCTGCGTCGGAGCCAGAACAGACGTCGGAGTTGCTGCAGACTTCTCTATGTTGACGAGGGGCTTCTCGACATCGACAAGACCTTTGTCGACATCGACCAGATTGGGCTTAGTCGAGTTGCTGTGTGGTACAGACGAAGATTCTGGCAGGTTCTCCTCGAGGTCGAGTAGGCTCTTGTCGAGATCGACTAGGCCTTGGTCGACTAGCTGTTCTTCGTTGTCCTGCTGCTTTCCGACCTCTGGCTCCTGTAATTGATGGCCGCTTCTGAGTTTTACAGCAGCGATGTGTCCAGTCTTTCCATTAGGATTTGGTTCTGAAGATCCAGGGAGTGCACCCGACTGTCTGGGAATTCCCGCTGCTAGCTGACCAATCTGTGTATCAACTGATTTCCTCCAGATATCAATTTTCCCAAGCCTAGAGTTGACACCTTGCATCTGAGTATAGACGGAGTTGAAAGATTGCCTAGTTTCTGAATGGTTCCTCCGTATCTCCTCCATGACTGTCTGTATATCATCCTTCTTTTGGTCCCTTTCTGGATGTCCTGGAGCTCTGTAGGGCGGGGGATTCCTAGGGACACCTTGGTTCCACTGTGGTTGCTGAAACCTTTGGTCCCCCATGTAGCGACTGGGACCCCCTGCGTAAGCTACATCCTCATGATGCTCTGCCAGCCTGACTTGCTCTGTGTGTGGGCACTCAGGAGTGGTGTGCCTTTGCGATCCGCATTCTATGCAAGATTGGTTGACAGAGAGATATTTGACTTGCTTGAGGAGCTTCTTATTCTGGTCTCTGTAGTATTGCTCCCTAACATCAGGATCAATCTCTTTAGATGGCTCATATAGGGGCATGGATGGTGCTGGCCTAGCGTATAGGTTCTCTTCATAGGTTACAGTAGACCCATACTTGTTGTCGTAGTTGGTGAGCTTCTCTAGCACACCCCATGCGTCACTTGGCGGCATCGTCAGATACTCGTAGCGAGTATAATTGTTGATTCTGTCCTTAGTGACTTGATCCAGAGAGTTGAAGAAGATCTCCTGAATGATGTAGGGTGGCTGTCCATGAGTCGGGCAAGATCGCAGAAGTTCCTTGTAGCGCTCCCATGCCTTTGCCAGTGGTTCCCCTTTCTGCTGTTTGAAGGCGGTGATTTTCTGGCGGAGATGTGCTATTTTGGCAGGTGGGAAGAATTTGTTCAGAAACTCTTGCTCTACTTGAGCCCAGGTTGTAAGTGATTTTGCTTTCAGCCCTTCCAGCCATTTCAGTGCAGGCCCAGCGAGAGACCAGCGAAAAGATTTCATCTTGACATATTCCAGAGTTGTACCTTCTGCAAGAGTACGGCACATATCATGAAAATTAGTAATATGTTCAAGAGGACACTCATTAAATCTACCATAAAAGGCATTATTTTTAAGCTCTATAAGAAACTGAGTGCGAATTTCAAAAGAGTTTTCAGGGATAAGAATCGCCGATTCAGGCACGATGAGAGTCGGATGCATATAATCCTCAGAAGTGGTTGGATATTGGGCAAGCTCAGTTTCCGCTTGCCTCGTGCGTTCAGCTGCTTGTTCCCTTGCTGCTCTCTCAGCGGCGATAGCAGCATCCTTAGCGGCTAATTCCCTGGTAAGCCTAGCGATCAGTTGTTCCTGTGTCTCCGCAGCTGCCATGGCTCTTTGTAGTTTAGCTCTGATGTGAAAAAGGCGTGCCGGTTCGTCTAAGGCGTCAAACTCAGGTGTTTGACCAGAACGACGCATACACCTGCAAACTAACTCAAAGAAACAGTGAGAACTGACTACCTAAGGCGCGATTGATTGCTTCCCCGGCAACGGCGCTAATTTGTTGACTTGGCAGGAGTAAATCGAGTATTGAAATAAATATAAAATATAGATCAGACTGACTTCCCTGTCTCAGCAAATAAATACAAGACTTCCTCCCGTTGTAGTAAGAGAATAGTCAGGATCGAATCCACGAGGAAGCACGTCAGCAGTTCTTAGGTAGCTGTAAATTCTCACAGAAGCAGCAGAGCAGAACAGACAGAATCGCAGAAACAGAAAGAAAGGAACAAATAACCCGGCAAGGGTAACTAAAAAAACAAAAGCAAAGAACAAGTAAAACAAGAAAAGACAACGCGAAACAGCAAATAAAACGAGGACACAGAAGCTACTCGATCTCGAGTAAGCTGTCCTCTATCTCGACAAGACAGTAACGAAAACAGAAAACAGAAAACAAAAGCAAATAACTCGACAAGCAAAGTTCTCCTCGACCTCGACAAGAGGTACTCGAGATCGACAAGGAAAGTAAAGACAGAAACTTGCAATCGACAAAAGCAGAAGAATCACAACTCGACTAAGACAACCCCTCCTCGACCTCGACTAAACACTCCTCGAGGTCGACAAAGCTTCGTCTAGATCGACAAGAAACAGAAAAACACAACTTTGCAGATTTTCGACAGAATTCAGAATTTTAACAGAAATTAACTTCAATATTTTAAAAGACCTCCAAGGCCAGGGTTTCAACGCCGCAACGATAACCATGCAAAACAACACATAAAGGCATAAAAGATCATGCTTTCCATCAAATAACCTTCGTCATTAACAAATAGGCAAATAGAGGCTTTCGCATAAACCCTAATTGTTACTAACCCTTTTTCACATAATTAATCCAAGTTGCATTAAGATCACTTTTGCTTCAATAACACAAACAAGGATCACCTTCAACTCTCGCAAAAGAATCATGCTCATAGGGATAGAAGATGAATCGTACAAAAAGATCTGACCTTTATCGCATCGCCTCACATGGCCACCGTCGGGCTCACCCCAGCCCCAGAAGTGGGTGGACTAATCACGCCTCATCGCAATAACAGACATTGATTGATGAAAAGAACTAACTTGCATTAAAACTAAATTCAAAGCCTTTTACAATCTCGGCAATCAACTTTCGCAGAAAGCCAAAACCCTAAAAACCTTAGAACTCCTAAACTTCTTTGTGGAACTAACTAATTGTCTCTGAAATTTCATTGTGATCTGGAATTAGATGCCTAATGCTCAGCCCCAAGGGCTTTATTTATAACCTTCATTCCCTAGCTATTCTAGGAAAGAAGATATCTATCTTTATCTAAAACTATATCTAAATTGCATAAAAGATAAATAAATTGTTTTAGGGAAATAAATCTAAAAGGAAAAGATAAAACTAAATAGGTAAGTCTTCATGTCTTGATAGATCTTATCTCATTGGATAGAACTTGATGAAATCGAATATATCTTCGATGGATTTGGATAGAATCTTCCGCTTTCGCGCCCAAGGAAAGCCAATTCTAGTCGGACAGGCCAAGTCGAGAAGCTTCTGGAACGCGGCTCTACTTGAGATCGACCACGACTCATCGACCTCGACAAGGATGGCTCGTCGACTGGGCTTCCTCGGGTAGGTGTGCTCGATGTGCTCGGATTGGGGCTCAGTGCTCGTCGATCTCGACAAGCCCTAGTCGACTTCGAGTAAGGTGGCTTGCCGACTAGGTTTTCTCGAGTGACTCTCCTCGATGGGCTCCGGATCTGGCGTCAGGATCTTGTCGACCTCGACAAAGGCTCCTCGAGGTCGAGTTGGGTTCCTCCTTTCCGCTTCAGCGAGCTGCCTCTTCCGCGGCAGCGAACGGTCCGTTGTAGCGAGTCGAGTCGCTGGCAGCGAGTGCTCCTGGTCGTCCTCGGCTTCATCCTCGGCTTCTCGGGCAGCTTCTCCTTGTCGACTCCGGGCATGACTTTGGGCTTCGTCGAACTCGACCAGGGCTTCGTCGAGATCGAGTAGAGTCCCGGAGCTGGGTGGTCTGGCTCTCTCGATCAGGCTCTGTCGACAAGGTTGCTCGGACATGGCTTGTCGAGGTCGAGTAGGCCTACTCGAGGTCGAGTAGCCTTGACTCGTAGACTTGTTCCGCTGCTTTGACCTTGGACTTCTGTAGTGGTTTTCCAAGCTTTTCCGACCTTCTGTAGAATTGTTGTAAAACGCCTCGATTTCTGCGAATTAAACAGAAGCTGGTGTAGATTCCATAATTTGGCAAATAAACATAAACTACATAGATTATGTACTATCTTAGCCCAAATGTATGTAATGTATACAGAAATCGATATAAAAGTTATTGTAAAACATGGCAGATTCAGCTCACAACACTATACATTTTATATCTTTTAACCTTAATCTCAAATTAAAACCACCCCCAAATCTCCGTGCCCCCGTCCATCTCTCTCTCATGGTTGCTTCTTCGTTCCGATGCCTCAGAACGCTCCTCCTTCTCTCCTTCGATCTCTATCTTCCTCCCCCGCTCTTCTTCCCAGCGTCGCCTGTTCGTAGCGGAGGTCCGATCTTATGGTGCAATTTTTGACCTCGTCGTGTCTGCGTGCTCTCCTCCGCGCTGTTCTCGCGTGCTCTGTCGGACATTCTTCCTCCTTTGCTAGCTCCGCCTGATTTCGTCCTCCCTTGCCTCAGGAAGATCGGCTCCCGTCGAGGAATCGAAGAAGAGGAGGCAGGAGTCAAAGATATTTGAGGAGTTTGGGTTTGGTGTGAAGTCGAAGAGATCTGAGCAGATAGGGCGGCGCCGTTCAATTTCAAGTAGGAGTGGATACTGAAGTCCGTTGGGACTCGAGATCGGGGGTCGTGTGCACACGTGCCCCCTTGCGCTAATAGCCTAGCACATAAGCCGAGCGGGATTCCATCCTAAAACCAATTGGCATTAGGTGGGGTAGCCCACTAGATTATATACTAAGGCTTCTTTGTTCATATTGTCGATGTGAGACTCTTTTGGTCTCTTCACATATTACATTCTCTCAACATGCCCCCGCAAGGGCAACTAGGGTCGTCTTTCACCTCTAGTTGACACTTGGACAACAGGTCTAGAATCTCATTCTCTTTTTAGCTAGCCCATGATCGAGAGTCGGCCCGTTTGACTTTTCCGCTCTGATACCATACTGAAGTCCGTTGGAACTCGAGATCGGGGATCGTGTGCACACGTGCTCCCTTGCGCTAATAGCCTAGCACATAAGCCGAGTGGGGTTCCATCCTAAAACCAATTGGCATTAGGTGGGGTAGCCCACTAGTTTATATACTAAAGTTTCTTTGTTCATATTGTCGATGTGGGACTCTTTTGGTCTCTTCACATCTTTCATTCTCTCAACAGTGGACTCTTGCTATCGAGGGTGCCGCCGTTCAATTTCAATGGCCAATAGATGCAGAGGAGTAAGCACATCTCTCAACCTCGTTCCTCTTCGATATGTCGTTCCTTGTTGATTTCAGGTTTTAGATCGATCTCGTTCCTCGTCAATTTGTCGTTGGTTGTTGTTGACGACCATAGATCTAGTCAACATCTCTCAACCTCGATTTGTTCTCCTCCATGGATTAGAGCTTGGCGGTGGTGAGGATCTCTCAGACTCGATTTGGTCTCCTCCATGTGTGGCAGTGTCTGGAATTTGTTCACTAGTTGGTCTCCGATCAAAGAAGCGTTGATCAAGGTATGATTGTCAGCATTCAGTTCCGCCCCTAGCTTAGGTATGCAATTGTGTCCTGTTACACTTGATGTTAACATCAATTTGCTTTGTCAAATGTCCACCTTTACAATTTTTGCTGCTACTCGATATGAAATCTTAAACCTCTCTCTCTCTATGTTTTGTTTCCTATTACTTAGCAATTAGAGATTGGAAATGCATTTAAGATTAGAGAGGCAATGTCCATTGTGCGAATATCAATTCATCTATATTTGTTTGTCACGTATAAGAGGAAGAGGAAGGGGAAGATCAAGTATAAGATGAAGAGGAAGTGGAAGATCGAGCTCCATGTCAGCAGTGACGTTTGTTTGATTATGCAGGCACTAATTTGTATTTTATTTGTCATCAATCTGTTGAACAACCTTTGTTTGTGAGTGGATATTTGTGTTGAACAACCTTTGTCATGTGGTATTATATACGTAGGTATATATATATATGCTTAGGAATCTCATCATGTGACAGTATGTGAACCTAATTGATAGATTACAATGACAGTATGTGAACCTAGTTTATTTAGATTTTTGAATCACTGTATTTGAGATATTGCATTTGTCTCCTCTCTTATTAATTTTGAAAGTAGGATACTATTCTTTGGCAATGAGACATTAACTGATTTTAATATAAATTTAATATTGAAATGTCAAGTAGTGAAATCTTACCACTGAAATAAATTGGAACTGGTTTACTGTAAGTTAAAGCTTAAGTACTCTATAAATAAATTCCTTATTCTATTCTTCAAATCATATAGTTTTGACTTACGTACTCTATAAATAAATTGGAACTGGTTTACTGTAAGTTAAAGCTTAAGGTTGATTTGTTTTCGTGAGTAATGCAATTTGTCCCAAATTTATTTTAGTGTTGACATCGTTTTTAGTTAGATATTATATATGTAGGTATATTTATATGCTTGAGTCCATAAAAATTGGTTTATTTTTTAGTGTTGACATCATTTTAATGCATATTTTTTAGTGCTGACATCGTTTTTATTCGTATTTTTATGTGCTGACATCGTTTTATGCATATTTTTAGTGTTGACATCGTTTTTAGTTATATACTATATATGTGGGTATATATGTATGCTCGAGTCCTTAAAAATTGGGTTTTTATTGGTGTTGACATCATTTTTATGTGTATTTTTATGTGCTGACATCGTTTTTATGCGTATTTTTAGTGCTAATATCATTTTTATGCATATTTTTATGTAGGTATATATTTGCCGATATCGTTTTTGCAATATAAGAGATGGAGGAGGAAGGACGTTAGCATCGTCGGCAAATTCGGCGTATCCAATGTCGGCGTCAGCAGACTACTTTAGAGAAGAAGAGGATTGGCTTTCTATACTGAATTTATTTTAATTGCTCACTGATATTCTTTGTTTCTCACTAACAAAAATAAAATAAAATATTCCTTTGTTTCTTTTTTTTGGTAGAACATTCCTTTGTTTGTTTGCTTTCCCCTTTTATATTTTATATAAAATTTCTAATGTTATTTGATTTGTGAAATCCAAATAATTGGTAATGACTTAATATGTCAAATATATTGATCTCCAATGTCATCATCGGCGGAGTCAGCATCCTCGTAAACGCTGTCAACAATGGTGATATCAGCATTCCCGACGTCGGCGTCAGCACTGACGCGCGGAAAAAAAAAAACTTTGTTGATGCGGAGGGGGGGCACACAGGAGGGGAGGAGGGGGAACAAGGGATGTATAGTTTTATAATTTATACCAAAACTTGTATATTTTCCTAATTTGGCCAACCAATTTGTATATTTTTTAAGCTGCCCCTTAAAGTTATTATCACGACCATAGTTTTTTTTATATAAAATAAAAGGTGGGTGGGTGGGTATCTTAATGAAGTAATATTTAATTTGAATATGGATAATAGGGAATTCTGTAATATGGATAATCTCCCTTATAATAGAGAATTCTGTAACATCATCCGAAATGATGATCAGGGTGGCGTTCTATCTTAAGAATCACCCTCTTTTTGCCTACTAAAAAAAGTTATATTTAATTTGAAAGATTAAACATCAAATTTCGCTTGATATTATGATAAATGAAGATACACTACCCTTGTATAATATATATACATCAACATTCATTCTTCATTCACTTAATTGTCACTGCTTGTATGGATAAAGGTAGGAAGTCTACTTACCCGGAATTTAATTTCTAAGAAGTCTAATTCTCATGAATTACACTTTCTGGGATTTTATGAAACATGTTTGGTTGAAAAATAAAATAATGGTGGATTTGATATAGTGAGATAAATAAGGGATTTTTATTAGTAAGAAAAGGGTGCAAGTTGTCTTACCATGTACACCTCGGTTATTACAATTCCTGTATTTCACAGGAAGTTAAATTCATGGTAATTTCAATTCCTGAGTTTTTTATATGAAATTTTTTAACTAGATGCATATATTCTATCCGACTTCTTGTGATATTCAACTTCATGGGTTTTTCAAACCAATCCAAACGAGCACTCAAAAGAATAGGTGGGTATTGAGATAAAATTACGGGGCGGGCGAGAGAGATTTACACCAGAGTTAGGGGTGTTATTCGAGCTGAATCAATCGAGCCCAAGCTTGACATATTTAAGCTTAGTTCATTTGTTAAACGAGCTCGAATCGAATCGAGCTCAATTTCTAAACGAGCTTTTTTTTGTTCAAGCTTAGCTTGTTTTAGTAAATGAACAAGCTCGATCCGAGCTTTTTTCGAGCCTTAAGTAGTTTTACTTGAGAATAACATATTATCCTAAAGAAAATTTTAGAAATGACTTAAGATTCGAGCTATTCGAGCCTAAATCGAACGAGTCAAGCTTTCAACCGAGCTTAAAATCATGATCAAGCTTGGTTTGTTTATGTAAATGAACGAGCTCGAGTTGAACTTTTTTCGAGCCGATCCCAATTCGAGCTCGAGGTGTTTAGATCATATTACAGCCCTGACCAAAATAGCTGGTGACTTGGGTATAATTAAAAGAGTGGTGCCAACCAAAAAAAAAAAGGTGGTAATGTCGCTATTGAGATAAAATTACAACCATTTACTTAATTGTCAAAAGAAAAATGAACAATCACTTAATTATACATCTTTTTTTGGTAGTGAACTTAATTATACATCTTAAAAATGGACATTTTAACATCCGGGTACACGGTGTAGCCGGATGTCATTTTTAATTATTTTATGAAATGATTGCATAAACATTTTCTTTTTAATTATACTAATCTATATACATACATATATTAAAACCGATTCATAATCTATATACATACATATATTAAAACCGATTCATAACGTTCTATGTGGCACGTGCAGTTGATTCTATAAAAATAAAATAAAATATTATACTGTCATAGTTTATACAAAGTTATATAAGTTACAATCTATCTATATATATTCATTGACAAAAAAATATAAATAAAAAACATTTCCTTGTCATACGTACCAAAAATATCAATAGATAAATATGTAATATTTGATAACTGCTATTTTATTTAATTCATATCTAGATTATTTTTTGATGGAAAGAATTACTTACATATAAATTAATTATTAAATAATTATTATTTTCTGAATCGGTAAATATATAGATGTGGCGAAGACCAAGGACTAACAAAAAAGTAAGACCAAACTAGGAGTCTTATGTAAAATTAAAATAAAGCCCAGTCACTACGAAACCTACCACCCACTACCCCTTTTGAATATATAAGTATGTAAGTGGACCAACCTAAGCAGACATATATTCAAAGAATATGTTCGAATATATGTAAACTTAGGAGGCCAATAAATACCATAACTACATATTCAAAAGGGGAAGAATACCAACCAAAAAATTTTAGGCCCTATCGACACTCAGCTCAACTATCTCCCGGCCTACACTAAACTATAATGGACCCAGCACCCCAAATTACAAAGTCAAAAGCTCTACTCTAAATTGATTTATACTCCTCACCCAAAGTATGACAGCAACCTTGCATGCCCAAAAGAGCCTAACGCCATATGACAACAAAAAAGAGCCATTCCACTGCACTAGTCCTTCTCAACACAGTTTTAGCCACCCGAAGCCATGGTCGCACAACCTGGATGGTAACCTGTAGCATGGATGTCGACACACCCTCACACTGAACCACCATGACAGCGACCGAGTTCAGCCCATATTAATTGAATAAGTAGCTAGCCATAGTAGAAAGGGAAGACATATCCTCAACACCACAGGCCCAAACGAGCCTGATCAACCCGGCTTATACGTCCCACCGTCAGTCGGACCATCATCCCCCTCGATGTCCGACTCATCCATGAAGTGAGCAGCATCACCTTTACCGCTGTTTGGGTCTCTTATAGCAGACATGGCGTGGAATAGTTCGTCCATGGTAAGGGCCATCCTAATATCACCATGGATGCAAGATTTTGTGCCTCTTAGGAGATAGGTGCCCTTCTTCACACCATAAGTCTCCTTCCACCTCATCAGCTCCGGAGTTTTTTGCTCATCAATTTCCAATTGCCCATCTTTCTTTGCCAAGATGCCTGAAGCCGCCGCCCACGAGGAAGCAACCATCCTAGCACAAATGAGGGATGTTTGATGGTCAGAGATTTCATCGGTGACCACCGTATCCTTTCCAGTTTCAGTTTGAGTACCACTTGAAGCCCTCCCTACACTTCCAGCCAATGTGGTAAATGCATTCTCCTTACCACAATCGGCCTCATTCACATGTTCATCGATCGCATCACCAACAGTGGAGTCAGTTTGTGTTGCTACGCTGCAGACCATCCTGGGTGGTGCATCAGTACCTCCAACAGACCCCGCCGGATCAACAACCCCCTCCTGTTGTTGCTTCTCGGAAACCTGGTCCAGTTTTCCGTCTTTGCTCTCTATACTCTCGGTGCCTGGCATCTTGGTATTCTCAGAGGGGAGATGCTCCGCATTCTGTCTAGTCATTTTGCATACAACTTCTGTGTGACCGAAACATTTGCAATGGGCACAACTCCACGGAAGCCATTCAAAGCTGCATCACTTCCTCCCCACGGGCATTCACCAGCTTGACAAAAGACCGGCGAGATTGTTCCACGTTTACCTCAACTAACAGTCTAGCAAATGCTAACAGCTTGTGGCTTGCAGTGAACTCATCCACACACAAAGGGGTACCTATACCACTACCGATACGGCTCAACATCTCCTTCGAATTAAACAAGGGAGGGGGATCAGGCAATTATATTACTTTTTGAGACCAAAACAAATTATTTAAATATTATGTAGCCATAATATATAGCCATAACATATTACATAAGATTTAATTAACTATAGATTAGAAGAAAAAACCTCATATCTTATAAATGTGAAATTTATTTTATAATTTTGGGAGAATCTAAATAAAAGATATTTATATTATATATAATTTATCAAACTAATTTTATTTATATCTATATTATTTTTTGGTGGAAAAAATCATTTATATTTAGATCATTAATTTTTATTTATTGAAATCTATCTGAATTATTTATAATATTATATTAATGTATTCTCTGTGTTTAAGGCGAAACCTACACTAAATATATATATATAAACCTTAAAAGTTGTGTTCATGGGCAATTTATTGCCATAATTTATTCCTTTAAAGTTTTTACTATTTTATTCTATCTATTCAATTTGTATCATAAAAACATATTTAGCTTAATGGTTATCAATCTTGTCAAGAGCATCATGATCAAGAGTTCCAGTGTTATTATCTACATGTTCCTTTTTTTTTCCTTCCCATTTCATAGGTTATTTTTTGGGAGCCCTATAATCTAGATCGAGTTTGAATCTTCTTTTTATTTTTTTCCCCACTTTATTTGTTATTTTTTGAGAATAAAATATTTATTTTTAAGCCTACCTAATGGTTTTTTTAATAAAAAAAAAATCTTGCTATTTCCCCCTTTCTTCCATCATTGGCCTAAAATTTTTTTTTCCTTCCCATTTCATAGGTTATTTTTTGGGAACCGTATAATCTAGATCGAGTTTGAATCTTCTTTTTATTTTTTTCCCCACTTTATTTGTTATTTTTTGAGAATAAAATATTTATTTTTAAGCCTACCTAATGGTTTTTTTAATAAAAAAAAATCTTGCTATTTCCCCTTTCTTCCATCATTGACCTAAAAAATAACGTAAGAGATGTCACTTTGTATTTTTTAGTTCGGCAGAGATGTCACTTTGTAGTAATGGTTAGATTGGTCTCTTAGGCCTAATTATTCAAAACATGATGATAAATAAAAAATAGTCAATTAAAATACCTTAGAACGATCATATTAAAACATTATTGCCTAATTATTCAAATCATTATGGCCATAATAAAGACCGGTCCGTTTAAAGCACCCGTCCATTTCAAATTCCGTCCATAATAACCTAAATATTATGGCCAAATTAATTACTATTAATATGGAATATATAACAAGAGTGTAACCCCCAATCAAAACGACTTATTAACAACCTCAGTCGTTTCAAATTGAAAACATTGTGTTCCATGTTTATATAAATCGATGTTTCATGATCCAAACAAATACTACAACATCTTACACGTACTCCAGCTTGCATACAATCTTCAAGAATATGGTGAATTACCCCTTTCATAGATGAGTTCGTAGAAGGCACTGGTCAAACATGGGAGATAAAGGTTCTGAGTTGTCGTAATTGGGATGTTGAAAATGTCTTTGGCAAATATGTAAGCACAAATTTCATTGTGTCTGACTTAGAGGTACCGTATATTTGTCTATTCTTTACAACTCTAAAAGTACACTATATCAATGAGTGGTTTTACCACTACTAATCTATGCTATCCTAAGATGCTTGGTTAGGGAAGCGTTATTGATTCGACGTCCAAGAGTAGTGTCGCTCAATCTTTGTCCAAACTAAAGGAAGGATCTAATCAATTTCATGTAGAAAATCAATGTGGTCCTAGATAGAGAAGGTTACTGAATTATTAAAAGTAGTAATCATATGGTTGAAATTGATGGATCGACAAAAGTCACACAGATTGACACCAAAACTAATTTTGAGTTGATTTAAAAAATATGTTGGTATTTATTTCCCAAAGCCCGTATTCAGCCATGATCAATTGTTGGTGGCTAAAGGATCATACAAAGAACAATGGTTTCAGGAAAGCCTTCAATAACTTGAGCAACGAGGTAATGAAAATATTTGAAGTACATTGCTTTACCATTACTACAAATATTATGTTCCTTTAATAATAAGTTCTCAATAATTTGCATTCTTTTTTTATAAACTTAGGAATAACTTCTACGACCATGTGAACAACAACATAGACCAATGAGGTTTGTTTTGATACTTCTATTGCAAATATATTTACTAAATCTAATTCTAATTTCATTCACGTACTTTAATATCTACGGTGATTAATCAAACACCCCTTTAGTTTGCTTATTTACATTGTACACCTACATCCTCAGCAGCTGTTGTAAGGAGTGAATCGAGTATGAAATATAATGAAATAGATCAAACCAGACTTAGGCCCCAGCAAATAAATACAAGACTCCTCCAATGCAGTAAGAGAAAGTAAGGATCGAATCCACGAGGAAGTACGTCAGCAATTCTCAGGTAGCTGTAAATTCTCACAGAAGTAGAGCAGAACAGACAGAATCGCAGAAACAGCAAGAAAGAAACAAATAACCCGACAAGGGTAACTAAAACAAAAGCAAAGAACAAAGCAAGAAATAAAACAAAGCAGCAGGATGTACTCGATCTCGACTTAGCCTACTCGAGATCGACTAACAGCAAAAGACAGAAATTTCACAGTCGACAACAGAAGCAAAACACCAACTCGACTAAGACAAACCCAACTCGAGATCGACAAGATGGTACTCGATCTCGACCAAGGCTCCTCTATGTCGACAAGAAACAGAAAACACAAACTTGCAGATTTTCGACAGAATTCAGAAATTTGACAGAAATTAACTCAATATGCTAAAAGACTTCCAAAGCCAGGGTATCAACACCACAACGATAACCATGCAAAACAACACATAAAGGCACAAAAGATCATACTTTCCATCAAATAACTTTCGTCATTAACAAATAGGCATATAGAGGATTTCGCATAAACCCTAATTGTTACTAACCCTTTTTCACATAATTAATCCAAGTTGCATTAAGATCACTTTCGCTTCAATAACACAAACAAGGATCACCTTCAACTCTCGCAAAAGAATCATGCTTATAGGGATAGAAGATGAATCACACAAAAGATCTGACCTTTATTGCATCGCCTCACATGGCCACCGTCGGGCTCACCCCAGCCCCAGAAGTGGGTGGACTACTCACGCCTCATTGCAATAAAAGACATTGATTGATGAAAGAAACTAAATTGCATAAACTAAATTCAAAGCCTTTACAATCTTGGCAATCAACTTTCGCAGAAAGCCAAAACCCTAAAAACCTTAGAACTCCTAAACTTCTCTGTGGAACTAACTAATTGTGTCTTGAATGATGATTAAAACTGAGCCCCCTGGGCTTTATTTATAGCCTTCATTCCCTAGCTATTCTAGGAAAGAAGATATTTATCTATATCTAAAATTATATCTAAAACTTGAAAGAATAAATAAATTGTTTTATGGAAATAAATCTAAAAGGAAAAGATAAAACTAAATAGGGTAAGTCTTCATGATGTTGATAGATCTTGTCTCCTTGGATAGAACTTGATGGATTTGGATAGATCTTCGATGGATTTGGATAGAATCTTCCGCCTTCGCGCCCAAGGAACTCCAATTCTACTCGGACAGGCCACGTCGAGAAGTTTCTGGAAGCTGGGTCTACTCGACCTCGACTAGGTCTCGTCGACCTCGAGTAGGGTCTTCGTCGGCTGGACTCCTCGGGTGGCTTCTGCTCGATGTGGCTCGTCATGGCTTTCTGGGCTCTTGTCGACCTCGACCACCCCTCGTCGATGTCGAGTAGGAGGGGCTTGTCGACTGGGTTTGCTCGGGTAGGTCTAGTCGACTGGCTTGGACATGCTCGGACCTGGACTCAAGGTGCTCGTCGACCTCGACAAAGGGTCCTCGAGGTCGAGTTGGGTGGCGCCCCTTCCTTTCCGCTCCCGCGAGTTGCTTCTTCCGCGGCAGCGAACGGTCCGCTGCAGCGAGTCGAGTCGCTGGCAGCGAGTGCTCTTGGTCGTTCTCGGCTTCATCCTCGTCTTCTCGGGCAGCTCTCCTCGTCGACTCCGGGCATGACTTTGGGCTTCGTCGATCTCGACTCGGGCTTCGTCGAGATCGAGTAGAGTCCCGGAGCTGGGTGGTCTGGCTCTCTCGATCAGGCTCTGTCGACAAGGTTGCTCAGACATCGCTTGTCGAGGTCGAGTAGACCTACTCGAGGTCGAGTAGCCTTGGCTCGTAGACTTGTTCCGCTGCTTTGACCTTGGACTTCTGTAGTGGTTTTTCGAGCTTTTCCGACCTTCTGTAGAATTGCTGTAAAACGCCTCGATTTCTGCGATTTAAACAGAAACTGGTGTAGATTCCATAATTTGGCAAATAAACATAAACTACATAGATTCTGTACTATCTTAGCCCAAATGAATGCAATGTATACAGAAATTGATATAAAAGTTACTGTAAAACATGGCAGATTCAGCTCACAACAGCAGCTCAAACATAAAACTACACATGGTTAGATTTAAGTGTCTTAATTTTAGTATCACATGTATTTCACATCTACTTAACATGATCATATTTACTTTGATTTTACATTGATAGGTATCTATCTAATTTTCATTTGGTTGTTGATGTGATGCCATTTCAATGTTAAAAGAGGTTCAACAAAAGAGGCATCAAGTACAAACATCGGTTATATAGAGCATGCGATCGAGTCAAGTGTTCTATCTACCAACAGGTATTCATATTGTCATAAAAACAGTAACACTTCGCTCAAAACCACTTCTAACTTTTCATGTACTTCCATTACTAAAATATAACTAACAACTAATCCATTATCTCTTTAAGAAAAAAACTATCGATTACAAATTAATAACACCAAGTGAAAATGCACTAATAACTTATAATAAAATCCTCAACAGTCAAACATGGAAAATCGAATTGAATGAACTATAAAAATGAAGAGACACATTATTTTTTTACAACTTAATATTTGTTGTTAATAAGTATTAGATTATAAACAAAATAATAATAAAAAATATCTCAAACAAATAAAATCTCCATATGGTAGTAACTCAAATCACCATATGGTATTTTTAACATGAGCTGAAATAAAATCCCCAAATATCTCCAACAAATAAACATATATATCTAATTTAATTGTTTAAAATTGACTGTTCTACACCAGTCACACCATCTCCAATAGAGATGAACCCCAATTTAGCCAAAAACCATTAAAATAATCACATAATTTTTTCCAATTCCAAATCAAATTTCCAAAATTGCTATCTATAATTTCCAATCCTAACTTCTTCTGTCACAAACTATAATTCAAATCATATTACATCACCGGGCTTATCAAGCCATTAAAAAAAAGATCGCATTGAGTTAATTTCCAAAATGTATATGTATATAGTTCACCGTAATAATTACTATATTAAATTAAATGATTCAAATAATTACTTACAGTATATGTTTTTTTTATTGATATTGCATTAACAATTATGGGTTCTCACTTCAATTTTACCCTCCACATGAGCTTTGAAGGTCGCTAAGTGTTGACGTCGGTTAACACATAAATCATGATGGAAAATCAACATGGAATTGGATGCGGGCTTTCATATGTCAATAGTGACTACTTTATTATCGATCAAGTGAGGTTTTTCCATCATATATGATTATCAATCCTTCAAATCTAAAGTTTTTTTTCTTTATCTATTTATAGACTTAATCCGAGATTTGCATATTTGATACAAACAGTGTCCCGTGCATAGCACGGGTCTGCCACCCTATATATATATATATATATATATATATATATATATATATATATATATATTAATGGCCCGACCCGCTTCATTATTCTGTGTAAAATGAACAGAACCCTTAGGCCAGGCCTTATCTGAGTTCCTCCCTCACGTATCGCCTCGCTTCGCTCTAGCCGCCACCTCCGATTCCTCTTCTCGTCACTTCTCCATCCGAACACTAACAAACCTCTCCTCACTTTCTACTTGAATTGAAGATGGCGATCTGTTGTTCGTCCTTCTCGATTCACAGTGCTGTTGTGTTCTCGGAGGGGCAAGCGCTTCGTTCTCTGCTGTCCGCGGGGAGTGCTTCGTCCTTTTGCTGCATGAGGGTATCTGTTTTTATAGTGTTGTCGTGTTACCATCACCGACATCCTTTGCGCCTGTGAGATCCTTTCTTCTTGATTTGGATTTTATTTAGTTCACCCTTCGAGAGTTTGGAATTCAACCCCAATTTCACCTCAGGTAAGTGCGGGAGTTTACTTAACTCAAATTTCTGGTGTTTATGATTCTTGCAAGTAAGTTTACCTTCTTGGATATGTTATCTGTTGACTTGCGGTCCTTAAAACCTGACATTCTCTATGATTGGAGTCCATAAGAAAATACCATCTATTTTAGCATAGTTCTTTCTTTGCAATTTTCCAGGAGGATTGTAGTGAGTATTCAAATTGCAACGAATTTATTTTCTTCATATGCCATGAAACCGCTCAAAAGTATATCAGTAAGTGCTATTGTTCTACATTATTTTTATGACAGGAGTTTTGCAAAGCAGAATGATCAACTATCGATTTCTAGGCTATTATTTCTTATGGTGATTGTTAATACTATATCCAAACTGTAAGTCAAGGTAAGGCTAATTGTGTCATTCGATATTTCGTTTGTGTCGTTGAAAAAATTGGGAACCTGAATCAGATGTTATTGTGAATAATCTGCCAGAGAATTAGCAATTTAGTTATCGAATTTAGAAATTTGGTCAGGTTTCTATCTACTTTGTTAATCATGAATTAGGTTTTGTGGATTGAGATTCTGGTGAAGATGTTAGGGTTTATTCTTTTCGATAGTTGATTTACAGAATTAGATTATGTGGATTGAGATTCTGTTGAAGATGTAAAACTCACATACAGCTGCAAACATTCTATGGATTGAGATTAAGAGGAATCTATTAGGAAATTATTGGGATTTTCCTGTCGATTTTGGGTTGATTGAGACCCTATTGATGAAATGGTTGTTGCTTTAATATTTGGTTACACAATATCTCATGAGTAGTACAATTTAGGGTCTACTATATGTTTTTGATCAATCTGTTGTACTTGACTGTGTGTTTTCTATGATGCTTTCATTTAGTGTGTTTTTGCTAGAGTTTTTTTTTTCTCCTTATCATCATCTCTTGGATAAGTTTAAAACTAAGTTATCATGCTCCTTGATTCAGTCAATCACTCCATAAATGCAGCTTGTCATGGTTTGTTCATACATTGAGAATCTGAGATGCATATGCCGCTGTGAGTTGAATCGGATTAGGTGTTGAACTTCAGTTTTGTTTTGTAAGTTTATTAGCTGGAAATTAATACAAGTTTGGTGTAAAATAGGAAACAATTTTTCCCCCATTCTTTTTTCCTTGTTTTCCCTCCCGGTTGTTCTTCAAGTAGTATATATTAGAAGGAATGAGCTGAAGAAACGCACCAGATTGAATGTTCAGCTTCATCAATCTCTCCAAGATACCAGCGGCGTCTTTGATTAACTGCCCATCTACATTGGATGAATTTTTGTTGGAAGAGAGGAGCCATAACGTTTTCTCTGAGTCCTCCTCAATTCAATTGATCTAATAAAAGAGATTACAATTTATAACCCTAAAAACTTAACCGTTCACTACTTGCAGTTCTAACCCATTAACCCACTAATTTAGGCCCACTAATTAAATAACTAACAAACCCTAAAATTCTACTAACTGATCGATGAACTCACGGCACACACTAATTCTAACTTAATTAATTAACCTAATTTTGAATCACTTAATCTAACATCTCCCCTTGATTCAAAATTTCACAAAATCAATTTTTTTTTCTTCAGATGCAACGCATCTTCTTCATCTTCAATTTCTTCTTCAGACGGACGCACTTCCTCGCCTTCAATCTTCCCGACGCTGGATGCCCTTCTCGTCGCCGTGCGTCTTCAAATTCTTCGGATGGACTCACATTGCAGAGCCCTTCTTCGACTGGACTTCTTCGGTCGGGGACTCTCCCCTCGGAGTTCTTCTTCTTCTCCGACTGGACTCTCCATCATCGAAGCCCTAACTGCCCCTTCGGCCGGACTCTCTTTTCACCGTTCTCGGAACCCTTCTCCGATCTCTATGACTGCCTTCTACGGGCCGGACTCTCCTCTCGGAGCCCTCTTCAAGTTCGACCTTCTTTGGTCTGGATCGGACTCTCATCGGAGTCAGCGACTAGACTCTATCCGCCGCCTTCGACTGGACTCACACTGGAGCCCTTCGAAACCGTCGTCTTCTTCGGCGTTCCATTCCTCCGGACTTTCCTTCTCCGGACACCTCTACAGGCTCTTCGACTCTGGGCTCTTCATCACCGGATCGACATTTCTTGGCCTTCATTGGCCTCTCGATCTTCAACTTCCGCAGTCTTCTTCTTGTAGGCGGCATTGTTGCCCGGACTCATCTTCTCGGGCACTTCAACCTCCGGATCTTCATCTCCGGATCAACACTGGCCGTCATCTTTGGCGACACTGAGAACCATCTCTCGGCCTCCTTCAACAACAAACAGGGAGAACCGTCTTCTAGGCCTCCTTCACGATTCCTTCGATTGGAACCGTCTTCAAACAAACATGGTGGCTTCAATGTCTTCCTCCTCGTGGAAAGACATCGGATGGAGCACTTCATCTCCAATCTTCAATAGGATCGAACCCGGAATGGGAAATCGAACCACCGCTCTGATACCATGTTGGAAGAGAGGAGCCAGAACGTTTTCTCCGAGTCCTCCTCAATACAATTGATCTGATAAAAGAGATTACAATTTATAACCCTAAAAACTTAACCGTTCACTACTTGCAGTTCTAACCCATTAACCCACTAATTTAGGCCCACTAATTAAATAACTAACAAACCCTAAAATTCTACTAACTGATCGATGAACTCACGGCACACACTAATTCTAACTTAATTAATTAACCTAATTTTGAATCACTTAATCTAACAATTTTGGTGTAACATAGGATATTGTGTTTGCCGGACTACTCTATGATCCTTCCGAATGGCGTAGATGAGAGAAGCTGCCCCTGCATTCGGGATATAATGTTATGTTGTCCCTCAATATAAAGTCAGGCCTTTGAATCTTTGATTCAATGTCCATGGTGATACCAGAAAGATGACGTAGGTCAAGAGACTACTCAATCTGACAATTTCGATGGCTAAATAGCTTGCATTACTCTTTCCGACTCTTTTTTTTCGAATATTTAGGCTGAATTCAGAAGTTTGCAATTATTATGTAAGATTTGCTTTCATGCCTTATGTACTTGAATATTGTGAAACCAGAAGATATGTTTATGAAATAAGATTCCCTTTCATGCCTTAGGCTACTTGCATCCATTCTCATTGCTCCCAATGTGTCATTAAAATCCTATTAGTTCAAAATGGTAGAGCGTTGTGCCCTGCACAAAGATGTAGGTTCCAATGTGTCATTAAAATCCTATTAGTTCAAAATGGTAAAGCGGTGTGCCCTGCACAAAGATGTAGGTTCAACTCCTACATAGACTATTTATAGTTATCTTCTTTTTGTTTCCGTTCACAAATAAAATTATAAAGTGCAATAATAAAATGATAGAGTGCATACATAAGGTGATAAAGTGCAAGAATAAAATTATAATGTGCACATTTAGAATATAAGTGTGCAAAAGTAAGATATAATTGTGCAAATTTAAACTACAATTGTGCAAAAGTAAGATACAATTGTGCACATCTAGAATACAAGTGTGGAAAAGTAAGATACAATTGTGCAAATTTAGAATACAATTGTGCACTTTTAAGCATTGTAATATCAATTTTAAGCATCTCAACTTTTAGTTTGAATGTGCGCTTTTAGTTTCAAAAAGTGAAAATATAAAAAATTAAATGTGCAATTTTAGTTTCAAAAAGTGCAAATATAAAAATTAAATGTGCAATAAGGAACAAATCTTGACAAATAATATGTATAGGTTGATCAGTAAAGATAGTGTGCAAAAGTAAGATACAATTGTGCAGATTTAGAATACAATTGTGCAAAATTAAGATACAATATGTGCAAATTTAGAATACAATTGAGCACTTTTAATGATTGTAACCTCAATTTTAAGCATCTCAACTTTTAGTTTGAATGTGCGCTTTTAGTTTCAAAAAGTGCAAATATAAAAATTAAATGTGCAATTTTAGTTTCAAAAAGTGCAAATATCAAAATTAAATGTGCAATAAATAACGAATCTTGACAAGCAATGTGTATAAGTTGATCAGTAAAGATGGAGGCTTGAGTTGATCAGTGAAGACGAATGCTTGTAAATAAAGAATGAATCAAGCAATGTGTATAGATTCATGCGGTGTCTACGATGTTAACCACCACTGGACGTCAATGCTTTCCAGTTGCACCTTCCTACAGCTGGTTGAAACCTTACTCTCCTATTTCAACTTAATCCCATTATGACTTTATGCCCAATGTAGCCTAGATATTGATATCAAATATTCATCTCAACCTATTGAGGTATACAATTGCCATGGCTCATCCTTTTAGTTTTGTAATTTCCTCCTCTCATTGGACTTTGGAAGTGCATCTTGAGTATTTTTTTTTTTTCTGTTCGGTCTATTGACATATCTGTTAGGTACACAATGAGCAAATTATCATTCCAATTTCACATGTAACGGAAGCCATAACCAATTTTTACAGTGCAGACTGCTATATTATATACATTACAAAGAAAAGACATTAAAGTGCATAATTAAGATCAAAAAGTGCATTATTAAGGTTAAAAAGTGCATAACTAAGATTATAATGTGCATGATGACCAATTTGGGATTGTTGTGTTCTTGTCTATGATGTAACCTATGTGGGATTTGAACCCACATCTTTGTGCAAACGCACATTAGTCTACCAATTGAGCTAATAGGCTAAAAAATAAAAATATTCTATTATAGTGGTAAGAATCAAGCAAATCTAATGAAGACAAGGTAAAGTAAGAAACTCGTGCTCCTTCCAAAAAACAATGAGAAAGAGAGAACAAATTACAACCAAAATTTCTAATTATGAGAAGGATCATCACTTTTATAGGAAAAGACTGATGGTGCAAGGTAGATAACATTTGTTCCCCATATTGAAGGGAGCAAACAACTAATATTGAAATTAAAAAATGTCTTCAAAAATTAACATAAATTTGCCAGATTGAAGGTGGTAGTGCAAAAGTGAAAAACTTCTCATTATTGGGGTACGATTTTCCAATCCTTCTATATAAGTTAATTTCTAGGATTCAGTTTTGGACCGTCAACTAGACTTTCTTCTTGTCTGTAGCTCTTTTGAATAGTTTAATCTCAATAAGTATTTAAGATGGTTCCTGCAATTCACACCCACAAGGATTTGGATGACAACAGTATGTGTGCTCTATCTCTATCCAAAAAATGAGAGACATCGACATTACATCTAAAAGACAGTAGACAAAATAAGTTTGAAGCCACTGACAAATGTGTATGGCAACAATACTTATACTTCTGAGACAAATATTGGCCTTGCTATCTACACGGCCTACTACTGTGAATAAAAATAAAAATAAATAAAAGAGCAGGGTTTGTCTCTTGATTCTTGAATCCAGCAATTGCCTAAATAAATGGATTTTAATCAATGAAAACCAATACACATTTTACCTTGTCAATGATAAGCTCGACATGCTTCACAAGCAATAATAGTATATCTCCTGCACCAAGGACTTCACTTCTGTGAAATGCTCAAAGAGAACTAATAGGGGGACTTGTCCTGGTGTGTTTTTTTAGCCTGGATTGCAAGGTTCATACTCATCAATCATCATCCCCATCACCAATCAAAGTGCTTAAAGTCATGGAAATCAATCAAGCCCTGTGTCTTAATTAGGAAAAAACCTAAATCATTTCCCCCAAATTATTTGCACCTCCACAATCAGCACATAGACTCAATGAATTGGCAATGTTAGGTCATTAATAATGTGAAAATGCAAGTTAATTACTCCAAGCAACCGAATTTCATCCCTAAATGAATATGAAACTGAATTAGTAGCTATCATAGAGAAGTCCAACAAACTGCCCAAGCCGGAAGAGCTCAAATCCTAGGACATCGAGACTGGACATTTGGCCTCATTTTGTACTACTGTTCTAGCTTCTTCTATCCAGCTATTGACAGCTATCATAGAGGCACTATATATGCATCATATGTAAGACCGTTTGAGCAAGGAAAATCAACACAGACAATACAATCACAAACAAACCAATCCCATTCTCAAAACACCTCAATCATAGCATGAAAACACGTCAATCTTCTTTTAATACCTAGGCTCATAGGAACTAATGCTAACATTTGAAGCTTCAATAAGCACAAAAATAAACTGACCTCTTTCCAGTTTCTTCAACAACTAAAATGCATTTCCAAAGATCAGATTCTTTCTTTTGAAACTGAACTGCCCTATCCAATGCTATTCCCAAAAACTATGCAAAAATATAAAAATTCAGCCTTAATTTCACAAATTCAGTCAGCCCCAAAATTCCAAATGGCAATTTCAGATTTCTTCCATTAACAAGTAAAAGTCTTAAGAACGAATTGAATTCACATAAACATGAATTAATTAAGAATATTAGATGAAGAAATTGAGAATGAGAAATTCACAACATACAAACCTTGAATATGGTGTATAATCATCTTGCGGAAGCAGAGAGGGAAAGGGGGTCGACTGGCAAATGCGGAGAGCTAGAGAGAGAGGGAATCGACTGGCGGAAGCGGGGAGGGAGACCGGCGCTAGAAGAAGCAGAGACTAGGATGCGAGCGAGACAGGCGAGGTTTCGTCTACCGCGACGGAGGTTGAGGAGTCGAGATCTGAGAGCGGAGGGACGCCAACGGTTGCGAGGAGGCGAGATCTGAGATGGGAGGGACGGTGAGAGTGGTCGGAAGCAGTGGTGGATGCGGTTTAGGGTTTTGGAAGTGGACCAGCGATGATTGTGATCGAGAGGGAGTGGTCTGAGAGCGAGGTGCGTGCCAGGTGAGAGGAGCTCCAAGGTCGGCGTCGTCGCCGGATCTGAAGAGGGTGAGGCAAAGCGAACCGGCATCGATGGCGGAGAGGAGAGAGAGGAACGGAGGGGCAGCCATTGCCGGCATCTTCCTTCCTTCGCGAGGGCCTTGCTGGGCGAGAAGCGAGAGAGGCCTTTTGGGCCTTTTTTTTTAAATGAAGCGTGTGAGCATGTCGTATGATTAAAATATAAAATTTTACACCTTAAGCAATTTTACACCCTAAGACAATTTTATATTTTAACTCTTCCCTATGTATATATATAGATGAACTTTATTTATTGAAACCTATCTGAATTATATAGCTGCTTAAGCATAATACCAAAAATTGGTGTAAAACGAATAAAAACAACTTTGACAAGCAACTTCAGGAAGTAGATAAAAAAATCATAGAACTTCAACACGCACTACCCTGGGGAACGTTGTCTTCCCAGGATGTAAGTAAACTTAACAAGCTTGAAAACAAACGAGTGCAGATTCTCAATTATAGTCATCAATTTTGGAAACAACGAGCTAGAACAAGACATTTGCAACTTAGTGACAAAAACACCAGGTACTTCCAAACCTTAGCTAAGGTTAGGAGTAATCGAAACACAACAACGAGTTTCACTACAAGGAATGGTGTGATCATCACTGATAAGGTCTAGATCAGAGATCACATCACCAATGAGATGAAGGAGCGATTTATATCCACTAGTAGGAGCCCAACTAATTCTAATCATCTAACTTTTCTGCAGCCGGAAATTACTCAGGATCAAAATAACATTCTTATCAAACAGCCAACTACTAGAGAAATAAAAGACACAATGTTTAGCATGGCAGAAGACAAATCTCCAGGCCCGGATGGCTTGCCCCCCCCCCCCCCCCCCCCGAGTTCTACACCAAATATTGGAACATAGTAGGAGATTCAGTGTGTAAAGCTGTCAAAGATTTTTTTTCATTCCGGGTCGATTCTAACAGAGATAAATCAAACATTCCTAGCGCTTATACCAAAAGTAGATAACCCCACCACAATCCACCATTATCGACCAATAAGTCTTTGCAACACAATCTATAAGACTATCACAAAATTTTTAGCTAATTGATTAAAACCTATTCTCCCGGGTATCATTAACTCTTTTCAAGGTGCGTTTGTGCAAGGGAGATCAATTCAAGATAATACTTTTATAGTGCATGAAATCTTTCATTCCTTCTACAAAAAAAAGGGCAAGACTAGCTAGATGGCGATGAAACTGGATATGGAAAATGCCTACGACAAGCTCAACTGTAGCTTCATACATCTTTATCATAGTCATGGAAACAACAATTGTCCGGTTATTAAATGTCTAACAATATCTACATTTTCTGTCCTTGTAAACAACAATTTGGGAAAACCTTTTAAACCTGAATGAGGTCTTCGACAGGGCGACCCATTAGCTCCATACATCTTTATCATAGTGATGGAAAATTTGGCAAGAGAACTGCAAAAAGAGTCCCAGCTTGAAGATGCATTAGTTGGCATCAAAATAACTCCTAATAGTACTCCAACCCCCCTCCTTACTTTTGCAGATGATACCTTAATCTTTGCAAAAGCTTCTTATAGGAGTCTTGATACAATTAAAAACATTCTTAACCGTTTCTCTAATATGTCAGGATTAACTATAAACTACCAGAAGAGCTCCAAAATATTTGGGTATCCCCATTATAAATGGGCGAGTTAAAAATGAGGTCTTTGAAGACGCTCTTCAAAATCTTAAAAAGAAACTTCCGAAATAGAAATCTGGCTCAATATCTTAAGTAGGCAGAATGGCTTTAATCAAAGCCAATCTTAGTTCAAAAACAAACTACATAATACAAAGCTTCCTATTTCCAAAAGGAATATTAACAAAGATTGATCAGATAAACAAGAATTTTTTCTCGAACAATACACAAACACAAAATTACAGACCCCTAATTAGATGGGATAAAATTTGTGGCCCAAAAAGTACAAGTGGACTAGGCATCAGAAAAGCGGAGGAAAGGAATATAGCATTACAAATGAAACTACTCGGGAAGATCTACACCAACCCTGATAACATATGGGTTAAAGTCATAACAGAAAAATACTTTCAAAATCGTAACATAACGGATTTAAATATATATAACACATCCTGACAATTTGGCCCCCTTATACAGTTAAGAGACAGATTTCATAAAGGACTTCTTTGGGTCATTGGTGATGGAACTAGTATAAATGTGTGGACTGACCCGTGGCTAAAGGGTGAAAACCTCGAACAATACAAAAATAATTACAATCCGGATATCAAGGTGTTAGACTTAATTATGGAAGACAAAAAAGGGGATATAGGCCTAATTACCTATCTATTTCCCTAGACCATAGTGCAACAAATCATTCAGATTATTATCCCAACATGGGTAGCCAAAGATAAGTTAATCTGGAAATATAACAACGAAGGAATATATACCACGGAATCAAGTATTGATAAATCAACAATTACAGACTCCACTAATGAAAGTAATGCTTGGATTTGGAAGCTATAAGTGTCGCCAAGAACTCACAATTTTATATGGAAGATTACTTCAGATAGCTCGGCGACAAATGAACGTCTAAATAGATACTTTAATAGGGTTCCCAATCTGTGTTGTCTCTGTCATGCAGAGAATGAAGATACATACCATCTGTTTCTTAAATGCCCTGTCAAAAAAATGATAGTAGCAAAATATGAACAAAACAGTGGCGATATGTTTCATGGCCTTCATGACCCTATAGCGTCAATGATAAACATGCAATATATAAGAAGAAACAATACTCACTTTGAACACCTCTGTATGTTATGGCAACACATATGGGAATTTCGTAACTCTGTCATCTTCAAAGGAAACAAACCGGACAATTTGGAAGCAATAGTTCGGAAAGCTAATCACAATATACAGGAATGGGTGAAGCTCGGAAATGAAGATAAGAGACCAAAAAGTAAAAGGAGTAGAAATATAAAATGGACAAAACCCCCCAATGGCTGTCTACAAAATCAATGTAAATGGGTCGGTTAAATCGTTGGGTGATTGCCTTATTGGGGGGTATTGTCAGAGATTGGAATGGACAAGTAATCGATATGTTATATGAACTAGTTCCTAAGGGATCTGTAATCCTAACAGAATCCATTGCTTTCTGCAAAGGGTTAGAAATAGCCCGCACTAAAGGCTGGAGTAAGGTCATTGTCGAAGGAGATAGCCTAGGAGTTGTCAAGGCAATAGAAGATCAGAATGCAAGTCCATGGGAGATTCTAAGAGTAGTCGAGAAGATACGAATGCTTCAGAAATGATTTATTTTAGCAAAAGCTCAGCACTGCTAAAGACTTCTATTTTTCCAGACTTCGCATTCTTTTATGTTTTTGTTCCGCGTCTTCTCGGCTCCTCTTATGTCTCTTCCTAGCTCCTCTTTAGCTCCATTTCAGCTTTTCTTAACTTACACAATCCATCCTTTTTCCTCCTCTCCAAGCTCGGAGTGCAAATCTACAAATTAAGCACAAAAATGCGTAGATTCCAAACTAGAATGCCCAAATGAGCAACAATGCAAACTAACTGTTAAACGTGCAATATGCGCATTCTAATGCACCGAAAACTACCTATAATGTCCATCTAAAATATGCATTATCAATTACCATTGATCTAATCTACTAATTGAAAATTAAAACACAAATTTGATCCTTGAAGAAATAATAAACATATACAACTATTATTAAGCTGTTGACAATCAGAAGCGGATAAACCATCCTTGATGATTGATTTGACATGCTTAATTCATGATAAGTGATGTGCATAGACCAAGAGTAAGGATGCAGCTCCGCTGACCACTCGTTGATTAAAAGCCCCTTCTATGTTATTAAGAAAGTATCTTATGATCCCTTGCAATCAAACTCAAATAGCTTTGCTGCTAAAAACAGACTCTGGAAGAGGTTTTTGTTAGGATGAATGTCATTTATATGTATTTTCAAAGGGGAAAGACACAACCTAGCGAGGATGGGATGGCATGACCGTCCTTAAAGATTATTGCGTGAAGGAAACCTCTCTCCAACCGATAACCAATATCTTATTTTCTACAAAACATAAACATGAACACATAAACACAGAAAAACGACGAGAAAGAAAAATAAGACAAAAATTAACTAGAAAAATCAAAGGCAAATTCTCACATTACACTGCTTTTTATAAGATTCTAACTCATAAACGGAAGATCCTACAGTTAATAGAAGACATTAGAAAGGATTAAACTAGGTTTATTAAACATTGAAACTACACTAACATCGGCATGCATTCCTCGATTCATCCATTGAAAGTATAAAACAATGATCGGTGGTTAGAGGGAAGAAGATGACCAGTTTGACTTTGAACCAGAGAAGCAGAGTGAAAGAGAAACAACAAAACGAGGGAGAATAGAGGGAAAGAGAGAAGACATACAGTAAAACTGTACGGGAGGATAATCAACGAATTTGGGTTGTTGGAAGGACAATGGGTTAATTGGGGAAGGAAATTGGACCTCCCGGCCCAATTTCCTCTTAGGACTTGGGGGATGTAGGAAGGGTGGGTAGATTTGATATAATCCACCGTTAATTGTATTTATACATATAGGAGCTTTCCGCCGATGAATCATCTAAACAAAAAGCTGAACCTAAACGTATTTTCTATAATTTGCATGATGAATTTCTCTCCCTTTTCACGATCGAGCTTAGCAACTGCGTAGCATTGGTACACGGTTGAAAAAGCAACTCCAGGGAGAAATCCAATGCAGACTACCGATGTACGAACCATGATGTACAATTGCGAACTACGGGTGCACGGATGGGACGTGACAGTCACACTCTTCCGCGATCGCGGATTTTGAATATGCACTTCGCCAACCGCTTATCACGCGTGCATGATACCTAGATGTTGCTCGCTTATAAAAGTGGGGTGCCCTTGGCCTTCTGCACTTCAATTCGCCTTCACTTTTCCATCGCGGCTCTGCACTTCTTCTTCACCATACCACTTCGCACTTCACCTTCCCTTCACACTTCGCTTCACGTCACACTTCGACTTCACTTGTCTGCAGTTCGTATTTGCAGTATTGTTTCTCTTTCGTTCCCTTCGCCTTCACTTGCACATGATTTTATTTTTAAAAAAGCAACCGTGCGCGCATTGCGAGTTTGTGGAATTCGTGCACTCGCAATGCATGGTTGCGAACCCTAAAACCAACTTTAAAAAAAAAAAAACACCGCACATTTGAGTTTGCGAAATCCGAGCACTAACAATGCACGTTTGTGAACCGTGTAAACAGTGAGAAATTCACCGTGGAGATAGCAGACCCTAAATTTACAAGTATAATTTTTCATATTTAATTAACAACATAATTATTCAAAATTAAGACCCTAATTATGCATAGTTAACAAATAGCTTTTCAAAGGTAAAAAGTAATATTTATAGCTAATAACTTAACTATTCATATATATTTAAGGGAAAACTAATTAAAATACCCCCACCTTTGGGGGTATGGTAAAAATATATCTCCAACTTTCAAATGTAATAAAAATATCCCGACCTTTGAGGGTGGTGGTAATATATTATCCTATGTTTTCTCACGGGTCAAAAATGCTGACAATGTAGCCTACGTGGATTTTTTTTTACAAGACAACATATGTGGAAGCCTTTTTTTTACAAATTAGCACAAAAATTGAGTTTTCTTGAACGGTTTCCTTAGGGAAAAAATAAAATGATAACAAATTAAACCCGAGAAACAAAATTGATTCAACTAAGCAATTGATCCGGTCAAAATTGCCTCAAATTAACACAACACGACTATTTCTAACACCAAACCAACAACAGCAACGAAGAGGGAAAAAATAAAACTTACCCAACCAAGCCCGTGAACGAATCAGAGGTGAAGAAGATGTGAGAGAGATAGCTCAAGATAGTCGTCCACGAGGGAGGAAGACTGACATTAAAGATGAACCATGAGCTACCTGAAAGACATGAAAGCCAATTCAAGAAGCGACCACGGAAGAAGACATAAGGGAGGAAAAGACGTTGGGTATGAACCCGGTCAAGCTCTTTATTTTTTTCCTAAGAACATTGTTTAAGAAAACTCTTGTAAAAAATATCCACATAGGGCTGCGTTGTCAGTATTTTTGACTCGTGAAAAAACATATGGTAATATATTACCACTACACTCAAAGGTTATGATATTTTTATTATATTTGAAAGTTGAGGATATATTTTTTCCATATCTTAAAGCTGAGAGTATTTTAATTAGTTTTTCTATATTTAATGATAATAATGACAATAACTAAAAAATTCGACTAATGCTTATAGGAAGAAAAAAAACGTTAAAGCATTTGAAATATTTGAATTCATTTTTTGTTTTGGGTGAAGAAAAATTTCAATTAATAGGCGTACATGAATTTCAAAGAACCAGGAAAATGTTTGATTTCCATAACCGTTTTCTACCCAACTTACAAATCTATACTTGTTATTTAAAAAAAAAAAGAATTTCTCGTTACATGGTAAAAAGTATATATATGGGAGAGTTCAAGTGAGAAGAAATTGGTCCGATAAAAAAGAAAGAGACAATTTGATTGGTAGAGACAGTTGTAATTTTTAATTAAAAAAAATATTCCTCACGCGCCTCATCATCTCCTCATCTTTACTGCCTTCATCCTTCTATAAAACCAGGGGCTTCGCTCCCAATCTCCGCTCCCATCCTCCCGGTGCCGATCTCCGCTCCAATCCTCCCAGAGTGTACCGACATTCATTCGATTCGGACTTCCTCCCCTTCTCGCCTTCGATTTGGCCAGGCTCGACTCCACCTTCATCCTCCTCCCGGATCTCCGACACCATGGCCAAGCGCTCGCCGTGGACCGATTCCGCCTCTGTCGCCACCGCCTATTCATCTTGATTGTAGCCGTCCCTGGATCCTTCCGTTGTAGCCTCCACCGTGACTCTTCCTACTCTGTCATCCTCTTTCCATTGCAAATTAGTCGACAACAATAGCAACAACAACAACGACAACATCGCCTCGCCTCCCTCCGATACCAACGCTCACGCCGCCCCGATCGACACCTCTGCCAGCAACAACATCCCGATATCACACCAACATCAACGAAACTCCTACACAAGAAGGGTAAAGACCAAATTGGGGGATTTGATGAAGGTTTGGATCTTGAATTAATTATAAGGGTGTTGAATTACTTAAAAGGGTTTTGATGTTTGAATTTGTGCTTCTTTTCATCTTGTTTGTGGAAGAGAGATTAAAAGGGTTCACAGGTTCGAATTTGGACATACAGATTGGGAATGGTGAAAAAAACAAGAGGAGAGAGAAACCGAAGGGTATGATTACTTAAATTCACTTTTCAGTAAGTTCACTAGTTTTTCAGTAAGTTCACTACTTAAATAGAGATTTGCTCAGTGGTTCATTGACTAAATAAAGATTGGTTTAGTGAACCATTTTATTTTAAAAGAAAATTAATTAATTAAAAATAAACATTAAAAGAAAGTATGAGAAGAATGAAAATTTTATAATTATTAAATAGTCGTGGTTCATGAAATAAATTCTAATGGTTCATCAAATAAAGAGTAGTGGTTCATGAAACATTTTATTTTAATATATTTAATATCATTTTTTTAAAAATTAAATTATAAAAATGTGAAATTTTTTAGGTTCATGAACCACTCCTTTATAGCTTCATGAACCACTTCTTTATAACTTGTGAACCCTGTGAATCACTACAAATAAAATGGTTGAACCACTGTGAATAAAATTGCTGAACCAATGTGAATAAGATTGCTGAACCAATGTGAATAAAATTGTTGAACCACTGTGGAAAAAAATTGTTGAACCATTGTGAAAAAAATTGCTGAACTATTGTGAAAAAAATTGCTGAACCACTGTGAATAAAATTGTTGAACCACTGTGAAGAAAATTGCTTAACCATTGTGAAAAAAATTATTAAACCACTGTTAAGAGAATTGCTGAACCAATGTGAATAAAATTGTTGAAGTGTTGTGAGCCTAATTTGTCATGTTTTATACTTACTTTTATACCGATTTCTGCATGCATTTCATACATTTGGGTTTAAATGATATAGAATATGTGTAGTTTATACTTATTTGCAATATATGGAGGTCTACACAAGTTTTTGTCATATTTCGCAGAAATCGAACGCATTTTGGAGCTTAAAGGAAAGTCATGGAGAAGCCAAGAATGGTGCAGCTGGAGAGAAGGCCAATTTCTGGTATTCATCATTCTGAATCAGGCTGTGATGTCTTCATGAGAGTTGTAGCCCTCGGAAAGAGCTTTCCAACGCATGGTCATATGCGTCAATCCGACGAACGAGGCAGCGGGAAAGTGCGTTTTACGAACAGAGCTGGAAGCTGAGAAGTCTACTCGATATCGACAAGATTTGTCGACATCGACAAGTTTCTACTCGACATGTGCACTGGACGTCGAGTACGAGTTGCTGAGCTGAAGACGAAGATTTTACTCGACGTCGACAAGATTTGTCGATGTCGAGGAGACATATCGAGGACTCCAGTAGCCGAGATCGAGGAGAAGTCCGAGCATCGAGAAGCCTTGCAAGCTAAGATTCATCATTCTATCAAAGTCTATCAAGATCTATCCAAGAAGATGTCCACACATTAGATAAAATCCTAGTCTATCTAAGTTTATTTCATTACATTATGTTATTTATCTTTTATTTATCATTAAGCTTTAGATATAGTTTTAGATATAGATATAGATGTTCTATCCTAGATTAAGCGGGATCTGAACACTATAAATAAAGCCTTAGGGGCTGATTTCTATTCATTCAATTTCAGTTAGAGTTAGTTAGTTCACAGAGAAGAGTTAGTTTAGGAGTTTGAGGTTTTTAAGGTTTTGGCGATTTGCGAAAGTCGATTGCCGGGATTGTAAAAGCTTTGAATTTAGTTTAAATGCAATTTATTTCCTTTAAATCAAAGATGTTGGTTATTGCGATGAAGAGCGAGTAGTCCACCCACTTCTGGGGCTGGGGTGAGCCCGACGGTGGCCATGTAAGGTAAAGCGATAAGAGGTAAAATCTTGTGATTGCAATCCGTCTTCTATCCCTATGAGCATGATTCTTTTGCGAGAGTTGAAGGTGATCCTTGTTTGTGTTATTGAAGCGAAAGTGATCTTAATGCAACTTGGATTAATTATGTGAAAAGGGTTAGTAACAATTAGGGTTTATGCGAAAGCCTCTATATTCCTATTTGTTAATGACGAAAGTTATTTAGATGGAAAGCATGATCTTTTATGCCTTTATGTGTTACTTTGCATAGTTATCGTTGTGGTGTTGAAACCCTAGCCTTGGAAGTCTTTTAGTTTATTGAAGTTTATTTCGTGTTTACATTCGTTCCGTGTTCGACAAGCTTTTGCATCTTTAAATTTCTGTTCTTATCGATTTCGAAGAGTTGTCGATATCGACATATCTTGTCGACGTCGAGTTCTTTTGTCGAGATCTTCGCTTTGCTATTGTCTTAGTCGAGTTTCTTATTGTTGTCTTAGTCGAGTTGTTTGGTCGAGTTACTTGCTGTCTCTGTCGAGTACTTTTGCTTTGCTTTGCTTTTGTTTCTTGCTTTATTTAGATCAAAGAGGCTTCAGAACTGAAAAGGCGGGCGCTGACACACTTCCTCGTGGATCGAACCTGACTCCTCTATACTGTAGCGGGGGTCTTGACTACAAATTTATTTGGTCGAGAAACCCTCTCGTCATGAAGCAATGTAATAAAATTGCCGAACCACTGAGAATAAAATTGTTGAACCACTTAGAGTAAGAGGGCTGAACCCCTAAGTACTTGTGAACATTATGAATCACTTATTGTTAATTTTTTTCTTTCAACAAAACATATACAAAGTGGGTGTCTATGGTCGCCTGTACCGAAACCTCTGATCGATGGGGCATTTCCGTATGATTTTGATGCTCTATCCTTTCCCTTCGTCTCCGTCAACAAGGGAAATTGGTCGCCTCCGGGGAGATTCTTGTTCGACTCAGTTAAGTCGTCCAGCCTTCGATCGATCTTCGACAGCCACTGCTCTGTCTTATAACTTCTTATTTAATTGTCGAAATGATTAGTTAATTGTCGAAATGATTAGTATAACCTCTCATTTGAAAGTTCTCGAGATGAATTATAATTTGTAAATATTAATTTAAGTAAAATATAGAAGCATTATAGTCTACTGAAACATAATTAAAGTGATTAATATACCTTTAATGATGCGGGACCATCCAAGACACCTCCGGACACACCTATGATTCGAGCTCGTGAGAATGATGTCATCCTCAAGAGGAAGAAGAAGGCTCCACCATGGGAGAATGACCAAAAGTGCAAGCTTGGTTAATGACGTTTTTAGATTCGTTCAGCACATTTGACAACTTTTTGATGTCTCAGTAAAATGAGTCATTCAGAGTCCGTATTTATCGGATTGGGTGGTGTCATACCTTGTTGGAACAAGGACGAAGAGATCTACAACTTTGCTGTTGAAGGTTTTTCGAGATTCGACCTAGAGCTTGGCCGAAAATCACAATCTTTGCAAGTTGTCACTGTTTTGACGGGAATAGACTAAGTGTTGGAACTTTGTTTTGTTATTTTTAGTAACCTTCTTTACTTAAGTTATTTTAAGTAATTTTTAGGGAATTTATTTTAATTACTTTTAATTGTTATTTTTCATTTAAAATCAGCCTAGGGTTATTATAAGTAGACGGCTGATCCATTGTTGAACATTCACGTTATTCATTATGAAGAAAGTCTCTCTTTTTGTGTGAAACACATAAGTGCAAAGTCAATCGATTCGAAGCAGGGCTCATCGATTGCAACTATTAGTATTGATCTAGCTTGGTTTGCCTTGTGTTCATCAACTTCGCAAGACTTGGTGATCCTGGTATTTACAAGCCCCCTCCTTGTGTCTCCAAGTTGTCCGCTTGGTTATGTAGGGTTGTAGAGGCGGGTTATATAGTCATTGGTGTTGGTTCCTACCTCTACGAAGGTCTGGGGTCTTCATCTTGTTCTGTATAGATCGACTCAGTCCTTATCGGCCGCGTCTTGATTATCAATTTCGGGTCTTTATTAAATCTTGATCGAGTCTTGTTCTTTCTTTTAGTTGATATCGAGTCAGTCCTTGTTCTTGTCGATTCTTGCATAAGTCTTGCGTCTTTTTGAAGTTCTTGGTTGATTTCGTGTGTCTTCTTGAGTCTTCTTTGCTGCGTTCTTTGAGTCTTATTAATTCGTTCTTACTTCCGTTCTTTAGTTTCTTGTTTGATTGTCGATGATCGGATCATCCTGCGGCTAACCCCATATCATTTAATTTTTAAACATCCATAACTTTTTAGTTAAATTTCGGATTAATACGTATTATATGTCAAAACGAAGCTAGGTACGAGGAGAATACTATTAGATGCTTCGTAAAATGAGAGAGAGGGCACGTGACCCCTAGGCCCACCTCAGCTCCGCCCTGCAGCCTGCAGGTTGTGCTTTTATTGTGTTTGGGGCTGATTAATTCGTACGAGCTTGTATGCCTTGATATGACATTTAATTAACTAACCTGTGTTGTAAGTGCAGATAGATACGTACATACTGAACATATACATACACAAATACAATACAAATACCAAAGACGCGCTTAGCTTTCAATTTACTCCCGTCTGTTGTCACATTTAACTTCATTTCATTAACCAGTTTCAAGTGTTGAAGAGTCATCATATGGACATTTTCAATGTTAACAATACTCGGGTTCGGGTATTTAACTTGTCAACCCTACTAATTATTTGCCGCTGCTAAAAACCGTGTACCCGGATGTCATTTTTATTTATTTTATGAAATGATTTTATACACATTTACACCAATATATATATATATATATATATATATAGGTGACTGCAATCCATCCTACATCCCTCCAAGTCCCAACTCCCAACGGCCTCACTTCTCTTATAACTCCATTTTCCCCATTATCGATCATTAAGATCTTTGGCTGTTTGTGTGTGTGTTTTTTTCATTATAAAAAATTTGGTTCTTAGTAATGTACCGTGGTAAGTACTTAGAACTTTGTATCCTCTCTGCAAGCAATCTCCAGATGGTCAAGGACGATGCTGATGTCTTCGTCACAGCCAGTTTGATCATCTATGGCGCTGGTAAACCCACCACCACCACGGCCACCCAATCGACCACCACCGTGTCCGCGGAAGATGGCTACCCAACGTGGAACTTTCCGGTTCAGTTCCCCCTCACTGCGTCGAGTAACAACCTAATCGTTTACCTCCAGGTGCAACGCTACCGTCGAGGTATTCCTAGCTACACGGAGGAGGAGGTCGGACAAGTCAAAGTGTACCTTCGGGTCGACGATCTTCTCGGATTCGAACACTACGTAGCATACGAGATTAGGGACCGAAATGGAGCTCCAATCGGTGAAATCAACCTCTCCTACAAGATCACGGATGACGAAGGGGGTCACCATGGACGGGGGACTCCGAGACCAAGTGCTCCACCTTTGTTATCACCGCCACATGATCCAACTAAACAGCCAGCAGAGATGGGAAGAAGAGCGAGGGAAGTCCCGGTGAAGGTGGCTATGGTGGTGGCAGCAACGTTTGTGGCACCTCAGACAGAGAAGCTGCTGGTCAAGCTGCAAGAGCTGGTGGTGGCAGCCGTCGCCCTGGCTCTGCTTTTCTTGGTGTTTGTTGGGTTTTTGATTTCTCTGCCTCATCTGTGGCGACGTCTTCAGGCCGCCCGGAGAGGAGCCCATGGGCCCGACAGCCTGGCCCCACAGCCAGGCCTGATCCACAGATCTTTAACTCTATTTTCTTGGTTTCTTGAACTACTCGTATCGTATCATACAGCTGGCAGAAAACAATGTGATTGTGTGTGTAACGGAGTACATCTTCATGTATCATAAACAATGTAATGTTTTTATTACAAGAAGTGATCAACTGTGCCACTTAATTAGGAAACTAGCCAAAATCTCAAACATTTTAGGGAACTAACCAAAAGAGTTACCCAAGGTTTTTTTTTAAAATATTAAAAAATATAAGTCGCTGTTATAAACAGCGACTTATGTGTATTTCAATTTTTTATTTTATTTTTGGATTAAATGTATTAACAGTAACCGAAATTAAAAAAAAAATACATGTTTAGGGAGAGTTGACTCTCCCTTTTTTATTTTTTATTTTTAGTTTTCCGTCATTTAATGTAATGGTAAAGAAAACAAAACCAGAGTCATTCTAAACAACGACTTTGGGTTTAATGGGCAGTCAATGGAAATCTCTGCACCCCTACCCCGGCCCGCTTGTCTCCTCTGCCCAAGGGAATATATTCCCTGGTGAGTCGCTATTCAGAATAGCGACTCACCCTTCTCCTCCCCATACACTATAACCTTCCCTGTATTTAACCAAGCGCCATTAGAGTTGACACAAACACATTTTGTGGACATATATTTACGAAATATATATGTATTCGTAAACTGATGTAACGAAATATATGTGTATTCGTAAACTGAGGTAACGGTTAATTTATATCCGACGTTATGAAAATCGACAGAATTATAGGAAAGTTTGATCGTTTATGATTACGTTTATTGTTTATGTTGTAAGAATTTTAGTAAATCCAAAAAATATGGGAAAGTTAGTAGTATTGTTCAATTAGAAAAGTAAGTTAAATGTTAACCATATGTTAGTTGTAGATTACAAATTATGGATAAAGATGGTATTATTGTTAGACTGCAAATTATAGATACCGATGTCTACAAGATGTCTAAGTAACTGAAAATCCAAACCAGAACTTAGTGAAACTAATAATACCCAAACCATAATACTAAAATAATCCTATCGCCTATGAAAATCGACAGAATTATAGGAAAGTTTGATCGTTTATGATTACGTTTATTGTTTATTGAAGAAACGAGTACGTAAAGTAATTAACAGTAAGAGACAGATACTCTAGAAGGGGGGGTTGAATAGAGTATGAACGCTTTTCGCAAACTTGTGTAGAGCAAGTAACTTCAAGGGCTGAATAATGGGTTTCAAGGCCTTGAACTCAGTCTCAAGATCTTGAACAACTTTTTCGTGCCTTGATAGTTCTGCAAAGTAATCAGACGTAAGAATAATAACAGAGAAATAAAATAACACAGGACTTGTTAACGAGGTTCGGCTCTAAACCAGCCTACGTCCCCGCCTAGGGTTATCCAACCCGTAGGATTCAACAACTTTTATTCTTCTTTCCTTATGGATCCTAATAGCTCACCGAGAAGCCTCTCTCCTATACAATTGCAATCTAGTCACAACTCAGATCCCTTAGAGTCCTAGACCAATCTAGAAGAGCCCCCACCTCTCTCAGCTATCTAGTACAACCCAAGATACAGAGAAATAAAAGTCCCCTTCGCCACACCTATGTGTGATACGTTTGAGTATATGATACTCTTAGTATAACAGGGATTGAATATAAACTATGAAGCTCAAGACTTCCTAACTCTCAAAGATGATAAATAGAATACAGAATAGAGAGAGAAAGGAAGCAAATAAAATCAGCAATGGCGTCTGTAGACTCGAGAGCTCTTGATATGATGCGCAGAGACGGCTTGGTGGAAGATCTGTTTGATCGCTCTGCTCCTTCTCTTCTTATAGCCGAGAGCTCTTTATTGTTTGCTGATTTTTCGCCCGCAAATCTCGTTTAACTGTAACAACAATTTGAACGTTGAATTTCTGGAGAGATATCCGAGATTGGTGCTGGTGAAATCTTCCTGGCTCTTTCGAATTTGAATTGCTGCGTTTGAGACTTTCTTGGCCGAGATATCCTGTTGGAGCAAGCAACTGACGCTCCACGTTTTTCTCTTCAATTTAAATTACTCCTGTAACAAAATTCTAGACCAAAACAAATATATATCCAATATATATTCTTAACCAATATTCTATATAATAAAAGATATTGTACGTGTTAGGAATATATATAAAAAGATTAGGAAGATATTGCTTAGCCCCAACACGTACAATTAGTTAAGCACTTTTAAATATCTAACCACAATTTAAACAAAATATATTAAACAATGTTGAAACTTTGACCAAATCTTACCTTAAATGAATTCTAACCATTTGACCAAAATTCTCACGTAAAACAAAAAACCAAATCAACAACTTCATCCGAAAAAATATATATAGGAATAGAATAAAACCTTTTTAGCTTTACCTTGAATTCTGTACGTGTAACCACATAGCAAATCACATCCAAATTGTTAAATAAATAAATCAAATAAAAAGCAATCAAATCTCAAAGCTTAATTCAATAAATCTCACGAAAATCACTTTTCAATTTAAATCCAATTTACGTACAAAATAAATCAAATCTAATTAAACTATCAATTCAACTTAACCGATCACTATTAGTCCGAACATATATTAATCAAATAAAACAACCACAAAATATAATTGATATTTGTATAAAATAATACCTTATTTGTCTTCCATCATCCTAGAAAAATATATCACATATTATCATCAAGGTGGAGTCAACATTTATGTTGTAAGAATTTTAGTAAATCCAAAAAATATGGGAAAGTTGGTAGTATTGTTCAATTAGAAAAGTAAGTTAATATTACTTTAGAGTTTAGAGTATTAACGGGAGGAGGTGAAAATGACGAAAGAGAGTGTTTCGAGTGAGAGCGAGCCGGAGAAGAACTCCGATGAAATGCAAACTGATCCCATCCCCGCCTCTCCTCCGCCGGGAGACCCGGGGGGTAACGTGGTTCCGAAAGAACAGCCGGCGACGCTGTTATCTTGGAGGGACAAAGTGATGCTTGGGGGGACTGCCCAACTGAAGACTGGTATTCGGAAGGACCTCATCAGTGAAAAGATATCGATTTCCTACCCGAAAGGTCCAAACGGTGAGCCTACCATTATCGTTCAACAGGAGGTCCTTTCGGCGCTTGCAGGGGTTTGGGAGAATTCGGTGATAGTTAGGATGCTTGGGCAGAAGATACCACTTCATATTATGGATAGAAAGTTGAGAGAGTTGTGGAAAGATTGTGGGAAGCTCCAAGTTATTGATCTCCCACAAGGAAACTTCATGGTGAGGCTGGAAAATAAAGAAGATTGTCTGAAGATTCTTACAGGAGGGCCTTGGACAGTGTTCGGTAGGTGTCTCATTATTAAGTTGTGGTCGCCGGACTTCAAGCCGTCGGATGCTATCCAAACGGCGCCTACCTGGATCAGAGTCCTTGATCTCCCTCTCATTTTCTATCAGGAAGATGTCTTACTGAAGGTTGCGGAGGCGCTGGGTAGGCCGATTAGGGTGGATCACCGGACGATCTACACCAACCGGGGGAATTTCGCTAGGGTCTGTGTCGAAGTCAACCTTGAGGAACCGCTCAAAGGCACGATCAATATCAATGGAGTGAGGTATAAACTAGAGTATGAAGGTATCCCCAATATCTGCTTTGGGTGTGGGCGCCATGGGAATCTTAAGGCGAAGTGTCTGTTTGGGAGCCAGGAGACGGCAGAGAAGGTTTTTCGGGGGGAAGGGGAATCATCGGCGGGGACGCCTCCGACTCCAGAGGACCGGGCGGTTAGGAATAACCTTGAGACGGAGGATGAGTGTCATGGACCGTGGATGGTGGTGAATCGCCGGAAGAAGATCGGAAACGCCAAGCCGAAATACCAGTTGTCTGTGCCGGAGATGCAGGACCAGACGAAGCGGAATCAATGCAACCCGCACGCGCCATGGAGGAGAGCGCCTGCCGTTGAGATAGGGAAGAGCAAAGGAGGTCCTATGGATTTTAATCGTAATAATGGCCAGAGCAAAGTTCCCGAGAGCAATTGCGGCGCTGGACAGAGGAATCCTAATCTTACTAATGATGTGGGTGTTGATCCCAAAGGCAAGAAGAGTGAGCCCAAGGGGGCTAATGGGCCGGTGGTGAATGGACCAGGCCAAAAGGATAGAGTGGCAAGCCCATTGGAGTTTGCCGTTGGAAACAAGCAGATCCAGAAGGAGGCTAAACTTAATGTTAAAGTTGGGGCTAAGAAGCACTCGAAGCCCAATTTCAAAGAAAGGAAAGGTCGAATGGGCCAGGACTCGGGTCAAAGCATCCAAATGGATGTGGATGGCCCAAAGAAAAGGCCCAGGGGGGAGCCAGTAGTCCCGGAGGATCATAGTGCGAATCCGGATATTATTGAAAGTGTTATTTGGGCTGCGGATTGGTGCAGTAAGGTTAATTCAGATCCTTCTAAGCCGATCTTCGGAAAGTTCTGGGAGAATGAGGCGGACAGGGAAGTGACGGAGGGCAATCCTAAGACCGATGAGCCGAGCACCAGCGGAGTGGAGCAAAACCAGTCGACCGAACAACAATCCTAAATCCTTTCCCTTTGCTTTGTTTTTTTTGCTTGTTTTTCTTTGATTTTGAGTTTGATGGATAAATCCAAGTCTATTAACATACTTCTTTGGAATTGCTTCGGTGCAGGCAAGAAGAGCTTTGGTAGAGCGATTCGGTATATCAAAAGTCACTGTGCCATTGATATTCTTGCGCTCTTTGAAACCCGGATTTCCGGAGATGATGCAAGGAAAGCGTGCGATAAACTCAACTTCACAGGTTGTTCTCGTATTGAGGCGACGGGGTTTATAGGTGGTGTGTGGCTGCTTTGGGATGAGAGTAAGTGTGACATCTCTATAGAACAGAAAGCTGAGCATTTTATCCACGCGTCCTGGTGTTCTGGTTCGATTAAAACCCACCTCGTGGCTGTGTATGCACCGCCTACGGTGGAGAGACGGGATTCGTTTTGGTCGTCTCTTCAATCTACTCTTGATGCTATTACGGGTCCGGTTGTTGTGGGCGGTGACTTCAACTGCATTCTTAGCGTCGATGAGACTACGGGGGGTGCTGGTTCTGTGCACCGTGATACGCCGAAATTCCGTGATCTCATTAGTAAGGCGGGGCTGATCGACATGGGTTTCACTGGCCAGGAGTTCACGTGGACTAAAACTTGTACGGGTGGTAAGGTTATCTCGAGAAGGCTCGATAGGGCCCTTATTAATTGCCAAGGGAGAGTTCAGTGGCCTGAGGCTAGGGTTCGTCACCTTCCAAGGTACTCGTCGGATCACTGCCCCCTGCTTCTGGAATTAAATCCGGGGATCCTCAAGAACAGCAAACGTCGCCCTTTCCGCTTCGAAGCTGCCTGGATGACCCATGAAGGTTTCTCGGATTTCATCGATCAAAAGTGGGAAAGATCTTTTCCAACGCCGGGAGCTCTTGAGAAACTCCGTGTGGACCTTACTAAGTGGAATAGAGAGGTGTTTGGGCACATTCAAGCTCGGAAAGCGGCTCTTATGAGGGCTCTTGATGATGCGCAGAGAAAGGTCGCTAAGGATCCGTCCCCGGGGGCGATCTCATGGGAAGCTAATGTGAGAGCGACGCTGGACATCACCCTCGAACAGGAAGAGATCTTGTGGTTCCAGAAGTCTCGGGAAAAATGGTTAGTGCTTGGGGATCGTAACACTAAATTCTTTCACGCCTCCACGATTGTCAGGAGGAAGCGTAATAGAGTGGAGGGTCTTAGGACGGAGGACAACCGCTGGGTTGAGGAGAAGATTGAGCTGGAGGAATTGGCGGTTAATTTCTTTAAAAATCTTTTTCAGTGGGAGCAATTTGAGGGGCAGCTTGTACCGCTGGTCGATCAGTTTCCTCAGCTGGATGTGTCTGATTGGGAGGAGCTGTGTAAGGAGGTTTCAGAGGATGAAATCCATAAAGCTTTTTGTAGTATGGGAGCGACGAAGTCGCCAGGGATTGACGGTTTCCAACCGGGGTTCTATCAGAAGTGCTGGGGTACGGTGGGTGTGTCTGCAACCAGATTCATTAAGGATTTTTTTAAGTCCTCCCACCTCCCTACGGGCGTCAATGATACACTCATAGTTCTTCTCCCGAAGGTGGGGAAGCCCGAACTCATGAATCAGTTTCGGCCTATAAGTCTATGCAATGTCCTTTATAAAGCCATATCCAAAGTCATGATGATCAGATTGCAACCGCTTATGTCTAAGCTGGTCGGGCCGATGCAAGGTAGCTTTATCCCGGGTAGGTTCATTTCTGACAACATTGTTATCGCACAGGAAGTGATCCACTCTATGAAGAGGAAGCAAGGTGGGAAGGGTTGGATGTGCATTAAGTTGGATCTCGAAAAAGCCTATGATAGGCTCAGTTGGGATTTCATTGAGGAAACGCTCATACGCTCTGGAATGCCTAAGTACTGGATTGAGAGAATTATGGTTTGTATTCGATCGCCGAGGATGCATGTGCTTTGGAATGGGGAAGTCTCGGAGCAATTTACTCCTTCCCGAGGTATTCGGCAAGGTGATCCAATCTCCCCATACATTTTTATTTTATGTATGGAAAGACTGGGTCATATTATCGAGAAGGCGGTTGATGACGGGGATTGGAAAGCGGTGTGCGTCGCCAGAGGTGGTCCGAAGCTTTCGCACCTCTTCTTTGCTGACGACATTCTCCTTTTTTCCGAAGCCTCGGTGGCGCAGGTTAGAGTCGTTAAGCGCTGTATTGATCAGTTTTGTGGGCACTCCGGGCTTAAAATCAGCCCTTCCAAGTCGAAGTTTTGTGTTTCCAGGAATGTTGATGGGAGGCTGAAGGATCGGATTCAACAGTCTGGCGGTATAGAGGCGTCTAATGACCTTGGCAATTACCTTGGGATCCCTATTTTACATAAGAGAGTTTCTAAGTCGACGTTTGAGCCGATCATGGAGAAATTCAATGCTAAACTGTCCGGATGGAAAGCTAATCTGCTTAGCTTCGCCGGGAGGGTTACCTTAGCCAGGTCAATGCTTAATACTCTTCCTGTTTATGCTATGTCTACCATGATCCTCCCGGATACGGTGTGTAAAGCTATGGACAAGAGTTGTCGGAGTTTTATTTGGGGTTCCACGCCGGAGAGGAAGCGAATGCACAAGGTGGCGTGGGAGATTATGGCTAGGCCTAAGGGGATGGGTGGTCTCGGGATTAAGAGAATGGCGGAGATGAACCTTGCCCTGGTGGCTAAACTTGGGTGGAGACTCTTGAGTGGTGAGGAAGGTGTTTGGGCGGAAGTGTTGGTTAACAAATATGCGGCTAAGAGGCTTGGGAGCTCGGCTAGGGCTTCGTGTATTTGGAAAAGCATTACTAAGGCGACTATCACTGTTATTAAGCCTCACATCAGTTGGCGGCTTGGTGATGGTTCCTGTATTCGTTTTTGGGATGATGTTTGGGTTGGTAGCAGTACGCTGCGTGAGCTGTCTGGAGGGGAGGGTCCGGTGCCGACGGGCAGCCTGATGGTGGCGGATTACTGGGTAAGGGGCAAGGGCTGGGCTTGGGAAGATTTTGCCCAACTCTTACCTGGTTCGACGATCCTTAAACTAGCGGCCCTGGCGGTCTCGGATGCTGAAGATAGGTTTTGCTGGAATCTGAGCAATGATGGAGACTACTCGGTGAAGTCCGGGTACTCGGCGATTTGCGGAATGGATGGCTTTCGGTCTGCAGATGCTTCCTTTGTGGCCAAAGTATGGAATCTCAACATCAACGAGAGGATACGTCACTTCATGTGGCTGATGGGCAATGGGGGTGTTCTTACGAATGTCGAAAGAGCTAGAAGACATTTAGGTAACTCTGACAGGTGCCCAATTTGCATTAATAATTGCGAGTCACTTATTCATCTTTTTAGAGATTGCACGTCTGTGAGAAGCTTCTGGTTACGGGTGGAAGGCGCCGAACGGGAGGAAGAGTTCTTCTCCCTTTCGTTCGTTGCGTGGTTAAGGAGCAACATCTCCTCGGCAAACACCGGACCTGATGGGTTGCGCTGGAAGGAGTTATTTGTTGTTGCCCTTTGGAGGATATGGAATAGAAGAAATGGTGTCGTCTTCAAAAATAGCAACACCGTGCAGATGTCTCCAGGGAGCTGCTGGCAAATGGTCAAGGGCTACACCATGGCTAGAAGTAATTTCCTGGGAATGTTGAAAACAAAAGTGAAGAACCCCATTTCGGTGAGCTGGAGTTCGCCTCCCCCAGGCTGGGCAAAGCTGAATGTTGACGGTGCGGTGAGGATTTCCGGGGCTGCTGCAGCGGGAGGGGTCGTCCGGAATGAGACGGGGGGTTGGATATCTGGATTCATCTATAACATTGGAGACTGCTCGGTGGTGGAAGCCGAGCTTTGGGGTATAGCCAAAGGCTTGGAGCTCGCTTGGAGCCTTGATCTTAAGAAAGTTATCTGCGAGACCGACTCTATGAGGGCTATCGAGCTACTGTCGAAACCGATTAAAGATACGCACCCGTGTGCTAGCCTGGTGGCCGTCTGTCATGGCTTCCGTCGTAGGAGTTGGGACGTCCAGCTCCGGCATGTCTTCCGTGAGGCCAATGACCTTGCGGATGGTTTAGCTAATTTCGCTTTTTCTTTTCCCCTTGGCCACTGTTGGTTGAATCTTTGTCCTGATCTTTTTCTGAATCGCGCTAGGGAGAATGCTAGAGGGGTTACTACTCTCCGATGGCAGCCTGCCTAGGCGTTTTGCTTCTTACTGTTGAATAAAATCTCCCCTGCGGAGAGGGGCCTTGCCCCGTTTGATTACCAAAAAAAAAAAGAAAAGTAAGTTAAATGTTAACCAATGTTAGTTGTAGATTACAAATTATGGATAAAGATGGTATTATTGTTAGACTGCAAATTATAGATACCGATGTCTACAAGATGTCTAAGTAACTGAAAATCCAAACCAGAACTTAGTGAAACTAATAATACCCAAACCATAATACTAAAATAATCCTATCGCCTACGACTACTACGTTGTAGATGATCCTCCTCCTCACTGTCATCATCACCCCCCTCCTCGTCATCTTCACTTTCCTCATCTGTATAGTCCTCCTGGTTACGCTCTTCCTGGACGTTCTCCTCCCACACCATATTCTCGGCTAATGTAGGCGGGAAGGCGGGTTGTCGGGGTCTTATGCGGTAGGCGGGAGATTCTTGCACATTCCGATTGCCCGTTGAAGTAGAGAGTGGAAGTGGACCCATAGACTAGCTATAACGACATCGAGAGCATCGCTGTAAATGAGGAGCTCGTAGCATATGAAAGGCCGACATCTGTAGGCATATGCGATGGTGCACCCCAGTAACATGCAGAAAATGTCTGTTCTGCCCACCGGTAGAGTGAATAAGGAATGTACTCAGAAGCTGATGGGGGTGTGCACCCGAATGACGATGCGAACCCAGCACTTGATGGCTGAGCATATACAGATGGGTGGACATGGCCAGCAGATCCCGTCGCTGGACCATACCCGAACAACTCAGCATATCCCGGGACCAAATGGAATCCTGATCGAAGTCCCCGCATACCCAGAATGGCTTCCATCTCCCGAGCGATGGGTCTGGTGCGGGGTGGATTGTGAACAAGATGCGCCCGTTGCGCTGAACCCATCGACAAAGTAAACCTAGTCAAAAGAAACTCGACCTAATACCTATGAGCTTTGTGAGGAGACGTACTCTCCAAAGGAAGCCACTGTACCGGCAAGACTAGAGTAGTCGTGCAGCTGGGATGCTTACTACGCGATCTGACCTACTAGGCGCCCTCGATCGGCAATGTCAACTGCGTAGTGCCCCTAAAAATAGATGCGAGTATACTTGAGTGACGGTTACCCTAGGCAATGGTATTGCATCAACTGATATAAACTACTTACTCACCAAAGAGTAAATGTAAGGTGCGGTCGGCTGGTATCGTGCGGGCGGAGCTATTGCTTGTCGGCTGATAAACAAGCGGGTGCGCGCTCTATACCAACGCATGTACTCATCATGCGCATATGAGGGAGGGAACCCCTGAACAGGCTGCACTATCGACTCCTCACAGTTGTTCCGGGCTTTGATATGATCCTTTGTACTTCCCGTAAAGGTGGGTACCGTCGATGGAGATCACCGGCTTGCAGTGGTTGAACCCGGTAATTTCCGCCCCGAATGCTCAGAAAACACGATGGAATACGCGGAATGACCCAGTTGCCTCCGGTATTGACGAGAGCTCGTATACTGACCCTGGGTTGCTAATGACTATTGCTTCCAACAAACTTGGCAAGTCAGCATATGATTGCTCCCAATCCCCATAAATTTTCGCGATTACACGCTGCTTTCAATCCCATTCCCTAAAGTACGATACCAACACATGGTACTTCAAATTGTTGATCACTATGATGACATTTGGTCGCATTGTTTTGTCAACACGAATGAGTGGGATAATCTCACGACAGATGAACTCCGCAGTGATAATGGGATTATCCATAGCCATCACACCCTCCGCGCATGTATCATCGTGAGGACCTACGTATGATACTATCATCCATAACCCAAAGCCATCAGCAACATGCCTCGCCGTCAATTTCCATGTACACCCACTAGTAGCAACTATACTACATACTGCTGCATACCTCTCAGTATTGTGCTTCAGAACCCTAAACGGTTTTTTGTTGGAGATGGAGTACACTTTCATCTGGTATACCAGCTCTTCTATGTTGTTGAAGAACAAACCCTTCTCGAATTCCATTCCACACTTGAATGTGGTTGACGGGTCCCATGTTGTTCATGTGTCCATCTCTTGGGGCATGGGATCGTGCCCATCGTTCTAAGATGGAGTTATACCCGCAACTACTTTCATGATAATCTCACTGGCCTCCTCCCTTGTTAGATCGACATCTTCACCCTCCAGATCGTCAATGCCCTCCTCTTCTAGATCCAAATCGTCTTCATGGTCTGTCCCAAATGCATCAACTCGAACATCTTCACCGATCTCAGACTCCGTCATAGTCGAATGAGGTGTGCTAGTTTGATTCCCATGTTCAACGTTGAATAAGAGACCGGTTAATCCCCCGAACCGACATACAATATATATTGTCCGTTGTTGTCCATATCTATATGTACATGTATTGTGTCTCGTCAATAATCCATGTACTACATAAATCATTTTTTCACTTTTACTATTGCAAATTTTCTTAATTTCCCTAATTTTTTTAATAATTACCAAATTTCCCTAGTTTTTGTAGAGAATGTACTATATAAATCATTTGTCGGATCCACTCATTAATATAACATATCTAAAATTACAACTTCACAACATGATCGGTCATATAACAAGTTTAAATATTTCATCCTTCATTTTGTCTTCTAAAATTTAAAATTAGATTTCAAATTTGTTTAATCTAACATTCCACCATTTCATCTAAATTTATTTTCCAAATTATTTGGATAATATACAATTTTTGTCCCATTTTAGTATACTAATTCTAGATTTCTATAATCTTTAATTTACACGTCCATTATATCATATAACCATTGTAAACATCACAAAATTCCAATATTTTCACATATCTATATACACTAGTACAAATCCATACATCAACGACGTTTGAAAAACGCCATGAAAGACTTTCCATGACATTTTTAAACGTCATCACTTAACGCCGTCTAAGGTGACGCCGTGCTTTTGGTTCCAATTTTATGACGTTTATAAAACGCCATGAAATCCATGACGTTTTTGAAACGCCATAGATTAGTCTGTATATATTATGAAGAAAATTGAATGGGCAATACTATCCATGGCGTTTAACAAACGCCATGGTTTAATATGTATATTAAAAAAAAATTGGGTAATAAATTAAATCCCTCGAATAAAAACTAGCAAATTGAAACTATATTTTTTTTCTCTAATAATCATACACCACTTTTAAGTTTCATGCTATCACATTCCAAATTTCCAATACACAAACATAACCTTTCCAATATTTACAAGAAATTGTTCAAACACGTCCACCATTGAAAGACATCATTCCAAACTTTAGTTCCACTATCCAAAGTCTGCAATCTTGTTCCAATTTTCCAACGGTAAATGCAGCAGTGCAGCACCATCATGTGTATTCAAAACAACGCTGCATCAGCAATCCATGTAAGATATATACCTATAAAACCAACAAGGGGAAGGGCATGCCATTGGGGAGTAATAAAAACAAACATAAAAACAAATAAAATAAAGTCAGATAAGGTGCTGCACTGCTGCATACTTACAAAATTCCAAGTACAAATATTTAGACAGAAATATTATGCAAAATCAAACATTGTTATTTTCCTCCTCCCCTAAGAAAAACTTAAATCATCTTATCTGACTTTATTTTATTTGTCAAAAAAAAATACTCTCAATAGACTTTAAAATTAGCTACATGACATATATATCCTAGACGACACATACTAGCAAATCAATCAACTCTAATTCTATGTGAGATCAAAAGTAATTCAACAATCTAAGGTTTTTTTCTAATAAAAAACAACTAGATAGGTCAAGGGAAAAAAGGAATAAAACAGTGTTAAACCTGGATGCAAGAGAGGATGACAAAGAGGAAATACATAGATCACCTACAAGAAACATTTTAACGATCATTAGAGTTAAATAAGCTAAGTGCAATCAATCATAGAATGATCCAAAATTTTAAACATACTTCAAAATTTTATGCAAGTTTTCTAGATAGTAGAGACTTTTAACATGCATTAATTATCCAAGAAACAATAGGATGAGTATCAAGTGTGATAACATATTACATTGGCACCAACCTGACCTTGCATTACCTGCTTCCAAATGGGCAATCACGACAACCAAACCCATAGTCTTAAGGTTTAGATTCGATAGCTATAAGTAGAACATATAATATTTCTGCACCTTGAAATACCATTGCTCAGGCAGTCTCAGGAAACCACTAATCCCAACAAAGGCCTGAGAGACAAACAACACGACAAATCTTCTTGTTAGTTGTATAACACAACAGCTTCAAGGCTTGTGATGTTGTTAAAAGGTTTATATTTTTTTTTGGTATAGTATTTTTTTTTGGTAGTTAGCTGGTATAGTATATTGAGATTTAAGATTAAAGATACAAAGCTCACTAACTCCTATTTTTGCAAATTTAGTCTGTAACACCTACATATAAAATAATTTACTTGAGATCAGTTTCAACATACCACAATGCCTTCTAAAAAGGGACAATAGAGGGAAAAATGACAAATTTTGAAGCCTATAAACTCATACAACAGCATACCTCAAAGCTTATCTCACCTTACTTAAAGTAAAACTTCTCCTGATAGAATGTATGCTTTATCGTAAATTGAACTAAGCAATGTGAAGCTTGAACCTGCAGGTTATATGGATTACAGTGTGAAAATCTATATAAATCCCAAAGTGAAAGAAGCAAACCCCTGCATTTTCTTGCCAAAATTTGGAAAAATCACCATACTAGTTTAGGATGATTAGAATTTTCGGGCCACAGAACAAAATTCCACAGTTTTTAGCATGGTGCATGGAATCAAAGAATATGGTGTAGTCCCTGATTTCTAATGGAGGTAGCACTTCGACTTGGCTTTGAATATAATCCACAAACACCAATAACATTGTTTGAACATCCACATTTCACATCCTAACTAAGAAAGAAAGCACCCAAAGGCTAAGTAACTGAAAACCAAAATGGTTTAGCCATATTACCATAAGAACCAGGACCCTCTCGTGCAAATTGTGGTTGTTACGTAGGCACGACTAATCTGCTGCAGCCTGTAGCAAGCGATGGACCAGACCCACAATAAACCATCTTATAAATAAGCATGATAAAAAGAAGATGCTCCAGATGATATGTTTGGAAACTAGTTTTAAGTTTTTCTTTGAGAATCTTTTATATTTTTTAAAAATATCACTCATAACAATTTCAATAAGCTTTCCAAGTTCAAGTGTTCACATATTGAACCACCAACTGAATATTCATTTATTTGCCGACATTTTTAAAGAATTGCAACCTAATCAAAGCAAAAATACACTTTCATTTTTGTCAAATATGAGTATGAGCTTGCCATTAATTTCCAAAAACCCGGATATAAAATAAAACTGTTATTTCTTATACTAGTTGGGATTACACAAAATTGGACACAATCACTGTTATTCATCCTAATGATTTTAATTCTAGGCATATTAAAACAACAAATGAAAATTGATGACCAGTTTGAAATTACACATAAATTGAGATTTGCAACTCATCTCAAATACCCACCTATCCTTCAAATGAAACAATATATTTTTATGCTAAAAAAAAGGAAGAAAAAGGGGGAACCTGTTGAAAGCAGGGCGAGGCAAAGAGAAAGGATTCATTGAATAGGTCAATGCGGTGGAGCTCGAAAAGGTCGGAGATGAAGTCACCGATATAAACTATTGGGCATTGGGTTTGAAGATACCGTATGTGGGGGAGGTTGTCGGTTTTCTATCACTCTCGCTCTACGACGATTGGGGAGAGATTAACGAAGCGACTTCTCTGAGACATCCGTTCTCCGACAGCGCCAACGACAACTAGCGGTGGACACCTTGTGAGTAAATTTGTGTTGGGGGGTCAGATCGAGACTGCCTAGGGTTTTTAGAGACCGTATGTGAAGGAAGCACATGCCATTGTTGTGGCATTTGGGGGACTGAAATGGGAGAAAGAGATAAGGGTTTAGGTTTATCACACTTTTCCCCCTTTTGCCGCTTTAATTTTTGGGCCAAATTTTGGAATGAAAAAATTGCCTCTATTTCTATGACGTTTTCAAAACGTATTTAATATTACGGCGTTTTACCAACGCTATAAAATTCAATTTATAAATTACAATCCAATCGCATGGCGTTTTGCAAACGTTATGAATTCTACGACGTTTGTAAAACGCCATAAATAACGTGTGCTATGAAAATTCATGGCGTTTTTATGTATAACCGCTATAAAAAATTTCTTTAATGGCATTTTATGATAAAACGCTATACTCTTAATGCCATCAATTACTACATAGGTAGTAGTGATATGACGACAAAATGATGCATATCTAACAATCGAAAATAAATACATAACTTCAAAGCATAACATATTTCATTGTAATTATCTTCCTAATAGCATTATTTGCAACATTCCCAAATTTTGATATAAATTAATTTTCCTAATTATTTGGATCATATAAAAATTGTCCCCGATTTTTTTTCAAACATTTCCATATAACATTATTTATCATACAAAATTATTTCATTTAATCTTTCAACAACTACATAATTTCATCATTTTCATACAAAATTCATGACTACATTTTTTCTCACCACATGAAATTAAATATTAGTTACAACTATATAATACTTAAAAATTCAAGATTTTTTCGTACATATCAATTATACTACTGATTATAAATATCAATCAATTCTACAACTATGTTGTTCGATTAAAATATTTTCCCGACAACATACAAAATTAGGATTTCGTTACTTACCTTTATGTCAAGATTGTCGGGGTGTTGTGGGGTCAAAGTTGTTGTTTTCGCCTTCCGGAATGCTCCTGTCGGGCCCTCTTCAGTGGCCTCTGTGTCTGGCGATTTCCAAATCCAAACGGCGGTGGCGGCCTCCACCTCCTAGAGGCGTCGGTTTCCAACCGGATTTGGGACGATTCTGGGTAATTGGAGGGTTGTGGACGTTAATTGCAAGGAGAGAATGGAGGTGGCTAATCGGACTTTCGAAGATTGAAGGTTAGAGGTTTTCGTCGATGGCGGTTTCGACTTCAGAGGGTTAGGGTTAAATAGATGGGGGCGGTTTTGTTTTTTTGTGGAAGAAGATGGGTGAGTCGATGTTAATAATAGCAACTCATGTTTCTCTAGCGAATCTCTGCAACACACATACTGGGCCGGTCAGAGATTCCTTTTGACCGTGTTGGGAGACCTCAAAGTCGCTGTTTAGAACAGCAACTCTGGGTTTTTTTTTTTTTCCATTTCTTTAAATGACGGAAAACTACAAAAAAAAAAGGCAGAGTCGCTGTTTGTAATACATTTAACCCAAAAATGAAATAAACAACCGAAATACACATAAGTCGAAACAACAACTTATATTTTTTTTTAAAAACCTTGGGTAAAGTTTGGCTAAATCCCTAAAATGTTTGAGATTTTGACTAGTTGCCTAATTATTTCCCGGATTTTGGCTATTTACAAAAAAAAATTCTAGAATTTCACAAATGGGACAAAAAGAGGGACAAAAAAAGCCAAGATACTGTGCCACTTTCACTTTCAAAAGGGTAAAAAGATCAGATTGGGGAAAACATAAAACACAAAGCATTCAACATAACATAACAAGACAACGATTGTTCATATATTTATTTAGACAGTTATCCGCCTGGTGACTTGTCAGCCTTCGAGGTACATGTATGTCTGACCTCGAATTTTTACCTAATAAACAAAACAAATACACGATACCAATTTACCAACTGTGCCAGTTCTTTTTGAAATAAAAAGGGTCGGGGTCATAATTTCATTTAAACTAGCCTATAACCCGTGCGCTACGTACCAGATTTTTAAAAATTATCTATTAACACTAATCATAATTTTCAGATGTTATCACATAAATCATCTCTTGGGATGGCTAGATTAAATCATGCAAGACCACTTCAATCCTCCACCCAATCTGTTAGGAGTAATGGTTCGATGATGGCAGGCTGGCAACAGCATATCCATAGAAATAAAGAAGGCTTAGGTATATCCATCTGAAAGAAGAAATGGGAACTCCAAAAGACAAGATTCTAGATTTAGAGCGCAAGATAAAGATGATGCAGGGATAGTTGCGAGAAGCTCCTATTAAGGCTAGTCTTTATTCGACTGTTGCAGAAGGCAATTTCATACACGTTTAGTCAATTTTGAAGATCATGGGATTGCAAAAAAGTAGTTTATAACTAAAAGAAGATTGGAGAACTACATAGTAAATGAAAGGCGTAAACAGTTGCACAAGACAATGTCCTAATTAGTCACAAAGACAATGAGCAATTTCGCATGGCGAGAATGATAAATGTATCAAATTTCACTTGATATTATGATAAATGAAGACACACTACCCTTGTATAATATATATACATCAATATTCATTCTTCATTCACTTAATTGTCAGTGTTTCTGTGGATAAATGCAGGAAGTCTACTTATCGGGAATTTAATTTCTATGAAGTCTAATTCACATGAATTATACTTTCTAAGATTTTATGAAACATGTTTGGTTTGAAAATAAAATATAGGTGAATTTGATATATTGAGATAAATAAGGGATTTTTATTACTAAGAAAAGAGTGCAAGTTGTCTTACCATGTACCCCTCGGTAATTGGAATTCCTATATTTCACAAGAAGTTAAATTCATGGTAATTTCAATTCCTAAGTTTTTTATATGAAAATTTTTAATCAAACGCATATATTCTATCCAACTTCTTGGGATATTCAACTTCTTGGGTTTTTCAAACCAATCCAAACGAGCACTCAAAAGAATAGGTGGATATTGAGATAAAATTACGGGAGCGGGCGAGAGAGATTTACACCAAAGTTAGGGGCCGGTGTTATTCGAGCCGAATCAACCGAGCTTGACATATTTAAGCTTAGATCATTTGTTAAACGATCTCGAGTCGAACCGAGTCGAGCTCAATTTCTAAACGAGCTTTTTTTTGTTCAAGCTTTGCTTGTTTTAGAAAATGAACAAGTTCGATCCGAGCTTTTTTCGAGCTTTAAGTAGGTTTACTTGATTATAACATATTATCCGAAATAAAATTTTAGAAAAGATTCGAGCTATTCAAGCCAAAATCGAACGAGTCGAGCTTTCAACCGAGCTTAAAATCATGTTCAAGCTCGATTTGTTTATGTAAGTGAACGAGCTCGAGTTGAGCTTTTTTCGAGCCGATCTCGACCCGATCTCGATTTGGGTATAATTAAAAGAGGGGTGCCAACCAAAAAAAAAGAGGGGTAATGTCGCTATTGAGTTAAAATTACAACCATTTACTTAATTGTCAAAAGAAAATGGACAATCACTTAATTATACATCTTTTTTTTGGTAGTGAACTTAATTATACATCTTAAAAATGGACATTTTAAAAAAATTCTGAGGGAAAAAAATTATAACTCGTACATAGAGTTAAGTAAAACTGGTGAAATCTATGTATGTCTATCTCAGGGTTTAAGCTTATTCGGAGGTCTACCCAAATTGGCAGATCAGGGCTGGCGGTCGGGCCAACAGGTTCCTCTCCTCTGGGCAGCAACAAGACGCCGCCACAGATTCGGCAAAGAAATAAATAAAAAACCACCAAACACGACTTAAGCCAGCGCCTGGGCGATGGCTGGCACCACCACCTCTTGCAGTTTGACAAGGAGATCCCGCAGCAGCAGTGCCACAGACGCTACCACCACCGGCGTTACAGTCACCTCCTCCGGGAATCCCTACCCACTCCATGTCGGCTGTATAAGAGGATCACGTGGCACCGCTGGCGGTGGCAGCGGCGGAGAACTCGGTGTTCTAAGTCTTTGGCGATCACCTTCGTCTTCGGTAAACTTGTAGTCGAGGTTAAGTTCACTGATCGGAGCATCCTTTTTGTCTTGAATCTTACAGGTCTTGTACTGTGTGGATCCATGATTTTCGAATCCGACAAAATCGTCCACCGGAAGATACACTTCTCCGAGCTCATCCTCCACACAGCCAAAATCATCTTGATGGCAGCTTCACACCTGGAGGCCGGTTAACAAATAGCTAGGTTGTTGTTACTCGGCGTATTAAAATTGGAGATGGTGAACTGGACCGGGAATTCCCACTTATGGAGGCCGTCTACGACGAGCACCATGTTGGTCGGTTTGGCGGCGAAGAGTTCACCTGTGCTAGTGGTTAACCTAGCTTCGACTAACCAGACAGCAACAACGGTCCAGACATTGCTTGCTGAGTGAAGAGTCTATAAGGTGATGAATAATACTCTAGAAGGGGGATGAATAGAGTATGACCGATTTTCGCAAAGTAAGAGTTGTAAATGTAGTATGCAAAGCACCTTGTCAAGACCTTGATATTGCTATCAGGACTTGACTAAGTGAAATCGAATACGAAAGGGTAAATGCGGAATATAAAAGATGAACACACGAAATGTTAACGAAGGTCGGCACGAACTTGGCCTACGTCCCCGCCTAGGGTTATCCAACCCGTAGGATTCAAACACTTCTTATTTCACTTCACTTGATCCTAGAACCTCCTAGAGAAACTACCCTTTCTCTATACAAAGCCTTACTGCTTCTATTCTAGCTCTCAACCTTACAAGTGAAATAAAAGATCACACCACACACCAAGTGTGTTTGTTCGAGTATAAAATACTCTAAGTGTAAGATGAATGACTTGTACAATAAGTGCTAGTGTTTCCCTCAACTCTCAAACAATAAACAACACTTAGGCTTTCGTCGAATCATGATGATTTAGATTAAGATCTGCAAAACTTTCACTTAACACACCATTATTGCTTTCGTCGAATACCACATGGATACTCTCCTCAACAATTTTGGTGCGCTTGTTGTAAACTCTTTAAGCTTTTCTATTGGTAAAATAACCAAGAAAGATACCTTCATCGTTACGTGCGTGGAACTTCCCAAGGTTATCTTTGCCATTATTATGAACAAAGCAAGTATACACTACTAGAATTATCTTCATAGACGTCGGTTAAAAACCGATGTAAAACAAAAAAAAAATCAACGTGTTAGTGGGTGGTGTTAAAGATCCCAATTTTACCACATCGGTTTTTAACCGATGTCTATAATTATTTATAACATTGTTTTTATGTTTGATAACGATTTAAATCCATTGATATAATTACGTTTTGGTTGATGAACCTAATGTTCAACCATTGTTATTTTTCATTTCTAGATGTTTGAAACAGTGTATGGCAATAAAAAAATTGACATTAACATCGCTATATTTTTAATAAGCGATGTTTTATGTTAATATACACATCGGTTATACATGACTCATTTTGTGTACAATCTTTATTCATTTGTAAGTTTATGATATTAATTTATATAAATATAATGTATCAAATGGAATATTTTGAAGTCGATGTCATTAGTATATTTTGAAATCGTTTTCAGTTGGAAAACGATGTTGTTATGTTGTAAAACATCGGTTTATAATGGTTTAATGATGTAAGTGTTTCCTATTGACATCAGATAGCATTGCAGTTTTGATATATTCGAGGGTTCCGAAATCATTTTGTATCTTTGTGGTCGACGTATGTACAAAAATAGACATCGTTTTTTTTTTCCAAATGTCCGATGTCTTTTGGTTATTAGCTATATATGTCATACGTTAAAACAGACCTGTTACAACCAAAATATTATCCACTAACATGCATTCACCATACTCAATATATCATTCACCAATATGCATTACCATGTTCAATATACATTCACCACTTATATAACAAATTTATAGACATAAGCTATGAGAAGTGAAGGGTATAAATGTATGGATTTAATCCACCTCAAACAAAATCAGCTAGTGAGAACAATATTGTCTTTCGGCAGCCCTTACAACAACTCTTTTTGGTGTGTTTCCAGTTGCAACAACACCTCCAAATTGCCGTCTTTCAGGTGCATGACTCGCCGGTTTTCATCAGCAACAACCTCCGCAATTTGCTGGCTCAAAGCAAATTGTGCAACAGTGATGATCACTGGGAAATGGAAGACCTTTAAAACCTGTTCCATGAACAATTTTTAAATTACGTGACACTTAAATGCTATACACAAACAAAATTCATTAGTAAAACAAAGAAACACCGATTGTCTCACTAACATATACATTTTGTTGCACGGGATCTAGAGTGCTGGGAAGAAGAAACTCAAAAGTTCCATTCTTTTAGGAGATGTTATATCAATCATAAGATGACAGACATCCATTCCGTCCAACAGTAACAACTAACCAAATATATATTATACCAGCATCTGGCCTTTTTGATGAGACCCGAGGACCGGATCGACCAAGGCTCGAGCTTTCGAACACTCTTTTTGTGGGGCTAAAATTTGGATTTATGGAAACTAAAAAATAGGGATATGTGAAGCAAGATTCGCAGGCCTCTCACCCTTGAATCCCCTACACTCGATCTCAATCCTCTCGGAATCGCACTCCGAGGATCTCGACCCTTTGACACCTTCGCCTCTCACTAGGGTGTCACCCTCGGCCTCTCACCAAAGGGTTCGCTCTTAGCCTCTCACCAAGAACTCGATCCTTAACCCGGAATCATAGGAAGCTATTAGTGGCTTAACCTTTATAACTCAACTAAACTTGACTTGCTTTAAAATGAAGTTCTTACAAGAAATATATAGCATGAAAATGTAGCCCTCAAACATCGCTAATCGATGTGGGATTTATTTTAATAGAAATAAAAGCATGAAAAACGTCCAGATTTGAGCTGCTGGAAATAATGTCGAATTTGAGCATCTTCAAGGCTGATTTAGGAGAACTGTTCTTCATGGAAGTTGTAGCCTCTTAAAATATCTTTCCAACAAGTGCTTATCGGCTTCAATCGGAATTTTATACAACCAGAACGAGCCAAAATACCACGGTGTCGCCATGCTGTTTTCTCAAACGAGAGTTGATATTCGGCTCCTGCGACAAAGCTTTGTAAGATAAATGAGTCGAGCTCATTGACCACTAGGATCACATCATCCTCCTCCCCTTGAAAAGGATTCGTCCTCGAATCCGTGATGGAAACGAGCGACTTCTTTGAACTTGCTTCTTCTTCCTTGAACGAGTCTTGAATCCTCTCTTCTTCTTGAATTGTGAAAGGCAAGCAAGATGGAATGAATGGAATCGCATCGAACCACTTAGTTGACATGGAATTCAGAAAGATAGGTACCTCGGTTGGCGTCCGCTTCTCCTTCCTCGAAAGCGCAACCTTGGGAACTTGGATGATTTCCTCATCTTTTTTAAGCTCGGGATTGACCTTTTCCATCTCAATCAGAACATCATTAGACTTGCCTTCTTTAATCTCAAGTGTCTCGCCCATGGTCGTAGAGGATGTTGTCTTTGAAGAGACAAGTGGTGGAGTTGTGGGCTTCGATGGCGTCGACCCCAATGAGCTGACAAGTTTTTGAATTTCCCGTACTTGTTGCATTGAGTCTTCCGCGAGCTTGCGGATCTCTTGCCAAGGTGGTTCAATCTTCTTCTTACGTCGAGCCTCATCCTCTCGAGCCCTTCTCTTTCGATATCTCCTCCGGAGCTCTTGATCAACTACATCATATGTAGCACCATCCATGTCGCTCCAATGAAGATACCCATCATCATAGGCTCGAATGGCCCATCGGATGTACTCATCGGACAAAGGCTTGCAACTCGTCTTCTTGAACATTTTGACTAAGAAGAAAAAACTCGAATATCGAAAGCTCGATGGATTCGAGTCGATTAGCTCTGATACCACTTGATGAGACCCGAGGACCGGATCGACCAAGGCTCGAGCTTTCGAACACTCTTTTTGTGGGGCTAAAATTTGGATTTATGGAAACTAAAAAATAGGGATATGTGAAGCAAGATTCGCAGGCCTCTCACCCTTGAATCCCCTACACTCGATCTCAATCCTCTCGGAATCGCACTCCGAGGATCTCGACCCTTTGACACCTTCGCCTCTCACTAGGGTGTCACCCTCGGCCTCTCACCAAAGGGTTCGCTCTTAGCCTCTCACCAAGAACTCGATCCTTAACCCGGAATCATAGGAAGCTATTAGTGGCTTAACCTTTATAACTCAACTAAACTTGACTTGCTTTAAAATGAAGTTCTTACAAGAAATATATAGCATGAAAATGTAGCCATCAAACATCGCTAATCGATGTGGGATTTATTTTAATAGAAATAAAAGCATGAAAAACGTCCAGATTTGAGCTGCTGGAAATAATGTCGAATTTGAGCATCTTCAAGCCTGATTTAGGAGAACTGTTCTTCATGGAAGTTGTAGCCGCTTAAAATATCTTTCCAACAAGTGCTTATCGGCTTCAATCGGAATTTTATACAGCCAGAACGAGCCAAAATACCACGGTGTCGCCATGCTGTTTTCTCAAACGAGAGTTGATATTCGGCTCCTGCGACAAAGCTTTGTAAGATAAATGAGTCGAGCTCATTGACCACTAGGATCACATCACTTTTCTACCACAAAGCTATTGTATTTAAAAAGAATGAAATGAAACAGTAGCCACCCATAGAGCTAGATATTTTCATTGTCTTACATGAAATAAGTTTTCCATTTTACTAATTTTTCTTTCTCATTAGTAGGGCAGAGCGAATGCATGTACAACAGGTCGCACGACATGCTACTGAACAAATTTTTACTTTTAAGCAATCAACATTCATATCATGAACTAGGAACACCATTAAGAAGCAACAACAATTAGAGATCCGTGAAATGATAGAAGAAGACCTCAGACATCACAAACCTGCTTATTATAGATGTTGAAGTATATGTTAAAAAGGTACCACATCCCGAACAAAAGCCCAAGTTGCAAGGTCTTCGCCAAGGATCCCGACTTCGCCAAGGATATCAACATGCTTAAGAATGGCCTAACAATGTAGTTATAAAAGAACGTATATTAACGGTTAATCATTTATCGTATAGAAGGCATTGAAAAGAAAACATAATAGGTCAAACTCAAAATATCAATAAAGGGGACAAGTGAAGAAACTACTTCCCTAGCTTCCATTTACTATCCACTTCTTCACCATTCCAACTATAAAAAAAATCAATATATCCTATTAATGAATGAATAGAACAGATAAAGGGGGGAAATCATGTAACCTAAAGCATATAAACCGCACTAAATTCTCAAGCAAGCATCCTTAGTGATTCTGAAAGGGTCATGAGACCATAAACAATATATAGGAGCTGTTAAAAAAAGAAGGTGAAAGCGAGATCAAAGAGATTAGACATAAAAAATATAGATATAGCTTTGAGGGAGGATGCACCTTTTTTGTTATCTTTTCCAAGCTTTTATCCGACTTACCTCATAAAATTTTATTAAAAAGCACTCCAACCTATCAAGTAGGATATATAGGATACACAAGTTAAAGGGGTAACATGTTAAGTAAAAACATACATTTCAGAAGGGAATGCATAGAAGCCTAGCAAAGAAAAATGGCAAGCCATGCAACATGAGTATTATTTTATGCATATTATTAAAACAAAGAATCATTAAGCACAAGCTAGCTTCCATGTGAATTAAAGCAACTCAAACTTTAAATAGAAAGAAAATTGCACCAAATAACATGCACTTCGGGTATTACTCTTGAAAACAACACAAACTTTATGGCAGTAGCTAAAAACAAGTGATGACTTTGTTCAGCGAAGGAACATATATATTTGAAGGAACATATTTGACTACTGGATTACCCTCAAGTGCATTGATATTACCCTATTTACTCCAAGATGCGCCTCCACTCAATGACTTGCATCTTTGGGTTCCCCCAACTATTGCCATCAGCTTGACTGTTGGAACCACCTGCACACCAGCCACCATTATGCGAATCTGAAGCAGGTGTGGTTCCATTATAAGGCAATAAAAAGAGTGGAATCATAACAAAACCCAAAACAGAAGCATCTTGATAAACAACCTAAAACAGAAGCATCTAGACAACATAACCCAAAACGAAAATTGAAGCATCTTGATAACACAACCCATAACCAAAACTCAGATTGAAATTGTACACCCTAATCGAAAAAATAATTAACCAAAACAAAAACCCTAGATCTGATTTGAGGAGAAGCGGAACTACAGAAAGAGAGAAGAAGAAGCATTTTACCTATGAAGAAGAGAGATGGCGTCTGAAGAAGTATTGAGACCTGTCAAAGCACAACAATGTAAAAAAAAAAAGAACAAAGTAAAACATCAAGGAGCACTACTCAATAGAATCCTTCTTAAAGCTATAACAAATGAATTATATTTTAATAGAATTGGTTTTGGTCTAGTTAATAGAATCATTCTTATGATAGCTATATAACGACAATATCCAGGTATCAATTTTGGGTCTCGGAATGCCAACAAAGCATTCATGCAGAAAGTCACTTATGTTATAATCTGTATAGGCCATGCTGTCTAAATCCTAAAAGTTCAGAGATGCACTTGCCTCATTTCCTCTCTAGACTTTTTCTTGATTTCAGCTACAAGTTTCCTCTCTTGTACCTCCAACTTCCAAGCACAAATAAGGGAAAATATCCTAAGATGATCCACTAGAAAATTCACATTGATATAGGGTTATGAACAAACCTCCAACTGCAGCGATCCAATCTCATGACAAAATCAGCCTGCGAAATAAGGATAAGAAGCCTGGTGAAATTCAAATGCAATTTGAAAACTAATTCAGCAGAAATTTCAGCAAAGTAGAGAAATGAAGCGAGCATCAAAATTATCATAGCAGAGAAAAAAAATATCAACAATATAGTTAAATCAGCCCAAAAGGGCATGTCGAGACAGCAAATACACTATAGATACAGCAGATACAACCAATAGAATCCCCTCTAATCAAGCATGTACTCGTTAGTATCGGGATCATGGCAAAGCCCAGAGTAACAAGAAATCAGGATATCGAAGAAAAGTGGCAAAAATCAGTGGGCTGAGAAATTACACAGAGAGAGTAACACAAACACAATAGATGACAGGTCCTTAGTGTCTAGCTATCAACAAAAAAGTTCAGCAGATTGAGAGAAAGAAAAAGGGGGAGTTCAGGCTTTAGTTCAGTATCCAGGTGTGTGATGTTGCATTAAAACAGTGAAATTCATTATAGTTTTGTTTTGAACTTTCAATGTTGAATTTTCCCACACTAAATAGAACAAGAACAGATCAAAATGAGATGCATGTGACATTTATCATATAGAAGTAAAAGCTTAAATTTTCTATACAAATTTTGGTTGAAACGCCCTATAGGCCAGATAAATCCTTGGAGCTTTCGAAACCAGACACATGTGACAGAGAGGAGAATAAGAGATTCAAGTCAATTGTGCAATATGGATTTTAAATAAGATTGGACATGAGTTAGAAGCAAATAGGAGGAGGAATTTGATACCTAGAAACGAATTGAGAACCCTTGTCTTCAGTATGAAAGCCAAAAATCAGAGAACACCTGATAAAGCCCCAAATTAGTTAGATTAGAGAGTAATTCAAACCCTAAACAAACCCTAAATAAAAAATGAATGTCAAGTTCATCTACATACACTTAATCAAACGATTTCACATAAACCCTAAAATTTCAGCAAAGAGATGAGTATAGAGCTTTCATTTGGGATCTGTAAAGAGATCTAAAATCTCAGCAACCATCAAGCAACAAAGAACAATAAAAATCGCACAATATCATATGCAAATCCAACCACAAAATCGCAGCCAACAGCAACAAACCCTAGATCTATAAAAATCGCACAACCCGAAACCCTAGATTTCCAAATCGAAATTAGCCATGGATTCTAACATGCCATAGATGAAGCAAAGAAAGAGGAGAGGAGAGAATAGAAGAAGGAGACCGTACCTGTTGAGCGCTGGCTGCCAGGAAGGGCGAACAAAGAAAGCTGGAGATATCACATAAAACCGACCAAAAATAGGGATTGTAGGGTTTCCATACCTGGGCTTCTTGGGTGTTCAATAGAGGTGAGGATGACCAGTCGGAGGAAGGATATGAGAAGCTTAGCCGGAGTAAGCAGAGAAGCAGTTTATGCCAGTTGAAGACGACCAATCGAAGCAACGAATGGACCCATTGTTCGAAGCTTAGCCAAAGACGACAACCCAATGGCAGCACTTATTAGCTTGGACGGAGAAGATGACGGAATGGGGTGCTGGAGAATAAATTAGGGGGATGAAGGCTAGGGTTCTTCAATGGTCGAAACCGCCAAGAACAACAGGGTTGGGGATTTTTGGTCTGTGTCAATATGTGGGTTTTTTGGTTATATGTTGGCTTTGGTCCTTTATTCAAAAATAAATAAAAATTTGAATGTCCTATTTTTGGTCAAGTGTTTGAGGGTCGAGTTATTTTACCGCTATAATTTTCAGCTAAGTGTATTCCGCGTACATTCAATTTTTTTTAAAACAAAATTTTAACATTGTCCAAAAAATTAAATCGATGTATATAATCACAATAACATCAATAATATGTAAACTGATGTTATAAGTATTATTAATATTAGGCGTTTTTCTGACCGATGTTAAACATCTGATGTCTATTAACACAATTCTAGTAGTGTACATCCAAATGGTTTAAAATAAGAAATGTTAGGCTTTCTTCCTTTGAAAAGTTCATTAGGAGTCTTTTTCAAAATAGGACGAATTAAACAACTATTCAAAATATAATGTAAAGGCTCGGATTTTTAAATCCTAATTTTCAATAATAATAATAATAATAGTAGTAATTAAAATGAAATTAAAACGGGGTAATTAAAATCTCTTAAAATGAATTCCGGCATAATTCTAAATTGGATTTTCGGAGGGATTTTATTCCGCTTTTATGTTCCGAGGTTGGGAAAAATTACTTATTAAAAGTTTATTAATTTACTTCGGTTCCAAGGTTTCGACTTAAAATTTACATGAGTCGGAATTGGGTCAAGTGAGCGGGATGCGAGGTTTAGATTTCGGATACTTTGAATTTTGACCTTGGAACCACATCTAGTTATACTCCCCTCTCTCTCACATCCTAATTCAAAGATGCCCCTCACCCCCCTTTGTCGATTAGTAGAAGAGGCAACTCTCATCTCCTCTTCTTTTTGCCCTCAAATGATCCAGCTTTCCCCTTTCCCACTTTGGCTAAGCACACATCTTCTATCCTTCTACCCACACCATTGTTCCCCTGATTATGGCAAAGTGCCAATACACCCCACGCCAAACCTGTAGCACACCCCACTTTTATTGTTGAATTCAGAAGGCATAAACCTCTCTTCCCCTTGTCTTGATTTGAAACACAGGAAACACAACCACAGATCCACCCCATAAACCCCCTCTGCCTCACTCTCTTTCACGGCATCTCAGAAGTAAACAACCAAACATTGCTCTCTCTCTCTTCCCCTCTTCCACTGTCTGCAATTCAAAAAGAACAAACCCAGAAATTCCCACCTTGGGAAGCTTTGTTTTACTCTTCACCTCTGGATTTCCACAGCCGAGCAAGCCTCCCTCCAAATCTCCCTCTTCCTCTCGTCGAGCAGCAGCAAGAGCGCAGTCCGAGCCGCCGTCGCCGCCATCTCCCTCACATCTCCCCTGTTCTGGATTCAAGCGCGGTCGATTCACCCGATCCCGCCGACGAGACCCCAGGCAACCACCGCCTCCTCCTTTCATTCGTCTCGAGCCGCCACCTCCTCTCTCCTTCCCCGAGGTCCGACGATGCCGAACCAAGCACGAGTGGACGGCTAGGAGCTCTAGCCACCCAACGCCGCCACCACCCCTCTCGCGCTCACCGGAGCTCTCGAAGGTCGATCTCGTTTCTTATTCGATTCGGTTCAAATCTCGCCAAAAATCCGTTTTTGCTCATCCCTTACTTCTCATAGGACTCAATCGACGCTTCATCCCCCGTCAATCGCAACCGGAGCCACAACGAGCCGATCGAACAATTTCCGGCGAAGACCTCCATCTCGGTGAGCTCCCTCTCCTTCCCCTCCTTCTGTGTCTTTCTACTGGGTCTTGCGTCGGGGAGGGATTCCGACATGTCGGGGTGGTCCAAGGTGAGAACGGAGCTCCGGCGGTGGCCAATCTCTCCTCCCTTCTCTTCCGTTTTCCGTGATGTGGTCCAGCGTCCCTTCCTCCTGTTCTATTGATTTGGGGAAGAAGATGGGTTCAGGGGTGTTATTTTATTTTGGTCCGGTTCAGCCATATTAATTGTTAACCCGGTTCGGTTCATTAAAGGGAAATGGATGGGTTGAGGGTTGGGCCTGTTGGGTTGTGAGTGGATTCGGGCTTCTCTCTTAAATTTGGGGTTTGGCTTCAGATGGGCCGGCTTTGGGCCTTTTCTCGGGTTGGGCCTTTCATTCCGGATTGGGGCATATTCCTTCCTTTGGGCCTAATTTTGTCATGGATTGTGTTTATAAAATGTGTATTAAATATAAGACTTGGTTTCGGGTAGTTTTCGGAAATTGTTAAATTATTAACTAATTGGATTATATATATATTATTAAATTATGGATCTTAAAATATAGAGGGATTTAAAATATATTATTTGGACTTGGATTTGAAAGAGAATTGGAAAAAGGTTTTCAAGGTTGGAAATTGATTTGATGAATGGAAAAGAATTTAATAGAAGTTAAGAAGAGGATTTTAGGAAATGATCTAACATTGTCGGAGTTGTTTGATAAAATAATAATAGTAAGCGGATTTAAAGGATAATATTCTATTAATGGATTTTGACCAGAGAGGATTTGGGAAATTGTTTTGAAAATGAGTTGACTTAATTTGAGATTTAAAAGTTTGGAAAATATGGGTGATACGATTTTATCAATGAGGTTGATCGGGAGTGAATGATTTTGGTTGATGTTGAGCGTATCGGAAATGTTTTGGAAAATGGTTTGCTATCGATTGGTTTTGAGAATGTTGGGAACTTGGGTTCTGTGTATATGAATGTTAGGCCGATAGCTTATGGAAATGACTTGATGATAGGTGTGTATTGCTTTTGGATTGCTTTGGACTTGCATTTGGGCCCTTGTTGTGTTATCTTGCTGTTCTGCATCTCCAGGTAAGTCTCTTCGGAGCTTACTCAGATTGAATAGAGCTATTCCCTGCTTTAGGTGCATGATATACTAGGTGCTTGCATTCATGATCAGCATGCCATGTAGTACCATGCAAGGTTGCATCGATCGTTGAGCATTCTATTTCTTTGTGCGTATGTAAACAGAACGGTCGTTATCTGTGATAGTCCTAGAGTCTTTGCTAGGGTCATAGGGTAGCCCAGCCTCATCGGGTACCCTGAGTCAATCGAGTACTTCCTTATATTATGATATACCTGCGGGCTTTATTGTGGAGCGGGTTAGGCATGCGTGCCGCCCTATTATGAATGAATGCATTCACGAGCTGGCCAGTCTCCGCCTGTCGGAAGGGGTGGAGGTAGGAGAGGGATATGCCACTTGGCATTGTCTTGGGCCCTTTACAGTATTTCTGCACATTATTATGAACTAGGAGCATGCTAGTGTGTTTGAATTTCGTACTGCATTAGAGCATCTTTATTAGGTATAGCGTATATGTGTGCTTATGGTTGGGATGCAGAGTTAAGTGGGCATCGATCTGATCCCGCTCCAAATCAAATTTTTTAGGAATTATTTATGTTCATCCTATCGGTGATGTTTGCTTATTGCGCGGGTCATTTTATCGGCGGAGAGTGAGCGCTGGAGTTATAGACTTCACCAGACTCTGATTATACTGTTTTGGATTTATACTTTGACTCTGTTTTGACCCGGCTCTGCCGTGGCACTTGTATCCTTATTTTGCTTCCGTCTTGCTTCCGTGTGAAATGAATTTTGCGAGTTAGTCCCCAGGACAGGTTAAGGGTACCCAACGGCCCTACGATACTTTAGGGTTTGAAATCCCTCTTTATTACTGACCTTTGAAATGAGTTTGAAACCTCGACCCGTACCTGGATTGCAAGATCCGAACAAGGGTTTTCATCCCTTGAAACGTAACCCGGAAATCATAATTCTGGGCTGTTACAAAGATGGTATCAGAGCTGAGGTTGTGCAATTCGGGTACACAAGGGTCGAGTGTATGTTTTAGAAAACCGCCCATGAATTTCAAGGAATTTTGAAATGATTTTAAAAAGGGCAAAATGAACTTAAGCTGTCTAACTGAAATTGGACTAAGTAATGAACTTGACCTATCATAAAATATGGAAAACCGACTAAAGAGGGGATCGAGTGGGTAGAAAGACGTTAGACCATCCCTATTGGATGTAGTTGGAAATGGGTAGGCGAAATATTAGCTTGTTCTTTACAGATGGGTCTGGAAGACTCCAAAGAGGTCATCATGAGTGTCACTAACTGAATCTGTGTTAAGTGCTTGCTATGCTAGATATCTGATTGGTATGCCTAACAGTTAAATGTGTATTGACTTATCCGTGAAAACGGGATAGTAGGAGTACCTTTGTTTCTGTATGGTCAAGTCCAACTTGTGTGACACATCCCCTTCAACTATGTTCTATCGAGTCTTCCTCCAAAATGTCAGTGTCTTCCGCGGGGAATCGGGTCGGTAAACACATTGTGTCGGAAACAAGTATGGATATAAAGGTGGTTTGAGTGAGTGTTGGAAGGTAGTTCTTGATGTCATTTTGAGTCGAAAGTAAGGTGTTTATGAGGTTGTCTTTCTTGATTTTTATGATGATTAACCAGTGTTTTCCTACCACAAGATTCGTACCAGAGTCCCACGGGAAAGAGGGGTGATGAGTCGGTTGGGAAAAGTCAATGGTTGCCCTTAGGGACCCCTGTCCGGTTGTAATTGTGACTCTCTCTGAATTGCTTGGTATAATTTTGTAATCTTTGGCATGTACCCTGCAAATGATCATTGGTAAAAAGCTACTCATGTTGTTGAATCTATGACTGGGTACCTTGCTTAGGTCTTGTGTTATGTCTTGGCTTCTACCATGATTATATGTTGTTATAGCATGTTTACTTGGCCTATTGATCGTATGATTGAATGGATGGGTGAGTTGCATGGAATGAATCTGCATGATTTTACTCTACTAGGTTCATGGTAGTGTGATCATTAAATTTTGATACCCTGGTGAAGCAAGTTCCTTATTTGATACGTGCTACAACTTGATGTCACCATGCCTTATATGATACGTAACTTCCAGTACATGTTGTTGTGATGATCCTTCATGTAAATTCGTGATTATATAACATTCCGTATCCATGCTAGTCACATTGTTTAGGTCTCGTGTTGTATCTCGTTTTCTGTCATGATTATGTTTGGTTCGCGTGTCTAATTGACCTGTTGTAATGATCGTACTACTGATTGGTTAGAAACATGAAAGGCATGATATGGGTCTATATGAATGTTGCTTTCCCTGGATTAGGTCCATGATAGTATGATCAATTCCTCTTTGTATGAATGTTGATAGATGATTATCTTAGCATGTTGGATGATGACTTGTCAATGCCTATTATTCCTTTTGTGACAAGAATTCATAGCATGCCCATATAAATTGTAATTGCCAGATTAGCTATTGCTGATTATTTTGCACATAATATTGTTGTGTGTTACTTATGTTGAATGGAGAATATGTGGTATAATTGAGTCTTGACAAATGCATGTTTCATCCCAGTATGTGTTGATCTGCACTCATGCCCCGTATCCTAATCCTATTGCCCATTACTTAAACTCGTATTATGCATCGTTTAACTCTTCTCATGCTTCTATGTCGTGGAATATAATTGAGTGAGTTCTTACCCGTCGTCATGAGTAGTTACATGCATCTATCGTACGTCATATTGAGCTTTTAGCATCATGTATGGTCATCGGTTGTGACTTGTGCGAACTTGTATCTTGACTACGTTGTTGCTGATTCTCTCTCGAGCTAGGTTCCTGATAGTGTGGTTCTTCCCTCTTTCTATCACCATAACAAGTCTTACCCATGCAAGATAATTGATGTTGAATTCGATGATTGATTGCCTTTCGTAATGGTTAATCATAGCATGCTTACATGTTATCACTCGATAGTGTTTCCCTATTACGTTATGAATTCCTCTTGTGCTGGCATAGAGGTATGATTTGGCACCTCGCATGATCACCCACCACGTTGTATTATTTCGCATATGCATGACGAGTGAATGTTGGAATGAATTTAGTCGAGTTACCTTGATTGTTGTTGTGATTCGATATGTGCTAGTAGTATCCTGTAGGGCTTATGATTCCCAATATGACTCGCCAAATGATCACGTGTTGTACTTGTTCTATGATGTGATGATTATTGTATCGTGAATGTGTATTTCTTGTTACTTATGACGATGTCTCATGTTTCGTAAATATTATGCTGAACTCCTCTTAATGACTCTTGACTATGCTTGTATTACATCATGTATCGCTAGTATCGTGTGGGACCTATGATTTCTAAATGTACCTCGTCACATGATTACATGCCATGATTGACCTATTATATGATCATTGTGTTAGATGAGGTAGTTACTATGTTGCTATTATATGTTCTCGTATGATGCATACACCAAGCTCGTGCATTGTTCATATATGTGATAATTGTGATGCTCAATAAATCCCGCGTATCCTGTTTAAAGTTGCTGAGCATATCTGTTCCCATGGAATCACATACTACTAGTTTATCTCGCATGCATCCGTGTAGGACTTGATTGTGTCTTTTGGAATGAATACGCATGTTATTTTCCCTTGAGATAGGTACATGTTAGTGTGGGTTAGTGAAATTGATATGCTCCATGATGAATTCGTGTTACTTGTCGCGATTATAACCTAATAGACTTCCATAAGGGCATCGTTTCTATTCTCGGGTCAGAGTCTTGTCTCCAGTCTTGTCACCCTTTTAGCCTTGGCCTGTATTTCCGAAGTGAACCTTGGGTTTCCTGTCCCTGTCACTCCCCTATCTCTGCTAACTTAGACTCCTCTGCGATACTTGGACGAACGACCGCGTGAAAAAGGAAACAAGAAGTTAGTTAGCGATGGAGCAACGCAAAGAAAGCGTGGGCCCATAACCCACGGGCCTCAGGATCCACAACGTCGGGAGGACGAGCACGTTTTGTGGATTGCGGTTACCGAGTACGATATGACTTGCAGGCGGGAGTGTCCTCCGTTTGAATTGCTAACTTTTCTGAATATGTTGATAACCATGTTGCAATGCTTGATGGTGACGTTTATGTGTTGATGTGCTGACTTGATGATGACTATTGCCTGATTGTCTGTCGTCTATGATGATATGATGTGATGCCTTATGGATCTAATGTACCATGATGTTGTGACGTGTTGCTACTCTAAGTTGCTAAGCATGATTGAATTCCTTTGACTGTAAAATGTGAACTACATATGCTAAGAGACCTGAGTTGTATCTGATAAGGTTATAGTGCAACATGTTAGCTTGACTTCAGTATGTTCATATATGATGTTTGCAATGATTATTGAGCATGATGATAAATTGAGACTTGTTGAACCCATGCTGTTATGTTATAAATGCTAGTTGACAGGATGTAGACCTTGTGTTTGATGATTTTAATTATTGCTTCTTCCTTAAACCTGTGGGTGAGGTCGTTGGTAGCATGGTAGAAGAGTGGTGAAAGAGCTTGAGTGGTTAGGATGATCGGGGATGTCATAAGATAAGTCGCAAGAGAGAGATGTTGGTTTATGTAAGACTGAGTGAGCTTAGGAATTTTGCAAGGCATGATGCTGGTGATATCTTGTGAAGTGTGGAAAGTGTAAGAAATGACCTTAAGAGAATTGATGATATAGTATGATAGGGTGCTCGAGTGTGATGTTAGACATAAGAGTTTGATTCTTAGAGGTGGATGATGTGTGAGTGTTTGGTGGAATGAGGGCGAGATTTGAGGATTGGGATGAATTGGGATCTCTTTAGGGAATTTTGTCTAAGTTGATGTTGGTGAGTCTAGAAGAGGATTGGTCTTGGCTTGAAAGTGGGGATTGTGTTTTATTTTGACTGGTATGATGTGAAGAATTCTCTTGATTATGTGATTTATTTATATTTGCTGGCATGATGTTAGATAGCAAATATGATGGATCTGATACAGAATGACATTACATGTTGTTATGCAATATTAAAATCTAATTGGTAGTGACAAGTGTTATCATGAGATATTGATGCTTGCTATCCTATTATATTATTTTAGAAGCATGATAGGATATGTTGTGACATGATACGTAAGATAATAATGTGTTATTATGCGAAAGAATGATGTTATGCTGTATGGTCATTAAGCCTGACTAGGGATATGTTAAATAATGAATATGAATTGGAGTATGAATATGACTTGTATATGTAAGATAATGGTGCCTAATTACTAAATGAATGTTATATGATATTGTGATGAGGTACAGTAATGTCTTTCGAGCATGTTGACACCTTGATGATTGATATATTGGTTGATCTTCCCTTTTTGCCGAATCTTAACGGCATGACTTGTTGTGTTGGTGTGTTGACAATGAGTTTTGATTCGTCGACTCTATGGTAAGGGTTACCTTTTATGACTTTAGTGTGATATTGAGATGTGTGTAATCATTTTGTCATAGATGCATATTAGGACCTTTAGTATGATGTAGAGATGTTGATGTGACCTTGTGACACTGTGTTGGCATATGTTTGAGACTTGTCGTATGATGTACTCGTTGGGGATCGATTGGTTATGTAGTTATGCATTGCTTATGGCTTGTGAATCCTGCTTGATTTGAGACTGATAGATTGATTTGATTCTGGAAACTAAGAAGAGAATATGGGATTAGCCTTTAGAGGTGGATGATTCCACCTCCGAGCTTCTGAATTTGATTGATTGTTATGCGAGAAACTGATTCGGTTTTGGAGGATTTTGGCGAAATTTGATCGAAAGGATTTTACTTGTTTTGGTGTAAAGTTGCTTGGTTAAACGTCTTAATTGAAGATTTTGGGCGGTTTGAAAAAGGAATTACTTGGAATTTTCAATAATAAACGTTACCGAGAGTTTCAACGATTTCGAAGCCAATCTTTTTCAATCGCGGAATCCCCTTTAAAACTTTTCAAACCCGGGCACCTCTATGATACTTCACGAAGTGGATACAAGCATTTTATGAGGGCACTTGTAGGGTGCTTGCTAAGACCTAGTGATGACATTGTAGAACTTTTAGAGTTGTGGTACTTCCGAAACGTCGAAGCGAGTATGTGATAGGGGCGCTTATCGCATACTTGTCAAGGACAATTGGAGATGTCACGACTGTGACTAGAATGTTGTGAGAATCCCGGAAGACGCAACCGAGATGATCACGAGGTTCTTAGACATGGTCCTAGGACTCATCAATTTCAACCTTCATCCCCTACTTTATTTTGGTTTTAGTCTCGGGGACGAGACTTGTTTTTAGAGGTGGATGATGTAAAGGCTCGGATTTTTAAATCCTAATTTTCAATAATAATAATAATAATAATAATAGTAATTAAAATGAAATTAAAACGGGGTAATTAAAATCTCTTAAAATGAATTCCGGCATAATTCTAAATTGGATTTTCGGAGGGATTTTATTCCGCTTTTATGTTCCGAGGTTGGGAAAAATTACTTATTAAAAGTTTATTAATTTACTTCGGTTCCAAGGTTTCGACTTAAAATTTACATGAGTCGGAATTGGGTCAAGTGAGCGGGATGCGAGGTTTAGATTTCGGATACTTTGAATTTTGACCTTGGAACCACATCTAGTTATACTCCCCTCTCTCTCACATCCTAATTCAAAGATGCCCCTCACCCCCCTTTGTCGGTTAGTAGCAGAGGCAACTCTCATCTCCTCTTCTTTTTGCCCTCAAATGATCCAGCTTTCCCCTTTCCCACTTTGGCTAAGCACACATCTCCTATCCTTCTACCCACACCATTGTTCCCCTGATTATGGCAAAGTGCCAATACACCCCACGCCAAACCTGTAGCACACCCCACTTTTATTGTTGAATTCAGAAGGCATAAACCTCTCTTCCCCTTGTCTTGATTTCAAACACAGGAAACCCAACCACAGATCCACCCCATAAACCCCCTCTGCCTCACTCTCTTTCACGGCATCTCAGAAGTAAACAACCAAACATTGCTCTCTCTCTCTTCCCCTCTTCCACTGTCTGCAATTCAAAAAGAACAAACCCAGAAATTCCCACCTTGGGAAGCTTTGTTTTACTCTTCACCTCTGGATTTCCACAGCCGAGCAAGCCTCCCTCCAAATCTCCCTCTTCCTCTCGTCGAGCAGCAGCAAGAGCGCAGTCCGAGCCGCCGTCGCCACCATCTCCCTCACATCTCCCCTGTTCTGGATTCAAGCGCGGTCGATTCACCCGATCCCGCCGACGAGACGCCAGGCAACCACCGCCTCCTCCTTTCATTCGTCTCGAGCCGCCACCTCCTCTCTCCTTCCCCGAGGTCCGACGATGCCGAACCAAGCACGAGTGGACGGCTAGGAGCTCTAGCCACCCAACGCCGCCACCACCCCTCTCGCGCTCACCGGAGCTCTCAAAGGTCGATCTCGTTTCTTATTCGATTCGGTTCAAATCTCGCCAAAAATCCGTTTTTGCTCATCCCTTACTTCTCATAGGACTCAATCGACGCTTCATCCCCCGTCAATCGCAACCGGAGCCACAACGAGCCGATCGAACAATTTCCGGCGAAGACCTCCGTCTCGGTGAGCTCCCTCTCCTTCCCCTCCTTCTGTGTCTTTCTACTGGGTCTTGCGTCGGGGAGGGATTCCGACATGTCGGGGTGGTCCGAGGTGAGAACGGAGCTCCGGCGGTGTCCAATCTCTCCTCCCTTCTCTTCCGTTTTCCGTGATGTGGTCCAGCGTCCCTTCCTCCTGTTCTATTGATTTGGGGAAGAAGATGGGTTCAGGGGTGTTATTTTATTTTGGTCCGGTTCAGCCATATTAATTGTTAACCCGGTTCGGTTCATTAAAGGGAAATGGATGGGTTGAGGGTTGGGCCTGTTGGGTTGTGAGTGGATTCGGGCTTCTCTCTTAAATTTGGGGTTTGGCTTCAGATGGGCCGGCTTTGGGCCTTTTCTCGGGTTGGGCCTTTCATTCCGGATTGGGGCATATTCCTTCCTTTGGGCCTAATTTTGTCATGGATTGTGTTTATAAAATGTGTATTAAATATAAGACTTGGTTTCGGGTAGTTTTCGGAAATTGTTAAATTATTAACTAATTGGATTATATATATATTATTAAATTATGGATCTTAAAATATAGAGGGATTTAAAATATATTATTTGGACTTGGATTTGAAAGAGAATTGGAAAAAGGTTTTCAAGGTTGGAAATTGATTTGATGAATGGAAAAGAATTTAATAGAAGTTAAGAAGAGGATTTTAGGAAATGATCTAACATTGTCGGAGTTGTTTGATAAAATAATAATAGTAAGCGGATTTAAAGGATAATATTCTATTAATGGATTTTGACCAGAGAGGATTTGGGAAATTGTTTTGAAAATGAGTTGACTTAATTTGAGTTTTAAAAGTTTGGAAAATATGGGTGATACGATTTTATCAATGAGGTTGATCGGGAGTGAATGATTTTGGTTGATGTTGAGCGTATCGGAAATGTTTTGGAAAATGGTTTGCTATCGATTGGTTTTGAGAATGTTGGGAACTTGGGTTCTGTGTATATGAATGTTAGGCCGATAGCTTATGGAAATGACTTGATGATAGGTGTGTATTGCTTTTGGATTGCTTTGGACTTGCATTTGGGCCCTTGTTGTGTTATCTTGCTGTTCTGCATCTCCAGGTAAGTCTCTTCGGAGCTTACTCAGATTGAATAGAGCTATTCCCTGCTTTAGGTGCATGATATACTAGGTGCTTGCATTCATGATCAACATGCCATGTAGTACCATGCTAGGTTGCATCGATCGTTGAGCATTCTATTTGTTTGTGCGTATGTAAACAGAACAGCCGTTATCTGTGATAGTCCTAGAGTCTTTGCTAGGGTCATAGGGTAGCCCAGCCTCATCGGGTACCCTGAGTCAATCGAGTACTTCCTTATATTATGATATGCCTGCGAGCTTTATTGTGGAGCGGGTTAGGCATGCGTGCCGCCCTATTATGAATGAATGCATTCACGAGCTGGCCAGTCTCCGCCTGTCGGAAGGGGTGGAGGTAGGAGAGGGATATGCCACTTGGCATTGTCTTGGGCCCTTTACAGTATTTCTGCACATTATTATGAACTAGGAGCATGCTAGTGTGTTTGAATTTCGTACTGCATTAGAGCATCTTTATTAGGTATAGCGTATATGTGTGCTTATGGTTGGGATGCAGAGTTAAGTGGGCATCGATCTGATCCCGCTCCAAATCAAATTTTTTAGGAATTATTTATGTTCATCCTATCGGTGCTGTTTGCTTATTGCGCGGGTCATTTTATCGGCGGAGAGTGAGCGCTGGAGTTATAGACTTCACCAGACTCTGATTATACTGTTTTAGATTTATACTTTGACTCTGTTTTGACCCGGCTCTGCCGTGGCACTTGTATCCTTATTTTGCTTCTGTCTTGCTTCCGTGTGAAATGAATTTTGCGAGTTAGTCCCCAGGACAGGTTAAGGGTACCCAACGGCCCTACGATACTTTAGGGTTTGAAATCCCTCTTTATTACTGACCTTTGAAATGAGTTTGAAACCTCGACCCGTACCTGGATTGCAAGATACGAACAAGGGTTTTCATCCCTTGAAACGTAACCCGGAAATCATAATTCTGGGCCGTTACAATATAATTAGCTGTGTTAACATCCTCCGCCCAATAATACTTTGGCAAACCATTTTCCAAAAACATTGTCCTAGACATGTCCTCCAAAGTGCGGTTCTTGCGTTCCACAACTCCGTTTTGTTGAGGAGTCCTAGGAGCTAAAAAGTTGTGAGAAATTCCATATTTTGCACAAAACAAATCAAATTTAAGCTGGTCAAATTCTCTACCATGATCACTCCGAATGGAGACAATAGGTATGTTTTTCAAGGTCTGTAACTCCTTAAAAAGTTTAGAAAACTCGAATAAAGCCTCTAATTTTTCTTTCAAAAATAAAATCCAAGTAAAACGAGAGAAATCATCAATAATAACTAGGATTTACTGTTTTCCCTTTGAAGATTTGACGCGCATAGGCCCACACAAGTCCATATGTAATAGTTCAAGAGGGCGAGAGGAACTTACAACCTTTTTGGGTTTGAAGGAACCACATGTCTGTTTAGCTCTTGTACATGCATTGCATAGTTCCTCATTCTTAAAGTTTAGGTCAGGCAGTCCTCGAACAAGGTCTCTTGCTTTGAGTTTATTGAGAGTGTGCATGCTCACATGACCTATCTATGCCATAGACTAGGATCTTCTGTCAAGGCCTTGAGACACTTGAGCTTTGTACTTGCAATTTGGTTAGCGTTTACTGCATAAGTGTTGTTTTGCCTGTGAGCAGTGAGGATCAGGTCACCAGTCTCTTCATTCCTGACTTCGCACTTGTGCTTGTCAAAGCCCACTTTGTTTCCTTTATCACACAGCTGAGACACACTTAAGAGGTTATACTTTAATCCATCAACTAGATAAACATCTTTGATGCAACTATTTGAGTTACCAATATTACCGATACCAATGATATTACACTTCCCTTGATCACCAAGAGTAATTGTTCTAGTGGTCTGCTCCTTAAAGTCTTGAAATAGAGATTTCTTCCCACTCATGTGTCGTGAGCATCCACTGTCCATTATCCATTTTGATTCTTTGTTCTTGGTGATATCCTGCAAGACAAACATCATCCTTTCCGGATAGAACAATACATAGTTTTAGATTCATAACGAGGATAGACCATATTAGGTATGCTTGTCCCCTTAGGAACCCAAACTTGTCTTATCTGTTCATTAAGTCATACAGGAAACGTGTTTCTAATGATGTGTGGATCCTTTTGTCTATATGGACAGGTTTTCTTCACATGCCCTTTTTTGCAGAAGTAGAAGCATGTAGGTGAATGCCAGTTGCCCTTAGCTTTAACAAAAGTGGTACAAGGTTTATTCGGAAAATTCTTGTTGTAGCCAATACCACTTCTATTAATGGAGACTTGTTGTTCACCCAACATCTTATCAAGATTAGCTTTAGATCTTGTGAACTGTATAAGTGATGTCTGCTGGTCTTGACACTTATCGGTTAGCTTAGCCTTCGCCTTCTCTAAATCGTCATTACAACTCTTTAGAGAGGCGAGGCTTTGCTTAAGATCAAAGTTTTCTGAACTTAAGGTCTTGACTTTAATGTCAAGATCCAACCGAGAAGCTTCAAGATTTTTCATTTCTAGCGAGCGACATGTCACTAATACATTTATGTTGATCTTTTAGCTTTTCCTTCAAGATGTGGTTTTCACTACTGTAAGCTTCTTCATTAGAAATCATATTTCTTAGTACTTCAGAAAGAAGATCAGGAGGGCCAGACATTAGGTTTCTTACCACTTACTCAAGATCTTGACTCCTGGATCCTTCGTGTTCAGACATAAGACAAAGATTTGCCTAATCTTTTTCAGTATCTGAGTCACTTGAAGAATCTGAGTCACTCCAGATGGCGAGCATAGCCTTTCTTATTTGCTCATTCCTTTTGAATTTGTTTCTTTTCTTCACAAGACATTCTTTCACGAGATGATCTATTTCGCCACACTCAAAACAAGTTAGAACTTTTGGTTTCTTTGAGGAGTTGGGAGACTTACCTTTGAATTTAGAGGATCTCGCGTTTTCTCTGTTGGAGAATTGCTTTTTCATCTTCAGAATTCGTGCTAATCCTCGTGTGATGAGAGCCAAGGGATCATTCTCGTCATCAGTTTCGTCATCATCAGATTGTGATTGATCTTTCTTTGCTTTGAGAGCAAGGTTCTTTGTTGTTGGAGGTACTTCTTCATCTTCTTCGTTTAGTATCATCTCATGAGTAATAAGTTTGTCAAGAAGATCGTACAATGGCAGTTTTGTAAGATCTTGAGCTTCCTCAATTGCAGTAACCTTGGGACCCCACTTCGCTTTTGGGAGGCTCTTAAGAACCATCCTAACTTTCTCCGGGTTGAAGAAGGTTTTTCCAAGCGAGTCGAGGTTGTTTACAATTTGAGTGAATCTTTTAAACATCTCCTTCACTATCTCATCATGATTCATCTTGAATAGCTCGTATTTTCTGAGAAAGATATTGATCTTACTCTCCTTGACTTGACTAGTTCTCTCAAATGTGACTACAAGCTTGTCCCAAATTTCCTTGGCACTCTTGCAAACTGAGACACGATTAAACTCATTAGCATTAAGGGTGCAATCCAGTAAATTCATAGCTCTGAAGTCCTTAGCGATATTTTCCAGGTCAGTTTGACCGTATTCAACTTCAGTTGTCTCAACAATTGCTTTATATCGACAGTCTTTAATGGAACGTGTGGTCCTTTCTTGACAAGGCCCCATAACTCAAGGTCTTGATCAATGATGAACATCTGCATCAGTGATCTCTAGTGAATGAAGTTGTTCCCACAGAACAAAGGAGGTCGGTTAATTGATCTCCCTTGAGCAAATCCTCCATCACCTATGGTAGACATGCTGTAAACTCACAAGATTATTAGATAAAAAAACAGTGAGTCAAGCTCTGATACCAATTGAAGAGACTATAAGGCGATGAATAATACTCTAGAGTGGGGGGGGTGAATAGAGTATGACCGATTTTCGCAAAGTAAGAGTTGTAAACGTAGTATGCAAAACAGCTTGTTAAGACATTGATATTGCTATCAGGACTTGACTAAGTGAAATCGAATACGAAAGGGTAAATGCGGAATATAAAAGATGCACACACGAATTGTTAACGAGGTTCGGCATGAACTTGGCCTACGTCCCCGTCTAGGGTTATCCAACCCATAGGATTCAAACACTTCTTATTTCACTTGAATTGATCCTAGAGCCTCTTAGAAAAACTACCCTTTCTCTATACAAAGCATCACCGCTTCTATTCTAGCTCTCAACCTTACAAGTGAAATAAAAGGTCACACAACACACCAAGTGTGTTTGTTCGAGTATAAAATACTAAGTGTAAGATGAATGACTTGTACAATAAGTGCTAGTGTTTCCCTCAACTCTCAAACAATAAACAACACTTCCTCTTTAGGAGAACGTAAGAGAAACTGAGATGACAAATGCTTTAGGACGTGATGATTGCTCGAGTGCTTGCTTAGGTGAATGTCGTCCTTTTGCCTTCATCTTTATATAGTATAATGCCTTCGAGATTTCCTTGGGGGGAAGGCCGTTAGAAATTCAAAACATTTCCAAACTATTTGAATTCCTTCCGTTTGTGTGCTTTCCAAGGTTGTATCTTCAATCTTCTTCATGATCACGCATGATCAAATATGGATCGGATCTTTTCTTGTATGGCATATGATTTCATGAAATATCATACACTATGTATCTAACACATAAAATGGGTTAAGGGAGAACATACAAATAGATTAAGTCAAATTCGTTTTCACATGACCCATAGTAAAGCCCACGACTTATATTTAGGCCCAACACAATTGGCCTCGAATCATTTCCTGTAAAAGAACAAGTCAAGACATAATTACATAAAAGCACATCCAAACATTTTAGTATGAGTTTCAAGACCTTGAAACCCAGCCTTTTGTCTTTCATCATCCATAGAGATAGCCTGCACATTAGTTCTCAAGATCATACAATCAAGGTGGAGTCTTCATAGAGATTATACGGAGATCTAAGTTGCCACTGTACATGGTTTCAATTTTGGAAGATAAGTGGTTATGTTAGCTAGGTATGCAAAAAAAAAAATTAAATCTCTAAATGATTGATGCATAGGAGATCAAAGCTCGATTATTTATGAGATAAAAAAAGGTGGATTATTTATAATTTATAAGCAAAGATAGGTGGAATGTATCCCTACACTATAATAGCAGAAGCAAATTCTTTGTAAAAGAATTTGCCACATGTCATGCCAGCAAAATTTTAGAAAGTTTTTAAATTTTTTTTCTCTATTTTTCTTGAATTTTATATTTTTGAATTTTCTTCCTGAACTAAACCGTTTGCAAATGCAGTTGAGATTAGGGCACCATGTTCTCTTCCTCTCTTTCAATTATCTAATCTCAAACCACTTTTCTCTACTCTTTCTCTTCAAGGTCTCTCTCTCCCATGATCTGAAATCACTGCATCTCTTCGATTTAAAACCGTTTTCTCTAATCTCTTCGATCTCTCCCGGATCTCTCAGAATCTTGGTGCCACTCTCTCTCGGATCTCTCAACCTCCAAATCTCCCTCTACTTCTCTCGCTCTCTTCCATTGAAGGGCCTAGACCTGGACCCTCACCGAACCTTCCTCTCCTTCACCTCTCGCTCGATATCGCTCTCTCCTATCACTTGCAACAAGCGAGCCTAGCGACAGGTGAGTGGCAACGAGCCACATCTCTCGTGAGCCTGGGACGACAAACACCAGTGCTAGAGTTGGATTAAGCTGATGTCAATCTCCTCCCCGTCTTCACCCTGTTGATGTTGAGGAACTGCCGCCCCGTTCGCGCCCCCCGTCAGGATTTGTGGTTTGTGTCTAGAGATGGTTGCGGTAATTCGACGGTTTGAAAGCCTAAGACGATCCTCTTTGCATTTAAGGTTGCTTTTTATTTCGCTTTTTTTGTTTGTTTGATGATTCATCTTCTTCATTATACTTTAAGCAAGTCTTATGATTGAATTCTGAATGACATTGTGCGGAAGAAGAGGACGGCTCAACTCTACTATGGGTTGCATATTGCTTAGTTGCGAAGATATATTCAGAAATTGCAATTAATGGGAGTGAGAGGGAGAGATTCAGAAGATGCATATCATATAGAAGTTGTTGGTTTTGGCACTAATTAAGTTCAGTAAAGGTAAGTGTTGGGGCTCATGAGCCTGAATAAGTGATTGGTGTTAAATGTTTGAGGATTGATAAATTTCCCTTGAATTCGTGATTTTGGGGTTTATTTCATGAGACCTTGCCTTGATTTTGTCTGTTTATGAGTCAGAATAAGTGATTGTTTTTAGTTGTTTGAGGATTGATAAATTTCCCCTAAATTTATTAGAACTCCATCCATAGGTAAGTGTTCGATTTGAAGCTATCAATTTTGTCAAAAATAATTAGGGTTTAAGGAATTCAATTATGGGATTTTAGATCCAATTTGAGTAAAAAGTGTCTTCTAATTTTTATATTTTTTCTATATTATAGCTAAACATGTTATCTAAATTGAGCACTAGATCTCATTTCTTACAGAACTGGTTCTTCAATGTTGCGTAATTTGCAGATTCTTAGCCGATGTAGCGCAAAACAATAGTAAGGTTGTTGGAAAATCAGCAAGAAGCTTCCACTCTTCGGGAGGGGTAAGGTGATCCTTGGGTTTCAAAATCATACTTTTTTATGAATAGATTTGCAGTAGGAAGCATCTTGTCATTACTTAAGATGACTATCAATAAACAACTTATTTACCCGTGTTTTATGCCCCATCAGTTTGATATGCTACAAGAGGAGAATGAGAAGATTCTTGAAAATGTTTGTACTCAAAGTACATACTCTTTATTCCATTTATCACATTCATATTTGTTTCCAGCACAACCATGATACTAATAGAATTACTATGAATAAACAAAGTGCCTTCAAATTTTATATATTTTCTATATTATAGGTAAACATGCTACCTGAATTGAGCTACTAGATCTCATATATTTCTTACAAAACTGGTTCTTCAATGTTGCGTGTTGTTGCATGAGGATGGTCAAGTATGAAATAAATATAAAGTATAGATCAGACTGACTTCCCTGTCTCAGCAAATAAATACAAGACTTCCTCCCGTTGTAGTAGAAGGTTGTCAGGATCGAATCCACGAGGAAGCACGTCAGCAGTTCTCAGGTAGCAACAGATCTCACAAACAAGCAGCAGAAAGACAGAAACAGAAAGACAGAAATAAAAGCAGAAAATAAAACAAAGCAACAAACGTACTCGATCTCGACTAAAGCCTACTCGAGATCGACTACCAACAGTGAAGACAGAAACTGCAAAATCGACAACAAAAGCAGAAACTCTACTCGACCTAGACAAACCGTACTCGAGATCGACTACAGTCCTACTCTATCTCGACAAGCGCCTCCTCTGTATCGACTAGAAAACTCAGAAAACTTAAATTGCAAATTTCGAACACAAACTCAGAATTTCTGAGGAAATAAATTCAATATAATAAAGAACTTCCAAGGCTAGGGTATCAACACCAAAACGATAACCATGAAAAGTGACACATAAAGGCATAAAATATCATGCTTTTCATCAAACAACTTTCGTTATTAACAAATAGGCATATAGAGGCTTTCGCATAAACCCTAATTGTTACTAACCCTTTTTCACATAATTAATCCAAGTAGCATTAAGATCACTTTCTCTTCAATAACACAAACAAGGATCACCTTCAACTCTCGCAAAAGAATCATGCTCATAGGGATAGAAGACGAATTGCATAACAAGATCTGACCTTTACTGCATCACCTCACATGGCCGCCGTCGGGCTCACCCCATCCCCAGAAGTGGGTGGACTACTCACGCCTCATCGCAATCGCAGACATTGATGTATAAAAAGAAACTTGCATTAAACTATATTCAAAGCCTTTACAATCCCGGCAATCAACTTTCGCTGAATGCCAAAACCTTAAAAACCTTAGAACTCCTAAAACTTCTCTGTGGAACTACTTCTCTAACTTGTGAATTGAATTGGAATAAGATGCCTAATGCTCAGCCCCTAGGGCTATTCCTTGCTAATCAAGGATAGAATCTTCTATCTATATCTAAAATTTTATCTAAAATGCTTAATGATAAATAAAACGCTTAAGGGAAATAAATCTTAAAAGGAAAAGATAAATCTAAACTAGGTAATATGTCTTCATGTTGATAGATCTTCCTTCCATAGATAGACTTGATAGATTTCGTCCAACTCGACTTCCTTAGTGTCCAAGGATTCCCAACTCTACTCGGACTGCTCACGGCGACGCGTTTCCAGAAGCTGGCCTACTCGATCTCGACAAGGGCTCGTCGATCTCGACTAGGATTCATCGTCGACTGGACTTCTCGGGTTACTCTGCTCGACAGGCTCGGATCTGGGCTCCTGGGCGTCGTCGATCTCGACTAGGGCTCCTCGAGATCGACTAGGGTTGTGGTCGAGGATGGCTCTCTGGTGATGTCGAGGACTCCTCCTCGGCATGGACTCGGACTGGCGCAGGGTGGCTTTTCGATCTCGACAAGGTCTCATCGAGATCGAGTAGAGATGTGCTCGGCGTCTTCGTCCTCGGCTTCTCGATCAGCTCATCTTCTCATCGACTCCGGGTGTGGCGCTGAGGTGTCGTCGATCTCGACTAGGTCTTGTCGAGATCGAGTTGTTTTCCGGAGTCGGGTTGGTCTGGCTCTTGGCTTTGCTCTTAGTCGACAAGGCCTGTGCTCGGACATGTTCGTCGAGATCGAGTAAGGTCCACTTGAGATCGAGTAACCTTGGCTCTCAGCTTGATTCGACCGGTTCCGCTGCTCCTTTGACCTTGGACTTCTGTAGTGGTTTTCCGAGTTTTTCCGACCTTCCTTAGAATTGCTGTAAAATGCCTTGAATTCTGCGAATTTAAACAGAAACTGGTGTAGATTCCATAATTTGGCAAATAAACATAAGCTACATAGATTCTTTACTATCTTAGCCCAAATGCATGAAATGTATGCATAAATCGATATAAATTTAAGTATAAAACATGGCAGATTCAGCTCACTACATTGCGTAATCCTCCAGAATGGATCTTGTTCACCACGAAAGGCCCCCATCCTCTTCTTGTTGAATTTGTTAGGGAACAAATGATCCTTTGATTTAGAGACATAGAGCTTGTCTCCAACTTCATACTCCTTGGGCTCATCATTGGAAATCCTGCATATTCGCACATACCAAGGCAAACCTCTCCCATGTATAGATAAATCTTTAATGGAAATAGGAGAAGAAAGATCCATACCTTGGCTTACCTTCGCAAAGACGGAATCGGGGACCACAGTGTTTGGTCGATCTCGACTAGGGCTAGTCGATCTCGACGAGGATACTGGTTCCGGTGGTGGGCTGCTCGAAGATGCAGGAGTCGACGAAGGGGAAGGCTTGTCGACTTCGAGTGGCCTACTCGATCTCGAGTAGGTTTCTGCTCCTGGTGGCTTCATCGTCGAGGAAGAAGGATCTGGTGGAGCCGGGTGGTGGTCGATCTCGACAAGCCTCGTCGAGATCGGGGAGCTTGGTTCGTCTGGTGGTTTCTGTGTCGAGGAAGACGAAGCCGAGACAGCAGATTGGTGGTCGATCTCGAGTAGCCTACTCGATCTCGACGAGCCTGGCTCTTCAGGGTTGCTGCTCGACGATGCTGGTACTGGTGGAGGTTTCTGGTTTTGGTCGATGTCGACTAGGGTCCTCGATGTCGAGGAGCCTTGGTCGATCTTGACCCCATACTTGGTTCCTGTCAAGGCATCCGAAAAATAATTAATCCATAACGACGTACCTTAGTTTCTGTCAACTGGATTTTCTGCGTCCTCCTTTAGGATTTCCATTATCTCCTCCACCTGGGCCTCCATGTCCCTCTTTTCCAGCTCCTCAGGGGTCATATTTCTGACTTTGGGTTCTCCGCAGGTGATGTAGCCAGCTGAGATAGATTTGACCTCTTCCATTGGACCTGTATGCCTTTTAGTTTTATTAAAGGAATACTCAATTACCTCATCGCTAATGTTGAAGGTGAGCACTCCTTTCCTTACGCTTATGTTGGCATCCACCGTCGCCAAGAAGGGTCTCCCTAGAATAATTGGACAAGCAGGATCTTCTTGCATATCAACAACTAAGAAATCAGCAGGGACAAAGAATTTACCTACTTGTACTGGCACATTGTCCACCATGCATGTTGGGATGACCACAGTGTTGTTGGCCATGTAAAGTCTAGCATCCACAGGCTCTAGGGCACCTATCTTAATCTTGGACCAAATTGTTAAAGGCATTATACTTACACTAGCTCCAAGATCACATAAGGCATTAATTTTGTATGGACCAAATCCAATAGTTATAGCAAACTTACCTGGATCCGGCCTCTTCTCCAGTATGTCCAAATGGCTGCACTCCTCTGTGATTTCAGCCATCGATCGCTTTTTGCCCAGAATCTCTTTCAGGAACTTGACATAAGATGGCATTTCATTGAGAGCTTCTGTGAAGGGGATGGTGACGTTGAGCTTCTGAAGCATCTTGATGAAGCGCTGAAATTTCTTTTCCGCTGGATCCTTTGGAGAGTTTGTGGGGAAATGCAGCTTCTTTTTCTGATTCGGGGCCAGAACAGATGTCGGAGGTGCGACAGCTTTCTCTACGTCGACTAGGGGCTCCTCGACATCGACTAGGTCCTTGTCGATCTCGACTAGATTGGGTGATGTCGAGTTGCTGTGTAGTGCAGACGAGGGCCTTTGAAGTTTCTCCTCGAGATCGACGAGGCCCTCCTCGAGATCGACTACAGTGTCGTCGATGTCGACTTGTTGTTCTTCGTTGTTCTGCTACTTTCCGACCTCTGGCTCTTGCAGTTGATGGCCGCTTCTGAGTTTTACAGCAGCGATGTGTCCAATCTTTCCCTTAGGATTTGGTTCTGAAGATCCCGGGAGCGCACCTGACTGTTTGGGGATTCCTGCTGCTAGCTGACCAATCTGTGTATCAACTGATTTTTGCGATATATCAATTTCCCCAAGCCTAGAGTTGACACCTTACATCTGAGTGTAGACGGAGTTGAAGGATTGCCTAGTTTCTGAGTGGTACCTCCGTATTTCCTCCAGGACTGTTTATATATCATCCTTTTTCTGGTCCCTTTCCGGATGTCCTGGAGCTCTGTAGGGCGGGGGGTTCCTAGGGACACCTTGGTTCCATTGTGGTTGTTGAAACCTTTGGTCCTCCATGTAACGATTGGGACCCCCTGCGTAAGCTATCTCCTTGTGGTGCTCTGCCATCCTGACTTGCTCTGTGTGTGGGCACTCAGGAGTGGTGTGCCGTTGCGATCCGCATTCAATGGAAGGCTGGTTGAGAGAGATACTTTACTTGCTTAAGGAGCTTCTTATTCTGATCTTTGTAGTACTGCTCCCTTACATCAGGATCAATCTCTTTAGGAGGCTCATAGAGGGGCATGGATGGTGCTGGCCTGGCGTATGGGTTCTCTTCATAAGTTGCAGTAGACTCATACTTGTTGTCGTAGTTGGTGAGCTTCTCTAGCACACCCCATGCGTCACTTGGCGGCATTGTCAGATACTCATAGCGAGTATAATGGTTGATTCTGTCCTTAGTGACTTGATCAAGAGAGTTGAAGAAGATCACTTGAATGACGTAGAGTGGATGTCCATGAGTAGGGCAAGATCGCAGAAGTTCCTTGTACCGCTCCCATGCCTTTGCCAGCGGTTCCCCTTGCTTCTGTTTGAAGGCGGTGATTTTCTGGCGGAGATGTGCTGTTTTGGCGGGTGGGAAGAATTTGTTCAGAAACTCTTCCTATACTTGGGCCCAGGTTGTGAGTGATCTTGCTTTCAGCCCTTCAAGCCATTTCAGCGTAGGCCCAGCGAGAGACCAGCGAAAAGATTTCATCTTGACATATTCCAGGGTTGTACCTTCAGCAAGAGTACGTCACATGTCAGAAAAGTTTGTAATATGTTCAAGAGGACACTCATTAAATCTACCAAAAAAGGCATTATTTTTAAGCTCTATAAGAAATTGAGTGCGAATTTCAAAAGAGTTTTCAGGGATAAGAATCGCCGATTCAGGCACGACGAGAGTTGGGTGCATATAGTCCTCTGCCGTGGTTGGGTATTGGGCAAGCTCAGCTTGTGCTTGTTCCCTTGCTGCTTTCTCAGTGGCGATAGCAGCATCTTTAGCGGCCAATTCCCTTGTAAGCCTTGCGATCAGCTGTTCTTGTGTCTCAGCAGCTGTCATGGCTCTTTGCAGTTTAGCTCTGATGTGTAGAAGGCGCTCTGGCTCGTCTAAGCTGTCAAACTCAGGTGGTTGACCAGAACGGCGCATACACCTGTAAATTAACTCAAAGAAAAAGTAAGAACTGACTACCTAAGGCGCGATTGATAGCTTCCCCGGCAACGGCGCCAATTTGTTGGTGCAAGAGGATGGTCAAGTATGAAATAAATATAAAGTATAGATCACACTGACTTCTCTGTCTCAGCAAATAAATACAAGACTTCCTCCCGTTGTAGTAGAAGGTTGTCAGGATCGAATCCACGAGGAAGCACGTCAGCAGTTCTCAGGTAGCAACAGATCTCACAAACAAGCAGCAGAAAGACAGAAACAGAAAGACAGAAAGAAAAGCAGAAAATAAAACAAAGCAACAAACGTACTCGATCTCGACTAAAGCCTACTCGAGATCGACTACCAACAGTGAAGACAGAAACTGCAAAATCGACAACAAAAGCAGAAACTCTACTCGACCTAGACAAACCGTACTCGAGATCGACTACAGTCCTACTCTATCTCGACAAGCGCCTCCTCTGTATCGACTAGAAAACTCAGAAAACTTAAATTGCAAATTTCGAACACAAACTCAGAATTTCTGAGGAAATAAATTCAATATAATAAAGAACTTCCAAGGCTAGGGTATCAACACCAAAACGATAACCATGAAAAGTGACACATAAAGGCATAAAATATCATGCTTTTCATCAAACAACTTTCGTTATTAACAAATAGGCATGTAGAGGCTTTCGCATAAACCCTAATTGTTACTAACCCTTTTTCACATAATTAATCCAAGTTGCATTAAGATCACTTTCTCTTCAATAACACAAACAAGGATCACCTTCAACTCTCGCAAAAGAATCATGCTCATAGGGATAGAAGACGAATTGCATAACAAGATCTGACCTTTACTGCATCACCTCACATGGCCGCCGTCGGGCTCACCCCAGCCCCAGAAGTGGGTGGACTACTCATGCCTCATCGCAATCGCAGACATTGATGTATAAAAAGAAACTTGCATTAAACTATATTCAAAGCCTTTACAATCCCGGCAATCAACTTTCGCTGAATGCCAAAACCTTAAAAACCTTAGAACTCCTAAAACTTCTCTGTGGAACTACTTCTCTAACTTGTGAATTGAATTGGAATAAGATGTCTAATGCTCAGCCCCTAGGGCTTTATTTATAGTCTTCTATTCCTTGCTAATCAAGGATAAAATCTTCTATTTATATCTAAAATTATATCTAAAATGCTTAATGATAAATAAAACGCTTAAGGGAAATAAATCTTAAAAGGAAAAGATAAATCTAAACTAGGTAATATGTCTTCATGTTGATAGATCTTCCTTCCATAGATAGACTTGATAGATTTCGGCCAACTCGACTTCCTTAGTGTCCAAGGATTCCCAACTCTACTCGGACCGCTCACGGCGACGCGTTCCCAGAAGCTGGCCTACTCGATCTCGACAAGGGCTCGTCGATCTCGACTAGGATTCATCGTCGACTGGACTTCTCGGGTTACTCTGCTCGACAGGCTCGGATCTGGGCTCCTGGGCGTCGTCGATCTCGACTAGGGCTCCTCGAGATCGACTAGGGTTGTGGTCGAGGATGGCTCTCTGGTGATGTCGAGGACTCCTCCTCGGCATGGACTCGGACTGGCGCAGGGTGGCTTTTCGATCTCGACAAGGTCTCATCGAGATCGAGTAGAGATGTGCTCGGCGTCTTCGTCCTCGACTTCTCGATCAGCTCCTCTTCTCATGGACTCCGGGTGTGGCGCTGAGGTGTCGTCGATCTCGACTAGGTCTTGTCGAGATCGAGTTGTTTTCCGGAGTCGGGTTGGTCTGGCTCTTGGCTTTGCTCTTAGTCGACAAGGCCTGTGCTCGGACATGTTCGTCGAGATCGAGTAAGGTCCACTTGAGATCGAGTAACCTTGGCTCTCAGCTTGATTCGACCGGTTCCGCTGCTCCTTTGACCTTGGACTTCTGTAGTGGTTTTCCGAGTTTTTCCGACCTTCCTTAGAATTGCTGTAAAATGCCTTGAATTCTGCGAATTTAAACACAAACTGGTGTAGATTCCATAATTTGGCAAATAAACATAAGCTACATAGATTCTGTACTATCTTAGCCCAAATGCATGAAATGTATGCAGAAATCGATATAAATTTAAGTATAAAACATGGCAGATTCAGCTCACAACATTGTGTAATTTGCAGATTCTTAGCTGATGTAGAGCAACACAATGTTAAGGCTATTGGAAAATCAGCAGGAAGCTTCCACTCTTCAGGACGAGTTAAGGTGATCCTTGGGTTTCAAAATCGTACTTTTTTATGAAGAGATTTGCAATAGGAAACATCTTGTCATTACTTAAGATAACTGTCAATATACAACTTATTTAATCGTGTTTTCTGCTCTGTTAACTTGATAGGCTACAAGAGGAGAATGAAAAGCTATTGAAAAGGTTTGTACTCAAAGTACATACTCTTTATTCCATTTATCACAATCATCTTTGTTTCCAGCACAACCATGATACTAATAGAATTATTATGAATGAACAAAGTGCCTTCTAATTTTTATATGTTTTCTATATTATAGCTAAACATGTTACCTGAATTGAACTACTAGATCCCATTTCTTACAGAACTGGTTCTTCAATGTTGTGCAATTTGCAGATTCTTAGTTGATGTAGGGCAAAACAATGGTAAGGCTATTGGTAAGGTGATCCTTGGGTTTCAAAATGATACTTTTTTCTGAATAGATTTGCAATAGGAAGCATCTTGTAATTACTTAAGATGACTGTCAATAAACAACTTATTTAACCGTCACCTTCCCTAAAAAATTCTCTAGCATACATCTGTTCCATGGTATGTTGGCTTTGCGTCTTCTTTTTCTGTAAACTGCTTTTACTGGTCTCAACTATAGCTGCATTAGTAAACCAGTTACTTGTGCTAATCTGAAACTCAGCGTCACTATTCTGCCCTCCGCCTCCTCTCTTTCATGCACTCTTTGAAGCTACATTAGACCATCCCTCATCATCAACATGTTGCTTCTGTGTACCCGTTTTCAGAGGGGTGGTCTCCTCTTTTTCCTGCGGTTGGTTTACCTCCTCTCTGCCCTCTAAATTATCAGTGTTTTCATTATGGCTGTCATTTGTGCATGACTTTCTTTTGCTGCTCATTTTCTATGGTAGAGCTTACCCCTTCTTCAGCCTTTCTTCTCCACTCAAATCTCGGCATTCCTTTCCTCTCATCCAACTCACTCTTCTTAATAGCAGTACCCTATCGACACTTTGCCTCAATGTGCCCAAACTTTTACACTTAAAGCATGCCCTGTAACACCAGCTTCTGTAAACGAGGAAATGTTGCATCGTTAGTGATTACTCGGACTTTAAGGTCTTCGTAACCACCTTAGGCTTATAAGCACTGGCGGATTGAGGGGTGGGCTGGTATGGGCCCCAGCCCACCCCACAAAAAAAATTCATATTTTAGATATTAGGCTTTGTAGCGTGTTTGACACTACAGATCGACGTTTCTAATTCCCAACCCAATCCAATTTTGTGTTTGAACCCTAACTGGTTGAAAAGAAGAATCGAAGAATTGAAGGGGCAAGATTTATACAACCTCTACTGGAAATATGTAATCATTCATCGATCACTCTCCTAATTTCTTCTTCCGCTTCCACTTTATGCTTCTATGTGGTTTCTGCACCCGAATTCTGCACCTTGATGTCCCGATCGGTGTTTTTTTTTCTTGGTGAATATTGGCCTGATCGGTAATGCTTCTTGCTTCTCTGCACCCGAATTCTTGCTTCTCTATCTGTTTTCTTCTTCTCGTGTGATTCGTGTAATGCTGCTTGGTTTATGGGTCTGCTGCTCAAGCATAAAGTGTTGTTGGCTTTTATCTGCTGATGAGTTTTGTGTCTGCTGGTTTTTATATGCTTATGCTGGCGCTACTGCTATAGTGTCGTAGTGGGCTGTTGGTTTTCAGTGTCTGTTGTTGTTGCTTTATGCTCATTGTTAGTTTTTATCTGCAGATATTGAGTTTTTTTATCGGTTGTTTCTTTATGCTCTGCCGTTGGTTTTCATTCGTGTACAATATTGTATTAAGTTGTTCTAGTTTTGAAAATAGTTATTCGGTATTTCTTATATAGACTTTATGTTTGTATACAGGGTATTTCTCTATTTCATGATATAGCTTCACAACAACCTCCAAAAAAAATTAAATACATTGATTTCTTTCTTTGGCTCGAAAGAAACAACTCAACGAACTCAAATTCAACAATCTTCTCCAGTTGATAATCAAGTAACTTCACCACCGTCATCTCCTATTGATCAAAATCTGCATTCTTCCACTCCGAATGAAATCGATCAATCGTTGTCCGACTCATCTTCTGCACTAGTTTGAGATCCTGGGAAAAGAAGACGAATATGTGATTGGCCTCTTGAGAAAATAGATGAAATTAGGAGGAAGTATTTGATGTATGGGCCTTATCAACCGAAGCATATAAAGTTTGAAGTCAATAGTGAGTCTCGTCGTTTTCAATACCACTAGTTTGAGGAATTCAATTGGTTAGAGTATTCTCCGAGTACACACATGTGTTATTGCTTTCCATGCTTTCTGTTTGGGGACAACATAAGTTCTTATTCATCTTTAGTGAATGGTGGCCTCAATAATTGGAAGAGAGTTCATCAAGGAAGCGAAAATGTGTCTTCTTGAAACATGTCGGTAAAGTGTCATCTCCTCATCATAAGTGTGTTGTATTAGCCGAAGCTTTGATGAAGCCATCTAGTCATATTGATATGGTAATGCAGAGAGAAAGTAAAGAAGATGTCTTAAGAAACAGATTGAGGCTTAAAGTAACAATTATGGTTGTTCACCGATTGGCATTACAAGGTTCTGCCTTCAGAGGCCATGACGAGTCTGAATTTTCTTTGAATCGTGGGAATGTGATTGAATTGGTGGACTTTTTTAGCAAGCTGGGTACTTGCGGTCAATGATGTTGTATTGAAAAATGCACCAGGAAATGCCAAATATATTTCTCCCGACATCCAGAAAGAGATTTTGGCAATCATGGCCAATAAAGTTCGTTTTATGATTCGAGAGAAAGTTGGATATGCTTGTTTTTTTTTTATTCTTGTTGATGAAGCACAAGATGAAACTGGACGGGAGCAAATGACTATTATCTTGAGGTTTGTGAATTGCTGGTATCTTAAATGAACGTTTCTTTGCTATCAAAGTTGTGTCTGAGACTTCTTCAGAAACACTTTATAAAGAGATATGTAATGTCCTTTCCACTTACAATCTTCAAGTTGATAAAATGAGAGGTCAGGGATATGATGGTGCTAGTAACATGTCGGGACAATTTAATGGATTGAAAGCATTGTTTCTCCGGGATTGTCAATATCCATACTTTGTCCATTGTTTTGCTCATAGATTGCAATTGACATTAGTCGCTGCTGCAAAGAAGTGTGATCCAATTTGGAAGTTCTCTTCTTACTTGGACAATGTTATTAACATTGTCAAGTCATCTCCTAAACGCAACACACAGTTACAAGCATCTCATAGAAAAGAACTTGAGGAAATGTTAGACAGTGGAGATCTAGTATCTGGACAAGGACCTAACCAGATGATAGCATTAAAACGTGCAGGTTCTACTCGATGGAGTTCTCATTTCAGTTCCATTGGGAGTATGATTAACTTGTTTTCTTCAACTTGTAAAGTGATGATGGATGTCAAGGAGAATAGTTTGAACTCCAAGGCTCGAGTAGAAGCGAGCGGTGCTTTAGAACAGTTGAGGACTTTTGATTTTGCATTTAGCTTGCACTTGATGTTTGAAGTTATGGGGATTATCAATTTTCTTTCTCAAGCATTTCACCAAGAATCCATTGACATACTAGTTGCAGTTCAGCATCTATCCATTGCAAGAATTATTCTACAAGATCTACGAGATGAAGGTTGGGAGAAATTACTTCAAACAGTTATAGATTTTTGCTCAAAACATGGAGTTGAGGTACCCGACATATGTTGTGCAATTGGTCATGGTGCAAGGCAAACGACTTTAGAACATCATTATCATGTTGATTATTTCAATCAATCTATTGATTTTCAGTTAACCGAGTTGAGCTCAAGGTTTAATGAAAAGTCAATTAGACTACTTCAGCTTAGTGTAGCACTGGAGCCAAGAGATTGCTTTCGTTCATTTAATTCACAAGATGTCTACAAGCTTGCGGTGGAGTTCTATCAAGAGGATTTTGAGGAACATGAAAGGTATGCTTTGAAGAGTGAGTTGCACTATTATCCTGCTTTTTTTCTTCGCAATTCCGAGTTTCAAGTTCCAACACTTGCAAAATTGATGGAGAAGTTAGTGGAAACAAAGAAGGATGAATAGTTCAGAATGATAAGCAGATTGATTCGACTTGTATTAACATTGCCAGTGTCTTATGCTACTACCGAAAGAGCATTTTTGGCAATGAAACATGTGAAGACCGACATTCGCAACAAAATGGCCGATGAATTTCTTGCTGATCCTTTGATCACTTATATCGAAACAGAGTTTTCTAGTAAAATTGACATAAATTCTGTTGTAGATGACTTTGCTAAGTCAAAAGGTCGTCGTGTTTGTTTTACTAGTTAGTTCACTAGATTGTAAACTGATCTTATGAACACTTTTTGCAAGGATTTTGGTGTTGGAAAATTTATAGATCAATTTATGCTTTTAGGTTCTTTGAATCTCGTTCACCCCTTCAGGGTGTCCTGGCTCAGTCACTGCTTATAGGGACATACTACCATGCTCCCATAAATAAGATGATAACAAAATAAAATACCAATAGCAGAAAACTTAAAATATAATCAATCTTTTTTTACTATAAACTCATGATTCAAATTACAATATTGGATACATCAAAACATTACAACGGAAGACTTTGTAAAAATAAACACTTAATTATCTATACGTTATTTTCTAAGAACTTTAAATAATAAAACCTTGAAAATAAAATGTCTTCTTAATTTTCCTCAACTTCTCTTCGGAGACTCAACCTCAACATGTGAACTGGAGAAACTGGGGAATTATACGAAGACAAAGAACCTCTAGCTGTCCAAATAAAGGATGGTTAGTTCGCGAGAACTAGCAAGTGACGGCTCAAAAACTGGGACTACTTCAGATTTATACCCATTGACCTTTAATGGTATGAATTTAAACCCAAATGAGATTATTAGAGTATTTTAGATGGATTGATAATTTGACGACATAACTGTTATAACACGGATAATCCCAAAGGATTGAATAAGATAAGAAGTGGGCAACGAGCACCCTTAGGAACCATATCCTGAGTATGGATGGGATATGATATAGCTTGAATTAATTGTGATCACTATGAAATCAAATGTCTATCACACACTTCACTCACTTTCCTCACATTTAATAGCTTGAACACAACTTCACTTTCCTCACGTTGAATAGCTTGAGCACAACTTTATATAACGTTACACATTTCATACGACACGTCAATGATGGATTTGCTCCGAATGACAACAAACATCTCACCAACATATGGTAAAATCAAACCTATATAACAAAGAAGTTTTATAAACTAGAAGAGATGGATTCTCTTCGTGACTACAAATTAAACTTTCTGCCAAAACAAGGTTGCTAACAAAACTCAACATAGACTTGGAAAGAAGCACCGATGTAGCAGATAAAGGCTGGAAATGCCAATAGTGTAAACTAGACAAAATTAATGTGTACAAGAGATGAGAAAGAAATCAATAGAGTAAACTCAATTTTCAAAATCATTAGTGTAAATTCACCCTTAATTCCTAGAACAAAATCCCCAAAAATAATCGAGCCTCCATTTGTTAATTTATAATCTTGAATCTCTAGCCTATCTATGATCCCTACATTTTGGAAAAGCCTAAAATCGGAAAAATTACCTCACATATATCTTCGACATAACCAATTTTGAATGTTTGAATGATTTCTACTCCCAATTGATTGTAAAATCAGAATCTGTTAGACAAAATAAAAACTGAAACACTAATCACAAACTCAAAATCTCCACTCACAATCTGAGTATTAAACATCTTGAAACCCTAAATTCAAAACTGAACTCAATAATTTAGCAACCCCCAATTCGAATTTCAGACATAGAAACCCTCATTTGTGAAAAGGGGTTTGAAATAAGAAACATACCTAGCACCTCCACCACTGGTGGCACCTCTATCAATTTCGGTGCCTCCGATGCGGCCAACTGTGTCGCGTATCTTGCTTGTCGCCTCCTCCTATTCTCCACCTCTGTATCGCACTATTTATCAGCTCTCCAATCAACTACTTTCTCCCGTTCTCTCTATTGTTCGTTTCAATTTGTTTATTTGAAATACCTAACGGAAAAGAGATGTTCTGTCAATATTAACTTACTAAGGGTATGGAGCGAAAATTATATAAAACTCAGGGGCACCGGGTGAAATTGATAAAAACTCTTGTATACCGCGCAAAAATACTAATACTGAGTACCGAACGAAATTGATAAAAACTCTTGTATACCGCGCAAAAATACTATTACTATAGACATTAATCATATTATCATTAACATGTGATGACTGAATCCTACAGAGACGTCATTTTCAAAACCCATCTTCCATTCAGTGAGGATCCCCTCTAACACCGGATGTTACACTTCATTATTTTATATATATAATTTATATTAACAAAATTTATATTTATATTCTATACACTTATATTAACATGTTTATAAAATTTTATTTTGATAAATTGTTATTAAAAATTATGAATAATTAGAAGATTAGTTATTTTAGAAAATATTTTTTTATTTTTATAAAACATATATTTTCAAAATAAAAGTTTATGAACATGTTAACATAAGTATATAGGGTATAAGTATAATGTTTTATTTTTTTCAATATGAATTTACACCCAAAATAATTAAGTGTAACACATCAACTTTTATATGGATCTCCACTGCCTTCCATTTGATTCTCCCCAATTTATTTTTGTATACACATACACTTATCAAGTGATGCCTTAAGAAGGTGATGCTTGGTAGGATCAGAAAGCATGGGCTCTATAAAGTCTTGAAGTCTGAACAGTATCAAGGGTGCAACCAATTTCATGTTATGAACACTTTGTTTCCTTCAAGTAGTTGTAATAAAGCTAGTGTTAGCTTGGATGTTTTACATGCAAGACTGGGTCATACTTCCATGTCTAAGTTAAGACATTTGAAATTGGTTGATCAATGCATCTCTTCTGATTTTCAGTGTGACATTTGCTCTATTTCTAAGCATCACAAATTGCCATTTCACAGAAGTGATAGTATTGCTGATAATGCCTTTGATTTGGTCCATATGGACCTTTGGGGACCTTATAAGCATCCTACTTAAAATGGATTCCATTATTTCATCACTATCTTGGATGATTATTCAAGGGTCACCTAGACCTTTTTGTTGAAAAATAAATTGTAGGTCTTCAAAGAAATTACAGATTTTATTGCTTATGTGAAAACTCAGTTTGATAGCAAAGTGAAAGTCACCAGGACTGACAATGGGACAGAGTTCACTTCTTTGCAATGTCAAACCTTTTTTGCTTCAGAAGGTATCATTTATCAAAAGAGTGCAGCTTATTCACCTCAGAAGAATGGGAGAGTTGAGAGGAAACACAGACATTTGATTGAAACTGCCAGATCAATGAGGTTGCTTTCAAGATTGCCAATCAAATTCTGGGGAGAATGTGTACTTGCTACTACTCATGTGATTAACAAGACGCCCACTAAGATCTTGGGATGGAAAACACCTTTTGAAAGGTTTTTCAACAAGGAGCCTGCATATGGTGAGTTGAGAATTCTTGGGTGCTTATGTTTTGCACCAATTTCACCCTCTGAGAAAGACAAATTAGGGCCAAAAGCCAGAAAATGTGTTTTCCTTGGCTATCCTCATGGCCTTCGGCCTAAAAGGTTTGGGATCTTGAGTCAAGGTCCATGAAGATATGCAGAGATGTAGTTTTTCATGAGGGTGTGTTTTCTTTCAAGAAGCAAAATTCACTTGCACAGAAGGATAATCATGCAGGTCAAAATATCTTGCCATTAGTTAACCCAACTAATGATTTCTATACAGTATTTTCTTTACCTACAGCTACCTAATCACAGTCTAATACACCCCTTAATACTCTTCATAAACCCTCCTCTACATCCACCCCTGTGGATGTGGATTTACATATGAATTCTATTGTTCCAAATTCCACAGAGTCCTCATCTCCTTCATCAATTAACCAAACATAGCCTCAAGATTTACCAACTAATTCACATGCCATTGATGACTTGAAGATTTTTCCTCCTTTAAGGAGATCCACTAGAGAGATTGTCAGGCCCAGGAGACTGAATGATTTTGTATGCACCAGAGATAATAACATAAACTCTTTCTCTCAGTCTTTCCTTGTAGGTTGTCTTAATCATGTGCATGATCACACTCCTGAATATGTATCATCCTTTTGCAGCATGGTTGCTATTTATGAGCCTTCTCATTATGCTCAAGTTGTTAAGAATCCCGAATGGATTAAGGCTATGAGCAAAGAATTACAAGCATTAGAAGAAAATAAGACTTGGTCTCTTATTGAACTTCCTACATGTCAAAAGGCTATTGGAAGTAAATGGGTGTATAAGGTTAAATATAGACTAGATGGTCAAGTCGAGAGATTTAAGGCCAGTTTGGTGTCCAAATGATACAATCAAATAAAGGGTAAGGATTATAAACACACATTTTCTCATGTGGAAAAGTTTACATCAGTGAGATTATTGTTAGCTATTGCTACTGCTAAGCATTGGCCTCTACATCAATTAGATGTAAACAATGCATTCTTGCATGTGTATTTAGAAGAGGAAGTATATATGCAGCCACCTCTTGGTTATGTCTTACCTAAGCCAAACCTAGTATGCAAGTTGAAGAAGTCTATCTATGGACTTAAGCAAGCATCTAGGCAATGGAATGTTAAATCGTCCAAACTACTGATTGGCCTGGGATATGTTAGAACAGTGGAAGATTATTCCATGTTTGTCAAACATGTGGCTCATGGTGTTATTGTGGCACTAGTTTATGTTGATGATTTGTCAAACATGTGGCTCATGGCTTTTACCATTAAGGATCTGGGGTTGGCCAGATATTTCTTGGGGTTGGAAATCTCAAGAACTACAGACGGTGCATATTTGAATCAGAGAAAATATATTCTTGATCTGAGTTACATAATTGCAGGCCTGCAACTTTTCCATTTCATAAATTGCAAGCCGGTGGGGTAGCCCATCGGCTTATATGCAAGGCTTGGATTCAATTTCTAATCAATGTGGGAAAATTTATGAAATGTCCAAAAAATATGTCCTAATTGGTGAAATGTCCACATTTTGGGACAAATTGGTGAAATGTCCACAATATAAAACCCCTCCCTTCCCTTCTTCCACGCGCTCTCCCCTTCCTTCGGATCGGCGCTTTTCGCTGAGACTTTACTCCCCTCCACCGATCTTTATCCCTACGCTTCATCAGGTTGCTCCTCCTCCCCTCCTCCTACGCCTCCCCCGATCTCCGGCACCGCTCATCGGCGTCAAGGCTGGCAGCTGCAACGGGAGATTGAGATCGATAGGGTTAGTAGAGTAGGTGATTCGCCGGCGCATCTCTCCATGGCTGGATCTGTGCTTCAACGAGATCGAGCGAGGTCCGATGGAGCGAGCAAGGCTGGCGCATCTCTCCATGGCTTCATCTGGCGGAGCGAGCGTCGAACCTATCCTTGGCTCAGGAATCGCAGATGGATCGAGATTGCTCATTGTTAAGGTCTCATTTCTCCAATCTATTACTAGGTTTCATCTCTGTTTGTTCAGTAATTTCTTCTTTGTTCGTTTGTTTCTAGGTTTCAATTCCAGTTGCTGATGTTCCAATTCCAGTTGTTGCTGCTGATGTTTCGATCTCCCATTGTTGTTGCTACCGTGGAGGAGTACTAGTTGCTGATGCTGCCTTATGTCTCTAATCTAGGTAAGTTCGATTAAGCTTCTTGAAGGATTGAATTTGTGAAATAGTAACGAAGGATTGAATTTGAGTATGGTGCGCTTCTAGCTTTCAGTTTACTGGTTCAAATGTCGAAAAAATTGCTTGATTTGTGTACTGGATTTGTGTATTGCAATTCGATTGAAGTTGGGATGCAATTGCTTGATTTGTGTGCTTGAGCATTAATGTTGATCCCCTTCCTACATTAGCTACTTTGGATTTTTTTTCTTTTATTTTAATATATATATATATATATGTGTGTGTATGTATTATGTGGAAATGACTTGTTTCTCTACTATTTTTTGTGCACTTCTGTAGAACATTTTGTGCATATTTCATGTGTCAATTTGGCAGGGCAGCTTGAATGGTTTATCTTTACACCGTCTAGTTTGTTGATGTTGCGAGGAGCAGCTGAATTTTTGGACGGACACTGAGTGTTAATTCTGAAACTGATCTTGCTTCCGACCATCTGCTTCAAATTTCCATTATTTGATGCTCAATCACAATTTCAGGTCTCAAGAGATGTGGGAAGAGTTGCAGGTTGAGGTGGTTGAACTATCTTAGGCTCAACATCAAACGTGGAGAGTTCTCTGAAGAAGAAGATATAATCATCTGTAGCCTCTATGTTACCATTGGAAGCAGGTAAATCACCTAAATCTCAACCCATGCTCTTAAAAAATATATATATAAATATGATTCAAGTGCTAAATTCAAGATTATACAATATTCATCCCCAAGAAAGCACCAAGACAAAACAACAACCTTTGAGGATGATAGTGGAGATAATGAACCAAATTGTTTATTCAGCAAATGAAAATATAAAAGCAGTGGGTGCAATTAAATTAAATCTCCCAAGTTTAGACAATTGATGATTATGGATACATGTAGGCTTCATGCATGATAGCATTAAAGTTCTACCTAATTAAGGTGATTTGTGCTAGACCGAAACCTTTTTTTTTTTTTGTCAAATACAATGAGGTTCCCTAAATAACGATTTCATCCCTAATGGTGTCAGCACTAATGTATCTTATTTTTGCACTTTTTTAATGTTATAAGATATATTACAAGTATTCGATTTCTATCTCTGGTCTAGTACTTATTGAGCTTTAAAAGCCTCTTAGCTCAATGGTAGAGCGATCTGCTTATGCGCAAATACGTGGGTTCGACTCCCACATAGGCTAAAGTTTATATAATAATTCTAGTAATTTTCAAAATTTTGTAATAAATTTTCAATAATAAGATACTCCGTTTTTATGTGAAATTTATATGTGCTGACATCGTTTTTATCCGTATTTTTAGTGCTGACATCATTTTTATGCGTATTCTAGTAACTTTGGAGCTTGTATTGGAAATATGAAGTTATCGTGGAGGCATGTACCTTTTAAATTTTGTTTTGGTATCGGAACATGTTGAGCATAATTCCACCAATCCCACATGTTGTGCAATTATAGTCTATTGATGAGCAAAAATAAGACTATATTGTGCAATAATATATTAAGCAAGTATAAATTAATTTTGAGAAAAAATAAGATCATTTTGAGCACAATTTCACAAGTCTCAATTGTTGTGCAAAATATAAACAATTGTTGAGCAAAAATAAGAGCATGTTGAGCATAATTCCACCAATCCCCATGTTGTGCAATCATAGTCTATTGATGAGCAAAAATAAGACCATGTTGTCCAATAATCTATTGAGCAAGTATAAAATAATATTGAGAAAAAATAAGATCATGTTGAGGACAATTTCACAAGTCTCAATTGTTGTACAAATATAATCTATTGTTGGGCAAAAATAAGATCATGGTGAGCAAATTTCCACTAATCTTCCATGTTGTGCAATCATAGTCTATTGATGAGCAAAAATAAGATTATGTTGTACAATAATCTATTAAGCAACTATAAAATGATATTGAGAAAAAATAATATCGTGTTGAGCACAATTTCACATGTATCAATTGTTGAGCAAAATATAATATATTGTTGAGCAAAAATAAGAACATTTTGAGCATAATTCCACCCAATCCCCCATGTTGTGCAATCATAGTGTATTGATGAGCAAAAATAAGACCATGTTGTGCAATAATCTATTGAGCAACTATAAAATAATATTGAGAAAAAATAAGATCATGTTGAGCACAATGAGAGATTATGTTGAGCAAATATAATCTATTGTTGAGCAAAAATAAGATCACGTTGAGCACAATGAGAGATCATGTTGAGCAAATATAATCTATTGTTGAGCAAAAATAAGATCACGTTGAGCACAATTTCACAAGTCTCAATAGTTGTGCAAAAATAATCTATTGTTGAGCAAAAACTAGATCACGTTGAGCAAATTTCCACGAATCTCCCATGTTGTGCAAACATAGTCTATTGATAAGCAAAAATAAGACCATGTTGTGGAATAATCTATTGAGCAACTATAAAATAATATTAAGAAAAATTAAGATCATGTTGAGCACAATTTCACAAGTCTCAATAGTTGTGCAAAAATAATCTATTGTTGAGCAAAAATAAGATCACGTTGAGCAAATTTACACCAATCTCCCATGTTTGCAAACATAGTCTATTGATGAGCAAAAATAAGACCATGTTGTGCAATAATCTATTGAGAAACTATAAAATAATATTGAGAAAAAATAAGATCATGTTGAGCACAATTTCACAACTCTCAATAGTTGTGCAAAATTAATCTATTGTTGATCAAAACTAAGATCACGTTGAGCAAAATTTCCACCAATCTCTCATGTTGTGAAAATATGATCCAAGTCTAGTTTTTTTTTTAACATTTTGACGTGTAAATATAAGAGTACGTTGTGCAAATATAACCGTAAGTTGTGCAAATATGACCTAAGTCTAGGTTTTTTTTTACATTTTGTCGTACAAATATAAGAGTACGTTGTGCAAATATAACCCTAAGTTGTGCAAATATGAACCAAATCTAGTTTTATTTTTTATTTTTTTTAAACATTTTGTCATGCAAATATAAGAGTACGATGTGCAAATATAACCGTAAGTTGTGCAAATATGACCCAAGTCTAGTTTTTTTTATTATTTTATTTTGTATTTTTTTTACATTTTGCCGTGCAAATATAACTTTATATTATGCAAATGTAAAAATAAAAATATAGTGGATGTGGATCGCATAATAAAATATAGATAGTTTTTTTAATTATCATATTAATGGGGTAATTTTGTAATTTAACAAAAATTCCTTCTTCAACCTCTGTAAAATCGATGAACCCGGAGGAGATCTCGCTCCGGCCGCTCGCTCCGGCCACCTCTCTCGCTCCGCTCGCCCGCTCCGACTACTCGACCTCCTTGATGATCGCGTCCGACTCCACCGGCCGCTGGAATTGGAGATCTCGGAGGAATCGCACAGATCTGGATTCGCGATTTCACTAGAGTCCATCTCGCTCGACCTGGCTAATCGACGGAGTCCGCCTCGCTCGACCTCGCTCCCTCGTTATCGCGATTTCGCTGGAGGATAGGCGGAGATTTGAGGGGGAAGAAGAGGCGGAGAAACAGATCTGAGATCTCGCTCAATCGGACGAAATTGGATCGCAACAGAGAGAATTGGAGGAGAAATTGAGAATCACGGGGAACGGGAGGCGGTGCACCGTCGACGATCATCAGAGATGTGAGCGAGCGATCTGAGGAGGAGAGGCGAGCGAGAGAGATCCGAAGAGGAGAGTCGAGATATGAGCGAGAAAGGAGATCTGAGCGAGCGGAGGTGAGCTACCGACTTCCTCTTGGATACCGGAGCCACGGCCAGGGGAGCGGCGGCAGCGGCAGGTGGACGGCGGAATGAGGCGGAGGAGGATTGGAACTGGAGCAGTTGGAGGGAGGGAGGAGAGCGATGGAGACGGCGAGAGAGGGAGGTTAGAAGGAGAGATCTCACATTGAATTAGGGTTATCTAGCAGACATTTTGCTAATTTATCCAAAAAAAGTGGACATTCACAAATTTGTAAAAAAAAAAAAAAAAAAGTGCATAGTTGCAAATTTTTTCTTTATAATACTGTATCAGTGTTGCATACTCCATCCGTTCAACAAAACTTGCCGTTTTACTATTCATTCACGCTTTTTTAGAAGCTAAAAGCTATATAAAATATTGACTTTTAAAATAATTTTTTTTAACAATTTCGTAATTATTATTATTAAGTACAAACTTGTTAAAAAAAATTTTAAAAGAAATGAATATTTTATATAGTTTTTATCATTCTAAAAAAGCGTGCGTGTGAATAGTAAACGACAAGTTTTGTTGAACGGAGAGAGTATTAACCATTCGTCATTATCTTTTTTTTTTTTTTTGGGTGGGAAACCATTCATCATTATCAGTTTATCATCAACACTCGTTACTGATAAATTAATCAGCCACAAACCAGATACAGAGAGAGAGCGAGAGCCGAGAGGAAGATGGGAAAGGGTGGAATGTCTCATGGGGCTGGTGATGGAGCTGCTGAAGAAAACATGGCTGCTTGGCTTTTGGGTGTCAACACCCTCAAAATCCAGCCTTTCCCTCTCCCTTCCCTTGGTATTCCACTCTTTCTACTTCTGGATTTATTTATTTATTGTTCTGTAAACAAAGTCTGATTTTGGATTCTTTGTTTCAATAATCTGAACTCTGAAGGACCCCATGATGTTAGAGTGAGGATGAAAGCTGTGGGTATTTGTGGAAGTGATGTTCATTACCTCAAGGTAAAACCCCTATTCAATTGCCCCTTTCAACAAATTTGGTCAATTAATGATAAAAAAAAAAAAATGGAATCCCAGTGAAATCAATATCTGAAGCTCAAGGTAAACCCCTATTCAATTTCAACTTTCGACAACTTTGGACAACTAATGATCGAAAAATGAAATTGGAATCCCAGTGAAGTCAGTATCTGAACTTCAGTTCACTTATATTGAAAATCATGGAACAATATGGCCTTACTGATTATTTCCTAGGTTAGAAAATCTTATGCATGTCTGATTTGTTGATGTTTATGGATGCAAGTGCAATTGCTTGTGCTTGATTGCTAGTTTGCTACTTTCCTGTTTAGACCTTAAGATGTGCAGATTTTGTGGTGGAAGAGCCAATGGTTATTGGGCATGAGTGTGCCGGAGTTATCGAAGAGGTAGGGAGTGAGGTGAAGTCCTTGGTCCCAGGTGACCGTGTGGCTTTGGAGCCTGGGATCAGTTGCTGGAGGTGTGACCTCTGCAAAGGTGGCCGCTACAACTTGTGTTCTGAAATGAAGTTTTTCGCCACTCCTCCTGTTCATGGCTCCCTTGCTAACCAGGTACTCACATAGTCCTCTATTGATTTGCTTTATAGAGACAATCGGATAGTTTTTACTTATGACTGGTAGCACTAGTACCTTTGATTGATTTTTAAAAAAAAATCTATGCATACCCAACATAGTAAACGATCTCAACTGCAACTCTAATATACTCTCAATGTCCTGTATTTACCAATGGAAATTTGCATTGTTTTCATCATCATTGGGAAAGCTGAATTTGAATCTGCAATGCGTATGATTTGGTTAGGGTTTGTCACTTGTGAATTGTGATCATTGTTTCAAGCCACCAGATATTTAAACGTCTGCATCTTGCCATGATAGGTCGTACACCCTGCAGATTTGTGCTTTAAACTACCTGAAAACGTGAGTTTGGAAGAGGGAGCAATGTGTGAACCGCTGAGTGTTGGGGTTCATGGCTGTCGCCGTGCCAATGTAGGTCCCGAGTCTAGAGTCTTGGTGATGGGAGCGGGACCTATTGGACTAGTGACCATGCTAGCTGCTCGTGCTTTTGGGGGCCCAAGAATTGTCATTGTCGATGTTGATGACTATCGCTTGTCTGTTGCAGAGAAACTCGGAGCTGATGGCATTGTAAAAGTCTCAACAAATTTGCAGGTTAAGCTCAGCATGCCTTCATTGTTCTGATATTTCCAACAAACTTTAACCCTTTAGTGCATAGTCTTACTCCGTGGTGTGTCTGTGTGTGTGTGTGTTTTTTTTTTTTTGCTCTTGCAGGATATACCTGAAGACGTCAAACGAATTCACAAGGCTATGGGAGCTGAAATAGATGTGACCTTTGACTGTGCCGGGTTTAACAAAACCTTCTCAACAGCTCTGAGAGCGACAAAATCAGGAGGACAGGTGTGCCTTATTGGAATGGGTCATGGGGAGATGACTGTGCCTCTTACTCCTGCAGCTGCAAGGTGATACCCTATTGAATATTTTGATAATGTTAATGCTGCGTTAATTCCCTTCTTCGGAGACAAGTTTAATGGTTTAAGTTGATCTGAAAGTAATCCTACCTTAATCATCCCTGGATTGAGGTACATCACATTTTCTTTGTGTGTATGTATTTGCCTATTTGGCCTTTTACACAGTTGCTTGCTTATCATAGGGAAGTGGATGTGATTGGTGTTTTTCGCTACAAGAACACATGGCCACTCTGCCTCGAGTTTATCAGCAGTGGAAAAATTGATGTCAAACCCCTCATAACACACAGGTTCGGGTTCTCCCAGAAAGACGTTGAAGATGCGTTTGAGACTAGTGCTCGGGGTGGAGACGCCATCAAGGTAATGTTCAATCTGTAGGACTTGAAAAATCGGACAGGCTTGAGAATTGGAGAACTGCAAAGCATATGATCTCTTAATGCAATTCTAGTAGCTCAGATCAAAGTTGTTCTCACATATATACAAACTATGGAAGTGCAGTTAATAATTATGGTGGTGCTACCTTCTATCTTCTCCTGTAAAGGTAGAAGCTGTTATTTTGGTGGGACTTGAATAACTATTATCATAAAATCAATAAGGTACTGTTTGCTGTATTTTTTTAATATCCTCCTGCTGAATTTCTTTGCTTCAGCCTCAGTTTTTTTTTAAGGTATAGTTTGTAGTTCTTACTTCAGCCTTGGTAGCCAATTTGTACAACTCAATAGTGCAAACAGGACATGGTCAAAACTTGATGACAAACCAAGGCAGGCACAAAATATGACTGAGAAACCAATTCAAACCACCTGATTCCAACTTTTCATTATCAGTTCACAAAATCCTAAACCCTAATTGAATCATGTGATCCAGCAAATTGAAGAAATGTGAGTAAATTGAATGGTATTATCGGAAATCTGTAAAGCTGATCTGTGTTTCAACGGTTAGAACATTGGGCAGCACTGAACCTGGCCGGTAACCTTGATCCATCATTTCTTTGGTTAAAATTCTTAGCCATTGATATATATCCCCAATCTGAGGGTGCATCTGATCTCCCATGACAAATACATGAACGAGATTCTTCAGCTCGATCCAGCTGCATCCAGGCTCCTTACCGATCCCTCGCTGTTTCATCAACCTCATAACCCGTCCCACATCATCCCGTTTGCCAAGTGCAGTGTAAATACTAGACAACACGACATAAGAAGACGACTCTTGAGAGCCTAACTCCATCAACTTCTCACCAGCATAAGCTCCCAATTCATAGTCCCGGTAGTTCTTACAGGCACTCAGTAGGATCCGCCATAAGCACATCCCATGGTCTATGGTTGCTGATTCTATGAACGCTTTAGCTTCCTTTAGCCTTCCAGCGCGGCTCAACACATCAACCATGCACGCGTAGTGATCTAATGTCGGGGCAATGCCAAACTCCCTCAACATACTCTTGAAGTATTCCCAACCTCTCTCTACCAAACCCGTGTGGCTACAAGCAGAAAGGATGTTTACAAATGTAACCTCATCTGGCTTTACGCCCTCCGATAACATCTCCTCAAAAAGCTCAAGGGCGTCATTGTTGCGTCCATTTTGAGCAAGCCCAGATATCATCGAATTCCATGATACAACATCCCTAGCGGGCATCCTCCGAAAAATTAGATTCCCGTCTTCTACACAGCCACACTTTGCATACATTGTTGACAAGGCACTTCCAATTGAAATCTCCAAGCCAAAACCATACTTGACGACGCGAGCATGGACTTGTTTTCCTTGCTCCAGGGCAGCAAGGCACGAACACGCTTTTAGGACGCTAGCCATTGTCACCTCATTGGGAAGGATACCTTCTGCCTCCATCCTACCATACAAACTTAGAGCGGCTTCATTGTCGTCATTTTGTACATAACCGCCAATCATGGAAGTCCACAACACGATATCAGGTTTTTGTAAGGAGTCAAATCCTTTCTTAGCATCATTTACACTTCCACATTTGGCATACATATCAACCAAAGCAGTAGCAATATACATCTGATACTGCAACCCCATCTTCAGAGAATACGAATGCACTTGCTTTCCCTCTTCAACTGCACTAATGTCGCTACAAGCATTAATAACCCCGACAAATGTATACTCAGTTGACCAAACCCCAGAAAAGTGCATCCTAGAGAACAAGTCCAGTGCTTTCTTAGGGTCACCACTCTGTGCAAAGCCGGTGACCATGGCTGACCAGGTGATGGAGTTCCGATTTGTCGACATCTCAAACATCCGAGACGCATAGTCCAAGCTCCCACATTTTGAATACATGGTGACAAGTGCATTCGTCACCGACTCATTACAAAGCAACCCATCTTTAACAGCTATCCCATGTACTTGCCTACCCACATCAACCAACTTAGGGTCAGTCAAGGCACTAAGAACACTGGTAAGCACAAACTCATTCTCCCTCTCCAGCTCACACTCCATCAATAGCCTGAACATCTCCACAGACTCAGAAGCCATCCGGTTGATCGCGTACCCGGAAATCATAGTCGCCCAAGAAACAGAATTTCTGTCAGGCATTCCATCGAACACCTTGCGTGCATCCCAAACGAGACCCGCTTTACAATACATATTCACAAGCGCGCTCCCAACAAACACATCCCCGCAGCAACGGGTCTTCACCGCCAAACAGTGGGCCTCCCTCCCACCAGAAGCCACATCGCCGAGGCTGGCAGCGGCCTTGAAGACGCCGGCAAAAGTATGGGGGTTGGGAAGGGTGTCATCCGCCCTCATCCGAGAGAACAGGTCCATGACGAGGGCGGAGAACTTGGGGGTGCCCTTTCGGGAGTAGGAATTGATGAGGGAGTTCCATGAGACAATGTCCTTGTGGGTGATCTGGGCGAAGGCGAGCTCGGCATCGGGGAGGAGGCCGCACTGGGAATAGAAGTGGACGAGGGCGTTGGAGAGGTAGGAGTTGGAGGTGAAGCCGGATTTCAGGATGTGGGCGTGGAGGGCTTTGCCGTGGGGGAGATTGAGAGAGCGGGTGTGGGTGACGAGCTCGTTGAAGAGGGCCCGGTAGTAGTGCTGCTGATTCATCAACACTGTTTCCGGGGACGGCCGGGAGTCGATTCAGTGCCGACGAACACTAATTTAGAAAAGGAAAAATAACCAAAAATAATTCCAACCTTTCAAAATAACTAATTAGTAGCTCAACTTTTACCTATATATCAAAAACAATCCAACTCAATTTCAATCTTTAAATTTAATTCTAAAACATCCTAAACTTTTAAAAATCTACAAAATACCCTCTCCTTCAAATCTCTTCGGCCCTTCCTCTCCCACACTCCGAAACTATCTGAGAAGTGAGAACCTCTCCAACCTTCTTCGAACCCCATATCTCCAACCCAACTTCATCTCCATCCTAACCGCACCTTTTCCCAAGCCACCATCCGGTCCATCCAACCTCGCCGTCGCCCACCACCACTACCAAGCTCGCCGTCGCTTCGGCTCCACGGTAGATTAGATATTTGAGCCCGTCGAGATTATTAGCCTCGGACGGCGAACATGATGCCGATCGATTTTTTCCATCGAGTTTATTGGCCTCGGATGGCGAACACAATGCCATCGAGATTATCATTAGCCTCCAGCAAACAAATTTTGGGAAATTTGAGAGATTTTCATTGTTAAAATTGAAATTCATACGCCAAATCGAATTTGGGGGAAATTGATTCCCAAATTTTAAAAATAAAACTTTTGTTGAAAATTGGGAATAGATGCATTATTTATCCGTTGTTAAAGATCTCGTTCAGAAACTCAAAGCTTGTATCGTTCAGCGTCATCTTCTTCCTTCGAATTATCACGTTTTCCTCAATTGACAGTGTTGTTTTGAAGCGGGGATTTTGACTCTAGATTTCTTTGATGGAGCTTCAATTATTATACTTTGAAAGATATCCAAAGAGGTATGATTAATTGTAGGAGTGTTTGCCTATTTGTTAAAGGGAAATTTGTGGATTGTGGACCTTGTGGTGGTTATCTGGCGGATGACATGATGTCTTTGGTCACATAAAGTTCCACTCTTTACCGCTGAGGAATAATAGTTGGGGAAGAGAGGGTATTTTGTGATTTTTTGAAAGTTTAGAGACTTTTAGAATTAAAATTAAAGATTGAAATTGAGTTGGATTGTTTTTTATATATAGGGTAATAGGTGGGCTACTAATTAGTTATTTTGAAAGGTGGGATTATTTTTTATTGAAGGTTGATAGTTTGGATTATTTTTGGTTATTTTTCCTTTAAAAAAAAGTGGCTTAACCATGTGCAATAAATTGTCGACTCTTTAACTCATTTTAGCCACCTCATCGACTATTCCTGCAATCCTGCCACGTAAGTTTTCCGCTGATTTTTTAACTTTTTACTTTTTCCATTCACAACAGAAAATTGCACGACTCTTATTTCACTTTATATATTTTTATATTTATTAAGCTAAATGTTGATTTATTTTACTTAAAATATTTTGTTAACGATATTATTTATATTAATATTAATACGTATAATTAAAATAAAAAAGACACACAAATAAATTTAAAAATATTTTATTAAATTGATAAATTGAAAAAGCACGGAAACAAAATATAAGGCTAACGATATGTAACCTAATACTATTTTTTTTTATTAAAAAAAGTCGAACTTCATTCATTAATTAAAATGACATTACAACTAAGATAACACATCAACTGAAACTCCAACTTAATAAACATATGACAAAATGAAACAACAACACATAAAATACGATGCGAAATGAAAAATATACTTAAAACATAACAATCGAGCGATAACAAACATATTAGTCCATGCTCTCGTCAATGACCTTCCCTATCTTTACTATCTTCACTTTCAGCTTGTGGTTCTCCATTCCTAGCTCCGAGATTTTTTCTGGAAGCTCCTGAATATGGCCGTCCTTATCAACAATTTTATACCTGAGTTCTGAATTATCCTTCTGCAGTCGGTGTTTCTTATCACGAAAAGTTGAGATCCTAGAATGAAGAATGTACATGGCTTTGCGGCTTCCATTGTATAAAATCTCTTCAAACTCCTCTTTGCGTAGTCGCTTGAATTGATACTTGTCCCTCTGTATCGAACCATGGCTTTACAAAATCTCTTCAGATTATCGGTTATTTGAGTGAGGAGATTATTTGGAAGTGAAGAGTGAACAAAGTCTTTTGTAGAAGTAGAAAGTTCTGTTATAAAATACGATGTGTATTTATAGGTGAATATTTCAGTTATCCAATTTTTGTTCAAATTTCAAATTTGAAAGTTGATATTTGAAATTTAAAATTTCACCCGTTCAAATTATACGACAAAGTGTAGTTGGTAGTATATTTTATGTTTTATTATATGTGTGTGTGTTTTCATGTTCCATATGTAGTGGGTAATGTTATTTAATAATCAAGTTTATGTATTTTTATGGTGTAAGTTTATGTTGATTTAAGTTAATGTTGTTTATGTGATTATAAATCTTTAACATATGGTAAACTTAACGAATTTTTTCCCCCCAAACATATGCAAAATGGGTGTCATTGGATAAAGAAAAATAAATCATATTCAAAAATAATTTTAAAAAAAAATAATAATTGATTTAACGAATAAAATTAACCCTCCCCCCCCCCCCCCCCCCGCCATGTGGCTTAACACCATTGGCTAGCAAAAAAAAAGCAGATGATGCGGTTCAACAATAAGCAGCTTCTCCCCCGAATCAAACTATCTCTCTCGTCCCTCTTTCCAATTTTCATGACTTTGCGCCTTGTTTTGATCCACCCGCATCTGGGTTGCAAGTGGTCTTAGCTGCTGATACAAACTTTGATCCTCACTGTGCCTTCTTGTCCTCTTCTTCCTCAGTCGTATTTATCGAAATCATTCAAGTGAGTGGCATGGACATCCAAATGAATTAACAAAGTTTATATCTCCATCTAAGATATTTTATCCCCAAATCATGCTAACATATACGTTGTAAATTGAATGGATCATAGTATCTTACCGTTTCGTCTTTGTCGATGAACTGCAAGATCTAAAGCTCAAGCCAGGGATCGTGCTTGTGGAGGAACTTCCAGGCCTCTGTGTTTCTCAACGGCTTTGAACTTGGCAGAGATCAATTTCACGGACTTGAGATAGAGGTCCGAGAGTTTCGACAGTGATACGCTCCGTCAAAGTCTTCGAGCAATTCTGCTTCAGTCGGGGGACTGAATATACACGAGAAAGGGCTAACAAGTGAATACCATACTTCTCTTGCACTTCAGCACAACATCTGCAACTCTGCAAGTATTTGGATGCCACAAAATCAGTATTCGGATAGCAAATCCTCGAGTTTCATTATATGATCATCCAGTTGAATATGCAAGTATTTGGATGATTTTAGCAAATGAGTAGTATGTTAGAAAAACTTGCAACATAATCAACTTACGATGTTGAGGGCAAGTTTGAATCAAGTAAGATTAGATGACTACCACTTGCAAGTGCTGCTTCAGTACTGACAGCTTTAATGGTATATATCAAAGAAATATATGAAGGAAGATAGAATAATTGGGTCGAAGAAATATATGAAGGAAGATGTTGTAAATCGAGTGCCACATCAGATGTCTAGTGAATTCTTTTCTAGTAGTGCTTGAGTCGAAAGAGGATCGTTCAACTTTCCCATCGTTCAAATTCTATCTTTGAGACCAAAAATAAATTATACAATATTATATATGTTTAGAGATAAATCTTATTTTGATAACTTTTACAGTATCCATTTTGTTAGGATTCTAGGTAGATTATCACTGATTCTCAATTTTATTTTTTTTATGAAATGATTCTCAATTATCAATTCAACTATAGTTATTAATTAAATATTACAAGATATTACTATATCTATAATAAATATAAAATATAATTCTATCATCAACCCCAAAACCTTTTTAACCTGTACTCTATCTTCTAGGACTAGGAGTATATTGCTAATTGATGTGTTAAGAGAAAAGGCAAGTTAATTGCATCTGAATTCGTCGTGTCAATCTCCGCCTATGGTTATGTTTATACTACGTTTTTGTGCTTTAACTATTTGAGTTGACCTATAAATCTCTTCTTGCATACCGTTGCCCTCTTTCTTTATCAAAACTCGATCGATTCTTGCTTTTTATTTATTTTGTGAATCAGTTAACGTACTAGTGCTTTCATTAGGATAACTATGAGTTAAAATCTTATGAATTTTTATTTTGTTTTGTTTTGGTTTACAGATGTTGCGTTATCTAGTTTTGGTGTTATTATTCGTTATTTTTCCAACGTGCATTGAAAGTCGATGTTTTTATCCTATCCCACTCTCCTCGGTGCGATGGGACCGGAGACCCTTCCATTTGGCTGCCAAGGAAAAGGACCTTATGTTGGTGTTTCCGTTGGACGAATACTCAAATACATCGGTCAAGGACATTGGTCATAATATGTTACACTGCCAACTTAGTAAGTTATTTATGTTTCTCTTCATTTTGGCTTTAATGGTTATATATCTTATACGGAGGATCTATTTATTTCTTAGAAAAGAAATTCTAGGTTATATAGAATTATCAACGACTCCCTCCGTCTCAAATTAATTGTCTTTTTGCTTTTCGACACGCTTTTTAAGGAGCGAAAAACTCTATAAAATATTATTTTTTTAATTAATTTTTTTATATAGTTTGATATTTATTAGTAAATAGTATGAAAATATTAAAAAAAATTAATTAGAAAATTAATATTTTATAGAGTTTTTCGCTCCTTAAAAAGCGTACAGAAAAAGACAAACGACGTTTAATATGAAACGGAGGGAGTATATATATTCTCGATATTATTATCTTTCTTAATATTATTTATGAATGTTTTCCCAAGATGTGTATTGGAATCAATAATTCACCTATGAACATTGACTAAACCAATATTGGAAACATCTGTTAGAACATAAAAAGCACCAACCAACCGACAAAAAACGAACAAGAAACTCATATTATCATTCATCCGCGGACAAAGGTCCAAAAAATCCACTCAAATACGATCATCCGCGGATGAAAAAGAACAGATACGTGGCAGCCATGCCCACACCCCACGAGTATAACACGTGTTGAAAACCGAACACCACATGGCACACCACGCAAAGTTGTCTAGAGTCTATAAATAGGGAAAAACCTCAGAGAACAAGAGGACTTTTTTGGAGAGGAGGGGAGAAGAGGGCGGATCTCGGAACGGTGAACTCAAATAAAGAACAAGAAGTGATCATACGCATGGAAAAGGAACTTGTCAAATGGAAAGATATGTACTGTTCACTGCACCGAATTCCGCGGACAAAAACCATGTTCGTCTTTTAGTGTAAATTTCTATTAAGGAAAAGACTACCATTAATAGACTTCAAGACATTCAAAGAATGACAGGTAAACGAACCAAGTTTCCAAGTAGTCCAGAAAAAACTCGACAAGGGAACGGTCCTTCTTCTTTAAGAATAGGTTGACTTCCCGCGGCACAGGTTGGACCGCGTTGATTCTTTCGTCGCGGGTCAGGTAAGCCTGTTGGGAAGTTAGGTTATTTCAAGGGTTCCCGGGCTCCATTAAAAATGGTGGCCTCAAGTGAGTCGAGACTTTTTCACTGGCGCCGTCTGTGGGAACCCCCTCACACTAAGGGGTTTCCTTTCTAAGAATATACAAAAATCCTCAAAACTTTTGAGAAAGTTGAGGTCTGCGACTAAAGTTATAAAAACAAGTTTTTAGATATCTAACACTGAACTTTCACGACAGATTCACGACGTTAGGAAGATGAGTGATAGCCAGAACTATCCAACTCAAGACATGAGCCAAGGAGTCCACCAAGATCAGGAAGCCTCTAGTATGTATACCCCGATAACACCGCCAATAAATCCTGATGGAGAGATGGGAGGACAGAACCTCGGAACTCCTCCCCATCATTACGGCTATCAATATGGAATGGACGGAGGATTCATCCCACAGAACTTCTGGTATCATGAAACGCGACACGAACAACCTAACCCTTTTCAGCAGGAGCAGTCTCAATACTTCTATTATGATCAGTGGGGGCAGAATCCGCGTCAACAGGGGAATTACCGACCAGAAGAGCAGTATGGAAATTTTGATAGACGTAACACTGCATATGACCATCCCAGCAACCGGAACTATGGCTTTCAGAATCAGGAAATACCGCGCCAGACATGGCAGAACGATCACTGGCACCGAGAGAATAAACATAGACGCGGTGACAAATCAACAGACGTTTCCACTTCTACAAAATCTGACTCTGTAGAAAAAAGAAACGAAAATGCACCGGTAGGGTTCCCATCAGTGTTTACTCAAGAGATTTGTTCCGCGTCAGTACCAAAGCGGTGGAGAGATGTGAGCCTCATGAAATACGACGGGACAACTGACCCTGAAGACCATCTTTTTCATTTCGCTACTGCAATGGTGATAAACGAGTATAATGATGCCATGTTGTGCAGAACGTTCCCTTCAACTTTGACGAAGATTGCGCTAACCTGGTTCACAAACCTTCCAAAAGGGTCCGTGACCAATTTTTCCCTGATGTCCCACATCTTCACGTCCCACTTTGGGAGTGCGCGATCAAGAAAGATGACTATGCTCGACCTAAATTCCATCAGACAAGGAGCTGGAGAATCCTTGGGGCATTTTTTCACTCGGTTTACCAGCATGGTAGTTCAAATCCCCAATTTCAATCATGAATCGGCTATTATCATACTCATGGGCAATTTAGCTGAGGGAGATTTCAAGACATACTTGTTTCGGAAAAAGCCAACTAGTTACGATGACTTGAGAGAGCGGGTTTCAAGACAGATTGAAGCAGAAGAAGCAGCCGCGTCCAGCTCCAAAGCAAATACTGGGAATCCAGGTCTTTTTGGAAAATTGGCGGGAAAATTCAGAAAGGAAAAAGCCAAGCTTCCTAGACATCCTTCAGAAGCAATAGATTTCCATCCTCGCCGCGACGAAGTGCACATGAACTCAGAAAGGGGACAATAATCTCGCAATAGAGAAAATCATCCGCGTTCTTATCATTCGAGAGAATATAAATTAACACGGAGACCGTGATATGAGATCTCCACCCAGAAGGGAGAATCGACCTGATCACAGACTTGGATGGGAGAACCAGAACCCTAGGTTTAACGAAGCTCGTCATCCACAAGAACGGTTTGATAGGCAACAAGATCAGCGAAGAGATCTCCCATTCCACAACCAGGGAAGAGGGAGAGGAAGGAGAGGACGCGCAGGAAGGTACAATTACACGCCTGCGGTCCAGAGATCTGTTAACCAGAGAGAAGCTCAAAGAACAGAGGCATGACAGATACCAGAACCAGAGGGCTTCATAAACACCCTCGCAGGGGGTTTGTCTATGGTCGGGTCCATTAGGCAGGAGAAAAGAAATTATGAAAGGGAAGGAAGACAACCACCATCCGCGTCAACTAAAAGAATTTCTTTCACACAACATGAGAATATTACCTTTACTCCAAAGGACGCAGAGGAAGTAAGAATGCCGCACTCAGACCCGTTGGTCATTCACGCGCTGATAGCTGCCAAGACAGTAAAGAGAGTATTTATTGATACTGGGTCTTCTGTGGATATCTTGTCGTAGGAGGCTTCTTCTCAAATGGGAATCTCTGCGGCTTCATTGAAACCGTATTCAGGGACGCTAATCACATTTTCGGGAGGAGAAGTACAAGTGGCAGGCACAATCGAGCTTACAGTTGTTCTGGGGACGTCCCCAAACCGGCGTATGGAAAATATTGTGTTCACAGTGGTAAAAATTCCCACTATGTACCATGCTTTGTTGAGACGCGTCTCGCTCTATAAATTCCAAATGGTAGTTTAAATCTACCACTTTTTAGGAAAATTCCCTTTGCCTGGAGGAGGAATGGGCGAGGTTCGCGGACAGCAACCAGAAAGTAGAAGCTGTTATCTAACCTCCATCAAGAAGAATAAAGAAGTGATGTGTATGAGTGAGAATTGTGAATCTGTGGTCGGAGACAATAACTCAGTTGAACTTTCAGAAGCTGAACTAGAAGTCAGGCCCACAGAAGTTAAGGTGCCTACCAGGGATGAGAGAATTGCGTTTACACCCTTCCCAAACCCAGAGGAGAAAGTCTACTTGGGACAAGCACTGGAGACAGGAGAAAGAGTTAGAGTCTTAGAAATCATAGCAAGGTCAAGAGACATTTTTGCGTGGAATCCTCGAGACCTACTAGGTGTCCCATCCGAGATAGCCTTACATACTTTAAGGATTCGTCCAGGAACGAAACCCATAGTACAAAAGAGGAGAAAAATGGCTCCGGAAAAAGCTGCCGCGACGAAAGAGGAAACGAATAAGCTTTTAGAAGCGGGCTTCATAGAGGAAGTAGAAGACTCTGAATGGCTCTCAAACGTAGTTTTGGTGAAGAAATCTAATGGGAAGTGGAGAATGTGCATCGATTTCACTGATCTTAACAAATCCTGCCCGAAGGACAGTTATCCACTACCATCCATAGATGAGCTCGTTGATGGAACCGCGGGAAATAAAATCCTTAGTTTTCTGGATGCTTACTCAAGATATAACCAGATAAACCTGAACCCTTCAGACAAGAAAGCTACAACTTTCATCACCAATCAAGGGATTTTTTGTTACCGCGTCATGCCTTTCGGACTCAGAAACGCTGGAGCGACATTTCAGAGAACAGTTGACCGGATCTTTCGTAGTCAAATTGGCAGAAATGTTTCAATTTATGTTGACGATATCGTAGTCAAAAGTGAAAGAGCAGAAGATCACGCGGCAGATCTACAAGAGACTTTTGATTCTCTACGAAAAGGAGGTTTGAATTTGAACGCGGAAAAATGTGTCTTCGGGGTTGATTCTGGGAAATTCCTTGGCTTTATGGTTAGCCATAGAGGAATTGATGTAAATCCTGAAAAAGTCACAGCAATTTAAAATCTTCAACCGCCGCGAACGATTAAAGAATTACAATCTTTAAATGGAGCGGTAAACTATTTAAGCCGTTTTTGCTCTTGCTTGGCGGATAAGTCACTACCTTTCTTTGCTCTGCTCAAGAAAAAGGGGCCGATACAGTGGACTCCCGAATTACAGGAAGCTTTTGGAAACTTAAAACTTTTTCTGGCATCGCTTCCTACCCTTCATTAACCTGAGAGACAAGAGGTCCTCCATCTGTATTTATCAGTAAAAAGTGTCACCATCAGTGCAGTCTTGACGCGAGAAGAAAAATTCCCGGTGTACTACATCAGTCGTGTTCTGCAGAATGCTGAGACAAGATATGAACCAGTGGAGAAAATGAATCTATGTTTAATATTCGCGGCAAGAAGGTTAAGGCCTTATTTTCAGGACCATCCTATCCGAGTTATGACAGATTTACCGATGCGACAAATCCTCCACTCACCATGTTTGTCAGGAAGAATGATGAAATGGGCAGTCGAACTCACAGAATTTGAAATAGAATATACTCCGCGGAAAGCAGTCCTCGCTTAGGCTCTAGCTGATTTCATCAGTGAAACAAGTTTCGAATTGGGTTCTCAAACAGAAAGAAGTGAGTGGACACTCAGAGTAGATGGCGCAACTAACAAGGATGGGTGCGGAGCAGGGGTTACATTAATAGCACCTAATGAACGGCAGTACAATTATGCTTATAAGTTGGACTTCCAAGCTACAAATAATGAAGCCGAATATGAAGCCTTGTTAGCTGGACTGGAGATAGCTTTGATTAAAGGCGCTAGGCAGGTATCAGTTTATACCGATTCAGAAGTGGTGACGCGACAAATAACAGAGGAATATGAAGCAAGAACTGGATTAATGCCCGATTATCAGAGAAAGGCGCGAGCACTATCTAAGGCTTTCTTAAGTTTTTGTTTAACGGCTGTTCCCAGGGATGATAACCAACAGGCAGACGCGTTGGCACGGTTGGGAGCTGTAATGCCTGAAGAAGTAGGAAGAGAAGTGGTCCTTGAAAGGATGAGCAACCGAAGACTTATTCAAGAAGTCTATCAGGTACAAGAAATTGAGATGGAAGACTGGAGAGCACCAATCGCGGATTATTTGGGCAAGGGTACTCTACCTGAAGATAGAGCCGCTGCTAAGAAGATACTTGTTAAATCCTCTCGGTTCACCATCAGGGAAGGAAAGCTGTATAAAAGGGGGTATTGCTTGCCAGACTTATTGTGCATATCATCAAAAGAAGGAAGTCTTGTGGTAGAGGAACTGCATGATGGAGTTTGCTCACATCACCAAGGGTGGAGAGCTGTTGTGGCCAAAGCAAACAGACTAGGATATTATTGGCCAACTATGAAGCGTGACGTTTAAAGTTATATCCAGAAATATGATGCATGCCAAAGGTTTGGGAACTTGAATCACCGACCTTCTGAGACAATGAAGAATATAACAGGTGCTTGCCCATTTTCTGTCTGGGGAATGGACATTTTAGGTCCATTTCCCACTGCTCCTGGTTAGTTAAGATATGTTTTGGTCTTGGTGGATTATTTCACGAAATGGGTGGAGGCCGAAGCAATGGGATTGATAACCGCGGAGAAAGTAAGGAAATTTCTATGGAAAAATATTGTCTGCCGCTTCGGGGTGCCTGACTCAATAATTACAGATCATGGGCCACAATTTGATTGTGAAACAATCAGAGATTTCTGCGTCGGTCTTGGCATCAATCTTAAAATCTCATCTGTGGCTCATCCGCAGACAAACGGACAGGCAGAGACGACCAATCGACAACTGTTGTATGGAATACAGAAAAAACTTGGCAACACAGCGAAAGGAAGGTGGGCAGAACTTTTACCTCTGGTACTATGGTCCTACCGCAGGTCAGCAAAGACTCCAACTGGGGAAACCCCGTTTTCCCTAGTCTTTGGCATGGACGCGGTAATTCCAATTGAGAGATTGATTCCTTCGGCTCGAATAATGGCATATGATCAAGACACCAATGACGAAGCTTTGGAGTTCGAGCTCCATCTCATTGAAGAACGCAGAATGACGGCAGCTTTGAAAGAGCAAGAATACAAGAGGAGACTCTCCAAGTATCGAGATAGACGAGTCTTTCCGCGGAATCTCAAGGAGGGGGATTTGGTGCTACGACAAGCTACCTCTGGAGGAAAGCTAGACCCTAACTGGGAAGGGACTTATGTGATCATTAAAGAAGTCCAAGAAGGCGCATACAAACTCAGCACCCCTGAAGGTATTATTCTAAATAAGACCTGGAACGCGGACAATCTAAAAAAGTACTTTGTGTAATCACCAAGTAGCTACATGAATATAAAAATTTAGTCGCCCCCGCGAAAATAAAATAAAGCGGTTAGAGGGCGCTTTTTAAATCACAAACTTGCATCTGAGTAATTTTATAACAAGACCTAAGACGCTGGAGCTTGGCTCCGCGTCAGGCCTCTGATTGAATCTGCATTCTCAGAGATGATACTTCGTATAAAGTCCTAAGACGCTGGAGCTTGGCTCCACGTCAGGCCTCTGATTGAATCTGCATTCTCAGAGATGATACTTCGTATAAAGTCCTAAGACGCTGGAGCTTGGCTCCGCGTCAGGCCTCTGATTGAATCTGCATTCTCAGAGATGATACTTCGTATAAAGTCCTAAGACGCTGGAGCTTGGCTTCGCGTCAGGCCTCTGATTGAATCTGCATTCTCAGAGATGATACTTCGTATAAAGTCCTAAGACGCTGGAGCTTGGCTCCGCGTCAGGCCTCTGATTGAATCTGCATTCTCAGAGATGATACTTCGTATAAAGTCCTAAGACGCTGGAGCTTGGCTCCGCGTCAGGCCTCTTATTGAATCTACATTCTCATAGATGATACTTCGTATAAAGTACTAAGACGCTGGAGCTTGGCTCCGCGTCAGGCCTCTGATTGAATCTGCATTCTCAGAGATGATACTTCGTATAAAGACCTAAGACGCTGGAACTTGGCTCCGCATCAGGCATCTGATTGAATCCGCATTCTCAGAGGTGATACTTCGTATAAAGACCTAAGACGATGTAGCTTGGCTCCGCGTCAGGCCCCTGGTTGAATCTGCGTTCTCAGAGACGATATTTCATTATTAAAAATCAGAACGCTAGAGCTTGAAATATAGCCAAACATTCCAAGATCCAAACTCATCGATGGATCACTATTAAAAACATTACAAAAAAGATGCTTTTTTGGGATTCCCAAAAAGTCTCATAATTATTGAAGGAAATCACAGCGATTGATACATAATTAAAGCAAAAGGAAATCAAGGATAAAACAGGACGCTATGATTAAAAGGGGTTGGCAATCTCACATAAAGAAAAAACAAACATCCATCAACTTATATCCGCGGAACACGCCCAGGGATGATACGAGTTCTGCCCTGACTTAAACGAAATCCATTTGAAGGAGGACCATCTGACTCCGAGGAGGCCCACTCCGCGTCCACCTCATTCCCCACAACATCTAAGATCTGGACATCGAAGCGATTTCCTCCTTTGTGAATAAAAGTTAAAGAAGAACCAATGTGGACGCTGTGTGTCTCAGCGAAGTCATTCCAGCCACCCCTCAAAAATGGAACCCTATAGTCTCCACGCATAACCTCCACCGGGAAATCACGAAGAATCCTGGTTGACAGGAGTACGCTCCTAGGAAGATCTGGACCAAGTCTATCCTCGAAACACAGAGGCGAAGACTACCAAAATTTTTAAAGGGGTGTTAAAAAACAAACTAACTCAATAGAAAGAAAGGTCAAACAATATAAAGAAAAAAGCTAACCAGACGAAGAAGTTCCTCAGGAAAGCTAATCCTCTCAAAAAAGGACCAAGGTAAACCAGTGGAAGAAGGCATCATGTAAGCACATAACAAGACTAGTGGTTGTTTCCTCATACTCTTTTTATATAACACGAATCTAGACATGTGTCAAAAAATAGAAATATGGAGAAAATAAACTTGAAAGGTCAAATCGTGGAGACAAAAACCACAGGCGTCATGCATGAGGAAAATAGTAAATACTGTTACTAGGACTTCTCAGAAATCCCGTGAGGAGAACATCATGACAAATAGACCTCGAAAGACTAAAAATCAACATGCATAAACAGGGGGGATCCCCAGAAACAATTGCCGAAGACTGGATAAACATCAGCATTACAAACAAATGGAGGAATCCAAAACCTTATAGGGCTAGGATATCTTAAAAACCATTCGAGATTGTCTCATGAGGAGCATGATCATCATTATTTCCCCCACGCGGATCCACCACCTGAACTTCGAAATGAGCCTCGCCCATATGAGTGAAAATCATAGAGGTCCCCTGCTCAAAGCCATGAGAATCTACAAAGTCTTTCCATCCGCGGCCAAGGTAGAGAAGACCACCATTACGCCGCTCTATGCAAACAAGGAAGTTGCGCAGTAGATAAGATGAGAGTAAAACCTGATCAGGAATAGCATCTGCATACTCCTCCTCAAATCGAAGTGGAAGTAACTAAAAAATAAAGAAGTATTAGTTAAAGGTAATCACTTTAAAGATTTCCAATATATTTAGCTCGCCAATTGCAAGAACTATTCTGGATAATCGATTGCTTGAAAGAAAGCCCAACGGATTTCCGGCCCAACAACTCCGTCCGCCCTAAATGACAGGGGAGGAACTATAATGGATCCCCGCATCTCGATAAGATTTTTTAAAAAATATATAGTAAAAATCCGTTTATTTATCAGTCACAAGGGAACAGTCAAACAAGAAAAGAAAGAGAGGAACACATGCATGACATGCAACAGGTGACACAATCACCAAGGGCACGCGTCACACTTTTTCCGAGAAAAAGTTAACCAGATGTTAAACCTTTTCCCAAGATCAGTAAAAGTAAAATTACAGTAAGGGAAATTGAAATTACTTGTTGGTAAAAAGCGACGAAACCAAGGACATGAAAACCTCATAAGACGAGTATAAAACATGCTCAAAGTACCCATGAGTAATGAGCAATCCTAAAAACAAAATGGATCCAAATCCACAGCCTAGGGCTTTTTACAGAGTCATTATGAGGGAGGAACAACTTCAAACCCTTCGCCTCCCCCTCATGTATGTTCTAATCGACGAAGATGCTCATACTCAGGCTAGGCTCTAGTCCCGCTCCAACCAGGAACACGAGGTGAAGGTAGACAAAGATGAAGATGGCCTTTTCAAGCTAACCCAAGGATGGTGCGACATCACACAAGCAAATCGAGTCAATGTCGGGTCCGCGTTGATTTTCACCTACATGGGTGATTCTATCTTTGAAGTCGACGTCGTCAGCCCGGATAGCGAAGAAAATGGAGAGATAGGCCATCCTTGATCTCCCCATAAAATTCTCCGCGTCAACGATGTAACAAGCTTAGAGGGATCCAGCCCCTGTGAAAGGTTTCTGTACGCATTTTCTATTATTAATAATAAAGGATCCCTCCTCTTATTTCAGTTTGAGAAAGTACATAAGAATATTAAGGAAATCATAAATTCCCTTTTTTCTTTATTTTATTCCACGAAAAAGCTTATATCAAGAGACAAGCTTGAAAAACTTCAAAGGCATAACGCGAAAATAACTCAATTAGAACTGCACGATGAAGAAATTGAGTCTGAAGTAGCCTTGGGTTCATCCTTGACTTCACGACGCGGACAAACTTGAAAGGAAACATTGCCCTTATGAAATAACATCATGGCACTTCCTATTCCCAAGTGATGAAGCATAAGGAATTCATCCCAACCATTGTCAATTTGGAAGAGACCGTTTTCACTCCAAGATACGGCCACAGGAAAGTCGCGGACAAGATAAGACGAAAGAAAAGCCCATCGAGGCGGAAGAGGTCCATACTCAGCCTCAAACTGGGGAGGCATAACCTACATGTTAACCAAATCAAGGCCTAAGTTTAGGAAGCTCAAACTTCATTTAAAACAAAGTTAAAAGAAACTCACTAACCGAGAAAGTTGTTCCACATTCTCAATCTTTTGAAAAAAGGCCCAAAGATTAAAGTTTCCTGGAGACATGATACTTGCAGCAGCACGACCGATAAACACAACTCAGGAGATAGCAAAAAAGATGAAGATTAGGGTCTTAAGAAGAAAAATTCATCCGAAAGAATGAAGACAAGTGGTGAGGAATTTTGAACACCAGGACTAACCCATTCAACACTTGGAGAATTTGGAATATAAATATATAAATATTTACTATAGATAAAACATGCAAGCAGTACCAATATTTTAGCAAAAGCGATCTTCAACCCGTTTTCAAAACGAAAGAAGTATCTCAATAATGTACCAAAAACCAGGAAACCATATACAGATTCCCAATATCCTTAAAAAAGTTTCATCCCACACACAAAACCAAAAATCAAAGACTTCTAAGGAGTGGCTGCCTTCTCAACTTCTTCCTCTGCGTTCTCATCATCGTCATCTTCGGAATAAGAGTCTTCCGCGTCCATCTCCTCCTTCGAAAGCCCCCAGTCAGCACTCTCCAAGCTAGGCTCGAATTTTTCCAAAGGAACACCTGGGTTATTTGATGAACGCGTAACACTCTGGTTGATCCCTGCAACCATTTCCTTCCGAAAATAACTAAAGCATTTATCTTTCAGAATACTAGAACCTTTTGAAGTCTGAAGGCAAGCTTTTGCCACGGAGGACAGAAAAGATAGACCGGCCTCGGTTTTGATCCACTCAGAGGATAGGTAGCTCAAACCTTCAGGACGCTGAAGCCATTGCAGAGCCACGTCTTGATCTGAGCGCGCCTTAACGGTGTCAAGCTCCTGTTTGGTGATGGATAGCTCCTCGCGAAGAATGGAGAAGTCCTCCTCCATCTTATCAGTGGTAGCCTGTTTGGTTTGAAGAAGCTTCCGCGAAACACCATCAGAAGCCTCTAGCTCTTTGACGCGGGAGGCAGCAGAGTTTGAAGAAATTTTCAAATCATCGTATTTCTTCTGTAAAACTGTCATAGCCTCTTTCAGAGTTTGCACCTCCTCGTGAAGGTCAACCGATCTTTTCTTAAACTTTTCCACTGAGGCCGGATCCCCCACTGTATTCCCTAATATGCGAAGCTGGTGGTTCAATTTTTTGATTTCTTCATCCTTCTTCTTAAGATCTTCCTCTCCGCATACCATACGTCTTTCAACATCCGGTTGAATCACCCTCAACTATAAAAATCGGGGTAAGAGTAAGAAAATTTGAAAATAGGACGCGTCAAGAAAGATAAGGGGAAACAATAAAAGGATTTTTAACTTACCCACTGAATTATACGATCGAAGTTAGTGGAAAGAGTGACAGGGTCCAAGCGTTTAACATATCCTTGCTCTGGGAAACAACGTTTCTTGGCGGGAAAAGCAAGACCTTGTAGGTCAACCGGATCAAAACCTGGGATAGGAAATTCACGAAGGGTCGCCACACCCTCCAAAAAGAGCCCCTTTTTATCTGAAGCTGATGGCCCAACAGCGATGGCAATTTTCCTCTTTTTGGATTTCGAAGATTCTGGCGCGGACGGACAAGTGCGTTTCTCTGGAGATGCAGGAACCAATGATGAAGATTCAACTAAAGCTCCAGTCTCGTCCGCGACACTTACATCAACATTTGACGTCACTTCTAAGGCAGGAGGAGGAACAGGAGGATCATTGGCTACAGAACTTGATTTTTTCTTCTTCCCCGACTTGGCTTTATGCCGCCTCAAAAGTGCATCCAGATCCATTTTGTCTAAAAAATAAAATATATTTCCCAATAAGTTATCCATTTTAAGAAAGGTAAAGCATGAAAACGCAAATTAATAAACAAAGAAGCCACCAAGTCGCGGATGAGGCATGCTCAAGCCAGCCATCTCAAGACGAAACGCGGATAACATTTTATCCCACGGAAATCTAGGAATATGAGAAAATGACAGCTTGAACTGAGAAAGATTGGAAATTTTCGGTTTTGACACAGAGCAAAAAGGCCCTGGGACCGTTCGACAATTAAAGCCTTGCCCGGATCTATCGCGGACCAAAAACCACTTATATTTCCAATTTGGTTTACTAGACAACCTCTCCATATACTTACAACTTGAGTTGCATTGGTAAAATCTTGTGTCTTGAGTCTCCTTATTTAAGGAAAAAATACTGAGCATCAACTTCAATGAGGGGGCAACACCGATCTCCTTGCATCTCATAATAAAACTGGTAAAGAACATCCAACCATTAGGGACAATCTGAGCAGGACTCAGGTTATATTCCTCCAAAAACTTCGAGAAAAAAGGATGAAGAGGAAGTCGGAAGCCCTGAGATAAACTAGCTGCATATACGACTAAGCAATCTTCGTAAGCGTCGAAACAACCACCTCCTTCCTCGGGAAGACAGAATTCAACACCCGCTGGCCATGGGAAGACTTGCGAGAGAGCGTCAAGATCTCCAAAGTTCAATAGAGTAGTACAACCCCTCAATTTACTCACAGGGGACCTCCATGGATGAACCCTTTCAAGCACAACCGGTGGACGGCTGGTTGGAGGTGGAAGAGGTTTGAAATCCCCCAGAAAAAGACAAGAATCTAGATCCCCTAAGTCATAGACAGGGGTGTCCAAGTCGCTCAAGTTCTCCTTAGAACGAATTACCTTAGGGCTTTCTGCTAAACCAATTGGAGGAAGCTGATAAGGAATCCAAACCTCCCCCGACCCTTGATCCGCCGACTGAGATACGGACGAAGTCCCCGCGTCCACAGAAGAACTAGCACCTGAGTCATCCACAACCTTTGGATTTTCATCTTCCGCGCATCCCTTCGAAGAAGAAGAAACTGAGTAAGGTGAAGAATAGTAATCAGGGTCAGAACGCTTCCGACGCCTTCTCACCTTAATAGGGCTACCAGTAGGACCAACTCGATCCGGGATAGACGCGGATGTAGAAGAAGATGACTCCGACGAGGAATCATCAGAGGTGGAAGAGGAACTCCCAGAGGAGGAAGAAAGTGTCTCTGGGGACGGACGCGCTTGAGAGGATGAAGCAACACCACTCCTCCATCCTTCATCCCTCTCAAAATCTTCTAGCGAATCACCCTCCTTGTTGAGATTAGCCATTTCTAAAAGAAACTAGAAGAAAATTGTACGAAGTTTTACTCACACAAAGTAAAATTTCATCCAAAAAACACATTTGAGACGATTCCATACCCAAATCTACGATCTAAATGTCAAAAAATCAAAAAACTCAAACGAGAAAACTCAAGAACAGCCTAGAGCAAGAAGAAATACCTTGAAGAAATTGAAGAAAACCACCAGAAACCTCAAGCAAACAGCCGAAACCCTAGAAAACCGCCGCCGGAAAACTAAGATAAAGATAAGGATAAGGCTTAAATTTCTTGGAAAGTAGAAGAAGACAAATGTTGGGTGAAAAAGAGAACGGAACGGGGTAACTTATAGGAAAATTACCGACGTTTAGAATTCCAAACATAAATGGGCCTAATGGGCCCAAATTGGGCCATAACTCAATAAAAGAAAGGCCCATATCAACCCTAAATTGGAAACAATAACGGTAACAAAGCTACAGATGTTTACATTTTTATCGATCCGCGTCAATCCCTAGACGGAATCAATACGGCCCGAGGAGCTGTGACTAAACCAATATTGGAAACATCTGTTAGAACATAAAAAGCACCAACCAACCGACAAAAAACGAACAAGAAACTCATATTATCATTCATCCGCGGACAAAGGTCCAACAAATCCACTCAAATACGATCATCCGCGGATGAAAAAGAACAGATACGTGGCAGCCATGCCCACACCCCACGAGTATAACACGTGTTGAAAACCGAACACCACGTGGCACACCACGCAAAGTTGTCTAGAGTCTATAAATAGGGAAAAACCTCAGAGAACAAGAGGACTTTTTTGGAGAGGAGGGGAGAAGAGGGCGGATCTCGGAGCAGTGAACTCAAATAAAGAACAAGAAGTGATCATACGCGTGGAAAAGGAACTTGTCAAATGGAAAGATATGTACTGTTCACTGCACCGAATTCCGCGGACGAAAACCATGTTCGTCTTTTAGTGTAAATTTCTATTAAGGAAAAGACTACCATTAATAGACTTCAAGACATTCAAAGAACGACATGTAAACGAACCAAGTTTCCAAGTAGTCCAGAAAAAACTCGACAAGGGAACGGTTCTTCTTCTTTAAGAATAGGTTGACTTCCCGCGGCACAGGTTGGACCGCGTTGATTCTTTCGTCGCGGGTCAGGTAAGCCCGTTGGGAAGTTAGGTTATTTCAAGGGTTCCCGGGCTCCATTAAAAATGGTGGCCTCAAGTGAGTCGAGGCTTTTTCAAACATGATTATATATCTTATACAGAGGATCTATTTATTTCTTAGAAAAGCAATCGTAGGTTATATAAAATTATATGTATTCTTGAAAAAGCAAGCAGGGAGGATGCTCTAGTAGGAATTAAACTAACCCCAAATGGTTGCCTCATCATGTTCCTCACCTTTGCTGATGACGCATTGATTTTTGCAAGAGCCTCACACATAAGTCTTCATAAAATTCAAACTATGCTGAATAACTTTTCTAATCAATCAGGTCTGATTATTAATTACCAAAAAAGCTCAATGCAAGTATCGAGAAACGTTAATGTCAACCTAGCACGCTCTCTATCCTTCAGATAGAAGCCGAGGCCTTCTGCTTGAGAGTCCAACAAGCCATAGATAGAGGATTGAAAAAAGTGATTATTGAAGGAGATATCTTGAAGGTGGTGGAAGCCATTAATGATAGCTCCAAAGTTGAATAGGAGATCTACAGAACCATTGAAAAGATCAAGCTAATGAAAGGAAAGTTTGACAAGATTGAATTCCGACACTGCTTCAGAGAATCAAATGTAGCAACTGACTTTATAGCTAGATTTAGGGGCAACATTTCGACCCTCCCCTTGAATGGGGAATTTATTAACATCATCCTTATAAATGATCAAGGATGAGCCTTGCCTAGCAAGGCATCCTACTCTTTTCCTACTGTAAAAATAAAATAAAAAAATACACCCTTAGTTGTTTTGGGTAAGGTGGTTTTTGGGTTAGAATATGACTTGGGTCTGTTGTATTCTGGATTTCAGACTACCTGAGTTCAAGTTGGATCCGATTTTCTTTGCATAAACATCGATAATTTATTTTATTAAAAAAAATATCTTAAATTGTCAGAATTAACTTATAAAAGAGGTTTTTTGCCCAATAAATTTATCAACTAAATGTCTCCTCAACAATTAGAAAAAACTTTTAGATTAACAACAACGACAACTACATATCTGTTTAGATTAACCATTTTAAAATTAATATACAGCACACAACATAATATATCATAGAATTTACCATTTTGCATAAACATTGTATTTCTTTATTTAAAAAAATCAATATCGTAAAATTTTAAGAATGAATAGAAATAAGTAAAATGTTAAATTGTATAATATTTGTGATATGAAATATAAATATGAGTATAATGTCAGAAAAACGATACATTTGATAATAATTTAGCGGTTGATATTAACTATAAAAAAATCTTAATATATATGTATAAAAACTTTTTCAATGCTAATATATTATAAAAATCAATTATATAATATGAAATATTATTATATATAATTTATATATAAAAAAAAATTAGTCCCTTGCATAACACGGGTTGAAACCCTAGTTTCTTTATATTTAGAGGAAAAGAAAAACCTATAAAATTAAATGTTTTCATTAAGCCCCGTGCCAACTATTCAAGTCATAAATGAGATTAAAATGGAATTTAAATATAAAGCTTTTGTTGGAATTATAAATATTATTATATAGTATATGAAACTAAAATGAGATTCAAAATATAAAGGTTAGTTGGATTGATAATTTTGTTATATAATATAACATATTATAAATATTATATATTATGCATATATATATATATATATATATATATATATATATATATATAAAATCTGAAACAATTATAAATAAGGGGTCGTTTAAGGTAAATTGGCATATTTTACAAATAATTTCATGTAATTAAGCCTAAACTTAATATTGAAATCAAATAATACACGGTCAATTTCTCGTCAAATGCACGACCTCCCTACCAACACGAGAAGTCAGAGTCGACAACACCCAATCGACTCCAAAAAAAAAACAAAATTCCCCCCCCCCCCCCCCCCCCCGGGACCATCCACCCACATCGGTGTCAGCAGCCCCACCATAGCACCAACAACGCCCTCCACCACAACACCGCCAACACCACAGGTTGCCGACACGGAGAGTCAGTGTCAGGGAGCTCGTCGTGCATTTAGCGAGATCGAACTGGCCATAACTAAACCATTCAAAAAATATAAGACATGAATATAGCTAAAATATTAATAATATATTTCTATTTTCGAACCCAAAATAACATTAACACATTATTGACGTTAATTGCTTGTTTCCTATTAAATTGTAATTAAAGGATGTTGATAAATGAGTAGGATTCAAGTATTCAACAATATAGGTGTAACCCTTGTTGGGGCGATCAATTGCTAAAAGTAATGGTTTAGGGTGGTTTCTAACAATTATATATAAGATGTGGTTTAAGGAAACTGACATATTTTACAAATAGTTTCATGTAATTAACCCTAAACTTAAGATTGAAATCAAATAAAACACTAGATAGTCTAGATAGTTTCAATTTGAACAAAAAAAAAATCTAAAGAAAGAGGATTATGACTTATGAGAGGAGGGACAAGTGTCCTAAAATAGCATGTCGTATTTGGGTACGTGTCTATGCTTCTTAAGTTATAGGGTTTGATATTTTTTAAAGCTATTAGATCTGCTAGGCATTTTTGACGAATCAAAAGGCCGAAAATTGATAACTAAGTGATAATCAATTACTTAACTATTAAAACAAAAGTCTTACTAATGACGTGATGTATCCTCCTTAATCCTAGGTCTTTTTAACAAATCACCTTCTATGATATATTACCCTATTATTTAATTAATAATTACCCATATCTTATATATTACGGAGTACTAACTATTAAAATAAAAGTATTACCGATGATGTGACGCCTCCTCCTTAATCATAGACCTTTTAACCAATCACCTTCTATGATATATTACCCCTATTATTTAATTATTAATTACTGATATCTTATATTGTTTTAATATTTTTTTTTGCTCTCAAATTTTTTAGGGTTTCCAAACGGTGTTAATCATTTTTCCTAATCTCTCTGCATCTCGAATTTTTTTTGTAAATAGCCAAAAAATGAAAAAATATTAGGGAAATAGCCAAGATCGGAAAGAATTTAGCGAAATAGCCAAAACAGGGTAAAGTCGCTGTTTGTAACAGCGACTTTATTTAATTATTAATTACTGATATCTTATATTGTTTTAATATTTTTTTTTGCTCTCAAATTTTTTAGGGTTTCCAAACGGTGTTAATCATTTTTCCTAATCTCTCTGCATCTCGAATTTTTTTTGTAAATAGCCAAAAAATGAAAAAATATTAGGGAAATAGCCAAGATAAGAAAGAATTTAGCGAAATAGCCAAAACAGGGTAAAGTCGCTGTTTGTAACAGCGACTTTACCCAAAGTTTTTTTTTAAAAAAAAAGTAAGTCGCTGTTTGTAACAGCGACTAACCTTATTTTATTTTATTTTTTTAATTTTGAGTTTTAAAAAATTGATTTTATCTTAAAACTAAAAAAAAAAAAAATTGGAACAACGACTCTCCAGTTTTTTATTTTTTTCCCCAAAACCTAGGGCCTGCTCCATATCCACTGGTGAAATCAAGAAGAAGAACTGGAGGCCCTCCTCGCCGCTCCAAGCTATTGCCGCCCCTAGCCCGACGACCCCGCTCCAAGCCGCTCCTCGCCTCCTCCGTTTGAATCTACGAGATGCACGCCCTCCTCGCCGCTCCAAGCTATTGTCGTCGCCACCGCCTCCGTCTGAATTCACCAGGGGCGTTACTCCCTCTTCCTCCCTCTCGGTTCTTTTCCGGTCGGAAGAACGGTTCTTCCATGGCGACCTCAGAGTTCAATTCAAGTCGTTGCTCCCTCTTTGTTCAAATCAAGTAGTTGCTCCACAATCTCAGCCGATTTGAGACTCTAATTCGTTTCTGATTATGCCGATTTGAGATCCGATGTCCCTAGCACCACAACAAGCGACGACGCAATTCGGACTCCAATTCGTTTCTTCCGCTCTTGCGTGTGTTGATTATGCTGTTGAGACTCCCTCTACTGTTGCTACTCCAATTGTTCTGATTATGCGGAATATGTGCGATCTTGCCAAGTCCGGTCGATTTAGGGACGCGACATCGCTACCTCCCCGGAAGCCTCCATGTTTGCCTGAACTTCAAGGTTTTGGGAAAAAATAAAAAGAAAAAATTTGCGAAATAGGCACATTATTTGGACGTTTTTGCGAAATAGTCGCGTGTTTGGACAATTTTGCAAAATGGCCCCTATATATTCTTATTCTCGGTTGTACGGACATTTTTTTCCTCTCTCCCAACTCCTCTCGCCCTCTCGATCTGTTTTCTCTCTCTCGACGCCGGATCCGGCTCCGATGGCGGCGAGTCGCCGGACCTCCATCTTCCTCCTATTCGCCGGACCTCCACTCGCTCGCAGCCGCCCTCACTCGCTCGTTGTCGGTCTCCAGTCCTCATCGCCCTTGCTGGTTGCCACTTTCCCCCTTGCCCTCGCTCGAACCCGAGCCGCTCGAACCCTTGAAGCCGCCGGCGATTCGCTCCGCCTCTCTCCTTCCTGTTCTCCGGCGACTCGCACCTCCCCCTCGCCTCGTCTCTGTCACTGCATCGCTCCTCCTCTCCACCTCCTCCTCGCCTCGTCTCCTCGCATTCTCTCTCTTCCACTATAGCATTGCACGATTTGTGCTTTCGATTCAAGTTTTGCTTTCATTTTACAATTTTGATGACGATTAGTGTTCTTTCGCGGCTGGGATCGCAATTGCGTGTAAAAGAGTTCGTATTATTCAAGCTGTGAAATTAGGATGGCTGGTGCATCAAATAGAGCAGATTTATTGTTCGCGATTAGTGAAATTAGACTACTACAGTAATCGAGAGAAACAGGCAGTTTTATTGCATCAATTTTCAGTTTCGGTAGTGTCATACTTCTTGTTTGATGTCAAATTTCCTTGGATGACTCATATGATTACATTCTAGTAATGTCTAGCATGATCTAGTAAACCTTAAACATCATTTCTCTGATTCAGGAAACGAGCAGAGGAAGATGACACAGTTTCAGATGCTAAAGCCAAAGCTGAGAAGTTTGCGCAACGGTTTGTGAATTGATTTTTGTTTGTGTTTCCCTATTTATGGCAGCTAAGAAATTCATTTTTTGTGTCAATTCTGTGAGATTGTGCCCACAGGCAATGTATTAAGGACTATTAGCTTCCTCACAGTTGAGCAATTCTCTTCATTCACACAGCTGAGAAATAAAGAATCGCTTCTCTGTCTATCCTAGTTAAGTAGTTATATATGAGTAGAGATTCATGCAAAGAAAAAAATTTTGGGAATTTGAAAATTGTTTCTTTTACTTTGAATTTGTAAATGTTTAAATTGTCATGTGCCATCTTCAAGTGCCAAAGAGAATAGAAGGAAAAAAAAGGGTATCTCCAACAGTTGCATGTTGATACTTGGTACTGCCTTTAAAGAAGTAAACTGTGTCTTGGTGAGTAGAAGAATGCATTTTGTTGGTTAGCTTTTTCTCTGGTGAAATTGATGAACTTTTCCACTAGTCAAATCCAGTTTTATAAATTTGGTTATGAGTTAAGTAGATCCTGTTAATTTCTTTTGAGTTTAGGTATCAAAGGCTGATTTTGTTCAGGATAACACAATATCTTGACTATTTGCCCTTGAAACGAATCTATCTGACATGCTGATGGGAATACAAGTGCAGTTGAAACCGAAGCCTTGGTCTACATACCATGATTACTGTCGGTACATGGAAATTTTATAGTCACTTTTAATCCAGATTAATCTGTTTTCCTATAAGTTTCTGCTCCTAAAATCACCAATATGCTTCTCTCTCTTTATGAAGGTGTTTTTACTTTTATGTTAGTTGTGCAACTCTTAACACGGAGTTGTGCAACTCTTAAGACGGAGTTGTGCAACTCTTAAGACGGAGTTGTGCAACTTCTAAGACGGGGTTGTGCAACTTCTAAGACGGAGTTGTACAACTCTAAGACTGAGTCATGCAACTTCTAAGACTGAGTCGTGCAACTTCTAAGACTGAGTCGTGCAACTTCTAAGACTGAGTTTGATGGACCTCTGAGAGCTGTTCTGAATGGTGAGTTGCTCAATAAATTGGCTTGCTAGTTCTGTTCCGTGATAAATCATGTTTGATAGTGTAATTTATGATTTGAGGGAGCACCTAATTTTTGTTCTCAGATTGTGAATTTTTACTTTGTTGAATGCTTAGGGATTGTAATTTGCCATTGTTGAGTGACCCATTCCCATCAAGGCCTGTTTTTTTTTTAAATATTATTATTATTATTATTATTATTATTATATTTAAATTTTTTTTATGCATGAGCTGTTGCTTTGCTGAACAATTTCACTATGCAAGTTGTTTCATGTTTGATTACAAACTTTTTCATGGCTGATATTTTATTATTATGACTACTAAATCTCCTCTACTACGCCCTTTCTTTTGCTCTCCAATCTTATTTATGATATACTTTCTTTCATGTGATTTGAATTTGAATTACAAAGCTTCTATTTCTTTGGTCAGGGTATCATGTTTCTCATCTGCATATCAGTCTTTGCTGCATCTGTAATATCTCTAGGTGTGATTGTAACTGCTGAGCCATTAGAAGAGTTGAGATACACGGTAGACCTGCTATTTTTGCTGATACTTTCTTTGCTCCAGTTGATTCAAAATGGCTGACGGAGAGGGTATTCAGCCACTTGTCTATGACAATGGTGCTGGGATGGTTAAGGTATGCAAAACACATTTACTATTAGTAATTGGAAGTAAGAATGTATTGCAAAAGTTCTCCCTCAACGTTGCCATTTGTTGATAGGCTGGATTCGCTGGAGATGATGCTTCAAGGCTGGATTCGCTGGAGATGATGCTCCAGTGGTCGTACAACAGGTAAGCCTATCATTAATCAAGAAGCAAATGTGTTGTGTTTGAGTTGAGCTATACATTGATCTGGTTAACCTCCTTAGGTGTGTGCAAGTTTGTATATTGCTGGATTGCTGATTTATTTTTGCCATGGCAGGTATTGTGTTGGACTCTAGAGTTGGTGTTAGCCACACAGTTCCAATTTACGAAGGGTACGCTCTCCAACACACCATCTTGCGTCTTGATTTGGCAGGCCGTGATCTCACTGATCACCTCATGAAAATCTTGACTGAGAGAGGATACTCGTTCACAACAAGTGCTGAGCGTGAAAATGTGAGGGACGTGAAAGAGAAGCTTGCATACATTGCTCGGGGTTGAGATGTGTATTAGGCATAAACTGCTGGCAACTTATGGTAATCACTTTCTTCTCTTTGCTTTTAGTTTTCTGAATTTAGCCTGGTTTGGGATTTTGCTTGTATATGTATAGTTGCATGGTGTGCTTTTTATGTTGCCTCCAAGAGTCCATGCCGTCACACTCTCATATTGTTATCTGATTTCGGGTTTATAGCCTTTGAGATGTTAGTGCTGCTACATGCGTTCCATTGCTATTATGAACTGTAATAGGTGGACTTTATGACCATTGTCACCTTGTGTTGATGCCATAAGTAGCATGCTCTATCGACTTATTGTTATCTTGTAACCAGGTCATGGCTGTAACGAGGAGCAATATATGCAAGTACGGAATGCAATCTCTCTCTAGAGGTGGTGATGTCATGTATTATGCTTCCGTTTTCCGTTTTCCTCACCAAAACCATATCAGAGGTGAAGATGCCAAATTCGAAAGTCTGGATGTCACTTGTAGCTAACAACACCTTGTTTTCATGTCCTGTTTTCGTGGCTGTTCATCTATGGTTTTGGGATATTTGTAGGGGGTGAAGCAAGAAATTATTGTCGACCTTGTTGAGCAGTGTCGCACTTACCAGTCACGTGTCATGGCCCTAGTGAATAGTACAACTTAAGTATATAACTTTTTACTTGATTTATAATCACAGCTTCTGGATCTTACAAAGATAATGTGAACCCTCAGGGATGAGGAGCTTCTATGTCAGGGACTGGGCTTGAATAATAGTTTGCAGCGTGTGCTTCAGCAACACGACAATATTGCTAAAGGAGTTGCAACTCTTTTTGGAACAACCAAAGCAGCTCCGGTTGCAGCTCTTATGAATGCCAGCTCCGGTTGCAGCTCCGGTTGGAACTTGTTACTTTGAGGCTTTTTTGTTTTACTTTCTGATCTGGTTATCTGTTTGGTGCCCAAGAGTACAGATTCCAGTTACTTTAGAAATGTTCTTTCCCGTTAAATATATGTACTGTTTTATAGTAGTAATTTACTAATCAGCTATACTTTGAGGATTTTTTTGTTTTTCAACTGAACTGAATGTCATTGGATGTGGATAGGTGAATACACCCAGGATCTGCGCTCGCCTCATTTATTCTCTTGCTGAACATACTGGTCGGCGTGTCTCCTTTGAATATATGCTTTTAGGTATTGTAATTACTATCCTGAAGCTAGCTGATGGGGTTTTGAGCAAGCAGTGTGCATAATTTGATAAATTTTCCCTTGTCAGCTGGAGTTAATGACTCTTTGGAGCATGCAAAGGAACTTGCAAAGCTACTACATGAATGGGGCTCTGGCTACCATGTGAATCTTATACCTTATAATCCCATAGATGGCTCCAAGTATAAGCGGCCTTACAGAAAAGCTGTATGTCATAATTCATCATTTTTCCTTCTCTCGTGGTCTTGTTACTTCAACACAAATCTATATACATACTGATGACTCTTTATGTTGTAAGAGCTAAGCCTGGCTATTCAGTAGAGAAATATTTTGATAAACTCGTGGAAATTGTGAGCTGCATGCATAATATCACATCCAGAACTATGGAAATCAGAGCACTAAAATGGATGAGAGGAATCTAGGCTTATACATGCTTTACTCTAATTGTGCAGATTGTAGCATTTTCGTCCGCATTGGAATCCTGTAAAATAACAACTAGTGTCCATCTAACACGAGGACTGGACGCAAGTGCATCATGTGGACAATTGAGGAATGAATTCCAGAAGAGCCCGATGTTGCCTGCAGAGCCAGACAGTCAAGAACAGGAACCATTAGTTGTTGTTGCAGTTTGTTCTATCCATCCAATGTTTGCAGTTCCTCTTATTGGGAGCTAATCAGTCAGCATTGTCTATATCACGCCTAGAAAGCTTTCGAATTGTTAAAGCATGCTGGGATTTTCTTAGATTGACAATGGTGCAAGCATCCAATGTTTAGACAGGGATTTATGTATACTGCTTATATTCTCCATTTGCTTCGTGTCTTTGCCTTTTCTTTTCATGTCTTCGCCTTTTCTTTTCTTTTGCTTAACAATTCTTTATTTTTGTAAATATAATTTTGCTCATCAATAGAGTAGAATTGCACAACATGGGGGATTTGTGAAGTTTTGCTGTCGTGCAACTTTAAGGTGCTGTCATGCAACTTTAAGATGAAGTTGTGCAACTGTAATTAAGGGTTGTGTCACCAGCTTTTTAGAAATTAAAGGGTGTGTCAGCGGTGTTTGCAATTTTAGTGCTGACAGAGTTATAAAGAAATAAAATTGATCAATACATTTTCATCACTAAAATTGCAAACATCGTTGACACTAGTTGTTTTCTCTGATTAACAAAATAGAAAAAGATGTTGACACTATAGTTGTGCAACTCTAAACTACGGTTGTGCAACTTTAAAATACAGTTTAAGAACCAAATTAGATTAAAAAGTGCAAGAATAATATTATAATGTGCCCAAATTAGATTTTTAGTTTAAGAAGAATTAAATTAGATTTTAGTTTGTATGAATAAAACTATAAATTTAATGAATAACACTATGAAATTTTAGAGTTGCACGACGTTGTTGTAAGAGTTGCACGACTCTATTGTAAGGGTTGCACGACTCTTGTTTTAAGAGTTGCACGAATCTGTTTTAAGAGTTGCACGACTCTGTTTTAAGAGTTGCACGACTTTGTTGTAAGAGTTGTACGACTCTTGTTTTAAGAGTTGCACGACTCTCCTGTAAGAGTTGCACGACTCTGTTTTAAGATTTGCACGACAATCGAGACTTGGGAATTTATTCTCAACATGATCTTATTTTAAAAAAGTGCTGACGTGAAAAAAAAATTATTTGATAAAAGTGCTGACACAAATAGAATAAAAAGTGTACAAATTAGAATAAAATGCGCACGAATAATATTATAAAGTAAAAAAAAATTGTTATCCATGTAGAAAAAAAACTAGATTTGATCATATTTGTGAAATTGTTATCCAGGCTTGATGGAATTGTTCGACATCATTTGATCGGCTTATGATTCATTTGTCATGTGCTTCTTCGATTCTTTGTGAAATTGTTATCCATGCTTGTGCAACTCTAAAAAAAGTGCTGACATGGGGAAAAAAGTGTTGACACGCAAAAAATTGCAACTGGAGAGTCGCTGTTTAACAGCGACTCTCCCAATATTTTTATATTTTTTAGTTTTAAGATAAAATCAATTTTTTAAAACTCAAAATTAAAAAAATAATAAAATAAGGTTAGTCCCTGTTACAAACAGCGACTTACCTATTTTTTTAAAAAAAAAACTTTGGATAAAATCGTTGTTACAAACAACGACTTTACCCTGTTTTGGCTATTTCGCTAAATTCTTTCCGATCTTGGCTATATCCCTAATATTTTTTTCATTTTTTGGCTATTTACAAAAAAAAATTCCCGCATCTCATCCCCTTGCCTCCCCTTTCCTCGCCCAATCGTTCTCAAGGGTTGCTACCGATATGGTTGCCCCCAAATGCTTTCTTCAATTTGAGAGACGCCATGGCTTATACTCTGTTTCTCCAATTCGGCTCCCTCCCCCATATGCTCTTCTTCAGTTTTTCACTTTTGCTCTACTCCGTTTCTCCGATTTGGCTCCCACTCCCAAATTCTCTTATTCGTTTTTTCATCTTGAAATTTTCATGGAAACTTTGTTCATGGTTTTAGGATGGTTTTAACTTGTTGCTTTGCTTTGTTAGGTTGCTATGGTTGGTGAGTTTGTAGTTGCCAAAATGAAGCCTCATTCTGGATTACTAACCGCAGGCTGCTGCCAAGGGACTCAAGCTCGACACCGTGTTAGGGGAAGGAGGTTTTGGGAGGGTTCATAAAGGCTGGATCGATGATAAGCTTAAGAGTGTGACTAAAATTGTTGTGGCTATCAAGAAGTGGAATTCCCAGAGTTTTCAAGGGTTTGAGCAATGGCAGGTAACAACAATTGATTTTTTTTAAAAAAAAAAAAGATTTTCTATGTTATTTCATGGTACTGGTTTTCAATCTGCAGTTATGATGTGTAGGTGTTGCAAATTAGGAAATGGAATTGGAAATTTTTTGTTGAAGTATGTAACAATCACTCTATACCAAATTCGAAGTGCTTCATCAAAACTACTGAAATCAATTTGATTGATTTCAAATGGAATTGGAATATATTGAAAACTGAATAAGGTACAAAGGCAATTCGAAATGGAATTGGAATTAATTCGAAATGGAATTGGAAACTGAATAAGGTACAGAGGAAACTAAAATTAATTTGATTGATTTCATAAAAAAAGATTTTCTATGTTAGTCCAAGGAATAAGGTACAGAGGCAATTCGAAATGGAATTGGATTTTTAATGCAAATTTGAAGTGTTAAGGAATTTTAATGCAAATCATGAATTGGAATTTTAATGCAAATTCAAAATGGAATTGGAATTAAACTGAATTGCCTCTATTTTTTGTCCTCATTTTAGTTGTTTTAGTGCCAAGGCATTTTGTTTATACATCTGTTTGTTTCTTAAAATGCCCCATGTTGATCCAAGGTGGTCTTTGGCGTCTTGTGCTTGATATCATGCAGTGAAGAAAACATTTGTGATTGGATTACCATTCGTGATTTGATTACCATTCAAAGTATAATTTTATATTTTAAGAGTGTCATTTGACTGACTACTTTATTTGTTATTTTTTTGTTAAAAGAAATCAAATATTATGATGACGAAGTTCGAAAAACAGGGTTAGTCCCTGTTAAGAAGAGTGATAATATGTATTGAAAAATCATTCACTAAGCTAAAAGAAACAAGCATAGTATGCATGCCTCTTCTTTGAAGTACTGTAATTTGTACTACATGTGTACTCTATTCATATGCTTTTTAGGATATAATATAATTTCTTTTTTATTTATGATAATTAGCATATGCTTTTGGTAAATCAACTATCGCCTAAAATAACTTCATTGATTTGATGATTATTATAATTATAATTCGTATTCATATTCATATGCTTTTTAGGATAACATGTACACACTTTCCATATTACCTAAATATATAAATATCTACTTTGCTATCCAATATCTAATTAATGTAATATATACTTTTGATTTCTTTTTAACTCATCTACCCATTTTTTAATGCATGAAAATTCAAATGGTTGGTTTAATTTATAATGTATATTCACTTATGAGAATATTTCAATATGATTATTCTTAATTATCTTCTTCTTTTTTTTTATGAAAATCTAATTGGTTAATTTAATTTTGAATGCATATCCATTTATGGAATATTTTTATTTGATTCTATTTACAAGATTTTAGGAGAAGTTGTAATATATACTTGAGAATTTACGCATTTAGGTAATAATTTATGCATATCCATTTATGGAAAATCTATGATAACGCTAATAATATTCAATTAATATAATATTCAATGATTAATGCGTATAACACCCAAATTAGTACAATATACTCAATTAATGACAAAAACCGTTAACGATCGGGGAATATTGACTAATTAAAGGGGGCCCAAAAATGGAAAGCCATATTTACAGTGGAGAAGTTCATATATGGGGAAGGTGATAATGGCTTCAAGGAGGAGTATAAGGGCGGGAGAATGAAATGGATGGAGGGGACAGAAGAAACGACTAAGGAGAACTAACCAGATAACAAAGATACAAAAAACTACACTTACATTTTGGCGCCGTCTGTGGGAATCGATCAAAAAAGCAAGACGATCGGTTCTTGAGTTCAAGCATGGGGCCGTCCAATCGAATCGAGGGGGCGGCTATCAGTTCACACGGGAAGCCGAACCGGAGGAGGAATTAGCCGAACGAAACCGCCAGCTTGAAGCTTCACTAGAAGAGGTCGTCGCTCTACGTTGACTCCAGAATCCGCGTCTAGAGAAATCACAAGGCAAGCGTCCGAGGGAAGATAATGAGGTAAGTGAACACAGGGTCGCTAGCGTTATCGCTGGGGCTGCGAAGGGACGAAGAGAGCGCGAAGAGCGTGCTAGCGGGCACCATTGCGAAAGAGCAAGGACTACATTGGAGGGGAATTGCAGCCTGAAGGAGGCACACGAAAAGGAAAGGTTGCAAGGGAGACGTCTAAATTGAGATCGTTATTGGCAAGAAGAAAGGGCCAATGACCGCAAGGGGGCGTTATCAGATGACTTTGAGCATGAGGAGGATCTCGAGAGGTATTGGGCCGACCGAGATTAGAGGAGTGCCACGCGGAGAAGAGTTCGGGATCGCGATCTCTCCCAAGGCCCAGTAGAGGGTAATCGCAGGCGATCAGGACATTCAGATCGGGTGAGACACGCCGAGGTGAGGCTGCTGAAATTGTGCGCTAATCAGGGAGAGTCCTTAGTTTCGGTGCAGGAGCAGGCCGAGGCGACGAAAAATCGGATCCTATAAATCATATTGCACTATACACGCACAAAATGGCACTTTGAGTTGAAAATGATGGTTTGATGTGCAAAATGTTCCCCGCCAGCCTAGGAAAAGTAGCGTCGAAGTGGTTCCACGCCCTGCCGCGCGATTCGATTGGATCTTGGGACCAGTTGGCACGTAGATTCGTCGCTCGATACATTGCAAACAGCAGAGATCCGACTTCCGTCGATGCATTGTTCGCCCTTCAGCAACGCATAGGGGAAAGTCTAAGGCGTTTCTCTTCACGGTTCTTTGAATGTTACTCGGATATAGATTCTTGTGAAGAGAGTGTGGCGGTGGCTATTGTGAGCTGAATCTGCCATGTTTTACAGTAACTTTTATATCGATTTCTGTATACATTGCATTCATTTGGGTTTAGATAATACAGAATCTATGTAGTTTATGTTTATTTGCCAAATTATGGAATCTACACCAGTTTCTGTTTAATTCGCAGAAATCAAGGCATTTTACAACAATTCTACAGAAGGTCGGAAAAGCTCGGAAAACCACTACAGAAGTCCAAGGTCAAAGCAGCGGAACAAGTCTGAGAGTCGAAGCTACTCGATCTCGAGTAGGCCTACTCGACCTAGACGAGCCTGTCCGAGCAACCTTGGTCGAGCAGAGCTGATCGAGCAAGCCATACCAACCCGAGCTCCGGACCCTACTCGATCTCGACAAGCACTGGTCGAGATCGACGAAGCCCAGAAGCCATGTCCGGAGTCGACAAGGAAAAGATCCAAGGACGACCAGGCGAGACTCGCTGCCAGCGACTCGACTCACTGCAGCGGATCACTCGCTGCCGCGGAACAGGCCACTCGCTGCCAGCGGATGAAGCAACTCGCGGAAGCACCCAACTCGACCTCGAGGACCCTTAGTCGAGGTCGACGAACACCTTGAGTCCAGGTCCGAGCATGTCCGAGCCAGTCGACTAGACCTACCCGAGCAAACCCAGTCGACAAGCCCCTCCTACTCGACATCGACGAGGAGTGGTCGAGGTCGACAAGAGCCCAGGAAGCCATGACGAGCCACATCGAGCAGAAGCCAACCGAGGAGTCCAGCCGACGAAGACCCTACTCGAGGTCGACGAGACCTAGTCGAGGTCGAGTAGACCCAGCTTCCAGAAACTTCTCGACGTGGCCTGTCCGACTAGACTTGGCTTTCCTTGGGCGCAAAGACGGAAGATTCTATCCAAATCCATCGAAGATCTATCCGAATACATCAAGTTCTATCCAAGGAGACAAGATCTATCACATCATGAAGACCTACCATAATTAGTTTTATCCTTTCCTTATGGATTTAATTCCTTAAAACAATTTATTTATCTTTTAGCAATTTAGATATAATTTTAGATATAGATAGATATCTTCTTTCCTAGATTAGCTAGGGAATGAAGGCTATAAATAAGGCCCTAGGGGGCTCAGTTTTATTCATTCCGGATCACAATTCAAATTCACACACAATTAGTTAGTTCCACAGAAAAGTTTAGGAGTTCTAAGGTTTTTAGGGTTTTGGCATTCTGCGAAAGTTGATTGCCAGGATTGTAAAAGGCTTTGAGTATAGTTTTATGCAAGTTATTTCTTTTCACTCAAATGTCTGCAATTGCGATGAGGCGTGAGTAGTCCACCCACTTATGGGGCTGGGGTGAGCCCGACGGTGGCCATGTGAGGCGATGCGATAAAGGTCAGATCTTTTTGTGCAATTCATCTTCTATCCCTATGAGCATGATTCTTTTGCGAGAGTTGAAGGTGATTCTTGTTTGTGTTATTGAAGCGAAAGTGATCTTAATGCAACTTGGATTAATTATGTGAAAAAGGGTTAGTAACAATTAGGGTTTATGCGAAAGCCTCTATTTGCCTATTTGTTAAATACGAAAGTTATTTGATGGAAAGCATGATCTTTTATGCCTTTAAGGTGTTTCTTTGCATGGTTATCGTTGTGGTGTTGAAACCCTGGCTTTGGAAGTCTTTTAAAATATTGAAGTTTATTTCTGTCAAAGTTCTGAATTCTGTCGAAAATCTGCGTTTGTCTTTAAATTCTGCAAATTTTAAGTTTTCTGTTTCTTGTCGATCTAGACGAAGCTTTGTCGACCTCGAGTACTGTTCTTGTCGAAGTCGAGTAGAGACTTGTCTAGGTCGAGTTAAGTTTTCTGCTTTTGTCGATTTCTGAAGTTTCTGCCTTTTCTTTTCTAGTAGAGATCGAGTACCATCTTGTCGATCTCGAGTTGGTTTTGTCGAGGTCGAGTTGCCTGATCTTTGTCGAGTTGTTTTTTTTGCTTTACTTTCGTTTCTGCTTTGTTTCTGTTTTACTTTACTTTCTGTCTTTAGTTAGATCTTTGCTTTTGTTTTAGTTGCCCTTGCCGGGTTATTTGTTTCTTTCTTTCTGTTTCTGCGATTCTGTCTTTCTGCTGCTGTTGTGAGAATCTACAGCTACCTGAGAACTGCTGACGTGCTTCCTCGAGGATTCGATCCTGACTTTCTCTTACTGCATTGGAGGAGTCTTGTATTTATTTGCTGAGGCCTAAGTCTGGTTTGATCTATTTCGTTATATTTCATACTCGATTTCTCCTAACAACAGTGGTTGCCTTTGGACTAGCCCTTCCGAAGGAGTGTCGATTGAGGGAGAGTCTGACCTTGAGGACGCCCACGGGTGCGGCGGATTTGCAAGAGCGCATCCGGCAATACTCGAAGCTAGAGGAAGTCAGGGGAAAGACCCATGACAGCAGGTCAATATCGCCTATTCATAGGGATCGAGACCTCATCAACAGCAGAGCTAAGCACTGCATCGAGAGGGAAGTGTCCCGAGGCAAGGGGCTGCCTCCAAGGATGCCCAATGTCGCCGTCAATACCATTTTTAAAGTGCCAATTTACCGGATCCTCGCTCAGATTAGGGACAAGTCATTCTTTAGGTGGCCAAACAAGATGAGAAGCGACCCGTCCGGTCGCGACATGAGCAAGTTCTGGTCCTTCCACCGTGAGAGGGGTCACATGACCGAGGAATGTAAATAGCTGAAGCATTACCTCGAATACTTGGCGGAGAGGGGCTATCTAAAGGATTTTGTGCAGGAAGCCTCAAGCGGGGAGCCCGAGCGAGCAATCACGAGAGCCGAAAGGGAGGTGGCAAATCAAGGGCAAGATGGTCTGAGGTAACTAATTCATGTGGTGGACATCAAGCGAGGAAGGGGGGGCTGTGTCACGACAAAGCTACAGGAGGAATTGTCATGCCCTCGAGGTATCGAAAGCCGAATGCACGGAATAAAAAAGGCGCAAGGGATTTCCTGCGGTCGACATGAGCTTTGCGACCAGCGACCTCGGAAAAGCTCAGTCTCCTCATAACGATCAACTAATGCTCACTCTCCTCATAGGCAAGTTTGAGATTCGACGAGCCTTAGTCGACTCCGGAAGCTCTGTAGACATCATGTTTTACACGACATTCTCGCAGCTTGGGAGGACTCAACAGGACTTGTGCCCGGTATTGACTCTGTAACGGCCCAAGATTATGATTCCCGGGTTACGTTTCGAGGGATGAAACCACTCGTTAGGACCTTGCGCCCCGAGTACAGGTTGAAGGTTTGAAAGCCTAATTTAATGTTTTCCAAGTGGGATTTCATACCCAAATTCGAAAGGATCGTTGGAATCCCCGATAAAATCCCATGTACTTGTCGTAAGTCTAAGCGTGGAAAATCAGTAGTCATGCAAATAGCGAAATCAAGTGTAATACAAGAGGGTGCCACGGCAGAGCCGGGTCAAAACGGAGTCTAAAATTTAAATCCAAAACCATAATAAAAGTTTGGGGAAGTAGATAACTCCAGCTCTCACTCTCTGCCGAACAAAATGACCCGCGCAATAAGCAAACAGCGCCAATGGGATGGACATAAATAATACCTAAAAACATTAATGGTAAGCGGGATCAGAATGATGCCCACCTGCTACATCCCGGCCCTAAGCACACATATACGCTATACCTAATAAAGATGCTTCTAGATGCAAGGCGGAATATTAACACACTAGCACGCTCCTAAGATCAAGTGCATAATAATAGATAGGGCCCCATCAAAGAATACCAAATGGTATGTCTTTCTCCTACCTCCACCCCCTTTCTGATAGGGCAGAGACTGGCCAGCTCGTGAATGCATTCCATTATAATCGGGCGGTCCGCATACCCGACCCGTTTCCACATTAAAGCCCGCAGGCAGCTCATAATATAAGTAAAGGAAGTTCCATGACTCGATTGACTCAGGACGAGACCCGATGGGACTGGGTCATCCTATAACCCTAGCAAAAGGCTCTAGTTACTTCATAGATAACGGCCGTTCTGTTTACATACGCATAAAGAAATATAATGCTCAACGGTCAATGCAACCTAGCATAATACTACATGGCATGCTGATCATGAATGCAAGCACCTAGTATATCATGCACATAAAGCAGGGAATATCACTCTATCAATCTGAGTAAGCTCCAAAGAGACTTACCTGGTACCGCAGAACAACAAAAGGCAATCAACCAGGCAATATGAAATCTGACACGTCACAGATGGTCACCTAACAAGTATAAGCACATGAATGAGTCTATCTCTAAGGCACACAAAGCATAGAATTATCACACACACAACTTCACAACTTAACACAATAACTATCACATAATCATTTTCATCATCTTAACTTTATCTCGTAATCCATCATCTCAACATCTCATACCATATCCAATATAATTCTCCAATTCATCATCTTAAGACAATTCCAATTCATACTTAGCCAATTTGCATGCTATCATCTCATACTCTTACCTAGCATATAATTGTATATCCTCATCATAATAATCTAACATTTAACCTTGCATAATAAATCATCACAAGACATGCTATTAGTGACACATATCATAACATCATGCTAGTCAGTCATCGAACAAATCAGATTCCCAAGCTAGTTCCAAAACCATTTCAAAATCCGAGTTATATAGTTAGAGGTTCCGACATTTTGAAAATACTTGCCAAATTCCTTTTTAAATCCGACAATACTCTTTTATATCTCTAAGTCGATCTCATAATATTATATTTGTCTTAAATCACCATGATATTGTATCTTTAATCTCAACATAGCATTTTATATTTTAATCTCAATAATATTACATAATATTTCAAATACTATTTTCTTTTAAACATTTCACAAAATATTTTCTAATTCCTTAAAATCTCAATCATTTTTATTTAGTAAAATCAGTCTTCTTAAATTTACTAAAAACCGAGGCTTTTATTGAAATTGACCAAAACCATATTTATTTGGGAAAGAAAATAGGCCCAAGCAATTCTTTCTTAAAACCCAAAAACATGGCCCAAAAGAATTGTTTCCACTTTAAAACAAGGTCTCGGCCCATGGAAAAGAAATCAGGCCCACAAAGAAACCCTTCCATTCTATTTCATTCATCTAAGACAACGTGGAAAAAAAAGCGTGGGGCTAGGCGAGGTGGTGGCTGATGTGGCAAGGGCCCACTAGTCTTCTCCCTCCCCATTCTGTTCGAATGAAATAGGAGAACAGAGCCTCCATTTTCTTTTGCCCAGAAACTGACGGGAAGGAAGGGGAAAGGGGGTGGCCTCCGGCGGTAGTGGAGCTGGGCTCCGGCCACCCGACACGCGCACACACACAGGAAGGGAAATGAATAAGGAGGAGAAAGGGGGCTCACCGAGGGCCTTCGACGCTGGAAAGCTCGGAGCTCCGGGGAGGTGCGTCCGGGGCGTCGGGGGTCAATCTCTCACCGAAATCAACCTAAGAAGATGAGAGAGAGGTTAAAGGTGGGAGCTTTGCTCGATTTGAAGGTGGAAGAGAGGAAGAGCGAGTGAAACGGGGCCTTACAGAGACGAAACGGGAAAACAGTTGCGAGGGGAGACAGTGGCGGCGCTAGCTGCGCTTGGGGCTCCGTCTACTGCTGGTTGCTCCGGGAAGGCGGCGATGCTGCCTCGAATTTGGAGAGGGGAGTGGAGGAGGTGATGGGGGTGGCTGATGGTGCTGTTGAGGAAGTGAAGGCATGAGGAGAATCTCCGATGGGAGTTGGTGATGGTCAAGGGAAGAAGAGAGCGGGAGATGGTGACAGGGAAGGGATGATGTGGGAATGGTGATGAATTTGATAGAGTATGGTGAGGTGAGGGAGTGGGTAAGGGTGGAGTGTGAAATTGGGTAAACAAATACCCGGAAATAAATCCCGAATACGCAAATTTTGAACCCCGAAATGAAAGACGGATTGGATCTTTAAAGTTAAAAATTGGACCGGAATTTGTTTTAAATTCATTTTTAATTTTCTTTTTCCGAAAATTAATATTTTAAAAATCCGAGTCTTTACATCATCCACCTCTAAAAGCAAGTCTCGTCCCCGAGACTAAAATCATTCTAAAGTAGGGGATGGAGTTGAAATTGGTGAGTCCAAGGATCACGCCATTGATCCTGTAAGTACCTCATAAGTGCCCCCATGAGATATCACAGTACCGTCGCCATGATCATAATACTCCCAATCGGTCGTAGTAAGGATGTGGTAGGGGCCCCTACCACATCCTTACTACCTTCGATGCTGGCCATGTCTCCTGAATAGCTATGAAATGGGCCGACTTGGTCAACCTATCGACCACGACCCAAATAGCGTCAAATCCTCTGACGTCTCGCCTCAGCCCAGTGAAGAAATCCATGGAGATATTCATCCACTTCCACCCGGGAACTGGAAGTGACTGGACGAGTCCTCCCGGCCTTTGGTGATCAATCCGAACCTGCTGGCAAACCTGACATCTGGCCACAAACTCTGTGATGTCTGCTCTCATCCTCTGCCACCAATAACTCCTTCTTAGATCCTGATACATCTTATTCGTCCCTGGATGGACAGAATAAGGGGTGGAGTGAGCCTCCTGCATGATCCTCTTCATCACATCTGATGTCGACGGAACTACAACTCTTCCCTGAGAAGGTCAACATCCCGTCGGCTCTCTCTGCAAGCTCTCTGAATCTGCCATGAGCCATCCGCTCTCTCAAAACTACAATCTCTGGACAATATGCCTGACCCTGTCGAATTTCTGCTGACAACTTTGCCTGCACCTCTAAGAATGACAACTCCCCACGATCCCGCTGAATCCATACCTCAAAGCAGCATCTCATCATATCTCTCTGCAAATCCCACTGAGCTATAAGCCTCTCAACTGCCACCTCCTGGCGAGTCTTCCTACTCAACTCATCTGCCACTACATTGGCCTTCCCAGGATGGTAGACTATGTCCAAGTCATAGTCCTTCAGAAGCTCTAGCCATCGTCTCTGACGCATGTTGAGCTCCTTCTGCGTGAAAATGTACTTCAAGCTCTTATGATTTGTCGTCACCTTGCAAGAAGTATCATATAGATAATGCCTCCAGATCTTCAGAGCGTGAACCACGGTTGCCAACTCCAAATCATGGATGGGGTAAGACACCTCTGCAGGCTTCAACTAACGCGAAGCATAAGCGATGACCCGGTCCCGCTGATGCAGAACACAACCCAAGCCGGAAAGAGAAGCATCTGTGTAGATAATGAAGTCCTATGTCCCATTTCGCAAAGCTAACACCAAAGCAGTCGTCAACTTTTGCTTCAGAAGCTCAAAGCTGGCCTGAAAATCTGAACTCCACTCGAAGGGGACGTCCTTCTTCAACAGCTGCGTCATCGACCTAGCAATACTCGAGAAACCCTGGACGAACCTCCTGTAATAACTAGCCAATCTCATAAATGAGCGGATATCTATGACGTTCTTGGGCACCTCACAAGCAACGATGGCATCATCTTTGTCGGATCCACGGCAATTCCCTATGCTGAAATCACGTGGCCTAAAAAAGCCACCTCTGTGAGCCAGAACTCACACTTGTTGTACTTCCCATAAAGTGATGCTTTCTCGGCGATAAGGTGGAGTTGTACATTGACGACATGGTTGTCAAGAGCAAACATGAGGATTCACACCTGGCAGATCTGCAGTCGGTGTTCGATAAGATGCGGGCAGTCAACCTTTGACTAAATGCATCCAAATGTGCTTTCAGAGTGGGCTCGGAAAAGTTCCTAGGCCATCTAGTGACGAGGAGAGGGATAGAAGCTGATCCTGTTCAGATTCAGGTGCTGCAGCAGGTTCATAGGCCGGACTGTGTCAAAGACGTCCAGAAGCTTGCCGAGATGGCCACGGTGCTTAACCGGTTCATTAGCCGATCATCCAATCAGTGCAATCTGTTCTTCAGGCTACTAAAGGGAGGTCGGATATTCCAATGGGATGAGGATTACGAGCAAGCCTTGGCAGAATTAAAAGAGTACCTGCAGTCACCCCCCATCTTAACGATGCCAAAACTGGGCGAGCCGCTCACCCTGTACCTAGTGGTGTCCGAGCATTCGGTGAGCGCGGTGTTGGTAAGAGAGGACGGGAAGGTACAGCGACCGGTTTAATATGTCAGCAAGACACTACTTGAGGCTGAGAAGAAGTACACGTCGCTCGAAAAGCTCCTGTTGTCGCTTGTGGTGGCTGCTAGAAAGCTTAATCACTACTTCCAAACTCATCCGATTAGAGTCATCACGGCACATCGTCTGAAGTCTCTATTGTCGAGCTCAGATTTTTCAGGACGGGTGGCTAAATGGGCAGTAGAGTTGGGGCAATACGAGGTGCAATTGGTCCCTAGAACTTCAATCAAAGCGCAGATCTTGGCAGATTTTGTTACTAAGTTTACAAAGGAATCGACGTCGAAGGATCAGGGGGTGTGGACGGCCAGGATAGGCGAGCAAGGCGCTTGGGAATTAAGGACAGATGGGTCAAGGACGTGCAGCAGATCATGGGTCGGGCTAGTGTTGATTTCGCCCACTAGTGAGGTACTCCGAAAAGCGATTCGGCTCGGGTTCACCGCCACCAACAACGAGGCGGAATACGAGGCTGTGATCTTGGGTTTGAAGCAGCGTTGGAAATGGGAGCAAGCCGAATAACCGTTCACTCCAACTCTCAGTTGATTGTAAATCAGATAAAAGGAAGTTATGAAGCTAGGACCCCCTAGATGCGCACCTACATGGAAATAGCGAGATCCCTGTTGGCAAACTTCCAAGAGTCCGTCGTGGAACAATTTCCAAGAGAACAGAACGCCGTCGCAGACACATTGGCCACACTAGCATCCTCTAGTGGAGAGCGCAAGGGGTTTATGGTGAAGGTAGACGTCCTAGAAAAGTCGAGTGTCGACACGGAGGAGGTGCACAACATCGGAGCCGATCCCAGCTAGATGGACCCGATCGTAGCCTTACTTGACCGTAAGTAGCTCCCGAAGGACAGGAAGGAGGCCCGACAAATCTGGCTTCAAGCAGCCCGCTTTTGGCTGTCTCCGAGCAAAATCCTATATAAGAAGTCATTCGATGGGCCTTATTTGCTATGTGTGCATCCCGGAAAGGTTGAGAACCTCTTGTATGAGATACACGAAGGCGTTTGTGTCGTTCACGCCGCTGGGAGATCACACGCTGCCAGGGTTATGACACACGACTATTGGTGGCCCAATATGCAGAAGGATTCGGAATGCTACGTTCGGAAGTGCGACAAATGCCCACGCTTCGCCAAGCTAATCCACCAGCCGGCAAGGGACTTGCATCCTATCACCAGTCCATGGCCTTTTTCTCAATGGGGGCTCGACCTGGTGGGTCGTTTCCGAGAGCCACGGGCAACCGACGATACATGATTACGGCCACCGATTACTTTACGAAGTGGGTGGAGGCAAAGGCGCTCTCCGAAATACGTGATGTTGACACGAAGAAGTTTGTGTGGGAGCATATTATCACACGATTTGGGATCCCATATGCCCTCATATCCGACAACGGGACTCAATTTAATATCAATTCTTTCAGATCCTTTTGTGTAGGATATGGGATTAAAAACTTCTACTCTTCTGTGGCATATCCACAGGCTAATGGTCAAGCTGAAGCAACCGAAAAAGTCATACTCAATGGGCTAAAGAAGAGGCTTGAGAAGGCGAATGAGGATTGGGCGGATGAGCTACCCGCCGTCTTATGGGCATATCGGACTACCCCCCGCAACTCTACCGATGAGACACCATTCGCGCACACATATGGCTCGGAGGCCGTAATCCCCTTGGAGGTAGGCCTACCCACAATCTACACCGAGGCCTTCGAGAAAGGGGGAAATGATCAGGCCCTCCAAACCAACTTGAACTTGCTGCAGGAGAAACGAGACCAGGCGTCTATAAGGCTGGAAGCGTATCAGCGCGGACTAGTGCGGGCACACGGACTACACATTCGACCCCGCGAATTCAGGGAAGGAGACTATGTGCTGAGGCGAGTGTTATCCAACACCAAGGCCCCGACCGACGGCAAGCTAGGGCCAAATTGGGAAGGACCGTACCGGGTGATTTCGGCGCTCGGCAACGGGGCTTACAAGCTGGCTTATTCAAACGGTACGGTCGTGCCAAGGACATGGAACACCACCCATTTGAAACTATTTTATATTTAGTACTTGCTGTATGTAGGACAGACATATGGGCTTGATAACAAACGCCAATAAGGGGCACTCTTTTTTCCTCTCCGTATGGTTTTTTCCCACGAGGTTTTCCTACGGAAAGGTTTTAACGAGGTGTTATTGCGGGAGGATGGTCAAGTATGAAATATAAATAAAATATAAAGCAAACTGACTCCCTGTCTCAGCAAATAAATACAAGACTTCCTCTCGTTGTAGTAGAAGGTAGTCAGGATCGTATCCACGAGGAAGTGTGTCAGCGCCCGCCTTTTCAGTTCCATAACTCAGCACTGATTTCGACCAGAAGAATGCTTGATATCAACCACTTACCTCGATATCGACCATTGTCGACAGAAACTATAAAACACAGAGAAAAGCATAAACAGAACAGAAAACTCAAACAGGTCGATATCGACCAAAACCCCTCGATGTCGACCTATAAAATCGACCAACAGTGACTCAATATCTACCAACACAGAAACTTAAAACTCACAACTTTTCGCATAAAATAACTTAAAACTGATGAAATAAATCAATAAACTAAAATACTTCCAAGATCAGGGCTTCAACACCAGAACGATAACCATGTAAAATAACACATAAAGGCATAAAAGATCATTCTTTTCATCAAATAACTTTTGTTATTAACAAGTAGGAAGATAGAGGCTTTCGCATAAACCCTAATTGTTACTAACCCTTTTTCACATAATTAATCCAAGTTGCGTTATGATCACTTTCGCTTCAGTACCACAAACAAAGATCACCTTCAACTTTCACAAAAGAATCATGCTCATAGAGATAGAAGACGAATTGCATCCAAAGATTGTACCTTTATCGTATCACCTTACATGGCTACCGTTGGGCTCACCCCGACCCTAGAATTGGCTGACTACTCGCTCATCATCATCAAGAAACTCATCAATAATAAAAGGGAACTAAATTGCATTAAATAAACTCAAACAAGACTTACAACCGAACAAGGCCAAATCCGCTCTCGCCTCTCCTGCTCCACTCAGCCACAAGCCTTCTCTCTCTCCTACTCGATATGACTAGAATTGAATTGGAATAAGATACCTAAAACTCAGCCCCTAAGGCCTTATTTATAGTGTTCATTCCCTAGGAAATTAGGAAAGAACAACTATATCTCTATCTAAATCTATCTATCTAAAACATAAAGATTAAATTTGAGAAATAAAAGAAATAAATCCATAAAGGAAACTATATCTAAAGTAGATAAATCCCTTCCATCTTGATAGAACTTGATAAATCTCCTCTTGAGTTGATAGAATATCTCTTGCTTCATGTGGAAGAAAACCTAGCTCAGCACTCGCAATCGAAACAGCTTGAAATCGACCTCTGTGTACTAGTCGATATCAACCCAATATGGTCGATATTGACCTATCTTCTTGCATTCTGACTCTGACACTCGATATTGGCTTCCAGGAGAATTTTCGCCCAAAATTAGGTCGATATCGACCAAGTCTGGTCGATTTCGACCACCTCTTAAGTTCTCAACATTCTGCTTCGTTTTTGAAATGCAATTTCCTGAGTCCTCGTTTGTCCGATTGACGCATATGAATATGCATTGGAAAGCTCTTTTCAAGGGCTACGACTCTCATGAAGACATCAAAGCTTGATTCGGAATGATGAATGGCGAAAAGTGGGCTTTTCTCCAGCTGCACCATTCTTAGCTTCTTCATGACTTTCCTTTAAGCTCCAAAGTGTAAAGGCCCCGGATTTTAAAATAATAAATTAAAAATAAATAAAATAAAATAGATTTAAGTCGGAAAATTCAGATATTTAAAAATCCTTATCCTCACCTTAATAATCGTATTTAAAATCTTAAAAACGGATTCCGACCGAATTCTGAACCTGAGAGAGTGGGTTTAGGGATTTGTCTTCCGGGTATTTTGAATTTTGGTAGTATTTGGATAATAATTGAAATGGATAAGTTTTATGTTGGGCTATTTTGGAAAAGTTTGACCGAGGGACCACCTCCTTTCACTCACACATACAACCAAACAAAATCACTCTTGCTTTTCCTATACCTCTCTGTCAGCCAAATGAGAAAAAAAAATTATCCCCTTTTTGTTCAACTTGCCAACCCATCTCTTCCACACTTTTCTCCCCATTTCCTTTCCCTTCAGGCCTCTTCAAAACTCAAAGCTCACCTTTTGTTTCAAAATCAAAACACACTCCCAACACCACCTCCTCCTTGTCGTTGGCAGCCACCGAGCACCTCCGCCTCCTTCCATCCGAAGTCCGAGCACCACCAGGGCGCCTCCAGCCCCGCCACTCCGTTTCCGAGCAACCTCTAGGCGCCACCGAGCCCATCGCTCCCCCGTTTCGGAGCCCCCATCTAGCAGCTCCTTCTCTCTCTCTTTCCGTCGAGAAGCAGCGGAAGGAGGACCTTCGACGCCTCCGAGCAGTAGCAGCCACCGCCGAGCGAGCGCCGGCCCCTCCTTCTTCTCCTTCCCCTGTTCTTCCGTTCTTGCGTCGGTAAGTCTCGTTCTCCCTCTCTTTCACCTTCAATCGAGCAAAAGCGTCCCCTTTCTCACCGAATCGCCCTCGACCTAGGTCTGGGAAGCCATTGGCACCTCTGATGAAGCCTTCCGGCGACCTGATTCGAACTTTCCGGCGAAGACGTCGACCCTCTCGGTGAGCACTCGCCTCCCTTCCTCTTCTTCCTTCTTGTCGATTTCGTGTCTATGGGTGTCGATAGGGTGGTCGAAGTCCAGAATCATCGCCGGCAACCCTCCCTTTCCTTCTCCCTCTTGCTCAGAGGCGGCCCCAGGGTGGGGCGCGTGTACGCGGCCGCCCCACCCGGAGTTTAGAAAAAAAAATATTTTATTTATATATATTATATTTTTGTAATAAGTAAAATTAGAATGAAAATAGAATCAATTAATCCAGTTAGCTCAGTTGGTAAATGGAAAGGAGAGAAAATTAAATGACATCAAAGGCCCGGGTTCGATCCCCCACTGCTCCCCTTTTATTTCTTGTTTTCCTCAATGCTTTTGTTACATTTCAAGTTATTTTTTCAACTTTAGTAATATATAAGATTTCATAAATTAATATTTTATACTCTACAAAAGCATTCAAAATTTCAACATCTTATTAAACAAATTAAATTTACTTAAAATTAATTAGAATCCATAAAATAGGCTAATTAAAAAAATTAGAATGAAAAGAGACTTATAATTCATTGAAGCCATTGTAGAAAAAAATATTTCAAATTGTATAATGATCTATACTATTTGTACTATATTATACGACAATAATGACATAAATATAAACTTTTTATTGTAAAAAATCTCTACAATGACCTTTATAACCAGAAATATTTTAAAGTTATGAGAATTAATTTAGTGTTGTAAGAATTCAAATACCCTTACATAAATAATAATATTAATTTGTATAAGAATTCAAGTGCTCTTTTGTACATAATAAATTAATAATATTCATTTGTAAGAATGACTATAATATCGTAGGCCTCATTTTAATAATTGTACAGGGCCTCCAAAATTGATTGAACGACCCAGTAAAATTCCGCCCCACCTTTCAGAGAGTCCTGCGGCCGCCACTGCTCTTGCTGGTTTTCGAACCCAGGTCGTGTGTAGGAGACAGTGAACAGTGTTCACTTGGGTCCGGTTTTCGTTTCATAAAACATGGGTCCGGTTCAATAATTTTAAAACAAATAAAGCTTGGTCCGGTTTACCTTTAACAAGAGTTGGGTTTGGGGTTTTGAAGGATCCAAAAATTTAAAGGAAAGTGGGCCTATTTTCTTTCTGGGCCAGATTTTTGGGGTTTTAAGAAAAGAAATACTTGGGCCTATTTTCTTACCAAATAAACCTGACTTTGGGTTTATATTTATAAGAGATTTTCGGTTTTGGGACTTTATAAATATAAAATTGTTGGTTTATAATCTTTATAAAATAAGGGGCTCATTTTAAAAAAGTGGTTGGGATTTTAAAGGATTTGGAAATATTTTTTTTGAAAGGGTTTAAAAGGAAGTGGTATTTAAAATATTAAATATTATTATTTGAGCTTTATAATATAGAATATTATTATTGAGATTTAAAGTATAATATTTGGACTTGGATTTGAAAAAGGTTTTAAAGGTTGAAAATGGATTTAATAAAATTTAAAAGAGAAATTTTGGAAATACCCTAATCTTGTCGGATTTTTATTGATAAAGTAATAAAATAAGTTGGCTTAAAGAGTAACGCCTTGTAAATGGATTTTTGGGTCAAGTATGATTGGGAAAGTGTTTAATTAATGATGTGATATAACTTGATATTTTAGAAGAGTTTTGGAAAATCTTGGGAATTTGAGGACTTATGTGTGATATTGTATGCTTCAAGTAACATTAGAAATAGACTTATTTATATTACTTATATATTTGTTAGGTGATCATATGTGACATGTTGGCTGCTTGTATACCTAGTTGTTGCCCTTTTGCTGTTCTGCACATCCAGGTGAGTTCCTATATGAGCTCACTCAGATTTGAAAAGAGATCTCCATGCTTGTAGGCATGTGCATACTAGGTGCTTGCATTCATAATAAAGCATGTCATGTAGTATCCTGCTAGGATTGCACTCATAATTGAGCATTCGTTTACTCATTGCTTTTGTAAACAGAACGGCCGTTATCTGTGAAGTAACTAGAGTCATTGCTAGGGTTATAGGACGACCTAGTCTCATCGGGTCTCGTCTTGAGTCAATCGAGTCATGAACTTCCTTATATTATGAGATTCCTGCGGGCTTTATTGTGGATATGGGTTGGGCATGCGTGCCACCCTATGATAATGGAATGCATTCACGAGCTGGCCAGTCTCCGCCCTATCGGAAGGGGGTGGAGGTAGGAGAGGGATATACCACTTGGTATTCGGTGCTAAGGCCTTATTATATTTACGCACTTGATCTTAAGGGCATGTTAGTGTGTGAACATTCCGCCTTGCATCTAGAAGCATCTTTATCAGGACTAGCGTGTGTATGTGTCTGCTTGTTTGGGACTATATTGCGTAGGGCTTCGATCTGACACCGCCCCGCATACATTTTTTTTAGGTTTGTTTTGCAGCATTATTGTTCCTTGCTTCTGTGACGTGGGAACTCTCTTGGGCGATTGCAAAGAAATGGTCTAACCTTAGATTTCGATAAATACACTTATTGATTTTGTTTTGACCCGGCTCAACCGTGGCACCCTCTTGTATTGCACCTTGATTCTACTATCTGCATGACTGTTGGTTTTCTACGCTTAGATTTATGACAGGTACATGGGACTTCCCTGGGGATTCCAATGATCCCTTCGAATTTTGGGTATGAAATCCCACTTTAAAATGTTAGGATAGAATTTCAAACCTTCAACCTGTACTCAGGGCGCAAGATCCTAACGAGAGGTTTTATCCCTCGAAACGTAACTCGGGAATCATAATCCCGGGCCGTTACACAAAGTGCGTCCGATTTCTGCGAAATATAACAAAACTTTGTGTAGACCTCCATATATTGGAAATAAACATAAAATACACAAATTATGTATTGTTCTAACCCAAATGTATGAAATGCATGCAGAAATCGATATAAAAGTAAGTGTAAAATATGGAAAAATAAGCTCACAACAAACACCCCATACTTAAGCTTGCTTGTCCTCAAGCAATACTTTTAATGGTCATTCAGCGGAAGAATTCAAACTCTCAACATCTTAGATTCATTCTCATATGCCCCTGCAATCAATTACCATCCTCGAAAAGGTACTACTGTCACAAATCCATGCATGTGCAATTAAAAAGCAACATCTACTCACAAAAGAAGGGTTATGCAAAAACATTCATAAGTGACAAAGCATTAATAATCAAGATGACTTTAATTTAAGCTCAATAAGGAGTAGACTGGTAAAAGGCTAAAGGTTGGCAATTTTTGGCCATGTAGTGCTAATGATCCGGGGAAATGGAGTACTTTCCAAACATTCATACCACATTCCTTCTTCCTTTGATTTCTCACCTTTCTCTCATTCGCTCAATGCTTTTTTCAATATTTTGTTTTTACCTCTCTAACCTCAGCACTGCCTTCTCGCAAGTCGCAAACATGGGTGTCATGAATGGCCCCGGATACTTAGTGCTTCGGACTCCTCACCTGTGTGTCCCATCTCGCCAAACTATTATCTCAACGGGCAAGGTCGATCTTTGATCGGATTTTCTTTCACTCATTAAATTTTCCATATATTCGATACATTCCTGCCAAACTCCATATAATGATAACAACACACACTACTAGAAAACTTCAATTAGACATCTGTTGTCAACAGATGTCTTTCAAAAAAATTTCCGATCTCTTTGTGCGTGTAGTAAAAGATCCAAACTTCCACATCGGTTTTAAGCAGATGTCTTTTCTTGATTGGAACCCTTAAATTTTGGTTATGACATATTCACTTGTTGATGAATATCCATGATTTGTCATTTGAAAACATGTGACGATGTCCTCCTAAAGTAAAAAAGTGACATTTACATCTTTATTTAAAAAATAAGTAATGTCTTAAGACAAAATAGACAACATTTTTTGTTTTTGTGATCACGTTTTTAATCATGTCCGATATATAATTTATGATTTTATATTGTTTTAATTTAACCGATCACATGAAATATAGGCATAACTGATGTATTTACGTATTAACGACATCACATTCAAAGTATTCATTCTCTATGTATTAATATAATGTTCTCTATATGCGATATTATATTGTTATAAAATAATGCACTATTGTGGTTGTATATATAAAAGATGTCGTTTCCTACATTTATATCAGTTTTTTCAAAATAAAATGATGTTGTTGCTGCAATGACACATCAATTTATTTGGAAGATAACGATGTTACTTTGACAAATATATATCAGTTCATATATCATTTTAATGCTCAAACTGATGATGCACATTGATTTAAATGAATGAACTGATGTGTATAATTATATTGGCATATTTTCAATAAACTGATACTCCCTCCGTTAATCAAAACATGTCGTTTTAGACATTTGCACATTATTTAAGAAAGCAAATAAAAGCAAACAAAAATACACTTATACCCCTAATTATCACTTTACTTTTCCACTTTATTGAAAACTACAACTAACAAACATCTAATCATGACAAGGATAATTTTGTAAAGTAAACACCAAAATACCTAAAACGACAAGTTTTTCTTAACAAGATTTTACTCCTAAAACGACATGTTTTTCTTAACGGAGGGAGTATGATGTTAAAAGTATGAACGCACTACTATTTTCATATATAATCTGATGTCTTTTATTTGGATATACAACACGCTTTTGTCGATAGAACATCGCATTTTGTTTGTTCTTCGAAATGATAGGTCGTTTAATAAAAACATGTACATAAATACTAGCATCATATTGTAACATTTACAAAATACGACGTCGCTACTCATAGCCACAAAGTTGGCTAGCCACATCTCAAATAAACGTAAGGCTCGCCACATATCTAAAACATACATTACCTAACTAGCCACAACATCTCAAAAAAAGGTAAAGCTAGCCCGAACACGTTTATCAATTAGTGTATGATGCACCAACATTCATACCATAAATGTTTTAAATCATAAGACCTAAGAAAATGTGGTTCACCTGCATTTTCAATCAACAATAGCAAGCAGGTACGACAGTTTCTTTCATTGTGAACTTGGCATGTTTGTATAAGAGTTGGTAAGACCTTGGCAACTGGGGTGGTAACTCATCGGGCATAAAAAAAACTTCTCACTTCTTTCGACTTTCTCCGTAGTTTAGATCGAAGGTTTACAAGGACTCATTTTTTAGGCCACTTCCCATGCCTACATACGTCTCTGAAATTTCAGCAAACATCACGCAACAAACAATAAAAACACACAATATCACATAGATGGTCTAGAATTGAACCACAATATTTCACAAGATATGGATCGAAAATATTCACCTAAGACATGTAAGGATGAAAACTGAATGCCATATTAATGATGGAACTGCAACAAAGTGACCATAAAATCATTAGATCTTGTAATATTTACTGCAAATACTTTACAAATAGATTGCTTAGAATCGAACCCCAGTAATTGAAAATCCCCGCATCAAACCAACTTTCAAATCCTGTTAAGCATTATGAACAGATAAATCCTCTTCTAATATTATTAGATAAAGACAATCATTATTCAACCTTTATCTAGATTTTAGTAAGAAACATCACCCATGAGAGTTTGCTTAAAGAGAAACCTATGCGCAGACAAAATAAAACACCTTTCACTAGAAAAAATAAATTTCCTATTACTAGTATCTAATCAGATAGAATGAGAAAGGCCAATAAGCACATCAATGAGACCTTCCCAGGTAACCGCGTGTTATTCATGTACTTCTAATCAATTATCTAAAGTAGAAGAAACCTCATGTTATTTAGATTTAACGAAAAGATCATTTAACTACGAAATTTTATAGTAATATGTTTGAAAACCCTTTTTAAAGCACACCTCACCGAAATTTTAGACACTATTAAATCTAACCAACGAAAGAAAGGAAAGTATCCAAAGTAAATACAAATATTACACACTATTAAATGTATGTAGATTGTAGCATAAGCATAGAACAATAAGACATGCACAAACAACTCACCTAAATTTTCAACTAGAATGTGAATTAATGGCATACATGTGCCATTGGATTGGAGCATAGTGTTAAGGGAAAACCTACCGAAACATGTCCACGGCCACTAAAGGGGGATTGAAGAAGTCAAGTTAGCTTAGAATCTCTATATGGAACATGAGATGCCATTCCTTCACCGAGTTTCCCAATTACCTGCATGAATAAAGTAGATAGAAAAATAAATTGTGTATTCACTAATAACCAAGAAAAAAAAAAGACAAAATGAGACTAGAAAAATAAGCTAAAGTTCCAAATAGCTGAAGTAATAGTTTGATTATAATGGACTTCATATATATATATATATTGATTCACACCGCTAGGCAAAGTTCCAAGGAGTATGCAACAAGTTTTAGAAGGCACCTACAATTCCAAGAGTGAGAAGACTTTAGTTGATGTATGATTCTTCCTTTCTCCTCAATCCAGTCCTCTTTGTTTTAGAGCTTTCTGATTAGCTAAATCAATTAAGTTCTAGAAAAACAAGTAAAATCAATCAAATAAAGGGTTAAAAATGACATTCAAAAAGCACAAACAGTCAAGATACTGAATTTCTGACATAACATCTTGGAGAAAATGACTCCATCATTTTCATCACCATGTAAACTGATCTCGGTCATCTGCAAATAAACCAACAACAGAACCTAAGAGCACAAGAAAACATCCAAGATATGGGCTATTCATATTTGAGTAAATGGTTTGGAAAGTCCACAATGATGCATATAGCACAAGGAAAGAGAACAAGTAAGCTACCTCCATACACTTATAGGCCAGCGTAGCAGAAGCTAGGTCGTTTGACTTTTCATACTCATGGGTGCAAAATCTGTTAAGGTAGAAAATGTCGGATTGAGCATTGTATTCATACAAATTGCCACCCAAAAGAATAGTACAACATATCATATACAATGCCCTAGAAGATCTCATATTCAAAAGCATCAGAAACTCATAATTGGCATTCATGCACCCTCTTGGTAATCACCAGCTGTAAAAGGAGGGCTTCTTGTTTAGATATCAATGATGTTCTTAAACTGATATCACGTCATCAGAAAGCATACCTCTTTTTGAAGCTTAACCAAGAATATTGCGTTTTCTCTGATTCTTATTCTGTGTTCTCAAAGCTCATGCTCCATTTCCATCTCTCTTCATCCGAAAGGTTTCCCTCTACGCAACAGCATTGAAGCTTGACAAAATTTTGATGTTTCAACTGTGAGACCATAGCAACCTAAAAGACGCCAAACAAAAAATCAGTGTCAAAAGGAAGAAAAGGATGGAAAAAAGCAAATGTCATACTAAAAGAGTAAAAGAGAAGAACAAAGAGTATAATACCTGAGTCAAAAACTCAACACTCGACTCGGGTTCAGGGGAAACATCTAACTTCTTAACTGAGACAGTCTTCCCACCGTTCAAGGTGGCATAATACACCCTTCCATAGGACCCCTCACCTATTAATGCTTTGGAGCCAAAATTATCTGTTTTGTCTTGCATTTCTTCAATAGACAACACATACACTTCAATGTGTGGCAATGGTTTGTGGGCATCAGCTTTAATAGGTGACATAGCTACCTTTGAGGCTTTTTGACCCCCTACGCATGCAGCAAACATAATTAAGTGAAAGAATTGACAAAAAAAATCATGAAAGGAAATCACTTGGTCATAGTTATGTATTAAAAAAATAGGACTGGTTAATCAAACAGTTAATTTGATAGATGATCATAGTTGCACATTAGAAAAACAAATAATACAAAGGTCAAATCCACATAGATGGTAAGTCAAGTCTCGTGAAAGAGCATCTCATAAAACATATGAAAGACATAGTAAAAAGTAAATACACATGCACTAATATCATATTCGCAATCTTAGTATAAATGCAATGTTAAAGAAATCATAATTGGTATGAATTAATCAAGTAGAACAATTACTTGGATAACAGGACAGAATCATGGCATAGCAATAATTGTCTACCACCTCACACATTTTTTAATTAGCTATCATAATTAATAAAGGAAAATTGTAAGTGTATACATAATACAACAATAAGATGCCAGGAAACTAAATAGTGCCCATGTGAAAATTACATGGAAAATTAGTGGGGATTTGACACAAATAATAAAAGAAGGAAAAGGAACATAACTGCCCTCTTCCAATAATGAGTGGGTGATGGTTTAGGCCTAGGATGACAGAAATACTAAATTGTTTCCATGACAAGATCGTAATCAAAATTCATCACGATCCCCAATTGATCTATGCTTGAAGAGAGAATGTGTTATGCGTACAACATGGAACAATGGACTCGTATAAAAAAAGAAAATAAATCAACAGTCTTAGGGCACTTACCTGAAAAGTAATGTTCAATGATTTTATAATAGAAGGGGAAAAATCCCAACAACAGGTCAATATACACAAAACTAAACCACCTATCTGAATGATGAAGTCAGTAGTTGTGAACTTTAAATTTTAAAACATTGAAAAAAAAGTTTCGGTGGAAATAAGAATTTAATCATTGTTTAACCGATTCAAATTAGAGCATACTCTCACCATTGTTCTTGGGGCTTTTTAAGAGCTCGTCGTGTGGCGGGTTTGCCTCATCTGCTGGGAAACTACAGCACAACCACCTACGCATCCTGGACGGCCTCCTTCGATATAGATCGCCTTCATTGTTCTTTGAATACAGGGGCACAAAGTGGCCAGGTAGCCGCAAATGTGCCTGCAGAGTCAGATTTAATAGACACACTCATCAATAAAGGCAACATTTTTAGGGATCTGGAAAAAATTTCAACAAGACAACCGAACCACATAAGATTTGTTTTACTATATGAACCCAGGACTTAACTGTGCTGCTATACACATCAATGATGTATGATTCTTTACCAATTCCATGAAAGAAAAGTAGATGCTTGGCACAAACATTACTATTTCATTAATTTCAAGATAAAAACTCAAAATCTTGGGGAAATTACCAACAATTGGCTAATACAGTGCCAAAAGGGAAGCAAAAAAACTGCCTAGATCGACTCCCTGTATCCCAACCAAGACCAGTATTGCAGGGAGAGAACACAAGGAGGATCAAAAACCACCAGATCTAGACCCTCGACCCCCCTAAACACTATCGCCAAACATCTCTTCTCATCCGAAACTACCAAATCTACACCCTCCACCAGCTTGTAAACTGAGAACAAGAATAGGAATGGAGAGAGACAAACCTTACAGCAACAAGAACCCCGACTCAGGCCATCGCCATCCCGCCTTCGCCATAACACAACCCTTCTAAGCCTTGTTGGATCAAAAAGATTCTGCTTTAATTGGAGCTTCACCAAGATCTGGTACTCGACATACGTGGCGGATTCCCTAAATTCAGACACAGAAATTAAAGAAAAAGAAATCATAAGGCCTTAGATATATAGTTCTGTAAAAAAATTGAGCAGAATAAAAAATGAGCTTGGATTGGCTTTTCACAGGAGAGAACGTTGGCTTGTTAGGGTTGAATATAGTGACAAAAGCATGAAGGCGGTGAAGGGAGAATGACCAGAGCCAAGAGAAGGAGGTCAGATTCGGAGGAAGGAAGTTAGTGCCGGAAGAATAGAGAGCTAAGAAGGAGGCGAGATACCTAAGGATGTCGGTGATTTAGGGTTCTTCAACTCCCATCCATTTTCGTAGCGGCCGGGTCGTTGGGATGGGCTTCAGAGAGCTGACGGCTGGAGCAAAAAGAAAGGACTTAACCAAGGAGGAGGGTCGCCGGTGCCCAGCTCGGATCTGGAGAAAGGTGAAGCTTCAGTTGGGGATTTTGGGGCTCGGCCTGGGGAGAAGAGAGGTAGAACGAGGTTGAATGTGATGGGAGAGAGAAAGTAAAGAAGATAGAAATTTTAAGAAGCTTTAAAAATTGGGTCTGGAAACATAAACACTTTTAAAGTGTTTGCGTCACACAACTTCCAGTGCATTTGAAGTAAATTATCAATTTTATACAGTAGTTTGAGATAAATTAACCCAATTTATAACGAGTTTATTTAAAAATTTACGTTATTTAAAATACGATTTAAATGTATGAGCCAAACACTTTTAAAGTGTTTATGTTTATAAACACTTTCAAAGTGTTTATAAACACAAACACTTGGGAATCCAAACATGCCCTAAGTGTTAGCGGTAAAAGGAAAGTCCAATTTTTTTTTTCAAGTGTTAACATTCCCTCAAAGCCCGCTCCAATTTGTTCACCAAAAAAAAAAGCCCGCTCCAATTTTTTCTAACTTTTTTCATCCCGCGGCTATTTTCCTCATTTCGCGCATCTTGATTTTTTCATAACTAAGAATTTAACATCTGTCCATATATTTGACAATTGTGTAAACTATTTTACACATCACAATTTTTTTAATTGATGTAATAGAATAATTTAACATCTGCTTATTTTTTGACAGACTTAAATTATGTGATGTCTAATTGCAGTATTCTAGTAGTGACAACAACTATATAGTAATCTCCATAATGTAACTTCCATTCTCAACATAATCCCCGGATGGAATAAAGTAAAGAATGGGTAATATTTAGATCATGTGGAGCAATAATTTGAAATAAGGCATAAATATGGCTTTTGTGATGCATAAGTATAGGTATGGCTAGGATATAACAATATGAGCATATATGGAAATATAAAGTCCTCCATCCTCTTATCATGCAACATGTCAAAAGCAATATCAAATTTTCCTCCTTTCATGGTTTTCATAAAAATATGCATTTCATTGTGACTTCCCTTTACAAGGCAATTTCATGTTATATCTCTAATGAATCCAATTTTGCATCGTTGAGTTCAATTAAAGCTTCCATGACAATTATAAAAAAATTTAAAATTTTCAATGGGGGTCATTTTTTATAAACTTTGGAAAACATGCATATAAGCACATAAACAAAATATGAAATCCAAAGTAGCCGTGTATAAGCAATTCAAAACATAATCTCTAAAAATATGCACACATAATGTCAAATATAGTCAAATATGCACAAAGTAAGCCCTTCCCCCAGCCCATACTTAAACATTACAATGTCCTCACTGCATAAAAAAAATAAGGATAAAGAAAGAAACTTACTAGACAAGTGTGCTAATCGTCAGAAATCGAATGCAAGTGCTTCTGCTGGGCTGGTCGATTTCGAGTCAACTGGTCGATATCGACCAAGTTTACTCGATTTCGAGATGCTGTTTCCTTCCTTATTCCTACAAAATTAAATTAGAAGAGAAATACCCACAATAGAAAATAATGTCCAAAACCAAAAACAAAAGCAACAATGTCCAAAAATCCAAAAAATAAATATCTATTTACAAGCTCTAGATTTTATAGTCGCTAGGCCGACTTTCTTCTTTGGGATCAAGGTGGCATCTGCAGGGCCCATGTAGCTTGGGCTTCAAACAGGACTCCATTCTTGTCCATCAGTTGTATTCCTTCGGAATGGATTTTGTTTACCATGAAAGGGCCCATCTTCTTCTTCTTGAACTTGTTGGGGAACCAATGATCATTTGACTTGGAAATATAGACCATGTCTCCAACTTCGTATTCCTTGGTCTCATCATTGGAAACCCTGCATAAGCGCACATACCAAGGCAAACCTCTCCCATGTATAGATAGATCTTTAATTGAAATAGGAGAAGAAAGATCCATACCTTGGCTTAACTTTGCAGATTCGGACTCGGGGGCCTCCTCAGGATCTGGTAGATATCGAGTAAGGTCACTCGATATCGAGCTCTGCTGCTGTTTTGGTGGAGACTCAGTCGATTTTGGGGAAGACTGCTCGATTTTGACCGGTCGATATCGACCTGTAGTGGTCGATATCGAGTCGCTTTGCTCAAAATCATCTGGCTTCGTTTCTGGGGGAGAAATCGAGTCGATATAATCTAGTCGATATCGACCTGTAGTGGTTGATATCGAGTGATGTTGCAGCTCAGTCGATTTTTCCTGGTCGATTTCGACGCCATACTTAAAACCTGGCAAAGCATCCGAAAAATAGTTAGTCCATATCGACTTACCACTACTAGAATTATGTCCATAGACATCGGATGATTAACATCAGTCAGAAAAACGCATGATGTTAAATATATTTTTAACATCGGTTTGTATATTTGTGATGTTGAAAACAAAACAGACATCGCTCTATTTTGTTGACCGATGTAAAAAGTGATTTTTTTAAAAGAAAAGTAAGGCGCGGGATTGAAATTTGAACTACGTACAATCCCGCTCTAATCAAATACGGGCGAGCAGATCCCAATTTTCCAACACTTGAAAAATTTCCTAGAAATTTGTGGCGGTAAAAACACAGTTCCATTATTCCGAACACTTAGAAAAAAATTGAATACACTTAGAGAAAAAATTGAATTGTTTGCCCAAAAAAAAAGAGGAAAAAATAACCAAAAATAATCTCAACTATCCCTCTTCAACGAAAAATAATCCAACCTTTTAAAATAACTAACTAATAGCTCATCTATTACCCTATATACCAAAAATGATACAGCTCAATTTCGGTCCTTAATTTTAATTCCAAATTGTTTCTAACTTCAGAAAATACACAAAATGCCCTCTTCCCCCCAACCCCCACTCCCCAAAATCATCACCTGCGCCACCATTGCCAACAACAACCTCGACTTCAACCTCAATGCACCAAACCCCTCTGATGCGACATGCGCTAATTCATCACCCTGGACGGGCTACCTACTGGCTACTACCATTGCCAAGCTCGGCCCAGACTTCAACCCCGACACACGCCCGACGTGCACAGCCTCTCTATGGTAACTCATCACCAATCTCAGCCCCAATTTCGACCTCAAACCAACAACCCTCTTGTGTTGCAAACAGGGGCGGAGCCAGAAAAAATCCGAGGGGGGGGGGGCTCAACTAAATTTTCGAGATTTTTTTTTTGAAGATATATATAAGATACAATTTTTGTTATAAGAAATATAGTATAAAACAGAGTAAATGTATGATTTAAATAGCTATTTTAAGTTTAAAAGGCTAAAAGGAGAAAAAAAATCCGTAAAATGAAGCTATAAGGATTCGAACTCAAGACCTCATCATTCTATTCCTCAACCCATACCAACTAAGCTAAACTAACTTATTGATTCAATGCTCTTTTTAACTATTTTTAACCCTTAAATTATAAAAAATTACAAAAAAAATACAATTTTTTTTTTGCGTAATAGAAAAGATAGGATTTAATTCAATATACTCCGTATTAGATTATGTTAAATAGTACTAATAGATTATATAAATTAATCTAAGAGGGATTTAAACTATATGACCCTTGCCCCGAAATGGTTTGCTAGCATAACCCCCTATCCACAACATTTGCAAATGTTACACCCCCCCCCCCCACCAAAAAAAGGCATAATTGCCGGTTGGATTTAACCGGACAGAGGGGATTTAACCGGGACAGAGAGAGAAGGTAAAAGGAGGAGAGAGAGAGAGGAAGCGGGGTGGAGAGAGAGAGGAAAGGGGAAGTTATTGTGGAGAGAGAGAGTGGAAGTGGGGGAAGTTATTGTGGGAGAGAGAGTGGATGAGTGAGAGTGGAAGCGGTTTCAATTGAAAACTGTCGACCCCAACTGCTCTCACGGCTTACAAAAGAGGAAGAGAGAGAGAGAGGGCAACAGTTCCACATGCAAGGCTGAGGAAAAGAAGAAGAGAAGGAAGAAGAAGATGAAGGAGACGACAGAGCGAGAGAGGAAAAGAAGAAGCAAAGGCGAGGAAGAGGACGACAGTGCAGAAGAGGAGACGAGACTTCGAAGTAAGTAAACCCTCACAATGCCGATTAAATACGTTTTGCTTCGATTGGGAGGGGAGGAACAGATTTGAAGAAACAAAACTGGTTTGGATTGTGTGAAAATGGGAAGAAGGGGTCGAATGGGTTGACAGTACGCAATATCGCCCTGTCATGTAGGAAGTAACCGGCGTCAAGTTAAAAACAATTGGTGGAAAGTTTGGGTACTGGGGTTTGCTTGTGTGGGAGAGAAGGGGATTTTTGGGAACGGGGAAATTGGGCAACTGTGTTGTTGAATCCAACTTATCAGGATAAGGGGAGTGTAGATCCGTTCAGTTTAGGTGGGAATTGGGCGAAATGGGGCTTATGACTGTAGATGCGGCGCATTAGGGGGGAATTTGGGGGAAATTGGTTGAAATGCGGCGCATTAGGGTTAGAGAAAATTGTAGAAAGGGTGAAAAGTTTATGTGGAATCGAAATTATCTGGAATAGGATTACTTGTGTGCAAATGGAGATGGACAGATTGAATACGTATGCTGTCATGTTTTCACAACCATGTGTCATGTGTATATGTGTATGTGTCATGTGTAATTGTGTTTCTGTCATGGTACATATGATATTGATATGAAGGGAACCATGGGTTGGGGGAGAAGAATTGATGTGTAGAATACTGAATTTGGGTCTTCCACTGTGCAGGATATCTGGTGAATATTAAAAATGTCGCAGCGAAGTATGAAGAAGATTGTAGACCGTACAGCTCAAACATCCGGCGCGGTAATATGGCTTTCGTTCGAGTAATGTAAGTTGTGATTGTTGTGCTGCAGTGTGGCTGACATGTTGAAGTTTGTGCAGGCTGTGTACGCCGTAGAGGAAGAAAGACACTTCAAAGCAAAAATTAACCAACACTCCCGGATGGCGCTCCTGGTTAACATTGACAACCGATTGAGCGAGTCCCATTGGAAGCGCCTGACCGACAGCCCGTTGGGGGGCATTGCAAGACTGGGCACAAGGGTTCAGTTCTCGGGACAGCTTGTACACTATGTTCTCCAACGACAATTGAAGTCGAAGAAGGAGAATGAAACATGGTACAAGATCCATGAAGCGGTCGTCAGGTTCTCAATATCTGAGTTTGCCATTGTCACCGGTCTCAACTGTGGCTATGGCAAAGAGCCCGAGGACAACGACGGGTTCGAGAAGGCAGTGTATGATTTCTTTGGAGTTTCAAAGATGAGGATGTCTGAGTTCGAGGTAGAGTTTCGTGTGGCGATGGCATCTGAGAAATCGTCCACCAGAAAATTGAAATTTGTCATGCTGATGCTGGTCGAGGGAGTATTGTTCGGGAAGGAACCCAAAAACTACATTCATGGGTGGGTGGTCGATCTTGTCGGCGACGTTGACAGGTTCCTGGCGTTTCCGTGGGGTCGGCTGTGCTACGAGCGAACGAACGAGTTCCTACACCGTGCAATCGAGAGGAAGCTCCAACGGGATGAGGGCAGCTCCAATGCACGCCCGGCCTATTGCCTGATGGGTTTCCCTCTCGCCTTCCAGGTTCGTACACAGATATGACTGGACGCCCTATACTGGTTTACTAGGCGTCTAACATTTATTGACTGGACATGAACTGATTATTTACTGGACAATATGTAATTGCAGATATGGGTGTACGAAGCCCTCACTCCAATGGCCGACCAATTCGCGAATGTCTTAGACGAGAAGCTGTACCCCAGGTGTCTGCGATACGAGTTTAGAGACCTGAACCTCGAGTATGCCTCAATCGAAACCCGACTGTAGGAGGCGAAGGAGCTGGGGCACTTCAGTGACCCTGCAGCCGTGAGGCCTCTTCTGCTCCCCGATGATGTGGAGAGAGCAACCGGTTTATACCGCGATGCCCGAAACACTCACGACAAGCGGGACAACTTCTTCGACGACATAGCCCGGGCGTTCGTATCAGAAAATGTCAAACCCTCAGCAAAGAAACAACCAAAGGGAGCAAGTGGGTCAACACAAGAATCAGGGGAGGGCATGCAGACACAAGCTACCCTATTACAGATAGAGTCACGGTTAGTGGCAAAGATGGACGAGTTGCTGAGGAGTATATCCGCGGAGGTAAATTCGAAGATGGCGACGCTTGAGGAGGCGATTGAAAACATGAGGAAGGAACTGCGGTGGAAGGGGACCAGGGAGTCGGAGGAGCGAGAGAAAGTTCTGGGAAAGGAGGTAAGGTTCTCCTGGTATTAGATCACAATCGTCATGTCATCTCCTGTAAATGTCATGTTGTTAGTAATGTATGTCATGTTAGTATCAGTACATGTCATACCAATTCCAGTATATGTCATGTTAATAAGAGGTTATGTGGTTAGGTTCAGGGATCAGTGAAGGACAAGGATAACGGAAAGGAGGAGGAGGACAAGGACAAGGAAGTTCTGGGAAAGGAGGTAAGGTTCTCCCGGTATCAGATCATAATCGTCATGTCAATTCATTTAGATGTCATGTTTATCATTATATATGTCATGTTAATATACGCATAGGTCATGTGCTGAGGTTCATGGATCAGGGAAGGACAAGGATAAGAGCAAGGACAAGGACAAGGACGAGGGCAAGGACAAGAGAAAGGAGGACAAGTTGAAGGCCAAGGCCAAGTTGAAGGAGGGCAAGTTGAAGGACAAGGAGAAGGTTTGCGCATGAGACTGTCATGTGAATATATAAATGATGTCATGTTATTTGTGTTTACTGTCATGTCATGCGCAATGGGCTTCAAGTTGCAGGAGGAGTTGGTGGCACCCGGTTCTGATGTTGAGGCTGAGGCTGAGGTGCCCCTCATACGGCCGAGAAGAAGCACCCGTCAACATCCTGATACGTTGTCCCAGGCGGAGGAAATGCAGCCAGCGAAGAAGCCGCGTGTGGGCAAGAAGCCAATGGATGCCGTCGAGCTAGGCATGGCGACCAAGGCAGATGCTGATGCGTTCGCTGCGTGGATGAAGGACGGAAGTGACCCCGTCCGGTCGCTGGAAGGCACCCTACCGGCGAAGCAGTTCTTTGGGACACTCCAATCACCGACCAACTGGGTGTCATCCGAGGTTAGTTACGTTCCCACATTGTGGTTCGAGTCATCACCTTCTTCCTCATATGGTCTTCCAAAATAAAGATTTTTCCTTGCGTCCAGCATATTGAGCAAGCTTGCGCCCTACTGCGGAAGGACATCAACGCCGGTGACAAGTACGAAGGGGTCGCCGTTCTGGATTTCTTATGGGGGTATCTCCTGCAGAAGAAACTGGCGGACGCGAAGGGGGACCTTGAGGTGGTGAAGGGGGACGACACGATGACCCAATACTTCGACGGCAAGTTGCCGGAGAAGTTTCCGACGGGTTGGGCCGATGTCGACCGCGTGTTGGCACCTTGGAATCTGAAGAACGAGCACTGGGTGGCCCTTGACATCAACTTCGCGGAGTGGACATTGGACGTGTACGATTGCGACACAAGCCACGTCGCTGACCGCCATATGTCGGGCCTCCTGAAGGCGGTTACCCACCTCCTCCCCATTTTGATGAACGACCACCCTGAACTTCGAGTCAAATGGGTCGGCAAATTCCCGGAACCTTTGGCGTACAAAAGGGTGAAGGGGATTCCCCAAAACAAACAATCGTAAGTCATTATCGGCTCTTCATTTAGAAAACATTGGCACAAGTTGTGTGAGCAATTTTCGTTATTTTGATGTAGGGGCGACTGCGGTCCATATGCCATCCGTTTCCTGCAGCTCCTCGCGACCGGTGACACCAAGTTCCGTGGCCTGGACGATTCATTCATTGCGGCGTACCGCCATGCCCTTTGTGTTGCCATGTTTCACGGACGTCTTACAACCCCATCCGATCCTTAAAAAAACTCCCCCATTGGTTTTATAAACATTGTTGGTTTGTGAAGACTTGTTAGTTGGTTTAGACATTTGGTTATGCACTTATGTTTGTTGGTTTTAGACATTTGGATATGTACTTATTAATGGACTGTTGTATTCGTTGGTTTTTTAATTATGACATGTCATGTCAATATGAAGCAATTGTCATGTCAATATGCAACTATTGTCATGCCAAAATCCGATAGTATCATGTCAAAAGGGGGTAATGTCATATGGCATGCCGTTAACATAATAGAACAAACTAGAACTAGAACAAACTAGAACAAAACCCCCCATACGAAGTTGCAGATAGCCAACATAATTCTTTGCGAAAGGCGTCTAACCAAAATGGGCGTACTATCTACTTCATTCCGAAAGGCCCCACAGATGGAAGTTCCTATGCCCCCGCTACGTGCAGCGGCGCTTCTGCAATTTAAATTTCCCATTAGCGGGACGCGCCCACTCTATTGGTTCAAGTTTCACAGTCGTCGGAAACGCTCCGGTCTTCCCTTATCCGCGTTGGTATGCTTCCTCTACTTCCCTTACCGATCGTTCCGCGTCGTGATCCCACGGGCTGACTACATCCTCGACGTCACTGCTCGCATAAATGACCTGCTTCCCACGGTCATAAGCAACTGCGTTGTACAATGCATCACTTGGTTCTAACTGGACACGTGGATTATCTAACTGGACAAGTGAGCTCTCTAACTAGACACTCTTAGTTTCTAACTGGACAACTCTTCTTGCTCGATCGACACCTTGTGCTACCACAACTTCCAATTCCTCATCCGCTGCCAAGAGGGATTTAGTTTGTAACTGTGGGTGATCTTCTAGGGTCAAGTGTGGCCCACCCCCGAGTGGATGGGCCGTTGTGGATCCTTCCGTAGTGGTGAAATCGCCGCCAACCTTACGTATCAGGGAGACATGGAGGTCGATAGGCCAAAATCGTTCACCGGAAAGACCATTTACGAACTTGTAGGCCTGCAAGTCTTCATCATCCCCAATGGAAAAAGGTCTGCACCCTTCCTTCTTCGGCTTTACATATGTGAGCTCAACGTCATGCCTCCTCCCATCGACATTAAACTTGGCCATCAGTTGTTTCTTCAGCGAGACGTAGTCAATACTTTCGTCTACCAGTACGGCCTTTTGACTCCTCGACGACTTCACGACCCAAATGCCCTCTTCACAATCCCACCATCCGCCAAACAATACAGTGATACACACGGACGAGTTCTCCCCTGTTCCATTAGTTAGTGGGGGGGGGGGGGGGGGGACATTCAGTTTTACAGGGAGAAGAACACATTGTGAGGAGAGATGTATCGCATAACCTAAATGGAAGGATGACTTACTCATTTCCGCCAAGAAGTCGCTGTCTGTCCAGTTAATCCCAGAAGGTGTCAAGCGCGTGAATGGGTTTATGGACTCCCCCTCCTCCCTCATCTCCTTCTTATTCTCTTAAGGGGTAAATGACAGGGAGGGAGATTTAATCTCACTCACGCTATCTCTCTATCCCGCCCTCTCTCTCTCTCTCTCTCACACACACACACACACACACACACACACACACACACACTCTCTCTCTCTCTCTCTCTCTCTCTCTCTCTCTCTCTCTCTCTCTCCCTCCTGTCTTATCAAATGTCTTTACCTACCCTCTGCGAGATTCCCCCCCGGTCTCTCTGAAGTTATTGTTGGGTCAAAATTTTATTCATTTCTTTCAACATAATATATTGTTTGAAAATGTATTTCGTGGTTTTAAATTACTATGGGTGTACTCCTCTCTCTATGGTTTTGCATCTTTTTAGTATTAATGGTGAGTGGGAAACCAAATTTTATACAAAGGTCAAAATTTTACTAAAACCACTGCTAAAGTTGTATAGTGGAAAACTGTTTGTTATCCAGTAGCTGTTAATAAACCGGCTAGTTGTTTTAAAGGGGTGTCATGTAGCGTCTACCGACAAGAAGTAAACCCACTTTATCTTTTGTCATGTCATAATTGAAACGTGTCATGTGTAGATGAGTCCACTGCCATGTTCATTGTAGCCAACAACAAAACACGACCATTCAATCCAATTTGCTTTTTGTTTCTTTTTTTCCTCCCTCAACGGTCACATTGGCACAGTGTTGCTATTTCCCACAAACCCCACTTATATGATAGCCATTCACCATCCATACTCCCCACAAATCGGTGAAGTTAAGTCCTCATTTCCATTTAACAACCTCTCCAACAACCCTTCAACGAAATGGCATCCTCTTACCCCAGCTTCTCATCTGGCCTCCCTCCCCGACCTGTCCCCATCATTATATCATCCGACGAATCAGACGATGGAGGTTTGTCGATCACTTCATTTGTGTAGATTTCAGTTGTGCTACTTGTATCATTATACTACCTTATTTGTTTCATGTTATGCAGGACCAACGTCGCCGCCGTCATACCGACGAAATCAAAGAGTAGAGATTGTCGGCGGTGAGTCTGGGATGCTCGGGTCGTTCTACGAGGCGACCCTTGTGCGCAAACTGGACCCTAACCACTGGGAGGTTGAATATGTGACCCTCCTCGTATTTCTTACGACGCCTCGTATTTCTTACGACGCCTACATGCACGAAGACCGTGTCGACTGCCGCGACAACGATGGGTTTTGGGCCGGGAGGGTCCTTGGTGTGTCCGGTTATGGGAGTAACCGAACTTTCACGGTCTACTTCCCACTCAGCGACGAGACGTCTGACCATCGTGCCCGCAATATGCGCCCACACTTCGATTGGGATGGATACAGATTCACCACGCAGCCACAATTTGAAGGCTTGTTACCTTAAGTTTGGTTTTCACTGTCTTCTATGTTGAAGACCTCTCCTACTATCTTTTAAATGTTTGCTCATGTGTCGTATTTGATTAATGCAAGTGATTCTGTCTCCGCCATTTTGTGTCCAGTATATTTTAATGTCTGTCATGTCGTATGTATTTCGTGTCCAGTAAAAACTATGGGATTACCAGTCGGCCCACGAATTAACCTCCACCCACTTTATTGTTATTCTATGGTTTTTCTCTTCACCTTACCATGTCATTATAAGTATGTTTATGCCCCCTCACTGTCAATCTTATCCATTCGATTCCAATATGGGTCAAGCATGCTAGTGACGGCCGCAGATAACGAGATCATGGCATCCAAGTATGGGTAAATATTATAATTGGCACACATAAAACAATATGTCATTATAGAGAATATGCTTATCCCATAAATCTTCTCCATTCGATTATGGTAGTAAATGACCTGTGTTTTTCGTAGTTACAATCGTGTCCAGTTAAAGCCAATAGCTGACATGTTAATCGAATACGGCTGTCCAGTTACACCTTACTGCTTACACGTAATCCATAAAATAAACCCCAGACCCTTCCTTCTTCAATTGGTTTTATCTTAAACAATATGTCATTTAGTTGAAACAATATTTTTCCCCCTCACTGACACCCTCACTGATCTATCTGTCCTCTCAGCCTGCACTTTTACCACCACCCCTCTCTCTCTCTCTCTCTCCCTCTATCTGTCTCTCTCTTCTGTCCTCTGCCACTGCAGCAACTACTTCTTCCCTCCTCTCTCATTGGTCCTTGCTTTTGCAGGAGTAAAGATCTTTTACTTAGTAGTTAGTGTGACAAAGCTAAGAAAACATTTACATTCCACTTGGATGTGAAAACATGTGTTTTTCAAACATTTTATCTATATGGCACACCTCATTGACACTCAAAATGTATTTTCTGCTTTTAGTATGTTGGATTAAGTGGGCTTAGAAGTTATAAACCCAAAAGGAGGAGCAAAAGATGCACAAGAGGAAGCATAGAAGGGTAGATGGAAACAAGAGGTGTGCATTGTTCTTTATGCTTCTTAATATCTCCTTTAGAGAGCACCTTGTTGTTTTTGCTTTTTAATGTGATTATACGAATGCCTTAATCCTTATATAGCATAAGTTATCCTTGCTAAATAAACCCTTTGCCTTAAGCTACAGTAAGATGATAAATATATGCTTGGATTCATAGTTTTGGATCAAGAATTAGGGAGTGGTTCGTTTTTGAAACTTTCCCTTCTAATATATTTCTATTCAAGCTTCCGAAATTAATTTTATCCAACATAACAATGCAAGCTTGGGGTGTTCTATCATCTTTCTTTGCTTGATGGAAATAAGTTTAGGTGAAGTTTTAACTTCTTTTTATTAAGTGCTCTTAAGCATTTTATGACTGACATGTTCTTAAGTTAGTTTGGTTTATCATATTCATTGTTTAATGCTGTTCTTGTTCTTGTTTTGTGATTTCCTCTAATACTCGATCATTGTAACCTTTTGTAGATACCTAATTTCCTTCTTTTTTTTAGGTATAGGTGTATTTGAGGATGAAGCTAGAGATTTGGAAAAAGAGATGTTTTAGTTTTCTTATGGAGGAACTTGAACAGGTTTGCTGATTTCTTTCCCTTTACTAATTATTATGTCAATTAGAAATAGATTTTGGCAACCCTTAGTGCTGCCTTTGATGATCATATAATGTGACTTTCTCATCTTGTTTCAAAGAAGTATACTGCAGTACATTACATTGGCTCAGATTAGTTAACTTTTTTATGAAAGGAGTCTGAGTTTGACAAAAAAAAAAAAATATCTGTTGATGGCAAATTATGGGTGGGGTGGTGACACTTTTCACAGAGATGTTTCAAGAAGTAGTGATATGCACTGCAACAATGTATTTGGCATCGATCCTTTCTACATTCAGAGGGGTATGTTTTAAGCCTTACTTTTCTTCAGTAGGTTTTTTTAATGTATTGATTGAGTTGTGAAAGAATTTTCAAAAGATTTGACCGTCCCATAGATAGGTCACGTGTAAGATTACATAGAATGGAATGCCTATTTAGTTTGTTTGTGAAGTGGTAGACATTCATAAATGATTTTCTTTGTGAAGTGCTTACGATGAGATTATAAATCTCTTTTAATGTTTCTTATTCAAGTAATTTATTGTAGCTTATAAAGTTACTAAAATGTGGGTTTCACGTAATTATGTTTCCAATGCAGGGGATTTTGAGCTATTAACATCAGCAACTCGTAGAAACTAAAGTCAAGTTACCTGTTCTTTTTTTTTCTTGGAATTAGTCAATTGAAACTAAAGTTTTTTTTTTTTGTAATCCAATTGAAACTAAAGTTAAGTTACCTGTTAAGTTACCTATTTTTTGGAGTTAGTCAAATGAAACTAAAGTTAAGTTAAGTAACCTAAGTCATCATGGTTATACATTGTAAGCATGTCTCGATTAGACCATTACAGTTTCTAAATGTTAGAAATTGAAACACCATATTGAATGGAGCAGAATATCAAGTAAGAGAACAAATAAGTGAAATAATTCTTTTAATAAGTGTGTAGTGGGATGGTCTATGACTCTATGTTGTTATATTGTGTGTACAGGTGATGTATTTTTCCTATTTTCCCTTCCTTAGTTTGGTTCCCCATCATACTTCTATCTTATTTGCTTATATGAGAGATGGTGCTTATTCATTAGGTTCTTGATGATGAAATTCTAGTAGCTGGTCATTCACTTGCAGTTGATGATATATTCAAGCATGACAAGAGAGAGTAAGGTTGTTTTATTGGTCGTTGGTTCACTTCACACCATTGGTGATTGTGTCTATAATAGGTTCAATTCGTTTGAATGGACTTGCAACATTTATTGGGGTAGCTGGGCTGCCAGGTGCTCTCGTCGTTCTAATAGTTCTTTTGGCAAGGTGGGGCATTCCTTCTTAGTGTAGCCTTTTGCCTTGTAGCTAAAGAAACATTTTAACTTGCCTTCTATGCACTTGCTACAGGTATTTTTGTGGCCATACCTATAATTCTGATGATATTTTCTATGCCTGAAGGTAGATCCATGCAGGTTTCAATTTTCTATGCATCTGCCTTTGAACATAAGATTATGTATCTTATTTCTGTTTACATGTGCAAATTTGCACTGTTTATGCATGTGAAGACCGTTACTTGTTTTATTCGCAGATGACTGTTGTTGAGGCTTATGCTAATAGAAAGAAAGTGGATCCTCCTAATGATTCCTCAACATTGTCTTCTAGTCAACACTCCCTGCTTACTGAAGTCCTTGCGCAAAATACGACTGGTAGTGTTTTCATACCCGAGGTTAGTATCTGAAATTACTGCTTTCTTTATTTTGTTGGCTACAACTTGAAATCATTAAGCCACTGATTTGCTAGCTCTGTCCAGTAGTTACTGTTTAATTCTTGAAATTACAGAAAATTTTCTTTTGTTTTAGCTTATTTTCTAGGAAAACATCAGCTTATTTGATCCAAATATTTACTTTCATGCAAGAAGAAGAATGCAATATTTACTTTCATGCAAGAAGGTTGTATTTCAGTAAGTGAACATGTCTTCTGGTTGCTATGTCTTTGACAGGGTGATTGGTCATGAAATGCCATATGCTGAGTTGCTTGCTGCTGAGTTCATGGGTCCCATTACTGCTGAGTGGGACTACCATGTAATGTTCTTTTTGTTCTCACTAGCTGATTTTGTTTGAGGTGGTTAATAATGCTAGATAGATGAGCAAACTTGATGAAATAATGTATGATCAATTGAGAACTTGATTTTGTTTGAGTGTGTTGTCGTGATACAATATTTTTGGGGATGTCAATGATGTAATAAGAATTAGATTTGAATCTATTTTTGGCATTTCATCATGTCATTGATCCGATTTTGATTATTTGAGAAGAAGTCTATTAATGGATACAAACACGGAATGAGACACCATTTAATAGAATAAAAAAGCGATTTTAAAATGTATTGAAACACAACAAAACGGCTAATAAAACTGATGTCTTTTGCGAAATTATACATTGTTGTTCATAAATAAAATGATGTTATAATCTTTTTAGATATCATTTCTTTCAAATATACTGATTTAAATATATACATATAACATTGTCTTTATAAATATTGAGTGTTGTATACTATTTTTTAAACGAAATAACAAGACAACATACAAAGGAAAAGTTAATAAACATGGAATGAATCACCTATAACTGATGTAAATAACATATCACAACATTGTTTTTGGAAAAAAATATCGATGTTAATGTGAATTTTTTTATTGCTCTAAATATATTTAGATAGCTAGAAATGCAAAATAATAATGTTTTAACATTAGGTGAATAAATCAAAATGTAATTATATTCATGCATTTAAGTTGATATTACAAAGAAAAACGATGTTATAAATAATTATAGACATCGGTTATAAACCGATGTGGTAAAGTTTGGATTTTTAACGCCTCCCACTAACACGTCAAATTTTTTTTTTGATTAACATCGGTTTATACCCGATGTCTATGAACAAAATTCTAGTAATGTACCTTGTTCTGTGTCGAGTGGATTCTCTGCTTCTTCGTTTAGGATGGCCATGATCTCTTCCACCTGGGCTTCCATATCCCTCTTTTCTAGCTCCTCGGGGGTCATATTTCTTACCTTAGGCTCCCCGCAAGTGATGTACCTGGCTGATATGGACTTCACCTATTCCATGGGACCTGTATTCCTTTCAGTTTTATTAAAGGAATACTCAATTACCTCATCGCTAATGTTGACTGTGAGCACTCCCTTCCTTACGCTTATGTTGGCATCCACCGTCGCCAAGAAGGGCCTTCCTAGAATAATTGGACAAGCAGGGTCCTCCGTCATATCATTAACTAAGAAATCAGCAGGGACGAAGAACTTACCTACTTGTACCGGCACATTGTCCACCATGCATGTTGGGATGACTACCGTGTTGTTCGCCATGTAAAGTTTAGCATCCATAGGCTCTAGAGCACCAATCTTAATCTTGGACCAGATTGATAAAAGCATTATACTCACACTGGCTCCCAAGTCACATAAAGCATTGAATTTATATTGACCAAATCCAATAGTTATAGCAAACTTACCTGGATCTGGCCTTTTCTCAAGAAGGTCCATGTCGCAGCACTCCTCTGCGATCTCAGCCATTGATCGCTTTTTGCTCAGAATCTCCTTGAGAAATTTGACATAGGACGGCATCTCATTAAGAGCTTCTGTGAAGGGTATTGTGACGTTGAGCCTTTGAAGCATCTTTATGAAACGCTGGAACTTCTTCTCTGCTGGATCCTTTGGTGATTTCGTCAGAAAATGTAGCTTTTTCTTCGGCGGAGGTGCTGATGTCGAGTGGAGAGGGTCGAAATCGACTGGTGCTTGGTCGATATCGACCTGTGTTTGGTCGATATCGAGTTGATCTGCTGGCCTCGGGCTCTGTGGAGGAATCGGGTCGATTTCGACTAGGGAAGGGTCGATATCGACTGGGGACTGGTCGATATCGACTGGGTTGGTCGATATCGACTGGTCTCCAGTGCCCTTTTCCTCCGTCGTTTGCTCAGGCGTTTGAATCTATCACCCACTCCTTAGGTTCATGCCAGCCACCTGTCCTGTATATTTACCCTTAGGGTTAGGTTCAGAGGTTCTAGGGAGTGTACCTGATTGTTTGGGGACGGATGTTGCCAGCTGGCCAATCTGCGTGTCAATCGATTTCCGCCAGATATCGATCTCTCCAAGCCTAGAATTTACACCATGCATTTGAGTGTAGATGGAATTGAAAGATTTCTTGGTGTTTGAATTATTCATCCGCATCTCCTCTAGAATGGTCTGTAGGTCATCTTTCTTTCCTTCTCTGCCAGGGTGACCAGGAGCTTTTTAGGGAGGGGGATTCTGGTGTTGGGGATGGCGATAATAGCTCCAGTTCTGGTTCTGATGTGGCTCTGAGTAGTGTTCCTCAACATACCTTACTTCTTGGTGGGTTTTCGCTTGTTGTACTTGATCGACGTGTGGGCACGCAGTAGTGTTGTGCCTCATATACCAACATTCCAAACAAGGCCGATTTTTTGATAGAAATTTCACTTGTTTGGTAAGGCGATGTACCTAGTCATTATGGAACTGGTCCCTGACATCCGGATCAACCTCCTTTGGTGGATCATACAATGGCATAGATGGGGCAGGCCTTTCATACCTTTCATCAGCAGAGGTCGCAGAAGTCCCATATGTGTTGTCGTAGTTAGCCAAAGTCTCAAACACTTCCCAAGCTCGGTGCGGGGTGTACTCGAGATATCCATAGTTGGTGTAGTTGTTGATCCGATCATTAGCAGGCGCATCCAGGCAGTTGACGATGATCTTCTAGATGACGTAGGGTGGCTGGCCGTGCGTAGGACAGGATTTCAGAAGCCTTTTGTAGCACTCCCAGACTTGTGCTAGAGGTTCTCCTGGCTTTTGTCTGAAAGTCGTGATCTGTTGTCTAAGAGCAACAGTCTTTGCAGGAGGAAAGAACTTGTTGAGGAAGAGATCATGTAGTTCGTTCCATGTGTGAATTGGTCGTGCAGGCAATCCTTTTAACCACCGTTGTGCTATTCCTGCAAGGGACCAACGAAATGCCTTTAGTTTTATATATTCTAAATTAGCACCATCAAAGCTATAGCTTCGCATAAATCTATCAAAGTGGTGACATGTTCTAAAGGACATTCATTGATTCTTTCCCTAAATTGACACCTCCTAATTTCAGTAATAAAAGAAAGGCGTATTTCAAAATTAATAGGGGGAAGAACGATCGGCGATTCTGTAACTTCCAGAGTAGGGTGTGATACGTTTGGGATACCCGATCCTTCGCATGTGGGCTTCAGATCAAGAACCACGCCGTATATTTGCTTCGATCTTGCAATGCTCTTTGATATCTCTTGATTTGGAACAATTAACACAAGTAATTAGAATTCTGATTTAGCGACAGAATTAACACTTAGTAAATTTCAGCAATTTGAAACAGATAATTAGCGACAGAAAGAGAGAGCGAGGGACTGGGTGCACGCTGGCGCTGGGACTTCGGCACACAGGACACAGGGTCCTCAGGGTGTGCGTGGGTGGATGCGCGGACGGCTCTCGCTGGGAGCGAGAGGGCTGGCGGATGGTGGTGAGAGCACAGGAGCGAAGCGCCGGGGAGTCAGGCGCTGGAGAACGCGGAAGCTGGGACAAGGGCGCCTGGGAACGCGGACGCGGAAGCGAAGACGCCAGGAAGCGCCTGCGCTCGCTGGGAGCGACTTGCCCGCGGACGACGCCAAGAACATGGCTTGCGGGTGTGCTGGCGCCTAGGTCGAGTAGGGTTATGTTGGGTGTGCTCGATCTCGATGAACCAAAGGTTGGGGGTTGGTGTTTTTGTGTGATTGCCGAAAGTCTTAGAACACAAGAGCTTTGGGATTGAAAATCGAAGAACCCTTAATCAATAAAGGGTTTCTTCAATTCTATTTCAATCTGATTAAATCAAAGTGCATAGACATGAATTTATAGTAAAGCTTCTAAGAGATCTAACCAATCCTTCCTTGCAAAGGAAAGGGGTTTGGATAGATTAATTCTATCTAAAGATAAATAAAACAACTTTAAGATAAATAAAACCTAATGAGATAGATATTTAATAACTTGGTGGCTAAGTATTATATCTAGAAGAGATATAATTAATTTCCACCTTATTTATCTAATTGCATGAAATAATAACATAGGTAATTAATTAAAAATCCGGCCCAAGCATAAGTGTGACTCGGCCCACTCTCTCGACAAGACCTTTGGCCCACTCGGCCGAGTGACCCCTAGGTAGTGCCGAGTTCAGGTGAATCATGGCGGGTGCAAACGAGTCTTCATGAGCTCCGTGTGTGGACGTAGGCTCACTTCTTGTGCTGGTTGTGTAACCCTGAGCCAAGTGATCCAGGGTGGCCTGAACCCTTGCTCTAAAGTTCCATGGTGACGGACAAGAAAGGCCTTAGTTGCATTTTGAATCTTCTTGGCCCTTGCACGAGTGACAGGACCATCACATGGAACCTTCATGTTGTCCTCAATGTCACCAGGAGTCATCGATAATTGCACGGCATCATTCTCCTCCACTTGACTTCGATTTGTCCTCAAATCGTCGTAAGAGCCATCATCAGGCACGAACAAGGATAGATCGGCGACGTTGAATGTAGAATGGACGATGTACTTATCGGCAGGGAGATCCAGCTTGTATGCATTAGGACCCATCTTCTGAACCACTTAGAATGGTCCATCTCCCATGGGGTCCAGCTTAGATTTCCGTTGTTGCGGAAACCTTTCCTTCCTGAGATGCAGCCAGACCAGATCACCAACGTTGAACTGCACATCCTTGCGATGCTTGTCCTTCGCGGCCTTGTATTGCGCAGTCTTCCTCTCCAGCTGCGCTTTGGTACGGTCATACAAGCGTTTGATGAAGTCCACTTGCTTAGCTGCATCCACGCTCTCATTTTCCTTGTATGGCCGAGGTAGCATATCCATTGGAGTGAGTGGATTTCGGCCATATACCACTTCGAAGGGGGTCAGCTTAGTTGCAGAGTGCCTAGACCTCTTATATGCAAATTCTACAAATGGTAGGCAGTCTTCCCACCTCCGGAGGTTAGTTCCCAGCATGACTCAAAGAAACAGTGAGAACTGACTACCTAAGGCGCGATTGATTGCTTCCCCGGCAACGGCGCCAATTTGTTGTTGCAGGACTAAATCGAGTATTGAAATAAATACGAAATATAGTTCATACTGACTTCCCTGTCTCAGCAAATAAATACAAGACTTCCTCCCGTTGTAGTAAGAGAAAATCAGGATCGAATCCACGAGGAAGCACGTCAGCAGTTCTCAGGTAGCTGTAAATTCTCACAGGCGCAGCAGAAGGACAGAAACACAGAAAGGAAAGAAACAAATAAACCCGACAAGGGCAAAAAAAATAAAAGCAAAGAACAAAGCAAGAAAAGACAAAGCGAAACAGCAAATAAAACGAGGACACAGAAGCTACTCGATCTCGAGTAAGCTGTCCTCTAGATCGACAAGAAGCAGAAAATGTAAATTTGCAGATTTTCGACAGAATTCAGAAATTCGACAGAAATAAACTCAATATATTAAAAGACCTCCAAGGCCAGGGTATCAACACCACAACGATAACCATGCAAAGTAACACATAAAGGCATAAAAGATCATGCTTTCCATCAAATAACTTTCGTCATTAACAAATAGGCAAATAGAGGCTTTCGCATAAACCCTAATTGTTACTAACCCTTTTTCACATAATTAATCCAAGTTGCATTAAGATCACTTTCGCTTCAATAACACAAACAAGGATCACCTTCAACTCTCGCAAAAGAATCATGCTTATAGGGATAGAAGATGAATCGCACAAAAAGATCTGACCTTTATCGCATCGCCTCACATGGCCACCGTCGGGCTCACCCCAGCCCCAGAAGTGGGTGGACTACTCACGCCTCATCGCAATCGCAGACATTGATTGATGAAAAGAAACTTGCATTAACTATATTCAAAGCCTTTACAATCCTGGCAATCAACTTTCGCTAAAAGCCAAAACCCTAAAAACCTTAGAACTCCTAAACTTCTCTTTGTGGAACTAACTAATTGTGTCTTGAATTGAATGAAATAAAACTGAGCCCCCTAGGGCCTTATTTATAGTGACTAAACCTTGCTAATCAAGGAAATAATCATCTATCTCTATCTAAATCTATATCTAAAATTATATCTAAAAGCCTTAAAGATAAATAAATTGTTTTAAGGAATTAAATCTAAAAGGAAAAGATAAAACTAATTATGGTAGGTCTTCATGATGTGATAGATCTTGTCTCCTTGGATAGAACTTGATGTAATAGGATAGAATCTTCCGCCTTCGCGCCCAAGGAACTCCAATTCTACTCGGACAGGCCACGTCGAGAAGTTTCTGGAAGCTGGGTCTACTCGACCTCGACTAGGTCTCGTCGACCTCGGGTAGGGTCTTTGTCGGCTGGACTCCTCGGGTGGCTTCTGCTCGATGTGGCTCGTCATGGCTTCCTGGGCTCTTGTCGACCTCGACCACTCCTCGTCGATGTCGAGTAGGAGGGGCTTGTCGACTGGGTTTGCTCGGGTAGGTCTAGTCGACTGGCTCGGACATGCTCGGACCTGGACTCAAGGTGCTCATCGACCTCGACAAGGGGTCCTCGAGGTCGAGTTGGGTGGTGCCCCTTCCTTTCCCCTCCCGCGAGTTTCTTCATCCGCTGGCAGCGAGTTGTCTCTTCCGCGGCAGCGAACGGTCCGCTGCAGCGAGTCGAGTCGCTGGCAGCGAGTCGAGTCGCTGGCAGCGAGTCTCGCCTGGTCATCCTCGGCTCCTTTCCTTGTTTACTCCGGACATGGCGTCTAGGCTCCGTCGACCTCGACCAGTGCTTGTCGAGGTCGAGTAGAGTCCGGAGCTCGGGTTGGTCTGTCTTGCTCGACCAGCTCTGCTCGACAAGGCGATGCTCGGACAGGCTCGTCTAGGTCGAGTAGGCCTACTCGAGATCGAGTAGCCTCGACTCTCAGAGTTGTTTCCTTGCTTTGACCTTGGACTTCTGTAGTGGTTTTCCGAGCTTTTCCGACCTTCTGTAGAATTGCTGTAAAACGCCTCGATTTTTGCGATTTAAACAGAAACTGGTGTAGATTCCATAATTTGGCAAATAAACATAAACTACATAGATTCTGTACTACCTTAGCCCAAATGCATGTAATGTATACATAAATCGATATAAAAGTTACTGTAAAACATGGCAGATTCAGCTCACAACAAACACCCCATACTTAAGCTTGCTTGTCCTCAAGCAATACTTTTATTTGTTATTCAGGGGAAGAATTCAAAACTCTCAACATCTTAGATTCATTCTCATATAACCCTGCAATCAATTACCATCCTCGAAAAGGTACTAGTGTCACAGATTCATGCATGTGCAAATATGTAAAAGCAACATCTACTCACAAAAGGAGGGTTATGCATAAACATTCATTCGTGACAAAGCATTGATAATCAAGAAGACTTTAATTTAAGCTCATGAAGGAGTAGATTGGTAAAAGGCTAAAGGTGGACAATTTTTGGCAATGTGGTGCTTTTGATCCGGGGAAATGGAATATTTCCAAACTTGAGTTTCATTCCACATTCTTTCTCCATATAATTCATCACCTTTCATATTGCTTTTCTCAATAATAATGCTTTTATCTCTCTAACCTCAGCACTGCCTTCTCGCGAGTCGCAAACATGGGTGTTATGAATGGCCCCGGATACTTAGTGTGTCGGACTCCTCACAATGTGTCCCATCTCTCCAAACTATTATCTCAGAGAGCAGGGTCAATCTACCTTTATCTCCTGAGGTGATTGGATTTTCTTTCACTCATTAAATTTTCCATATATTTCAAACAATTTCCTTCCAAACTCCAATAATGATAATAATCACAACAACCATATAACATCTCCATAATGTAATATCATTCTCAACATAATCCCCGGATAAGGTAAAGAATGGCAATATTTAGATCATGTGGAGCGATATTTGAAATAAGGCATATTATGGCTTTTGTGATGCATAAGCATAGGTAAGGCTAGGATTTAAACAATGAGCATTTATATGGAAATATAAAGTCCTCCATCATCTTATCATGCAACATGTCAAAAGCAACTTCAAATTTTACCTCCTTTTATGGTTTTCACAAAATATGCACTTCATTGTGACTTCCCTTAACTAGGCAATTTCATGCTATATCTCTAATGAATCCAATTTTGCATCGTCGAGTTCAATATAAGCTTCCGTGACATTAATCAAAATTTTCAATGGGGGTCATTTTTCTTTAAATTTTGGAAAACATGCATATGTAAGCACATAAATAAATAATGCATTCCAAAATAGCCATGTAGCAATTCTAAGAAATAATGCACAAATTATGTCAAATAAGTCAAATATGCCCAAAGTAAGCCCTTCCCCCACCCCGTACTTAAACATTACAGTGTCCTCACTGTATAAAAAATAAGGTAAGGATAAAGAAAGAAACTCACAAGACAGATGTGCAAAGCCTTATAATTTCGACTGGAGCACCTCCTGGCCGAGTATTATTGTAACTTGGTTCCATCCATGGACCTGAAAAGTAGAAGGCATATACCCACAATAGAAAAACTAAAAGTTCAAAAACAAAAAATAAAAACAAAACAATGTCCAAAAGTCTATGTACATGCTCTAGATTTTATAGTCGCTAGGCCGACTTTCCATTAATGCTCAAGGTGGCATCTGCAGAGCCCATGTAGCTTGGGCCTCAAACAAGACTCCATTCTTGTCCATCAGCTGTAATCCTCCAGAATGGATCTTGTTCACCACGAACGGTCCCATCCGCTTCTTGTTGAATTTGTTAGGAAACCAATGATCCTTTGATTTAGAGACATAGAGTTTGTCTCCAACTTCATATTCCTTAGGCTCATCATTGGAAATCCTGCACAATCGCACATACCAAGGCAGACCTCTCCCATGTATAGATAAATCTTTAATGGAAATAGGAGAAGAAAGATCCATACCTTGACTCACCTTTGCAGAAACGGAATCGGGAACCACTGTGTTTGGTCGATCTCGACTAGGGCTAGTCGATCTCGACAAGACTGCTGGTCCTGGTGGTGATCTGCTCGAAGATTCAGAAGTCGACGAAGACGTGGTCTTGTCGATCTCAACAAGGCTACTCGAGATCGAGTAGCCTTCTCCTCCTGGTGGCTTGCTCGTCGAGGAAGGCGGGTCTGGTGGCGCCGGGTGGTGGTCGATCTCGACAAGGGTGGTCGAGATCGACAAGGGCTCTCCTGGCTCTGGTGGTGCGCTCGAGGAAGCAGGGACTGGTGGCTCCGAGTTGTGGTCGACCTCGACGAGGCTTGTCGAGATCGACGAGCCTGGTTTCTCTGATCCGCTGCCCCACGATGCTGGCTCTGGTGGAGTCCCCTTGGTCTGGTCGAGATCGACTAGGGTTCTACTCGAGGTCGAGGAGCCCTGGTCGATCTTGACCCCATACTTAGCACCTGTCAAGGCATCCGAGAAATAATTAATCCACAACGAATTACCTTGCTCTGTGTCAATTGGATTTTCTGTGTTCTCCTTGAGGATTGCCATGATCTCCTCCACCTGGGCCTCCATGTCCCTCTTTTCTATCTCCTCAGGGGTCATATTTCTGACCTTAGGTTCCCCGAAGGTGATGTAGCCAGCTGAGATAGATTTGACCTCTTCCATTGGACCTGTATGCCTTTCAGTTTTATTAAAGGAATACTCAATTACCTCATCGCTGATGTTGAAGGTGAGCACTCCTTTCCTTACGCTTATGTTGGCATCCACCGTCGCCAAGAATGGTCTTCCTAAAATAATTGGACAAGCAGGATCTTCTTGCATATCAGCTATTAAGAAATCAGCAGGGACGAAGAATTTTCCTACTTGTACTGGGACATTTTCCACCATGCATGTGGGGATGACCACCGTGTTGTTGGCCATGTAAAGTCTAGCATCCACAGGCTCTAGGGAACCTATCTTAATCTTGGACCAAATTGTTAAAGGCATTATACTCACACTAGCTCCAAGATCACATAGGGCGTTAATTTTGTATGGACCAAATCCAATAGTTATAGCAAACTTACCTGGATCCGGCCTCTTCTCCAATATGTCCAGATGGCTGCACTCCTCTGTGGTTTCAGCCATTGACCGCTTTTTGCTCAGAATCTCCTTCAGGAACTTGACATAGGATGGCATTTCATTGAGAGCTTCTGTGAAGGGGATGGTGACATTGAGTTTCTGAAGCATCTTGATGAAGCGCTGAAACTTTTTCTCTGCCGGGTCCTTTAGAGATTTTGTGGGGAAAGGCAGCTTCTTTTTCTGAGTCGGAGCCACAACAGACGTCGGAGTTGCTGCAGATTTCTCTATGTCGACCAGGGGCTCCTCGACATCGACAAGGCCTTTGTCGACATCGACCAGATTGGGCCCAGTCGAGTGGATGTGTGGTGCATACGAAGATTTTGGCAGGCTCTCCTCGAGGTCGACGAGTCCTTTGTCGAGGTCGACTAGTCCTTTGTCGAGATCGACCACGACTTTGTCGAGATCGACTTGCTGTTCCTCGTCGTTCTGCTGGTTCCCGGCGTCTGGCTCTTGCAGTTGATGACCGCTTCTGAGTTTTACAGCAGCGACGTGTCCGGTCTTTCCCTTAGGATTTGGTTCTGAAGATCCTGGAAGTGTCCCTGACTGTCTGGGGATTCCGGCTGCTAGCTGACCAATCTGTGTATCAACTGATTTCCTCCAGATATCAATTTCCCCAAGCCTAGAGTTGACATCTTGCATCTGAGTATAGACGGAGTTGAAAGATTGCCTAGTTTCTGAATGGTTCCTCCGTATTTCCTCTAGGACCGTCTGTATATCATCCTTCTTTTGATCCCTTTCTGGATGTCCTGGAGCTCTGTAGGGCGGGGGATTCCTAGGGACACCTTGGTTCCATTGTGGTTGCTGAAACCTTTGGTCCCCCATGTAGCGATTGGGACCCCCTGCGTAAGCTGCATCCTCATGATGCTCTGCCAGCCTGACTTGCTCTGTGTGTGGGCACTCAGGAGTGGTGTGCCTTTGCGATCCGCATTCTATGCAAGGCTGGTTGACAGAGAGATATTTGACTTGCTTGAGGAGCTTCTTATTCTGGTCTCTGTAGTATTGCTCCCTAACATCATGATCAATCTCTTTAGATGGCTCATATAGGGGCATGGATGGTACTGGCCTGGCGTATGGGTTCTCTTCATAGGTTACAGTAGACCCATACTTGTTGTCGTAGTTGGTGAGCTTCTCTAGCACACCCCATGCGTCACTTGGCGGCATCGTCAGATACTCGTAGCGAGTATAATTGTTGATTCTGTCCTTAGTGACTTGATCCAGAGAGTTGAAGAAGATCTCCTGGATGATGTAGGGTGGCTGTCCATGAGTAGGGCAAGATCGCAGAAGTTCCTTGTAGCGCTCCTATGCCTTTGCCAGTGGTTCCCCTTTCTGCTGTTTGAAGGCGGTGATTTTCTGGCGGAGATGTGCTGTTTTGGCAGGTGGGAAGAATTTGTTCAGAAACTGTTGCTCTACTTGAGCCCAAGTTGTAAGTGATTTTGCTTTCAGCCCTTCCAGCCATTTCAGTGCAGGCCCAGCGAGAGACCAGCGAAAAGATTTCATCTTGACATATTCCAGAGTTGTACCTTCTGCAAGAGTACGACACATATCATGAAAATTAGTAATATGTTCAAGAGGACACTCATTAAATCTACCATAAAAGTGTTGTTGCAGGAGGATGGTCAAGTATGAAATAAATATGAAATATAGTTCAGAACGACTCCCCTGTCTCAGCAAATAATACAAGACTTCCTCCCGTTGTAGTAAGAGAAAAGTCAGGATCGAATCCACGAGGAAGCACGTCAGCAGTTCTTAGGTAGCTGTAAATTCTCACAAAGGCAGCAGAAAGACAGAAACAAAAGAAGAAGCAGAAATAAAATAGAAACAAATAATCCCGGCAAGGGCAACTAAAACATAAGCAAAGAACAAACAAAAGACAGAAATAAAAGCAAAGCAAATAAAGAACAAAGCAAAAGAAAACGAAAGCAAAGACAAAAAGTAACTCGAGGACACAGAAGCTGGTCGATCTCGACAAGCTGTCCTCTAGGTTGACAAGACAGTACTGAAAACAGAAAGTAAACAACAAAAGCAAACGATTCGACAAAGACAGCCCTACTCGACCTCGACAAGAGGTACTCGATATCGACTAGGAACTGTAAACAAAGAAACTTCAGAAATCGACAACAGAAGCAAAGACTCAACTCGACCCTAATTGTTACTAACCCTTTTTCACATAATTAATCCAAGTTGCATTAAGATCACTTTCGCTTCAATAACACAAACAAGGATCACCTTCAACTCTCGCAAAAGAATCATGCTTATAGGGATAGAAGATGAATCGCACAAAAAATCTGACATTTATCGCATCGCCTCACATGGCCACCGTCGGGCTCACCCCAGCCCCAGAAGTGGGTGGACTACTCACGCCTCATCGCAATCGCAGACATTGATTGATGAAAAGAAATAACTTGCATAAACTAAATTCAAAGCCTTTTACAATCTTGGCAATCAACTTTCGCTGTAAGCCAAAACCTTAAAAACCTTAGAACTCCTAAACTCTATGTGGAACTACTTGTCTGTGTCTTTCTCTGAAATTGAATCCATAAAACTGAGCCCCCTAGGGCTTTATTTATAGCCTTCATTCCCTAGCTATTCTAGGAAAGAAGATATCTATCTATATCTAAAATTATATCTACTTGCTTTAAAGATAAATAAAATGTTTAATGGAATTAAATCCATAAGGGAAAAGATAAAACTAATTAGGTAACATGTCTTCATGATGTTGATAGATTGCCTTCCATAGATAGAACTTGATCAATTCGGATAGATCTTCGATGGATTTGGATAGAATCTTCCGCCTTCGGTATCAAGCAACGTCAACTCTACTCGGACAGGGCTAGTCGAGAAGATTCTGGAAGCTGGTCTAGTCGACCTCGACGAAGTCCCGTCGACCTCGAGTAGGGTTAGTCGTCTCGGCTTGCTGGTGCTTGATGTGGCTCGTCATGGACTTCCTGGGCTCGTCGACCTCGAGTTGGTCTCGTCGACGTCGACAAGGGCTAGGGCCATCGACTAGACCTCCTCGAGTGGATCTCCTCGGGTTGCTCAGACATGGCTCAGGGCGGCTCGTCGATCTCGACAAGGGTTAGTCGAGATCGAGTAGAGGTGGCTCGGCTTCTCGTCCTCGGTTTGGTGTGCTCGACCGGCTCGGACAAGGACTCAGGCGCTCGTCGACTTCGACAAGCCCTAGTCGACTTCGAGTACGGTGGCTCGCCGACTAGGGTTTCTCGAGCAGCTCTCCTCGAGGGACTCCGGATCTGGTGCTGTGGCTTCGTCGACCTCGAGTAACGGTCCTCGAGATCGAGTTGGCTTCGGAGCTCGGGGAGCTTGGTTCTCGATCATGGCTTTGTCGACTAGGCTGTGCCCGGACATGCTCGTCTAGGTCGAGTAGGCTTACTCGAGATCGAGTAGCCTTGACTCTCAGACTTGTGCGCTGCTTTGACCTTGGACTTCTGTAGTGGTTTTCCGAGCATTTCCGACCTTCTGTAGAATTTGCTGTAAATGCCTCGATTTCTGCGATTTAAACAGACACTGGTGTAGATTCCATAATTTTGGCAAATAAAGCTAAACTACACAGATTCTGTACTATCTTAACCCAAATGCATAAAATGTATACAGAAATCGATATAAAAGTTACTGTAAAACATGGCAGATTCCGCTCACAACAAAAAGGCATTATTTTTAAGCTCTATAAGAAACTGAGTGCGAATTTCAAAAGAGTTTTCAGGGATAAGAATCGCCGATTCAGGCACGATGAGAGTCGGATGCATATAATCCTCAGTAGTGGTTGGATATTGGGCAAGCTCAGTTTCCGCTTGCCTCGCGCGTTCAGCTGCTTGTTCCCTTGCTGCTCTCTCAGCGACGATAGCAGCATCCTTAGCGGCTAATTCCCTGGTAAGCCTAGCGATCAGCTGTTCCTGTGTCTCTGCAGCTGCCAAGGCTCTTTGTAGTTTAGCTCTGATGTGAAAAAAGGCGTTCCGGTTCGTCTAAGGCGTCAAACTCAGGTGTTTGACCAGAACGACGCATACACCTGCAAACTAACTCAAAGAAACAATGAGAACTGACTACCTAAGGCGCGATTGATTGCTTCCCCGGCAACGACGCCAATTTGTTGTTGCATGAGTAAATCGAGTATTGAAATAAATATGAAATATAGTTCAGACTGACTTCCCTGTCTCAGCAAATAAATACAAGACTTCCTCCCGTTGTAGTAAGAGAAAATCAGGATCGAATCCACGAGGAAGCACGTCAGCAGTTCTCAGGTAGCTGTAAATTCTCACAGGCGCAGCAGAAGGACAGAAACACAGAAAGGAAAGAAACAAATAAACCCGACAAGGGCAAACAAAATAAAAGCAAAGAACAAAGCAAGAAAAGACAAAGCGAAACAGCAAATAAAACGAGGACACAGAAGCTACTCGATCTCGAGTAAGCTGTCCTCTAGATCGACAAGAAGCAGAAAATGTAAATTTGCAGATTTTCGACAGAATTCAGAAATTCGACAGAAATAAACTCAATATATTAAAAGACCTCCAAGGCCAGGGTATCAACACCACAACGATAACCATGCAAAGTAACACATAAAGGCATAAAAGATCATGCTTTCCATCAAATAACTTTCGTCATTAACAAATAGGCAAATAGAGGCTTTCGCATAAACCCTAATTGTTACTAACCCTTTTTCACATAATTAATCCAAGTTGCATTAAGATCACTTTCGCTTCAATAACACAAACAAGGATCACCTTCAACTCTCGCAAAAGAATCATGCTTATAGGGATAGAAGATGAATCGCACAAAAAGATCTGACCTTTATCGCATCGCCTCACATGGCCACCGTCGGGCTCACCCCAGCCCCAGAAGTGGGTGGACTACTCACGCCTCATCGCAATCGCAGACATTGATTGATGAAAAGAAACTTGCATTAACTATATTCAAAGCCTTTACAATCCTGGCAATCAACTTTCGCTAAAAGCCAAAACCCTAAAAACCTTAGAACTCCTAAACTTCTCTTTGTGGAACTAACTAATTGTGTCTTGAATTGAATGAAATAAAACTGAGCCCCCTAGGGCCTTATTTATAGTGACTAAACCTTGCTAATCAAGGAAATAATCATCTATCTCTATCTAAATCTATATCTAAAATTATATCTAAAAGCCTTAAAGATAAATAAATTGTTTTAAGGAATTAAATCTAAAAGGAAAAGATAAAACTAATTATGGTAGGTCTTCATGATGTGATAGATCTTGTCTCCTTGGATAGAACTTGATGTAATAGGATAGAATCTTCCGCCTTCGCGCCCAAGGAACTCCAATTCTACTCGGACAGGCCACGTCGAGAAGTTTCTGGAAGCTGGGTCTACTCGACCTCGACTAGGTCTCGTCGACCTCGGGTAGGGTCTTTGTCGGCTGGACTCCTCGGGTGGCTTCTGCTCGATGTGGCTCGTCATGGCTTCCTGGGCTCTTGTCGACCTCGACCACTCCTCGTCGATGTCGAGTAGGAGGGGCTTGTCGACTGGGTTTGCTCGGGTAGGTCTAGTCGACTGGCTCGGACATGCTCGGACCTGGACTCAAGGTGCTCGTCGACCTCGACAAGGGGTCCTCGAGGTCGAGTTGGGTGGTGCCCCTTCCTTTCCGCTCCCGCGAGTTGCTTCATCCGCTGGCAGCGAGTTGTCTCTTCCGCGGCAGCGAACGGTCCGCTGCAGCGAGTCGAGTCGCTGGCAGCGAGTCTCGCCTGGTCGTCCTCGGCTCCTTTCCTTGTTGACTCCGGACATGGCGTCTAGGCTTCGTCGACCTCGACCAGTGCTTGTCGAGGTCGAGTAGAGTCCGGAGCTCGGGTTGGTCTGTCTTGCTCGACCAGCTCTGCTCGACAAGGCGATGCTCGGACAGGCTCGTCTAGGTCGAGTAGCCTCGACTCTCAGACTTGTTTCCTTGCTTTGACCTTGGACTTCTGTAGTGGTTTTCCGAGCTTTTCCGACCTTCTGTAGAATTGCTGTAAAACGCCTCGATGTCTGCGATTTAAACAGAAACTGGTGTAGATTCCATAATTTGGCAAATAAACATAAACTACATAGATTTTGTACTATCTTAGCCCAAATGCATGTAATGTATACAGAAATCGATATAAAAGTTACTTTAAAACATGGCAGATTCAGCTCACAACACGAACCAGTGCAAATAGCTCCTTGTCGTAGGTAGAGTAGTTGAGCTCAGCGGTGCCCAACTTTTCGCTGAAGTAGGCGATGGGACGCTTGTTCTGCAGCAGGACCCCTCCAATGCCACTGCCAGAAGCGTCACACTCGAGCTCAAAAGGTTGAGCAAAGTCAGGTAACTGCAGCACAGGGGCGTGTGTCAGGCAGTCCTTGAGAGCGTCGAAAGCCTTTTGATGTGAGCCAGTCCAGTGAAATGTCACATCTTTCTTTGTCAGCTCATGGAGGGGGGCGGCAATCGGGCTGAAATCTTTGACAAAACGTCGATAGAAGCCAGCAAGGCCCAAGAATGAGCGGACATGGGTGGGTGTAGTCGGCCTAGCCCACTCCTGAATAGCACGAATCTTCTCCTCATCCACCTTTAACCCAGATGCAGTCACTACAAAACCAATAAAAATGGTAGACTCGGATACAAAAGAACACTTCTTTAAATTGGCATATAATTTCTCTTTCCTAAGACAATCAAAAACCAATTTTAAGTGACTTAAGTGATCGTGCATATTCTTACTATAGATTAAGATATCGTCAAAATAGACAACGACAAATTTACCTAAGTGTCTCCTAAGCACATGGTTCATAAGCCTCATAAATGTAGAAGGTGCATTAGTTAATCCAAAAGGCATTACTAACCATTCATATAAGCCATACTTAGTTTTAAAAGCCGTTTTCCATTCATCACCCTGTTTCATCCTAATTTGATGATATCCACTTCTAAGGTCAATTTTAGAGAAAATAGCAGCACCATGAAGTTCATCAAGCATATCATCTAAACGAGGAATAGGGTGGCGATACTTAACCGTTATTTGGTTGATTGCGCGACAATCAACACACATGCGTCAGGAGCCATCCTTCTTTGGAACCAATATGACTGGCACGGCACAGGGAGACAGGCTCTCACGAACAAAGCCTTTATCCATCAACTCTGTGACTTGGCGTTGCAGCTCCTTTGTTTCCTCAGGACTAGCTCTATAAGCGGCGCGATTAGGCAAGCCTTGGGGTAGTTCAGCTGGAAGCACATCTAGATAATCCTGCAGAAGTGCAGAAATAGGTGCAGGAATATGACTCAATTCAACATTAAGTAATACCTGTTTCATTACCAGAAGAATATGAGGTCGATGAGCATTCCAAGTGATGGTCCCTTTTTGAGGTTGAGAGACAAATGATCGACGTTCCACAGAGCCCTTAAGTGAAGCAGAAGAGGGCTTAGTTGACGTCGAATGGGGAGGAGAAGGCGGCAAGGGGGATGCAGGGGCGGCTGCGGGCGCTGCTGCTGGGGCCGCGGGCGCGGCATGCTGGGTCGCGGGGGCGGCTTGTTCAGCCGAGCTCCCTTTGAGCTTCTCCAACCTTTCAGCTTCTCTGTCGGCGTTCCTTTGTTGCTGCTTGCGAACCTGATCCTTCAGAATAGTTTGTGGCGAAAGGGGTAGGAGAGTAACTCTCCTCCCGTCATAGGTGAAAGCATATGTATTTGCACGACCATCATGAAGGACATTACGATCATATAACCAAGGACGCCCTAACAATATATGACTACAATCCATGCGTGCAACATCACATAATATTTTATCATGATATGATCCAATAGAAAGAGAAACTAAGCATTGTTTGGTGACCATTATATCAGATCCATCATCAGTGATACCATTCAATCCATAGTGAGTAGCACGAGGAGTAGTAGGTAAATGGAGGAAATATACTACCTTTTCATTGATGAGATTGCAGCAACTCCCACCATCGATTTGATGAGGTTTAAGGTAGCCTCGCGAACCATACATCTAGTGTGGAAGATGTTCTCCCTTTGATCAGCCATGGGAGACTCCTGAATGTGTAGGACCCGCCGGTTGACAAGACAGAGGACATTGTCATATTCTGATGTGTCGATCTCCTCAATAATTTCAGACGGCTGGTCCTCCTCCACTTCACTCGAAATTACCTGGTCCTCCACAGTCTCCTCCTCATAGTAGTGGTCTCCCAAATCATTGAGAAGAACCTTCTTTTTCTGAGGGCAATTGCGAGAGACATGCCCAGAACCACCACAAGTGAAGCAGCGGGTGTCTTTGTTGCGATCTGTAGATGGTGCAGCAACTCTTCTAGTTTCAATCTGATAACCCTGTTGAGGTGAGTTGGAAACTCCCTTTTGCTGCATAGAAGGGTTAGAAGTAGAAGGTTTAGATTGACTGGAAGAGTTAAAGGGAACAAACCTGCGACCTTGAGAGGTCTGGTCAACTCGGTTCCTCTGTAGCCGAAGCTGTTGCTGCTGTTGCTCATACATCAGCTATGCTTTATGAGTCAAAGTGTTAATATCTCTAATGGAATGGATAGATAAAGGATTTTTAATAGAAATATTAAGACCAGCAAGAAATTGAGTACACAAAGCACGTTCAGTAAGATAAACATTAGCCTGATGGGAGAGTCGTTCCAGCTCATCCCTGTAGTCATTAGGCGAGCGAGTCCCCTGGCGGCATGTCGCCAGTTGCATCCTCATGGACTCAGTGTATTCCTCAGGTACATGTCTCTTTTTCAGGAGATAGCGAAGTTGTGGCCAAGTCTCAACAGGTTGCTTGTCCTGACGACGGTGCATCTCACGAGTGCGGAACCACCAGGTGCGAGCTTTACCTACTAAATGCAATATAACAACTTCCAACTTCTCCGTTTCCTCATAGCGTAAATGTTCAAGCAGATAGTCAGTATGATTTTCCCAAACAAGATAAGCTTCAGGATCAGTATTACCATCAAAGGTTTCTAATTTAAGCTTAACATCTCGTCTTTGTATAGCTTGAGCATTATCAAATCTAGGATGACCAAAATTAGGAGGGGGTAAATCATCAAAGTTAGGATTTAGCTCATGGTAAGCATCCTCCAGATGTGGCGTCTCATATAGATCATTGTTGCTGCGGCTGTCATCCCAGTTAGCACGGGTATGAAACGGCTGCTGCTGCTGACGATGAATGGGCCTCCCTTGCTAGTGTCGTGGTGGAGTATGCTCACGGCGATCCTGGTGTCCGTTGAAGCCCGCTAGATGATCGTTGTCATTCTCTCCATTGAAAGGATTAGGAGTAGCAGACTTAAGCTGATAATGTAATTGACCAGAAGGGGGAGGGTGAACTGAACCAGAAGGGTTACCTGTAGGTGGGACAATACCTGAAGGAGGTGTAGGAGCCGTAGGTGGTGGGGGCGGCCTACCTCCAGAGGGAGGTGTAGATCCAGAAGCCTCCGCTTGTTTTGCCTCCTCCAATTGTCGCGTAACTGCCTGTTTGATGAGGTTAGACCAGAATACGCGGTCCTCCTGGCGTTCAATAGCCCGACGATTTTCAGCCTCTGCCATTTCCTTACGAAAAACCAAAGTAGATTCTTGGACAGCAGAGTCAATAATGAACCGCATATTATCAGCAGAAATGCCAGCAGGTGGGGTAGGGGAAGGGTTGGGGTCGCTATCGTTCGACATGTTCCTACAATATCAGAAGAGCAACAAGTAAACGAAGCAAAGACCAGAAACCAAGTAATGCAAGCTCTAGTGATTCCTAAGAGTGATTCAAGTTTTAGAAATCAAAGAGCGAGAAAACAAGGCACAATATTCAAGCAATTCCCCTGGACACAGAATTTTGCAATATTGAAGACAGCAAGTAATAATCAAATTGCAATATAAATCAACCACAAGTCGGATATCAAGGATAGCAAGTATAAACAAGCGGCTGAATGTGTATAGAATAAGATCTACAATGTGATGCTTGAATAATATGAATGAGTAAGTATCGAAAATAGCAATCACAAGGGCAATCAAGTGCACATACTCCGTCAACTATTATCTGACGGTTGCAACACGGTTCAGAGAAAGAGGGGTGTGACCAAGGCTCTAGTGTCGGCACAGCACAAAATCACACAAGTAGGGTTCTTTTGTAATGCTTAAAACCGATTAGATCATCTAACACGTAGCATGAAAAGAATTAACAATAGAAGAGTTACTAACTCAACAAGGTAATGTATGCTAAACTTTTCTTTCTTTCTCCTCTTTTTTTTTTTTGAATGCTCTCGGCTTTTTTTTTTTTTTTTGGCTATCGAGTAGCTGCTGTAAGGAGCTGTAGCAACCGAAATAAGGGAGAAAAAAAAAATAAAAAAAAATAACAAGCTACGATGATCTAAAAGTAAGCAAAAATAAAGAAAAAGGGAAAATAGGCTAGAAACTGGAGAAAATAGGGTTCTTTAGTGGTGCAAGTTTATATAATGCTTTTAATCCAAGAATCACAGTCATAGGCATGATATGTAGCAACTAGGAATAAAAGATCACAACTTGCAGTCAAGAACTCAATATCTTCCAAATTATAGATCCAAACAAAGAATAACAAAAATAAAGTGCCAATTTTGATGGGTGAAATAAAGATTTAATTTTTATGCAGCGGCTATGGTGAAAAATAAGGCACGAAAAATAAATCTCTCAAATAGAAATCAAGAGAGTAAAGAACTTGCATTAACCTGAAATCCGATACCACTTGATACGTTTGGGATACCCGATCCATCGCCTGTGGGCTTCAGATCAAGAACCACGCCGTATATTTGCTTCGATCTTGCAATGCTCTTTGATATCTCTTGATTTGGAACAATTAACACAAGTAATTAGAATTCTGATTTAGCGACAGAATTAACACTTAGTAAATTTCAGCAATTTGAAATAGAGAATTAGCAACAGAAAGAGAGAGCGAGGGACTGGGTGCACGCTGGCGCTGGGACTTCGGCACACAGGACACAGGGTCCTCAGGGTGTGCGCGGGTGGATGCGCGGACGGCTCTCGCTGGCAGCGAGAGGGCTGGCGGATGGTGGCGAGAGCACAGAAGCGAAGCACCCGGGAGTCAGGCGCTCGAGAACGCGGAAGCTGGGATGAGGGCGCCTGGGAACGCGAACGCGGAAGCGAAGACGCCAGGAAGCGCCTGCGCTCGCTGGGAGCGACTTGCCCGCGGACGACGCCAAGAACCTGGCTTGCGGGTGTGTTGGCGCCTAGGTCGAGTAGGGTTATGTTGGGTGTGCTCGATCTCGATGAACCAAAGGTTGGGGGTTGGTGTTTTTGTGTGATTGCCGAAAGTCTTAGAACACAAGAGCTTTGGGATTGATGATCGAAGAACCCTTAATCCATAAAGGGTTTCTTCAATTCTATTTCAATCTGATTAAATCAAAGTGCATAGACATGAATTTATAGTAAAGCTTCTAAGAGATCTAACCAATCCTTCCTTGCAAAGGAAAGGGGTTTGGATAGATTAATTCTATCTAAAGATAAATAAAACATCTTTAAGATAAATAAAACCTAATGAGATAGATATTTAATAACTTGGTGGCTAAGTATTATATCTAGAAGAGATATAATTAATTTCTATCTTATTTATCTAATTGCATGAAATAATAACATAGGTAATTAATTAAAAATCCGGCCCAAGCATAAGTGTGACTCGGCCCACTCTCTCGACAAGACCTTTGGCCCACTCGGCCGAGTGACCCCTAGGTAGTGCCGAGTTCAGGTGAATCATGGCGGGTGCAGACGAGTCTTCATGAGCTCCGTGTGTGGACGTAGGCTCACTTCTTGTGCTGGTTGTGTAACCCTGAGCCAAGTGATCCAGGGTGGCCTGAACCCTTGCTCTAAAGTTCCATGGTGACGGACAAGAAAGGCCTTAGTTGCATTTTGAATCTTCTTGGCCCTTGCACGAGTGACAGGACCATCAAATGGAACCTTCATGTTGTCCTCAATGTCACCAGGAGTCATCGATAATTGCACGGCATCAGGGTGCAGATACTCCTTTGCGTTGGCAGGGATATGCCCAATCCGCTCCTCAAGTTCCCTCCAAGCAGTGACCTCGCGATCAACCCTTTCCTCCCACTGCTGCTGATTATGTGCATATTCCGCCTCTCGTCGGGCGTGTTCTGCTTCTCTGGTGGTGAGGGCCTCAATCTGTTGGCGGAGTTGCTCAAGCTCTTGTGTTGGTGTGAGCAGGCCCACATTCTCGTTGTTGGGATTCGACATGAGTCTTGTCCTTAGCCTTTGTCGAAGATGGAAAAATCGCTCTGGCTCGAGAATAGGGTCGATAGGCGTGCGATCAGTTCTTCGCATGCACCTGAAAGGCAAAAACAAAAAGAAACAAGTAAAAAGAAACTAAAAAGCAAAAAAAATATAAAGAATAGAAAAAGAACTAAAAAGGGTGCGATTGATTGCTTCCCCGACAACGACGCTAATTTGTTATTGCGGGAGGATGGTCAAGTATGAAATATAAATAAAATATAAAGAAAACTGACTCCCTGTCTCAGCAAATAAATATAAGACTTCCTCCCGTTGTAGTAGAAGGTAGTCAGGATCGTATCCACGAGGAAGCGTGTCATCGCCCGCCTTTTCAGTTCCAAAACTCAGCACTGATTTTGACCAGAAGAATGCTCGATATCGACCACTGTCGATAGAAACTGTAAAACACAGAGAAAAGAATAAATAGTGACTCAATATCGACCAACACATAAACTTAAAACTCGCAACTTTTCGCAGAACAGAACTTAAAATTGATGAAATAAATCAATAAACTAAAATACTTCCAATATCAGGGCTTCAACACCACAACGATAACCATGTAAAATAACACATAAAGGCATAAAAGATCATGCTTTTCATCAAATAACTTTCGTTATTAACAAGTAGGAAAATAGAAGCTTTCGCATAAACCCTAATTGTTACTAACCTTTTTCACATAATTAATCCAAGTTGCATTAAGATCATTTTAATTCGCTTAAATAATACAAACAAGGATCAACTTCAACTTTCGCAAAAGAATCATGCTCATAGGGATAGAAGACGAATTGCATCCAATGATTGTACATTTACCGCATCACCTTACATGGCTACCGTCGGGCTCACCCCGACCCTAGAAGTTGGGTGACTACTCGTTCTTCATCATCAAGACACTCATCAATAATAAAAGGGAACTAAATTGCATTAAATAAACTCAAACAATACTTACAACCGAACAAGGCCAAATCCACTCTCGCCTCTCCTGCTCCACTCGGTCACAAGCCTTCTCTCTCTCCTACTCGATATGACTAGAATTGAATTGGAATAAGATACCTAAAGCTCAGCCCCTAAGGCCTTATTTATAGTGTTCATTCCCTAGGAAACTAGGAAAGAACAACTATACCTCTATCTAAATCTATCTATAAAAACATAAATGTTATAATATTATTATATTGGGATGGATAAACACTAGAAACCCTAGTTCCCGTGTAAACTCCTATATAAATGGTCCCTTGGAACCCCAATAAACACATCAATTCATTCTCTACTTCTCCTCTCTACTCTCTCTCTATTATCACACGTTATCAACACGAGTTGCTCTAAGGAGGAAAAAGGTATAATAACGATCGAATCAATCTCGATCCCTTCTCTTCTTCGATCTAACCCTCCTAACCTACCTAGTTGATTCAACATGTTCCCTATACATGTATGATGATGACTTCGGTAGCATATACCTTTTTATATACTTATTTGCTTCGTTGTTCTTTATTTATTTTTCATTATCCCCGGAAGTGGATATAATGTAATTTCAACCCTGAAGTGTTGAATTAATCAAAATTTTCATATCCCCTGAAGTGGATATAAACTAATTTCGACCCTGAAGTGTTGAATTAATCAAAATTTTCATATCCCCTGAAGTGGATATAAACTAATTTCGACCTTGAAGTGTTGAATTAATCAAAATTTTCATATCCCCTGAAGTGGATATAAACTAATTTCGACCCTGAAGTGTTGAATTAATCAAAATTTTCATATCCCCTGAAGTGGATATAAACTAATTTCGACCCTGAAGTGTTGAATTAATCAAAATTTTCATATCCCCTGAAGTGGATATAAACTAATTTCGATCCTGAAGTGTTGAATTAATCAAAATTTTCATATCCCCTGAAGTGGATATAAACTAATTTCGACCCTGAAGTGTTGAATTAATCAAAAAAAAATTTCATATCCCCAAAGTGGATATAAACTAATCTGTCAATCCCTTGAGTTTTTTATTAATCTACCGTATCCCCTGAAGCGGATGTTATTATTTTTAATGCACTTCTGTTATATTTGCTATATTGATTACTGCATTCGATTGATCACTATTTGCTTTTTGGAACAAATTGAATTGATTAACTCAGCATACGGCAAATTGTTATTTATTTTGCAATTGAAAATACGGCACTTTACAAATCGAACATCTTGAACATATATTGCAAATTTCGGCATGTATATGGCAAATTGAACATCTTGGACATCTTTACATACGGCAAATTTTGTATTTACGGCAAATTGAACATCTTTACATCTTTGAACTTGATTAATCAAAAACTTGCCGATAACTTACCATCGGTATTGCCGATAACTTAACATCTTTACATCTTGAACAATTTTGTATTTGCGACAGATTTTATTTCAGTGAACAAGATTGAAATTTTGTATTTTTTCTTCATGGCACATATATATTTTTATTGGATCATATACATATATACCGCAATTCATACATACATTTGTAATTTTTACTTTATTTTTCTTTATAGATGTCGAATCTCACAAGATTGGAGTTTATCGCACTTGATATTTCCGGAAGAAACTATCTAACATGGGCGTTAGATGCGGAACTCCATTTGGACAGCCAAAATTTGAGAAATACGATCAATGAAAAATCGGACTCATCCCTGAAGGATAAGACCAAGGCGATGATTATACTCCGCCACCACCTTCACGAGAGCCTGAAGACTCAATATCTATCTGTGAAGGATCCCGCTGAGCTCTGGAAGAGTTTGAAGTATCGTTTTTATCATCAGAAAATGATAATTCTACCCAAGGCGAGGTATGAATGGTCACAATTGAGACTCCATGAATTTAAAAGTGTCTCTGATTACAACTATATGATCCATCAAATTGTCTCAACGTTGAGACTCTGCGGAGACACTGTAACTGAAGATGAAATCTTGGAGAACATTATAAATGACTCATACCTGAAGTATGACATCAACGAAAGTTCTGACAATACCCATTCAGTGGCATCTAAATTAAATAAATGGATCACCATATACAAAGTTCAATGGTTGAATATTATGGTTTATAAGTGTCAAACAAATTTGAAAACCCGAAGTTTTCTCAAACAATCATGAATGGAAAATTAGGATAAATACCATATAGCTCCAGAAGAGCATTGATCTAGAAGTAACAATGACACATATGTATGAATTGACATGGTATTGAACACCAATATCTCATATGACTAGCCAGAAGCAAGTCTTACGGAATTGAGAATGTGTGTGTGTGTATATATATATATATTGACACTCATTTATCCCATTAAAACTTATCACTAACCAGAAGTTAGTTAATGATAACATGTTTTTCTTTGTGGCATTCGGTCATTCATGAGAAACGATGATGGGCGGGATCATTGACATTCACATACACACCCACTAAAAGGGACCAGAAGACCCTAGGACCCGAAGATCCTCCATAAGGGTGACCGAACATATATGGTATGTCAGCTTGGCAAATCAACAACAAGACCATCTAAATTCAAAGTAAATGCAAAGTCTCTAATGTCTCTTGAATAGATTCAATGAGTCAGCTACGAAACACTATCATATAGACCAGTGTAATTCCAAGATTACAGATGCCTCAACACTTTGGTCATATGAAACATAAGGTAGAGAATGTTCCCAAAAACATTGTTGAGCATAAGGTAGCTCACAACGACCCAGAAGAGTCGTTGGTCAAATGGGCCCATGCAAGTTTGCATTTCGAATTTGACACAATAACATCTCTCTAATTATCTCCAGAAGAGAGCATGTTATTCAAAGGTTTTGAATAAGCAGCATATGTTCCGAAATATACCTCCTCCAAATGAACTACAATGAGACCACAAAGAAGTTGGATGATACATGGGGTTTGAGTCCCTATTGATATCAAATACCTAGAGCTTTATAATGGTGATCAAATGCTCGGTATTTAGGGGGAGAGGAAATGAGACTAAATATTAAGAAAGAGATTGCACGGAAGCAACTTCTCTATCATTTCATATCCGCGGATAAATACAAGCGAACCAGAAGTTCAATAAATGAAATGATTATAAGGTTTAACAAATATGTCATTGAAAGCATTTACTAAAGGCCAAGAAAGTGACAAAGTCACATATACTAGCTCATTTGGAAGTTCAGGAAGTAACTCCAACTCAATCAATATCAAGTGATTCTCAAGTACACCAGAAGTGTTTGGAGATCACTAGGCTCTTAGTATATGATTCCCCAGAAGTGGAATGAGCCTATGAGAATATGATGATCATCAAATAAATAATGGATGTCGATAACGAAATCATAGTAAAAGAGCTAGAAAGAAGCAAGTCATGCAAAGATGGATTCTTTAAGCATGATGACATTGGACCTGTAGTTCCAATACCGACAAGTGCAACATCAATTGGTTTTAAGTGGGTGTTCATACAAAACAAAATATAAAGCCAAGTTGATTGCACAAATACCTATCAAAGGTTATAGGGAGAATGTATTCACCAGAAGTGAATATAATTTTGGATCTAAATGTAAATGACGGACATGTTACTTGCATACGCATATAAATGAAAAAGATCGATTGAAAATGCCTGAAGCATTAATATCAAAGTCCCGTCACATGCAATTGGTTAAAGATCCTTATAAGTGTACCTAGAGTACCTATAATTGTGAAAATGGTGACATTGCATTAGGTCCCGAAGTACCATCCAATGTTGTACTCTTTTCCTTGATTTTGGTTTTTTATCCCATTGGGTTTTTCCAAGTTAAGGTTTTTAATGAGGCAACTTAGACACCATTTAATACACTAGATCCCCCATGATCAAATGGCACACTGGGTCCTGAAGTACCTTATGTTTGTGCATTGAAAGCAGTTCAATGCCAGCAAATAGAAGTCAAGCATTCGAAGTCAATTGTAATGTATGAAGACATCTCAACTTATACACGTCAAAGGAAATGTTAAGACTCGGCTATGCAGCTCATACAATCAGCATCATCAAGAAGTTCAAAGAGCTTACCCGAATGAGAAGACTACAAGAAGGGTGTTGAATTCAGGGGGAGTATACGCGCTGCACTCTTTTTCCCTTCGATCAGGTTTTGTCCCATTGGGTTTTCCTGACAAGGTTTTTAACGAGGCAGATCATAAAAGTGTATCAAATGTCATATGTATTTGTTCTCTGGATCCTAGTTTTGTCCCATTGGGTTTTCTAGGCGATATTTGTAATGAGGTAGTAGTTAGGGATGTTCATCCAAGGGGGAGTGTTATAATATTATTATATTGGGATGGATAAACACTAAAAACCCTAGTTCCCGTGTAAACTCCTATATAAATGGTCCCTTAGAACCCCAATAAACACATCAATTCATTCTCTACTTCTCCTCTCTACTCTCTCTATTATCACAATAAAGATTAAATTTGGGAAATAAAAGAAATAAATCCATAAAGGAAATTATATCTAAAGTAGATAAATCCCTTCCATTTGGATAGAACTTGATAAATCTCCTCTTGAATTGATAGAATATCTCTTGCTTTATGTGGAAGAAAAACTAGCTCAGCACTCGGACTCGAAACAGCTCGAAATCGACCTCTGTGTACTGGTCGATATCGACCCAATATGGTCGATATTGACCTATCTTCTTGGATTCTGACTCTGACACTCGATATTGGCTCCCAAGAGAATTTTGACCAAAATTAGGTCGATATCGACCAAGTCTGGTCGATTTCGACCACCTCTTCAGTTCTCAGCATTTTGCTTCGTTCTTGAAACGCACTTTCCCGAGTTCTCGTTTGTCCGATTGACGCGTATGAATATGCGTTGGAAAGCTATTTTTGAGGGCTATGACTCTCATGAAGATATCAAAGCTTGATTCGAAATGATGAATGGCGAAAAGTGGGATTTTCTCCAGCTGCACCATTCTTAGCTTCTTCATGACTTTCCTTTAAGCTCCAAAGTGCGTCCGATTTCTGCGAAATATAACAAAACTTTGTGTAGACCTCCATATATTGCAAATAAACATAAACTACACAAATTCTGTATTATTCTAACCCAAATGTATGAAATGCATGCAGAAATTGATATAAAAGTAAGTGTAAAATATGGCAAAATAAGCTCATAACACGAGGCTCCAGTTGTTTATTGTTTGCATATTATCTTTTCTTTTTTTTATCATTTGTAGCCGATCTCGGTAGGGAGCCCCCGTCACCCCGGCTTGTCGATTCAGGCCATAAGATCGCCACTTAAGGCCAAGGTTCGCCGATTCAGGCCATAAGATTGCCATTTAAGGCCAAGGTCTGCCGATTTCGGACCATAAGAGCGTCGATTAAGGCCACGGTCCACTATATTGTGCTTAAAGTCAAGTTGAAGGGTCATATCCCTCCCTCACGGTTCCGTAAGGAAGTGATCCGAGAGGCTATTGATAATGCTAATAATATTCAATTAATATATTATTCAATGATTAATGCGTATAACCCCCAAATTAGTGCAATATACTCAATTAATGACAAAAACCGTTAATGATCGGGGAATATTGACTAATTAAAGGGGGCACAAAAATGGAAAGCCATATTTACAGTGGAGAAGGTCATAAATGTGGAAGTTGATAATGACTTCAAGGAGGAGTATAAGGGCGGGATAATGAAATGGATGGAGGGGACATAAGAAACGACTAAGGAGAACTAACCAAATAACAAAGATACAAAAAACTACACTTACAATCTAACTGGTTAATTTAATTCAACTGGTGAGTTAACTTATGAGCGTTCACATTATAGGAAATATGCTAATTTATTATTCTAAAAAAAATAAGTAGAAGAACAAGTACACATGTTGTAATTCTGATTGTTGTAATTTCTTGTAACTTTTAGGGTTGTCAATCATTGAAGATGGAGATGACGGTGTCACTATGGAGTTAGAAATCATTTAGGATGAGAATTCAAGTTGTATACTCGCTATCAAGACAACATTTTTACTTGTGTATTATTTACATACTACGTATTATACATTTAACTTTATTATTTTCTAACCGCTAATATGTGTATTTTTGTCAATACATTTTTTATATTATTTAATATTCATAACTTTACTATTAAATTACGCGTCATTGGTGCGGGTGTAGGACTAGTAAATGATCAAAGACAAAAGAGAGAGAAAAAAAAGAGAATCTTAATCAAATTAAGGACATAACGTTAAACCTAAAAAGAGTTTATTTAATGCAATAAATTGAGTGTTTATAAATATCTTTTTTGTGTTAATGGGACTTACAATGAAAAGGGGTCATACGAGTTCACTATAAAAGTTAAAACATAATAATATATTGGGTTATACTTATCATTGATGGATTTTAAGTCGCTAACTCCGGATACTAGATTCCTTGAGAGTTTTTTAAGACGAAATTAATTAAAATAATTCAACTTTTTAAAAGTGTTAAAAAAATATTCTCGCATTTCAATTTAGCCAATCCATTTTTTCAACAATAAATTAGGCCAAAACAATGATATGATATTGATCAAATAATATCATTTTCATAGTTAATATCATTTAAAATTCATAAAAATCTTAATTTCTATTATTAATAATAGGTCATAAAAATGGTTATGGGCAGTTCATTCGGGAAAAAAAAAAGTTTATGAATGGTTTCCTATTTTTTTATATTTGTTTTATGGGTGATTTTATAAGAAGCCACGTAGTTTAAAGGTGAATTTATGTAATTTCCAAGTTATACGGCTTATAAGTTATACCCAGAGATGTTTAAATCTGGGGGGACTGTTCCTCCTGAGACTGCGAGCCCCGTCATCATATAGAGGCTAAATTAGCATAGAAAAAGAATCAATTTTCTCCCAAAAGTCAATTTCTTTTACGGAATTAAGAAATATTCAAAAAAGCAGAGTCGAGACGAGACGACAGCCAATTTACTCCTCATAGTTGCCAGTTGCCAGGTCTTCACTTGCATTTTGCATCCACACAACCAACCCCAAGTGGTGTGGTGGGGTGTTCTTCGCAACTCCCACTCCTTCGAGAAAGAGAGGGCCTGGGGAAGACGATAACTTTCGCCCTCAAACCCCTCTCTCTTATCTCTCTATCTCCCACTTACTTCCCAGGTCTCTCTCTCTCTTTCTATCTGTCTTTACCTTGTTGTGTTTGTTTGTTTCCTTGAGCTTATGGTAGGCGTTGTGACCTCGAATGCTTGAAGTTAGATCTGGGCACACTTTATTTTATCTGAACTTAGTTGCCGTTTTCCTTGATTTTCCTTTTCAGCTTTGTTTTAATCCTGGGTTTTGGGTAGCTGTTCTGATTTTGGCAGTTTACTTTCTTTTTGTCCTCCTTTGGCTAGTTTAGGGTTTTCCCCCTTTTGAAGTTCAGTTAATGAATCTCTAAAAGTATCAATTGAAGCGTCTGAGTGTTTTTCGTCCCTCAACTGCTGGTGCGAAGGGAAGGTTACTGAATCTTAGTTCAGAAATTTTAACATGGCGTTGCAAAGATCCAATTTTTCAAACACCCAAAAGTCATTTTTGAGATGGGATTTCTGTTTGTTTTTGAAAATCTGCTGTTCTGATGCTTATCCTGAGTAAAAATACGCCCTTCCCTAAATTGGGTTTATTTGTATATTATCTTTTATGTTAGCGTAAGTTCTCAAACGCTGTTTGCTAATCCAGATCCAGCTGGTGCCGTTGAGTTTGACCTAGAAACCTGAGCTGTCGCCATTACTCCATCCCTTGGGGTTGAAGGTTTGAGCCTTCGAAGCCACTTATCTTACATTTACATTAATTGATCACAACTTTTCGAGGCACTACATGGAAACAATAGCCAAAGCTGGCGGTTTGTGATCCAGTGCATCCATTCATCTGTGAGGACCTATCGTATTGTAGAAGCTCAGTTCGGATTTCAACTCTCTAAACGGTGCGCTTTCAAAGTTAGCAGTTAGTTGCGGGCTGATTGGGGGATCTCGGTGCTTGGTATGGCTGTTGCTGAAAGCAGCAGCTATTGTGCATCGTCAACACAATCGTGTAGTAGCTACAAAGTTGTGAACTTGGAGGATGCAGTCTTGGATGCTAATGAGATCGCCAACTTGAAAGATCAGTATATTCTCGGGGAGCAATTGGGTTGGGGACAATTTGGCGTCATTAGGGCATGCACTGATAAGTTCAGTGGAGAGGTGTTGGCTTGCAAATCAATTGCCAAAGAGAGGCTGGTGACGCAAGATGATGTTAGGAGCATCAAGCTAGAGATTGAGATTATGAGTCGGTTGTCTGGGCATCCGAATGTCGTGAATCTCAAAGCAGTATATGAGGAGGAAGATTTTGTCCATCTTGTTATGGAACTTTGTGCTGGTGGGGAGTTATTTCACCAGTTGGAAAAGCAGGGTCGGTACTCTGAGGCTCAGGCCAAGGTTATCTTCAAGTATCTGATGCAAGTAGTTACATATTGTCATGATAATGGAGTTGTTCATAGAGATCTCAAGCCAGAGAATATCCTTTTAGCCACTAGAGAGGCATCGTCTCCAATCAAGCTGGCAGATTTTGGTCTTGCAACTTACATTAAGCCAGGTATGGTCGTATCGCTTTTGCACTAGTTTGTTTTTTGCCTGTTGATTAGTTCGCACTCTAATAACTTGGATTTTGATCAAACAGGACAGAGTCTGTATGGGACCGTAGGCAGTCCATTTTACATAGCTCCAGAGGTTTTGGCTGGTGGTTATACACAGGCTGCTGATGTATGGAGTGCTGGGGTGATACTTTATATTCTTTTGAGCGGGATGCCTCCTTTCTGGGGGAAAACAAAGTCCAGAATATTTGAAACTGTTCGTGCAGCTGACCTCCGTTTCCCATCAGGACCTTGGGATCATGTATCATCATCTGCAAAGGAGCTGATCAGAAAAATGCTCTGCAAAGATCCCTTAAAACGATTAACTGCTCAACAGGTTCTAGGTACGCTGGTTTGCCCTTTCTTGTGCAATTGAGATATCTGTGAAGCTATGCATAGCCTGTGTACATTAAAAAAATGCTTAATTTGCTGTTGTGTAATTCCTTATTTGGTGAAACTAGCGAATGCGTTCATTGATGAAACTCATTAGTCATATAAGGTTCCTGTACCATATGTTGTATTATCAATTTATCATCAAAAAGTCGTGATCGAAATGCTAGAACAAGAGAAACAAAAGGAACCACCCAATAGGTGAACTGTCTTTGATTAGTATGAGGATTAAAAAATGGTGTAACCTTCTAATACTACACTAGTTTGCCCGTCCATTCAGGATTCTTATATACCACGCTTTCTAGAGGGAGCCTTCCTTTTAGTTGGGGCTGATTTTTTTATAGAAGCTAATTTAGCGTTTTCACTTGATGATATGAAAATCTTCATTTCTTTCCTTTAATAGATCATTTATGGATGGTAGAGGACTCACCTATTGCTGAAGAATCACGTGAACACCAAATATCCCAATGTGGGCAGTTGGACTGTGGTGGAGATTCCTTCTCCACCCCATTGATGACCAGGACTCAGGACATCAGTTTCGGCACTGCCTCACCTTTGATTTCTGGACCGCAGTCACCTACATTCACCTGTAGATCGTCTTTCTCCGCGTTCCTTGTGGAGCCATCAACACCTTTCTCTTTACCTAGTGTATTGTCATTCCGTGGCTGCAATGGATCAATTGCAGATGAAATGGCCTCCCCTTTGTATACAGTGCCTAGCTTCGCCTTTTTCAGTCCAGGCTTCCCAGCTGAACCAGGACCTCTCGCGATTGACTTTTCAGCCACCGTAGAAGTCACGGATGATTGTTGCAAAGGTACCTTGTGCTTACAGTTTTTCTTATTGTAACAATCTTTCGTCTACTTTCAGCTTCCTGCAATAAATTGTGCTTTTTGGTTAATTGTACAGAGGTCAGTCCAGAGAAGTTTTTCTTGTCGCCTGAACCTGATCCTTCTCCTTGCTTGAAGCAAGACGTTATTGACTTCAACCAAAAGACAATGGATGCTAAAAGGAGTGCAGGGTTTGGGTCTAGTAGTAGGCTATCAAGCATTCACAACAAACGGAATCGTACAATAGGGCTTGGTGAGTTTGACCAGCTTGACTTGACAGTAACAGAAGCAGTCATCCGATGGGCGTCCTGCACACACTTGCCTACCACGCCATCACTCCTATCATCTCTCGTCTGCTGACAGAAGGGGTAAAACTCGTCGCTTAGAATAGTTTAACAGTACAAGTATGCATGTTGTGTCGTGTACCTTTGCAAACATGATCTCTTGTTCAGCGTTATGCTTAAGAGTCGGGCCTTGAGGTGTGCGATCAGTTTGTAGCGTTGTGTGGTGAGTTTGTGTCAGTCATTCCGACTAAGAGCAATGCTAATGCCCGGCATGGATTTCGGGTCCTTGTCGCATTGCTTGTAGATCGCTTACCACTATTTTAGAATGTCGTTTTACTGTATTTACCAACCCCAGGTTCCATCTCGCTCTTATGAGTTAATCTATCCAGGTTACTTCCTTTTCTTTGTTGGTGGCCTGGTTTGATCATCAGCTTAGTTGACAAATATGGTAGGAGCCAAAACTCTGCCGGGTCATATAAACAAGTGGATGTTTCAAATTATGGCCGACCAGGTGACAAGGAGACCAGCTGTATCAGTATGTATGTGTCTGGAATTCCGGATGTTTAGAGCATCCCTTGAACCCAGTCGGGTTCCTTAATTCAACTTTTTATATTTCTCTTTTCTTAAACAACACAATACAAATTTTCACTCACATTCGTACAACCCTTACATTCTCTCTCCCGAATGGCCCACTCCCTTATATTTTTTTCTCTCCCCCGATTTTTAAGGGTTGTTTGCTTAGCAACCCGTCAAATCGTTCTTTAAGTTTTTTTTATCTCTCTTCTATTATTTTATTGGAAATTTCGTGTGGTGCCCCTCAGGTAAAGCCTTTTTCGCGTGGTATCCAGAAGTTTGGCATATTTCGCCAAATGCCACTGAGCTTTTATTTTTTCCACCCCGTGCCCCTCCGTTACTCTCTTCACATTTCCGTTAAAAAAAATGAAAACAAATAATAAAAGAAAAAGGCCTACCAGGCTACCTCCATGGATTGAGTCTTCGTCCACATCAGGAACCCCGACCGGAGCAAGGAGAAGCCTCCATTTTTGTCAACCTAGCGTCTTCGTGAATGAGGTATGATCTCTGTCCTTCTCTCTCCTCTCGTTCTTTGGAAATCTTTGCTTTGGGGTCGATTTTTTGTTGTCCTCATCGTTGCTGATGGATTTGGCCCCCAATCTCGCTCAATTTTGACATTTCTTTGATTTCAAAACTGGGATGCAACAAGCCGGTCTTTCTCGATTCCCCTACTGACTTCACTTCCCCTCTGACATAGCTTTCCACACAATTTCTAGGTTTTTTTTGTACATTTTTGTGTGTGCTCTTCCCCTCGTTCAGTTCTGCTGGGTTTCTAGGGTTTTTTTTAGTTTACATGATCTGAATTTGCATTTGATTTGAGATATGGAGTTGTTTATGTTCTTGTTGTGATGCTCGAAGTGTGATTCTGGGGCTGTAACTGAGCAAGTGTTATGACAGATTTTAATTTTTTTTTGGTTTGAACAACCTCAATTTATTGCCCCTTATGACAGATTTCAATTTTTTTTTTTGGGTTGAACAACCTCAATTTATTGACAGATTTCATATTTCAACCAGTGTTTGACAAATTTCAGATTTCAACTATGACAGATTTTAGATTTCAATTAAACTATCATGTAATCCCAAACATTGTCCTGTCCCACTGGTTTTAAAGACCAAGTTTTTCCTGATTGAACAACCTCAATTTACTCAATAAATTGGAAGCGAAATTTTTCAGTTTTAAGCACTTCAACTGAAATCTCTAAACAACCTCAATTTTCTGACAAGTTCTTTCATTTTCATTTTTGTTTGAACAACCTCATGGAATTTTCTAAAATACGATATTTCACTTTTTAGCCTGTTAGCTCAAATGGGAGAGCGATGTGTTCAATACGCATAGATGTGGGTTCAATTCCCACATGGGCTACAACCATTTCCATTGTTGAACTTTGCAAATTGTTAGTTGCATACTTGCATGTTGGCGAAAAAACAAAAACAATTATCTAATTAAAATGAATTCATCGTCCAAATCCTACATGAAATAATTCGGCTTTTGTATCTTGAATTCAATCAAGGGCTTTCGAAATTCAATGAGTTGGAGTGCTATATAGTCATAACTCATAACACGTGTGCTAACAGTAAAGACATAGCTATTCCAATTGAATTCAATATTTTCAGACTCACCATAGCAGAGGCCTGGAGCCAAGCTTTAAAAGTGACAAGTTGAGGCTTGCGCTTGAGTTGTCCCATGAGAGCAATATCTTTCTTCCAATCTGATTCAGCTTTTGATATTGCCTTTTATGTTGCCCAAGTAGCATCATCCACCTATCCATGAAAATGATTCAGAAAGGATATGTTCTCCTATATCTACAATTGTTTATTTGACAATTAATACATCCTAATCTTCACTTTTCCTAATGGTTGCCTTCTGACCTTTACACATATTTTTGCCTACATAATAAAATACATATTTATCTGCCTATACAATCAAATATATATATTCTTGCCCTTTGACCCTCTCCTTCATAGTAAAAAATTAACGTTTATTGTTGCTACTTACTAAAATCTAGCCTATGAGGGATTTGAACCCTCATCCATGTGTATAAGCACACTGCTCTGCCTTTTGAGCTAATAGGCTTGCAAGTATTACAAAATCCATTTCATCCTAAATGATTAAATCACAGCACATATGACATATGATTCGTGTTTCAGATGGATAAGCCACTGCATCTAAATTTGAAAAGTCGCCTGAATAAAGCTAACTCAACTCCTAGTAAATCTCAGTACAAATCTGTCAAGAATGACAGAAACATCCAAATGGTTTGAGATTCAGTAAAGGAATCAATAGGCCTTGAATTTGGGCTCGCCTTGTGAATCAGGATAGAGGATAAAAACACGCCGATACATTATTCATCAGGCCATTTGAACACATCAACTCATGAATAAATGCATTGAAATATCAAAGAAACATGTTATAAAAAAATAACAGACCATTTTGATTTTGTCAAGAGGAATAAGCTGTGGTAATCTAGGAAACTTAGCAACTGAACAAATCCATAATGAAGATAGACCATTGTTCTAAACTAGCTAATGTAGTAGCGAGTTGTTCATGATATAAAACCCAGATTGAAACACAATATGTCAAAATCCTCAAATTCAATCCCTCAATCCCCCAAACCATTAATTCCAAGCCCTAAATAAGATGAGACCACCAGTAACTTACTGTTTATGTCATCAAATTGTTAATTTTTAATCCTAAATGCCTAAATCAAAATTCCAGATCCAACCCCTAAACCCTAAAATTTGAAAAGGCATGAAGAAAACACACGAGAGGGATATTTGTACCAAATCGATAGGGGCCGACATTGCTGGCGTCTTTGCCCTTCCTGGACTACCATTGATATCACCGACCACCTCATGCCAGTCGCACTCATCTCCCTTCGAGTTTGTCTTCAATATGAGTCGCCTCGATCATGTCTGCATCCCTAAATCTCGAAAGCCCTAAATGCCCAAACCTGAAATTGAGATCTTGCCTCTAGTACAGTCGGCGGCAGCATCCTTCTCCCTCTTCACATCTTGCCCACCGCTGGCTTCGAGATCTTATCAGCAATTGTCCTCCTAATCGGAGTAATCGCTAGTTCGCTACCAGTATCATTCTCTTCTTTATTTAACATCGTTAATGTTTTTTTTAAAGCTAACGGAGGGGCACGGGGCGGAAAAAATTAAAAACTCAGGTGCATATGGCGAAATATGCCAAACTTTTGGATACCCTACGAAAAAGGCTCTACCTGAAGGGCATTATGCGAAATTTCCGTTATTTTATTATTAGGTTTCTTAAATAATGTGTTAAGGAACCCAATGCAGGTGCTCTTACCATATCATTATCTGGTGGGTGAATCAGTGCTTTCAACGGGTTTTCCGAATTATTGGGATTCTTTCAAACTTTATTTACTACTAAAGGAACTAATGACCCGGAAATAGATCCGACCCGACTCCATACAAAATTAAGTACTACATCCGGTATTCATACTTTTTTTTTTTTTTTAAAAGTGTGTATGAATGATAAATTATAGTATATTTTATCGAATGGGGTAGTATAAAATAACCGATATTATCCGAATTCAACACGACATCAACCTGAGAAAATTCGATTTAAATTAGTCGTTGAATCTAAACTTGAATGAAACTAAATAAGAATGATAATCGGGCGAGAATTCTCTTATCTCCTTAGAAATTCCATAATGAGATGAGAATGAGAAAATTAAATGGGGACGCTGATGTTTATTACTCCCTCCGTTTCATAATAAAAGTCGTTTGGGACGCTGATGTTTATTACTCCCTCCGTTTCATAATAAAAGTTGTTTGACTTTTTTACACGCATTTTTATGAGATAAAAACTATATAAAATATTATTTTTTTAATGAATTTTTTTCGATAAACTTATACTTATGACTACTAAGTATGAAATTATAAAAAAAATTGATCAAAAAATTAATATTTTATAGTGTTTTTATCTCCTAAAAAAGCGTGCAGAAAAAGACAAACGACTTTTATTTTGAAACAGAGGGAGTAAAACTTAAAATGATTCCAAGCACATGGATGGAAATAAGATGGATAATGGTCTCCATCTTGATTCTCATCCTATCCTCATCCTTGTCGGGAAACCTTGCGAGGATCCCGTGGAGTATGAAATCTTACATAATTTCATACAATTTTTCTCTCTTATAAAACTTTATTTTATAATATGCATTTATGTAATATTATATGCAATATGTATATATTATATAGTCTTTGACTTAACTATAGTGATATAATACTTCGTGACTTTTTCCATCAAACGAATATGATGTGAAAATTGGCGTAAAGGATAAACAGAAAAATTAAACGGGAATGGAAATTCTCCGTCGAGGTCAAGGCACTAGGATTTTCATTCTCCGAACCGGAAAACATTTGATGAAGGGAATGGGACGCTACTCCTCACCCCTAAATATGGTCGTTGTCATCTCTATATTATCAATCAAAATCCTCTACATCACTCACTATTTCACTCCTTACACCGTTAAATTCTCATTTAATTTTAATTTTTTTATATAAAAATTACATTCATATTTTAAATATCTATTTTGTTATAAAACTACTACTTATTATAGGTGATGTTACACCTCTCCATATCCCACACCATTATTTTTTTTTTCATAACACCCACATGGTAGAATATCAAAGGTTTATATTGATGGCCCTCTTATCTTGTAATCCTCTCCATCTATGCCTATATAAGGCATTGTATTTCTTCTTTGTGGAACACACCAATACAATACAATCTCTCCTCTCTACATACTTGTTTCTTATTTTATCACATTATCAGCACGATTCACTCGGTAAGAGTTCACGGATATATCGAATGGATCACCCAAGTGAAAAGTTCAATGGTGGGGAGCTTTGTCTCATAGATAGTTCCACAACTCATACTATTTTGAAAAATCCCGAAGTTTTTCATGAACCTGCAAATGGAGAAGACCAGTGTCAATACCATATCTGGAACAAGTAATCTTATAGAAGGTTCCGGAAGAGGCTCTATCTTGTCACCCAAAGGAACAAGAATATATGTCAAAGATGCTTTGTATTCAAGTAACTCACAACGGAATCTGTTGAGTTTCAAAGATATAAGATTAAATTGTTATCACATGGAAACCATGAATGAGAATGATATTGAATATCTATTTCTCACATCTTTTAAGATGGGTCAGAAGCAAGTCTTAGAAAAGATGAGAACATTAACACCTGGTTTATATGACACAGTTATATACCCCATTGAGAGTTACAATGTCACAAACCAGAAGTTAGTTGACAATGCAAAATTTTCTTTGTGGCATGATAGGCTCGGTCACCCTGGTGGTACAATGATGCGCAGGATCATTGAAAGTTCACACGGACACCTGATAAAGGACCTGAAGTTCCTATCAAGGGGTGACTTGACATGTATGGCTTGTTCTCGTGGCAAATTAATAACAAGACCGTCAATGACAAAGGTCAACGCAGAATCTCCTATGTTCCTTGACCGGATTCAAGGTGACATATGCGGACCGATTACACCGCCATGTGGACCATTTAGATATTTTATGGTGTTGATAGATGCTTCAACACGATAGTCACACGTAAGCCTGCTATCAACACGGAATGTTGCATTTGCAAGGCTCTTAGCCCAGATTATCAAGTTAAGGGCTCATTTTCCTGATTATTCGATTAAAAGAATCAGGTTAGACAATGCGGGACAATTTACATCAAAGTCTTTTAATGACTATTGTCAATCAATTGGTATTGTGGTTGAGCACCAAGTGGCTCATATCCATACCCAAAACGGCCTTGTAGAGTCGTTAATCAAGCGGTTACAGATAATATCTAGACCGATGTTAATGAGGGCTAGATTACCTTCATCGGCTTGGGGCCATGCAATTGTGCATGCTGTAGCTTTAATTCGTCTTAGACCGACCGCTAATAATAAGTTCTCCCCATTATAACTTGTCTCCGGAAGAGAACCCGATATTTCATATTTGAAAAATTTCGGATGTGCGGTGTATGTCCCTATTCCTCCCCCTCAACAGACTAAAATGGGACCACAAAGAAGTTTGAGAATATACATGGGGTTTGAGTCCCCATCAATTATAAAATACCTAGAGCCTATGACCGGTGATCTATTTACAGCTCGGTATTTTGATTGTGACTTTGATGAAACAAAATTTCCAACTCTAGGGGGAGAAGATAAGGAGATAATTAAGAAAGAGATTTTGTGGAATTCCACTTTTCTATCATTTCTAGATCCAAGAACAAATGAAAGTGAACTTGAAGTTCAAAGGATCATACATTTGCAAAGTGTTGCAAATAGATTACCAGATGCGTTTACAGATGCCAAGAAGGTGACGATGTCACATATACCAGCTGAAAATGCACCAGCTCGATTGGAGATTCCTGTAGTAACTCAAAACCAACAAATAGCTAGTGATTCTCAAGCACGCCGGAAGTGTGGGAGACCATTAGGCTCTAAGGATACAATTCCTCGGAAGAGGAAAGAAACAATAACAACACATAAAGGTGTTGATACTCCTATCACTAACATCCATGAAGATATAATCCCAGAAGAGATATTATTATCTAAGGACCCCGAAAGAAAAGAAAAGGATGTCGAGGATAATTTTGAGATTTCAATTAACTATGCAACTACCGGTTTGGGGTGGCATCGAAATGACATAGTCCTAGATGACATATTTGCTTATACGGTGGCAATAGAAGTCATGGAGGAAGATGACAATGATCCTCAAACAATGATGGAATGGAAAAATCGAAATGATTGGGAGAGTTGGAAAGGTGCAATCAAAGTAGAGCTGGATTCATTAAACAAATGCGGCGTTTTTGGACCAGTAGCTCCAACACCAAAAGGCGTTAAACCAGTCGGCTTAAAATGGGTGTTCGTACGAAAACGCAATGAGCGTAATGAAGTAGTAAGATATAAAGCCAGACTCGTTGCACAAGGCTTTTCACAAAAGCCAGGAGTGGATTATATAGAAACGTATTCACCTGTAGTGGATGCAACAACACTTAGATTCCTAGTTGGTTTGGCGGTTGTTGAACAACTTCAAATGTAACTTTTGGATGTAGTAATTGCTTACCTTTATGGATCATTAGATATAGATATATACATGAAAATCCCCGAAGGATTAGAAATGCCTGAAGCATTAAGATCAAAACCTCGTCACATGTACTCCATCAAGTTAAAGAGGTCCTTATATGGGTTGAAGCAATCGGGTCGCATGTGGTATAACCGCCTTAGTGAGCTCCTACTAAGACATGGTTTTATAAATAACCAAGTAAACCCTTGCGTCTTTATAAAGAGGACAAAGTTGGTTATGTAATTATAGCAGTTTATGTTGATAACCTAAATATTATTGGGACTCCTAAAGAGATTCAACAAACAGCTAATTACATGAAAAAGGAATTTGAAATGAAAGATCTTGGAACAACTAAGTATTGCCTCGGCCTGCAGTTCGAGCATACAAGAAATGGAATTTTCATCCATCAGTCAACTTATGTTGAAAATGTCCTAAAACGCTTTAACATGGACAAAGCATATCCATTGAGTACACCTATGGTTGTACGATCACTTGATGTGGACAAGGACCCTTTTCGTCCTCGATTAAAAAATAAAGAGATATTAGGTCCTGAAGTATCATATCTCAGTGCAGTTGGTGCACTTATGTATCTTGCTACGAATACCCGGCCAGATATAGCTTTTGCAGTTAATCTACTAGCAAGATATAATTCAATGCCAACAAAAAGACATTGGAATGGTGTCAAGCACATCCTACGTTATTTACGTGGAACAAGTGACATGGGGTTATATTTGGAAAGATCTAAAAGAGTACATGGTGCAAAATTGGTTGGCTATTCTGATGCAGGTTATTTGTCAGATCCTCACAAGGCCATCTCGCAAACGGGGTATTTATTCATGTATGGTGGAACTGCCATTTCTTGGCGTTCAACAAAGCAGATCATCAAATCATGCAGAGCTTATCGCATTGTATGAGACAGGAAGAGAAAGTGTGTGGCTCAGATCACTCATCCAACAGGTCCAGGAATCTTGCGGGTTGGAGTCCATTGTAAAACACCCGACATTGTTGTATGAAGATAATGCAGCTTGCATTGTACAAATCAAAGAAGGTTACATTAACCCCCCGTTTGTTTTTTGGTAGGGAAAAGTAATGATTACCCTTATGAATGTAGTCCATATTTATGTTAAGATACATTGATCACTATTCTAATCATTCCCCTTCTTCTCCCATTTTTCATACAAATGTGTTACCCTTCTATTCCCTAATTTGAAGGTAACTAATACCTCTAGGATGGGTTAATAATCCCCCTCATCCTCTCCTCCAAGCTCATAAAAAATGATGATCATATACATTTTATGTCTAAAATTTAATACCTTACCTTTCCATTCTCTAGTTATCTAAACAAACGAGCCCTAAAGGTGACAAGACCAAGCATATATTGCCAAAATTATTCTCCACTCATGAACTCCAGGTTGAAGGCAAAGTTGATGTCCAGAAGATTACATCAAGTGAAAATCTGTCAGATTTGTTCACTAAAGCATTGCCTACAAGGGTGTTTAAGCAACTTGTACACAACATGGGAATGCGACGCTTGAAGGATGTGTGAAAAGTTGAGGGGGAGTAGTTTGCTCTAGTATTGTACTCTTTTTCCCTTGATCTTGGTTTTTATCCAAATGGGTTTTTCCAGATAAGGTTTTTAACGAGGCAATACGCACCCAACGAGGTGCACATCAAGGGGGAGTGTTATAAAACTACTACTTATTATAGGTGATGTTACACCTCTCCATATCCCACACCATTATTTCTTTTTCATAACACCCACATGGTAGAATATCAAAGGCCTATATTGATGACCCTCTTATCTTGTAACCTTCTCCATCTATGCCTATATAAGACATTGTATTTCTTCTTTGTGAAACACACCAATACAATAGAATCCCTTCTCTCTATATATTTCTTATCTTGTTTTATCATATTTTAATATGTTTATAAGTTTTTATTTTGAAAAATTATTTATTTTTTTTAAAATTCAAAAGGTATTACATTACAAAATATAATTATAAAAAAATTATAACATGATTTTTAAAAATAAAAGTCAATAAACATATAAAATAAATGTTTGAAATATAAATATAAATTTTATAATTTTTTTTAAAATTAAATAAATGTAAAAATAATTTAGTGATGTAGAGAGTGGAGTAGGACAAGTAAGGTGATCTTGATTCCCCAGCGTATTTGGACTAGGTTTGTTTGTTCGTCTAGATTTGTTACTTGCCACTCTTTGTATTGCACCTTTCTAGGTTGTATGTTTGAGGGCTCGTTGTCTGCTGACTTTGTCGGTCACTCGAGGTGTCAGACATGTCTTATCCTTGAATTCTTACTTTATCAAAAAAAAAAAAAAAAGGTGATCTTGATTGCTAAACTAGATGATTTAGTGATTTACACTTGCTCGCATTTAAATTAATTTTTTTTTATTGTTTCAACTATGACATAACCTGAAATAATAAATGTTAATATATCTTTGTTGATATATTAATCTTATTTAATTTTGATTAATATATTAATTCTTATATATTAACAGTAATAACAACTATGTAAAATTTGATTAAAATCTCGTAAGGGCGTCAAACACCGTCTGTATGGGCGTGTACTAAATCCCGTTACGGATTCTGAGTGCATTCTACTCAGACGTCGTGCGGCTCTACGATCGCGTTGCTTGATGATTTTCACCTTGGATTTGGTTTTGACTGTCGGAGTCGAGATAGGTTGGGGTCGTAGTTGTGTGCATAGTGGCGTCTCCATTCTCGGGTTGACTGCTTCCCTGAAGTTTCGTCCTCACTGTCCACAGGATGATCGGGTCCTGATGTATCGCTGACCTACGATTTTACTTCAGTGTGAAGCTTGACTTCGTCCGTCGTCTTCGATCACATCGTGCTTGGATTAGGTCTTCTGGTTTCGTTTTTTTGTAGAGTCGTTTGTCAGTGGTTGCCCCGGTATGTTTTATTGTATGTTTGGTTTTAGACAGTTCTACCGTCTGTCGACTTATCCGACCTTCGAGTTTCAGATATGCCTGAACTCGAATTCTTATCTTATAAAAAAAAAAACGATCCAATTGACCTAAATCAATTATGACCCGGGGCCCCATATCCAAAATCTACTTAACCCGATGATCAGACCTAAAACGGACCCCAAACCGAATGGTCTAAATCACAACCTCCGGACCACTCGTCTGTGTAGTCTATCCATCCTTTCATCCCTTATCGTATAAATTTATTCCCAAACCATAAACTAAACAGAGCCCACATATTCCTTCTTTCATCTTTCGATCTTCTCTCTTTCTTGCCTGGATTTGAACCCCAAAAAAAGGTAAAATGAACTTGCCATTGAAGTTTCAATGGCAAGCTAATCTCACCTTCAATCCCATCAACCTTCGTATAGTCCAAGTAAGAACTCAAAAACCAACAACTTCTACCCCTCCATCTTACCACCATCAAAACCAAACAAAGTCCATTTGTGTGGCTCAAACCCAACACCCCAACACCGCCACCAATAAGACTTACAAAGTGGAGTTCAAGACCTTGGAGGGCTGCACTCTAGGCATCTCTACCTACCCCAACTTCGACTACAACGCACAAGGCGGGGCCGGCAGAGGCATCGGCACACCCACGTCCGACGAGGAGGGCCTGGAAGAAGGCGAGATCTCGGCTTTGTTTGATCCAAATGAGCTTTACATCCCGCCGTTATCGAGTGCGACGACAAGGTTCTTGGGCCTGCCCTTGCCCCCCTTTCTCAAAATCGAGATCGTCCCGGAGCTCTTCAAGGGGCGGATCAACACGCAGTCCGGCAAGGTTGATCTGGAATTCAAGGCCAAGTTCTTGTTTTCGGTGGGGAGTGTCTACAGAGCTCCACCGCTGCTCGTCGCGACGGTGCTGACGAGCGACGAGTCGGAAGGCGAGATGAGGAGCGGCGGCGGCCAGAGGCTCGATAAGGAGGGGAGGTGCCGCCTGGTTGGAGTGGCCAGAGTTGATCCCATTGACGACTTGCTGATGAACACTTTCCTTCAGCTTCCCACCGAATGCATCGCCAAATTGAATGCGGTCATCTCCTTCGTCTGATCAATCTTCTTGAATCCTGTCACACCTAAGTAAGATTGATCAACACATCCTTTACATTTACTTGTATAGAACGAAACGAACCACCCACACCCAGTGATACTTAAATTTTGTTCCTTTGTTGCACAATTGTTGAAATCACTCATTTTTAGGCTATTAACAAGCATTGCTTGCTTTCATGATTCCGATTATATTAGGATTGTGTTAGATTAAGGATATAAACACCCTATCCCATGTAATTGAGGGATTATCCAATGAATGAAATGTGTGAATCATCTTCCTAGCCCTCTAAATTATGTCACTTGGTGTATCTCTCAACCGTTCCCCTTGTTGATGTTCAAGCAGATGAAGAACATCAAAACAGAGAGGAGGAAGAGAGAAAGCTTGAACTAAATTAGGTGAAAAACTTAAATGTTTGTTACTATTTCAACCTATTTATACCATCCCGACTTAATTACGGGCTGTTATTCACACGGCCAAAATATCGCCGGACGCACGGTACCGACCCCGGAAGCTCGAGACGGCATAAAAAATGCCGATGCCGAATGCCCAGGTCGGCAAACACGGACTGACGAAAGTGAAGCCCGATTAGACGAAAGTGAAGCCGGATTAGACGGTCAACCAGACGCACGTCCCATCCGTTGTGGCACGTCCCGTCCTCTGAGCCGATGCCGGATCTCCAAGTCGGCAGGTCCCATCGTCTGCAAAAGTCAGGCCTTTGCAGGGAATCTGGCAGGAAAAAGACGCTTTACGTCCCGTCGGCCTAAGTCGATGCCGGATTCCTAGGTCGGCATAGGGTTGCCGATGTACTTTAAATAGACGGACGAGCCTTTGCACTACACACAACACTCACACACTACCTACCTTCTTCATAACCGAGTTCCTCACGCTCGGGTGTAATTGTCGTCAAGAGAGATTCGAAGGAGACATGGTGAAGTGGCGCAACTTTCTAGCTCGAACGAGGGACCGCGAAGAGTCGCCTTCATCTCAACCCCCGCCGAACGATCTGCGGGAGCCTTCACCTCAACCCCCGCCGAACGATCCTCGAGCGCAAGCCGCAACCGAGGTATATCGATATTTAATGTTAAATATTTTATGTTATTATAGGTCTAGATTTTAATGAAATAAAGATAAAATGTAGGTTTAGTTATGTAAAATTTACATATGGAATTTTTAATACAATTATAAATGGAATTTAGATATGGAATTTAGATAAAATGTAGATTTAAATGGAATTTAGAGAAAAATTTAGATATGGAATTTAGAGAAAAATGTTATGAAATGTAGGTTGAGTAATGTGAAATTTAGAAATGGAACTTCGTACCAATTACATATGTAATCAGGATTACATGTGGGTTTAGTTATGTAGTATGTTATGTGAAAGACAAGATTTATTATTTCATGTTCACATAATGGATAATTATTTTTCATATAGTTTATGGATAATTAATATTATATGTTTAAATAATGGATAATTTAGTATGAAAGACAAAAATAATGGATAATTTAGTATGAAAGTTGATAAAATGTGAACCAACTATGTGAAAATTATAAATAATATTGTATTTGATATGCTAGGTTGACATAACACAAAAGTGAATTATTTTGATTATATTTAAAGGTTTAGTATGTTATTTAAATTTACAATATGATTAAGTAATAAGTTACGGATGTCAGTATATATTAATGTGATAATTTTGCTAATGTAGGCAATGAGGCGGGCCGTATCTTAGCGCGAACGAGTAAGGCCAACTGCGTCTCTAAGGTGAGGTGATAGACCGTTAGAGTCGGCTCGTGCGAACACGTCCGCCATTAGACAACCGAAAATTGAACCATCGGTGCAGGAGCCCGCGAGGGCTAGCACATCGTTTCTAGGGCGCGACGATGATTTCCTCGCCGATTATAGCGTCGACGAGGTCGATACGTCACAGGTGCCAGAGACCCAACATAGCCCCGACTTCAGTCATCATACGACTTCGTGGGGAGACGCATGGCACCAGACCCCCGAGTATATGCCCGTGTTGGGACATGAACAGTGGCGGATGTGGCCGGGAATGACCACTCAGCCCATCTGTGACGTGGGTGCATCCTCATCCAACCCAGTTGCTGGTACATTGACACCAGCATTTGACACCTTCGGGGTAGGTGGCCAATTTGGGGGTGTATCCAGTACAGACCCCTTGCATAACCCCAATACCCGGCCAGGTTATTTGGACGAGCTTAACGTTCGGGATGCGGATGACGGACGACCCAAGTTTGTCGAGCCAGTTCGACACTACAAGACTTACAGTTGTCGCAGCCTGTGGATAAATGAGGTGGGTGTACTTGTATGAAGGATTTGTAAACATTTACGGTTATTGCGTGTGTAATTGTTACGCTGAATATCTCATTATATGTTTTGTAGGCGGTGGAGATGCATGTGAAGAGCCTCAGGCGTGGAGATCGGTTTCACACAATGCACAAAATGTGGAAAAAATGTGGAAAAAAAAGTGAGTCTTGTTTTGTTGTTTTGCATATTGTGTTATCAAAGATTTCCATCTAATTTGAGTTTGTCCTATTTTGACTTTATACTAGCATGATTTTATAAATCCCATGGAATTCTGGAATGATTTGATCTTATCTTGAAAATTGGTTTTTATGTGAAATATGATTAAGCATATGTAATTGAGCATGTATGATCTAAGTTTGGGAGTATGCTTGAAATTCAACAAAAAATTATCCCAGTAAGATATTTTTGGCCTTTTAAGGGATACATCTTTATTCGTTTTGCTTTTCTTGTGTGGTTTACTCTTCCTATGCATTTATCATTGAGTATTGTCAAGGTTATCTATTTTCAAGGCCGATTATATACATATTCATTGTTTGATAAGTTCAAATGATAGAGGCAACCTTTTAGCCATATATTTATCCATGTATACCTTATGTTATATCTTGTTTTGAAGCAAAGTTGAGCCTTTAGCCTTTTTATTGATAGCTCCACAAAATTATTATTCCTTGTCGATGTTGAGCCTTATCCTTATTCCGGGGGAATTGAGATTTTGAGTGGGTTTTGGAATCTATTTTGGAGATTGAGGAGAATGAAGCTAAAGTGTGATGTTATGGTTTATGTTTTTGAGAAGATGTAATGTTATGTGCTTATTTAGTCCCTCATTGTTATGCATTTCATTTTCATGTATTTTGGCCCAAGTTAAAAAAATCCAGAAAAAAAAAAAAGGATAAAAGAGCCATTTATTTTATTTTTGCATAATGGGGAAGAATTGGATTTATGTTGTTTATGAGTCTTATTGGTTGGGTGTTGAGATTGCATGATATGTGAGATGATAATTTTTGGAGTCATTTTGATGATATTGAGAGATGTTGTGCATTTGTGAGCTTGATGTTATTGAGTTGGTTTGTGTTATGTTGAGAGTTTTGGAATCTTTTTTTCTCGGAATTTATTGCACCACATGACCAAATACAATTCATTGCCCTTATGTTTCTACCAAGCCCCATTACAAACCCGCCGAATGCAATCTTCTATGAAGGTTTCCATTGAGCGAAAGTCCTCTTGATGTCCTTATTTTTTCATTGACGTATCCGGTGGAGATTTTGTGATATAAAGGTCAATATTTGAGTTGGTGCTTGTATATGGAATTGAGGTGAGTGTGTGCTTAAAGCCTAAACACATGAGAGTGAGACATACACATTTTATCATTGGTAAGGTTGATTTTTTAGCATGCAAGCAACTTGATCCCATATATACATGTTATGACATTTATATGTTTGATTATATTTGCACTATTGATAATGTTGCTTTTGATGAGTAAAGTTATGAAAGATTTCACGTGGGATGCGTAGATAATGTTTTTCTTTATGGTTGCTTGAGGATAAGCAAGAGTTAAGTGTTGGGGGATTTGATAGTGCATATTTCATATAGGCATTATAGGTGTTTCTTATTGCAATTAAGTAGTGGTTTGCTATTGTTTGAGTCTAGTTCCGTTTATTGCTTGTGAAGTATTCGAGTTTGAAATCTACGCGTTTTTAGTGTTTATACTGCAGAATTACATTCCGATCTTGGATGGACTTTGGGAAGAGCTTAAGAAGAATGTTTTGGAGCATATGAAGGCTAAGGAGGAGCTAGAGAGGAGCAAGGAAGCACAACATTGGAATTTATTGAAGACAATTGAGGAACGTCGGACACTGCATAAGCGGCGCCCGCCACCATTTGCATGGCGCCTGCCGTGGGGCTGTTTCCAGTTTACGCGGTTTTGGATCCGAAGACATTATTTTCTATTATTCTATTCTATTTCCTACTAGGGTTTCGACCGACCTCTTTAGAGGTATTATTAGGATTATTTCAATTATTTTGTGTGAGAGAGATTGGTTATGTGAGATTATGAACACAATTAGAGAGAGAGAGAGAGAGAGAGAGAGAGAGAGAGAGAGAGAATTGGCATGTGAGTTGCTAAACTCATAGTTTCGCCTGTTATTCGAAGACATGGTTGTTTGGATTGTGAGGATTTGATTTTATTTGGTTATTCATATTCTTAGTTTTCATCTTGTGCTTAATTATTATATTTGTGTTCCTTTCTATGCCTAATCACCATGTTAGGAATTGCATCTTAGCTATGAATTCGTTGTTGTTTTCTCGATAGCAAACAAAGATATTGATGATAGTGATGTCTCTTTGTCTTTGTAGTGGGCGGCTTCCGCTTTCTCTCAATAGCCTCTTCAGATCAAAACCTTCCTCGATCTTCAAATGTATGTTCTTTGGGCCTGAATTATTCCTTGGGCCCAAAGCTAGCCCGATGAAATTTGGAGTATTTACAAATTGAATATAAAAATAATGCGGAGTAAATAATAATTTACAACTTAAAGATAAAGTGGAGTTAAATAATTTCCGGTTTTTCCTTGCGCTAGTACAAAAGAGCACATTAATAGCGGTTTTTTTATAGGAAGGAAAGCGGTTATTGTAGCGCTGTTAATGAAAGCGTTGAGAAAGTTAATAAAAGCGGTTTTTCAAAGCGCTATGGGTAAAGAGGAAGCATAGCGGTTCTCTAGAAAAGCGCTGTCTAACTTGATTTTATTTATTTATTATTATCTCAACAGGTAAAAGCGCTTTTGAGAAAACAATCGCTCTTACATTTAAAAAAAAAAAAAAAAACCTGCGTGGTCACTAAAATCACCATTTCTGCCACCAACACCAGTCTCAAACCACCATCAACACCCAACACCAATCTCAAACCACCATTTATACCACCAACACCCACAAGTACTGCCAAAATTTGAAACTAAAATTCATAAATCTCAACTTTAAGAACCGGAATGAACCAAATGTTTTGATTATTTTCTAATTACAGTACAATATTGTAGAAGGTGCCAATTACAAAGAAAATAATGAACATCCATTTTTTTAATTCGTCCTTGAATGTGCATAAGAAGATGGAGAACAAATATAATACTGAATAAGTACCCTAATGCATTAACGATTGGCGGAGGAGGAGGATCTGTAAATGGAGATTCTCCATCGGTGTTTGTCGCTGACCATTGGAAACCATTGGACTTCAATTGTGTGGATTGGATTTGGTGGACGTGGCTGTTGATTTCTAATACTCTGGTTGGTGTTGAAGAGATCAGGGAGTCCATGGATGAGGGCGAGTCGGAATCTTTCTCAACGAACACACAGAGAGAGAACACCGCTGGTGGTTTGGATCTGGCGGTGATGGTGGAAGTCGTACCCCCCGTTCGGCAGGAGGCAGTTGCCGAGCTCCTTCGAGGGGCGAGGAAGGCGGTGGCCTTTGCTCCGCTACTCGTGAATCCTCCGCTGCCGAAGCCAGTTCCGGTACCGGTCTTCAATCCGCTGATATTCAACCCTCCGCTGTAAGGCAACGCGTTTAGGCCGCTCTTCAATCCTCCGCCGCTCTTCGATGATGACCTTGAGTGCGACTGCTCTTCAATCTTCCATGGCTGTCGATCCGGCTTTCGGTGTTGAGGTTGAGAAGTTGAGATCGAAGATGGAGGTGATGACTGGTGATAAGGAGGGAGTTAATGGAGGCAGACGTGGAGAAATAAAGTGAGAGTTAATGGAGGTGGCGGCGGCTGGTGAGATAAAGAGGGAGTTAGGGGTTTTTTTTTTTTTATAGCGGTAAGAAAGGTTTCACTTTTTTTTGGTTGGAAATAGAAAGGTTTCATTTTAATAGCGCTTGTTTTATATAAACGCTATGGTTTAAAAAATATTTAAACAAAATATATAATTAAATACATTCTCAGCACTTTTTCTAAAAAAAGCGTTGTGCTTCCCATACATTAATAGCGCTTGTTTTTATATAACCGCTATGATTGAAAAAATATATTTTAAAAAAATAAACTAAATACATTCTCAGCGCTTGTTTAGAAAAAGCGTTATGCTTCTCCTACATTAATAGCGGTTTTAAATAAGCGCTTTTAAATTTTCGCTATTAATGACTTAATTTGTACTAGTGGCTCTTCGTCCTCTCGCGGTCGTGCTTCACTTTCTCGGGTTGGTTGGAGTTCTATCTGCTGGATTCGTGGTTAGTTTCGGTTGAGGAGCAGTTTTGCGGCCCTGGTTGATCGAAGTGATCGTGTTGGTGGTGTTCGTGGTCTCCGAAGATCCTTCATCTAGGTGGAGGGAACGTCGTGTGATTCACACTTCCCAGGAGTCGTCTTGCCCTACGTGGATTTCTGCTTTCCGTCTTTCCGACGGCGAGATATCGTGTTAGCTATGCTGTCCCATGCGCTCGCTATCCACTTCTCCTCGTCGGGTCTCCTTTCTTCTCGCTGCTGTGTCCGCTTGTGTGCTTAGGGACTGGGATCTTCCGGGTTTATTTTGCGTAGTTTTTTTGTTGTATTAGGTGTTTGTATTCTGTTTCCTTATTGTATTTTCTTTTGATATGTTGATATGTTGTATGTTTAGACTTTGTCGGCCTCTCGAGGTCCGGGCATGTCCGGCCTCGAATTATTTCCTAATAAAAAAAAAATGGACCTATACAAATTTTTTACTCCCTCCGTTCCAAAATATATGGATTTTAACTTTTCGGCACGTTTTTTAACGAGCGAAAAACTATATAAAATATTATTTTTTTAATGAATTTTTTTACATAATTTGATACTTATTAGTAATAAGTATCAAATTATGTAAAAAAATTCATTAAAAAAATAATATTTTATATAGTTTTTCGCTCGTTAAAAAACGTACCGAAAACTAAAAACCCATGTATTTTGGAACGGAGGTAGTACTATTTAAAATCGAATCTACTCTCTTAGTCTATTTGATATATATAAAAATAAAATAAAATAAAGGACGAGCCTGTCACTTTAAATAAGAATTTATAAAGTACTCCGTAAATATTTTTAAAGAATTCATTAACGGGTCGTTTTCAAGAAGAAGTCCATTTTATTTCATTAAAAAAATAAAATTGCCCTTTTATAAAATGGAAATAAATTCATGGACATAAATAAAAGTGTAAAACCTGAAGCCACATGTCAAATGGATAATGGACCGTCTCACACAACCCCTTCCCCCACCCTCGTCTCTCTGACTATCTCGTCAGAATCCCTCTCTCTCTCCACGCCATAGCCATTTCTCTCTCCTCTGGCAGAATGTGATAGAAGATCTCCAAAGATCGCCAGTGCACACCCCTACCTTCTCTCTCCCCCTCTCTGTCTCTCTTTCTCTCCTTCGCGATTGCTTTCATCGCTATCCAGTCGCTTTCATCGCTATCCATAGCCATGTCTCCGTATCTCCGCCTTGCGGTTTTCCTGGCCACGGTTTTGTCCCTTGGCCGCGCCCTCCGTGCTAGCGAAGGCGACGAGGATCCGCTCTACAGGTGAGTTCTCTCCTTTCATTTTGCGCTTTTAATTTCATCATGATTGGTCCCGTAGTGTTAGTTAGGGTTTGCTGATTGTGGTCCTTCCCGATTCATCATCTCTATTTTCCGTATTCGTATCGGGAATTAAACATCTTTTACGTCTGCCTAGTTCCTTAGGATTTCGTTGCAGCTAGTCAACTCTTAGTGAGAAGTCATACTTGTTTTCCCCCTTTTTTGTGATCATCAATCTGGGAATGTGGATTAGGAGTGCATTAATCGGCACTCCGTTAAAGATTGTATTTCAGACTTCTCAGTCACCATGATGTAAAGTTGTAGCTGTAGATCTATCTCGTTCTTGGAATTGATTCAAGGAAGCGATGGAGTAAGATGTTTGAGATAATGTTGTCGATTGGGATAAAAATGACAGTTTGTTAGATTCAATTGTTAATCATGATAGTAATGGTTTAAAATTTGGTGCAAAGTCTACAACTCAAAGTGCTTCTTAAAGCTTAATATGAATGATGGGACTTGAGTGACTTCCACCAGTATATTGTCTTGATCTTCATACTTATGTTAGAATAGAATTGATGGTCTTTTGTGTGAACCAACACTACTTGATGCTATAAGCCTATAGCCCCCAAGTTTCTCTTCATCCTTTAGAAATAAACTTGTCACTGTTCTATCCATTTACAGCTTCGTAAATTACATTTGAGTTTGATTCTTGTATGCCATTGGAGCATTTGAGGAAATGTAAGCCTATTTTTTCTTTTATCTGCCTTTTGAAAGTAGCATTTATTTCGAAATTTACTGAAAAAACTGATAATTTTTGTTATGTTACACCTCATTGTATTTGCTTTGTACAGATTGGAGAAAGTGAGAAACTATATGACGATCCTTTTTCTGATGCTTCTCTCTCTTTCTGTATCATTTTCGTATTTCAATAATTTAGAGGTCCAATACATTTCTGTTTTATTAGATTGTATAATTTTAGTATTTGTAGGATTCTTTTAGGTCTTTTTGTCAGTATTTATTATTCCCTTCGTTAATTAAACCTTAATGTTTTACTTCATGCATGCTTTTTTAGGTGTTAAAAACTATATAAAATATTAACTTTTTAAATAATTTCATAGTTATTACTAAAGTATGAATTTATAAAAACAAATGTAAAAAAATTAATTATTTTATATCGTTTTTTAAAAAAGTGTGCATGAATAGTAAACGACATGTTTTAATTAAGAGAGGGAGTATTGACTCAGAATTGTATCAATGATCTAGTATCTATAGCCGGTGAGTCATGAGAGATGCCTGGCTAATGGTAACGTGCAGCCGGTGAGTCATGATAGATGCATGGCTAATGGTAATATGCATAATAGTGAAGTTCATGCTTACTATGTTTTTAAGTTTATTTCTTTATTTTACTTCAGGTCTTGTGTTGAGAATTGTGAGATGACTGGTTGTGTGGATGCACAATGCTTTCAGAGCTGCAATATCACTTCTGATGGGAACGAATGGTATCTTCAAGAGCCTCTCTACGTGAAGTGGAAACAATGGGATTGCCAAAGTGATTGTCGATACCGCTGTATGCTTGCTAGGGAGGAAGATAGGAAAATACGTGGTGAAAAGCCTGTCAAGTATCATGGGAAATGGCCATTCCAGCGAGTGCAGGGGATACAGGTTTTCATTGTTTTTAATTCCGTTAGTCTACTCTAATGAAGTGTGGTTGGCCTACTTGGCTACTTTGAACTTGGATAGAATAATTATTTTTGGGTGTTTGTTTTCTTCCAGGAACCTGTTTCTGTTGCGACTTCGGCCCTTAATCTTGCTGTGCAATTTCATGGCTGGATATCTTTCTTTATTCTTGTATACTACAAGCTTCCATTGAAGTCTCAGAAACCATGGTATGCATATACTGGTTTGTGGCATATTTATGGAATATTGGCAATGAACTCCTGGTTCTGGAATGCCGTTTTTCACAGCCGGTGAGTGATTTTTGATTTATCCACAAATGCAGTCAATGGTTCTGGAATGGCATCACTTTAGCAGTATGAATGTTGTAACAAATAAAGGTGGTAGGGGGAAAAGGGTGCTTTTACATATGCTTTTGCAGCAAAGTAGAGATCTAGCTTCTTCCCTCTCCCATTTGGCTTAGAGCTAATCTTCAGAAATAGAAAGTAGATAAAAAGTCCTGCAATGGTGGAGACATTGGTTTTGTTTCTTCATGACTGAATGATAGTACCATCTGGAATTTTGGTTAAGAAAAATTACAGAAATTAGCTAACAATGAAGCTCTATGTTTTTCTTTTTCCTTATTTGTTGTATGTCTTTTCTGATTCTGGTCTAGTCATTCTAATTACGAATATGTTAACTTTTACAGAGATGTGGAACTAACTGAGAAGTTTGCTTACTCATCTGTTGCGGCACTAACGGGGTTTAGTCTTATTTTGGCTATTCTGCGGACCTTCAGCATTAGAGATGAAGCTTCAAGGGTTATGGTTATCGCCCCGCTGATTGCATTCGTGACTACACATATCATGTATTTGAACTTCTACAAGCTGGACTATGGTACTAATCTCTTGCTTACAGTCCATTTTTAGTAAATCATTTTTCTTGGATGATTTCGAACTTTTATTTAAGCCACACCGTTTCCCATGCTTTCTTTTTGCGTTGCTGTAACTTGGACAACTACATCTTGCTTTCAAGCTGTAAAAACTAAAAACTGCATATGTTATTATGTTATTCTCCATCATTCCTTTTCGTACTACTATGAGCTAGTATGTTCATACTGCACGATGGAATATCTTTGGTATGTGATAGCATCTGATAGTACTTTCTCCCATCTGCATTCTGCTTTGAATTACTCAAAATATAGATGTCCTAAAACTCCACACTTTATCCCAAATTTGGGAAAGAAGATACTCTGGAAAGCCGAACCCAAAATTGTGTACCAACCAAGACTGATTCATTCTGTTATCTCTCTATAAGGATTGTGCTGACCATGCTCTAATCCTCTTACCCTTTTCTAATTAGCTCAGAATATTATGATCATCGGTCTCTTAGATGACAAAGGCCCTCCAGGTATATGTTATTATCTAAGAATGTCTATTGTTGTTCTCCTTGTCCACCTCTCCGAAAAAGAAGTGCCCATTTTTATAGATTGATTGATTGTGCAAAAAAACTATTTCTAGTGTCCTCTACCAAACACAAGGATAACCTATACTGCCAAAGCAAAATATAAGGAGACATAGCGTCTACTTGTTCCAGTTCTCTTTTCTTTTCAAATAACCCCTTGCCTCTTATTCCACAAGTTAGAAAATTTAGTTGTGCTTTAGGAATTCCACTTCTGTTATATTATCATCATGCATGGGTGTGATGTGGCATGCAAATGGAACTAATTTAAATCTTTAACTTCTTTGTGCTTGAATTTGAAGTATAGCCATATCCCCTTTGGAAATAACTTCCATGGCCATTCATCCTGTTCTTATTTATGTGATTCTCAGTTTCTTCTTGCTAAGGACAAGTATTTCACGTGTTTTGGCTAACAAAATTTTTAATTAATGGTTTTTGTTAGAGATTGTGTGAGAGGAAGCAACTAGCTTTTTTCAAAAGGCACCGGGTCCTAAGTTGCCATTTTGTATTATTCTTAATTCTGACTTCTGAGTTGCCACTTTGGAAATCGAGTTAATCGGTCTTTAGCATTCTTACAGGAACTGTTCTGACCATAAGAAGTTTTGAGCATATTAACAGTGGAAAAACAATGATTTTGAATAGTTAAAACTTGAAACTACCCCAACCAGCATTATACTTTTTTACTTGGTGTGATTTGTATGTGGTTATTTTTTTCTCTATTACATATGCTGGAAAATAAGATGGGTCAAAACTAGGACATTGAAGTTTACAATATTGCCGAACTTGCAAAGGTTTTCTCCAACAAATTCTCTTTCCCTGTCTGTTTCACGTGTAGTAAAGGTTTTCAAAATATCCTATTCCTGTGTAACATTCTCATATATGTAATGAGATGATCCATACACATCACCATTATTATCTGACATTCATCCTTCACAATCCAACTACCTCAATGTGTTGAGTGAGCTGGGACTATGTGTGTGTGTGCGTGTGTGTATAAATATATCTCAGCACATCCTTCAACAAGAGAGGTTTTGTGCCTGGAGTTTCGCCAGTTGTACTTGTTTTTCTGATTATTTATAATTTGCAATGCAGGCCTAAATACAAAGGTGTGCTTCACTATGATGATCTCCAAGCTTGTACTGTGGGGTGTATGGGCAGCTTTAACCCGCCACCCTTCGCGCTGGAAGGTGTCGGTGGTTGTGACTGGTACGGCTCTCTCCCTGATTCTATTGGCATATGACTTCCCACCATATAGGGGACTCGTTGACTCCCATGCTCTTTGGCACGCCTCTAGCATACCCCTTACTCACCTTTGGTGGAGCTTTGTTAAAGACGATGCCGAGTTCACAACAGTGAGCTTGATGAAGAAGAGAAAATAGAAGATAATTAAGCTCCCCCCTGCCCCTGTCCCTTCCCCTGCGGTTACATGGCCATGTATAAAGTTTGCTGCCTGATCTTCACCTCTCTTTTTTTCTTTTTTTTTGGCATCTATTATTGATGCTTACAGTTTTTTTTACAGGTTCTGGCGCTTTAAGCTGTGTAAAGTTAGAGCCTTGTGTTTCCACAGAAATGTGTTGGATAGTATACTTCATGTAAACCGTGTCTGTAATTTTTGCGTATTGCTTGGTTGTTTCTCCCTGTTTTTGCAGCTTGTCTGTTGACAAAAACAAAAGGCATTGATCAGCACTAATGGGGTGTGTTTATCTTGCTGTTAGTATATGATCCATATCGTGTTTCATTTCAGTTTCCCTCTCTCCATTCTTTTTGGCTGATTTGTGTGCTGTGTAGACTTTAGTTATTGACTGTTTTTCCATGAAAATGTACTGCAGAAAGGCATTTTCACAAGTACATTCATACTCAAAAGCTACAGAAAAAGAAGCATATTTATATTTAGTGGGGAATGGATTTGAGGGGTGGGTCTACCCCTCCTACTCATCACTATAGTATCTTACACATTGCCATATTTGTACTGCCCGTACAGGTCACCCAAAAAAAACATGTTACGGTAGAAGAAATATGAAACAATGGAGCCTCCCTAATGATGCCTGAAATCCATGCATGCTTTTATGTAGTTACCAAAAAGAACTCAGTAATTCCATAGTGGTAAGTCCATCTCATACTCGGCGTAATCATCAGCCGCCACGTAGGAGCTGGTGGGAGGGGGCAACATCATTCCATTGTACATGTCATTCAGAATCTCCGGCATCCCAAACAAATCCTCCGCATCCATGAAAGCAGATGCACCTCCATTGATATTCCCACTCTCATCTGCCTCCATGGAGGCGGTGGCAGCAGCAGTCCCTCCCTCCGATGCCTGTGACTGCGGCCTAAACGCCTCCGCGGCCTCAGCAGCCGCTCTCTGGATGTCCTTTGTGTCCCCGGAGGTGGGCACAGGAAGCCAGGCAGAGTCAGCAAAGTTGAGGCAGGCGGAGCGGCCGCGGAGGGCGAGGGCGGCCACATCATGGGCGCGCGCTGCCATCTCGGCGGTTGGGAAGGTTCCCAGCCATATCCGGGACTGCTTGTTCGGCTCGCGGACCTCGCAGACCCACTTGCCTGAGTCGCGCTGCCGGATTCCCCGATACACCGGGTGCCTGGTCTCCCTGAACTTCTTCCTGCCGGCCTTCTTCTTGGGGTTGGAGGCGGCCAGCATTATATCGGAAGCCGGGGGGCTGGCGCTGCCACCGCTCTCGGTGGACGGGGATCCGTAGTCACCGTACAGATACTGGTAAGGGTACTGGTGGTAGTTATAAGCTGAAGAACCTTCCATATATATATTGAAAGTTGAAAGTTGAAACTGGCGGGGTGGGGGTTTAAATATATACTGTATGTTGGGATTTGTAGTGATGTGAATGTAGCTTTAGGAAATCAGTTAATCAAGTTAAGGTAGTTGATGTTGGGAAGTTGAGAGGAGGTTGATGTTGGGAAGTTGAGAGGAGTCTGAGTGAGTAATATATATGGGGTGCCGGTGGGGGGACTGAAATAGGAATTACAAACGAGGTGGGAGTGTGTAGAATGAGTGTTTACTTGCTGGCGCCTGGCGGGAGCTTACAATTAAAGAAAACTAATACCCACGGAAGCTACGCGCTCTGAAAGAGGAGGTAAAATCAAAATGAATGAAGAGGACGCAGCTGGATCAGGGAAGATGGAAGTGGGTCCCATGGGAAATGGGGCCCATCGTGGGGTCGTATCTTCCTTTTTACTCGGTTTCCCAATTCCCTTCCTGGGGGCGTTTCTCTTTCTAGTTTCTTCCCCATTCAACTACTTACGTTAGTTGACTGTTTGACTGAGACAGTTGCCACGTGTATTCTCATTTATTTCAAAATTTATCCCTTTTCTACCTCCGGTTCAAATTCGAAGTAAAAAACATTTTTGAACCAAATTCCTCGATCCATCATTTAATTGTTTTGGGTATAAATTTACAGTAAACTAATTTTAAAAAATATTTTCAGACTTTATACTCTTATCTTGTATTTATAAAATTAAAACTTAACAAATCACATTTTAAAAATTTAGATAAATAAAATATCGATTATTTTAGAAAATATTTTCTAATTTTTTTATAAAATGTGATTTCTTAAGACCTACATTTATAACCATATCAATATAAGGATATATAAACCTTAAAAAATAAAATTTGGACATAAATTTATACTAAAAATAATTAAGTGATGCACTAAAGGGAGCAGGGAAGGTTGTAGGTGATCCAAACTATATTTGAACTAGTGGAAGAAAATTTAAATAAGGCATTTTTCGCTTATGTAAATTCGGCCTTTATTATTTTGGAAAGGTTTTTTTAATTCTTTTGTTTTAAATTATATTTTTCCAATTAAAATTTAAAGACATACTCATTTCGTTATAAAAATATATCAACTAATGTTTATATATGTTTTTTTAATGATAAAAAAACTATATAATATATTATCTTTTTAATAGTTTCAAACTTATTATCCATAAAGAAAAATTCATTAAAAAATTTAATATTTTGTACAACTTTAACTCTTTAAAAACAATGATTGAATAGTTAAATGACAAGTTATTTTAGATCAGATGAAGTATATTATTTTATAAAATTAAATGAAAAGATAATTGGGAAAAAAAAAATAGAACTCAGTTCAAATTAATAAATAAAAATTAATTACCCTAATTTTTTGTTTATGAATTGTGGGTGGAATCTAGAAATTAATTTTATTTTTTCACAAAATCTCCCACAACCCCACTAGGTAGAAGGGAAATCAACATTGTTCCCTTGATCTACTTGTAGTAACTTGTGGTTTGAGAAATGTGATGAATTAAAACTATTTTAATTAGTGATTGATTTGGACCATCTAGTAATTAATGATGGAGTCATGAGGCTTGAGTCATTGGCTATGAGACCAAGTGAGCAAAGTAGTCCAGCTGCTATTTCGGAATTTTATAAATTAAATATTAATGTTATGCAATTGATGAAAGTGGTCATGACTCTGCAGTTGCCAACTTGTTCTAAATCAGATTACTATATGCAAGTAAATTCTCCCTGTACCCCATTACTCCATTCCATTAGCATATTAATTAATTAATTAATTACGAGTATTACGCACCTTGTCTCTGTTCTTTCTTCAACTTGATTAAACACCTCAGGGAGCTAATTAGTTATTCAATCCTTGCACGGTTGCACCTCAGGGAGCTATTAATTATTTTTCTTTCTTTTTTTATTGCGATTGAGATGAAAAAGTTATTTAAGAAACTCAGTTATTGTGGAAATTGAAAAATTAATTTAGAAAGGTTAAGAATAAAGTCGGTAGAAAATAAAGCGACCGAAGAGAAGTTTTGACTTTTGAGGCACAAATGCTCAATAAGTTAATTAACACTACAATTGTACTTGTAACAATTTAAATAGGCCTTGTTTAAACTAATTATCAATATCAAAGCAATTTACTATACCTGAATTTTGGATTTCTTATTCTTTTAATTTGTAACTAAAGAACGGTTATTCAGGGTTCGAATGGAGACCTTTGAGTACTACCTCCAGTGAGTCATTTCGAAATGGTTTTGAATTTCTTATTCCTTAAATTTATAAATAAAGAACGGTCATATCCAGGATTCGAATTGGAGACCTTTAGATAATACCTTCATTCGTTTCATACATATTTTACACATTGCCGTATTCATACTGTCGTCTGTCCGTACCGGTTTTAAAAAAAAAACACGTTGCGGACTCAAAAAAAAAAAAAAAGTGATTATGAAACAAAGGAGCTGACTATTTTCAATCATTACATACAAGTACAACCTAATAAGAAGTGACTTTCTAAACTTAGTAGCTCCAGAGTGACATGTCCATCTCATATTCCACGTAATCATCTGCCACGTAGGCGCTGGCAGGTGGGGCCAACATCATCCCACTGTACATGTCAGCAATTATCTCCGGCATCCCAAACAAATCCGCCTCATCTATGAAGTTGAAAGTTATATCATCTTCATTCTTCACCTCCTCCACCTCCACCTCCACCGCCTCGGTTTGGGATTGCGGCCTGCAGAACGCCTCCGCCGCCTCTGCCGCCGCCCTCTGGATGTCCTTGGTGTTGCCGGAGGTGGGAACCGGCAACCAGGCGGAGTCGGCGAAGTTGAGGCAGGCGGAGCGGCCGCGGAGGGCGATGGCAGCAACGTCGTGGGCACGGGCTGCCATCTCGGCGGTGGGGAAGGTGCCGAGCCAAATCCGGGACTTCTTGTTGGGCTCCCGGAGCTCGCAGACCCACTTGCCGGAGTTGCGCAGGCGGATGCCTCGGTAGACGGGGTGCCTGGTCTCCCTGAACTTCTTCCGGCCGGCCCTCTTCTTCGGGTGGTCAGCCGCCAGCATTACATCGGCCGGAGGGGGGCTGGCGCTACCACTCTCCGATGAAGACGCCTCGTCGCCGTACTGAAATTGGGGGTAGTTATAATAATTAGCTGAAAAAACGTCCATTTGTCAATGTCGGAATCGGGAAATTGGGTCGAAATTGATTAATCGACGGATGGATGGATTGAAGTGTGGAGCTTTAGTTGAGAGTAGACTGTAAGTGTAGGAAATAGCAAATGATTGTAATTGGTTGGTTGGTTGGTTGATTGGGGGTTGTGTTGTGGGAATGAAATTAGAGGAGTGGGAGTGAGTGATTTTATATACAAAAGGGGAATTGTTGAATTGAATTGGTTGAAGGGTGGAAGCGGGAAGCACGCGTAGTAGGAGGAGGAGGATGAGAGGGTGATCTGTGAAGAGGAGCCAGCTGGATATCTGTCTTATCCAATACAACCGTCATTTCTTTTCCACGCTTTCCCTGGAGCTTCCAATCTCTCTCTCCTCTCTCAACTTGGCTGACCTTGACACACTGCCACGTGTTTTTTTTTTAAACATATTACGGAGTACTCTCTAATTTGTATTGTTTCATACTTTCATTTATATCGGGAACTCGACAAATGTTTTTCGGAAATTTCACGAGGTACTTCCGAGGTATCGTTTAATTCACACGATGATCAACTGTTTTACCCCTTTTACGTAGTGACTCTGAAGTTATAAACTTTTTTACCACGCGTCTTTGTTCATATTTTATAACAACCTCTTGTTATTGGGAAAAAAATCGAATTAAAAAAAAGGGAAAGAAGACATGCACAACATCGAGCAGGTGAATGCAACTCACTTTGGAAACTAAACACAAATATGAAAATGCAAACCATGGATTTACATAGATACGGAAGGAGAGGTGGGCTGAGCTCTGCTGCAGCCCACCCCAAATTTTTACAGAATATGTATTATATAGGTTATGTATGGATCACAAGGTAAGAACTGGCCCAGTAGTTTATACCCTGTACTTTAGCCCCCAAATCCAAGGTTTGAATCCCACCTTTGACAAATACACAATCAATTGCCTTTTTATTTTTATCAATAATATTACATCTAATTCTATCTATTTTGTGACTATATATCTCTCTTTTCGTTCAAAAAATTTCACAATAATTTTTTTACTATGTACTCAATAAATTATATACGAGATAGTAAATCTAATTCTATCAATTTCATTGCTATATTTCTCTATTTTCATTCAATTTTTTTAACAATTTTTTTTATGGCATAAGGGAATCTAGCACATCTCTATTTTCGTTCAAAAATTTTCACAATAATTTTTTTACTATGTACCCAATAAATTATATACGAGATAGTAAATATAATTCTATCAATTTCATTACTATATTTCTCTATTTTCATTCTATTTTTTTAACAATAATTTTTTTTATGGCACAAGGGAATCTAGCACATCCAGACTTTTATTCCTGGTACCGTCCCGGGACTTACATATAAGGAATGTTACGCTAGAAGCGCAAGTAAAGTATTCACATGAAAGGTTTTCAAAATGTTCGTTCAAGATTGAATCTTTAGAAGTTGAATTTTCCTTGATGCTGGAGGAAATTGCCTTTAACGAAGAAATCCTTACTCATAAATCGAGTCTCTTATTCATGAAAATAGAGCACAAGAGGAAAATCTTATTACAGAACAGAGGTTGTTCAATCCAATTTTCAGATCTTATCGAAAAATAGGGTTTAGACATGGTGATTTGTTGCTATTTAGGGGCGTTTAGGCTTTGTTTTGATGATTTTAGGGTTCAGATTTTACCGAAAATTAGGGTTTAGGCTTTGTTTCATATTTGATTAAAATTATAAATGGGGAGAATTGAGAGTGTTTAGAATTGGGAGTATTCAGATTTTACCGAAAATTAGGGTTTAGACTTTGTTTCAGATTGGGGGAATTAGGATCGATACTTAGCTCTATTACTAACCAGATCCACCCATTCATTTCTTCTTCTTTTGTGCAGGTGATTGCACAAAATTTTCTGGGAGTTAGAAGCTGACTGAATAGGAAGATCAATGTACTTCATATCTTATCTTGCAAAGCAATGAAATTTCTAAATTTTCTGGGAGTTTTGCTTTTCCTTTTTCTCTTTGTCCGAGTGTTCTTGAGTGTACGTGGTTCGCTTGATCCTCCTGAATCAACATGGTATCAAATAATTGATTCGCAGATTAGCATGTTCTTGAGCTCGATTCTTGATCTAATTTTCATGATCAGATCAAGATCAACCGGACATTGGTACCAAGAAGTCGGTAACTGACTGTATCAGTAACCGAAATCTCGGTACCAAGGCTAGTAGGTACGGTACACGGTATGTGCAACCCAAATACCGTGCTACCGTCGGTACCGAATATATATATATATATATATATATATATATATATATATATATATATATATATATATATATATATATATATATATATATATATATATATTTAAATTAAATATTGTGTAGGGTTGTAGACTACATTCGGTACCGTCGGTACCGTGGTACCGAATATATATTTATTTTTTAAAAAAAATTAAATATCGGTACCATTGGTACCAACGGTACCGATGGTACCACAGTGTATAAAACGGAAATTTAGGCATGAAAACAGTGTAATCGGTTACCACGGTACCGACATTCGGCAACCGATAGTTTCGGTAAACGAAACTAGTCGGTTGGTACGTGGTAAAAAAATCTCATATCGAGTGGTATCGGTATGGTACGTGGTAATCGAAAATTTACCATGGTACCGTACCGTGCCAGCCCTATATGATTACCTTTTCTGCAGATCTTTTGATTCTCAATCTGACTCTCTGGATCAAATCAGAATCCTTCTACAATCATCATATTTGATCAATGTTTCTTTGCTAAACTAGATCCTATTGATCTGAGCTAGAAAAGATGTTGATTACTCCAGAAAGAAGCTTTAAATATTGATAAAGGGACTACATCAATGCAACAGATCTTCAAAATCTATTGTTTATCCATACATCTGACAATTCAGGTATGATTCGCTCTACAATTCAATATTAATAAAAATATCGAAAATGAGAATATTAAATTTAGGTTCAACCCTATTAAAAAAATGAGAATTTTTAAGGTAAAGATTGTCACTTTCTATCTTGATATTTTAAATATTAAATTTTAGTGTTTTCGGTATTTCAACATATATATTGTTGTTTTTTTTGGTAGTAAAACGTGAGAGGCCGACTTTCAACTATAATTGCATAAACGGACTACACATGAACTAAACGGGGAGTAGTCTTTCCCCTAGCATCCTCATTAACAATACTCGCTATATCTAACGGCGGAATTAAAAGACTATGAACACCAATATGAAAGGAAAAGGCAAGCGACGCGAGGGAGTCAGCGACAAAATTCGCTTCCCTGAAGACGTACATGCCTCAATCGAACCTCCCAGGCTCGGCTAAGAAAGCTCCGGTACTGCTGTACCAAGCTAGAAAGTGGGTGATGGTGATCGACACCCTTCTGTAGCAGGGTGATGGCGGTCTTGGAATCAGACTCAACAACTACCTGTTTGTAACCTTCCGCCCATGCCAATCGAAGGCCATCTAGGAGCCCCCATAGCTCCTCCATTTGCACCGTACATCACCCAATGCGGCGGGTGAAGCCAGCTATCCATCGGCCCTCCGCATCACGTAGCACCCCACCAGCACCAGCACTCCCATCACTCGCTACAACCCCGTCCGAGTTCATCTTGACCCACCCGTGGTCCGGCTTATCCCACTTGATATCCTCTCTATGCCTCTCGACGATGGTTGCCCCGGTGCCGCCACTTCTCCAGGCTGCGTTATACTCAAGCACTCTACTATTGATGAACTGCGCTTGATCCACTAAACATTCCCTGCCATTGATGAACCATCTCCAGATCCACCAAAGAGAGGTCACAAAAACGCTAGCCTAGTCCGCCTCCCCAATGAAGTGTTGCGTGGTCATCAGGTTCTCCCTTATCCAAGTAGCAAAGGGGCTCTCGAAGAAGGTCTGGCAGCACGTTGGCCTACCCAGTGCCCTCCATAGCCTATCAGTTTTACAATAGTCCCAAAACAAATGGAGGAGAGCTTCAGCCTGATTCGGACAGTTGCGGCAACTAGAATCCGTCGCGATGTGATGTCGACACTGGTCCTCACTCGTAAGAATAGCCCCTCTAAAAGCCAACCAAATGAAGCACCGGACTCTCTCGGGAACCTTCAACACCCAAACTCGCCGATATATATATGAGTCATTGAAATTTACCTCCCTGGTTTGTCGAATCAACTCATAAGCCGACTTGATCGAGTAGTTCCCATCCGCTGTTGCGTGCCAGCATAAGCGATCCTCCGAAAGGTCGGACTCATCCACTCCAATTGCAGCTAGCTTTATCATGGCAGTGGCCGAAAGGATCGGGTGAATTGCCTCCCAATCCCAGCCCTCCGTGTCTCTCCAATAGGACCTGACCGTACGAGATTTGGATACATCATCCAATGGGGCACTCACCAGTTCTTGCAGCGGACACTCCCCTATCCAGAGATTGGCCCAGAACCGGACAAGCCTCCCGTTCCCTACAATCCACCGAACCCCCGTTGCAACCACCGCACTAGAGCTTTGTAGCATACTCGACCAGACGTGGGATATGCCAGCCAACCCACTTGCCATGGTACGGGTATATTTCACCTGGATTATGTCGCTCCAGATCTCTCCATCACGGCTTGTTATGAATCTCCACATCAGTTTGCTTGTCATGGCCAAGTTAAGATCTTTCATGGCCCTAATGCCCAAGCCGCCCAACTCTTTGGGACTGCACACCACGTCCTAATTCACCAGGTGCATCCGTCTCCATCCTCGCTGCTACCCCAAATGAAGCTCCTACAAATTTTATCAATTTGTTCACACGTATTAGCCAGCAGAATAACCGACGACATAGCATAGACAGGGATAGAAGATAAAACAGATTTAGCGAGTGTGATTCTCCCTACAAGGCTAAGGTATCTGCCCTTCCGGGCCGCAAGTCGGGCACTAATCTTGTCAATCAATGGAGTGAACGTGTCTTTGTTCACTTGCTTGTGCAGGACAGACATCCCAAGATAACTCATGAGGTCATTCGTAACCTCAAAGCCACACACGCCTGTCATCTCCGCCACTACCTCCCGATTCACATTGGGGGAGATAAACAGTTAAGATTTGGCTGTATTCACCCGCTGTCCAGAGGCAGCACAAAACCTATCCAATATGTCCTGAATCACCCGAAGTTGATCGGCCGAGGCTTCAGGAACCAACACTATATCATCTGCAAAGAAAACTTGGGAAACATTAGGCCCATCCCTAGTAACTCTAGTCGGGATCCATCTCTCGTCATCTACCGCGCTAAAAATCAATTGGCTTAGCCTCTCAAGGCATAGGATAAACAAGTAGGGGGAAATCGGATCTCCCTGTCGGACGCATCTCGTGGGTTTGAACTCCTTGGTCATCTTCCCATTAACCAACACCCTAGTGGAGATGGTAGAAATACAGGCTTCCACCCAACGCAGCCAACATTGAGGGAATCCGGCATCCTACATCGTTGCCACCACGAAATCCCATCGAAGGCGATCGTACGCCTTCTCAAGGTCAATCTTGAGGATCATCTACCCAGGCGGCTTGAACGAGCCCATCTCATGAACCGCCCGAGAGATCTCGTCATCCGTCACCGATGTCTCAATAGCCTCTCAATCAGCAGCATCAATTGGTGGGAAGGTGCCCTGTTGCAAGGGCGTAGACGTCACCTCCGCCTCTGGTACCGTATACAAATGCTGATAGAAGTCACATACCAACCCCTCTATCACTTTACCATCCGTAACATCTTCGCCCGCCCCATTCTTCAACAACACAATCCTGTTTTTCTGCCTCCGAACAATCGTCGATAAATGGAAGAACATGGTGCTACGATCGCCGGCACAAAGCCACTGTTCCCTTGACTTCTGAAACCATAGCAGCTCTTCCTGTTAAAAGGTCTTCACCAACTCGTCTTGAGCATCCCGCTCCCTCTGAAGCAACTCGTCGTGACCTGGTTGGCTAGTACTCCATGGATCTCACTGAGGCTGTTCTCCAGGCGCGCTTTCCTCTCAAATATATCTCCAAACTTATCCCGATTCCACCTCACCAAGCAATCCCTAAGCTCACGCAAAGCCTCCGTAGTGACCCGATTACTGTCCCACAACTCCTGAATAACACTTCTGAATTAGGGATGAGTAACCCAAGCCGCTTGGAAGCAGAATGGTCGCCTACTCGTCTCAGCACGCCTCCTCGAACACAACTCCAGCAAAAGAGGACAATGGTCGGAGTTGAACTTGGGGAGATGCCTCACAACAGCGTCCGACCAACCCAGGCGGCCCGACGTATTCGTGAAATCAGGTCAATCCTGTTGGCCCTATAAGTATCCGGTGTTCGCCCTCTATCTCAAGTGAATTCCAGCCTGGAGAAACCCATGTCAATTAAGTCTGTCGCCTCAGCCCATTCCCTAAATCTTCCCCAGTCAGGAGACAGGCCACCCACGCCCCTACTCCGCTCCCAGCTATACATCACACAGTTGAAATCGTCCCCAACGAATAAAGGGTCAGATTCATCTCTCGTGGCCTCGTCGATGTCATTCCAGAAGGCGATACGATCATGCTTATGCGGAGGCGCGTAGACCACTACCAGCACCATCACACGAGCTCCGACCTGAATGTCTGCCACGGTGAATCTCTCGTGAGTACGCCGGATCGCAACATCCACTATGTCCCTCTTCCATAGAAGCCACACGCCCCCACGAAACCCGACAGCATCCACAATCTCCCAATTAGTGAACCCCAAACGATCACAAACAGTACTAGCTCCGTCGCCCGAAATCTTCGGCTCCAGGATAGCAAATACATCAACCCTATGGCGTCTACTCATATACTTGACCGCTCTACGGAACCCGTCGCCACTGGCGCCGCAACAGTTCCAAATGATGCACTTCATCAAGAATATGAGGGGGCGGGCGTCGACCCGTTCACAACTCCCTTAACCGTGGTCTCATTCTCAGTCATCAAGCCTTCCATGCTCAGTACTCGGCATCCCCACACTAGAGCCACCGACGACATCCTCCTGCCTAGACATAAACACATTCTTTTCTTTCCACACTTGGGCTGATTCGTATTGCCTTCGTCTTTTGACTGGCCCAGCGGAATTATAAGTTCGACCCAAAGGTTTTCGGCCCATTCCTTCTATTCCCAGTTTTCATAGATACTTTTCTAATAATTTTCTCCCCCACCTCTTTAGTGCCTGGAGCAAAAGTAGCTGCCAACCCCTTATTAATCTCTCCATGATCTCCACTATGATTCCCCAAGATCTCCTTATCCTTAGCCATTACCAACACACCCTTTCCTTTACCAGACTTACCATAACCGACAGACGCCATCACGAAGGCGGAACTTTCGGTATTTCTTTCCAAAATTCTGTAACTGCTACTAGCGTTGACTTCTCGTCCTCCATTTGCCCTGTCATCTCCGACGGCTTCTCAGGCGACTTTAGTTTTCCCTTTAGGATTCCTTCGCCTCCTCAGAACGTCCATCCATGGCCCATAACAACCGTTGATGTCGTCCTCCGCTCCATCCATCTGACTATCCACCACGCCATCCGAACCCGCCTGGCCCGTGACACTCTCAGTCCCCTAATGGTCCAATTTCTTGCTCTTGTTACCGGACGTCACAACCGGTGTCACTTTCGGGCAATGCATCGCGAGATGGCCGTACCACCCACACTTAAAGCAGATCTTATGAAGGCCCTCGTACTCCAAGAAGTAGCGTCTCTCGTTGATGGTAACTGTACCTTTGAGAGGTTTGAGCAGATCAACCTCCACACATATCCGTGCATAGTGTCCTCGGCTATAAAACAATGTCCTGGTATCCACCTTGATTGGCGTTCCGATGCCTGAAGCAATCTTCCACAACACGTCCTCCTCGTAAAAGATAATCGGTAGCTTTGAGATCCTTACCCACGCCGAAGAAGTTGTTATAACATCTCTTTCATGATCAAAGTCAGGACTCCACGCTTTGGTAATCAGATAATGGCCGAATATCATCCAAAGACCTCCCGTAAGCGCATTACAGTAATCATGGTCATTGTCGGTAAATCCGTCAGTAAAAAGCTACCGGAAGGCGTCCAAAGCTCCCTTAATTTCCTTTCCATCGCATTGTAGGGCACAAACCCTCCGAGTGTTTTGACGATAACCGACCACTTCCATGCCGAGGCCAACACCTCCATGACATCCTGTCCAATGTCAATGACCAGATCCCCATCTTCGCCATAAGGGAACGAAAACGAGACTCTCTCCGCAAGCACTTCTGGGGAGAGAATCACCCTGCGCGACGTGGATTCCCCCATCACCGTGTCTTTTCAAGTTTTTGGCCCATCAGGCGGTTCTCCGGGCGGCCGGAGTCTACCGTCGGTGGCCGGGATTCTTGCTTGCTCGCTCATTATGGTCTCTTACATATATATTATTGTTGTTGTTGTAATCCTACAAAATTGACGTTATCCGCTGAATATCGAAAACAAACTTATGTTTTGAGGGGAATATACCCAAATGAACAAATTTATTACTCCCTCCGTCCAAAAATACATGGACTTTTACTATTCATGCACGTTTTTTAATGAGCTAAAAACTATATAAGATATTAACTTTTTTATTAATTTTTTTTAATAATTACAAACTTATTATCAATAAGTTTGTAATTATTAAAAAAAATTAATATTTTATATAATTTTTACCTTCCTAAACAAGCGTGCGTGAATAGTAAACTCCATGTATTTTTGGACGGAGGTAGTAATCTTTACTACTATGGGTATAAATGTCCAATTTGCCAAAAAGGAAATATAGTACAAGTAGGTGTATATATAAATCCAGAAAGTATGTCAAAATCAGGGAGCTGAAATAATTGGGCCTACTTAACTTAGTGATACGCAGAAGAAGTCAATTAATTTAAGGGGCCACTTACGTTACGTTGTAGAACGTACAAACAAATGGAGGCTGCTACTTGTGTGTATATATATATATAGCCATATATATAACAGCTTGCTTACAGCAGATCGAGTAATATGTACAACATACACGGTTACTGCGACTTTTCATGCTTATACTGTACGGACTACTTTAGGAAAAATCTGAATTTCCGTTAATTCGTTACGTCGTCATCATATTATGATTTATGAGTACTCCTTAATTAGTCCGTATCACACATCACACTTTGTTTAATTTGCAGAGTCTCTTAATTAAGAGTCAAATTCTAGATCCCGTCCACATAAGTTTACACTAGCTACTATTTACCTCCTTAAGTTATTATGAGTCCAACTTAATTTTCTAATTAAGGAATTCAAAAAGAAACCCAACCATATTTAATTTACGGTAAATATCTTGCCGTTTGCACGGTATGAATTCGCAATTGCGTAGTATGGATACACGATCGGAAAATACAGATTCGCAATCGCGAAGTCTTGATGTGCGGTGCTTTTTTTTTTATTATTATTAATCGGGTACGTTTACTATTTGCACGGTTTTTTTCTCGTAGTTTACATTTACAGTTAGCAACTACACATTGCAAGTTTACCGAGATATATAGATAGATAGATAGATAGAGAGAGAAGATAGAGAGAGAGGGTGGGTCATGTGTGTAACGATCAATGACGTAAATTAAATTGTAACGGATCGTGTTTGATATATTGGAAGATCCATACAATGGAAGTGAGTTTGGATTGAGATCACAGAACCCTTAGACAACGAAAGTGAGTTTGGGTTTGGATTGGTGAGAGGAAGACGAGTTTCATGCTCATCAACGATTGATTACAGAGAGGAAAAGGAGGATGAAGAAGACATCGATCTGGAGGTTTGTGGGGATCGATTAGGGTAAACGTAGAATTTATAGGGAATTAAAAGACACGTTTCAACAATTGAGAGTAGTGCAATTTTTTTAGTGGGCCCATCTTGATAAATAAATATATAATTTGAATTTTGACAAAATCTAGGCCATCCATCTTTTCTAAATCAAGGGCCCAGGTTTGTTAACACAAAACACAATAAGACTTGTAAATATTTTATCCATATTCTATATATATTCGGAAGGTAAATATCTTGTTGATATCGATCCAATCAAAAATATATATTAAATTCCGATTGAAGATAGATATATATCCCAAAGATATCCCGTTGATATCAATTTTGGAAAAATTTATATGCAAATAAGGATATTTAAAGATATCGCTTCTTTCGGATATTTGAAGGGGGCGTTTTGCAAAATGGCCACGAAATTGGACCTAATTTGCGAAATAGACGCATTTTGGGACAAATTAGGGAAATAGACGCAATATATACCCTAATTTTGATCCTAATTAACACAACCCCAAATTCTGATTTTGGACGAGACGACAGAGGAGAAACAGGAGGAGCATCGCTAAGCCTCTCGCCATCTCTCGATCTTAGATCTCCCTCCACCGCCGATTCTGATTGATCTCGCTTTCTTCAATTGGCCGTTCAGATTACAGGACACCGATTCCGATTCCGATTTCGATGATTTTTGTGTTCAATCGGTGTCATGGCGGATCTAGCAAGGCCGAGATCGAGCGAGTTTCCAATGTATTTTGTCTGGTGGCAGCAGATCGAGTGAGATCGAGCAGATCTACGCCTGTTTCAGACCTGAAATCGAGCGAGATCGACATCAGATCTGCACCGGAGGCGGTGCCGGTTTCAGATCTGGAGAGAGGCGGTCGGAGCGAAGGAGCGAGGTCGACCGGCCGGAGCGAGGAGCGAGGCGGCGGCGCGAGCGAGCGAGCGGTCCAGCCGGAGCGAGGTCGAGCGAGCCGGAGGCGGAGCCGGAGGCGGCGAGGCACATGCCGGCCGGCGTTCTCTTCGCATAAATCGGGAGGAAGGAGAAGGACTTTTGAATATATTACAAAACTTACCCCATAATTATGGAAATTAAAAAAAATTATCTATATTTTATTATGTGATCCGTAATCTATATTTTTATTTTTATTTTTGCACAAAAAAATGTTATACTTGCACAACATATGATTATATTTGCACAAGCACAACATACGGTTATATTTGCACGAAAAAATGTAAAATAAAATTAAAAAAAAAACTAAACTCGAGTCATATTTGCACAACTTACGAATATATTTGCATACCATACTCTTATATTTGCACGACGAAATGTTAAAGAAATAAAAAAATATAGATTATGGATCGCTTACAGTTTATTGAGAAAGTCTGAAATTATATTGAGATAAAATGAGATCATGTTGAGAATAATTTCACAAGTCTCGATTTTCGTGCAACTCTTAAAACAGAGTTGTGCACCTCTTACAACAGAGTCGTGCAACTCTTAAAACAAGAGTTGTACAACTCTTAAAACAGAGTCGTGCAACTCTTAAAACAGAGTCGTGCAACTCTTACAACAGAGTCGTGCAACTCTTAAAACAGAGTCGTGCAACTCTTAAAACAGAGTCGTGCAACTCTTACAACAGAGTCGTGCAACTCTTAAAACAGAGTCGTGCAACTCTTAAAACAGAGTCGTGCAACTCTTAAAACAGAGTCGTGCAACTCTTAAAACAGAGTCGTGCAACTCTTACAACAGAGTCGTGCAACTCTTACAACAGAGTCGTGCAACTCTTAAAACAGAGTCGTGCAACTCTTAAAACAGAGTCGTGCAACTCTTAAAACAGAGTCGCGCAACTCTTAAAACAGAGTCGCGCAACTCTTAAAACAGAGTCGCGCAACTCTTAAAACAGAGTCGCGCAACTCTTAAAACAGAGTCGCGCAACTCTTAAAACAGAGTCGCGCAACTCTTAAAACAGAGTCGTGCAACTCTTAAAACAGAGTCGTGCAACTCTTAAAACAGAGTCGTGCAACTCTTACAACAGAGCCGTGCAACTCTTACAACAGAGCCTTGCAACTCTTAAAACAGGAGTTGTACAACTCTTAAAACAGAGTCGTGCAACTCTTAAAAAGAGTCGTGCAACTCTTACAACAGAGTCGTGCAACTCTTAAAACAGAGCCGTGCAACTCTTAAAACAGAGCCGTGCAACTCTTACAACAGAGCCGTGCAACTCTTACAACAGAGTCGTGCAACTCTTACAACAGAGTCGTGCAACTCTTAAAACAGAGTCGTGCAACTCTTAAAACAGAGTCGTGCAACTCTTAAAACAGAGTCGTGCAACTCTTACAACAGAGTCGTGCAACTCTTACAACAGAGTCGTGCAATTCTTAAAACAGAGTCGTGCAACTCTTACAACAAGAGTCGTGCAACTCTTAAAACAAGAGTCGTGCAACTCTTACAACAGAGTCGTGCAACTCTTACAACAGTGTCGTGCAACTCTTAAAACAGAGTCGTGCAACTCTTAAAACAGAGCCGTGCAACTCTTACAAGAGAGTCGTGCAACTCTTAAAACGGAGCCGTGCAACTCTTACAAGAGAGTCGTGCAACTCTTAAAACGGAGCCGTGCAACTCTTACAACATAGTCGTGCAACTCTTAAAACAGAGTCGTGCAATTCTTAAAATAATATTGAGAGAACATAAAATCATGTTGAGAACAATTTCAGAAATCTCAATTGTTTAGCAAAAAATAACCTATTGTTGAGCAAAAATAAGAGTAAGTTGTGCAAATATAAGAGGACGTTGTGCAAATTTAATCATAAGTTGTGCAAATATGACCCTAGTCTAGTTTTTATTTATTTATTTTTTTTTTTAACTTTTTATCGTGCAAAGGTAAGAGTTTAAAGTTGCACTTTTTTCCGTGTCAGCACTTTTTTTCCCATGTCAGCACTTTTTTTAGAGTTGCACAAGCAAGGATAACAATTTCACAAAGAATCGAAGAAGCACATGACAAATGAATCATAAGCCGATCAAATAATGTCGAACAATTCCATCAAGCCTGGATAACAATTTCACAAATATGATCCAAATCTAGTTTTTTTTTCTACATGGATAACAATTTTTTTTTACTTTATAATATTATCCGTGCGCATTTTATTCTAATCTGTGCACTTTTTATTCTATTTGTGTCAGCACTTTATTTAAATAATTTTTTTAAACGTCAGCACTTGTTTTAAAATAAGATCATGTTGAGAATAAATTCACAAGTCTCGATTGTCGTGCAAATCTTAGAATAGAATCGTGCATTTCTTACAACAGAGTCGTGCAACTCTTCCAACAGAGGCGTGCAACTCTTAAAATAGAGTTGTGCAACTCTTACAACAGAGTCGTGCAACTCTTAAAACAGAGTCGTGCAACTCTTAGAACAGAGTCGTGCAACTCGTACAACAGCGTCGTGCAACTCTAAAATTTCATAGTGTTATTCATGAAATTTATAGTTTTATTCATACAAACTAAAATCTAATTTGATTCTTCTTAAACTAAAAATCTAATTTGGGCACATTATAATATTATTCTTGCACTTTTTAATCTAATTTGGTTCTTAAACTGTATTTTAAAGTTGCACAACCGTAGTTTAGAGTTGCACAATTGTAGTGTCAGCATCTTTTTCTATTTTGTTAATCAGAGAAAACAACTAGTGTCAACGATGTTTGCAATTTTAGTGATGAAAATATATTGATCAATTTTATTTATTTATAACTCTGTCAGCACTAAAATTGCAAACACCGCACCTTTAATTTCTAAAAAGATGCTCTATTCACTTTGGTTCATGAATTGTATCCTCTATTCACTTTGGTTCATGCAAATTAACCTATAAAGGTAGAGAGACACATGAACTATTAAAACAGAGTTGTGCAACTCTTAAAACAAGATTCGTGCAACTCTTACAACAGAGTCGTGCAACTCTTACAACAGAGTCGTGCAACTCTTAACACAGAGTCGTGCAACTCTTACAGTTTGTTGTGAAAAATATAACTACATCTGAAGCCGATTGAATTAGATCTGAAGTCAAATTTGAGCGAGCGAGACATCGAAGATTGAATTAGATCAGAATTAGATCAGAATTAGATCAGAATTTCGATTGAATTAGATCAGAATTTGAGCGTGCAACTCTTAAAACAAGAGTCGTGCAACTCTTACAACAGAGTCGTGCAACTCTTACAACAGCGTCGTACAACTCTAAAATTTCATAGCGTTATTCATGAAACTTAGAGTTTTATTCATACAAACTAAAATCTAATTTGATTCTTCTTAAAATAAAAATCTATTACTACAATCTCCCCATTATTCATTCAATTTTGGATCAACGTGTTGTACATATAGTCACAAAAGGCCGATCAGGCAGGAGCATTCAAAGCCTTAAGGTGTATATTGGCCTCATATCCCTAGAATAGTAGCCGAACAAGCATGAATCAACAACTATCTAGTGTAATGCTTCAATAGATATGGTTAGATGCTAATATTGACAGTGTTTACATGAATCAACAACTATCTATAACAATAATGAAGAATACATGAATGGTTCATTGTGCTGATTGCTTATACAAGAACAGATGTTGTAGTGTTAGAGACTAAGATCAACAATAAAATTCTATTATGTCCAGTAGCAATCAGTTCTAAAGCGTACTTGGCGAATAAGTTGCTTCATGTCTTTACGAAACCTGTCGACATTTGTGCTTTTACAGAAGCTACGTAGTCGAACAGTTGGTATATACGACAACTCAAGGAAAGCAACCAAATAGCTCCACTGAGCAAAATGTTCTGCTAGCTCCTCAACCCTGATTGTATCAAGACCCACAATACCAAGATCCAAGTCTCCTGAAAGCAACTTCCGCACAATATCTTTGGGTCGCCGAAACCAAACTTCCAAGTCTCCTGAAAGCAACTTACCCTGTGCTTACATCGATACGGAAAATGAATAAGTGGAGAACCAAATACGAATAAGTATGAGTAATCCTTAATTATTACTTCTGTAGACCACCTTGATTAGATTTAAACAAACTATCCGACTACCTAGGTTATTCGACAATATCTTTTACATGGATGATTTCCCATCCTTTTTGTTTTCAGATTCTTCCCTTGATATTCTGAAGATAATATGCAGAAACTATACAACAATAACCTACTGGCACTGCTCCACTAAATTCAGGAAAACAGCACCTAAAGGCTAAACAGAAAGGAACAGTTTTGAATTTTTGATGGGACTACATATCACCAAACAAGACAGGTACGCCTGTACATGCTAGTGACTGTCAAAACTCAAAATATTACAAAACCAATGCAACCACACAACAATGAGAGAACAAGGAATAAGAGGGCAAGCTACAATAAAACCTTGGCGAGGCACAACGGGAAAACTGTGCAGAAAAACAATCCGCCTCTGAGGGATGAGCGATAAAAGTGATTAAGAAAACCAGTGGGACCTCTGCCTCTGGGGGATGAACTGACTTAAAAAACAGCATTACCTGTACTCATCATAGACCTGTAGGATCTTCACCTCTTTTATCCGGACCATGCTACTTCCCCGCTCATTTTATCTTGCTTTCAACATTTCTGAACAGCAGTACCTGATCAAGTAGTTTGCAAACAGAAAAGCAATAAGTAATTAATGAAAAATCATTTAAAAAATAACGTTTTACTCTTATGATTAAAATTGGAGGCAGACAGTGTACAGAAACAGAAGAATGTATCAAATATAAACATAATCTAGCAGTGTCTAAATGCACATGGACCCAACTACCATATTTAACAAAATGACCATTATTCACAACATGAATACATGGAAGTTAATTTCCTTTGGCCAGTAGTATCACTATGTCAGCGATAAAATCCACAAGGTCAAATAATCCAAGAACCATTTGACACAAGGCTGAAGATAGCTTGGCCTTTAACCGGGCACAACTAAGTAGGATAGAGCACTGAAAACAGGCATGCTTAAAGATGAAAAGGAAAGATACATGAGCACATTTAAGTTTTATATACGCATACCTAGTATTTATATATATAAACATACATGAGCACCAAGCATGACAGTAAGAGAATGTAGATTAATGTATATTTGGATTAGTGTATTTATAAGGACCAAAGCATGACAGCAAAAGCAACACCATGACCCAAGAACAACACATTCAACATCATTGCACCCACATCAACCAAATTTCCAATTCTAGTACAAGGAAAACAAGGCAAATTACAGACATCTGATTCAATTGAACATGTATCATCCAGTAACTTCACAAAACAAAGCAAGTAGGATTACTAGACTAGAGATAGAGGATATCCACAACAACAAGCAATGTTACAGATACCATGAATGCTGACAACCCCAAAATCAAACCATGACAGACATCAAAACCTAAACAAACATGGAAACAAGCTAAAATGTTCATTCTGATCAAATTTAATCCTACATCGAGCGACAATGTACACTCAAATGAATTGGAAATTGGAGAGATTACCTAGAGGAACTGGTACAGATGGAACATTCAATTTGGTCAGATCGGTGTAATATTGCTCTGTTGCTCCATATTCAAGATCTGCTGGATCTGATGGAACTGGTACAGATGAAATGTGTCCCTAAACTGTTGGATCTGCTGAGTAAGTGAAATTTGTTGACCCTACAGAGGCATTGCACATAAAGCAGAGCAAGATCAACAACCATTTGGCCCCTCCTTTAACGAGCTTATATAAATTGACCATTAAAGGGGCTCTTAGGCACATAAATCATTCACAACACAAGGCATAATCATGCATAGAGAAGCACACAAGATTTGTCGCCCCTTAAATGGTGAACATTCATGAAAGCTATTAGATTCAACTGTGAAACCCTAGAAGCAGCCGAGATTCCAAAAACCGCATCTCAATCCATACAAATGAACAAAAAAAATCAACAAATTTGCTCAAATTCAGAAGCAAGCCAACCAAAATCCAGCAAAATCATCAACTCACAAAAACACCGTACCTTATCTTATGCTCGATCGCCGGAGAGGGAGACGAGGCGAGGAGGAGGTGGAAAGGAGGAGCGATGCAGTGACGGAGACGAGGCGAGGGGGAAGTGCGAGTCACCGGAGAACAGGAAGAGGAGAGGCGGAGCGAATCGCCGGCGGCTTCAAGGGTTCGAGCGGCTAGGGTTCAAGCGAGGGCAAGGGGGAAAGTAGCAACGAGCAAGGGCGATGAGGACTGGAGACCGGCATCGAGCGAGTGAGGGCGGCTGCGAGCGAGTGGATGTCCGGCGAATAGGAGGAAGATGGAGGTCCGGCGACTCGCCGCCATCGGAGCCGGATCCGGCGTCAAGAGAGAGAAAACATATCGAGAGCGAGAGGGCGAGAGGATTTGGGAGAGAGGAAAAAAGTGTCCGTACAACCGAGAATAAGATTATATAGAGGTCATTTTGCAAATTTGTCCAAACCCGCGTCTATTTTGCAAATTCGTCCAATTAATGTGCCTATTTCGCAAATTTTTTCTATTTGAAGATAGATATATTTGGAGATAGGTATATTTGGTAGTCAAGAGGCTCCGAGATAGGTATATTTGGAGATAGGTTTTATTTACTCAAAATTGATTCATTCATTTTTTAGGAGCGTCTTCATCTCGAAATATACATGTCTCCAAATTTATCTATCTTCAGATAACCAAAAGAAGTGATATCTTCAAATATCCTTATTCACATGTAAATATTTCCAAAATTGATATCAAAGGGACATCCAGGATATATATATATATATATATATATATATATATATATATATATATATATTCAATCAGAATTTAATATGTATTTTTGATCGGATTGACATCAATGAGATATATACCTTTTGGATATATATATATATATATTTATCTGCATTGTACGCGGATTTTTTTTAAAAGGCAATCGTGCATTGCGAGTTTGCGAAATCCAAAACTCGCAATGTGCGGTTACGAATGCATTGTACGCGGATTTTTTTTTAAAAGGCAATCGTGCATTCAGAGTTTGCGAAATCCGAAACTCGCAATGTGCGGTTACGAATACATTTACAAAATTAAAAAAAAGCAACTACACATTGTAAGTTTGCGGATTCCGTAAACTCGCAATACTGCGTGGTTGCGAACTTTGAAAACCGCGAGAAAAGGATAATGCAAATAGTAAACCCCATAATTTATCATTATTACATACATTAGCAAAAATTCAATCTTCTATTGTCAAGTACGGTACGCACGGCGTGCATTTCCAGGAGTTTTTTTTTTACAGTAGGCAAGAAGCCGATCGACACAACAATTTTGAAGCCATCAAAAGATGGCTCGGAAGACCCTACGAAGAGAGTCACCAGTGAAAAAGAAAAAACAACTAAGACTACAGATACATAAAATATATGATTAAGATAACTAAAAAAATTGAACACTTGCATCTTTCTTGAATTTTGGTCTCGTGGCTGAGATGACTAACATGCAAGCTGATGTAGCAGTAGGCTTGGTCGGAATCGGAGGGGGTGACCGAAGGGGACGATTGTTTGGGGGCGGTGAGAGTTGAAATTTTGTATTGGAGATTTTTGTTTAAATCAAAACTAAAAAGTAAGATTCGAGCCAATTTTAAATAAAAGAAGCAAGATAGAAAGCAAGAGATTGGTTTTCCTAGCATGCAAGAGTTTGGATCTGAAAAGTGGAGAGTTTTGATTTGAATTTTTTGGATTAAACAAAAAACATGTTTGTGGTTTAGGCTTTGAAGTTTTGGATTTGGAAGAGAGTTACTATGTTAGGACTGGGTAAACTTTGGTGAAGGGCAAAATCCCTAAGGACGGACCAAATAGACGGAGATCATGCCGCAAGGGGAGGGGGACAGGTCTGGTTGAGGATGGAGGTGAGCATCGGGCAGGAGCAAGTGGATCCACCAATGACGAGGAGCCACCATCGACGAGGAGCCGCCAACGCCAAGGAGCGGTAGAAGCCGGCGTATCGCAGGACCCCGACGGATGAAGTAGAAGCAAAGCAGGAAGGTGGCGGAGAAAGCGGAGATACCGGTGTCCAACGTGGTTGATGGAAGACGCCCTTCCGGCGCCGCCAGTACCCAAGCAAGGTCGACCCGAGAGCAAGGCCATTCCGGGAACCACTGATGGGGGATAATGTCGGATCCTCCAGGGGGCCCATCAGAGATGGCGGTCGGAAGAACCCCAAGAGGGCAGCGGCGCCGGATCTAGGTTGAATGTTGTTTGGGTGGCTGACGGCTATGTTTTGAAGCTTTTAGGGTTTTTTCAGAGAGAGAAGTGTTTCCGCCTCATATTTCCTCAGGAGTTGGCATAGTGTCATACTTCCTCCCTTCGCAAAAACATTTTATTTGTACCGGCCTTTCTCTACAATTTTTAAGAAAATCAACAAATATACTTATTTATTTTCATTTATTACACTACTTTTTTATTTTATAAAAAACTATAACTAACAATAATTTAATCTTTAAAATGACATTTTCATAAAGTAAAGATTCATTAGTACCCAAGCATGGTCGACCCGAGAGCGAGGCCATTCCGGGAACAACTGATGGGGGATAACATACTCGGATCCTCCAGGGGGCCCATCAGAGATGGCGGTCGGAAGAACCCCAAGAGGGCGACGGCGCCGGATCTAGGTTGAATGTTGTTTAGGTGGCTAGCAACTATGTTTTGAAGCGTTTAGGGTTTTTTCAGAGAGAGAAGTGTTTCCGCCTCTTATTTCCTCAGGAGTTGGCATAGTGTCATACTTTCTCCCTTCCTCCCTTCGCAAAAGCATTTTATTTGTACCGGCCTTTCTCTACAATTTTTAAGAAAATCAACAAATATACTAATTTATTTTCATTTATTACACTACTTTTTTATTTTATAATAAACTATAACTAACAATCATTTAATCTTTAAAATGACATTTTCATAAAGTAATTAAAGATTAATTAAAATACCTATAATGACATTCATTATATTATTTAAACAAAATTAATACCCTAATTTGACATGTTTTACCAAACGGGGTAAATAGTATATAATAATATTATTTTATAACTTTTTATTATAAATAAATATTTCAAAACTTACTTCCATAAGAGAAATATTTATATATAGACAATTCAGATTTCAAATTCACTAATGCAAATCCCATGTTGCATCTAAATTTATTTTAGCCTACTCTATATTTTAGATGGGTAGAAGTATTAAGGTGTCTATAACAGAAAATGTATTTTGGAAAAAAGAGAAGAATTTAGAGACAATAAGAGATATATCCACCTTTATAGATTTTGCACATTGATAGGCAAAATAGATAAAGGAAGTATTAAAGTGAAGTATGTGTCCTTTGTTGTGTTGGTTGCAGGGCAACTGACGTAGAGGTTTATCCCTGACAGAGGGTTTTGATAAGTGATAACGCATATTTTGCATAGACATTATAGGTGGTCTAGGTTCATGAAGTGTTCATATTGCATGTTTAATAAGCTAATTTGTATTCTTGATCATTTGGTATTCGAAGTTCGAAATCTATTGTTTTCAGTTCTTATTTGGAGATCATAAGATCCGAGCTTGAAAGGTGGAGAAATCATGGAGAAAATGTACTAAGAAGAGTTAAGGGACAAGCTATGAAACAACATGGAACAAGTCAAGGAAGGGTTAGAAGTCGAATTGGAAAGCTAAGAAGCACGAAAACAAGAGCGAAAACGAAGGACATGGAAAAACTTCTTCTTTTGGATCTCGAAGACTTCGAACTAGGTCTTGAGGTCTTCATGAGAGTTGTAGTCTTTGAAAAGATCTTTCCAACAGATATTCATATGCATCAATCGGACGCACGACAACTCCGAAAAGTGCATTACAAGTTCAATGTGTTGAAGTTGTCGCCACTACAAGAACAGCGCCCGCCGATTTTTTAGTGCCGCCGGTTTCGCTGTTTTCCAAATCTGCGCAATGCGGCTCAATTCTATCTTTAGGAAAACTCTATAAGTCTTCTAGGGCTTATGCCGCCGACTTCAAGCCTTATATTAGGCACAATTTAAGTAGGCTTTCATTCATCTAACAATCCAATAAGCCATTGAATCATTCAATAATTTATTAACCCTAAGGGCTTGTTTGGTATAACTAAAATCAGGGATGGGAATAAGAATGGGAATGACCCATTCCCATTTTAGAGTTTGGTTTACCAAAACTGGGAATTAAAATTATTACCAAGTAATCATTGATTCCCAATTTAGCCCATTTTCATTCCCCACCCAAAACCTGATGAATCCCCAAATTAAAAAAAAAAACCTATCGTAAATCTGTAAACCCCAATTTCATATATCTCATCCCCGACACCATCAATGTCCACAGTCGTCCCCCCTTCAACGCCGCCACCGTCCTCCTCCTGTCCTCCACCACTGTCCATCGTCGTCCTTCCTCTGACTCCCTTCAACGTCGGCACCGTCATCCTCCTGTCCACCCCACTGCCCAACATCGTCTCCCACTCGCTCTCTCCCGATCGAATCAACCCCATCCACCACCCCATCCAGATTTGTCGACGACGTCGCTACAACCACTGTTACCTCACCATTCGACGCCGCCTACCACCATCGCAACCCCGTCATAATCTCCATATCTCATCGTCGTCTTCCTGGTAATCTCTCTCTCCGTCTAGATCTTTCGATGTCGGCTGCTTCCAAATCAGACCCCGTCCATATCTTCCCCTCGTCGTCGTCGTCCTCTGTCGCTGCCATCCTCCATTGCCGTTGTCCTCTGTAGTCGCCATCTTCATAGTAGCCTCTCTGTTGGGGTTTCTTATAAGCCCCTATGTTCATAATTTGCTAAAAACTTGTTTGTTTTATAATCAATTTTTGACTTTGTAGGTTGAATCTTTGTTTTTTTTTTTAATTTTGAATTTCAGAGATTGATTTGGTGTTCTTTTGAATTTGATAGAATGGTGGAATATAATTTAAATGTGTATTTTTAGGTTGAATAATTGTGATTTTTTTTTTCATTCTGACTTTATACCAAACAACACTCTTAGGAAATAACTGATTCCAAGTTTTTATTCCGATTTTCATTCCCATCCCGATTACTGAACTAATACCAAACGGGGCCTAAGAGATATTTAAAGGACTGAAGTTGAGAGATCCAAGGTACGTCATGAATACTTACCATTCTCGTGGTTTTGGCTTCAATTCAAGAATTGGTTGGTTGAATCGTGAGACTTGATTTCTATATTATTTCTATGTTTATTCCATTATTGTTGTGCTTATTTCATTGTTAATTATCTCTTGATTGATTATCTTCATTGAATTGCATTGCCCTAGGGTTTGAATTGATTCACAAGAATAATTAGACCTTTTTGTAGCAAGAATAATTGAGCGATTTTGCGAGGATGATCTTGATTTTGCAAGGGAAATGACATTTTAGGCGACCTTTCTACATGTACATGCTTTGAGAATTTGTGCTGTTTGTATGTTAAATCCTGCAAGGTTAGGTTTGCATATACTCCGCGCGAGAAATGTCAATTCATATAAACCAAAGTTGGAATAACTAATTGGGATTGAACAACTAGGAATTGAGTCAAGGATCGAGTAAACCAACCAATGTTGTAAATTATAGATGAAACCACAATCTTCTCTTCTATCTTTTGTTCGCTCTTATTAGCATTCCTTATAGTTCATTTACATTCTTGTCGTATCTTTCCTTTAGTTCATTTACATATTGATAAATACACATTGTAATTGAGTACTTGATTCTCTATGAGTTCAACCCCTTACTTACTCACTATACTTAGCTAGTTTGTTTGTTTGGGTTATTATTATTTTTGGTGAGTTGAAACCCTCAACATTTCATCCCACCGGGTTGCATCAGGATAATCGGAAGATCAAATAAGATGATCTTTGATAACATCAAAGAGGTTATCAAAGAGAGAGTGTGGAAGAAATTGAAGAGGTGGAAGGAGAATACATTAACTAGTGTCGTGAAAGAAGTGTTGATCAAATCGATAGATCAAGCGTTTCCAATGTATACGCTGTCCTGCTTCCTTATGCCAATGAAGTTGGATAAAGAGATCGAACAACTGATGTGCAACTTCTAGTGAGGTGATGGAGAGAATAGAAAGAGGGTACATTGGATGAGCTGAAAGAGTCTATGCCAACCAAAGAGGGGGGGGGGGGTAAGGAATTTAAAGACTTAGATAATTTCAAACTAGCGATTTTGGACAAGAAAGGGTACTCGATCCATGAGCCACACTCTTTATTGACAAGGATGCTTTCGGCTAGGCATTTTCCTATAATGGACTTCATGGGAGCACAGATTGGGTATAGTCCAAGTTACGGTCGGCGGATTATTCTCAAGGGGAGGGAGATTTTAGAGGCTGGGGTTATCTAGAAGGTTGGAAATTGACCCCAAATAAATATCTAGAAGGATAGATGGATCCCAAGTCTTAAGGGGTTTAAGGTGTTGAATCGTTCGCCCCCAGGAGCAGAGGATGGAAGGGTGAAGGACCTCATTGCTTTGAATTGGGGCGGTTGGGACCATACTCGGGTTCGGCAATAGCTGTCACTAGAAGATGCCAAAATTGTTCTTCAAATTAGACTGATTAGGCCAGAGGTGATGGATAAACATATATGGCATTCTAAAAAGGACGGGTTATTCTCTGTTAAGTCTGCCTATCACCTAGCGATGGGGCTGAGGCAAGAAGGGAAGGATCTCGGGTAATCAGACAGGTCGGTGGTGGAGCGTGTGTAGAGGTCGGTGGTAGAAAACATGGCGAATTAGGCTCACAACACACGCTCCACCACCGACCTGTCTGATTGCCCGAGATCCTTCCCTTCTTGCCTCAGCCCCATCGACGATGTGTGTTGTGAGCCTAATTCGCAACACACACCGTCGATGTGTGTTGTTAGCCTAATTCGCCATGTTTTTTACTTACTTTTATATCAATTTCTGCATGGATTTCATACATTCGGGCTAAAATAGTACATAATCTATGTAGTTTATGCTTATTTGCCAAATTATGGAGTCTACACTAGTTTATGTTTAATTTCACAGAAATCGAGACATTTTACAACAATTCAGAGGAAGGAGGAAAAGCTCGAAGTTAACTACCAAAAGTCCAAGGTCAAGGAGTAGCGGAACCAGGACAAATCGAGCAAGAACGAGGAAAATCGACTCGATACAGACTGGTCGATATCGACCACTTTGGTCAAAATCGAGTGAAGCATGTCGATTTCCACCTGAAGGTCAAGAATCGAGTGATGAAGAAGAGAACTGGTCGATATCGACCATCTTGGTCGATATCGAGTGAAGCAAACCGAGCCGAAATCCAGCAAATCGACCAGAAAATGGAGCAAGGAAAAGACAGGTCGATATCGACCACCTTGGTCGATATCGAGTGAAACATGGTCGAAAATCCTCCTAGAGCCCAATACCGAGTGTCAGAGTCCGAATCCGAGAAGACGGTCAATATCGACCAGAATGGGTCGATATCGACCAGCATACAAAGGCCGAAATCGAGCTGAATCCGAGTCTGAGTGCTGAGCTGGCTTTCCTCCACATTAAGCAAGAGATATTCTATCAACTCAAGAGGAGATTTATCAAGTTCTATCAAGAGGAGAAGAATTTATCCACTTTAGATATAGTTTCCTTGTTGATTTATTTCTTTTATTTCCAAATTTAATCCTTAAGTATTAGATAGATAGATTTAGATAGAGATATAGTTGTTCTTTCCTAAATTCCTAGGGAATGAACACTATAAATAAGGCCTTAGGGGATGAGTTTTATTCATTCAATTTCAGTTACAATTAGTTACATAGAGAAAGAGAGAAAGAGAGTTTGTGACGTGAGAGGTTGGAGAATGCGAGAGTGGGATTTGACTTCGATTAGTTGTATGCTTTCTTTTATTTTAATTAATGCAATTTAGTTGCTTTTTATTATTAATGTCTTTCTTGATGATGCAGAGTGAGTAGTCACCCAACTTCTAGGGTCGGGGTGAGCCCGACGGTAGCAATGTGAGGTGATGCGGTACAGGTACAATCTTTGGATGCAATTCGTCTTCTATCCCTGCAAGCATGATTCTTTTGCGAAAGTTGAAGGTGATCCTTGTTTGTGTTATTGAAGCGAAAGTGATCTTAATGCAACTTGGATTAATTATGTGAAAAAGGGTTAGTAACAATTAGGGTTTATGCGAAAGTCTCTATCTTCCTATTTGTTAATAACAAAAGTTATTTGATGAAAAGCATGATCTTTTATACCTTTATGTGTTATTTTACATGGTTATCGTTGTGGTGTTGAAACCTTGATCTTGGAAGTCTTTAGTTTATTTGATTTATTTCATCAATTTTGAGTTCTGTCTACGAAAAATTTCGAGTTTTAAATTGTTGTCTGGTCGAAATTGAGCTACTGTAGGTCAAAATAATAGGCCGATATCGAGTCATTAGGTCGAAATCGACCAGTTTGCATTTTCTGTTATGTTTTGCTTTTCTCCGCGTTTTACTTTTTCTGTCGACAGTGTGGTCGATATCTAGTTGCAAGGTCGATATCGAGCGCTCTTCTGGTCGATTTTGTGTTGAGATCTGGAACTGAAAAGGGGGGCGCTGACACGCTTCCTCGTGGATCGATCCTGGCTACCTTCTACTACAGCGGGAGGAAGTCTTGTAATTAATTTGCGGAGAACAGAGAGTCTAATTCGGAGTTTATATTTCATACTTGATTTTCCTCCTAACAACGTGATGCCAAGGGTGAAAGTGTTCGTTTGGGAGGGCATGTAAGGAATCTTGTCGTGCAAAGCTAATGTTTTACGAAGGTTAGTGGTAGGGGAAGCTAGTTGTGATATGTGTGGACATGAGGAGGAAGATATGCATGCCCTATTTTTTACTGTAGGACTCGAGAGGTTTGACGAAAATCTCCAACGATTGCGAGGCTAGGGAAGGGGTGTAGGTTGGTCCTTGACATCTTTGAAAGAGTAAGAGGAAGTCGGGATGGAGGGGAGGTGCAGCTTTGGGCGATGGTGCTCAATTCGGTATGGAAAGTTCATAATCACTGTTGTTTGAAGGGATTTGGACGAAGAAGGAGAGCATTTGGGCTTAGGCAAATGTGATGCCACCCAAGCATCACTCCCGTCAAGGAGCTGTCAGCTAGCTAGGAAGCGGTCAACGCAAGGAAGAGAAGGAAGTGGCATGGTCTGCACGAAGTCACGAGGTAGAAGGAAGTGGCATGGTCTGCACGAAGTTACGAGGTAGTGAAGGTGAATTGTGATGTGGCGGTGGATTTGGATCGAGGGTGCGAGATTAGATTTATAGTAAGGGACCACCATGGAGAGGGTGCAAGAGTCGAAGAGTGTCAAGCTAGTAGAGGATGTGGTAGCAAAGCTGAATAGTGAGGCGCCCAACCTCACGACAACTGGCAACCTCATCGAAGAGTGCTGACATTTAGCTAGGGAGCTCAAGACATGTTGCTGGAAGTTCACAAAGAGAAGAGCAAACACAACAACACACCTTCTGGCAAGCATCAAGGAGGAGACTCCTTTCATTTCTAGTTCAGTAAATGACTTTCCACTCGGATTGGATTCCATCTTATGTAAAGACTTTTATAGAGTATATGAGGGGCATAATTGTAATTCTACCTAATCCGGTGGTTAGGAGTTTGTTAGAGACTGTTTAGGAGTATAAGTACATCTCCCTCATCATCTTACAGTTAGTAGTTCTGGTGATTGTAATGGATTAATTTCTTGATCAAATTGGTCCTAGATTCCTCCAACTTTGTGTTGATTTCTTCCATTTACTTCTTTGATCGATCTGTTGCACATCTTCAAATGGTATCAGAGCCAATCTGATCCTTCTCGGCGTTGTGTTTTGGTTGAATTTTTCTTTCGATCATTTTGTGGTTCGTATTTTGGATCGCTTCCGCATTTGTCATTTTTCACCATGGATGGACGTGGTCAAGCTCATGGTGGTGGTAGAGGTAATCACGGTGATTCGCAGAGCTATGCTCAGGTTGCTGGTGGTGGTGGTGGTGGTTCTGCTGGGAGAGGATCACCGCTCGCTGAACAAGGTCTTCGTTTTGGGGAATTTCAGGCTCATAATTCGGGAAATATTCAATGTAATCCTCTTTTTTCTTTCTAATAGTGATCATTCAGGTATGCAACTCGTCGGAACTTCTTTTAATGGTCTGAATTTCACAAGTTGGAGTCGAGGAGTGTGTATGACCCTTGGCGTGAAAGCTAAGCTAGGGTTCATAACTGGTAGTTGCATTAAACCGGCTGAGGGAACTAAGGATTCTGAAAAATGGATTAGAGCTGACTACATAGTTATGTGCTGGATTATAAATTCAATGACCAGTGAAATTGGAGAAAGTCTTATGTACATCCAGTCGTCGAAAGAGCTTTGGGATGAAATTAGAGAGCGTTTTTCTGAGACTAATGATGCTCTTATATATTTTCCAATTGCATAGAGAGTTGTGTAATTTGAAGCAAGAAAATTCCTCTGTATCTGTGTACTATGGAAAACTGAAAAAGATTTGGGATGAATTGAGAATGATTGATGGTTTGCCTCGTTGTGAATGTGGGGCAATGAATCAATGCAGTTGTGGTATTCTAAAGAAAGTGGTTGAGCAAGAATCTAAGGCACATGTTATGCAGTTCCTTATGGGAACGAATGATGTTTATGAAAATTTTAGGACCTCAGTGTTGTCTAAGGAGCCATTTCTGAGTTTGAATAAGGCATTTCAGATAGCTACCCATGTTGAAAGGCAGAAAGGGATAACCATTGCACCCTCTGTTGATGTTAATGCCCTTGCTGCTACAAGGAACAATTTTGGTGCTTCTGGGAGTTCTAACTCTCAGTTTGGAAACAAGAATGTGCAGTTTAAACCCTCTGATCAGTCCAAGTCTGGTGATCAGAACAAGAGGGACTACAAGAAGCCTAGATATGATAGGCATTGTGATTTCTGTAATGAGAATGGGTACACTAGGGAGTACTGCTTTAAGTTGAATGGATATCCAGATTGGTATCAAGGTCCTAAGCCTAAAGGTTCTAAGCTTGTTGCTCAGGTGGATGTACCACAGTCTGATTATTTGGATCAGGAAGTCAATGTTACGAAGCTTGATCCCACTATGGTGAATGCAATCTTCCATAAGATTGTTAAGATGATGAAAGGGAAAGCTCCTGCTGAAGGTTATGGATATGAAGTGGCTAATTCTGCCATGGTCCACTTTGCAGGTACTCTTTTCACATCCTTTTTTATTGGTGTGGATAAATCTGATCCTTGTACTTGGATTATTGACTCGGGTGCTACAAATCATATTGCCTTTGATCAGTCCATTTTTCTTGATATGCATCATTTGTCTAAGAATATATAGTTGGGATTACCCGATGGTACTGCTAAGACAGTTAAGTTTGTTGGTACTGTGATAATTGGTGATAATTTGAAACTCTAGAATGTGTTGTTTGTCCCAGAGTTTCATCACAACCTATTATCAATTTCTAAGATCTTATGTGATAGTGGTTTGAGATTCAGTTTTGATAGTATTCACTGCATCTTGCAGGACCTTACAACAAGTCGTATTAGCTAAAGGCCATGAGCAAGGTGGATTGTACAAGCTCAAGGCAAATAGGTCTTCATTTGTTAGTCATGCTTTATCAAATAATTGTAATTCTACTTTGGCTTATGAATTACATGCTAAACTGGGACATATATCTGTTTCCAAGATGAAACATTTGTTGGTTTGTAAGAATGTTGATTTGACTGAGTTTGTTTGTGATGCTTGTGATATGACTAAGGCTCATAAATTGCCATTTTTCAGAAGTGAGTCTGTAGCTTTGTCTTCTTTTCAGTTGGTTCATATGGATCTCTGGGGTCCTTATAAAGTACCTTCTATATGTGGTGCTAGATACTTTCTCACTGTGTTGGATGATTATAGTCGTACCACTTGGGTGTTTTTGATCCAAGATAATTTACAAGTGTTTAGGATGATTCAGTCTTTCATTATTTTGGTAGAGAACCAGTTTGGTTTGAGTATCAAGATCATTCGATCTGATAATGGCACTGAATTCACTCAGGCTAGATGCAAAGAGTTGTTTGCTTCGAAAGGAATATTCCATCAGAGGTCTGCCCCTGGGGTTCCAGAACAGAATGTTGGAGTAGAGAGAAAGCATAGGCATTTAGTTGAAACTGATCATGCTATAAGGTTTCATTCAGGCCTTCCCATTCATTTCTGGGGATAATGTGTTCTTAGTGCAACACATCTTATCAACAAGATGCCTTCTGTTGTTTTGAACTGGAAATCTCCATTTGAAATGTTTTATAAACAACCTTCTTCTTATGATGATTTACAAGTGGTAGGTTGCTTGTGCTATGCATTGTTGGATAAGTCTCATAGAGATAAATTGGACAATACTTCTAAGAGGTGTATCTTCTTAGAATATCCTCATGGTCAGAAAGCCTTCAAGCTATTTGATTTGGATAAGAAGAAAGTTTTTGTTGGAAGACATGTTGTTTTCAGAGATAGTGTCTTTCCATATAAGGGTATGCATTCCCCCTCTCTTGTACCTTCATCATCGCTTCCATTGGTTAACCCTACCACAGATGATGTTGTATTACTCCCTCCACCTATTTCATCTCACATTTCTGATACATTGCCTGCTTCTAATTCTACATACAGGTCTGTTAATGAGCATCAGGTTGTTGCAGATTCTGAGACTGATGATGTTGATTCTAGATTGTTGGATAGATTAGTTGATTCTCCAAATGATAGTATTATTCCTGCCCAGAATCTTGATCCTCCTCTTGGGAAGAGGGTCATACACATGCCTTCCAAGATACAAGATTTAATTTGTAACCAGTAACTTACCTTCTAGAGTGCCCTATATATCTGATTCTATGAGTTCTTCTTTCTCTCTGAGTCAGGTATTTTTGGTCATGGATAAGAGAGATCTAGCTCATCTCTCTCATTCTTATACAAATTCCTTATTAAATGTGTTTAGTACTTTTGAGCCTCATAGTTATGATCAGGCTAAAGGTCATCCAGAATGGGAATTGGCTATGAAACTTGAGCTTGATGCTCTTGTTCAGAATCATACTTGGGAGATTACTGACTTACCTCCCATAAAGAAAGCTATTGGTTCACGTTGGGTGTTTAAAGTAATGTACAAACCTGATGGTACCATTGAAAGGCATAAGGCTAGCCTGGTTGCTAAATGATACAACCAAGTTAACGATAGAGACTACAAACATACCTTCTCACTTGTTGCCAAGTTAGCTACTGTCCGGTTATTGCTTGCTCTTGTTGCTATTAAGGACTAGAATCTTCATCAATTAGATGTCAATAATGCATTTTTGCATGTATTTCAGGATGAAGAGGTCTACATGACTCCTCCCCCGGTCTAGACATTCCTATTGGGAAGGAATGTTGCTTGACTAGATCTCTTTATGGCTTAAAGCAGGCTAGGAGGCAGTGGAATCACTACTACAGAAAAGGGAAAATAACCCGGATATTTGACCCTTTATAACCCGGATATGGTCCGGGTTAATGGTCTGCGGGTTATATTCTCAGTACACTATATAACCCGGACCGACTACCCGGGTTATTTGATTTGCCGAATCCAGTTACCCAGTCACTTTATACACCGTAGAATCCGGGTTATTTGGTTTAGCAATATAACCCGGACGTTGAAATATCCGGGTTATTTAGGGCTTAATATATTTTCTAGATTTACGGAAGATCCGGGTTATATAGCTTATCATTATAACCCGGAACTTGTAGATCCGGGTTATAAAGTCTACATTTTTTTCAAAAAAAAAAGTGGGCCTTCTACACGGTTCAGTTGAACCGGATAGATCCCCTATGGTTTTCTTGTTGGATTCATTATGAAATAGCTAGAAAACCCTTTACATAAACACATATAACATTAAGATAAAAAAATTTCCCAATACATTTACAAGCAACTATAACAACTTAAATATCATCTATATACATTCAAAAGTTGCAACTCAACTCAATATCATCTATATATGTCCAAACTCCAAATGTTGCAACTCATCTCAGGGTCGGCGGAAGGATGGAGACCATGAGATGAGATACATATCATTTTCATATGAGCCCTCGATTCCCATCAACAATGATCGGTGCCTTTGCTTTATCATTATTTTTCTGCTGAAATGGACTAAACTTGGATTAATATGTAATCAACTGCATACAGCAGGTGAACACAGAAAAATGATTCCAACCTGCAAGACTTCTTTCTCCCGGGATGCATTCCACTATCGCAATTGTTCTGCTTCTAGTTTGATTTTGTGTTGCAATTGAACCTAAAGTTTAAAAACTTACTGTTAAATGCTAATGAATACAGGTAAAATATTTATGATTATATGCAAAATAAACAAAACCTTTTGGGCCTTAATGAAACTGTAATTCCTCTTGCAAGCGCTTTGCTGCTTCCTCACTTTTTCTGCTTCTTTAACAGCTCAACATGATTCTCTTGTTTCCTTTTAAGCTCAACAATCTATGTTTTTGTGTAACAGAAAATATCAAACATACAAAAGAGTAACAATGTAATATCTAGAAAAAGATACTTTCATTTCCTTCTTCTAGTGAGCACACATGTTATTACCTGAGACTCAAGTGCTTTCAATTTCTAGGCATGAACATCTCGTAGTTTATGTGTTTGCCCATCAGATGAAGTAGGATGACTTTTAATTTCAGCCAACAAACGATCCCTCTCTTGCTGGATCCATTTGTCCATGTCAGATCATTAGGTTAACAAAGCAACAAAAAATGTATTACTTTTGCTTCCCACTAGAAAACATTTAGAATTATTGAGAGGGAGTGCACTTATTTGGGGTGGACAAAAAACACCATAATTGGAAACGGGTGGATTTTTTATTTGGTTACTTGAACTGAATTTTTTTGTTAAACATGGGACACTTTACCATGCCACAAATTTATACAGCTGCAATTCACGTTGTTTGGTACGGTTAACCAATGAAATGCAATTCAACTGCGTTTAATGCTATATTTTCTAGCTTCTGAACCCCTTTTTCAAATGAAAGTTCCTGAACTTATGATACAATAGTTAAAACACAAACCAAAAGCTCTCCTGGAATTCAACTTGAATCCGGGAAGAAAACTGCATTTTCAGATGAATCACAAAGTAGACACTCTCCACTCTCCCGTGAAACCAAGGTAAATGCTCAATTTCCTAACTTTCTAAACTTCCCAAATGGATATAAACTACTGATGGGAGGTGCTCATTATTTATATTAGTTCCCAACTGTGATCAAAGCATAGCTCACAACCTGTGACTATAGCCTTCCTTATAACTAACCCAGCTCACAAAAAGAGCCTCTCGGCCCCCTAATAGATTTATATTCCCTTTTGTATCTTTCCTGAATTTTTTTCTAATAAGACCTATAACGATGGCTGATTAATAACAAGAAGGTGGAGCACAGGTAAAGACAAGAATACACACCATTACTTAGAGAATGAAAGAGCTATGCGGAGAAAACAGATTAAAGTCATTAAACAAAGAGCCAAATGATATTAAAGTCATTAAATAGAGAACCAAATGATATTAAAACAGATAAGGTGGCTAAGACACGGAATTCCACATGCCTCCATGGTTGACATCTCATTGACGGGCCATACTTAATGCAAAAGATGTCCATACAAAAAAGGAGAATAGATCGATGAAAACTCACACGGGAAAAATGTAAACATTGCAGTTTAATAATTTAATGTATAGCTGAGTTAGATTTATTAGATGACAAAACATACATCTAACAAGATAATAATGAAAGCTAAGGTAGTAAGGAAAATGCATACCAGCTTTGCATTGTCCAAACGTTTAGCAGCAGCTAAATATTCTTCGTTCCTCCCTCCTCAGTCACCCGAAAAACTTTAACTTTTTCTCTTGATGTTGGTAAATCTGAACAGATTATAGAAGGTAAAATTAGAGAGCATAACCTTTTTGTAGCATGTAGAGGAGATATCAGAACCAACACAACAACTAGATGAAACATAGCAATATGAATCATCCAAAGATGATAAAAAAAAAACAATAATGGGGAGAGTGGAGGAGGAATATTGTTCTTCTTATTCTTTTTTTATTATCATAATACCATGTCTAACACATCACACCAACCTACAGATCTTTATGGTGGTAAATAATTCATATTACTTGACCACTAACAAATTGCAAAATCAAATTGCAGAGATTAGGGTTTGACCACTAAACATTTAGGGAAATAAAAGGCAAATAACTATGTAGGATAGGATTCATTACTTATAAATTCATATGCACGAGAGACTAATTTGAGAGAGTTGAATTTGCAACTGCCAAAAAATAAATCCCAAAATCAGGCTCCAATTAGGCAAAAGAATCAAAAAAATTCATAGAAAGATGAACAGATAGTTAAGGTTTTTGTTACTTCTGTCATCGACAAATAAAAACTCAAAGAACAAGTGATATGAGAGGTGAATGCGCCCATGGACAGATGGTTAAGGTTTTTGTTGTGAAACCTTACAGTCGAGCGACAGTTCGAGAATGACCGGGATGAGGTTGTGAATCGCGAGCGCTGGGAAAAAGAAGGCAAGGGCGAGCGACAGGAAGAGGAAGCAAACGGAGATACCAGGTCGAGGTTGTGAAAGGCAAGCGGTGGGAAGAGGAATCCAACGCTCAGCGACGGCCAACGGCGAGTGCCAAGAGAAGAGGGAGGCGGAGAACTGGGTTGAGGTTATGGGGTTTAACTGTTAACCTTTTTCTCTTTAGAAATAGATCAAATAACCCGGATTTTTTATTTTTTATTTTTAAATATAACCCGGGCGTTTATCTTAAGGGTTATTTGATTACAAACATCTTCTTTTATAAACCAGACGGTACACTACCCGGTATATAAAGGCTATCCTAATCTACTTTTTTCAGTTTCACCACTTTATAACCCATGAATGACACGCCCGGGTTATATTCCATGGGTTATATACCCAATTTTGTAGTAGTGAATGTGGAATTAACTAAGTTTCTCTTAAACTTAGGGTTCCATGACAGTTGCTCTAGTCTATGTTGATAACATGTTACTTATGGGAGATTCATCTTCTGAGATTGCTTCTACTAAATCTGCTTTGCATGCTGCATTCACTATAAAAGATTTGGGACTTGCTAGATATTTTTTCGGAATGGAAATTGCTCGTTCTGCTGGCGGCATCATCTTGAATCAAAGGATATACATACTTGATATCCTTAAGGACTCTGGCATGCTTAACTGTAAACCTTCCTTGTTCCCTATGCAACATAGTGTTCGTTTGTCCACTGTGGTTGGGGAACCTTTTGCTCATCCAGAAAAATATAGAAGGTTGGTAGGTCGTCTTTTGTACCTCACACTTACTAGACCTAACATCTCCTACACTGTTCAGCAGTTGAGTCAGTTCCTCCAAAATCCATTAGTCCCTCACTGGAATGCCATTGTCTGTTTGCTTAGATATCTTAAAGGAAGTTTCAATCTTTCCTTGGCTTATTCTTCCAAGACATCACTCTCTATTAAAGCATATAGTGATGCTGATTGGGCAAGTTGTGCATTCTCTGGTCGGTCTCTGTCTGGCTACTGTGTTTTTCTTGGTTCATCATTGATCTCTTGGAAGACCAAAAAGCAAAAGGTGGTCTCCAAGTCCTCTACTGAGACCGAATATAGGAGTATGTAGGCGTGGCCACGGGTTACGGGTCAACCCGTGACCCGCCGGGTCCGGGTTGCCGGGTAAGGGCGGGTAGCGGGTTAGGGTTAGGGTCGGGAGTTTAGTGACCCGTGACCCGCTGGGTCGGCCTATTTTAAAAAAAAAACCGTTGGATTGTGGGGCCCACAGGTCGAAGCTATTTTTTTTAAAAAAATATAGCCGTTGTAACGGCTAGTAGACTCGGGGCTATAAATACCCGACTCCTCCTATCACAAATCCCATCCAATATTCCAATCCACCAATCACCTATCATTCTATCAATTTGATTTTCATAAGCTCGTACGTTGTAATCATGTCCGGTGACAACCTCAAAGAGGCGTTGTTTAAAGATCACTACGATAAGGTGGATGTGCAAGCCGATCGATCATTCGTAGCCGTTTGTCGTCATTGTGCTAAAAGGTACAAGATGCGGAATAACCTTGGCCATGGTAATTTGAAGTCTCACATCACCAACAAGCACCCCGAGAAGATTAAGAACGATGGCGCTTCGGGCTCGAGTGGAACGAGTGGTGGTAAAAACTAGTCTATTATTCCTATAATCCTATGTCCTACGTCCCAATAATAAGTAGTGAGTATTGTAGTAATGTAGTAAGTTTATGTTTTACGTTTTTATCTTATGTTATGTGAATCGGTGAATGTGAGTCGTGATTTGTAAACGTGTATTCGTCTATCGGTTTACAATAAACTTGTGTTTGAATGATTCAAAGAATATTGTTTTATAAGATAATATTTTTACTAATTACCTAACAACTTAGAAAAAATTACCTAAACATTATATATTACATTTAAAATGTTCAAAAAATAAAAATCTACATAAAATATATTGAAAACTTAAGATATAAATTTAATTCAAAGTTAAGCTAGTTAACTAGTAGCCAAACACCACCCAAGTGCAAATTAAAAAAAAAAAAAATTTGAATCGGACCCAACGGTCATATTTCAAACGGTCGACCCGCCGCGGGTCGGCCCGGGTCGACCGTTGGACCCGCCGGGTCGAACGTTGGACCCGACGGGTCGACCGTTGCCCAACGTTCGGAATGGAGGGAAAGGGCTCGGTTTGGCTCTATAAATAGCCCCTTTCCCTCCCAATTCCAACCCACACCTCACTCATCTCCTCTAATCTCATCTCAATCTCTCTAATCGCTCTATAATCGCTCGATCTTGTCTCTCGTAATCTCCTAAGTCTCTTCAATTCAAAATGTCGGGTTTCATCAACCGAGTTACCAACCGAGTTATTAGGGGTCGCAAGAATGTTAGTGGAGCCCCATCTTCATCGACCCCGAGTGTCGGAAGAGGCGGGTCGAACCCGGCGGCGGCACCAAGCCTTCGTCGAAGTGCATCGGTCTCGGCGGCGAGCGGATCCCGACGTCGTCGAGATGATGCTCTACTCACCGACCACGTCGACGAGATCGAGGAGGAGGAGGAGGAGGAGGCCGAGGGGACCCCCACCCCCCAAGCCGGAACTCCGACGATTCCGACCCAAGAGTCGGGGTTCCCCGCCGAAGGAACTCCGGCCGATGGCGACCCTATTACTACGGCGGAAGTTCGAGCCGCTACTCTCAAGTATTGGTTCACGAAGGGTCCTAGGGAGCCGGCTTGGGAGGAAGCGAGTTGCGCCGCCAAGTGCAACTTTTGCTCCACGGTCTACAAGCACAAGAAGGGAGGCGGATATGGGAACTACTGTCGACATATCCGCTCGAAGCATCCCGAGAAGCTCGGCCTTGCCAAAGGAGTTCAATTGTTTTTAGAAAACTATTATCCGACTTTAGGAATTGTGGATTATCCTGATTGCAATGTTACAATTATTGTTGCTAGAGTTAGAGGATTGTTAGAACAATTATATACTGAATATTCGACGGGCGATAGAGCGCCCTCCGGTCGTCCTCCCGTGCCTTCCAGTTCTAGCGGGTCACGAACCAGCATCACCGCAAGAACTAAGGCACTTGCCCGAGATATCTTTGGGTCAAAGAGGTCGAGAACTTCGTCGAGCCCCCACTCGGAGCTCGACGAATACTTGTCTACTAACTTTGATTTTCTCAGCGATGAAGAGGAAGATTTCGATGTCCTTGAGTGGTGGAGCCGTCCCGAAAGACAAAGATGCCCGACATTGCAGGTAATCGCTCGACAAGTACTTGGGGATTCTTGCTCCACCGTAGCCGTCGAGCAGCTTTTCAGTCGCGGAGGTCAGATTCTTTCGGAGAAGAGATCAAGATTGCTTCCCGAGAACCTCGAAGCCCAAGTTTGCCTTGCAGATTGGAAGAATGCGGAGATGCGGATGCAGAAGAACAACTTGGGGACTGATTCCGAGGATGATGACGGAATAGAGACAGAGTCCGTTGGGAGCTCCATTGATGGCGCGGTCACAGATGGCTCAGGAGGTGGTGGAGGATCTGACGATCAAGAAGACTAGAAGAGGAGGTAACCGGGCCGGGGTTCAGACATACAGGTAAAAGAATTACGTGGCCTTTGATTCCTCACCCCCGGGAGGATACGTAGGCAGTCGGGAAACCGATTCAAGCCCTTCTTCCTTCCCCCCAACACTCCCTAATACAAAAATTGTACAACTTTTTTGTAATTTGTAAAACTTATAGAGTTATAAGTTGTAGCCTTTTTAGTTTTGAAAATTATAAGATGTAATATTAAATATTGTATTTTGTACATAAAGACTAAAGAGTCAAGTTATGATTTGTGAACACGAAAAGATATTTGTCAAACACATAGGCGTTCGATTCCCGTTCCCTTTCTCGACAAATTCGATCCGATAATTAAGAGTCCGAAGTCCGAAACAAGTGCAAACCCGTCCAACCCGGGTTCCAACTCGCCGGGTCGACCCGGCGGGTACCCGGCGGGTCAACCCGTCGACCCGATGACCCGCCGGGTGACCCGAACCCGCTAACCCGTTGAAATCCCGGGTTAGGGTTCGGGTCGCCTTCCCCCGACCCTTGACCCGTGGCCACGCCTAGGAGTATGTCTGCAGCTACTAGTGAACTAGTGTGGCTTACTGATGTGTTGTCTGATCTTAACATTCCTGTTACCTTGCCAATTGCCTTACATTGTGACAATAAAGCAGCTCAACACCTTGCAGCTAATCCTGTTTTTCATGAAAGGACTAAACACATTCGTGTGGATTGTCATTTCATCCGGGATATGGTTGAAGAAGGCTTCATCTACACTAAGCATTAATGGTCGCACTGATATCGTACTAGACCAGCGTATACATCCATCGCTTTGTGGTAGAACCCATCATCTACACCTGGTACATATTTATTCATTTTGAACAAAAATTGATATCAACAAGCACACAAATCGCAAACATCTATCTATTTTCTCTGTTTCAATTGAAACTTTTATTCAACAATTGACACCCATGGCTAGCAAACAAACAAACAAACAAACAATAATCACGTAAAAATCATAAACATCTACCAATTTCATCAATTTTAATTTAAAAAAAAAACCTAAATTTCTATCCAAAAAACTTAATAAAAATACAAAATCTTATCTTAAACTTGATAGGTTGGTTAAAATCTCTCACAAATAATCCAAGAACAACAACAAATGGTTGAATTCATGCCCTTAGGACCCTCGACGATATTTGAACAAGTGTCCATTCGAATGAGTAATGGAGAAAGATTTGAGGATATTTTAATTGTTTCTCGAGCAAATTTGTAATTATTTCTGATAATAGAAAGGACTTGTATGTAATTTAGGTGAAATTGTCTTGTCAATTGTCGTTTCGATGTCTTGTTAATTAATAACTCTTATGAATTTATAATTTTCTTTGGGAAATTCTACTTGGTACTCTCAAGATTAATGTAACTCCGGATGATGTTCCATGTTTTTTATTTTTCGTGATGGTACCTTGAACTTTTAACAAACAATACAATGTAAAAACTCATTAATTACCCTTATCCAACTTGAGCTATCACTCATTCGTCCATCATTTACATTTTTGCCCACTTTCGGAGGTGAAAAAAATCTAGTTTAGATCAGATTTTTTTGTTAGTACTCCGTAATAAAAAAATTCACCTCACATTGGGTTAGGTATCAAATCAAATAGTCTCACCAAAAAAAGGGATCAAATCAAATATCAAAATTCAAGGTTTGCCTTATTCCTTATCAGTGTGTCGAGTCGGTCGACGCAAACCGGTTTACCTTGTGCGTGACTCTTGTCGGCTGGGTTACGTGGCAAAACCTTTACCCGGTGCGTGGCTCTTATATGCTGGATCACATGCCCAGGATTTGCCCGAGAGTATTTTGTAGGATCCAGCTAGGAAATTCGGTAATTTAACAATTTAGATGGATGAAAATAGGGATTTGGAGATATAATGTTGTTAATTAGGAAATCACGTGCAAAGGAAGATTGTTGTTGTAACCGTGCAGTGATCAAACTTGAGAAGAAAACAAAACGTAACTTTAGTAAGATAGAGGACTCAGTCATCATTATGTTTGGGTTCGTCTTTCTTGAAAAGGAAAGGGAGCCAAAACGCGTAGACGTTAACCCAACGATATTTCCAAATGCCAATGGCCCATTTACCCCGTAACCAAGTGTGGTGACAGCTAATTAGCTGATACATACAGCACGTACGTACGTATGTGATGCTGATTGCTGATTGCTGAGTGCTGATTGAGGTGATAACTGATTATAACATAGCTACCAGTACGTACCTAGTACCACATCGCTCCCCTTCCAATTCCAAGTTGCAACATTCAAGTTGATGATATTTGATATGATACCACAACTCAACAATATCCAATCCAACTGGCATGGCCATGGCCCCCTTCTTTTTTTAATTTTTCATTTGAATATATTAAACTACTACTACTTCATAAACATGTGGCCTGTTTTGTTGCACCACTAGCTTCCAATTATAGATATTCCTCTTCATGCTAACTTTGGAGTTGGGATTATTCCAGACACCATTATGTATTTATCCATTATATACATAATATAATACGGAGTATAATATTATATTCCTCATCAACTATTCGATCCGTACACACGTTAATTAAGGTTGGGATTTCTATGGGTCTGTTTGCATTTTAATTATAACTAGTTTAATACCCTATTTTGACTCATTTTGACCACAGCTTATGCAGTTCCTTATGGTTGGGATTTCTGAATCGACTCGAAATAGATCCGAACACAAACAAAACCGACCCGACCCAAACCTGATCCGACTCTCAACCAACCCCACATTCGGAAACAAATATTTTCAGTAATAATATTGACCTAAGCATATCAATTTAAATATATTTTCTATGAAAAAAGAAAATAAATATATTTAAAAATAGATCACAAATTGATATAAGCATATCAATTTAAATAATCTTCGTATGTAAAAAAGGAAACAAATATACGTCAAATAGGAAACAAATATTTTCAGTAATAATATTGACCAATAAGAAAATTCAATTTGAATAAAAAATTCAACTTTAATGGTGGGTGTGACATGTCAGCAAAATGCTAGCAGAATTAGTAATATTAATAGAAGATTAATAGATAGATTTGAGATCGAATAAGCCTGATTTTTCAAAGGCTGACAAGTCGGCATGCAGAGACTGTAAAAAAACAATAAAAACATAAATGGTGCGAAAACATCAGATAGCCAACACTCTACATCGAAACAAATCTAAGTAGACCTAAATCCTATACGTTGGGGACATAGACTAAGAGTGAAGCCAGGCACTACTCAAAGGTAGCACCTCTGGCTAGTTATACAACATGAATCCATGTGGGTAGTGTAGACGAACCTCCAAGGAATTAAGCTTATTTCCGAACACGGAACTGCCCCGTACACACCACCTAGACCCCAGCCTGTCCCAACTCCGGACGACCAAAACCCCAATTAAGAAGAAGATCACCGAGACCCATCAGAAGCAGAAGCTACAAATCCCCTGAGTAATTAAATCGCACTAATAAGACTGGCCAAGCCGGACACGGATTTTGGTCAAGCCATTTCGAGATTTAAAGCACGCCCTTTCAGAATTTGTCTAAACCCTTTTGAAAATTTGGTCTAGCTCATATGGAATGTTTATTGTTATATATATTATTTATTATTTTTTAATTTTGTTTTCCCTTGTCCTGCAAGAACAATTTTTTATTAGTATATGGGCTTGGCATGCAAGGCAGAAAATCAACTTAACACGAAAAGGCGCAACCTTACGTCTTAACGGCACGGACAAACCAGGAGGCCAAGCTACTTCCACCGGCGAAACCGATGACCGAAGGCAGCCAGGGACAGCGACAAAGCACAAGAAGCTAGGAAACCCATCCCCATGCCGCTAGCAACTCCGGCGCCCCAAATGCACAGGGAAAGCATAGGGGAGACAATTGCCCCAATCAAACAAGGAGGCCTACACCGAGGAGCACAAATAGCCGGTGGGAAGAGGAGGGGGGATGAACCAGACAAGCGCTTGGTTGGAGGAGGATTCAACAGTAACAGATGGAGGAGGTATTTGGGGAAGCCGGCAACCTGAGAAGCGAGACGTCGTAAGAGACAACATCAAGCCCACACGACACGTAATGAAACAAATCAAACGATTTTAGAATAGAAGGTATGAATGGGGGAGAGTAGGGGCAACACGGAGAGGCGGTGGTAGAGCTGGCAATTCAGGTCTTCTGGTCGTGTTCGGGTCGATCACATTCAGGTCGCGTCACTGATGACCGAAGGTAGCCAGGGACAGGGACAAAGAGCAAGAGGCGGGGCAACCGAGCCCCATGCCGCCAGCAACCCCGCCACCCCAAATGCATGGGGAAAGCACAGGGGAGTCAGTGGCCCCAATTGAGCGAGGAGGCCTACGCCGAGGAGCACAAAAAGACGGTGGGGAGAAGAGGGGGGATGAACCAGACAAGCTCTTGGCTGGAGCGGTGGCAAATGGAGGAGGTATGTGGGGTAACGGCAACACGGAGAAGCGAGATGTCGTCAGAGACAACATCAACCCCCCAATACACGGAAGGACACAAATCGAACGATTTCAGAATAGAAGGTATGAATGGGGGAGATTGGGGGCAACACGGAGAGGTGATGGTGGCCCCGAACCGCCCATGGATTGACACGAGTCCGATGAATAACTCTGATGGGTACACAGAGTATCCAAAGAAGCCGAGTCATTGATATGATGAGGAGGGGGATTGATTACCTCTTTGTTGAGCTCTTAGAAGAGCAGATTTAGGTCAAGATTGGGTGGGAGAAAGGTTAAAGAAGAAGACATTGAGGGTCGCGTGCAATACCAATGTAGATGCGTTCTCCTCCAATTTTGAGGTTTTTGGGTACCCCAGTTGATGCGTTGTTATTCCCCAACGACTCGTTTATTAGTTCGGATCGTGCGGTGTCTTAAGTGGAATCTTGATCCGTTCTTGATGGATCTTGGGTTAATCTTGACCTACACCTCGCCCCTAGGAAGAGTAGTGGCTTCTGAGTGCAACCAAGGGCCAAACCGAGGGCTTGGGACAGCCCTAGGTTCGGTTACGGTGACTAAGAGGGCTTGACCTTAGGGCTAGGGTGTGGTGATTTAGACTTAGGTTGGGGTTTGGTATGTGATGGATTCTCGTTTGGATGATGAAAGTAAGAACTCAATTGTTCAACAATGGAGGAAAGAACGCGAGTACAAGGACAAGAAGAAAAACGTGATTTGCTAGGGTTGATCGAAGAAGAGAAAGCACTTAGCCAAGTGCTTCTCTTTTAATTTCAACGTAAGAATAAAAGTTAAAAGAAATACAACTTAAATAGGGTTTGATGGTGAATGAGAATTACTCTTTGCAAAGGAACCCTAGCTCTCTCATTTTTATCTAAAAATAATTAAATAAAAGATAGATAAATTCTCCTAATTTTATCTATCTAAAAAATAAAAAATAGATAAAATAGATAAATGAGCAAAGAGATAAAATATTTTCTCACTTTTATTCCCTAAATAACAAATAATAAAAGATGAAAACAAATTGACTTAAACCCTTAGGCTATTCGGCCATACCCCAAATCAACAAGTCTCACCCTCATTAAGGTTGAAATGGGGCCAAAGACTAATTAAGACCTTGGACAATAGGTTGAACCTTTAGCATCGTGACCCATGATGGTCAAAGTCCTTGGTCCATGGTAGCACTCAAACGAAAAAGAAGAGCCTTGGTCGCGTCTTGAATCATCTTGACCCGAGCTCGAGTGATCGAACTATCGAATGGAACTCTCTCATCTTGTCGTCATTGTCATCCGGAGTCATGGGACTTTTGGCGATGTCACTTGTCAAAATTTTAATTACGAGTACTATTTATGTCTAAAGTTGCAGAATTAAAAAAATATATAAAGCTATATTTAAATTATTAAAAAATAAAAAATAAAAAATACAGCCAAAGAGTTAAGGTTTGAAGTTTAAAGTTTAAACCATGAGCTCAAGGTCTATTATCTACCCTCTTACCATCTACCCACCCTCTACAAGTTAATTAAGCTAATCAAATTGTTTTATGATTTATTTCTTTCAATTAGCTATTTAGGTCTATTAATAGTTTTTTTTATGAAAAAATGATTGAAAATAATACGAACTATCAACAGTAGATAAAAAATAATACAAACTTTAAAAATTACGATTTCACGTACAAATTTTGCCATATTAAACCAATAATAATACAATGTCTAAAAATCACGAACAAGGTGTATTCTTCTCGTCGATAGTTGTTGTAAGAGGAAATCAAGTTCAAAATATAATAAAATAATTCAAACCAGATTCGTGCCCCAGCAAATAATTACAAGACTCCCTCCCTATGTAGTAGTGGGAAGTCAGGATCGATCCTCGAGGAAGCGTGTCAGCGGATCCTAGGTAGTTGTAAATCTCACATAAAAGAAAACAGAAGGACAAAAACAAAGAAACAAAGACAGAAATAACAAACGAAAACAGAAACGAAAGCAAAGACACAGACTTACTCGATCTCGACTAAGTCTACTCGAGATCGACTAAAAACAATGACGATAGAAACTTCAGAATAAATCTCGCCTAACTCTACTCGATCTAGACTAAGCAGTACTCGAGATGGACTAAGGCTCTTCGAGATCGACAATAAAACAGAAACTGTAAAATGCAACTTCGAACACAGAATCACAGATTTCGGAAGAAATAAATCAATAAACTAAAAGACTTCCAAAGCTGGGGTATCAACACCACCACAATAAACATGCAAAGTAACACATAAAGGCATAAAAGATCATGCTTTCCATCAAAATAACTTTCTTTATTAACAAGTAGGAATATAGAGACTTTCGCATAAACCCTAATTGTTACTAACCCTTTTCACATAATTAATCCAAGTTGCATTAAGATCACTTTCGCTTCAATAACACAAACAAGGATCACCTTCAACTCTCGCAAAAGAATCATGCTCATAGGGATAGAAGACGAATTGCATAAAAAGATTGTACCTTTACCGCATCACCTCACATGGCCGTCGTCGGGCTCACCCCAGCCCTAGAAGTGGGTGGACTACTCGCTCTTCATTATCAAGAAACTCATCAAATAACAAAAGGAACTAACTTGCATTGAATTAAATAAAAGAAAGCTTACAACCAAACAAGCCAAATCCGCTTTCTCCTTTCCACCTTGCTCGCCACAAACTCTCTCTCTCTCTCTCTCTCTCTCTCTCTCTCTCTCTCTCTCTCTCTCCCTCTCTCTCTCCTACTTACTTGTCTCTCAAATTGAATTGGAATAAGATGCCTAATGCGCAGCCCCTAAGGCTTTATTTATAGCCTTCATTCCCTATCTATTCTAGGTAAGAAAGTTTATCTAAATCTAAATCTAATTATCTAAAGACTTAAAAGATAAATAAATAGAATAAAGGAATTAAATCCTTATAGGGAAATTATATCCAAAGAGCAAAATATCTTCTTGTGTTGATAGGTCTTCTCTCCATAGATAGATGTTGATAGATCTCGGCCAAACTCGGATTCCTTCGGCTGCAAGGACTCCCAAACCGCGTAAGACAGCAAATAGCGTAACGCGGCTCCTGGACAACGTTCCTCGATCTCGACCAAACCTACTCGAGATCGAGTAAGAGTGATGTCGACTTCGGCTTGGCTGGGCGTCTCGGGTAGCTGGTGCTCGGTCAGGCGTTGCTGGGGTCCTCGAGATCGGGTAACTTCCTCGAGATCGAGTAGATTGGTGCTTGGCGTCTTCAGTCCTCGGCTTCTCGACTTGGCACAGCTCCTCGACTCCAGACATGTCATCAGGTTGTTGGTCGATCTCGACTAGTTTACTCGAGATCGAGTAAGGCTCTGGAGTCGGGTTGATCTGGCTCTCATTTTCTCGATCATGCTCTGTACGACTAGGTGTGCTCGGACAACTTTTGTCGAGATCGAGTAAAGGAACTCGAGATCGAGTAAAGTTGGGTTTACAGCTTGATTCGTCTGGTTCCGCTGCTTCTTGACCTTGGACTTCTGTAGTTGATTTCCGAGCATTTCCAACCTTTCTTAGAACTGTTGTAATTTGCCTCGAATTCTGCGAAATTAAACAGAAACTGATGTAGATTCCATAATTTGATAAAAAAAAAAATATATAAACTACATAGATTCTGTATTATTCTAGCCGAAATGCATGAGATGTATGCAGAAAACGATATAAAAGTCACTGTAAATCATGTCAGATTCAGCTCACAACAATAGTTTCGTTTTGTATATAATACGCCCTAATTCAACATCTGAGTAAAAAGTTATGAATGTTTGAAAATTGTAGGTGTATTAATCACTTTAATTTTATTTCTATAGACTATAACTTTTTTATATTTTACTTAAATTGACATTCACATATTTCATCTCAAGAGTTTCGAAACCATATGTTATAGTGAAAAAAAAAAGTAAACATCCATATAATAAGACCTAATTGAGTAAATTTCCACCAAGCTAGCTTTATTTATTAAATGTCCACTGGACACCCTACCCAGTACCCCCTACGTACCCCCGCTTCTCCCCAAGATCGCCCCCACCCTATGTTTCTTATGAAGCAAGTTCCCCATTGACAGAGCGAATTTTGCCATCCAGGTATTTAATAGCACAAGAAAACAAATTCTTCATATATAAATATTTTCAATATCAACACACATAGACGTATTTCCCTTATAATATATCATGAATGTATAATGTATTTTCGTTTATCAACACATATTTTCTCACATAGTCCTTTGTAAATATATCACTAGTGTATGATATGCTGTTATAAATATTAAAATACGTTGGTCAGCATATTTATTTATGCCAATGTCATTTGTAAGCATATATATAAAATCTCTTCCAATAATGCTGATAATCATACATTTTTACCATCATATATATTAGCATTTGTCATTGTATATGAATAAAAATATAATCATACATATTGACAGGGCTAAAATAAGCCCATAAAGAACATGGGGGCACAATAGTCTTTTACCAAGTAACATTTAATTAAATCTTAATCACACTATATATAAAGAGAAGATGATCTAGTGTTAGAAGGAGCTTCTTTGGCAGCCGACAACTCTGACTTGAGCATCGAAGGGTCCTCTAAGGGAGATTAGCCCCGCCCGACCTCGTTTCTCAATGATTTGCAGATTCTAGTTCGACCGATATTCTTGAAGAAGAAGCTTGATGCGGATTTTATCCATCACATTTGGCGTCGTCTAGGGGAATTTCGATTGAAAATATGTACCGTCGAAGCTCCCAATCACCAAAGCGATGGAACTGATGATTCGAGGGCTGGCTCGTGGGGTTTGATCAGGCTTCGGCCGTCGGCCTATCCCGGACTTCAACGATTCACCGTCGCTTTCTAGATTGAACGTCTTCCCAATTGGGGCACTTGACTAGGCTCCACGATCGAGCCGACTCACTAATACCTGTTTCTCACCACTTTTGGATCTGGACAGCAGGAGGACTCGGAGGACAAAAGCGATGTCGATCGAGGCACTATCCGTCGGGATGTGGGTGCGCCTCACCATGGTCCCCAAGCGATCGTTCTTTAGCGCCCGATGCCTCCATGACCACCGAGGCCGAGTACATCAAGACAACAAGGCTCTTGTTCATAATCCTCATCAAGAAGATCGCTTCAGATTCCCAAACCAATGAGTTCTCATCCCTTTGCATTTTGTTCAATTACCGTTCAATTCTACAATAATTCAGGGCATTTATTTCTCGGCGAGCGCAAACAAATTGGATTATACTTTCTCTAATAATTAATCCTAATTTTATATGCATAGATCTGCTTCTTGTCTAGGTACATAGGTTGATTTCATTAATCACTAACAAATTGGCAGGGGTTGGGTTGATGTATATGCATATAGTTTGTCTTGTCTCGAATTGCATGATATGTGTTTCTTAATCGTCCGAGTCTCCATTTTTAATTGATCTAATGTGCCTAATCTATTCCACCGCTCATCCTCTGTAGACTAAGGGCCCGTTTGGTTCGAGCTAGGGAAAGGAAAGGGATTCATAACCTTTATGGGAAGGGAAAGGAAAGGATTAGTATTTGATTGTGTTTTTGTTTGGTTGACTTAGAAGATGAATCATTGAATTCCCTATTGCATTTTTTAATGTTTGGTTGAATTGATTTAGGAAAGGGATATGTTTAATCATCTCATAAATCATAATGTTTGTCGTTTTTAATTTGTGAAAGTAATGATCATCAACACTAACTTGGAGATCTATAAAAGCTCAGTTTTGAATTATTATTATTTTGCTATAAATTAGAATTGGAATTATTTCAGATTTTTTTCATAATTGTTGCAAAACAAAGATATGACACATTATAAATTTAATGGCGGACCACAAAAGGAAGTTTGACAATTTCCAACAGAAGTGAAGACAATTTTTTTTAAAAAAAGTTAACAGAAGATAAGATAATACACACCAGAAGCTAACAGAAGTTAACAGAAGTTAAGACAATACACACCAGAAGCTAACAAAAGTTAACAAAAGTTAACAAAAGTTAAGACAATACACACCAGAAGTTAACAGAAGTTAAGACAATACAAACCAGAAGTTAAGACATACACACCAGAAGTTAACAAAAGTTAATATATAAAAAAGACTTGTAATATATAAATTAACGAATGTTCAACAAATCTGAGTAACAAAAGTTTGTAGGAAACTAAATTACGAGATGCAAAAGATATTAAAGACAAGTCTGAAATTTCAATAACACTAGATCAACACATCATATTAGTTTCCCTAGATCTAACCATGTCTAGATCTCCAACTATTAAACATCTCTTGAGCCAGGGTGTTTCTATATCCAGTCCAAAGATCTGAAGTTTCAATATTAGTAATGAATTCAATTTTTTCTTCTTCTTCTTCAGAATCTTCATCTTCATAATCATCTTCTTCTTGTCCATCATCATCCTCTTCGTCCTCTTCCGTCATGTATCCTTCATCTTCATCAGTAGGCATAAATTTTCTTATAAGGTTATGCAGTAAACAACATGCCAGGACAATACAACCTTGAGTTTTTATTGGAAAATACGAAGGGCTTCTAAGTATAGCACATCTCCCTTTAAGCACTCCCAAACATCGCTCTATCACATTTCTAGCTCTAGCATGGTTCATGTTGAAATATTCTTCGGCACTTCGTGGTTGTTGGGTACCCCATTCCTTTAGATGATAACGTTGTCCTCTATATGGTGCAAGGAATCCTTCAGAATTGGCATATCCACCATCCACCAAACAATAACAACCTTCACGTGTTTAATAAAGAAACCATAAGTAAATTCTCTCATTCCGATTTTAATACATATAGTATTTGGATGCAAAACTATTTCTTCTAATTTTAATACTTTAGGAACCCTTAACCCATCAGGCCGAGAGATTGCATTTCGAAGAACTCGACCATCATGGGCTGACCCTTCCCAACTAGATAAGACATAAGTAAACTCCATATTAGGTGTGAAAGCACCTAAGACATTCATGGCAACATTGTCTTTCCTTGTTCGGTACCTTGCCCTTTCTTTTGAAGGGGGAGAAACACTGATATATGTACCATCTAAGGCTCCTAAACAATTCTACAAGAACAAAAAAGGGTAAGTTGCTCATCTATTAGTAATGATTATCTCATTATAATTATTTGCACATTGCAAACAAATAGGTAAATACCTTGAAGCATTTCCACCTACCGTCTTCACAATCATCGGGAATAAGTATGGGCATTTTAAGCAAATGACCATGCAATTTGAGAACAGCCCCAAGACGATGATTAAATTGTCTACTCACACTTTCACCACTTCGAAGAAAATAGTGCGAAAGTGTCCTATTCTTCTTGTGGTGCGCCAATGTATACAGAAACATACATACTATCTCCTCAATAAACATGTTTCTAGTCTCCTTTAATCCACCAATATCTCTAAGCATCTCACACAACACACTGAAAACATGTCTATCCACACGAAGTTCATTCCTAGAAGATATGTCACTTTCTCTTATCAACCTATTCAACATTTCAAGTCTCAACCATTTGTTAGGCTTTTTTCTCTCCCTCAAGCTAATACTTCTAACAAGTGCCACACTCCTCGTATACCACATCAAATACATCATCATCAACACTCTAACTACGAAAAAAATCGTCTGAAGTTGCTGTAATTTTCTAGTCCTAGTCAATGATCCATTACGAGTCATCTCTGAAATGAAAAATAAATCCAAAAGTAAGGGTATAATTCACACTCTAACTATGACAAAAGTAAGTCTACAAGATCCTACCAAGCATGAACATCAATGGCACAAGAATATTAAGACAAGCAAATGTACTGTTACAAGTTCATTTACCAGTTCATATGCACAGATGATCACACACATAGCGAAGCCACTTAAACAAGTTGATACTGAATAAATTAGCTTCGTGTACTTTGTTTAGGTAATTAACATTGGGTGTTACAGAATATTCAGATGTACTCTGATGATGGGTATTGTGCATAAAATGGATGGATCACAAAATTAAATGGCACAAAAACAAAGAGGTATCGCAACAGGAAAAAAAAAAGGCAAGAAGAATGGCTTGAGAAACAAAGCATGAAAGTACTTACTATATAGAGAACAATAAAGGTAGAAACTGTAACAAGGATGAGTGGCCTAAATCCCAAGAAAAACGTCTCTCTCGATGTTAATAGCAGCTTAGCACGAGGAACCAAACCCTGCAATCAAAATATTAGACAAATGAAGAATCAATTAGGAAGAATCATTAAGCCAAGAAGGTATACAGGAAATTAAATCACAATATTGAATAAACGTATAGAATCAGAACAAGAAGAAATGCAAATCCATATAAGAATTGAACATAAACAACATAGTTCAAACCGACACTAGAAAAGCAAATTAAAATAAGACATAAAGAGAAAAAACTGAAAAAGATGGGGATTGAAGATTACAGAGAATGAATTATCATAGCAAGAGCGATGTATCGAAGCAAATATGAGAAATCAAGCATGAAAAGAGCAAAGAGAAAGAGGAGAATCTCAATTTGAAATAAATGATTTAATTTCCATTAGTGCAAATGGCAATAAATACTTTCACATGTTAAAACTTAATTATTTGAGAACTAGTTAACACTACAAAATGAATAAGAAAGTATAAAGGAAGAATCATTACTTGATACGTTTGGGATACCCGATCCTTCGCATGTGGGCTTCAGATCCAGAACCACGCCGTATATTTGCTCCGATCTTGCAATGCTCTTTGATATCTCCTGATTTGGAACAATTCAAACAAGTGATTAGAATTCTGATTTAGCGACAGAATTAATACTTAAAATTTTCAGCAACTTGAGAACAGCTAAATAGCGACAGAAAGAGAAACGAAGATCAGCGAGGGAAAAGGAAAGCCTGGCGCGCAGAGGTCGGGACGTCTCAGGAGCCTTGCTCGTGGGAGCGAAGGCCAGACGCGGGCGGGTGTGCTTCGCTGGCGCGAATATGCTGGCGACTGGGCGCGGGAGTCCTAGCGAAGGGGAACGCGGGAGCGAGGGGCGCCCTGGCGTCCGTGCTCGCTGGGAGCGAGAGGCGCCAAGCGCTGGAGTCCTCGGAAGCGCCGGCTGGATCGACTAGGGTTGTGCGCAGGGTTTCTCGACTTCGACAAGCACCAAGGTGAGGGTTGCCGATTTAGATCAAGGTGAGGGTAATGATTTTGTGAAGGCCGAAAATATTAGAACACAAGAGCGTTTTGGGATTGATAATCAAAGAACCCTAGATCCGTTAAGGGTTTCTTCAATTCTAATTCAATCTGATTAATTCAAAGTGCAGAACATGAATTTATAGTAAAACTATGATCTATCTAACCAATCCTTCCTTGCAAAGGAAAGGGTTTTGGATAGATTAATTCTATCTAATGATAAGTGAAATAACTTAAGATAAATAAAACCTAAGAAGATAGATATTTAATAACTTGGTGGGAAAGTAATATATCTAGAAGAGATATAATTAATTTCCACCTTATTTATCTAATTGCATAAAATAATAATTTAATTAACTAACTAATGTAACTCGGCCCAACACCCTAGTGTACTCGACATGGGCCTTTAGTCGACATCCTCTTGGCCCACTCGGTATGTGATGGTGTCGAGTGGTCCATGATGGTGCCGAGTTTGGTGGAGTCAAGGAGGGTGCTGACGAGTCTTCATGAGCTCCGTGTGTGGACGTAAGCTCACTTTGGGTGCTGATGGAGTCACCTTGAGCCAAGTGATCCAGGGTGGCCTGAACCCATGCTCTAACGTTCCATGGCGACGGACAAGAAAGGCCTTAGTTGCATTCTGAATCTTCTTGGCCCTTGAACGAGTGACAGGGCCATCAAATGGAACCTTCATGTTGTCCTCAATGTCACCAGGAGTCATCGATAATTGAGCGGCATCATTCTCCTTCACTTGACTTCGATTTGTCCTCAAATCGTCGTAAGAGTCATCGTCAGGCACGGACAAGGATAGATCGGCGACGTTGAAAGTAGAATGGACGCTGTACTTATCGGCAGGGAGATCCAGCTTGTAGGCATTAGGACCCATCTTCTGAACCACTTTGAATGGTCCATCTCCCCTGGGGTCCAGCTTAGATTTCCGTTGTTGCGGAAACCTTTCCTTCCTGAGATGCAGCCAGACCAGATCACCAACGTTGAACTGCACATCCTTGTGATGCTTGTCCTTCGCGGCCTTGTATTGCGCAGTCTTCCTCTCCAGCTGTGCCTTGGTACGCTCATGCAAGCTTTTGATGAAGTCCACTTGCTTAGCTGCATCCACGCTCTCCTTGTCCTTATATGGCCGAGGCATCATGTCCACTGGAGTCAATGGATTTCGGCCATACACAACCTCGAAGGGGGTCATTTTCGTTGCAGAGTGCCTAGCACTACTAGAATTTTGCCATTTAACATCGGGTAATAACCGATGTCTTTCAAAAAAAAAATCGATGTCTATGTGGGTGATGTAAAAAGTCAAAACTTTTTAACATCGGGTAGTAGCCGATGTCTTTGTATTTTATAACATCGTTTATATTTTTAAATCTGATGTTATAACATAGAAAGACATCGGCTATTACCCGATGTTAAAACGTTTTGGTTTTTTACATCACCCACATAGACATCGATTTTTTATTTTGATTAACATCGGTTTTTAGCCGATGTTAAATGAAATCTTTGTTTTTTTTTGGTCGTTGTAGCCTATACGGGATTTGAACCCGCATCTTTGTGCTTAAACACATCGCTCTACCAATTTGAGCTAATAGGCTTTAAATTAGCAATAACAAAGATCAAAACATTAATAAAAAATCCCTTCTAAAGTTTCAAATAAAAATAATAAGGCAGGAGCAAACAAAAATGCACGGTTCTAATAAAATTGAACTCCAATAAAAATACCCAAAACAATGTCAAATTGCAGTGATACAAGCCTTGTAGAACAAGAATGAGAATCAATGGTTAAATATGATTTTTAGGTGTATTTTCCCGATGGATTACCATTGACAGAAGCTTCAGGAAGCAAGTAAGAGCTTAAGCTAGAGAGGCAAGCAACTCTAAGAAACCTGGAATGCACTCTAGAGAAGAATCCATCTCTTCCCTAAGCCAGTTTACAATACCTCCATCTCCCAAGTCATCCATAGAGACGTGAACAACTAAAGCAGCCACAACAAGACTAATCTAAACTCAGATCAGAAGCATCATGTCGGATAAGGTCATAAGGATCACATTAATTAATTACACACTGGATAAAAAAAAAGATAAATCTAAACTCACATTAATTACACACTTTTTTTTTTTTTTTTGATTCAATTAATTACACACTTCTAAACTCACATTAATTACACACTTCTTTGTTCAAAACAGAGAATGAAAGAGAAACATGTACCTGTTAAGAAAAAAGAGAAACATGTACATACAAACAAGATATTTTATAATAGAATACCCAAGTACACCAAGTTATTGTGCATCCGCTTAATTTAAATCTCAATTTGGAATTGCTTTAACCAACACAAATAACTGAATAATTCAAGTAATCAAAAAGCAACAGAGAAATATCCACTTAACTTACAAAATGAAGTGAAAAAAATCCTAAAAATAAAAAAGAGAATAGAACAACATAAGTATGGACAAAAACATACTTATGTTGTGCCAAATGGAAATGACTATTATTACGACCACTTATGTTGTGCCAAAATATTCATCAAAGGGAAATGACTATTATCACAGATTCCTAGTAGTGGTTCTACATTATAAGTTAAAAGGGCCACCACATGACTGCCAGATCAATCTAGCTCTGAACAAGGTTCAACTGCATCAAAATATTAACACCACTAAACCAATGTCATCTAAAATGATTTACTTAACAACAATAGCTTGTTTAAATGAAGGAATGACAAAAGCTAGTAACCTGAAAATCAGAAAAATATCTAGTTTCCCCAACCTAAAAATCTAAGCAAATCTCATTTATTCAATTAGATTAAGCTTTGTCCAGCGTGAAAAATAGACAAAGATAAGCCATTTGAGGAAAAACAGCCTTGCAGACCAAATCTAAGACCATATGGGGCATAATAGACAAAGATAAGCTTTGGTATTTTAAGATTTTTGAGTTGGTCGATAAGCACAAAATTATTTGAAACCTATCACAAATTCACAAGGCTTGCCTTATTCAAAATAAACTGAAAAACTTTAAATATGTAGTTACTGAAAAGTACCCTTTATTTCTAAATTAGATTACAAATTGATGAGAACCACATGAAACATAGGCAAACCTGAAGATTGAGTTAATCCTATAGCTTTTGCATATGAATGATTTTCTACTTGCATCAGAAAAGAGAAAAAGCAGAAAGAAAAAACTAGCATTTGAAAACTTGATTTAGGACGAATAACCATATATTTTCACACTGATGACTATTTAACCTACCAGACAACACTGTTATTTGCACAGATGCTGCTAATAATTTTTCTATTTTCATAAGCATGCCAAAAGTTGGTCTTCCAACCAAAAAGAACAGATGTTGTCATAAATCATCAAGGAATTACTTATCTGATAACTTGATAAGCAAAAAATATTGGCATTGTCATGTATTTATGAAAATCATTCCTGATCCCTATATATGAAAATTGTATGCCTTCCCCATAATTCCTCATCCCTATATATGAAAATCATTAAAGACTTCTTTTTTGAAGAAAATGTGCAGAAGACGATAAGAATTATATAGAAATGTAGCTCATGAAAGGTTTCCATGATATTTTGATTCATCATGTATTTATTTTTTAAAAGAAGTTTCCATTATGAATCATGAATATTATTTAATAAGTTACAATTCAATGATCAATATGATAAAAGATACTATACATTCAGATCCTTAGTTAGGTTGTGCATGCAAATAGCTATATATTCCACCCGTTAAGAAGAAAAAAAAATGTCATTGTAGCCTCTTATTCCAGTTCAGGAAAATGTCATTTTAGGTTCTCTAGTAAATAGTTACAAGTGATTACAATGTATAACAAAGGGCTAATGATTCAATAAATAATAGAAAGATGCAATGATGCAAAGAGAAGATAATGTATAATGCATTTGGGACCTAAGATATATAATCAAGCCTAAAGGATGAGCCAAGACCCTGTAATTCATGCAAGAAGAAAATGCAGAGGCTAAAAAAAGATCACTGAATCAGTAATTTAATAGCTACTGATATGGTAATAGAAATGCAAAAAAAAAAAAAAGATTACGAATTCAGTAATTAAGTACAGACAGTTCGATCATGTAAATATGGTTACAAGCCACTCATCAAAAACACCAAGAAAACCATAAAAACTTGAACAAGGACTTACCATGTTTCATGATTCTTCAATTTAAGTACATCGAGTATTGGTCCAGTTGAGAATTGTTTCCCAGCTTGTTGTAAAAGCAAGCTGGGAAGTCATATTGATGGGCTGCCAACACATGGGGCATTGAGAGCTTCTCTGGTACCTGATATTATCCAATTGGAAGTCATATTTCTTTTAAAAGTAGTACTGCAGAACTGTCCCAATAAAAACTTATTGACATCCAACTAGTCACTCTCACTCAGCTCTTCTAGCAATCATTTTCGAGTAAATATCTCTTTCTTAGCAATCATTTTCGAGTAAATATCTCTGTCTTAGCAATCATTTTCAAATTGATATATGAGCACGCCCTGTAGCAAAAGCACTGAAAATTGCTGTGTGTCTCATGACATGCCTCATCTTTCATACCAAAATTTAAGAGTCCCCTGCTCTCTCAACTGGTGTTATTGTTCCTTCTTCTTGTTTATTTTTCAACGAAAACTCACTAGTTTATTTTATGCAACAACAAGTCTACCAGGAGTCCAGGACCAATGGAACACATTACACAGCAGAAACTTAAAGACTCTGAACATCAAATAGCAGATTCAATTACCACTCAAGAATGCACTGAAGATGAAAGTCATGCTTACAACCAGCCACCTACAAGGATAAAATAAAGCTAGTCAAGATTCAAGGCCTCAGTCAAAGGAATTAAGCAACATCAATGCTAATAATAAACCGATATTACCGTCGAGGGATCACTTTCACATAAATCCTCAAGGTAGATGCTACAGGCATCATCACAAGCCTCTTGTATGCCACCTTCCACAAACGCAGCAACAGACGTTAACTTAGCCTCCTCCAATTTCTTGCTCTCTTCCACTGATAGAGTCTGCAGAAACATTCAAAATCTCTATAAACATACCAATTCCACAATCTATACATGCAACATGTCACACAATATCTGAAGGTACATTCACCTTCAAGCAACAGATCTGATAAAGCATTTACATACCATCAAAAACCTAAACTGACCTAGAAAAATCCTCTTTCAAAAAATCGACTCCGTTTACTCATAATCCAAGTTTAAATTTAAACAAAAGAGGTCCGAAATTGGTGCTAAAGAAGCTTACCTTGGGCGTTGCAGGAGAGACTTGGACGGACGGAGGAGGAAGCTTGGAGAACAACGCATCAAGAGGCGGGACAAGAGAGAAAAATCGTGCGCAGAGACCCGAAACAGGTCAATCGCTGCGGAGGAGGTGGAGGGACGGAGACGCCAGCGAGGATGAGGTGTCGAGGTGGAGTAAGTCTCCAGCGAGGAGGAGTGGGAGTGAGTCTTCGGTGGCTTCAGTCGTCTGGGGTTTCGAGAGAAGGAGTTCTCAGATCTAGAGGGAGAGTAAGAGGAGGTGAAACTGAGGCGTGCACCGAGAAAGAAGAGATTTGGCGTGTATGGGTTTAGATGTGAGAAGGAAGAACGGATCTGGGCGGATTTGTGAAGGGAGGTGGCGAGAGGAGGAGGTGGAGCGAGTCACCGGAGTCGGAGCGTAGAGTTCTGCAACTTCCCATGGGAGAGAGAGTGGAGGAGGGGTTAGTTTTCTGAGCAAAGGAAGAACGAAGAGAGAAGGAAAAGCGCTAGTATTTGTTTGAGCGGGTGTTCAAATGAATTGAGGTTTAGTTCCGCGCTTTATAAATTTTTTTAAAACACATATTTAACATTGGTCAAATAAATTGGGTGATGTCTAGGCTTTTATTTACATCTCAAATTTAGAAACCGATGTTAAAAAAATGTTTAACATGGCAGGTTTTTCTGGGTGATGTTAATGAGCCGATGTTAAATAGCATAATTCTAGTAGTGTAGACCTCTTATATGCAAACTCTACAAATGGTAGACAGTTTTCCCATCTCCGGAGGTTAGTTCACAGCATGACTCTAAGGAGAGCCCCAAGAGTTCTATTTGTGACCTCAGTTTGGCCATCAGTTTGTGGGTGACAAGAAGTAGAAAATAGCAATTTTGTACCCAATTTAGACCATAAAGTTTTCCAAAAAGAGCTTAAGAATTTAGGATCACGGTCAGAAACTATAGACAATGGCAATCCATGTAAGCGAACAACATCTTTGAAGAATAAATGAGCAACATGAATAGCATCATCAATTTTATGACAAGGTATAAAGTGAGCCATTTTGGAAAATCTGTCTACAACAACAAATATGGAATCATGACCCTTAGAAGTTCTAGGCAATCCTACGATAAAATCCATAGAAACATCTTCCCAGGGTGCATTAGCAATTGGCAAAGGTTGATATAGACCATTAGCATTGGATTTCGATTTAGCTTTAGCACATGTAACACAACTTTTGACAAATCTCAGCACATAATTAGACATTTTAGGCCAAAAGTAATGTTCCTTTAGTCCAGCTAGTGTTTTTTCGAAACCCCCTTGTCCCCTAGATTCATGTATTTCCTGGGTTAACAATCGGCGAATAGAAGAAGATGAGATACAAAGCTTGCCCATCTTGAATAAATACCCATTATCAACAAAAAATGAATCTACTTCACCTTTGGACACAGATTGAGCATATATAGTTTTAAAGAAACTATCAGAAGCATACAGTTCCTTTATTAATGCAAAACCCAAAACATGTGCATCCATATGGTTTAAGAGGACATACCTTCGTGATAGCGCGTCAGCTACCACATTATCCTTCCCCTTTTTGTGGTGAACCACATAGGAAAAGGTCTCTATGAACTCCACCCATCGAGCAAGTCACCTGCTGAGCACTGCTTGTCCTTTGAGATACTTAAGAGCTTCATGATCCAAATGAATCACAAACTCCTTAGGCCAGAGATAATGTTGCCAAGTCTGTAAGCAGCGAGCCAATGCAAATAGCTCCTTGTCGTAGGTAGAGTAGTTGAGCTCAGCGGTGCCCAACTTTTCGCTGAAGTAGGCGATCGGACGCTTGTTCTGCAGCAGGACCCCTCCAATGCCAGTGCTAGAAGTGTCACACTCTAGCTCAAATGGTTGAGCAAAGTCAGGTAACTGCAGCACTGAGGCGTGTGTCAGGCGATCCTTGAGAGCGTCGAAAGCCTTTTGATGTGAGTCAGACCAGCGAAATGTCACATCCTTCTTTGTCAGGTCATGCAGGGGGCGGTAATCAGGCTGAAATCCTTGACAAAACGTCAATAGAAGCCAGCAAGGCCCAAGAATGAGCGGACATGGGTGGGTGTAGTCGGCCTAGCCCACTCCTGAATAGCACGAATCTTCTCCTCATCCACCTTCAATCCAGATGCAGTCACTACAAAACCAAGAAAAATGGTAGACTCGGATGCAAAAGAACACTTCTTTAAATTGGCATATAATTTCTCTTTTCTTAGACAATCAAAAACCAATTTTAAGTGACTTAAATGATCATGCATATTCTTACTGTAGATTAAGATATCGTCAAAATAGACCACGATAAATTTTCCTAAGTGTCTTCTAAGCACATGGTTCATAAGCCTCATAAATGTAGAAGGTGCATTTGTCAAACCAAAAGGCATTACTAACCATTCATATAAGCCATACTTAGTTTTAAAAGCCGTTTTCCATTCATCACCCTGTTTCATCCTAATTTGATGATATCCACTTCTAAGGTCAATTTTAGAAAAAATAGAAGCACCATGAAGTTCATCAAGCATATCATCTAAACGAGGAATAGGGTGGCGATACTTAACCGTTATTTGGTTGATTGCGCGACAATCAACGCACATGCGCCAGGAGCCATCCTTCTTTGGAACCAATATGACTGGCACGGCACAGGGAGACAGGCTTTCACGAACAAAGCCTTTATCCATCAAATCTGTGACCTGGCGTTGCAGCTCTTTTGTCTCCTCAGGACTAGCTCTATAAGCGACGCGATTAGGTAAGGCTGCTCCAGGCACAAAGTCAATCTGATGCTCAATACCTCTAATAGGAGGCAAGCCTTGGGGTAGTTCAGCTGGAAGCACATCCAAATAATCCTGCAGAAGAGCAGCAATAGGTGCAGGAATATGACTCAATTCAACATTAAGTAAAACTTGTTTCATTACCAGAAGAATATGAGGTCGATGAGCATTCCATGTGATGGTCCCTTGCTGAGGGTGAGAGACCAATGATCGACGTTCCACAGAGCCCTTAAGTGGTGCAGAAGAGGGCTTGGCTGACGTCGGATGGGAAGGAGAATGCGTCAAATGGGTTGCAGGGGCGGCGTCGGGTGCAGCGGCTGGGGCCGCGGGCGCGGCTTCTGGGGCCGCGGGTGCGGCTGGGGCAGTCGAGCTTCCTTTGAGCTTCTCCACTCTTTCAGCTTCGCGTTCGGCGTTCCTTTGTTGTTGCTTGCGCACCCGGTCCTTCAGAATAATTTGTGGTGATAAGGGTAAGAGAGTAACTCTCCTCCCGTCATAGGTGAACGCATATGTATTTGCACGACCATCATGAAGGACATTACGATCATATAACCAAGGACGCCCTAACAATATATGACTACAATCCATGCGAGCAACATCACATAATACTTTATCATGATATGTTCCAATTGAAAGGGAAACTAAACATTGTTTGGTGACCAATATATCAGAACCATCATCAGTAATGCCATTTAAACCATAGTGAGTAGCTCGAGGAGTTGTAGGTAAATGGAGGAAATTCACTACCTTTTCACTGATGAGATTGCAGCAACTCCCACCGTCGATGATAAGGGTTAAGGTAGCCTCACGAACCAAGCATCTGGTTTGGAATATGTTCTCCCTTTGATCAGCCATGGGAGATTCCTGAATGTGCAGGACCCGTCGATTGATAATGCAAAGCACGTTGTCGTACTGGGAAGTATCGATCTCCTCAATAGGCTCAGTCGACTAGTCCTCCTCCACTTCACTCGAAACTACTAGGTCCTCAGCAGTCTCCTCCTCATAGTAATGGTCTCCCAAATCGTTGAAAAGAACCTTCCTTTTCTGGGGGCAATTGCGAGAGACATGCCCAGAACCTCCGCAAGTGAAGCAGCGGATATCTTTGTTGCGATCTGTAGAAGGGGCAGCAACTCTTCTAGTTTCCACCTGATAACCCTGTTGAGGTGAGTTGGAAACTCCCTTTTGCTGCATAGAAGGGTTAGAAGTAGAAGGCTTAGATGGACCAGAAAGGGTAACGGGAACAAACCTGCGACCTTGGGAGGTCTGATCGAATATGCTCCGTTGTTGCCGAAGTTGTTGCTGTTGTTGCTCATACAGAAGCTGTGCTTTATGAGTCAAAGTGTTAATATCTCTAATGGAATGGATAGCTAAAGGAGTTTTAATAGAAATATTAAGACCAGCAAGAAATTGAGTACACAAAGCACGTTCAGTAAGATAAACATTAGCCTGATGGGAGAGTCGTTCAAGTTCATCCCTGAAGTCATTCGGAGAGTGAGTTCCTTGTCGGCAGGAAGCGAGCTGCATCCTCATGGACTCCCTGTATTCCTCAGGCACATGTCTCTTCTTTAGGAGATAGCGAAGTTGTGGCCAAGTTTCAACAGGTTGCTTGTCCTGACGGCGGCGCATCTCACGAGTGCGGAACCACCAGTTGCGAGCTTTACCTACTAAATGCAATATAAAAACTTCCAATTTCTCCGTTTCCTCATAGCGCAAATGTTCAAGCAGATAGTCAGTATGATTTTCCCAAACAAGATAAGCTTCAGGATCAGTATTACCATCAAAAGTCTCTAATTTAAGCTTAACATCTCGTCTCTGAATAGCTTGAGCATTATCAAATCTAGGACGACCAAAATTAGGAGGGGGTAAATCATCAAAGTTAGGATTTACCTCATGGTAAGCATCCTCCAAATGTGGTGTCTCATTCAGATCAGCATTGCTACGGCTATCATCCCAGTTAGCACGAGTATAGAACGGCTGTTGTGGACGCTGATGGGGTCAGCCCTGCTGCTGCCGTGGGTGCTGGGGCTCAGGGCGATCCTGGTGGCCATTGAAGCCCCCTAAAGGATCGTCGTCATGCTCTCCAGGGAAAGGATTAGTAGTAACAGATCTTAGCTGATAATGTAATTGACCAGAAGGAGGAGGGTGACCCAAATAAAAGGTGTTACCTGCAGGTTGCTGATTACCTGTAGGGGGCACAGTACCCGAAGGTGGTGTAGTATCTGGGGGTGGTGGAGGCGGCTTTACTCCAGAAGGAGGTGTAGATCCAGAAGCCTCCACCTGTTTGGACTCCTCCCATTGCCGAGCAACTGCCTGTTTGACGACGTCAGATAACCGTAGGAGGTCCTCTTTGCGTTCGATAGCTCGACGATTTTCAGCCTCTGCCAGTTCCTGTCGCGTCACTAGAGTAGACTTTTGGACAGCAGAGTCAATAATGAACTGCATAGCCTCAGCAGTAATGCCATCAGGTGGGGTAGGGGAAGGGTTGGGGTCGCTATCGTTTGCCATGTTCCTACAATATCAGAAGAGAAACAAGTAAACGAAGCAAAGACCAGAAACCATGTAATGCAAGCTCTAGTGATTCCTAAGAGTGATTCACGGTTTTAGAAATCAAAGAGCGAGAAAACAAGGCACAATATTCAAGCAATTCCCCTGGACACAGAATTTTGCAATATTGAAGACAACAAGTAATAATCCAAATTGCAATTTAAATCAGCCACAAAGTCGGATATCAAGGATAGCAAGTATAAACAAGCGGCTGAATGTGTATAGAAAAAGAACTACAATGTGATGCTTAAATAATATGAGTGTGTAATAATCGACAAAAGCAATCACAAGGGCAATCAAGTGCACACACTCCGTCAACTATTATCTGACGGTTGCAACACGGTTCAGAGAAAGAGGGGTGTGACCAAGGCTCCAGTGTCGGCACGGCACAAAATCACACAAGTAGGGTTCTTTTGTAATGCTTTAAACCGTTTAGATCATCTAACATGTAGCAAGCAAAGAACTCAGAGTTTCTAACTCAATGATGTAATGAAAGAATGCTCTATATAATATTTTTTTTTTTTTGAATTCGGATTTTTTCTGTTTTTTTATATATATATATAAGGGACAAGTTGCTGTAAATTGGAGGGAGCAACCGAAATTGAAGAGCAAAAATAAAATAAAAAGCTACGATGGTCTAAAATAAAGAAAATAGGGAAATTAGGCTAGAAACTGGAAAAAATAGGGTTCTTTAGTGGTGCAAGTTTATATAATGCTTTTTAATCCAAGAATCACAGTCAAAGGCATGATATGTAGCAACTAGGAATAAAAGATCACCACTTGCAATCAAGAACTCAATATCTTCCAATTTATAGATCCAAACAAAGAATAACAAAAATAAAGTGCCAATTTTTATGGGTGAATAATAAAGATTCAATTTTTATGCAGCGGCTATGGTGAAAAATAAGGCACGAAAAATAAATCACTCAAATAGAAATCAAGAGAGTAAAGAACTTGCATTAACCTGAAATCCGATACCACTTGATACGTTTGGGATACCCGATCCTTCGCCTGTGGGCTTCAGATCCAGAACCACGCCGTATATTTGCTCCGATCTTGCAATGCTCTTTGATATCTCCTGATTTGTAACAATTCAAACAAGTGATTAGAATTCTGATTTAGCGACAGAATTAATACTTAAAATTTTCAGCAACTTGAGAACAGCTAAATAGCGACAGAAAGAGAAACGAAGATCAGCGAGGGAAAAGGGAAGCCTGGCGCGTAGAGGTCGGGACGTCTCAGAAGCCTTGCTCGCGGGAGCGAAGGCCAGACGCGGGCGGGTGTGCTTCGCTGGCGCGAATATGCTGGCGACTGGGCGCGGGAGTGCTAGCAAAGGGGAACGCGGGAGCGAGGGGCGCCCTCGCGTCCGTGCTCGCTGGGAGCGACGCTGGGAGCGAGAGGCGCCAAGCGCTGGAGTCCTCGGAAGCGCCGGCTGGATCGACTAGGGCTGTGCGCAGGGTTTCTCGACTTCGACAAGCACCAAGGTGAGGGTTGCCGATTTAGATCAAGGTGAGGGTAATGATTTTGTGAAGGCCGAAAATATTAGAACACAAGAGCGTTTTGGGATTGATAATCAAAGAACCCTAGATCCGTTAAGGGTTTCTTCAATTCTAATTCAATCTGATTAATTCAAAGTGCAGAACATGAATTTATAGTAAAACTATGATCTATCTAACCAATCCTTCCTTGCAAAGGAAAGGGTTTTGGATAGATTAATTCTATCTAATGATAAGTGAAATAACTTAAGATAAATAAAACCTAAGAAGATAGATATTTAATAACTTGGTGGGAAAGTAATATATCTAGAAGAGATATAATTAATTTCCACCTTATTTATCTAATTGCATAAAATAATAATTTAATTAACTAACTAATGTAACTCGACCCAACACCCTAGTGTACTCGACATGCGCCTTTAGTCGACATCCTCTTGGCCCACTCCGTATGTGATGGTGTCGAGTGGTCCATGATGGTGCCGAGTTTGGTGGAGTCAAGGAGGGTGCTGACGAGTCTTCATGAGCTCCGTGTGTGGACGTAAGCTCACTTTGGGTGCTGATGGAGTCACCTTGAGCCAAGTGATCCAGGGTGGCCTGAACCCTTGCTCTAACGTTCCATGGTGACGGACAAGAAAGGCCATAGTTGCATTCTGAATCTTCTTGGCCCTTGAACGAGTGACAGGGCCATCAAATGGAACCTTAATGTTGTCCTCAATGTCACCAGGAGTCATTGATAATTGAGCGGCATCACATTAAGCCAAGAAGTTCAAACTTTCTCACATAATCAGTCCATTCAAAGCAAAGTGGATGAGACCAAGCAATGGAGGTGCATCTAGCTACTAGCATATAAGTATATACAGTATATATATGATAGTTTGCAAGCTAAAGTAATCGTAATTGGTGGACCCTAAACATAGAAAGCACACACCATGGTGGCCTTTGATTGTTTGCCCAAAAACCAAAGATTCAAAATTTTAAAGCTATCATGTCAAATATCTCATGCATGTATAACTACCAGCTGAGTTGGACACATCCACTATGAGTTAGATTTCAAAGTCTTTCTGTCAAAAGGCGCTCATTCCTAACTCTAAAATTCTCAAATTTTGTTATAGTTTGTTCAGAAGTAGGTAATATGTATAATTTATGCCTAATTTTGACAGCAAGCACAAACTGGGCCATGCCCACAAGATAGAAAAAGCACCAAGTGTTTTTAGTTTCATTTCATGCCCATAAACACACATATTGTTGCAAATCCAAAATGCCCATAAACACACATATTGCTGCAAATCCAAAACAGAGAGATGGAGAGGGAGAATACCTTGAAAACGGGAGAGCAAAAAGATATTGGTATTCAGTCGTTGAATTGCCAGAAAGAGCTGCTTCAAAGAAGGAAAACAAGACTTCAAGGGTGAGCTAGGTCAGAGTTAGATATAATTGTATAAGGCAGAGGCATAACAGAAATAATCGAGGTAATGCATATACCAGTGAATCTTTGAGCACCAATGCCCAAGTGGTTCAAAAACTCTCGGTTTATTTGCAAATTCGAGCACTTGTGCCCAAGTGGTTCGGATTCGAAGAGAAACACAAGAAAATAGATTTGAAAGGAAAATAGAAGGAAAAACACAAGGAAATAGGTTCCCTCAGATCGAAGGTAGGAATTTCATGCTAAATTGCGAAGCTAGGGTTAAGACTCACCGAATGAGATTGAAGCCGACGACCGACGATTGACACCAAGGTACGGAAGACAAGTGGGACAGAGATCGGAGGAGCACGGTGGTGCAGTCGACGAACGACCCCTAGGTGCAATCAACGGGGAGTCGTTTTCGGCCGGCGAATCGAAGGGAACCGATGGTGTTGGGGAGACTGATGAGACGGCGAGCAAACCCCCCAAAAAATCGAGGGTAACAGACTGAGCCGGACTGTTTAACCCCTAAAACACTTTGTTACCTTTGAGGCCTGAAACAAATTTTTTTTTAGCCTAACACTAATAAAGTGTTTGCTGGGATGTTTTTTTAATGAACCAAACGAGCCATAATCATTAATAAAGAAAAGAGTATTCAAAGTTTTTAATTAAGAGCTTCTCAACTCCTCTCGAGTGATACTATATATCTATACCTAGCTTGGTGTTGTTCATATGAGAGTCAGTTTCGTACGTAGGAAAAAAAAACTGGGGCAAGCTGTGAGCAAGGTGCACATACATACCGTAGAATTGAACACCACGATTTGAGAATTTTAGAGTTAATCGAACATGGGGTATGAAGTCCTGCAATACTGCTTTCTTTAAACCGAAATGAAGAAAGTGGTTGATGGTTGCAGATTTGGTATACTAATACTTCTGTAATCGAGCCTAAAGTTCTCAAAAATCACATGGTTGGCCTACACTTTCCAAATAGTTATTGAAAAAAGGACCAAGCTTCTGGAATGACAGGTGTTATTACTTTTGATTTGACTTATCATTTCTGATAGATCCAGGTAACCATTTTACATCACGCGTTATCATGTTGTTAATTATATATTTACATATAACCTTCTCAAGACGACATATGGAAATATAAAAAAATTAGTCCGGCATCAATTTTGTTGCTAGTTGGATTTGACGTGATTTGACTACTGGATTTGATGTGATAAGGATTATTTACTTTAAAATAGATACAAATTATCATTTTGTTTCTAGTTGTCTTTGAGTAGGCAGGATGCAAATACAAATTTCAAGAGCGGCATCAAGGCTATAGAAATTATTCAGGAAAGTCAAGAATCATCACTTATGGTTAGACAAATGCCAGTTACGGCCAATGAATTGCTACTTATGGCCAAAAAATCGCCACTTACGGCCACTAGAAATCAACACTTACGGCCACCAGAATTCACCACTTACAACCATCGGAAATCGCCACTTACGACCACTGGAATTCGCCACTTATGGCCACCGGAAATTGCCATTTACGGCCACCGGAAATCGCCACTTACGGCTATCGGAAATTGTCACTTACCCCACAGAAAATCGTCACTTACGACCACCAAAAATCGCCACTAAGACCGACAAATCGACAATTAAGACTAATAGATTGCCACTCATCGGTGTATGGCAGCATTCCATTGACCATGATTGTCATCACCTAGCATTGTCTCTCACTTATGGCCTAGACTTTACTCGGTCATCTTAAGTAGCAATTCTTACTTGATGAGTTAAAGAAATACTTATTATGCTACGTTATGTTTATTAGTTGGAAATGCAAAGCATGCAGGAGACAACGGAGGCAAAAGGGCTAGCTTGCTAATCATAAAAAATAAAGAACATCAAAATATTCATCTTCCCCCATCATTGAATCGTGAAGAGGAAACCTGAGGGGCAATTGATAGGGCTAAAATCAGCCCATAAAGAACATAGGGCACAATAGTCTTTTACCAGGTAACATTTAATTAAATCCTAATCACACTAATTATAAAGAGAAGAGGAGCTAGGGTTAGAAGGAGCTTCTTTCGCAACCGACAAACTTTGACTTGAGGGTCGGAGGGTCCTTCAGTAGAGATTAGCCACGCCCGATCTCGTTTGTCAATGATTTGAAGGTTCTAGTTCGCCCGATGTTCTTGAATAAGAAGCTTGATGCGGATTTTATGCATCACATATATCTGCATATGTGAAGTTAGAAGTAAGCATACATACATCATACGCTAGACGATTGTCAGCATGCTTATGAAATTGTTCTCTTGCCAAATCAAGTGGCAATGTCAACCTACATTCTTACAGTTGTTTGTGGGGGAGAATGGATGAATGTTGACAACAACTTATTTTTCGTTGGCAATAAAATAACAAAGCCTTTCCTAGTAGATGATTTAGTTACATTTGGTTCACTGGCTATTAGAGCGTTCAGTAGATTCAACATTGGTCATAACGTCTATGATCTAGAATTCAACCACTTGCATCAATGCAAGATTTTAAAAACACCTTTTATTTTTAGATGTGATGCCGATTTATAGGAATTCTTGACATTAAGTAAGCTCAAAAGAGTGAATTTTGTTGTTGAATTGTGTGTCATTAAAAGGAAGAAGGGTGGAATATTGTCTATCATACAACCAAAAGATGACATCGACATACCTAAAACAGAAGACTAAGAAAGCATGAAGACTTTTGAATCTGATGAATATTTCATAGAATTATGTGTTGTTGAAGACAAGAAAGCTGACAACGAATATATGTCATTCGAGGATTATGAGTATTACTATGGAGATGATGCTGATATTCTTGTAGATGATGAAGGGCTTATTCCTTTTTTATGAATCTGCTGACGCTGATGAAGAAAATAATGCAGTTGACACCATAGGGACATACATTACAAATGCAGATGAAGGAGAGAATAATGATTCAAATTAAATACCAGTGAGGAAGGCCATAAAATTTGGAGGGAAAACTATAATTCAATGAAGAAGAAAGGGAATACAATAGAAGAATACAGTGCTTATATTTCTTGCAATGCTCAAATTGAGAGTTTTGGGGGCTATAACTCGGAAGCTGATAGGACAATGTATGTTGGGAAGATATTTGTAAATAAACAAGCACTGAAGGATACTTTATATCTCATGTCAATGATTGAAATATTGGGCTCGTGGTCAAGAAATCTACTCCGCGGTATTTCAGAGTCAAATGTATAGAAGCCAACTGGTGTTGGAGATTGCATTAAAAAAAACTCTATTTAGGATCCCATGAAGTCATATTATACAGTGAAACACACACATGCAGCTAGGAGATTAGATCTACACATTGCAGAAAGGCTTCTTACAATATTGTTGCTAACTTCGTAAAATCAACGTTTGTCATAAAAAAAAACATATTTTCAAGATTATTCTTACAAATGTGGATATAGAATGATTACTTTATTATGATGACATATCATAAAATCTAGCACGGATTAAGGAAAAGATACAGAAATATAATAAAATTCCAATCTCTTAATGGAAAGCATGGAAAACAACACAATTGGCACAAGTGAGGGAAAAAGGAACACCAGAGTCGATTTTTGCTTCTTTACCATCATACTGCGCCATGATTGCGGAGAAAAACCCAGGAACAATTGCTTTGTTCGCTACCGATGATGCTGACATATTTAAATATCTATTCCTATCATTCGGGCAATGCCAACGAGCATTCCATGTTTTGAAGAAGGTTGGTTTAATCTGTTTAATGACATTAGTATATAACTTCAGCATCATTTATGTAATGCCATCATGATTTAAATACATTATATAAGATGTCAGCATCACTTAAGTACCGTTCTACATAAATTCAACATCATTTTTTACACTGTTAGCACAATAAAAAACAATCCAATGTCTGCATTTTTATAGGTTGTTGTGGTTGATGGAACATTCCTTACTGGAAAGTATGGGAACACATTTCTAGGTGAAGCAAAAAATCATGGAAGTGGTTCTTTCAGCATCTGAAAAAGGTGATACCACAATCAGATGACCTGGTTTTTGTCTCGGACAGACACACAAGCATATCAAAACCAATTTATGAGGTTTACCTAAATGTTGTACACTGCTTATGCACATGACTCCTTAAGCAAGACATGAAGGTCACTTTCAAGAAAAAGCAGTATAGTTTGTAACAAACTATACTGTTTCCTAATTCTACCAAAAAAAAATGTTGTGAGCACCCAAAAAATAATAATTTTACAGACCCGTTGGACCTATGACCCGACAATGTTTGTTATTTTTTAAAAATCTTTTAAGGGAAAAAAAGAGCAATATTTTTTTTTAATATTACACATTCTTGGCAGTGTGAGCTTTCTTAAAATGCTTCTAAGCGAAAAACAAATTCTGTAGAAAAAAACTTAACACTGTCGGGCATATGGCCTGTCAGTGTATTTTGTTTATGAAAGTTTTACATGTCGGGTCCTGCAATGATTCTATAGTAAAATTCTGCAGCTTTACAACTTTTTTTTTTTAAAAAAAAACGAAAATTTCGCGGGGTGCCCCTAAGGTATTGCAATTTTCGCGAGGTATACAACTATTTTGTATATTTCGCATGGTACCCCTGAGGTTTTAATTTTTTTCACGTCGTGCCCTCGGGGTTAAATTTTAACAGATGGATGGTTGGGCCGTTACTTTTGTGGAAAAAAAAAAGAATAAGAAAGAAAGAAGGCTCCGAAAGAAGGAAGCGAAGAAGAAAGCAGAGAGAGAGAGAGAGAGAGAGAGAGAGAGAGAGAGAGAGAGAGAGAGAGCATGGCGAGGCAGGTGAGGACGACGAGAGAGCACGCCGATGAGGACGACGCCAGGTCAAAGCTCTCGCTGCTGCGCCGGTGAGTTGTGAAGACGACGAGGCAGGTCATGGGAGGAGAAGCTGGAGGCGTTGTGCCTAAGAACGAAGGCGGTGGCGGCCCATTGCCTCGCCAGCGACCGTAGGTGGAGGAGAAGAAGTTGTTGCAGAGGATTCCGACGCGCACGCAACTAGAGAAGCTCGAGAGAGGGAGATAGGGAGACTCCGACGTGCTGGACTCTCTGTTGCAAGCTCGAAATCACAGTCTTTGCCCTCTCTCCATCACAATCAAAAGGAAGGGTCCATTGAAGATATCAACACAGACAATTGCAAGTTGACAACATCGGGGGAGCGATTATGAACTTCTGGTGGAGCGTGAGCAACTACATTGTGAGGTAATCTCTTTTCCCAAAACTATAATTTGAAAGTTAGGGATTTAGGGTACTTTCACATTGTGGGGGGTTTTGGGTTGGATTATAGTTTTAGAATCATTAAATTGGGGTTTTTGGGGGGGGGGGGGGGTGAATTTAGGAATCAATCCTATTTTAAGTTGTTCCAATTATAATTATTTCAATTGGGATTTAGGGATCTACGGAACCCTAGCTTTTGGGATTTCCTAATTTGATTTGAAGAATTTTCACAGGAATTTCCTAACTTTAGGGATTTCCTGATTTGGTTGGAAATTTTGATTTGAAGAATGTTGTTTTTGCTGCATAGTGTAAATACTTGTCAGAGATTTCTACATAGCACATTATTTGGTATGTCTTGTCATCTTGAAGTGAAACAAAGGGAAATGTCAAAAGTTGAAGACTGGTATTTGGAAAAATGGATCATTAATTCAGATTTGATAGACTAAAAATGAAAGAAAGTTTCTAGCATTCAAACCAAAGGAACTGATTGCATATTGGTCGCTGATTTATTTTTGACTTTTGATGTTTCTCCTCCCTCTGAGAAAAGAGTAATTAGACACTATTCTAACGGGATTGAGTACCGAAACTTGCGATCAATAACTTAGTTGTCTTAATACCCATCCCAAATTTGAATGTATATGCACTTGTTGTCTGAATCAGTTGCCTGATTTGTTTCGAAAGTTATAGTGTATATGCGTATAGCATAATCTTTGAATTGCATAGTATATGCACCTGCTATCCCTTAGGCGAAAGCTATAGTCCTTTAATTAGTTTGAATGTATATGCACCATTGCACCTGTTGTCCTTTGAATCGCTGACAGAGGTATTTGTTTGGCCTGCCATACTGACTTCTCTTCCACCTTGCCTTGTTGATCTTGGGTTCTCGAGTGAAACCTTTAAGAAGGATATGGTATTATCAAATAATCACTTTTGCGATTACTTTAATCAGTATAACTCGGTATAAGATTTACTGGAGTTTTCTTAGTGATAAAACTCAACCCAATACACCGAGGAACATTAGGGACATGAAGGCCAATCTTAGGTCATTTGCAAGTTGTAGGTTAGTAACTAGACGTTTTGTCTCGGTGTTTGTATACATCTTAATTGAAATTTATGTGCTAGTATTTGCACGCACGCGCGCGCGCGCCCACACACACACACACACGCACACATATTTCTCTACTTGATTTGATATAGTTTGTTTCAATTTTTTTTTTGGTAGATTTATTGCCTTTAAGCTTATTTTAAAGCCTATTAGCTCAAATGGTAGAGCATATACTTATGCACAAGATGTGGGTTCGACTCCCACATAGGCTACAAAGATCCCCTTGTTAAAACAACTTGAAAAGCAACATAAATAACAGAGTAATCTTTCAAAAAGGCAATCATAGATAGCCTATACAGGACTTGAACCCGCATCTTTGTGCATTCGCACATTGCTCTACCATTTCAGCTAATAGGCTTAGTAAGATAGAATTTGAGCATAAATATTTAGATCAAGTCTAAATATCTTCTACTGAATTACTTTCAATGTTTGATACTTTCAAACATCAGTATATTATATCTCCGCTTATGATACTTTCAATGTTTGATCCCATTACTTAATCAATGTCTAAATATCTCCTACTGAATTACTTTTATACAGCACATGAGCTTAAACACTAAAGTACCTCTCATAGAACCGCTTATACCCATGATGGCAAATTGCTTCCTTTTATCAGGCAAGGGCAGTAAGTGTCGTAGGAGGAAATCGAGTTCAAAATATAATAAAATAAATCAAACCAGATCTTGCCCACGCAAATAATTATAAGACTTCCTCCCGATGTAGCAACAGGAAGTCAGGATCGATCATCGAGGAAGCGTGTCAACGGATCTCAGGTAGCGGCAAATCACAGGTCGATTTCGACTTTAGGGGACCACTCGATATCGACCAAGGTCAGTCGATATCGACCAGTTTGCTCAAAATCGACCTGTACTTGCAGAAACACAAACAAGCAGTGATCTTTCTGGATAGGGAATTAGAAGTCGATATCGAGTAGTAGGTGGTCGAAATCGAGCAGATACATAAACGTAAAATAAAAGACAAAGCTTCGCAGATTTCGGAATAAACTATGTATGAAAGAAACTTCTAATATCGGGGTTTGCAACAACGATAAACAAACATGCATAAAGTAAGATAAATAACGATAATCATGCAATCACATCAAAGGATCAAGCTTTTGCCTTTTCCAACAATTAGACAACCCTTTCAAGAAACCCTAATTGTATCTACCAATTTTATGTTTATAATTCAAGTTGTTAACGCGGATCTCTATTAAATAGGTAATAAACATATCAAAGGCAATGGATGATCAAAACATAATAAAGGTCGAATCTTTACATCAAACATGCTTGGCTTTCGTAGGGCTCACCCCAACCCTAGAAGTAGGTGGACTACTCGCTCTTAATCGCAAAGCTTACAACCGATCGAAGCCAAATTGCTCTCGCTCTCTTGCTTCTACTCGGCATCCACTCTTTCCCAATCTCTCTATCTCTTTTCCTCTCCAGAATTGAATGAATAAAAACTAGCCCCATGGGCTTTATTTATAGGCCTTAATCCTTGCTAATCAAGATAAGGAATATGTATCATCTATTTAAAGATATAATTCTATTAGGAAATAAATAAATCTAGTTTAGATAAAACAAGATAAATCCTAAAGGGTAATCAAATGTTCCACCCTTAGGATAATTAAAAAGATAAATAAAATATCTCTCAAGTCTTCATGTGAAAGGAATCTTCTCTTGGAAATATCTCCATTGGACTTTGGATAGAACTTTGAATAGATCTCGGAATCGAGTTGGACGAGTCACTGCATGTTGGTCGATATCGACCACGTCTGGTCGATATCAATTCACCTTTTCCACTTCACTTCAGTCACTCGATTTCGGCCACTGGTAGGAATCTCGAGTGGCTTTTGGTCGATATCGACCACTATAGGTCGATATCGAGTAGTCTTCTCAGCTTCTCTCCGACTTGCTTGATCTTGGCTTCTGGGGAAATACCGAGCTATCTTAGGTCGATATCGACCAAGTTAGGTCGATATCGTGCTGTCTTCTTCTGTTCTCGTGTTTGCTGGTCCATGTCGACTCGATCTAGGATTTTCGACCACTGTTAGGTCGATATCGAGTAGCATAGGTCGATATCGACCAGCCTTTAGTGTCTTGTTCCGTGCTCAGCTTTGCTCGATGTCAGGCACTCTTCCCTTGATTTCCGCGCTCCTTCAGTAGACATCAAGTGCTCTTTCAGTCTTTCTTTGTTTTGCTTCGATTCAGCTCCAAATTATGCAATATTAAACAGAAACTCGTGTAGACCTCTATTTCTCGTAAATAAACATAAACTGCACAAATTTGCTATATTCCCATCCCAGAATGCATGAAATGATAAAATAAGGAGCTGAAATAAGTATAAAAATATGGCATAAATTATGGACATCAAATCACTCCATACTTAAGATTGCTTGTCCCCAAGCAATAACTTGGATGGTCATTCAGGGGAAACCATAAAAAATTCTCAACATAATGGATTCATTGTTATATTACCCTACACTCAATTGTCATCCTTGAAAAGGTACTTGATGCCTACAAATTTGTGCTTGTGAATGAAAAGCAATTTATGTACACAAAAGGAGGTTATACAAAACAATTTTCTGTGACAAAGCAACAATAATCAAGAGGATTTTATTTAAGCTCAAAAAGGAGTATATAGGTGAAAGGCTAAAGGTGGGCAATATTTGGCCATGTGGTGTTAAATCTGGGGAAATGGATTATTTCCAAACTTTCTTTACCACGTTCATTCTTTATAAGATTCCTCACCTTTCGTAATGTTTTTATCAATAATAATGCTTTTACCTCTCTAACCTCAACACTGCCTTCTCGCGAGTCGCAAACATGGGTGTCATGAATGGCCCCGGATACTTAGTGTCTTGGACTCCTCACATGTGTGTCCCATCTCACTGAACTATTATCTCAGCAAGCAGGGTCGATCTACCTTTATCTCCTAAGGTGATCGGATTTTTTCTCACTCATTAAATTTTCCATATATTTCAAACATTCCTGCCAAACTCCATATACTTCAACACAGCAACCATATAATAATCTCCATAATGTGAAATCATTCTCAACATAATCCCCAGATAGGAAATAAGGTAAAGAATGGCAATATTTAGATCATGTGGAGCAATGTATGAAATAAGGCATAATATGGCTTTTGTGACGCATAAGCGTAGGTAAGGCTAAGGATATCATAATATGAGCATTGTATGAAAATTATAAAGTCCTCCATTCTCTTATCATGCAACATGTCAAAAGCAATTTCAAATTTTACCTCCTTTCATGGTTTTCAAGAAAATTATGCACTTCATTGCGACTTCCGGTTACTAGGCAATTTCATGCTATATCTCTAATGAATCCAATTTTGCATCGTCGAGTTCAATTAAAGCTTCCATGACACTATTGAAACAATTTACAAGCTTCGGGATATGTCTCATAAACAAAGTTTGAGTTTAGCAATTAAGCACAAAAATTAAAAATTTACTCAAAATTCACCATGTAAAATAATATAAAATATGATAATGAGCTCTTCCCCCACCCCATACTTAGAATATACAGTGTCCCCACTGTATAAATAAAATAAAACAAGGGTAAAGGAAGGAACTCACCGAATAACGCGTTGTAGGGTCGAAATAGGGTTTCAGTAGATTGCCTGAAGTCGATATCGGCAAGTGGAGCTCGATATCGACTGCAATTCGTCAGATCCCAAGTGTGATCATATGATCGAATTGGGGGCTTTGGTCGATATCGACCAACTCACTCGATATCAAGTAGGTTGGTCGAAATCGAAATGCTTCTTCCTCTGTGCTTCTGGTCGAAATCTACCTCAGGGGTCTATATCGACTAGTACTGGTTGATATCGACCACGTTGGTCCGATAGTTTCACTTGATCCCCGTGTTTTCGACCTGAAAAATGTTAGTTTTTGCAAGAAGACAAGATTTTCCACATGAAGTATTCAAAAAACAAAAAACCAAAATCAAAACCAAAATCAAAACTAAAACCATAAGTTTCAAAGTCCTAAAGAAAATTCAAAAATTTTATGTACATGCTCTAGATTTTATAGTTGTTAGGCCGACTTCTCCGCTTGTGCCTAGGTACCCTAAATGTTGGGACCTCTTGTGCTTGGCCCTTCTCCTGAATCATCTAGGTCCTGATTGTAGTATGCAAACTCCGCTGATAGGTGGTTGTTTGTATAGAGTTGTTTGCATTCCTTCTTCCTCTTTCTAGTCCTAGTCCTGCACAGGTTAGCTCGCCACGGGGCCTTGTGTCCTATACAAATCTTATTTTTATTGATGGATGCAGGAGAAGTAGGGGTTATACCTGAACTTACCTTTTTGTCCCCAAAACAGAAATCTTTGGGCTTAGGCTCAGTCGATGTCGAGTACAAGTGGTCGACATCGAATACAGGGACCCCATACTTAGGCTCCTGGCAAGTCTACAGCTCACCCCCGTGGTTGCCTATGCTCTTCACCTCCAACCATGGAATTTCCTCTTTTGTAGGACCAAAAGAGAAATCTAAAACCTCATCGCCTATCGTGAAGGTGAGCAATCGCTTCCTGACGCTGATCTTGGCATGTGCAGTTGCTAGAAAAGGTCTACCAAAAATAATAGGGCAAGTAGGATCTTCCGCACAATTTATAACAAGGAAATCAGCGTGAATATAGAACTTACCAACCTGGACAGGGACATTATCAACCATACATGTAGGGATGACCACTGTATTGTTTGCCATGTATAGTTTGGCATCCACATGCTCTATTGATCCTATCTTTACCTTTTGCCAGATTGATAGGGGCGTGATGCTCACGCTTGCACCTAGATCACATAGTGCATCATATTTAAATTGTCCAAATCCCACCGTAATAGAAAACTTACCAAGGGCAGGTCTCCTCTCAGGGAAGTCCATCCTTTTGCAGCCGCCGGCGATTTCAGTGATTGATCGCTTGTTGCTAATGATCTCCTTGAGGAACTTGACGTATGCAGGCATCTCCTGAAGAGCTTCTGTAAAAGGAATTGAAATATTTAGTTCCCGAAGCATCTTAACAAATCGTTTAAACCTACCTATAGTGGAATCTTTCAACGCCTTGGAAGGGAAATGAAGCGTCTTCTTTGGTTTTGGAGCGGAATCGGCTGTCGGGGGCGATGTAGAAGAGTCAATATCGACTGGAGGTTGCTCGATATCGACCACATGTTGGTCGATATCGACCTGGTGTTGGTCGATTTCGACCTCTAGGGTCGGGATCGAGTTTGCTGGTGCAGTTGGTCCAATATCGACATGTTCTCCAGTGTTGTTGTTTGCTTCTCCGACCTCCGGTTCGTGCAGTTTGCAACCGCTTCTGAGCTTTAAGACGGCGACGTGTCCGGTTTGCCCCTTAGGATTTGATTCTGTGTGCCAAGGGAGCTTTCCGGCTGGTCTAGGGATCTGTTGCACGAGTTGACCCATTTGGGTCTCCATGTTCTTCTTTCAGATATCTATCGCCATAAGTCATGTATTGAGGCCATGGAGTTGAGTCTGAATGGCGCTGGTAGATTGCTGCTGCTGTGTCTGGTTTCTCCTCATCTCGTCGAGGGTCATCTCTAGATCATCTTTCCGATGGTCCCTCTCTAGATGTCCTAGAGCTCTCTATGGTGGGGGGTTCCTAGGGGAACCTTGGTTCCACTGTGGTTGATGGAACCGCCGATCCCCCATATAGCAATTGGGACCCCCTGCGTAAGCTACCTCCTCGTGAGTTTTTGCCATCCTCACTTGCTCTGTATGTGGGCACTCTGGAGTGGGATGCCGCTGTGAGCCACATTCAATGCAGGGTTGGTTGACAGAAAGAAACTTGACTTTCTTGAGGAGCTTGCAATTCTGATCTTTGTAGTACTGCTCCTTGACATCTAGATCAATCTCCTTAAGAGGCTCATAAAGGGGCATGGACGGGGCTGGTCTTGCATAATTGTTTTCGTCGTAGTTGGCAGGAGCTCTATAGGTGTTGTCGAAATTGGTGAACCTTTCTATAGTAGCACATGCCTCTGCTGGTGTCTGAGTGAGGTACTCCTATTGCGTGAACTGATTTATCCTTTCCTTGGCGGCCATATCAAGAGAATTGTAGAAGATCTCCTGAATGACGTATAGTGGCTGCCCTTGAGTGGGGCATGATCGCAGCAGATCCTTGTATCAATCCCATGCTCGTGCTAGCGGTTTTCCCAGGCTTTTGTTTGAAAGATGTAATCTTTTGTCTGAGGAGCGCTGTCTTGGCGGGAGGAAAGAACTTGTTGAGGAACACTTTCCTAACCTCTTCCCATATTGTGAGAGATCTCGCAGGGAGACCTCTTTAATGCTGGACCGGCAAGAGACCAACGAAAAGCTTTCATCTTGACATATTCCAGAGTAGTACCTTCAGCAAGAGTATGACACATGTCAGAAAAAGTAGTAATATGTTCAAGAGGGCATTCATTAAGTCTTCCATAAAAAGCATTATTTTTAATTTCAATTAAGGAAGGCAGTGCGAATTTCAAAGTTATTATCAGGGATTAGAATAGCCGATTCAGGCACGACAAGAGTCGGGTGCATGTAATCCTCATAAGTGGTAGGGTATTGGGCAACCTCAGCTTTTGCCTGCCTCCTCAGTCCAGCTTCCTGCTCAGTGCGTGCTCTCTCAGCGGTGAGAGCAACATTGTTAATTTCTACCTCCCTTTGAAGCCTCTCGATCATCTGGGCTTGTGTTTCGGTGGTCGCCATGATCCTTTTCAATCTAGAGTGGATGTGTATAAGACGTTCCGGATCGTCTAAGGCGTCAAACTCAGGTGGTTGACCAGAACGGCGCATACACTTCAAAAAGAAAACTCAAGGAATACGTGAGATCTAACTACCTAAGGCACAAATGATTGCTTCCCCGACAACGGCGCAAAATTGTTGTAGAAGGAAATCGAGTTCAAAATATAATAAAATAAATCAAACCAGATCTTGCCCACGCAAATAATTACAAGACTTCTTCCCGATCTAGCAACAGGAAGTCATGATCGATCCTCGAGGAAGCGTGTTAGCGGATATCAGGTAGCGGCAAATCTCACGGCGATTTCGACTTCAAAGGACCACTCGATATCGACCAAGGTCAGTCGATACCGACCAGTTCGCTCAAAATCGACCTGTACATGCATAAACACAAACAAGCAGCGATCTTTCTAGATCGGGAATTAGAAGTCGATATCGACCAGTAGGTGGTCGAAATCGAGCAGATACAGAAACGTAAAATAAAAGACAAAGCTTCGCAGATTTCGGAATAAACTATGTATGAAAGAAACTTCCAAGATCGGGGTTTGCAACAACGATAACCAAACATGCATAAAGTAAGTTAAATAACGATAATCATGCAATCACATCAAATGATCAAGCTTTCGCCTTTTCCAACAATTAGACAACTCTTTCAAGAAACCCTAATTGTATCTACCAATTTTATGTTTATAATCCAAGTTGTTAACATGGATCTCTATTAAATAGGCAATAAACATATCAAAGGCAGTGGATGATCAAAACATAATAAAGGTCGAATCTTTACCTCAAACATGCTTGGCTTTCGTAGGGCTCACCCCAACCCTAGAAGTAGGTGGACTACTCGCTCTTCATTGCAAGGAAAGACATTAATAATAATAGGGAAATAAATTGCAATAATGAAATTAAACAAAGTTTACAACCGATCGAAGCCAAATTGCTCTCGCTCTCTTGTTCCTACTCGGCCTCCACTCTCTCTCTCTCTCTCTCTCTCTCTCTCTCTCTCTCTCTCTCTCTCTCTCTCTCTCTCTCTCTATATATATATATATATATATATATATATATATATATATATATATATATATATATATATATATATATATATATATATATATATTTTCCTCTCTATAATTGAATGAATAAAAACTAGCCCCATGGACTTTATTTATAGGCCTTAATCCTTGATTTATTTATAGGCCTTAATCCTTACAAATCAAGGTAAGGAATTTCTATCATCTATCTAAAGATATAATTCTATTAGGAAATAAATAAATCTAGTTTAGATAAAACAAGATAAATCCTAAAGGGTAATTAAATGTTCTACCCTTAGGATAAATAAAAAGATAAATAAAATATCACTGAAGTCTTCTTGTGAAAGGAATCTTCTCTTGGGAATATCTCCATTGGACTTTGGATAGAACCTTGAATAGAGCTCTGAATCGAGTTGGACGAGTCACTGCATGTTGGTCGATATCGACCACGTCTGGTCGATATTGAGTCACCTTTTTTTCGCTTCAATTCGGTCACTGGATTTTGGCTACTGGTAGAAATCTCGAGTGGTTTTTGGTCGATATCGACCACTATAGGTCGATATCGAGTAGTCTTCTCAGCTTCTCTCCGACTTGCTCGATCTAGGCTTCTGGGGAAATATCGAGTTGTCTTCTTCCGTTCTCGTGTTTGTTGGTCCATGTTGACTCGATCTGGGATTTTCGACCACTATTAGGTCGATATCGAGTAGCATAGGTCGATATCAACCAACCTTCGGTGTCTTGTTCTGTGCTCAGCTTTGCTCGATGACAGGCGCTCTTCCGTCGATTTCCGCGCTCTTTCAGTAGACATCAAGTGCTCTTCTAGTCTTTCATGGTTTATCTTCGATTCAGCTCCAAATTCTGCAATATTAAAGAGAAACTCGTGTAGACCTCCATTTCACGTAAATAAACATAAACTACACAAATTTTCTATATTCCCATCCCAAAATGTGTGAAATTATAAAATAAGGAGGTGAAATAAGTATAAAAATATGGCATAAATTATGGACATCAGTAAGGAATTTTTATATCAGCATATATAACAATATCCAACCAAGAACGATGAACCAGTAAATATAACCAAATGAAAATGATACATATCAATCACAGATGAAATCTAAAGAAGATAACAAAAGCTCCACCTTTCTTCATACACTTTCCCGTGAGCTCACAGATGAAATCCCTAACTATATACACATTAAAAGACAACAGTTTCAGAATGAACAGGTACATCTGAAAGCTATAGAGTTACAGCTCCCGCTTTCAATTAATTCAGCGTTGGAATTAGGCCAATTTCCATTAACTCAGAGCGACACAACAAATGAGCAATGGTGTGTTATGCACCAAAGTTGGAACACTTAAGTAAAGGTCTGTAGCAATTTCACATCTAAACCCCAATGCCACATCAATGAAATTAAAGTAATTCAACAACAACAAAAACTAGTGAAGAATGATATTAGAGTAATTTAACAAGCAAGAACCTCACATTCTAAAACTCTCACCGGGCTAATCTGTAGCAACATTTGAACTCCATCAAGATGCATAGCAATCGCCCGTAAATATAAAGTCAATGACAGATCAAAGATTATGAATTGGGGGGTATGAAAACAATACAACAACAACAAAAAAAGAGAAGGTATGGTTGCAACACTGTCCAATATTGGTTGCAATTTTCTCACAAACATTTCAACAAGCAAATTGTGCACATAATGTTGATACATCATATAGTTAAGAGAAGAGAAAATTTAAAAGAACGAACAAAAGAATTGTCTCTAATTAATTATATGGGTTGATATTGGAAGTTGGAAACATATAAACCCCAAATTCGAACCCTTCAAAATGAAATTCAAAGCCCTAATTGTTGAAATCCCAAAATCCAAATACAAAAGCCCTATATTTCTGAATCTCTGATGATAAAACTCGAAAACATACCTTGTTTTATCGGCGGATTCGGAATCATCGTCTATGTCCAGCCATCATCGTCGTCTTCGATCATCAGCACCGCCATCTCCAACCACTCATTCCTTCGTCGGTCGAGTCCTTCCTGGTCATCAATTTCGCCTTCACAGCTCCGACCTGGCGCAGCAGCAACAACTCTCTCTTCGTGCTCTCTATCTTACGACCTGGCGGCTAGCGGTCGTCCTTCGTGCTCTCTCTGCGTCGTGGTCTCTCTCCTTCGCTCTCCTTCACTCTCCTTCACTCTCTCTTCGCTTCTTTGGGTGCGCTTAAAAGGGGCCATGCAAAACGTTGAATTGTGTCTGAGAAATATGGTTGGAGGTGGAATGGAACTCGGAAAAGATTGACAATCTTTATTTTATACTCCGTAAAAGCTATGAAAAAAATAAAAGTGAAGAAATTGGACATCGGTAGAAGACTGATAACAAAAATAAATAGTGGTCGCCCCCAATCACCACGTACATGCACCAACAGTCGGTGACCTATCGGCATCCATTCACAAATTGTGGTGGTCTTGAGAGTTGCCGGTAGTGAGAACACCTCTTTTGTTCCCTGCTCCCAACTCCAGCTAGGCTTCTTCTCAGCTGGATAAATTACATCCATCTCTCCAGCTCGTTATCCACCTACCAATTGACACAACTTGTGTCAATTGCAGGACATGCTCCATTCTTTGCAAAGGGCTGAAAGGAGCGTCACCATTTTATAAGGAATGGAAAAGTAAACTGTTGAGAAGGATAAGGGTTAACTTTATCCAAGGAGTACCGAATGAGAATTTAGAGTTTTGATCGTCAATTAATGAAGAGGTAATCAACGGTATATCTGCAACTCTGCAACGCAACCACCCATGTTTACACATTTTATTATTTGATAAAAAAAAAAATTATAAGCCATCCAAATGCCATTAAAAGAAAAAACATTTAAAAAAATGTAAACATGGATGTTAGGTCTATCTGAATCTCGAATTATTACCTAATTAAAAAAAATATTAAACAAAAAATCTAAAACATTACTTGTTCCACAATCTTTTGTATAAAATTTGCTCTGTTTTTGATATTTTAAACAGCTAGCTGAGCTTAGCTCATTTATTTGCTTCAGTTTCTATAGCATTTGGTCTGTCGTCATTCATCAACAATATTTCATACACATTCACCTGATGGATCGATACTCAGCTTCGGTCGAGCTTAATGAAATGGAAACTTGTTTCTTTGATTTCCAGGAAATCAAATTAGATCCCAGAAATACCAAATAACCACTGATAGATCGGCGTGAAAATGGGCAACTCGCCCAATCTGCGTCACAAAACGCTTGAAGCTTAAAATCTGGAGATCTAGTAAACAAGAGACCCTTTGAACTGGAACCCTTGAGATATCGAAGAACATGAAAAGCAGCGGAAAGATGAGCATCTGTGGGAGACTGCATAAATTGGCTCATAAGCTGAACTGAGAATGCCAGATCAGGGCGAGTGTGGACCAAAAAGTTCAGCTTTCCAACCAATTTTTGATAAAAGGTAGGATCCTCTAACAATTTTCCATCAGTTGGAGAAAGATGAAGCTCGGGATCAAGAGGACTCACCACCTTAGGACCAGTGCAAGGAAAATCACGAAGGATCTCAGCAATGAATCGACGTTAAGTGAGCACAATTTCACCAAGAGCTTGATCGAAAACAATTGCGTACCTCCAAGCTTGCCAAATCTTGATTCCAAAGCACGCCAAATCGCCTGAGCAGATTCATTATAGATCACGCTTCGCTTGATCTCAGCACTTAAGCTGTTCAAGATCAAGGCAATTACCATATCATTACACCTCTTCCACATTTGGAATCTCACTGTCCCCGGATCTAGTCGCACTGTATCCCCTTTCAAGAATCTGAGCTTGTTCTTTGTAGACAAGGCGATCAAAACCGAACGCCTCCATTTACCAAAGTTCCAGCCGTCGAACGCCGGCGTGACAAGCACCAATCTTGGATTATCACTTGGATGGAGAAAAAGTGGATCGTTGTGATCAACAATCGGAACAACTGGAACTTCGTTGTTCACCATTTCTGCAGCTAAAAAACACCAGATCCAAGCAAAATAGATCTAACGATCTGTCCTCCTTGATCTCCAATGAACACTTCAAGAATCAGAGATCAAGCTCTGATACCATGAATGATTTTCAGTTACAACAACCTCTTGATGATCAATCATGTGGAGAATAGAAAACGAGAGAGAATGAGAGGGAATATGTGTGTGTTTGTATATTGAATGAATTGAATGAATTGAAAACTTATACAAGGATAGAGAAATTGGGCCTAATTATACAAACCGAGCCCACTAACCCAACAACATGAATATGCCCAATCTCAATAATAGCCAACTATGTTCGGGTAACACAATTATCGTATCCTTAATTTCAATTCACGAGTTTTATTTATTTTTTTATTTTAAAAAAAAATCAACAAAATTGTTGAACGGGCTTTAATTAAAAAAGGAGGGTGATATTCTTTAGGGGTCTCCCTATATACACCGCAAATCTGCATTTAGCGTTGCTAATGAAACGTCGAATGTGACGTTTTAGCAACGTTGGATTTAACATTTTAGCAACGTCGGATCTAACGTTGTAATATGTGAAGTGAAGGATCGGATCGGGCCGAACCGGGCTAACAACGTCGGATTCGACGTTGGTATGGTAAAAATATAAAATTTCCCACCCACACACACACTCACCAAAAAAAAAAAAAAAAAAAAAACGTCCAAAAGGACGTTGCAAATAAAAAAAATTTGTTTTTTTAAATATCTTATATTAGGCCCGATCTGACCCGTATTATAGAAACATTCAATTTGACGTTGTAAAACGTCAAATTCAACGTTGTTATAAAATCCGATAAGTGAAATTAGCAACGTCGGATTGGACGTTGTAGCAACGTCTAATCCAACGTTCCTAAAACGTTGAATCCGACGAAGTATTTGCGGTGTATATAGGAAACGCGTTCTTTAGGCATCAAAAAAATTTTAATGACTGAATCTCTTCTCAACTTTAAGCATATACATCATGGATGATCCAATTTCTATAACTATTTATGTACTGATCACTCTAGTCTACTCACTGAAGAAGTGCTTAATCTGTAAGTGGTAATTAGTAGCTCCAGAGTGAAACCTCCATTTCATAATCCACGTAATCATCCGCCACGTAGGCGCTGGCAGGTGGGGCCAACATCATCCCACTGTACATGTCAGCAATTATCTCCGGCATCCCAAACAAATCTTCCTCATCTATGAAATTGAAAGCTATATCATCTTCATTCTTCACCTCCTCCACCTCCACCTCTACCGTCTGGGATTGGGATTGCGGCCTGCAGAACGCCTCCGCTGCCTCTGCCGCCGCCCTTTGGATGTCCTTGGTGTTGCCGGAGGTGGGAACCGGCAACCAGGCCGAGTCGGCGAAGTTGAGGCAGGCGGAACGGCCGCGGAGGGCTATGGCGGCGACGTCGTGGGCGCGGGCTGCCATTTCGGCTGTGGGGAAGGTGCCGAGCCAAATCCGGGACTTCTTGTTGGGCTCCCGGAGCTCGCAGACCCACTTGCCGGAGTTGCGCTGGCGGATGCCCCGGTAGACAGGGTGCCTGGTCTCCCTGAACTTCTTCCTGCCGGCCCTCTTCTTGGGGTGGTCAGCCGCCAGCATTACATCGGTCGGAGGGGGGCTGGCGCTCCCACTCTCCGACGACGACGGCGCCTCGTCGTGCTGAAATTGGTGGTAGTTGTAAGCTGAAAAAGCATCCATATTTTCTAACATATATATATGGGGATCGATGGAGTAATGTTGTGGATTGATTGATGGATTCAAGTGTCTGTCTGTCTCAATCTGATGTGTAAGGAAAAGGTATATACAATTATATATGTATATGGAGAAATGAATTGGGAGGTGTGGTGTGGGTGTGGGTGTGGGTGTGGGGGTGGGGAATTGAGAGGAGTTGGGGGAGTGAGTGATTAATTTAATAGGGGAAAGGAATAGAGGTGATGAGAGTGTAGGAAAGGTGTTTGATTGATTGAATCAAGTATGGATGGCGTTAAGGAAGCGGGAAGCACACGGAGGAGGAAGGAGGGTGATCAATTGATCATACAGCCTTACAGGACCCAGCTGGTTCCCTCCTTATCCTTCTTTCTCAAACTTTCCTGTCACCTTCAAATCTCTCTCCCCCCTTTCAACTTGACTTGATTATGAATTGGTTGCCACGTGTGCCTTTTTTTTAAAATAAAAAATACATAAAATTATGACAATACACATCCATTTTTCATGATTAAAAAAATCTACCCTTTTTTTTAGCAAAAAATAATAATAATCTACCTACCCTACCTCTCTGTCAAGCCAAGTAAAAGAATGATCACACGGTCTATCGGAAACGGTTCCAGCATAAACTTCTGGAATGACTACTGGTTCGGTGACTCCCCGCTTATTAAAAAGATTAACGATGACCGGCAAATTGATATTACAACAACAATGTCACATTTCTTGCAAGAAGATAAATCTTGAGATACCACCAAATTACAAAACTCCATTGAAAAAGGCATTGCCAAGAGAAACAATAGAATCTATAATAACTACCCCGTTTCCAAAAAACATACACATAGACAGGTTATACTGGAAATGGAGTAAGAATGGTTGGTTCTCTACAAATTCAGCCATAGCAATGATCAATAACATGAAGCACCGTCAGAAAACGAACATGAAATGTATATGAAACCTTGATGTACATGCCACCAAAGGTCAGAACCTTCTTATGGAAAATCACAAAAAATGGTATTCCCATCTTTGTCAGGCTTGCTTCTCGTGGTTTTGGTCTTCCAACTACCTTCCCCCACTGTGACTCAAGTTATGAAGATCTCCCCCATCTTCTTTGGGATTGTCCTCTCTCAAAAACAACAATTACAACTTTGGACTCATCAACAACAACAACACTAAATAGATATCTCAGTCAAGGAAGTAACATAAACAATATCATCCGGGACATTAAGGACGAAATAGGAACTTCTCGATTCACTAAACTAGTCTTTACCTGGTGAAGTATATGGTATTTTCGCAACAAATCACTTTTCGACAACGTCAAATCAAATGCATCGAGTATTGTGGCTTTCATAAAAGATCAACACTTCATGTGGAAATATTCAATGCAACATGATGACACTCTAAACGATCCTCAGAGCAATATAAAAAGGCAACCTGTATCGAAGGATAGCAAAATGGCAAGCACCCAAATTGGGAACGTATAAACTAAATTTTGATGGAGACATTTCCTCATCCTACAAAGGCTCCTACGTATTCATAATCAGAGACCACGTACGGCAACCCGACTTTATTTGGAGTCGGGCCATCTCCTATTCAATCTGTTTCGGGTTCGGAGGGCTTTGCTCTTTGGAAAGGGATCATAGCAGCAAGAAATCTAAACATAACAAACCTCACAATTGAGGGGGACAACCTAACCATTATTAATAGCCTTAAAGGGCTTGGGTTGCCTATGAGGGATTCTAAAATGATTGTCTTAGACAGTCTAGTCTCCCTAGGCTTCTTTCATACTTTTGAGATTCGTCATGTCTATCGGGAAGCAAACCGGGTCGCGGATAGTTTATCGCATATGGACTTTGCTTTCTCAGGATCTGAGACCCCTGAAAATTCTATGCTTCGCAGTTTCATCCGTTCGGATGCTCTTGGCATTTAGGGTCCGCCCTACTGCCAAATTATTTCCAACTAAAAAAAAATGCTCACACGTTGTAAATGTAAGATTTTTACCTGCTTCTGGTCGATCGTGTGGCCTTGGTATCTTATGGAAAACCCACCAGTTATTCAACAAAATTATTTAAGTAGAATTTCATTTATCTCGTATCATAGGTCTACGTTATAAGAAACCTCCTCCTATTTGTGTATGCCCCACCTGTCCCTTATGAGAAAAACTCGTTTTGGGAAACGCTAACTTCAATTGTAAATGCTTCGTCTTTCTCATGCATTGTGATAGGAGATCTAAATGAAATTTTTTGCTGTGCGGACAAACTAAGTGAAGCTGACTCCTGTTTCTCTCGGTTTACTAGACTCCTAAAATTCAAAAATGATTGTTCACTCTTGGATCTCCCTACTTCCGGGAACCCATTAACGTGGAGAAAAAATCATGATGAGGAGAACAAAATTTGTGAAAATTTCGACCGGGTTCTTATTCATCACCAAATTCTTCATAAATTCCCCAACCTAATTACCAACAATGAGACATTTTCATCATCGGATCACTGTCTCATATCTATAACACTCGAGAGTGGTATTACTTTCAAAGATCCTCTTTTCAAGTTTGAAAACACCTGGCTTCAACGGAAGGATTTTCGTAACATCGTCAAACAATCATGGCGAGCAACTTGCCTAGGTTCTACTATGTTCTAACTTATTTTTAAACAACAAATTCTTAAGAAAAAAAAGCAAAGGAATGGAATAAGGTCACCTTTGGAAACATATTCTTTGGAAACATATTTCTCTAGTTGAAAGAGGAAGAGAACAAATTGCTCAAAATACAATCAGCAAGATTAGTAAATAACGCACAGAGAACCAATAACAAAGAAAACTGCCTCATTAGAAAAAAAAGAGGAAAAACTACTCCTGTTTCAGAAAAAAATGGAATCAAATAGCCAAAACAAAGCATCTTAAGCTTTCCAACTCTAACACATCGTATTTTCATCGTGTTGCCTCTAGGAGAAGACATAGGAAACATATCCGCAACATAACTACTGCAGAAGGTACATTAATAGTGGGAGAGGAAAATGTTAGAAATGAAATCAAATATGATTTCGAAAGAGATTTAAAAAAAGAGTCTATCGATGATAGACTTCTAAATGAAATGCTTAACCTAATCCATCCCTCTATCAATATAGAGGAAAATGAATTCCTCATTCGACATCTGTCTAATAATGAAATCAAATCTGCAGTGTTTAGTATGGGAAATAATAAATCTCCATGTTCGGATGGGATTACATCCGAATTCTATAAGAAGTATTGGGATATTGTTGGTGTATCGATTATTAGAGCCGTTAAAAGCTTTCTTCGGTCCGGAAAAATTCTTAAACAAATAATCCACACGTTTATTTCACTTCTACCGAAGTGAGACAACCCTTCTACTACAAGTCACTACCGTCCAATCAATTTATGTTCAACACTATATAAAATCATATCAAAATTTTGACAGAAATAATCAAGACGATTATCGGCAAGCTAATTCATCCTTTACAGGGTGCGTTTGTGTCCGACAGGGTCATCCAAGATAATATTCTGATAGCTCACGAAATCTTCCACTCTACTAGGTCGCGTACGGGTCGTGAGGGTTGTTTGGCGATAAAGCTAGATATGGAGAAAGCATACGATAGAGTTGATTGGAATTTTACAAAAAAAAAGATTTTAGAAAAATTTGGGTTCCGCCATACTTTCATCACTTGGGTTATGGAATGCGTAACGATTGTTTCCTTCTCGGTGCTAGTGAACAATGGCCCTATTGATATGTTTCTCCCCTCTCGAGGTCTTCGTCAAGGGGATCCTTTATCCCCTTTCTTGTTTATCCTGGGAGCCGAAATCCTAGCTCGGTAACTATCGGCGGAAACAAATTTGGATAATAGTCCTTTGCTGATGACATCATCATTTTCACTAGGGGCAGTGTTGATGCAAGATAGAGTATTAAAATAATAATTGACTCATATTGTAAAGTCTCAGGACAAAAAGTCAATTATCATAAATCAAGCTTCCAAGCTACAAAAGGCATTTCGAACTCTAGGATCACAGAGCTTAGCAGTTGCTTAATTATTACAAATGAAAACTCATTGGATAAAATACCTCAGTTGCCCAATTATTAATGGCAGAGTAAACAAACATACTTTTGAAGACATCATCTGTAAATCTAAAGAACAACTAAGCAAATGGCGTGCCAATGCCTTCTCACAACAGGGATGCGCAATTTTACTCAATGCGAATTTATCAGCTAAATTGTTGTATATAAAGAAAAACTTCATGTTACCCGCTTCAATACAGAAAGAGCTTGACCAGATTAATAGGATGTTCTTCTGGAATAAAGATTTTCAACGACGTCCGCTTATTAGCTGGGATAGGATTTGCAGACCAAAGAAGTGTGGGGGATTAGGGATTAGAAAGTCTAAAAAGATGAATGAAGGCCTTCAAATGAAACTATTATGAAAAATATTGGCTGAACTAGACAATGTCTGTGTTACTCTAATTAATCAAAAGTATTTACCTTTTGCTAATATTCTTGAATACAAGAAACGAGGTGAATCCTCTTGGCAATGGACCAAACTGACTACTCTCATTGATAAATTCAAAATGGAGCTTATTTGGTCTGTTGGAAATGGAAAATATATCAAATTTTGGACGGATAATTGGATTACAACCTCATCTCTACAGTCGAGGGAAGATTGCCCCCATGTTGAAAACATGGAGTAAACGGTTAGTGAATACATTATGGGTGGTAGATGGTGGATGGAAAAACTTAACAATAGGCTACCGGCTGATATAGTCAAAGAGATCTTGGACATTCCTCTTCTCGTCTCTACTTTTGAGGATAAGCTATATTGGTGGCCTGATAGGGAGGGTTGATTCACCACTTCGAGTGCCTACAAACTAATCACATCTCAATCTGCTTTGACCCTAGATAATAATGCATGGATATGGAATTTAGATATTCCGGCTAAGGTTAAAAAAAATTATGTGGAAGGTCTGCCAAGATAGTCTCCCAACTGCCTCTAGGCTGGCCTATTATGGGTCATCAGTTCCTTCTACCTGTAGCATGTGCAATTTTGCGGCTGAAGATGATGTTCACCTCTTGTTAGAATGTCATTATGTGCGTTCTTTATTTCATTTTTCTTCTCGCATAAACTCAATAATATCCAGTATGATAACTCATTCTCGAGATTTTAAACCTATCATTTCCTTCATTGGAAACAATCTTGCTTCTGCGGCTAAGGTGGATCTTGCCTTTGCTTGGTGGTCAACTTGGTACATTCGGAACCAACATGTGTTTAGGCAATGCAAGTTCCTATCCTGCCTAGAGATACTTCAATACGTATTATTAAATCTCACAAGGATAATTGGAGTAAAACATCTCAAATGGAGTGTAGTCTAGATGAGGATTTCCTCTTACACACACAAAATTCCAACCACCCAAAGAAGAAAAATAAGCATAATAAGGTTACATCGCGTAAACCCCCGAGGGGAACTCTTAAGCTCAATTTTGATGGATCCACAATTACAGACAATAACAGCTCGGATAGATCCATAATCCGGGATTGGAAAGGACACACAATACAAATATGCTATCAAAAACTTAGTCAACAAAGTCCCTTAAAAGCGGAAGCTCTTGCTCTAAAACTCAGAATCCAACACGGTACTCGACTTCATATCGACAAAATCCACATTGAAGGTGATTCTAGTATAATTATAAACCACCTCAACCAAAAATATAAATGCCCATTGGAAATTGAATGTCAGATGTTAAACTCATTTTATCGACTTTGATAAGAAGTTTCCTTCTTTCATGTTCCTCGTTAAGGCAATAGAGTGGCTGATAAGGTTGCACACCTTTGCCACTCTCACTGGACTGACGATATTTACAATGATATAGGTTTTTTAGACCTCATTCAAAAGGATGCTGTTGGGTGGAGCTCGCTCGCCCAAAATTTTCCTAATCAAAAAAATGTAAGATTTTTTTTACTTTTTACACGTATAGTTAAGAGTTTAAAAATATATAAAATATTAGTTTTCTTACAATATAACTTTAATAATTATTAAATTATAAAAAATAAATTAATATTTTATATAGTTTTTCTTTTTAAACTATACGTGCAAAAAAGTAAAAACTCTTTTTTTTATGAAGTAAAAATTCAAGATCAAGCAAGCATAATCCTCGAGAGGTCGACGAATCGGCAGATGGGTTATCCATCGAAAACGTACAAATAACAAAGTAAAAAGAAAGGTGCAAAACAAGCAGCACGAAAATCTACAAAAGGAATAACTATGCAAATCCAAGATTAGCACGTTGAGGACGCAAATAAAGAACAGCGCCAAGCACCACTAGGTAGCACCGTAGGCTAGCTATATATCAAAACTTACTCTTGTGGGTAGTGAAGACACCACCACCACCACCCCAACCAGACCCGACGATGGACACAACCTCGTCAACAAAGTCGAAGACCGCCAAGAAACACAACCAAGTACAGCCACACACCCACCCGAGCAAAAGCACCAAAGATTCCGCCTTGGGATACAAGGATCTTAGTACTTAGGCCACAAGCATGAAGCTAAACGCGAGCATCACAAGCCGCCCACACATAGCATCGACGAAAACGGAGGAGCCCGAGCCCAGGTCGCTGCCACACTCATCAGATCCAAGAATTAGTTTATGTCAAACTATTGGTTTCAGTAAATCACACTGAGATCCACTTTGCAGAGGTGGGTTTCAAATAATAGATCTCGGTTTGTGAAATTGATGTCCAAAACAGGAATTCTGAACGAACAATGTCGTGAATTAATTTCATAGATCAATGGATGGACTTCCCTTTGGAACAAGTATGGATTATTGAGGTTTCCCAAAGGTCCAAGTGGGTGTTTCATAACTCCCAACGGAGGGGTGATATATCTAATATGATTTTTCTTTATATTTTTTAACAATAATAAGTGGATTATTTTATGGGGCCAATGACCCCTAAGAGTGCATTTCAAATCGTAACCCGCCATAAGATATAGATCAGTTGAGGGGTTTTGAGGCAGAAATGGGTGTCGATGGGAGACACAACTCTCGTATGGAGGGATGTAAGTGTTAGTGGACTGAGCTCCTAGATGGAGATTTTCTGGCTCCCAAATGAAAGGGTTACGCCCCCTATAAGGAGGATTTTCGGCACCCAAAGGGAGGAGTATTGGATCCTTATTTAGAGTGGTTTTTGCTATCCTCCCTTTATTGGGGTGAGGGGTTTAATCTCACAAATGGAGGGGTTTCGTCTATCAACTGAGGGGGTATATATATAAGTGATTTCGACTCCTAATAGGAAGAATGTTGATAATAGTGGTTTAGACTCTCGAAAGGAGGAGTTACGAATCCCAAAAGAGAGGATTCCGGCTCCTGAAGGGATGTGTTATAAGATTAATTTGTGTCCTCTAACTAGAAGGATTAGAGAGAGATGATTTAATCTTGCTGAATAGATGGAGAGCAAAATTAGAAGATGGAGTCCGATTTGTTGGGGGGGGGGGGAGGAGAGGAGGGGTCAAAGGAGCAGGGAGGTAGGGATGGACTGGCCTATCGAGAAATGGTTACGAGCACCAAGGCGGACAAATGTTGAAGGACGGGAGAGAGAGGGAGAGAGAGAGAGAGAGAGAGAGAGAGAGAGAGAGTTGAGGGCGATGAAAAGTTAAGGCAAAGATCAAAGAGTTGGTGGTAAGGGAAGGCCTGAGGAAAAGACGAGGGTAGAGCGAGGTGGGGAAGGGGGCAAGTGGGGTGAGTGGCCCAGAATTGGTTGAAAGAGAGCCTCAAGGCGACGAAGGGAAGGGGGTGTGACAGTGGTTGAAAGGAGAAGACGACAAACAGGAATAAGAGAGGGTGATCTTTAAAAAAAGCCCTAAATCGAACCCAAAAAAGCTAGTCTATTTTTCCATATGAGACTTAATGCATACAAGATACCGAAAATTAATTCTTACAAAAACCAAATGTGCTACCAAATTGCATAGAAGTTAGGTTAGAACTAGAAAAACAGAAGTGGTTTGCATCGTGTGATTTGGTTTGACGACGAGATTATTTTTAATTAGAACTGCACGACAAAACGGAAGCATAATTAAATTTGAAATTGGTGATGATAAGAAGGATGGTTGAAGCAAGTAAATTTTTTTCCTTGTTTTAATAATATGGTTAGACCATTGGATTTAGCCAATCCATAAGAAAAAATTGATTCTTATGAATATTGAATAACGAGGAATTATAAGAAATCAGCTCCCAATGTTTGTTTGCCTTTGTCCAATATTCACAGGAAAAACTTGCTTCAACAATTGGCAGTCATAGGAGACTTTGAAAGGTGGGGCGACATTTCGGACTTGTAAATTTATAATCCTCAATACAAAAATCATAACATTACCAATTCATTAATCCAAGGAGTAGGAATTGAATTATCCGTATTTGCATCCATATTAGCATTATCAACATTTGTAACTGATAGCATGCATTTAGAGAGTTATAATATGTTGCATTTAGCTTAGTTATGATACATATCATGCATGGTTTAAGTATAATTTGCATATTTGTTCTCTGTGTGGTTGGAGTCGGAATCTACATGCTTTTATTGATTATTTCAGGTAATCGTGGATCCGAGGAGGAGACATGGGTTGATAACGCATTGGATGAGAATGTCTAGTTGATCGAAGAAGCTTACATGAAGATCTCAAGAGGTCCTGAAAAGAAGAAGCGAACCTAAACGAATAACAAGTCTGCAGAAGTTGTCGCCAGACATGCTGAACTTGTTTTGCACTTTCTGGAGGCCTCGGTTGTCCGATCGACTATTATGACCATGCGTTGGAAAGCTCTTTCAGAGGGCTACAACTTTCATGTTGACGTCGAGAGCTGGTTCAAGACGGGATTTCCGTGAAAGACCAATGCAGCGCCCGCCGCATGGTTTGCTGCGCCCGCCGCATGGTTTGCTGCGGCCGCCGCCAGGGGCGGTATTCATGCTGCGCCCGCCGCAACTTTGCGGCGCCCGCCGCACGGGTCATCAGCGCAGCGCCGTTTTGAGAAAAACCCTAGTTGTTCTATTTTGTTTGGAGGGCCGACTTGGATGTTTTATTAGGCCACTTTTATGTTATTTTTCATAACTTTCATTCTATTCTTACTTCCATTAGACAATTAGAGAGAGAGCGATGTTCGCCATGGGCGACTAAACTCTCTTCGTTCTACTTGCAAATTGAAGCTTTATTTGGATTGATTGTGAGTTTCTGAATCTTGTTCCTTATTTCCTATATTTGAATGCTTCAACTTCTTTGTGCTTGATTGTTTATTGATTTGTTCTATCTTGTCTGGCCAACTAGTTAGATCAATTCAATTGCTAGGGTTTTGTAGATTCCTGGTTGCGAACCTTAACCCAAGTAGCAAACTTGTTCCTTTAGGACTGGTTGAACTATTTGAATGAGTAGGAAGTTGAATGTGTTGTTAAATCCCTCTTTAGGGACTGCAAATACCTTGGCTAATCTCTGAACTTAAAGCTATCAATTGGGTTAAATCCTTCTTTAGGGACTGTTCGATTGATAAGGGTTGCTAGGACTGGTTGGACTAGTAACTATATTAGGTCGGGACAAGGGCATTCATAGGAAGACTAAAAGGACAAGAGGAAGTTACAATATCAATTCAAACAAATAAAGTGGATATTTGTAGGTAGAGCGATCTTCTCTAATTTGTTTTGCATTATTTTTTTTTATTTTTTTTTGTTTTCTTTTCAATCTCAATCAACCAAAACCCCCCCTTTCTACTAATTGGTAAATACACATTGCTGAGAAATACTTGATTCTCTGTGGGATCGACCTCTTACTTGCTTGCTATACTAGTTTGTAGGTTTGAGTTTTATTTTGATACGGTTTATGCGACTAAAAACCGCTCATCAAATTGGCGCCGTTGCCGGGGAATCAAGTTTATTTCTTTGTTGTGTGTATTTATTAATTTTTGTTTATATATCTAACTTTGTTGTGAACCTATCTTACGGTTCAAAACACCCTTGCTACTAACTTTTTAAGATGTTGAGATTGTTGCAGTTTGAGGGTGAGAACTTTCACCAATATTTCACTAGATTGCATGAGTATGTTAATGACCTTAGTTCTTGGGGTTATCAATATGGTGTGCGGGAGATATGTGTTTGCATATTTGATGGGACGAATGCTGAAACACGGAATCTTGCTGAGTCCATGAGTAATGGAGGCCTATTGGATATGGGACTCTTTGAGATTTGGGATTTTTTCTACAACATGAGTCGACAGGTTGAGCAGGAAGTATCAATCCGAACTCTCACACAAGTGTTGCAGCAGTTAGAGGAAAGAAACATGAGCCGAATCGGAAAATTGGAGTAACAAATGAACCAACTCATTCAAATTCTAAGTGCAAAAGGTGAGAAAGAAAGGAGCTTCGAAGAAGAAGATGAGGAATTGGTTGCAGACAACGATAGTTTCTTAGATGATGGAGGAGATGGTCTAGTGCTTCCTGGCTTGGAATCTCATGAGTCGACGCATGAGGTTACATGTGATGTGTCTCCTACTCCATCTGCACCATCCATTCTGATCTCGCCTATTGATGAACCAGGTCTAGAGCCATCAGCTGAGGCTAAAGAGGTAATAAAGGTAAACTTTTGCAATTTTGAAGTTAATGGTGTATATGTTGATCCTTTTGATTGCTATTTTGAAAAGCCACCAGCGGAACTGTGTTGGTGGTATCATATTCCTCCTGCAGAGAGTCATGCTAGACTCTTTGATAGATTGAAAGGGTTCGTGAGTTCCACATTTTATGCTTTCAATTTATTGTGCTATGATGTGCCTTGTAAGATGTGTGCACAGGAATATGATAGGCTATTGAGGGCCTTGACGATGTCTGATAGCTATGATCTTGAGATTGAAAATAAGTCAAGTCAATGACATTAAAGAATGGCGCTTCTCGGGAGGCAACCCGAGGTAAGTTTTAGTTATTTCGATTCCTAGTTAGCTAGTTTTTTTCAATAAATTAGGTTTTCCATTAGGCATTAGATAGTTGTTCTTGGTTTGGGATAGACTAAGCTTTCAGGAAAGGCCGCCGAAATCCTCAGATCCGACCTATAGAGACCCATCCACCACATTGTGAGTATTTCATTCATCTCTTTCTCTATGTTTTTATTTTTTGTTGTCTTTTATGTTTCATTGAGGACAATGAAAGGGTTAAGTGTGGGGGAGGGATTGCATTGCATATAGATAGAGTTTGCATATCATGTTTATTTATGTTTTCATATTTATTTTTACTCATATATCACATTTAAAAAAAAAATCACAAAAATATCATGCATTGCATTTTAGGTGTTATTAAAGATACCCATCTTGGTTTAGTTTGTCCTCTAATTTATTTTTATGATCTTAATTGCATAAATCCCATAATTTGATTGAATTGCTTGAAAATGATTTTGGAGCATGAATTGAGAATATAATTGAGCAAAGTATGATTCATAGTTGAGGTTTAATTGAAATCTAATAAAAAAAAAACATAACCTTTGTGAGTTTGTTTTGGCCTTATAGAGACTTTACATATTATTCCCTTTTGCTTTTATTGTGTGATTATACTCTCCATATGCTTCTTATTTCAATACTGTATTGCACATGTTTGTTGCTTGTGAATTTCAAATGATTGAGGCATGTTTTCTTTAGCCATATTATACCCTATCTATCTTACATATTATCTTGTGCTTGAAACCCATCTGAGCCTTAAAGCCTATCCTTTTTTATAGCTCCACAAAAATATATCATAGCCAATGATTAGCCTGACCCCATCCGGGAATTAGGAGGAGAATTGGTGAAAAATCTTTATGTTGGAGTAGCTTTGAGTGGAGATGATGTATGTATGGTTGTATATTGCGAGAGGCATAGCCAAAATAAGGTAACCCTTCTTGCATAATAGAGATGACTTGTCAATAGGGGCCTAAGGAGGATAAAATTCACTTAGGAGTAAAAGTCTAGTAAGCTTGGATCTAGGGAGGATAAAATTAACCTAGGGGCAAAAGTAAGCATAAAAGAAAAGAAAAGAAAGTCATCATTCAAATGGAAAAATTGCATAAGTTGTATGGCTATTGAAATCGACGAGTGCTTATTGATGTGTATTGGAGTTTATGTTATTGGAATGGTTTGCGAAATATGGAAGTTTTGGTGTTGTTCTGGTTGGTTGTTGTTCCTTTTTCCCGGATTTTTAGCACCACAAGCCTAAATATTTCTCATGCCTTATGTTCCTACCAAAGCCCCATTACAACCTTATAAAAGTCCTCATGATGTTGTTTGCAAGTGATAACTTTCACGGTGTACAGAGCATTTTGGATTGAGTTGAGAGTTGGACTTTAAAGACTAAACACATGAGAGCTTGAGTGAAACACATTATCCCGGTGAGGTTGGATTAAATTTGCTTTTACTATTGGATCGCTCATATATTTGCTAGGATATTTGTTTTCTTATTCATGGCTCCTATTGTTTGATGTTGCTTTTCTAAAACTATAGCATGAAGATCTTATTTGTGGGATGATCAATTCTATATTTGTTTTTGATTGCTTGAGGACAAGCAAAAGCTTAAGTGTGGGGGAGTTTGATAGCATGCATTTAGAGAGTTATAATAGGTTGCATTTAGCTTAGTTATGATACATATCATGCATGGTTTAAGTATAATTTGCATATTTGTTCTCTGTGTGGTTGGAGTCGGAATCTACATGCTTTTATTGATTATTTCAGGTAATCGTGGATCCGAGGAGGAGACATGGGTTGATAACGCATTGGATGAGAATGTCTAGTTGATCGAAGAAGCTTACATGAAGATCTCAAGAGGTCATGAGAAGAAGAAGCGAACCTAAACGAAGAACAAGTCTGCAGAAGTTGTCGCCAGACGTGCTGAACTTGTTTTGCACTTTCTGGAGGCCTCGGTTGTCCGATCGACTATTATGACCATGCGTTGGAAAGCTCTTTCAGAGGGCTACAACTTTCATGTTGACGTCGAGAGCTGATTCAAGACGGAATTTCCGTGAAAGACCAATGCAGCGCCCGCCGCATGGTTTGCTGCGGCCGCCGCCAGGGGCGGTATTCATGCTGCGCCCGCCGCATAGTTTGCTGCGCCCGCCGCACGGGTCATCAGCGCAGCGCCGTTTTGAGAAAAACCCTAGTTGTTCTATTTTGTTTGGAGGGCCGACTTGGATGTTTTATTAGGCCACTTTTATGTTATTTTCATAACTTTCATTCTATTCTTACTTCCATTAGACAATTAGAGAGAGAGCGATGTTCGCCATGGGCGACTAAACTCTCTTCGTTCTACTTGCAAATTGAAGCTTTATTTGGATTGATTGTGAGTTTCTGAATCTTGTTCCTTATTTCCTATATTTGAATGCTTCAACTTCTTTGTGCTTGATTGTTTATTGATTTGTTCTATCTTGTTTGGCCAACTAGTTAGATCAATTCAATTGCTAGGGTTTTGTAGATTCCTGGTTGCGAACCTTAACCCAAGTAGCAAACTTGTTCCTTTAGGGCTGGTTGAACTATTTGAATGAGTAGGAAGTTGAATGTGTTGTTAAATCCCTCTTTAGGGACTGCAAATACCTTGGCTAATCTCTGAACTTAAAGCTATCAATTGGGTTAAATCCTTCTTTAGGGACTGTTCGATTGATAAGGGTTGCTAGGACTGGTTGGACTAGTAACTATATTAGGTCGGGACAAGGGCATTCATAGGAAGACTAAAAGGACAAGAGGAAGTTACAATATCAATTCAAACAAATAAAGTGGATAGTTGTAGGTAGAGCGATCTTCTCTAATTTTTTTTGCATTATTTGTTTTTATTTTATTTTGTTTTCTTTTCAATCTCAATCAACCAAAACCCCCCCTTTCTACTAATTGGTAAATACACATTGCTGAGAAATACTTGATTCTCTGTGGGATCGACCTCTTACTTGCTTGCTATACTAGTTTGTAGGTTTGAGTTTTATTTTGATACGGTTTATGCGACTAAAAACCGCTCATCAGTAACTACGTTGCACTTGCCATTCTGTTGATTCGAGTAAAAATTTATCCATAGCGAAATCCCTAATCATAATTTATAAACAATAAAATGAAAAAAAAAATGAACAAAATCCCCAATTTTCACACTTCAAAACTCAACCTAGGTTAGCCTCTTGTTGTGTATTTGCCACTTATATTTTCGTTTACCTATTTGAAAAATAGCAATCACTATCACAAATAGGGCTATTAGTTTGTTATAGTGATTGGGTCATATATTTGGGCCTTTATTTGTTAGCCACGTTTATAAATAGGTCATTTATGTCCAAAAACAGATCGCTCTCCTAATTCCTTGAGCTCCAGCCACTTCAAGCTATGGAGTTTTCAGTTTCGCCTCTTTCCATTACCGCTCAACCAAATCGTCAATTCACAAGATAACACTTCTCACTTTGGCCGAAGGGTGTGGCAGCCGCCTACATGCGCCACATCCTGGGGCCACCCCTAACTTCAACCCAAGGAATCAACCAATTCACAATAATCAATCAATTATAGGAAGCAAGTAGATGTATTTCCTTTAGTGCCTTTGTCCAATATTAACAAGAATTGTTTGCATTTTTCAATATTCACGGGATTTACTTGCTATAAATGAATATAGTAGATGATGAGAATGGATGGTTGAAAACAAGTAATTGTTTTTCCTTGTTTACTAATATGATTAGACAATCGGTTTTAGCAAACCCATAAGAATCGGTTTTAGCCAATCGATTTTTCCTTCCAGTGTTTGATTTTAGGGCCTTTCGGGGAGGGTGTTCAATGGGATAGCCGATGAATCTAATCCCAATGGTTGATTGCACTTGTCCTTGCCATAACAGTTCTCCTCAGAAAAAAGAAAAAGAGCATATAAGAAAACTTGGTTGAAGAGAGAAAATGGGGATAGGAGGAGAAACAACAAAAAATCGAGAACAAACAAAAGAGAAAAAATAGCGAAAAAATGAAAACCTCGAGCCCAAAAAGAGGGAGTGTAGCTCCATGCTCAAAGAAAAAACAAAACAAATAAAAACTAAAAACACAGAAAAGCAGATTAAGAAGTAGTAAAAAAAATATGAATACCAAAACTCAGCCCAAAAGCAAAGCAAAAAGAAAGAAACCAAACTACCAATCCCCATTAAAGAAAAAAGGAAAAGAGGAAGAAGCTGAGAGGAAAACCCGAAAGGTCCATAAAGAAGAGAGACTTAAAATGATCCAAAATAAACCTTGAATCAGCAATAACAACAAACCCAGAAAAGAAACAGGAACTTGAACAAAAAAGAAATGAAGGAAGAGGAAGAACAAAAACAACAGATGGAGAGGGAGAAGAAAGATGAAACTAAAAACCAAAAGAGAGGGTGTAAACCAAAAACAAAGCAAGAAATGTTAGAATGGTTTAGTGGTGTTGGCTCACCTTAACTCGTGTAAGGCTGCATACAGCCCATTAGCACTATAAATACCCTTTGCTGTAATAAGACCAATTCACCAATCATCATGGTATCAGAGCTTTGGTGATTGAATCAGTAGCTCGAGTTCATTGCGCAGCTCTTTGATTGTTGTTGTGAGCGTATTTTGCCATGTTTTATATCTACTTTGATATCGATTTCTGCATGCATTTCATGCATATGGGTTAGATTAATACATAATCTATGTAGTTTACACTTATTCGCCAAATTAGGGAGTCTACACAAGTTTTTGTTATATTTCGCTGAAATTGGACGCACTTTGGAGCTTAAAGGAAACCCATGAAGAAGCTAAGTATGGTGCAGCCGGAGAAAATGCCATTTTTCGGTATTCATCATTCTGAATCAAGCTTTGATGTCTTCATGAGAGTTGTAGCCCTCGAAAAGAGCTTTCCAACGCATGGTCATATGCGTCAATCCGACGAACGAGAACTCGGGAAAGTGCGTTTCAAGAACAGAGCTGGGAGCTGAACATTTTACTCGATGTCGAGGAATTTACTCGATATCGAGGAAACAGCTTGTCAATTTTCACGTCCTGGAGCCGAGATCGACGAAGAAGTTGAAGACGGACCAAGCCTTGGTCGACGTCGAGGAAATTTACTCGATGTCGAGGAAATATCCAAGTCGACTTTGCTCCTGTTGGCCGGAATCGACACTACTACATATAAAGCCCTAATGTAACATTTATTATGTAACATTTTTAAAAACTGTTACCATAGGTATCTATTGTAACATAATTTAATCTTTAATAACAAAGTGTTACATTAGCAAAAATTATGTTACCTCCAATGTAACATTATTTATAATGATGTAACACTTTTGTATATGTAACACATTTTACATTTTATTGTAACATTATTTAAAATGATGTAGAATTTAATTTTTTCAGATTTTTATGCTAATTTTGTTTTAATTTATTTAATTTATTTTAAATAAATTTGAGTTGAAGATTCTAATTGTATTTATTATCTCCAAGTGTTTAGTTGATTATCTTATAGCTAAAACATTTAAAGAAGATTTGAGAAAAAAATAATTTGGGACGTTTTAGGGAAAAAAATGCATGTGACAATATATACTTTATTCATATATTTTGAAAAATATATTATATTTAAATATAATATTAATTTATTTTACTACATACAATATATATTTATTAAAAGTACCAATACATTTAAAATATAAAAGTAATAAATATTTTATAATTTTTATCCATTTATTTATTTTGTATTTTAAAGATATTTATTAAAATATAAATTTAATAAATTTTTGAAAAATAATCGATAATATAAAAATCAATATAGTTTCACCTAAATTCATCTGTTTTTATTATATAAAAATTATCATATTATAAAAGTTAAATATAATCTAAAAACTAAAAAGTATGAAAGTAATATATAATCTAAAAACATAAAAGTATGAAAGTAATATATAATCTAAAAATTTAAATCAATATATTTTCTACATTATTTTATCTATTTACTTATTAAATAAAATTATCATAATATTAATACTTTAAAGTAAAAATAATATATTTTCCATATTATGTTATATTTTTGTTAATAACATCAGAATATATGTAAATATAAAATAAAACAATTTTTTAAAAATATATCAAACTTAAAATAAATTTACACTATTCTAAAAATATTGGGTGATAATATTTGAACCCATAAAATTTACTATATACAACACATTTGCGTCTCTTGAGTCACACCCCTGCCCTTTGAGTCACAGACGTGTGACTCAAGAGGCGCAAGGTTTTGTAAGTAAAAAACCCTATCAAGAGAGCTTACAACACTTATATAGGCAAGGTAGGAGAAAAAACATAAATATGTGTCATCATGGTGGGAGTTTTGGATGTGAAGGGTTTGGGAGGTGGACAATCCACCAGTAGTATTACAACACTCCCCCCTGGATGTACACCTCTTACATTACAAACTGTCTCGTTAAAAACCTCGCCTAGAAAAACCCAAATGGGGCAAAAACTAGGACTAAGGGAAAAAGAGTACATATGTCGTTTGATACGCTTTTAGTGATATTGCCTCGTTAAAAACCTTGTCAGGAAAACCCAGTGAGACAAAACCTGATCGAAGGGAAAAAGAGTGCAGTGCGTATATTATCCCCCTAAAATCAACATTCTTTTTGCAACATTCTCATCCTGATAAGCTCTTCGAACTTCTGAAAATGCTGACTTCATGAGTTGTATGGTCGAGTCTGAAAGTTGTCATCGATGTGTGAAAGTCAAAATGTCTTCATGTATCACACTCGGCTTCGATGCAATACACTTCCTCGTCTTTGGTGATGAGCTGCTTTCAATGCACAAATATAAGGTACTTCAGGACCTAGTGTGTTTTTCATCGTTTGATACGAGGGATCTGATGTATAGATGGTGCATAAGTTGCCTCATTAAAAACCTTACCTTGGAAAAACCCAGTGGGATAAAAAAAACCAAGATTAAGGAAAAGAGTACAACGTTGTGTATAGTACTTCAGGACTCAATATACTATGTCACCACTTACACAATACTTCAAGTACTATAAGCACCATTTGGCTTAATCATGTACATATGACGAGGCTTTCATATTGATGCTTCAGGCATTTTAAATCGATCGATCATTTTCACTTATATTCTTTTATTGATGATCAATTTGAGTATACAACTACTATGCTCGTCAATTACATATGGAGTTAGTTCATCGACAACCAAATATTATATGCACTTCTTGTGAATATATTTCCATATCATCCACTCTAAGACTTTTATGCAATATATCTTGCTATATATCTTAAAGCTTCATTTCGCTTATACTTTCCGATGATATTATACTTTTCGATGTTGGAACTACGGGTCCAATAGCATCATGCTTGAAGAATACATCTTTGCATGAATTCCTTCTCTCTATCTCTTTTACCATCATTTCGATGTTTCCATGAGCTCTTTCTACTTCCGGGGAATCCTAAAGTGAGAGCCTGATATCATCATATTCTACATACTATAGGTAATAGTTTATAGTCATTTTTAAGTCATTTTTATATGGTTTGCATGTCTTTTATATAGGTTTTGGTTTAGTTTCTAGAATAGATGTCTACACTCGTGTTCCATTTGTTTTCAGGGGATTTGGAGCTTGTTCGATGTCAATTTGGAATCATGATGGAATAAGATTCATTGAAGCCAAGTTTGAGATGTTCATGGACGCCGAAAGAGTCTTGCATAGTGGTCTCAAGTGCTAGAAATCAAGCTAAGAAGAGTCCATTGTCGAACCGACATATTTCGGACAATTCCTGCTTGATGACGTCTCAGTAAAATGAGTTGTTTGAGCTCCACAAAATTCGGATTGAGACGTTCTATATCTTGTTGGAAAGCTGATTCCAATACCTACAACTTTCATGTTGAGCACTTTTGCAAATTCGGCCTATAAAATGGAGAAATTGAGCCAAGAAGCTGACGCTGAGTCAAAGTATCGACCCGGTACTTGCACATATCGACTCGATACCAACATGTATCGACTCGATACCTTCACATTTCGAGCCAGATTGCTTTACAGTATCTACATATCGACTCGATACTCGGAAGTATGGACTCGATACTTTCCTTTTCGCGTTACTACTTCGGGATATTTTTTTATCAGCTTTTATCTATTGTTGGACGACTTTTTGGAATATTTTATTATTATTATAGGATTATTTTCAGATCTGTTTTAGAAATATAGATAGAGAATTAGGGTTAGAAAAAGAACGTCCAATTTTTCACGTCAGAAACGAGGGGCAGACATTGAGAGTTTTAGGCTCTTTCAGAGATTTCTTCTTGAAGGTTTGTTTTGCTGGATTCAAAAATACGTTTTGTTAATGTAGTCTTATATTCTTCCATGATGAATTCTTTGATTATGTCTGAATCTATGTCTGGCTAATTGTCTTGCTCTGGGGTTGGGGTGATCCCAACGATGCTGAGATAGACATGTGCGTGAAGATTGCCTGAATGAATTCTATTGTTTGTTTGATTTGATCCATGAGTGCTTAATCCGATTAATGCTATGATTGATTGGAATCTTTTTGATGTTCAACACGCGCCAGCTGCGAATTGAGATTGGATACATAGACAAAGTTGTTGGAAAACATGGATTGAACTTGAGAATTGTTTATGAGCAATCTATTTAATTCTCTTGAGGATAATAAACTATCGTAGACAACCTAGGTTTGAGTTGGTTATGCAAATCGCGTCTGCGATTGGTTGATCGATTTGCTAGCTAGTGTCTAAGTGCGTAATGAGTCCAATTTGATTGATTAATCTACAACAAGCGCAAGCTGAGTGGTAATTAATTGAAAGGGACATAGTTATTGCAACATGCGTAGGCTGAGCGATAATGAATTTAGATAGTTTACTTTCAAATATTTCTTTTCAATTTGTTCAGGCATCAAAATTATATAGTCTATCGAAGATGCATTGTTGTGGTGAACCTTGACTCTGGAATGTTTCTCGTCATATATTCACAAACACTTGCAATTTGCTATTTTTCTTCTTCTTATTTCTTCATTCCGTCAAAAATCACTTCTCTTATTTGGCTTAGTAAACTAATTGAGGTTCTGCAATTGATATTCACACAGTCCCTGAGATTCGACACTCGATTACTACAATTGACACCGTACGCTTGTGGGTGTTGGTTTTAGACCGATCAGAGCCTAGTGATCTTCAACATGAATTCCTTCTCTTTTACCATCACTTGTTGGTTTTCGGAGTTACTTCTGGAACCTCCAAATGAGCTAGCTAGGTAGTGTAATCTATGTGACTTAGTCACTTTCTTGGCTTCAGTAAATGCATTTGATGGCTTTTTGCTTAACCATGTAATTATCATTTGGTGTACATAAGTGTTGAACTTCTGATTCACTTTCATTTATCCGCGGATCCCAAATGATAGAGAAGTTTCTTCCATGCAATCTCTTACTTTAATACAGTCTCATTTCCTCTCCCCCTAAATACCGAGCATTTGATCACCTTTATATAGCTCAAGGTATTTGATATCATTAGGGACTCAAACCCCATGTATCATTCAACTTCTTTTTGGTCTTTTAGTTAATTACGGAGGAGGCCTCGGAACATATTCTCTCTCCTGGAGATAATTTGAAAAAAGTTATTGTGTCAAATTCGAAATGCAAAATTGCATGGGCCCATTTGACCAACGACTCTTCTAGGTCGTTGTGAGCTATTATATGCTCCTCAAACATTCTCTACCTTTTCATATGACCAATGTCTTAAGGCATCTATACTGGAATAACATTGGTCCATATGATGATGTTTTATGTTCGTATTTGTCTCATTGAACTCGGTCAAGAGACATAAGAGACTTTGCATTTACTTTTTATTTTATAGACGGTCTTGTTATTATTTTGCCAAGAAAACAAATTGTACATGTATGGTCACCCTTATTAAGGATCTTCCGGTCCTAGGATCTTCTAGTCCTTTTGGTGGGTATTCATATGAATTTCAATGATATTCCAAATCATCGCTTTACTTGAGCGACCAAATGCCACAAAGAATAAGAGTTTATCATCAAATAACTTCTGGTTAGTGACATCATAAGTTTCAATGGTAAAACATGCTAACCATTGGACTTTAATTTGTACATGGTGATCCATTTATTTAATCAAATGTCGTTAACTGGGTATTTTCATAACTTCTGTTGGTGTCATACTACAGGTATGAAACTAATGACCAACTACGTGTATTCATTAGATACACTTTATCCTTATTCATAATGTTCTTCGGGACATTAGAATTAACCGTACAAATATGACCTAGTTATAAGCCACAACAATAACATTGGTTGCGCGCTTAACCATTACCTCTTTTACACCTTCTACCGGAGGGACATGCTTCAGGTCATGCTTAGAGGATTGTCAGGAAGTGGCCTTGTAAACCCGATCACGTTTTGTAGTTATTTATATTGGTTGTACTAACCAAATGAACATAGTTCTGAATAGGACATAACCCATATTCCATGTACTTCTTCAAGAGTACAAATGTTTAAAATAAGATCTTATACTCTTCTAGAGTTTATAAGAATCTGAAATTAGAGTCTTCAAGCTCTTATGCAGACTTTGATGAAAACTCACAATCTGCTGGATTGTTTACATATGGCATTGAGACTTTGAGCTCTTAGCGAGATAAGTGTCACAATCTACTGGATTGTTTAACCATTGAGTTTAGGAACTTCAAGCCCACAAAATAGGTGTTGAAAAACTCACAATATAGTTGATCAAGGTAATAATAATAATAAAACTATGTAAAAGATAATACTAAATAGTAAAGTATATTAAGAAACATGTATATCAACAACAAATAATCTTAAATAAGTAAATAAAATTAATGTCAACTTCGAGTGACAAGGAGATTTAACATAGATCTTTGAGACCTTTTTATCACCTACGTCAGGAGGTGATATTCTTATATGCAATTTTATCATTTGCTGCGGGAAACTGAATGTCAGAGTTGATTTGTCTCTCTGGCTTTACCAATCATCACTACAAGGATGACGTTTACCAGTTCATCCCTACGAGGGTGTGATCTGTCTATTCCTCTACTTCAGGAAATGAGTTCGTTAATTTACTTCGGGAAATGAGTCCATTCATTTACTTCGAGAAATGAATCCGTTAATTTGCTTCAGAAAATGAATCTGTTCATTTGCTTCGGAAATGAGTCCATTCATTTGCTTCGGGAAATGAGTCTGTTCATTTGCTTCGGGAAATGAGTCCGTTCATTTGCTTCGGGAAATGAGTCTGTTAATTTGCTTCGGGAAATGAGTCAGTTAATTTGCTTTGGGAAATGAGTCCATTAATTTGCTTCGGGAAATGAGTCCGTTCATTTGCTTCGGGAAATGAGTCCGTTCATTTGCTTTGGGAAATGAGCCCGTTCATTTGCTTCGGGAAATGAGGGAAAACAAATATAGTTTAAATAAATAAAATAAAATAACATGCATATGAATTAACTAAACATAAATAATCAATAGAATTTCATCACTACGGGGATGAAATTTATCGACTCGATCATCTCTGCGGGGATGATATTTATTAATCATATCGAGTGATTTATAATATCAATTTCCTCACATTTATCCGCTTCAAAGGATAAAACCCACCACTTCGGGGGTTTATATAATTTGTGTATACACCAATACACATCATCTTCGGGAGATGCGTTTATCTATTTCACGAGCTAAATTTCATGACTTCGGGGATATATCCTTCAGGGATGATATACGTACGCAACCCTGAAAGTTTGAGTCTTTCTTTGTAATTATATTAAAAGTATGGGTCGATCTGCGATTTTTAAAGAACCTATGGGCTGCTTTTATAATTAAAACAAATTTATACCAAATTGATTCGTCTTCCTCCCAGGGTTTGCATATTGACGGAGGAACTCGTCGTCACGGCGCCATCTTCAACAAAGCTCGTTCATGACAACCAGCGATTCGCCGCTTTCCCCCCATTTCGTCCGTCAAGTTTCAGAGAGCGGCGGATCGGAGAAATCCGAACAGTTATGCAGCGAAGGTGTCATCAGCCATGGATGTGGGCCCGCGATGCGGATCGCAGCGGATCCATTGGCGAGAAAGAACCACACCGTCTGAGCAACGATCGCCGCGAATCCCTACTCGAACTTCTCAGTCGGGAGGAGGCAGGGCGCCACGCCTCCGAGTTCCAGCGCTCGCGGTCATATGGCTCCCATCGTGCTGATAACGTGTTATAAAACGAAGGGTAAAGTGATCAGAGAAACAGGCAAAGAGGGATATCGATTATCAGTCTTTTTATTCTCAAGAGAGCTTACAACACTTATATAGGCAAGGTAGGAGAAAAATATAAATATGTGTCATCATGGTGGGAGTTTTGGATGTGAAGGGTTTGGGAGGTGGACAATCCACCAGTAGTATTACAACAGTATGCTTATTTGGCGGAAATTTTTTCCGCTCAAAATTTTAGTGAAAATTTGAAAGTCGCTAACCCTAAAATTACTCTTTCATTCTTCAATCTTCACCCATTTCTCCAGATCTGACTTTTCTCTCTCCACCTCTCATGGCACCTTACCTATGTCCATGGCGCCTCCTAGAAAAAGACTTCGAGTGGTGAGGACGACGGGCTCCCTCACTCCCTCGATGAAGGGCTTGCTCAGTCGCGCGCTCGACGAAGGGCTCGCTAGATGAGACTCGAAGACGATGTTGTATGCGAGGAAACCACTGGAACAACCGCGGCCAAGAGAAATGGTAAGTACTCCTCCTTTCTCTCTGCTACTATTTCATTGTTGAGTAAGTGCGACAGTCCTCGTTCCTTTCTGCTCCGATTTTGTTGGTGCAATTCCACTCTTTTGTTTGAAATTGATTTAGGGTTTCACCCAAAGCACCACCTTTGAAGATAAGCCAATCTCTGAGGCATATTGAAGGGTTTGGGCTCGAATACTCTTAGGCAGAGCGTGAAATAGAAGACCAGTTAGTTGTTCCTTGTTTTTTTCTGTTTCAATTTTGAGGCAATTTTCGTTTTGTTGGTCTGATTTTTGATGATTTGATGGGGTTTTCATTCTTTTATCATTACCTTTTTCTAGCACATCTTGTTTTGTAAATAAATTTTATTTTTCCTTCCTTTGTATATCAGGAATAGTAAATTATTGACAAGCTCTTGCCTGAATTCATAATTGGTCCATAAGTTCTGCTAAGGGCTTCTTTCTACAATTTGAAAATGGAGTATAATTAACAGTTCTACAATTTTCTTTCCATCTTGTGTAATTTTGGTTTAATTTTCAAATTTCTTGCGGCCCTTTTGTACTTATAGTGACATTTTGCTGCCTTGATAGGAGGACTTGTGAAAGAAAGTATTCATTTCTGCCACTGAGGTATAGCTACTGAACTCAACAACTTGCTCCCTTTTAATGATTTCACATTTCCAACTTGGCATATTTGTTTAATAGTGGGATCATTTGGACTTTGTTTACCAATATAGATGGAGCTTCACAAATGTGGGTATAGTTTCTTGAGCCTTGGTTGAATTGGTTGATGAGCTTGATTATGAAATTGTTGCTTGAGATCTTGAATTATTGTACTGGTTAGTTTGGCTTGCTTCCGCTTGATTATGTTCATGAATCTCTAGTTATCATGTGATTTTAGAAGCTTTAAAAAGAGTTGTTTACTTAAAAATAAAAAGAGCTAGTCTTAGGTATTGTATTCATTATTTTTACTAGTGATTTTAGAAGCTTTAAAAAGAGTTGTTTACTTAAAAATAAAAAGAGCTAGTCTTAGGTATTGTATTCATTATTTTTACTAGTGATATACTTTTGGCAAATATGTAATAAAGTAGTCTCCTTTTGTCTCATTAAGACAACTTTATTGGTCAAACTTGTATGGATCCATATTCATGGGTTAGCATAACGTTACGTACTTGAATGCAATATCTTGATTGTATCTAGTTTAAAAACGTGAAGCTAAATTGAAATTAAATATTGAGAAGATTATTGCTCTTCAATTTTATTTTACTCAAGTCACTTGGAGGTTGGAACACCTTCTCATTTGGTGGTTTGGTTAACAACTGGTTTTTCGTTTTGATTGGCTATTTTTTTACTTTAATAGTTGCATACTATTTGTATGGTGCTGTTGCTAGATACCTATCTCTTAGCTACAATCATGTGAACTTGCAAAAGCTTATCCTACTCCTAAGCGAGTAGTTTCTAGGATAAGTTAACAAGTATGTTTTTTGTCCAGTTGAAGGATACCCCATCTATATGAGGAATTTGCCTACAAATGCAACTGCTGAACAACTGGAGCAACTTTTCAAAATGTATGACTATTGAGCAAGGTGGATTACAAGTCAAAAGTAATAAGGTATACATATATTTTAACTCTTTCTAACTATATCCTCTTTAAACTTATTGTTTTTAGTTATATATCCATATAGTTATGTGATGATGTTGTAGGTGAATGAACAATAGGAGTTGAAACCTACTTTTTATAGGATTATTTGAGTTGTCACAAGCATGTAGTTCGCTAATTTTATAGGATTATTTTAGTTGAACCATTTATTTGTATTTGCTTAGCTGCTTAATTGTGCATATAATACTTGAAGGAAGATCTTCACATTGAAATCTGAAGACAATTTAGCTGTCTCTAAAATATGTGGAGAACATAAACAATGAAGGTTATTAGATTTAAAAGGGAGATAAAACTAGTGTTTTTATTCTGAAAACTGAAAACAATTTAGTTGTCTCTAAAATATGAAGGCAAGCTTAGTCATCTCTAAAATCTAAAAATCCTATCTATCTCTGAAATCTGAAGGCAAGTTAGCAATCTCTGAAATCTGAAGGCAAGTTAAGTCATGTCTAAAATCTAAAAATCCTAGCTATATCTGAAATATGAAAATATGATGGCAAGTTCAATATCTTCAAAGTATGAAAATCCTAGCTATCTGTAAAATCTGTAGCAAGTTTACCCAACTCTAAAATCTAAAAATCCAAGCTATCTCTTAAATATGAAAATATGAAGGCAAGTTAGATATTTTCAAAATCTGAAAATCCTAGCTATCTCTAAAATTTGAAAATATAACGGCAAGTTAGATTTCTTCAAAATCTAAAAATCCTAGCTACTTTAAAATCTAAAATCTGAAGGAAAGTTAGCCATCTTTGAAATCTAAAATACGAAAATCTTAGCTATCTTTGAAATATGAAAGCAAGTTAGCCATTTATGAAATCTAAATATGAATTTCCTAGCTATCTTTGAATTATGAAATCTAAATATGAAATTCCTAGCTATCTTTGAATTACTGAAATAGGATTTTCTGAATTTATGATTTTTTTTTCCAAACATGAGAGTGAGTACATACCTGCTAATTTCAGAAAATCAGATTTAAGGAGATTGTTATTGATTTATCATAGACAAAATTTGCTATTAACAGATGTTTCAGGAGGAGATTTTTCATAATCACTAATCTAATTTTTTCTTAAATCAGTACTGTATTTATTTAGGACTCAAGGAAAAGCTACCTACAATGTTATACTCCGTTCAAGGTATCTATTTTTTTTTTCTCAACACAATACTTGGTTTTCTGTAATCCTTACTCTATTCAAATGCTCGATACTTGCTCCTAGTACAGCCTCATAAACCCACCATTCAACTATCTAATCCCCCCCCCCCCCCCCTAAAATCTGTTATGCCTTTTATGCACTTTTAGAATCTGATAAATGTTTGCATATATTTGCAGGATGGTGAGCAAGTGAAATCTGAAAAATGAAGACTTTCTAGTTGATCAGTATAGTTGGCGATGAATCTTTATCATCCTTGAAGTGTTATTTTTTTTAAAGGCTTGTTTATACTTTGTAGATTTCATGTGGCTTTTGGCAAAACAATCATATGCCATTTTTGCTCATCCTTACTTTAGAGTTTAGACTACATGTAACTTTGCACAAGGTACTCAATGTGCTGTATCTTTTGGATTTTTGTTGAAAGAAAAATTTATTTTGGATAATTTGTGTATTATTACTTTTAGCTATCTTATAATGTAATATGTAATATATAATAGGTTCATAAATATCTATTGTAACAATTTTCATTGAAATGTAATACTTGAAAGTAAAAGTAACATTGTTTTTCAAATGTAATATTGTTATTTGATTGTAACATATTTGGTTAAAGGTAACAAATCTTATTAACGTAACAATTATTTTAAAAGGTAACATTTAATGCAAATGTAATAGTTTTGGTATCAAATGTAACATGTAGTCTCAATAATTAAAAAATGTTACATTAGCTAGTAAAAAAATGCTACATTAGGTCAAATGCAACGGCCGCAAATGTAATCCCTAAAAGGTGTTACATTTTCCCCTAATGTAACATATTTAGTGGGCAATGTAATAATTTTTGGTGTTACATTATGTCAAGAAATGTAGTAGTGCGAGTTGCTGAGCGGAAGACGAAGAAAGTGCTACTCGATATCGAGGAAATCCCAGAAGCCGACATCGAGCAGTCCGAGAGTCTTGTTAAGTTTCTATCCCGAGTCCAATTGTGATATTTTCGAGATAAAATTCTATCAAGATCTATCAAGTCAAGAGAGAAGATATTTTATCCACATTATATATATTTTCTTTTAGATATAATTATTTATTTGCATGTTTTATCTTAATGTTTTTAGATAGATAAATATAGATATAGATATAATTTCTTTCCTATAATAGCTAGGGAAATGAAGCCTATAAATAAGGCCCTAGGGGGCTGATTTTTAGAAAAAATTTGCGAAATAGGCACATTATTTGGACGTTTTTGCGAAATAGTTGCGTGTTTGGACAATTTTGTAAAATGGCTCCTATATAATCTTATTCTCGGTTGTACGGACACTTTTTTCCTCTCTCCCAAATCCTCTCGCCCTCTCGCTCTCGATCTGTTTTCTCTCTCTCGACGCTGGATCCGGCTCCGATGGCGGCGAGTCGCCGGACCTCCATCTTCCTCCTATTCGCCGGACCTCCACTCGCTCGCAGCCGCCCTCACTCGCTCGCTGCCGGTCTCCAGTCCTCATCGCCCTTGCTCGTTGCCACTTTCCCCTTTGCCCTCGCTCGAACCCTTGAAGCCGCCAGCGATTCGCTCCGCCTCTCCCCTTCCTGTTCTCCGGTGACTCGCACCTCCCCCTCGCCTCGTCTCCGTCACTGCATCGCTCCTCCTCTCCACCTCCTCCTCGCCTCGTCTCCCTCTCCAGCGATCGAGCATAAGATAAGGTACGGTGTTTTTGTGAGTTGATGATTTTGCTGAATTTTGGTTGCCTTGCTTCTGAATTTGAGCAAATTTGTTGATTTTTTTGTTCATTTGTATGGATTGAGATGCGGTTTTTGGAATCTCAGCTGCTTCTAGGGTTTCACAGTTGAATCTAATAGCTTTCATGAATTTTCACCATTTATGTGGCCCTTTATCTATAAGATGAATTGTAGATCTAAGTTGGTCAATTATAATTTCAATTTTGGAATCTCAGCCATTCTTATTCATAGTTGTAATTGATCATCTTGTGCAGGTTATAGATGAATGCAGCAGTAACCAGGTGACTTGTTCTCCTTTGTACTCTTTTTGGTGAAGGTGAAGTGCAATTTATGGATAAACTGTTCGGTCTTTCTTGAAAACAGTAAATGCAGTTTATGGATAAGTTGGTCAATTATAGATGAATGAGTTTACTGTTGGATTTGTGTTGTTGAACATAGTGACTTGTGGTGACTTGTATCTAGTTATCTGTCGTTTACTTATGTGTTATTGAGTTCCTATTATACATCGAGCCTAGGGTTGCACAACTCGAGCCTAGGGTTGCACAACTCGAGCCTAGAGTTGCACAACTCAAGCCTAGGGTTCATAACTCGAGCCTAGAGTTGCACAACTCGATTGATAAGGAAATCGATCTTTGTTGAACTATTGTCAATTGTGTCTTTGCTTCCGACTGTGTGTCTTTGCTTGCGACTGTTTGATGAAATCGATCTGCTGGCAGTATGCTTCAAAATATACTAAAGAAGTGTGATTTATGCTAAAATAACTTAGGAGTTGTGCAAATCTGCAATAGTCCAGCTTCTTTTTCAATGTCCATCTTCTAAGATCTGTGTTTTTCTGTGCTGAAATAGGGCGGATTTGTGTTCTTTTTAAATGATGATCGTGCATTTCTAAGCAACTCTCCAGCTTTTGCATTTTCTTCCCTGTATTACTTGCTTTTTGTTTCTTATTATTCCGTTTGGTATTTCTTGATTAGATTGCATATCCGGGAAGGGAATACGCTAATCCTCCTTGTGCTGAAATAGGGTGGATTTCTGTTCTTTTTCAAGGATGAAGGAGCTCTTTCTGGCAATACAACAGCATGTTCTATATACCCTGGTACTCGTAGTCAGCTTACTATTTCACAGTTTATTCCCTCACTCACTGGTGCTTCTAGTAGTCAGGTATTCTTAAAATATTTAATACTCTCATGTTGTAGATTCTGTAGTTCCTTAATATCTAAGTTTATGATTTTCCTTAAATATACATTATATGCTTCCTAAAGAGCCGAGATTCTGAAACATTGTGCCATCAGGGGGTCTGGTTTCTAGTTTTGTAGGGTATAGGTATACATTTTAATACGGTTTAGATTAGGTATTAAAGTAGACGGCTGCCTTGTTCAGAGGCATCCTATAAATTTGATTTAAACCTTGAATCTTAGCCTCTTTCCTTGCTATATATATGGCTTCATTTATTTTTACTTCTGGCTGCTTTATATAGAAGCATGATAAAGGGTTCATTCATATGCTATGATTAAATTGAAGCATCTTAATATTATGTTATGATGACATTGGTTTAATCTGATTGAACTGTAGTTTCAAACAACGGCTCCAAAAAGCTGCTTCCTGCGTCGTCCTGGTGCTATTCTTGCTCCTGGTGAAAGTCTCATTGCAACTGGTATGATATTTGCTGCTTCTATGAAAAATTTCTCAATTCCTAAAAGGGTGTTTGTTATCCTCTCTGACACTTTGACATCCTAAATTTGACCTTAACCAATGTTATCTCAAATAGCAATTATGCGGAGACCAATTTCTGTTTCCTTTCATGTTTGTATGTTTTAACTGTAATTTGATTTCAGACTGCTGCTTATGAGCAAAATCATTGTTGCATTTCTTGGACTAATAATGCCTAATCTGTTCTCGTAAACTTAATTACTTAACAGGTTGAGAAGAATGTTTTTGCCATCTTCTATTATGGAGATAGAGCAAAGGAGAAATTAACAAAAGTTTGTGAGGCTTTTAGTGCCAACCGTTATCCATTTGCTGATGATTTAGGAAAGCAGTACCAGATGATTATAGAGGTATATTTAATTTCTCATTTCGGTTTCATTGGGTTTGTTCTACTTGAGATTCATAGGCTTGATGTGACAATTGAACGCAAAAACGGGCGGTTTCTAGTTTCTTCTGCATTCATCACCAGAGCTGAAACTCTGCTAGAACTCTCTTGAAAATCATTCTATTTGCAAATTGGAAAAAGTATATAACATCTTTCTTATTTACAATTTTTGTATTGCAGATGTGGACATATGCTAGAACCGGGGAGAGCCCTCTAGATGGATTTATGTGCCCTGGAGGATGGAATGTGCTTGTCAAACAATACAAGAGCTTGCAAGAGGAGGAGGGTTAGCAGGAAGCCAGGAACCATCAGCAATGTGTACCTTATACCCTGTAATTGTTGTTTGTTTGCTTTTGGAATTGATTGCTCGTTGTTCTTTCTGAACTTAGAACTAGTGTTGTAATAATTCTATGAGTTTCAAGTTCAGAAATACAGGAGGTCACTTGTTGAATGAGTGAATGATGACTTAAAGAATGAAAGAGAGTGCTTGATGTTGTTTTCCCTTTCTTGCTCATATGGGTTGCTTGTTCATGTTTCTAGGTGATTGATGCCTTAGTTGAAGTATGGTAAGGTGATGCTCGCAACTTACTATGTGAAGCTGTGGGAAAGCACCATGCTTCTATTTTGGTGGTTGGTAGCCAAGGCTATGGAGCTATCAAGAGGTATGCTTGTTACTGTGATGTTCCTTCCTTTATTGAAAATATAGAGCCTCTTCTAATGCTTTACATCATGATCACAATCTATCAATGATTATGCATTGTGTGTAAATACAGGGCCGTGTTGGGCAGTGTAAGCGACTATTGTGCTCACCATGCTCACTACTCTGTGATGATCGTGAAGAAGCCAAAAATCAAGCATTGAAGTAATGTCAGACACAAAAAAAAAAACTGTGTTTCTTTCATGATTCATCAATGTATGAATAAAAAGGCGACCATTGAAAGGGATGCAGACTTTGTTTGCCATAGTACATTCTTATGAGGTGCTTGTGTTTGTCTTACTTCCATTTAGTATATTCAGATACTTCGATCCCTATTGTGCATATACATAAAATTTCTTCCTTGGTTTCTCTCATATATGTGAGGACTGGTAGTAAGAGTAATGAATCATGACAACTGTATGATATACATTTTCGTCTTTGTAAACACAATTTCAGTGTCGCGGTTGAATTAGTTGGTTGATTTTCAGGTCTGTTTTTTATCTTTTGCGTTCAGACGGCATAACTTATTCTCACTGGCTCTAAGATCTCACATGAATACCATTATCAATGGTTGATGTGCTTCATATCATCTCATATGGACTGCTGTTTTTGGTTTCATATTAATATGTAGTATCATTTATGATATTTCAGATCCCATAGTGTCGATGTGGGCATGGCATTAAGGACATTATCATCTCACTATAATCACTCGTAGGGAGAGTGAACGAGTGCATCAAATCTCATCTTGTATTCACAGAAATTTGTCAAGAATGAATTAGTCGAGGCAAGCATCATCTTTGCAAGAAGAAGCAGACCCTCTGATGGCTGGCACTATGATTGAAAATCATACTGACACTGAAAACAGCAATGAAATAATGTGAAAGTTTGTTTCTACTGTCTTGTGCATATTCACTCTAGTTTGCTTCTTGGAAATTCAGCTCACCCAAAGTCTTTTTAATTTGCAAAATCTGAAAATTGTGCAAATTTTCAAATTTGTGATGTGATGGAAAAAAGAAAAAAAACTTTAAAAAAGTGCCGACGTGAAAAAAAAATTATTTTAAAAAAGCGCTGACACAAATAGAATAAAAAGTGCACAAATTAGAATAAAAAGCGCACGAATAATATTATAAAGTAAAAAAAAATTGTTATCCATGTAAAAAAAAGTGCTGACATGGGAAAAAAAAGTGTTGACACGGAAAAAAGTGCAACTCTAAACTAGACTTGGATCATATTTGCACAATTTACGGTTATATTTGCACATCGTACTCTTATATTTGCACGACAAAATGTTAAAAAAAAATTAGATTTGATTCACATTTGCACAACTTACGGTTATATTTGCACAACATGCTCTTATTTTTGCTCAACAATTCTTTATTTTTGCACAACAATCGAGACTTGTGAAATTGTGTCTCAACATGATCTTATTTTTTGTAAATATAATTTTATACTTTTATAATAGATTATTGCACAACACGGTCTTATTTTTGCTCATCAATAGAGTAAAATTGCACAACATGAGGAATTGGTCAAATTTTGCTCAACGTCATCTTATTTTTGCTCAACAATAGGTTATTTTTGCACAACAAATGAGACTTGTGAAATTGTGCTCGACATAATTTTATTTTCTATCAATATAATTTCATATTGTCTCAATAAATTATTGCACAACATCATCTTATTTTTGCTCAACCATAGGTTATTTTTGCACAACAATCGAGACTTGTGAATTTGTTCTCAACATGATTTTATTTTCTCTTACCATAATTTCATATTTTCTTAATAAATTATTGCACAACATGTTCTTATTTTTGCTCATCAATACTATATTTTTGCACAACACTATGAAATTTTATAGTTGCACGACGTTGTTGTAAGAGTTGCACGACTCTATTGCAAGAGTTGCACGACTCTGTAGTAAGAGTTGCACGACTCTGTTGTAAGAGTTGCATGACTCTTGTTTTAATTGCACGACTCTCTTGTAAGAGTTGCACGATTCTGTTTTAAGAGTTGCACGACTCTGTTGTGAAATTGTGCTCGACATAATTTTATTTTCTCTCAATATAATTTTATACTTTCTCAATAAATTATTGCACAACATCATCTTATTTTTGCTCAACAATAGGTTATTTTTGCACAACAATTGAGCCTTATGAATTTGTTCTCACCATGATTTTATTCTCTCAATATAATTTCATATTTTCTCAATAAATTATTGCACAACATGTTCTTATTTTTGCTCATCAATACTTTATTTTTGCACAACATTTGAGAATTGTGAAATTGTGTCTCAACATGATCTTACTTTTTGTAAATATAATTTTATACTTTTTTTTATAGATTATTGCACAACATGATTTTATTTTTGTTCATCAATAGACAATAATTGCACAACATGGGGGGATTGGTGAAATTTTGCTCAATGTCATCTTATTTTTGATCAACTATAGGTTATTTTTGCACAACAATCGAGACTTGTGAATTTGTTCTCAACATAATCTTATTTTCTCTCAATATAATTTCATACTTTCTCAATAAATTATTGCACAACATGCTCTTATTTTTGCTCATCAATACTTTATTTTTGCACAACTAGTGGTGAAAATTATTGCTGACACTTATATGTGTTACAATTAGTGCTGACACTGATATTAGTTACAAGTTAGCATTAATCAAATGTGACAAGTGAGATTAAGATGGAAGGAAGGAACAAAATATTGCATTCTCTCTCTTGTTTAGGCATATTGGAAAAATAGAGAAGTAATAGCTCAGTTTTGAAGACAAAATAGAGATTGCATTATTGCACAACAAAGCCATGTTTACATCCCCAAACAAAGGACAGTTACGGATAGAAAGAGATCGGATGGAGCTGTGAGCAGGCTCTGGTAGAGTCACCCCAACAGGCATGTCCTTGATACTGAAGCAGTTGGAAACCGAGAAAGCCTTCAATGTGATACCACAGTTGAGGAGGAGACCAAAAAACCCGACATGGGTGATCCTGTGGCATTCGTCTAGCTGCAGGCTCTCAAGTGATCCAGCAGCTCTAGCAAAAGAGACCAACCCATTGTCTGATAGGAACAAGCACTTGCGTAGGCAGAAGGTTTTGAGGTTCGGGCAGCCTTTTCCCACGGATTCAAGGCTGAGATCTGTGGCTCCTCTGCAAGATTCGATGGCAAGGGTCTTGAGCTTTTGCAGACCATGACCATTTCCCATGCACCAAAACCCTCTCTCGGTCACATTCCAAAGGTCGGATAGGACAAGATCTGTGACTGCTAGGCAGTAATGTCCAACAACAGCAAGAGACACATCCGAGATGCTCAGTCCCTGAAGCTTCACCTTTGTTAGAGCATTGGAAGAAGATGACAATATCATAAACATGTGCAGGACAAATCATTCTCCTGCTCCTACAATATCATAAACATGTGCAGGACAAATCATTGACAAACGATACTAGATCTGGTGCGTTTGTTGCCCTCACGTTGTGCACCTCAATTGATCTTTTTGATATAATTTGGTACAGCAGCCTGAGAGGGTGAAGGAAAAAACCAGTGAATCCAGAGCCTAACCAATAAGAACACTGAAACACGGTAAAAAAGAAGCCAGCAAATAACACTGTAATTGACCAAGAAAACTGCACGACTTGAAACTCACGCTGAAAAGAGACCAATGCACAGTATCCAGCTCGCCATGGAGAATGTTCCTCCAAGTTCAGTCTTCCATTTCATGACAACCTTCTGATCATCCTGCAAGGACCAAGCACTTCACTTAGGTTCCGTTTAGTGGACGCATTGGGGAATAGGAAATGAATTGGATTCATCCAACCTAATGCAGTATTCAGTTGTATATCAGATTTCCCCTAAACCCATTACTCAATTTGTTTCACTGTTTGATTGATTGTATCCTAGCTAAACCCAACTTTGGAATAACCCAAAGTCCATCCCCTAACTAACCGCAAATATACTCTGGCATTAAATTTCAGTTCTCACTCAAATCATAGGAAGATATGAGGAATTAAGACTCGGATCAGATTGAGGGGGTTTCCATGAAACATATAAGCTAAAACAATTTACTATGTTAGAAATCAAGAATTGAACTATCTGTTCCTGCAGCACATATCTGCTATTTGATAAAGATTCTACCATTAAAATCGAAAATCCTGAAGCAGCAGTCAATGAACTCTTCTTTCAATATACACACACTCAAACCTCCAAAACACAATAAGCTGCAAATGCTATTAAGAAGAAAAGAAATGAAAATCAAAGGGCAAAATTTCAAAGCTTTCACAGTGCAATTTGACAAAGAAACATAAACACAAACACTTTGAGACTTCAAAATCGACTTCGACACTTCAAAAATCGAAGAAAATTTACGCCTTCGGCGCAAATTTTCTATGATTCCATTGCATTGATGCACTTAAACATACTGGATTCAAGACATTAAGAACAAGCCAAATCTTAACACATTTTGGACTTTTGATTACAGAGAGCTATCCCTATCTTATTTTTATTAACAAGATTAAGCTGCCATTGTACAGCAAAAACACGGTATTTCGTTCAACAGATTTCAGCAACGCAACACAAAATGTTCAACTGATTTCAGCAACGTAACAGGTCATCAATCAACCCTAATTTGAAGGACAAGATTTCATATTTCGTTCAGCTATTGCAACCATCACAAACAAAATTGAGTTCGATATCAAATTACAAGTATCCTCACTCAGAGACAATCGTTCAGCAATTGCAATCCATCACAAACAAAATCAAGTTCCTTATAAATCGATCTTCGATCGATTGATAAGGAAAACAGTCGGAAGCAAAATCTGTCACATGTATGCTCAATTTCAAAGCCTTCACAGTGCAATTTGACAAAGAAACTTAAACACAAACACCTTGAGACTTCAAAATTGACTCCAACACTTAAAAAATCGAAGAAAATTTGCGCCTTCGGCGCAAATTTTCTATGATTCCATTGCACTGATATAGAGTTACCTGCAATGCCGTCAACAATCGTCGATCATGATTCGACGCCTTCGTCCTCAATCGAGCCGCTCCCTCGACCTCGCTCGCTCACCATCCACCGGGAGGCGCGGATCTGTTTTTTGTCCGGAGAGGAGCGGATTTGACCACCACCGCGTTCAGCACATAGGAAATTGATGAACACAGCGCCTGGAGGAGACCTAGCTCCGACCACTCCCTCGAGCTTGCTCCGCCGCCTCGCTCGCTCCAGCGCTCGCTCCTTCGTTCGCTCCGCCGCTCGCTCGCCACCGCCTCCGGCGTTGGAGAAACATCGTCGTCGTCGTCCAACTGCGCCTCCAATGGCGAGGTCTCTTCCAGCAACATCGTCGTCGGAATTTGTTTCGGTTGGAGGCAGTCGAATTAGGACGAAAGAGCGAAAGAGGTCCGGGGGAGGAGATGGAGAGAGAGAGAGAGGTCCGGGGAGGGAGGGGAGAGAATGAGGATCAGGAGAGAGAAAACCTTATATTGGAGACATTTTGCAAAAATATCCCAAAACGCGGGTATTTCGCAAAATAAGCCCATTTTCGTGGCTATTTTGCAAAAAGCCCCTGATTTTTATTCATTCAAGTCAAGTCGTCTTAGGACGCAAGGAGGAGGAGAAGGAGAGAGGAGAGAGAGGAGGAACGTTTGGAAGGCTTTGTAAGTTTTAGTTTATTTTATGTTAAAGTTAATTTCTTTTATTATGTTTTGTTTCTAATTTCCTTCTTCTAGGGTTGGGGTGATCCTAACATAGATATGTGTGTTTGATTTATAAATACATGAATTTGTATGTCTTTATTATTATCTACCTAAGTGCTTAATCCTTTGCGAGAGTTGAGGAAATTCCTTATTCATGATATTGAAGCGAAAGTGAATTAATTATGAATTTGGATAGAAATTAGGTTTTGCTTGCGAAAGTTGGTTGATCCTAATTAAGAAAAGGGTAGTAACACTTAGGGTTTATGCGAAAGCCTCTATATTCCTATTTGTTAATAACGAAAGTTATTTGATATAAAGCATGCATCTTTATGTAATTTATGATCTACACATATGTTTATTGTTGCGGTGATCTCTAACCTTGGAAGTTTGCATCTTTACTTGTTTTATTTTATTATTTTTATTCGGCACATATTTTACTCGATATCAAAGCACCATTCCCTCTCCATCCATCGACATCGACTCCTCTATTCTTTGTTGACAACCACCCTCATCACCTTTTCCTGCTATCCCTGAACCCCAAAACACATTAAACCTAGAACCGCTGACTTCTCTCCTGAGGACGAACCTGACTCCACTATCCTATAGCGGGGTCTTGACTACAAATTTATTTGGTCAAGAAAACCTCTCGTCAAACTGGCGCCGTTGTCGGGGAGATATCAATCGCGCCTAGCTTAGTTGTGTTTAAGGTTCAGAAAAGTTAATCCCTTTTTCTTACCCTATCACATACCCTACCACCACCTACCCCATCGCTACCAACTGGGTGCCAAGCTTTTTCTACTAATTTTTGTTCTTGATTTTGATTTCAAAGCTTAGGTACAAAGATGGAAGACTTTTGGGAAGGGGACTACGAATGGGATAGACGGGTCTGAAATATGAGACAGAGGAATAGGATCGCAGTGGGGAAGGCACGATTAAGGAAAATAGCCTGGCTGGAGGACTTAGTCCGAAGACTTGAGGCATCCTGTCGTTCTAAAGGATTAGAGCATCCTTCTTATGAGGAAATTGAAGCTATGGAAAGTGACGAGGAAGAAGAAGATTGGAATGAACAATGGGTACTCCCACGGTACATGAGAGCAACAACGCCAATCGATGTCGACTACCCCATAGTCGACGTCGACCACATTACAGAAACCCAGGTATGTCCTTCCCCGATCTCGATTCCACCTTTGCAATCTATCTTTGAAAAACCATTTGAAGGACCCCCAAGAAGAAGAAGCACTAGAAGAGAAGAAATTGAACATTGTTGCCCAGGGCATTCCAAGATCGCTTTTACCTTACAAAGTGAAGGCTATCCCCGATGATTTTGAGCAACCGATGTTCATATTCAAGTATGGGGTCCTAGCAAAGTGGCATGAACCTCCGCATGATGAGGTGGAAATATCTCTTCCCACTCCACCGTTTTAATGTGGTGGAGACGCGCAACCAAGTCAGCCTATGAAGCGGAAGAGGTATGATGATTAGGTATGTATATTTTCTTTATATATTCCCTTATACATGCTAGCTCGAGCCAGGGAAGATGAATGGGTGGAGCCATGGAGCGTCCACTCGTGGAGGTTTAAGCTTCTTCACATGATGCCCCGAGATGACATCCCACGCTTTCCATCACCGGAGGAACCACCAGATCCACCTATACCTCCGGACAAAGATGAGTTAGGCTAATGCTGAATGAAGAAGTCGGCCTAGCGACTATAAAATCTAGAGCTTGTAAATAGGCATTTATTTTTTGGGACTTTTGGACATTATTGCTTTTGTTTGTTTTTTGTTTTGAACTTTAGGTTTTTCTATTATGGGTATTTCTCTTCTACATTTTTCAGGTCCATGGAGATAGAAGCAAGCTAAAATCGGACTAGGCCCAGCAATATTACACTCGATATTCGACGTCCTGCACACTTGTCTAGTGAGTTTCTTTCCTTACCCTCTTTTTTATACAGTGAGGACACTGTAATGTTTAAGTATGGGGTAAGGGAAGGGCTTACTTTGTGCATATTTGATATTATGTGTGCATATTTCGAGTTTAATTCTTGAATTGCTTATACATGGCTATATACTTTGAAATTCATATTTGATATATATCTGCTTATATGCATGTTTTCCAAAAGTTTGAAAAAAATCACCCCCATTGAAATTTTTTGATTAAGTGTCATGGAAGCTTTAATTGAACTCGACGATGCAAAATTGGATTCATTAGAGATATAGCATGAAATTGCCTAGTAAAGGAAAGTCACAATGAAATGCATATTTTCTTGAAAACCATGAAATGAGGTAAATTTTGAAGTTGCTTTTGACTTGTTGCATGATAAAAGGATGGAAGACTTTATATTTCCATATAATGCTCATTGTTTATATCCTAGCCTTTACCTATTCTTATGCATCACAAAAGCCATAATATGCCTTATTTTCATATTGCTCTACATGATCTAAATATTTTCCATTCTTTACCTTATTTTCTATCCGGGGATTATGTTGAGAATGATGTTACATTATGGAGATTGTTGTTGTGTTGTTGTTATCATATTTGGAGTTTGGTAGGAAATTGTTTGAATATATGGAAAATTTAATGCATGAAAGATAATCCGATCACCTCAGGAGATAAAGGTAGATCGACTCTGCTTGCTGAGATAATAGTTCGGCGAGATGGGACACACATGTGAGGAGTCCAAAGCACTAAGTATCCGGGGCCATTCATGACACCCATGTTTGCGACTTGAGAGAAGGCAGTGCTGAGGTTAGAGAGGTAAAAGCATTATTATTGATAAAAGCATTATGAAAGGTGAGAAATCAAAGGAAGAAGGAATGTGGAAATTCAGTTTGGAAAGTACTCCATTTCCCCGGATCATTAGCACCACATTGCCAAAAAATTGCCCACCTTTAGGCTTTTACCAATCTACTCTTTATTGAGCTTAAATTAAAGTCCTATTGATTATTAATGCTTTGTCAAGAATGAATTGTTTTGCATAACCCTCCTTTTATGAGTAGATGTTGCTTTTTAATTTCACATGCATGGATTTGTGACACTAGTACCTTTTCGAGGATGATAATTGATTGCAGGGACATATGACAATGAATCTGATATGTTGAGAGTTTTGATTTCTTCCCCTGTATGACGATTAAATGTATTGCTTGAGGACAAGCAAGCTTAAGTATGGGGTGTTTGTTCTGAGCCTATTTTGCCATGTTTTATATCTACTTTTATATCGATTTTTGCATGTATTTTATGCATTTGGGTTAGACTAATACAGAATCTATATAGTTTACACTTATTTGCCAATTTATGGAGTCTACACGAGTTTTTGTTATATTTCGCAGAAATCGGACGCACTTTGGAGCTTAAAGGAAACCCATGAAGAAGCTAAGGATGGTGCAGCTAGAGAAAAGGCCATTTTTCGGTATTCATCATTCTGAATCAAGCTTTGATGTCTTCATGAGAGTTGTAGCCCTCGAAAAGAGATTTCCAACGCATGGTCATATGCGTCAATCCGACGAACGAGGACTCGGGAAAGTGCGTTTCAAGAACAGAGCTGGGAGCTGAACATTTTACTCGATGTCGAGGAATTTACTCGATATCGAGGAAACACCTTGTCGATTTTCACACCCTGGAGCCGAGATCGACGAAGAAGCTAAAGACGGACCAAGCCTTGGTCGACGTCGAGGAAATATCCAAGTCGACTTTGCTCCTGTTGGCCGGAATCGAGTTGCTGAGCGGAAGACGAAGAAAGTGCTACTCGATATCGAGGAATTCTACTCGATATCGAGGAAATCCCAGAAGCCGACGTCGAACAGTCCAAGGGTCTTGTTAAGTTTCTATCCCGGGTCCAATGGTGATATTTTCGAGATGAAATTCTATCAAGATCTATCAAGTCAAGAAAGAAGATATTTTATCCACATTAGATATATTTCATTTTAGATATAATTATTTATTTCCATGTTTTATCTTAATGTTATTAGATAGATAAATATTGATATACATATATAATTTCTTTCCTAGAATAGCTAGGGAATAAAGTCTATAAATAAGGCCCTAGGGGGCTGATTTTTATTCATTCAAGTCAAGTCGTCTTAGGACGCAAGGAGGAGAAGGAGAAAGGAGAGAGAGGAGGAACGTTGGAAGGTTTTGTAAGTTTTAATTTATTTTATGTTAAAGTTAATTTCTTTTATTATGTTTTGTTTCTAATTTCATTCTTCTAGAGTTGGGGTGATCCCAACATAGATATGTGTGTTTGATTTATAAATTCATGAATTTGTATGTCTTTATTATCATCTACCTAAGTGCTTAATCCTTTGAGAGAGTGGAGGAAATTCCTTATTCATGATATTGAAGCGAAAGTGAAATAATTATGAATTTGGATAGTAATTAGGCTTTGCTTGCGAAAGTTGGTTGATCCTAATTAAGAAAAGGGTAGTAACACTTAGGGTTTATGCGAAAGCCTCTATATTCCTATTTGTTAATAACGAAAGTTATTTGATATAAAGCATGCATCTTTATGTAATTTATGATCTACACATATGTTTATTGTTGCGGTAATCCCTAACCTTGGAAGTTTGCATCTTTATTTGTTTTATTTTATTATTTTTATTCGACACATATTCTACTCGATATCAAACCACCATTCTCTCTCCATCCATCGACATCGACTCCTCTATTCTTTGTCGACAACCACCCTCATCACCTTTTCCTGCTATCCCTGAACCCCAAAACACACTAAACCTAGAAACGCTGACTTCTCTCCTGAGGACGAACCTGACTCCACTATCCTATAGTGGGGCCTTGACTACAAATTTATTTGGTCAAGAAACCCTCTCGTCAAATTGGCGTTGTTGCCGTGGAGATACCAATCGCGCCTAGCTTAGTTGTGTTTAAGGTTCAGAAAAGTTCATCCCTCTTTCTTACCCTATAACATACCCTACCACCACCTACCTCATCGGTACCAACTGGGTGCCAAGCTTTTTCTACTAATTTGTGTTCTTGATTGTGATTTCAAATCTTAGGTACAAAGATGGAAGACTTTTGGGAAGGGGACTCCGAATGGGATAGATGGGTCCGAAATATGAGAAGGGGGAATAGGATCGCAGTGGAGGAGGCACGATTAAGGGAAATAGCCCGGTTGGAGGACTTAGTCCGAAGACTTGAGGCTTCCTATCGTTTTAAAGGATTAGAGCCTCCTTCTTATGAGCAAATTGAAGCTATGGAAAGTGACGAGGAAGAAGAAGTTTGGAACGAACAGTGGGTACTCCCACGGTACATGAGAGCAACAACGCCAATCGATGTCGACTACCCCATAGTCGACGTCGACCACATTACACGAGTGCATGCATTCCATGACACTTAGTTTTTCTATTGTGGGTATTTCTTTTCTACATTTTTCAGGTCCATGGGGATAGAAGCAAGCTAAAATCGGACTAGGCCCAGCAACATTACACTCGATATTTGACGGCCTGCACACCTGTCTAGTGAGTTTCTTTCCTTACCCTTTTTTTATACAGTGAGGACACTATAATGTTTAAGTATGGGGTGGAGGAATGGCTTACTTTGTGCATATTTGATATATTTGACATTATGTGTGTATATTTAGAGTTTAATTCTTGAATTGCTTATACATGGCTATATACTTTGGAATTCATATTTGATATCTATGTGCTTATATGCATGTTTTCCAAAAGTTTGAAAAAATCACCCCCATTGAAATTTTTTGAATAAGTGTCACGGAAGCTTTAATTGAACTCGGCGATGCAAAATTGGATTCATTAGAGATATAGCATGAAATTGCCTAGTAAAGGAAAGTCACAATGAAATGCATATTTTCTTGAAAACCATGAAATGAGGTAAAATTTGAAGTTGCTTTTGACTTCTTGCATGATAAAAGGATGGAGGACTTTATATTTCCATATAATGCTCATTGTTTATATCCTAGCCTTTACCTATGCTTATGCATCACAAAAGTCATAATATGCCTTATTTTCATATTGCTCCACATGATCTAAATATTTTCCATTCTTTACCTTATTTCCTATCCGGAGATTATGATGAGAATGATGTTATATTATGGAGATTGTTGTTGTGTTGTTGTTATCATATTTGGAGTTTGGTAGGAAATTGTTTGAATATATGGAAAATTTAATAAGCGAAAGAAAATCCGATCACCTCAGGAGATAAAGGTAGATCGACCCTGCTCCCTGAGATAATAGTTCGGCGAGATGGGACACACATGTGAGAAGTCCAAAGCACTAAGTATCCGGGGCCATTCATGACACCCATGTTTGCGACTCGCGAGAAGGCAGTACTGAGGTTAGAGAGGTAAAAACATTATTATTGATAAAAGCATTATGAAAGGTGAGAAATCAAAGGAAGAAGGAATGTGGAAATTCAGTTTGGAAAATACTCCATTTCCCCGGATCATTAGCACCACATTGCCAAAAAATTGCCCACCTTTAGGCTTTTACCAATCTACTCCTTATTGAGCTTAAATTAAAGTCCTCTTGATTATTAATGCTTTGTCACGAATGAATTGTTTTGCATAACCCTCCTTTTGTGAGTAGATGTTGCTTTTTAATTGCACATGCATGGATTTGTGACACTAGTACCTTTTCGAGGATGGTAATTGATTGCAGGGACATATGACAATGAATCTGATATGTTGAGAGTTTTGATTTCTTCCCCTGTATGACGATTAAAAGTATTGCTTGAGGACAAGCAAGCTTAAGTATGGGGTGTTTGTTGTGAGCCTATTTTGCCATGTTTTATATCTACTTTTATATCAATTCCTACATGCATTTCATGCATTTGGGTTAGATTAATTATTTATTTCCATGTTTTATCTTAATGTTATTAGATAGATAAATATAGATATAGATATAATTTCCTTCCTAGAATAGCTAGGGAAATGAAGCCTAAAAATAAGGCCCTAGGGGGCTGATTTTTATTCATTCAAGTCAAGTCGTCTTAGGACGCAAGGAGGAGGAGAAGAAGAGAGGAGAGAGAGGAGGAACGTTTGGAAGGTTTTGTAAGTTTTAGTTTATTTTATGTTAAAGTTAATTTCTTTTATTACGTTTTGTTTCTAATTTCCTTCTTCTAGGGTTGGGGTGATCCCAACATAGATATGTGTGTTTGATTTATAAATCCATGAATTTGTATGTCTTTATTATCATCTACCTAAGTGCTTAATCCCTTGCGAGAGTTGAGAAAATTCCTTATTCATGATATTGAAGCGAAAGTGAATTAATTATGAATTTGGATAGTAATTAGGCTTTGCTTGCGGAAGTTGGTTGATCCTAATTAAGAAAAGGGTATTAACACTTAGGGTTTATGCGAAAGTCTCTATATTTCTATTTGTTAATAACGAAAGTTATTTGATATAAAGCATGCATATTTATGTAATTTATGATCTACACATATGTTTATTGTTGCGGTGATCCCTAACCTTGGAAGTTTGCATCTTTATTTGTTTTATTTTATTATTTTTATTCGGCACATATTCTACTCGATATCAAACCACCATTCCCTCTCCATCCTTGACATCGACTCCTCTATTCTTTGTCGACAACCACCCTCATCACATTTTCCTGCTATCCTTGAACCCCAAAACACACTAAACCTAGAACCGCTTACTTCTCTCCTGAGGACGAACCTGACTCCACTATCCTATAGCGGGGTCTTGACTACAAATTTATTTGGTCGAGAAACCTTCTCGTCAATTGTCTCTCGCTAATCGAATTCTCTATCTACGATGGCGGGAAATGAAGAGCGCACTCCACCTGATAATGGAGGAAGACGACTAGCTGAGTTCATTTCAACTACAGATCTGAACAATCCATTGTTCATACATCCTTTTGAGAACTCAGGCATGGTTCTGACCACAGTGCAGCTATTTGGAGATAACTTTCGTCGCTGGAAGAAAGCCATGAGCAAAGCATTGTCAGTCAAGAACAAAATGGGACTCGTTACTAGATCTCTGGTTGAAACTCCTGAAAACACTCTTATGTGGAATAGATGCAACGATATGGTATGCTCATGGATTCTAAATACTGTATCGAAAGAGATCTACTCTACTCTAGATGAATTTAACACAGCTCGAGAAATGTGTCTGGAGCTGGAGGAAAGTTATGGCCAACGCTAGGGCTGTTACTTGAGCCGAGTAGCTCGAGCTCGGCTCGGGCTCGACTCGGAAAAATCTCGACTCGGGCTCGCTCGAATTAAATATGAGCCAAGCTTGAGCAGAATTCTGAGCTCGAGCTCGGCTCGAGTAGCTCGTATAGCTCATTTTATGGATGAAATTACTGTTCTCCCCCTATGTTTTATTTAACCCCATGTAAATAGGTTTTATTTCACCCCTTGTAAATAGGGCGTATATCTCGTTTCGTAGGTGAAATTACAGTTCTGTCCCTAGGTTTTATTTAACCTCTTCTTCTAAAGAGTCTGTCAGTCGCTTTGCCTTTTGGACTCCATTCACTTTGAATCACAGATCTACATTTTGTGAGTAGCTCGAGTTCGACTCCGCTCGGCTCGAGAAAATGAGGCTCGAGCTCGGCTCGTTTGTAAACGAGCCGAGTTTGAACACCCACTACTCGAGCTCGTTAGCTCGTATATCAGCCCTAGCCAGCGCAATGGACCTCTGGTTTTTCAAATTGAAGAAGGAGGTTCAGGATTGTGCTCAAGGTGCTTCTGCTATGACTGAGTATTTTACGAGGCTCAAAGGTCACTGGCAACGCTTATCTGGCCTGGTGTCTCCGCTTAGGTGCCACTGTGGAAAGTGTGAGTGTGATCTCAATTCTCAGCTGGAAGCTCGTGATCAAGAGGAGAAACTTATGAAGTTTCTGATGGGATTGAACGAGTCATATGCAGCTGCTCGTCGTCAGATCTTGATCGACACTCCTCTGCCTACAGCTAGCACTGCTCACTCTCTACTTCTTCAAGATGAAACATGAATTAAGGTATCTACACCATCTGTTGATTCTACTGCATTAAATGCTAATAGATCTGAAAATAGATCTGAGTCTAAACCTAGGAAGGATAGGTGTGAACATTGCAATGGGAATCATAAGACTGATAGGTGTTGGGAAGTTTTTGGCTATGCTGATTGGCATGTTAAAAGCAAAGAAAAGCCTCAACTGCATCGGTTTTGGCAGTGGATCTGAGTCTAAGGGAAGAAACAAGGAAGCTCTTTACAAGAAGTATAGAGCCAATAGTGTTGCTGCTCAAAATTTGACTCCAAATGTTCTAACAGAGAACAATCCAGCTCAGGTGCAGTCTATGTCACCTGACAATCAGCAACTACTTCAGACTATCATGAAGCTCATAGATCAGAAGAAGGATCGTGGCACTGAGGTCAATCTTGCAGGTATTTCTCACTGCTGTAATACATCAATGTTCTCAAAGTTGTGGATAATTGATAGTGGGGCCACAGATCACATGACATGTGATAGATCTTTTCTTCAACATGTTACTCCTCTCATCAAACCTTTATCTGTCCATTTGCTTGATGAAACCACTTGCAGTGTCTCATTTGCTGGAGAAGTCCAACTTTCTCTCTCTCTCACACTGACAAATGTTCTATTTGTTAGCAAATTTCACTTCAATTTACTTTCCATTAGTCATCTTATTCATGATCTAAATTGCTTTGTCTTCTACTATTCTGACAAATGCATCATTCAAGACCATGCAAGGAGGAAAGTGATTGCTGTTGGTAAAGAGCTAGGAGGATTGTACTACATAGTCCCACATGCTGATCTGGAAGCTACTCTTCTTGAAGATACTACTTACCTTCAGCTTACACCACACAATACTCTCAAAAATGCCTTTTACTGCTCAGAAAAACCAAAGTTACCTATGTTTTTACCTTTTGTTGCTAACCCTGATATGAATGCTATCTGGCATCTTAGACTTGGGCATGCTCCCTTTGACAAATTGTTACATGTTCCTGTCATTTCTTCAAGCATAAACAAATTTAAAAAGGAATTTACATGTTCTATATGTCCTCTTGCTAGACAGACTAGAAAAAGTTTTCACTCAAGTGACTCACATGCCAATGTTGTGTTTTCTCTGATTCATTGTGATCTACGGGGTCCTTTTGACACTCAAACTTATAATGGACAAAAATACTTTCTAACTGTTGTAGATTACTACAGCAGAGGGGTGTGGGATTTTTTGCAAAAACACAAGTCTGAGACACCTTCAGTTCTCAAACACTTCATGACTATGGTTGAGACTCAATTCTCTGCCACTCTCAAGACTCTCAGAAGTGATCAAGGCACTGAGTTTTTTAACTCTGACTTGATCTCTTTTCTTCAGTCCAAAGGGATCATTCATGAGAGTTCTTGCAAGGCCACTCCTCAACAAAATGGTCGAGTTGAGAGAAAACACAGGTATATATTAGAGACTGCTAGAGCTCTAAGATTTCAAGCATCTCTTCCTCTCAAATTTTGGGGTGATCGTATCCTTACTGCCACCTACATTATAAATAGATTACCCTCTCCCTTACTTCACCATAAAACACCTTATGAACTGTTGTTCAAACAGCCCCCTGATTACACTAAAATGAAGGTGTTTGGCTCTCTGTGTTTTGTTTCCATTGCCACATCCTCTGGAGGAAAATTTGACTCAAGGTCATCACCTTGTGTTTTTCTTGGATATCCTTTTGGATTCAAATGATACAAAGTTTATAATCTCTCCACTCATAAGTGTGAGATCACTCGTGATGTTACTTTTGTGGAAACTGTCTTCCCTTTTGCTAGCAATGAGGACATCCTTCATTCTCACCCTTCTCAGCCAGCTATTCAAAATGAGGTCTCCTCTCCTTTTGTGGATGACTTCGTACATGTGGAGGTTGATCACCCACCCCTTCCTCCACCTCTGAATCGCCCTTCTCCAAATGAATCTCATGCTGAGTATTCCCCATCTCCTGTTCCTCCCTCCTTTGATGAACCTTAGTTTGTCCCTCATGTTTCTCCTTCACTGCCTCCTCAAAGGTCTTCAAGAAATGCTCAGTCTCCAGGATGGCTCAAGGACTATGTATGCAGTTCTTCTACTGATCTACCCAACGCAATTGCACTTCCTTGTAAGTCATCCTCACCTTACCCCATTTCCTCCACCTTGTCTTACAGCTTATGCTCGTCATCTTATAAATACTTTGTTCTTAATGTGGCTCACTTGAAAGAACCTACCACTTTGAATGAAGCATTGAGTATGCCAGAGTGGGTAAAGGCCATGCTAGTTGAGCTCAATGCATTGGAAGCTAACAACACCTGGACTCTTGTACCCAGGTCATCTGCTCCATCAGTTGTGAGTTGTAAGTGGTTGTTTAGGTTGAAGTTTCTTGCTGATGGAACTCTGGACAGGCACAAGGCCAGGCTTGTGGCTAGAGGTTTCTCCCATTTGGAAGGCATTGATTACAGTGAGACTTTTGCTCCTGTTGCCAAGCTCATCACTGTCAAGACAGTCCTTGCTGTGGCTTCTGTGAGGGGGTGTTCCATTTCTCAAATGGATGTCACTAATGCTTTCTTAAATGGTAGTCTTGAGGAAGATGTGTTCATGGAGCTTCCTCCTGCCTACTCATTTCTCAAGTCCCACTCTTGTCCTTAGGGGGAGTATATGAGTGAGGACAAAGTGTCTCAAGTTGTGTTCAAACTCAACAAGTCCTTGTATGGACTCAAGCAAGCACCTAGACAGTGGTTCTCAAGATTTTCTCAGGTCATGAGGGAAGCTGGATTTGAGCAGTCAGAATTAGACTATTCTCTATTCTTTAAGGCCACACAGGTCTCCTACACTGTGCTCTTAGTCTATGTTGATGACATGATCATCACAGGAGACAGTGTCACTGAAATTGCAAATCTGAAAGAGTATCTAAGTGAAAAATTCAAGATGAAAGATCTTGGAGAGATGAGGTACTTCCTAGGAATTGAAGTTGATAGACTAGATGATGGTCTGCTGATCAACCAAAGAAAGTATGCACTGGTACTTCTCAAAGAGAGAGGTATGAAGGATGCAAACCTATGGCTACACCTCTGGATCCTAAAGTAAAGTTGCAAATGGATGGAGACAGGCTAAATGTGGATGTTATGTCCTATAGAAGACTCGTAGGTAAGCTGATATATCTTACCATTACAAGGCCTGACATTTGTTATGCTGTACAAGTTCTAAGTCAGTTTATACACCAACCTAATGATGAGCATTGGCAGGGTGCTAAACTTGTGTTGAGGTACATAAAGGCTGCTCCTGGACAAGGTTTGCTTCTATCAAACAAGTCACAGCTGCAACTGAGTGCCTATTGCAATGCTGACAGGCAGAGTTGCCCCATGACTAGAAAGTCCCTAACTGGTTTCTGTATCATGCTAGGAGGTTCTCTAATATCCTGGCGAACTAAAAAGCAAAGCTATGTAGCTATGTCGTCTTCTGAGTCCGAATACAGAGCTATGGCTACTATAAGCAGTGACATTACTTGGCTTCTAAAGTTGCTTAAGGATTTGCAAGTTGATCAAACCAAGCATGTGAGGCTCTTCTATGACAATAAATCTGCTACACACATAGCTCATAATCCAGTGTTTCACGAAAGAACGAAGCACATTGAAGGGGATTGCCATCTTGTGAGGAACAAGGTGCTAAGCAAAGAAATTGAGTTGGGTTACATACCAACCAAAGAGCAACCTGCAAACATCTTCACCAAGATTGTCTCATCTGAGCAATACAGAAAAATCTTGGGCAAGTTAGGAGTTTGTAACTTGTTTTCTAGTCAAAACTCCTCACTTGAGGGGGAGTGTTAGAATGGTTTAGTGGTGCTGGCTCATCTTAACTCATGTAAGGATGCATACAGCCAATTAGCACTATAAATACCCTTTGATGTAATAAGACCAATTCAATCAATTGAGTTTACAGATTTGTGAATCCAATAGAACAGTTCCCTCTCTTCTCTCTTCCTCTCCAAAATCTGAGCTTATTGATTCACTAATCATCAAGAAATAAAAAAACAAGACAAAAAGAGCAAAAGAAGGCAACAAAAACAAAAAGACAACGAAAAACCAAAGAAAAAAAAACCTGTCGGCAGAAGAAGCGAAACCCAAAAATGCAAAACAAGGAACCAGAACAAGCAAGAGGAGAGGCTGAGATGGCAAAAAAAGATGAAAAAGGAAGAATCCCGACTTAAAGGCGAGAAACAATAAAAGCCCCAAAAATGGAAACCATAACCCTAGAAAAGAACCCGGAGAAAACGATAAACATAACAAGATAAACAAAGAGGCCAAAAAACCAGCAAAAATGGGGAAACAACAAGAAGAGAAAGCCATGTCCTAGTAGAAACGAGAAAGAGATAAACAAAAGCGGAGCCGGACCACCGTTGAATCCGCAAATGTGAAGAGACGGGAAGCCAGAGGAAATCGATGGCGCCACCGCTGAGAACGGGCAGGAGGAGTGAGGCAAGACTGTGCTAGGGGCGAAACGAAGGGGCATGGGCTCCAAATTGTAGGAGGAAACAATCGAGTCGCAAAGCTGGGGATCGATAAGGGGGAAACAACGAACAGGGAGAAGAATGGATCCACGAGTGACGCTTCTTTTTTCTGCTGGATGGAGTTGCTTAATCCACAAAATGTTTTTTAAGTAAACACTTATATTTATGATATGAGTATCAATTCAAACAGGAAAAACTAATTAAAATACCCCTACCTTTGAAGATTTGGTAAAAATATATTCTCACTTTTTAAATGTAAAAAAAAAAAAAATACTTCAGTCTTTAAGGATAGTGGTAACATATTGCCATGGGTGCGGATAAAAAAAATATTGCCACGGGTTTTTCATGGGCCAAAAATGATGACAAGGTGGCATACATAGAAAAATAATTTTTAAAAAAAATTAATTTGTTTACAAATCAGTAATAAAGTTCAGTATGATTCTTATTTTCATGGGAAAAAAGGAAATGACAACTTAGACTGGACAAACAAAATAAAATTTTGGTTTTTATTAAACCCAACCGATTATTTTCACAGATAAGCTACAAAGTGTGGACTCTAGTGATGCACCTGCTCACTTTATCGATCTCTTTGAAACCTTTCTTTTTTCTTTGAAACTCACCACCATCGGCCCTCAGAGGAAAGTGATGCTTGTTCAAATTAGGAAAATATTGGCTAAATTAGTTAATATAGTATATTAGAATCGGTTTGTCTATTATGTGTCCTAAATAGGGCTGATATACGAGCTAACGAGCTCGAGTAGTGGGTGTTCAAGCTTGGCTCGTTTACAAACGAGCCCAGCTCGAGCTTGAGCCTCATTTTCTCGAGCCGAGCCGAGTCGAGATCGAGCTACTCACAAAATGTAGATCTGTGATTCAAAGTGAATGGAGTCCAAAAGGAAAAGCGACTGACAGACTCTTTAGAAGAATAGGTTAAATAAAACCTAGGGATAGAACTGTAATTTCACATACGAAACGAGATATACGCCCTATTTACAAGGGGTTAAATAAAACCTATTTACATGGGGTTAAATCAAACATAGGGGGGGAGCTGTAATTTCACCCATGAAATGAGCTATACGAGCTACTCGAGCTCAAAATTCTGCTCAAGCTTGGCTCGTATTTAATTCGAGCGAGCCCGAGTCGAGTTTTTTCCGAGCCGAGCTTGAGCTACTCGGCTCAAGTAACAGCCCTAGTCCTAAAGGCACATGATAAACATATTTTTTTGAGAAATAAAACCCTAAAAGAAAATGGGGGAACCTCATAATGTAACTTAAAAATGGATAAATCGGGTTTATTTAGGAGAAAAAAAATCTCAAATTGGCTTCTTATTATATGCTTTAATGGTATAAAATAGAAAAACCGTATTAGAAAATTAGAATGCATGAGAAGCCAGACATCTAAACGTACAAAACATGTAAGAAAACAACACAATACTCTAAAACTCTAAAAGGATTTGTTATAAAAATATTTAAGCAATATAAATATCAATATCTATTTAATAGTAAGATTATATGAAAAATACACGGTAAGTGGATTTGTCTTTACTACTTGTGAAATTCCCAGTTCGTATATGACATGACAGTTGTTTAAGTGTGCCCACAACAATATAGAGGGCGATTTTCAATGTGCAAGTGTACTAATCAATTTGCAATGGAGTGAATCTACCAAAAAAAAAAAAATTGCAATGGAGTGAAAATGATATTAATAAAACTCCAAGATACAACTTTTTGTTAGTGGGGACTGGGGGCCAAACGCGTTTGACAATGACCTTCTAAGTTACAAATCGCCCATTTCTATTACTAACTTCCAATCCTCCCAACTTCCGGCCTCCGAATCTCCTATCCCTCCCCTTATGGCCTTATCCTCTCTACCATTTTTTTAATCAATATTTTTGCCGACCAAAAAAAAAAACAGATGTATATTTTTCCACATTGTTCTTCTAAAAATCATTTTATTCTATTGGTTAAAGTCAATATTTTTTGTAGTCTCCTCTTTTAATAATCAAGTAATTTATATTTATTTTCGCATTTTAATTGTTATTAGTATTTTTTAAATGTTAAATATATTTGGATTTTTTTGCTAAGTGTCCATTTTCTACAAGGCCTTTTGCAAAATGTCCACTTTTATTTCCCCTTTTGCAAAATGTCCTAATATTACATTTTTGCCCCTCCTTCCCATTCCCTTCCTTCCTTCCCATTTTTATTTTGACCATTGATCGGTCAAAGTCAATGAATTGGTGACACAACTTTGGTGACAAAAAAAAAAATTGGTGACACGTTTTTTTTTTTACGAAATTACTGTCACCGCCTTTATAAGTGGTGACACTGGTCAATGGCTTTGGTGACACATGAATGATGATAAACAAATTTTTGGGTGACAATTTTTTTTTGTACGAGATTAATGTCACCGCCCTATCGATGTCACCAAAACCCATATAGATGTCACCAGCCTTATTGCGGTCACCACCTCTATCGCTGTCACCTCCCTATCGCTGTCACCACTCCTATCGCTGTCACCACCACTCCTATCGCTGTCACCACCACCTCTATCACTGTCACCACCACCTCTATCACTATCAACACCACACATATTGTTGTCACCACCCTTATTACTGTCACCACCTCTATCGTTGTCACCGCTCTATCGATGTTACCACTCTTATCGTTGTCACCGCTACTCCTATCGCTGTCACCACCACTTCTATCGTTGTCACCACCCTTATCATTGTCACCACCCTTATCAATGAGCACTGTCATCACCCTTATCACTGTCACCACTCTTATCAGCGGTCACACTATTGGTGACACATGTGATGACAACATTATTTTTTTTGGTGACAGTTTTGTTTTTACATTTTATAAGTGATGACACATATACTATAATAATAAATACATTTTATTAAGATTTAAGGTAATTTATTATATATTATAATAACAAAACACAACATAATCAAAAGTGGATTCCTTATAACACTCCAAAAAAAGAGAGCAATAATTGTACATACTATGCCCAAGCCCAAACATTACTAAAAATAATAGGCCCACCCCAAAATGCTCTCCCTAAGCTAACCGACCCAAGCAAAAGTAAAGCTAGGAGCATGACAGCAATTCCCACAAAACTCCCTTTTTACCCGATCCAAAGGCCTCCCAATTCCCACAAAAAGTATGACAGCAAACTCCATTCACCCAAATCGAATGAACAGCAGCAGCTAGGAGCATGACAGCAATGTAATCACTAGATTGCACAGCTTCCTGAACCTCATTACTCCACCTTTTCACAATCTATGGATTTATCTGGTGAAGAATTAATATGGTCAACACTATAAGTTGAGAGTATCATCAAGATTACAGATCACCAAGTCTTCAAAATCTAGTAATGCTGAAGCAAATGAATGTCGCTAACAAGAGCTGCACTAGCAACCACAAGATTCTTGTGCAAGGAAACATTTCACTGATTTAAAAAAAAGACAGATATCATGAGTGTCCTAAATTGAGAAACAAAAATACTGAGATATAGGAAACTCAATTTTCGATCGAATATGAGAGTAATCCTAATGTCTATGCATCAACTTTTTCAATGTAGAAGACACAATTGAGATCAAATTAGGTTTTTCTAGTCCGTTTTTCTCTAATAACTGATTCATCGATGCACTGAAACAGACAACAGGAGAAGTAGAGTTGAAGTCGATCAAATTAGGTCGTTTGATAATCAACAGAAAACCACACGATAAATAGAATTGAAGTCGATCGATACCTCGAAGAAAGCCACCATAGCAGTAGATGGAGTACGCCAGCGATGAAGGAAGAATCCAGCAGAAGCGATTCAAATCTTCGAAGAAACGCGCCATTGATGACAGCAGCTTCGGCTTTACCTTTTCATCGATGAATCGCCACCAGAAGCGAGCGATTGCACGATCGTAAGGCTCCTGATACATCGATTTCCCTTCCAACTGCTCGCGAGTGTCGAGCACTGTCATCGGATTGAGAGGTGAGCGCCGGCGATTGGCGTCATCAGATCGAGTGCTCGCTCCGGATTGGCGTCATCAGATCGAGCGCTGTCTCTCGATAATCCAGATCCACTGATTTTCCAGATCCGGCGGCCATTGCCTTCCCTCTCGGAGGCGTGTGCTCGCTCCGGCCTTCCCACGGCCACCGGAGAAGAGTCCTTTTTTATAGATTACATAGGTGGTATAGTGGGCTAAAAGCCCGTCAAGTCCCAATACCTTTTTAACATAATATATATATATATATATATATATCAATAAATGGAAAGACGACATTGCAATCAATATCATCATCTCACATGGTATCACAGCCTAATATCCAAAAGTCCTAAATTTATATATATATATGTTATATCAATAAATGGAAAGAGGACATTGCAATCAATCTCATGATCTCACATGGTATCACAGCCTAAGATCCAAAAGTCCTAAATTTATTTTTCTCTAAACCCTAGCCGCCCCTCCTCTCTCTCTCCTAGCCTCGGCCACCTCTCGCCACTAGCCTCGCCGTCACCCACCCGCCTCGCCCCCCCCCCCTCCTGCCGTCGGCCTCCCCTTTCCCCCTTGCCGCCGACCATCCTCTCCTCCCCCTCTCTCACCTTCTCGTCTCAATGACTACCGAACCCACCACCACCAAATCACCCTTCCATTCCGCCCTAACCATCTTCAATATCAAAAATTACATCCCTATCATTCTTGATCATGAATCCAGTACCTACACCATGTGGTCGCATCTCTTCACGACCCATGTTAAGGCTCACAAAGTCCTCCACCACATTGACTCCTCTGCCAAACGCCCTGAAAGCGAAGACGACGATCTCTTCGCTCAACTTGACACCATGGTCCTTCAATGGATCTTCAACACCATCTCAAAAGATCTATTAACCACCATCCTCGACCCCAAAGACTCCGCCTTGAACGCTTGGAAGAAACTTCAGGATATCTTTCAAGACAACAAGTCCACCCGTGCTGTCTATCTCGAGCACGAATTCTCAAGTTGCAAGCTTTCTTCTTTTCCGTCGATCTCTGCCTACTGTCAGCACATCAAGACCCTGGCTGATCAGCTCGATGCCGTCGACTCCAAACCCAGCGCCACCCGTCTCGTCCTCGAGGTACTTTCGGGCCTCCCTTCCGAATAAAATGCTGCTGCTACTCATATACAGCAAACGGAACCTCTCCCTACGTTCGAGAAGACCGCGGCAGGGGCCGCGGCGGCCGCAGCAATGGCCGCCACCCGCAGCAGTATGATCCCCGCCACCCCTCTTGGTACCCCAACCCTGGCTACCCTCCTTGGATGCCCTATGGCTACCCCGGTGCGTCGTTTCGTGGACCAGCCCCGTATCCCAACCGTCAGCAGGGCTTGTTGGGTCCTGCTCCCCGCCCTGTCGGTCATCAGGCATACCCGTCGTCTGATCAGGCATACCCTCCTCCGACTGATGTGCACAATGCCTTCTCCTCAATGCAGCTGACACCTCTTGACGACGCTTGGTACATGGACACTGGCGCTACCTCTCATATGACGAACTCCTCAGGTACTCTCTCCTCTCTTTCTTTTAAGGGTCCTGCTCATTCTATTATCGTCGGCAACGGTGGTCGCCTTGCTACTTCGGGCATTGGCCACACCACACTACCAACCCCTACCAACCCTTTGCACCTCAACAACGTCCTTGTTGCCCCCAAAATTTTCAAAAACCTTATTTCTGTTCGTCGGTTCACCACTGACAATAATGTTTCTCTTGTGTTTGATCCGTTTGGTTTCTCTGTGAAGGATCTTACTACGGGGGTTACTCGCCTGAGATGTAATAGCACCGGGGAGCTCTATCCTGTGTCGTCACCCTCACCATCCAACCCGTCAAGTCCAGTCGCCCTCTCGGCATCATCGTCCAGTCTTTGGCATGCACGCCTTGGACATCCCAGTCCTGCAGTTTTAGATTTACTTCGTTCTAAGAGTCTTGTCCAATGTAATAAAGAGCATCGCTCTAGTTTATGTTCGTCTTGTCAGTTAGGCAAGCATGCCAGACTTCCTTTTCAGCGATCTTTAAACACTACTTTTGCACCTTTTGATATTATTCATGATCTCACACTTTTTCAACATCGTCCTCGCGGATGCTTCTTGGTTGGTTTGGATTCGCCATCCCGGAGTTCTTCAATAGAGGCGTCCTCCTCCTCCATGGCAGTTCTCTGTTTGATAGGAAAGAGAAACACTGAGGTATATAATTAAAGGTATAACTAGTTATTTTCTCGAACCGTGTTCGGGTATTTTATAATATTTTCGACCGAGTTTGATGTCTTAAACAAAATATTCGAAACGGGTATGAAATATTTTTTTCGTATACTATCAATGTAGTGTTATAAGAATGTTTGAAACATTTCCTATTATATCTCTATAGTATATTTCTCTCTTTTTATATAAAAGGGTCAAATATTTATCGAATGTCGAACCTAGAAGGTTGAACCCAATAGTGAGAACTCTTTATACAACATTATAAATAGAAAACAAATAGAAAATGTCTAATGAACTTGGATGAGGAGAAAATAACGCAATTAGTAAAATTGTTAACCATCACATGAAAATGATCTTTGGAATATAATAGGAATATAGGATAAAAAAAAATACATCCTCAAACATTCAAAAAATTTTCTTTATGAACTAAATTAGTGGTAGTAGATGAAGCATTATCTTCATTGTCATAAATTAAGACTTTCAATCCAATTCTGCTAGTAATTTTAGACGCAGCTGCATATAATTGTCCATGGGTGAGACTGGACTCGGTAGGAAGCAACTGATTTGTGAAAGTGATTGTCCCTAATTCTTATTGATGGTTATAGCAAATGAAACCATGGGGAATTATGGCTTCATCATATGTCAGATTATACATTTGTCAAATTAAAAAGTTTAACAATATCATTCTACCACCTCTATCGCTGTCACCTCCCTATCGTTGTCACCACCACTCCTATCGTTGTCACCACCACCTCTATCACTGTCACCACCACCTCTATCACTGTCACCACTACCCATATTGTTGTCACCACCCTTATTGTTGTCACCACTTCTATCGCTGTCACCGCCCTATCACTGTCACCACTCGTATCACTGCCACTACCACTCCTATCGCTGTCACCACCCTTATTACTGTCACCACCTCTATCGTTGTCACCGCCCTATCGTTGTTATCACTCTTATCGTTGTCACCACCACTCCTATCGTTGTCACCACCACTTCTATCGCTGCCACCACCCTTATCAGGGCACTGTCACCACCCTTATTAATGAGCACTGTCATCACCCTTATCACTGTCACCACTCTTATCAGCGGTCACACTATTGGTGACACATGTGATGACAACATTATTTTTTTTGGTGACAGTTTTGTTTTTACATTTTATAAGTGATGACACATATACTATAATAATAAATACATTTTATTAAGATTTAAGGTAATTTATTATATATTATAATAACAAAACACAACATAATCAAAAGTGGATTCCTTATAACACTCCAAAAAAAGAGACCAATAATTGTACATACTAGGCCCAAGCCCAAACATTACTAAAAAATAATAGGCCCACCCTAAAATGCTCTCCCTAAACTAACCGATCCAAGCAAAAGTAAAGCCAGGAGCTGTTGTTGAGGAGGAAATCGAGTATGAAATATAACAAAATAGATCAAACCAGATTCAGGCCCACGCAAATAAATACAAGACTCCTCCAATGCAGTAATGGGAAGTCAGGATCGAATCCACGAGGAAGCGTGTCAGCAGATCTCAGGTAGCTGTAAATCTCACAGACAAAGCAGCAGAAAGACAGCAACACAGAAACAAAGGGCCAGAAACAGAAATAAAACAGTAAAGAACAAACAAAAGCAAAGATCAAAACGAAAACAGAAAAGGCAAAGCAAAGCAGAAACAAAAGCGAGGACACAGAAGCTACTCGATCTCGAGTAACAGTCCTCTATATCGACTAAGAAGGTCGACAACAGAAACTCAGAAACGAAAGCAGACAACTCGATGTAGACAAGTTCGTACTCGATATCGAGTAGAGGCTACTCTGTATCGACCAAAAACTCCTCTGTATCGACTAGCAAGACAAAACTGTAAATCGCAGATTCGAACCCAAACTCAGAAATTTGACAGAAATAAACTCAATATGCTAAAAGACTTCCAAGGCCAGGTTATCAACACCACAACGATAACCATGCAAAGTAATACATAAAGGCATAAAAGATCATGCTTTCCATCAAAATAACTTTCGTTATTAACAAATAGGCATATAGAGGCTTTCGCATAAACCCTAATTGTTACTAACCCTTTTCACATAATTAATCCAAGTTGCATTAAGATAACTTTCGCTTCAATAATACAAACAAGGATCATCTTCAACTCTCGCAAAAGAACCATGCTCATAGGGATAGAAGACAAATTGCACAAAAAGATCTGACATTTACCGCATCACCTCACATAGCCACCGTCGGGCTCACCCTAGCCCCAGAAGTAGGTGGACTACTCACGCCTCATCGCAATCGCATACATTGATGTATGAAAAGAACTAAATTGCATTAAAACTAAATTCAAAGCCTTTACAATCCCGGCAATCCAACTTTCGATGAATGCCAAAACCCTAAAAACTTTAGAACTCCTAAACTGTCTCTGTGGAACTACTTCTCTAGCTTGTGAATTGAATGATTAAAAACCAGCCCCTAGGGCTTTATTTATAGGCTTCTAATCCTCGCTATTCAAGGATAGAATCATCTATCTCTATATCTAAAGGCTTAAAAGATAAATAAAAGCAATAAAGGAATTAAATCTAAAAGGAAAAGATAAATCTAAACTAGGTAAGTCTTCTTCATGTTGATAGATCTCCCTTCCATGGATAGATGATGATAGATCTCGGCCCACTCGACATCCTTCGTGCCCAAGGAATCTCAGCTCTACTCGGACTGCTCAAACCGAGTAACACGGCTCGACATGTCTACTCGATATCGACCACGGCTACTCGATATCGAGTACCAGGGTTCGTCGACTTGGTCTGGCGGGGTGACTCTGCTCGACAAGGCTCGGACATGGCTCGGAGGACTGGTCGATATCGACCACGGCTACTCTGTATCGAGTAGAGGTGGTCTGCGTCTTCGTCCTCGGCTTCTCACAGCTCGTCGACTCCGGACATGGCTCCGAAGTGTGGTCGATCTCGACTAGAGGTACTCGAGATTGAGTAGGGTTCCGGGATCGGGTTGTCTCTGACTCAGTGTCCTCGATCAGCTCTGCTCGACCAGGTGTGTTCGACCAGCACTCGTCGAGATCGAGTAGATGCTAGTCGATCTCGAGTAGAGTTCTCTCAGCTTTCTGCTCTCGTTCGTCGGATTGACGCATATGACCATGCGTTGGAAAGCTCTTTCCGAGGGCTACAACTTTTATGAAGACATCTAAGCTTGATTCAGAATGATGAATGGTGAAAAATGGCGTTTTCTCCAGCTGCAACATCCTTAGCTTCTCCATGAGTTTCCTTTAAGCTCCAAAGTGCGTCCGATTTCTGCGAAATATAACAAAAACTTGTGTAGACCTCCATATATTGCAAATAAGTGTAAACTACACAGATTCTGTATTGTTCTAACTCAAATGCATGCAATGTATGCAGAAATCGATATAAAAGTTAGTGTAAAACATGGCAAATTATGCTTAATATTTTCTCTCTCCATATAAAGGAGTACATCAACTATTTTCTTCTTGTCAGTCTTCTTGTACATTATGATCATTGATCGCACGTGAAAGCCAAGGTAGCAATGTTCAATTGCTTCATTTTGTTAAATATCTCCTCAACTTTCTTCATGTTATTTAGGAAAACACAATTTTCCATCAGGGTTCTGTATACAACTTCTCCTCCGGTATACCCTGGAATAGGGGTGATATACGAGCTCACGAGCTCGAGTACCTTGTGTTCAAGCTCGGCTCGTTTATAAACGAGCCGAGCTCGAGCTCCATATGAAAACAAGCCTAAATAGGTGCTCGTACTCGGCTCGTGAGCTGGGAAGCGTACTCGAGCTCGAGCTCGTGAGCTCGTTTATACTCGAGCCGAGCTCGAGCCCGTGAGCTCGTTTGTTCGGTTACAATTTTTGAGTTATTTTAGCTCGATTTAAGCTCGGTTTTGATTCAATCTTAGCTAATAATACTCAATTTCACAATCAATAACACACAACACAGTCCAACTGACAGGCCTAAGGTCGTTATGCCAAATCAAAGTAAATTCCTAAGATGCAAACTATAACAAGTATAGTAGGTAAGTTAGGGTCGAACCCACAGGGAAACAGAATCAATTGTAAAAGCAAGTATTATTACCCAAAAGTAACTGATTCAAGGGGAAGTTGTGTGTGTTATCAATGACGAATATATGACGGAAAGGTATCACACCAGGTAATTATCCGCACAACAATTGAGATGGTTCATCATCGCATTCTATGAATCTCAAGTTCTAATGTCCAGTAATTGTTCTCAATTCAGATCGTGTAATAGCTTTTAGTCCTACCAGTCCTAAAAGCACTTATCACCAAATTACAAGGGAAAACCTTCACCAAATAATAAAGCAATAGCATTCAAGCATGAATTATAATGAGATACAAGCGATTCCAACAACCCGTTAAAATAGCCTGTAATCGAATCTCCCTCACAATCTACCACAAGCAACCCGCGTATGGAGATTGTGTTTGCTACAATGAATCTACAACCCCAAACCTGGAATTGGAAACCCTAGCAATATGACTAGTATCGATAAACCTAGGTGATCAATCCAGATAAATCAATAATAAGCAATCAAGCAATAAGCTCAGGAGATCGAAACAATTAACAAAGGACGAACAAGAGTAGAATACTCACAACCAAATCAATTGAAGGCTTCAAAGAACCAAGTGTAACAAAGGAGAGTTAGTTCTCCATAGGGTTTGTGAGATGAACAAAAGGGAAAATACGTCTCTCGAAAATAACCTCCTTCTCTCCTACTGCCTTCTCGGCCTATATAACCTAATGAAATCGGGTTTAACATCCCGTAAAAATATAATATTAAAACTAATAAGATAAGGAAAATCGGATAAGAATCCGTCTTCAGGGACCGACGCGGGCGCGCCATGTAGCAGCGCGGGCGCGCCAGCCTTGTCTTGCTACTCTTCCATCTGTTCATCAGCGCGGCCACTTCCTCCTAGCAGCGTGGTCGCGTCGGGTAGCAGCGCGGGCGCGCCAAGTGCAGCGCGGCCGCGTCAGACTCTCAGTCTTCCAGCTGCTTCCGATCTTCTTCACTTCTGTAACTTGCATGATTTCTTCAACTTCTTCAACATGTTCCGAATCACCAAGTTCATACAAATACCTCTCACAATGACATGTAAATGATGACAAAAACTACTAAATGCGCTATGGAATATATCGCATATCAAATTCCCCCATACTTAAACCTTTACTCGTCCCGAGTAAGCATAGAAGTTAAGCCTACTCTCACTATAAATCTCAAAGGTTCACAGACAGTACAAGGAAAATGAACACTAAGTACTAGTAGTTTCCACCATCTCAACAATCAGCACAAAAGACAATCAAAATAGGAAATGAGACTTACAATTGTATCTCAACCATCTACACCTTATAGCTCCTAGTGGCCTACCCGAAAACCTCCTTATCACTCCACTTCTTATGTCGCCTTCGCCAAGAAATCAATCCTAAACACTCAAAGTAAACGCTCATCTTGCCAAGGCGCCCTTTCGGGTTTTCACCAAGCCACTCATTTTCTTTCCAAAGATGGTGCTCACATAAACATTCTCACTTCCCTCAAGTCTCATATTGCCAAAGCCTAAGGCTCGCCAGACTACCTGCTTTTTGCCTGAGTCGCCCTTTCGGGTTTTCAACTCATCCCAGGATTTTGATTGCTTCTTTTTTTTTCTTTTCTTTTTTTTCTGTTTTTTTTTTTCTTCTGTTTTTAAAAAAAAACAAGTGCAGAATCTGTACACAAATAATGCGGAAATAAAATATGTACAAGATATGTGAATCCTTTCCCTCCCCCATACTTGAATGAAGCATTGTCCTCAATGTGAAAGAAGACAGAAATAAGTAGGGAGAAAAGAAACAGAAAGACTCACTAAGGGGGTGGATAGTGGCGAGAATAGTCCTCTCGCATGCGGCGCAGCTCTTCCCTCATCTCTCTGAACTCGCCAAAGCCCTCTAGGATGTCGGCCTGCTGGTGGAGAATCTGGTTCGTCACTGTCGTCAAACTCCCCACGTCTTGCCGCAGAAGGCCAATCTGATCAGCCAGGTAGCCCCACTGGTGAGGCTGCTGATAGGCATCCTGAAAAGCTTGTTGGGGCCAAGGAGCCCACTGATGTGCGTCCTGCTGGCTGTGATATGTCGGTTGAGAATCCCAACCGTGAGACGGGGACTGATAAGCAGGCATCTCCTGATGTGGGTTCTGTACGAAACCCTGTGTATCTGTCTGAACAAAAGTCTGCTAAGCCACAGGCGCATCCTCCATCGTGGCAGCTCCAGCTGTGCCACTACTGCTACCCACCTTATTGCGACGCCTTCTACCCAGAACTGACGTCGGAAAGTAATCGGCCTCAATGTACCAATCAGCCCAAGACTCCGACCATGGCAGGGGCTTAGGGAGCCTGAACTGATGCTCCTTCTTCTTGCCCGTGCACCAAATGGCTCCCCCATCCGGTGCAGTATCAAGCATCAAACATCTCCGTAGATACTCCTCTGTATAGGTCCTTGCTATGACCTGCTCCTCCAGCTCCTCCAACCCATTTTGCCCAACGCATGCAGCAATGGCCACCCGAGTAATAAGTCCGCTCTGGACCATTTCTGGTCCAGCGGCACTGCGATCCTTTCTGATCCTGTCGAGGCCATCGAAGAAGAGCCTAACCCAGTCAGGCGTATAATCTGCAGTAGGCACAGCGCTGTAGGCAAACCTCAGGTGCGTCATGGAAAGCTTTGTATCTGTAATCAGCCCATAATATGTCCCAGAAACGATCTTGCACAACATACGGAAGACAGGATGAGTAATCCTGCTGTTGTACTCGTTACTGGTCAAGAAGTCCTCTCCAGACACCGCTCTGAAGAATGCAACAAGGTCTGGGTCGGACGCGGCTGTCGCCCATCCATCAGTTGGGGCTTTAGTGACCCCCAAAGCCTTTCGCAACCTTGATGCAGAAGCCCTGTAGGTAGTGCCATTGTATCTGAAAGCAACCCCTCTAATGCTGTTATCTCTCAAGTACAGCTGATATGTCGCGAGGAACTGCTTGCACAGTTCCGGGTATCCTACAGCTCTCAAATCCAAGAAATCACTAATACCAGCGTGAGCGAGACACTTCTGCATACAATCTAGCATCTGAAGTCTCTGAAGTGTCTCCCTATGCAAATACTTCGTAGAACTGACACAGCTAACCTTATTGTAAATAGCCCATTCCTCATCAGACATTTATAACCCATTATCAGATCTACTCGCCTCTTCCTCCGTTGAACTCATACCCGATAGATAATAAGACTAAATCGGAATCGAAAGAAGAACAGCGGAAAGAACTCACGAAGAACAGTGGAGTCTCGGTGCAGGGGCAGACGCGGCCAAGTTGGAGGTGGCGCGGGCGCGTCGAGGAGCAGCGCGGGCGCGTCGAGTGGCAGCGCGGCCGCGTCGGGGTGTCAGTCTCCTGGTGGATTTCTCTGACGGGCGCGGGCGCGTTAGGGGTGGCGCGGCCGCGTCGGCGATTTCTGCAGATCCGGAAATCGTCGAAAGTAGTTGTCGATGTGGAGCCCACCGATGTTCCTCCGGTGCCGGTTTGTGGGGGCTCTGGTGGGGGCTCGCCGGTGGCTGAGTGTGGCGCAGGGTGGGGTGTGGTGGTCCAGGTGGGGATGGAGTGTGGTGAGGTAGGAGAGAGGTAGGAGTGTTTGGTGTGTGAGGAGAGGATGTGTGGTGAGGGAGGAGAGTGTGGGGAAAAAGGTAGGGTTTTGATGATAGTATGGGCTTGAAGCTGGCGGGCTGGCCCGAAGTGGGTTTTCCAGCCCGTGGTCGGATTTTTTTTTTTTTTTTTTTTTTTGACGAAAATTAACACTGCGGGTGCAGTGGGTCCGAAATGCGGGTGCAATTCGTCACCAAAAACTCCGTCTTTATTACCTACAAGTTAGAATAAAATCGAGTTAAAGGAAAGAATGCAATACCTTGGGTTGCCTCCCAAGTAGCGCCTTTGTTTCATGTCGCTGGCTCGACTAACTGGCCCTTGATTGACCTAGGTTCCTCCACCAGGGTCACCAACACCAGTCATCTCATTGACAAATGCGGGAACCCTTGAAAGGTGTAACTTTCTGTCTAAGCTGTCATCCCAAACATAGTGGTTCGCTTCTCTTCGAATAGAGTGAAGTCCCAGAACGGACTGAGATGGGCTGAGAGGTAATGGCGTGGGCGCGTCAGGGGTCGACGCGGGCGCGTCGGTGGTCAGCGCGGGCGCGCCATTGAGCAGCGCGGGCGCGTCATAGGTCAGCGCGGGCGCGTCATCTGTTGACGTGGGCACGCCAGACTCCGGCTTGCCCTCCTCATTCACCAATCTGCTTAAGTGGTCAGCCACCAAGTTCACCGCTCCTTTCTTGTCCTTAATCTCCACATCAAGAGTGCAAAGATGACTAGGGCGTTGTTTGAGTTCAATTTCAGGTGCCTGCACAACAGATGGAACAAGCACTTCGCTTGGAGTCAGTAGATTGGGGCCAATGCCCAAAATAGTAGGGGACTTACCTTCTACATCCATCTGGGCTACTAATTCCTGCATGTTAGATGTAATTGAAAAATCTGTATAGGACTCGTCAATAGCATCCCCAATAATTGACTGCAACTCATCTTCCCTCGACATATTAAATAGATCTTGAGCTAATGGTTCAATCACATCAATAGAGCACAGAGAATGGTCATCAACAGGATGTTTCATAGCCTTGTATAAATCGAATTCAACCTTTTTTCCATCAAATTCCATTGTTAGTGTCTCAGAGACACAATCAATTTTTGTCCTAGCTGTTTTAATAAAAGGTCTACCTAACAGAATAGGCGCATCATGCTTATCATGTTCCATATCCAGGACAAAGAAATCTGCAGGAAAAATCAGTTTATCGACCATAACCAAAACGTCTTCTACTACTCCTTTAGGGTATTTATGAGACCTGTCAGCTAGTTGCACAATTACTCCAGTTTCATGCAAAGGTCCTAAATCTAGCGATTTGTACAGTGAGCAGGGAAGCACATTTATGGAAGCACCCAAATCAAGCATAGCTCTATCAAATTTTACATCTCCAATGACACAAGGGATAGTAACCATACCTGGATCAGCGCACTTTTTCGGCATTCTCCTCTGAAACACAGCGGAGACTTGCTCACTTACTTTCACTTTCTTTTTTCCTTTCAGCTTCTGATTTCTCCTCACCGTGCAAAGCTCCTTCAAGAACTTGGCGTACTTGGGCACAGTTTTTAACATCTTCAGCAGAGGAATGTTCACCTGACACTTGCTAAATGTCTCGAAAAGCTCTGAATCATCGATTATCCTCCTCTCTTTGAGAGCCTCAGGGGATGGAGGTTTTGGTTTCTCCGACCCGAGAGGGGGAAAATTCGGTCAGACATATGTATCGACATAGGGCTCGGTTTCAGGCGAGATCGGACTCGGCGTGGGGGCGTCAGACTCCGGCGCGGGCGCGCCAGAAGGCAGCGCGGGCGCGCCAGAAAGCGGCGCGGGTGCGTCAGACTGTGGCGCGGGCGCGCCAACGTTGGGCGTGGCCACGTCGAACTCCGACGTGCTTTTCTCCTCAAATTCCTGACTTGTCAGCTCTTTTCCATTCCGAAGAGTAATAGCACTGACGTTTTCCTTTGGATTGACCACCGTTTGAGATGGTAGACCCCCTGACGTCTTTGCCTCCATTCTCGTGATTGCTTCAGCCATTTGCCCCATTTGTTTCTGTATATCTTTTATGCTCGATTCAGTTGCCTGAACATGCGCAGTGAAGTGCTGTGTCAGAGTATTGAGCATGGACTCAGTAGAGGGAGCGTTACCCTGCTGCCTCTGATTGTAGGGAGGTGGCTGCTGCTGTTGTGATTGGTTTGGTGGATCCCTCCATCTGAAATTTGGGTGATCCCGCCACCCTGGGTTGTAGGAGTTTGAGTAGGGGTCATGTCTGGGTCTCTGAGGTCCATTTCCACCTAAAACACTTACTTCAGCGGTGTCTTCCTGGAGTGTAGGACGCGCATTAGATGGGTGGAAGTTATCACCGCAGATCCCACAAGCCTTGAGTTGTTGAGGCGTCCCTTGTAGAGTGAGCCTCTTAACCATTTCCTTCAATTCAGCAATATCTTTGGATTGGTTAGAGTCTACCGAATTGACTCCTTTCCTTCTGGTGGACTTCCCAAAATTTCTAGTCCCCTCAGCCATTTCCTGAATCTTCTCCATAGCCCCCTCTGGCGTGGCATTCAGAATATTTCCTCCGCAGGCGGCATCAATCATCCTTCTATCAGATTCCAGCAATCCCCCATAGATGATTAAGACTAGGTCCTTCGTGTTGTAGCCATGGAAAGGGCAATTAGCACAAAGCTTCTTGAACCTTTCATTGTAATCATATAGGGTTTCATCATCTTCCTGCTCTATATTGCTGATTGCCTTTTTCAAGGTGTTCTCCTTCTTAGCAGGGAAGAATTTCTCCAGGAAGGCCTTGTGGAGCTTAGGCCAAGTATCGATGCTCCCTGTAGGAAGACTGTAGTACCAGTCATCCGCAGCATCGACCAGCATGAACCCAAAAGCTCTCATCTTTATCCGTGCTTCGGTTATATTGGCTGGTTTCATGCTCATGCATACATTATGAAACTTCCCCATGTGCTTGATGGGGTCTTCTCCAGCCAATCCATGGAATTTGGGCAGTTGATGAATCAGCCCAGACTTTAGCTCAAAATGGTTGTCATCCCCTATAGCAGGGATTGTCACAGCAGGTGCCTGCTGTGTGATGTTTGATGCTGTCAGCTGTCGCAGCGTCTGATTTTCATTATCAGCCATTGGATCGGGTTGTTGGGAATGTTGGTGTTGTTCTCTAAGGCGGCGGTGGTATGTCCTGTCAATTTCCCAATCAAAATCAACAAGATGGGGATCAGTAGCACGAGTGCGAACCATGTAAGAGGTTCGCACCCAAACAGGTAATAAGACAAACAAGAACAAAGATAAACCGTTTCCCCGGCAACGGCGCCAAATTTGACAGGCCTAAGGTCATTATGCCAAATCAAAGTAAAATCCTAAGATGCAAACTATAACAAGTATAGTAGGTAAGTTAGGGTCGAACCCACAGGGAAACAGAATCAATTGTAAAAGCAAGTATTATTACCCAAAAGTAACTGATTCAAGGGGAAGTTGTGTGTGTTATCAATGACGACAGAACAAGTTGCAAGTAAAGGTTGCGAATATATGACGGAAAGGTATCACACCAGGTAATTATCCGCACAACAATTGAGATGGTTCATCATCGCATTCTATGAATCTCAAGTTCTAATGTCCAGTAATTGTTCTCAATTCAGATCGTGTAATAGCTTTTAGTCCTACCAGTCCTAAAAGCACTTATCACCAAATTACAAGGGAAAACCTTCACCAAATAATAAAGCAATAGCATTCAAGCATGAATTATAATGAGATACAAGCGATTCCAACAACCCGTTAAAATAGCCTGTAATCGAATCTCCCTCACAATCTACCACAAGCAACCCGCGTATGGAGATTGTGTTTGCTACAATGAATCTACAACCCCAAACCTGGAATTGGAAACCCTAGCAATATGACTAGTATCGATAAACCTAGGTGATCAATCCAGATAAATCAATAATAAGCAATCAAGCAATAAGCTCAGGAGATCGAAACAATTAACAAAGGACGAACAAGAGTAGAATACTCACAACCAAATCAATTGAAGGCTTCAAAGAACCAAGTGTAACAAAGGAGAGTTAGTTCTCCATAGGGTTTGTGAGATGAACAAAAGGGAAAATACGTCTCTCGAAAATAACCTCCTTCTCTCCTATTGCCTTCTCGGCCTATATAACCTAATGAAATCGGGTTTAACATCCCGTAAAAATATAATATTAAAACTAATAAGATAAGGAAAATCGGATAAGAATCCGTCTTCAGGGACCGACGCGGGCGCGCCATGTAGCAGCGCGGGCGCGCCAGCCTTGTCTTGCTACTCTTCCATCTGTTCATCAGCGCGGCCACTTCCTCCTAGCAGCGTGGTCGCGTCGGGTAGCAGCGCGGGCGCGCCAAGTGCAGCGCGGCCGCGTCAGACTCTCAGTCTTCCAGCTGCTTCCGATCTTCTTCACTTCTGTAACTTGCATGATTTCTTCAACTTCTTCAACATGTTCCGAATCACCAAGTTCATACAAATACCTCTCACAATGACATGTAAATGATGACAAAAACTACTAAATGCGCTATGGAATATATCGCATATCACCAACAAAGCCAATAATACCCGATTTTAGCTCGATTTAAGCACGTTTGTTCGGTTACAATATCACAATCCAGATCTGATGATGACGAGGCGCGACGAGGGGCGACGGTAGGGAGCCGCAACGAGCAAGAGACGATGAGAGAGTAAGAGAGATTAGGGGTGGGAGCATTCCTAAAATTAGGGGTGATATTCGAGCCGGACGAGCCGAGCTTGACATGTTCAAGCTTGGCTTGAATGGGAAACGAGCCGAGTCGAGCTCGAGCCCAAAAATTATTCGAGCTTGTTTTGGCGCTCAAGCTCGGCTCGCGAGCCTAGGGATAAACTCGAGCTCGGCTTGTAAAGGCTCGAACAAGCCGAACGAACGAGCCTGAGCTCGCTCAAGCTCGTCAGTTGGGCTCGTTCAGGCTCGTTCAAGCTCGGTTCGGAGTTGAACCCTAAATGCAAAAGCAGCCGTACAAGCAAAAAACCCTAAAATACAAGTTCCATGGATGTAATGCAATGCAATCAATGAGCAAGAAGGATAGATAGATCATAGATGGAGTAAGTAATCTCAACTCTTATATACAAAATCGAAGCAAAAAACCCTCACATGCCACAATTTCAGAAACAACATCCAACAATTAAGTAAATCCCAAATCTTAATTTTATACAAAATCGAAGCATCAATGAATAGAATCGAAGCAGCAAATCGTGATTCATACAAATTTACAATCGAACTCGACGCCTAGTACTTGGTTGACATCTCTGCCTCGGCGGCTCGTCACCCTGTCCTCTGTCTTAATTCGCTTCCGCCTCGTCCTGCGACTTCCTTTGACATCTCTGCCTCGGCGGCTTCCTCCGCCCTGAGGATCCGCTTCCTCCACGCATTTCTCCCAATTGATGAAAGCGTCTTTGCATCCTCCTCCCTTCATGAACATACAAAATCTGCAATCTCTTTCTTCTTCACCTTCATCAAATCTGTCTTCTTCTCTGAATCTTGCCGCCACCGACTCCAGATCTCGAACTAGAGGACATGGAAGGAGGGAAAAAGGGGAAGAGGGAGTCACCTTCTTCAGATCTGTCTTCTTCTCCGAATCTTGCCGCAGCCGCCGCCTCAGCATCTCGAACTGGAGGGCATAGAAGAAGGGAGAAAGGGAAAATGGGAGGGAGAAAGGAGAATAGAGATGAAGCACTGACCTGGAGATCCTTACCGGCCTGAACATGAAACCAGGAAGTGAACTAGAGATTTGGAATGCAGAACGCTGAAAGGAGGAGGCGGCACTAAGGCAGAACGTTGAAAAAGGAGGCAGGCAACCCATATATAACCCTGGGGGTAATTTGGGAAATTAACATACTCGAGCTTTTGGGCTCGGCTCGGGCTCGGCTCGAGCTCGGCTCGGGCTCGACTCGAGCTTTAAAAGCTGTTCAAGCTCGGCTTGTTTTACGGTTTCGAACGAGCCGAGCTCGAGCTTTTTCGAGCCGAGCCCGAGCCGAGCTCGAGCTGTTCGGTTCAGATAACAGCCCTACCTAAAATAAAAAGAAGGATGGGAGAGGCGGGGTTGGGTTTAGGGTAATTAGGTTTTATACCTAGGGATTTAGAGGTCTTAATTCGAGCTCGCGAGCTACTCGATTCGAGCTCGAGCCGAGCCCGAGCTCGATTCGAGCTCAGGAATAGGCTCAAACTCGGCTCATATATACATTCGAGCGATCCCGAGTCGAGTTTTTACCGAGCCGAGCCCGAGTCGATCCCGAGCTACTCGACTCATGTATCAGGCCTACCCTGGAATGGTCCCAATGTAGCGCTTTGCCCTCTGAAAGTTGTGTTTTTGCAATCAAATCAAGTCGTGCAGCATCATAACGCTTAGTGCGATCAACTATATTTTTTGCTTCCAGCCACTCTGAAAACTGCAAAAACCAAAATTTAAGAATGTGAAATTCATGGTCATTAGACAATAACTAACTTTTGGGTGAGCAAATAGTAACTGAGATCGTATTTAAAGGAAGTTATCAACCCCCTCTAGCAATGAAACATTTTTTTCCTTTGAACTGTGGTGGTATTCAAAGGATTATAAGGCTGTAAAACTTCATGAAATGCTAGAGGGGAGCAAGATAATCTTATGATATTCATCAATTATCATGGGCTCAATGGTCAAAGCAAACATACCTGTAAGGCCTTCCAAAACATCTTTCGTTTCCGAAGAGTAAACATAGCATGCGTGATTTCAGATTCACTCAAGGTCTTTCTCTCTGATGCATACTTGTCCAATGCAGTTTCTAATCTGGCACCTCAGCAGAAGGCGAAGTAGAACATTCCTGCAGAATTTCGGAGTCTGGATGATGCTGAAAAGCAGAATCTAAGTGTACCAATCGGCAATCATAAACTCATGTATCGGTGGTCATAAAGCGAAGACCATCACCTTGTATGTTACAAAATGCAGACTACTAAATAGAGGTTCTAAAAGAGAGTAAAACTACAAGCATGAAAACAGTCCTTAACAGGCACATAATCAGCCTATGACAGCACCTCCATTTTATATTCTGTCACTGGACAATGCACTTTTAATCCTTTTATCAAAGGTCTACAAATTAAACATGTCATTTCTTTTAGTTATTTTACTTTTTTGTTGGGATATTCTTGAATAGGTAAATAAAGAGCGGCCATTCCGGGGTTCGAACCGGGGACCTATGGGTACTACCCACAAGTCCTTTCCGGTGAGCCATTCCGGAATGGTTTTGTTGGGATATTCTAGAATCAAGGCTTTCAAGTTTCAACTCTTATAAAGCCCAAATGTTAGTTTCTTTTATATCGTAAAATTTCAAGTTTGAGATAAATAATAACACAAATACTAACTCAATGTAAAGGCCCGGGTTTTTTTAAAATAATAAATTTCAACAAATAATATAAAATGGATTTAAGTAAAATAATAATAATAATAATAATTCGGATATTTTAAGGAAAACTCGTCTTTAAATTACTAAATCGAAATTGAAACTTCTAAAGCAAGTTCCGGCCCAATTTTTAACTGTGACGGACAATTCTATCGTTTTGCCTCGGGATTTGAAATAAACTTTGGGATGTCGATATCTTCATAATTTTGAAACATTATTTTAATAGAGTCGGATTTTCGTTCGAGCGAACGGATTTCGAGATATTTATTCGGGTATTTAAAATGTCTGTTTGGGACCTCATATACTCCGTATATAATATATCCCCTCTTTTCTTTTCTTTTTTTCTTTCTTCTCTCTCTTTCCCTCCTCTCTCTTCCTTTCCTCTCTCTCGTCTGCCGTTGGGGAATGGGGAAGGCCATGCCTTACAATTGCCAGCTACAATTTGTCTTTCATATGTACAATTTCACCTGGAAACCCACAAAGGAGCACCCATCCTCTGCACCCCTTCTACTTATGTACCCACGCACACTCCTCACTTTGCATCCATTGCACAAACCCACAAAAACCAATTCTCTCTCTCTCTCTAATTTTCCTCCTCTGCAGAACCTCCAGAAAACCCACAAGAGGGACATCACCACCTCCTTCCTTTCTCCTCCTTGAGCCGCCGACTACACCACCGAGAGCTCCGAGCCCTGTTTTCCGAGAGCACCCTGTCCTCTGCTTTCCGAAGGGGAACAACCAAGCACCACCACCACCACCAAATCAGCCCACCTCTGTTTTTGGTAACCCAGCCTCGATCGAGCAGCCCAGGCGCCTCCCGAGATCTCCCGAGCGCACCTCCTGAGCGCCTCCGAGTGCTTCTCTGTCATCTGAGTGAGCTCGAGCAATAACAGCAGCATCCACGAGCCTCAACGAAGCCCAGGAGCCGGACCAGAAGTCCCAGCGCCGCCACCGTCTTCCTTCGCCCCTGTTTTCCGTTCTCGTCTCGGTAAGTTCGGTTCCACTCCTTCTCCTCCTTTCACTCAAAGACACCGTAAGGCCCCTCCTTTAAGCTCTCTCTCTCCGTCCTAGGTCGAGCAAGCGCGGATCGAGCCTCCGGCAAGCCACAACGATTTCCGACGACGATTCTCGGCGAGTCAAAGACCCCCCTCGGTGAGCTTCTTCCCTCTTCTTTTTCTTTCTCCTTCTGTGTGTGCGTGTGTCGGGTGGTCGGGGCGAGCTGGCGCCGCTGGCGAGCCTCCTCCTCTCCTCTCTCTTCTTCCCCTTTCTCTCGCATTTTCCGGCATGGGTACAGTCACTCTGTCCTGGGCATTTGGGAGAGACGAGTTCCCTTTCCTCAGAATTATTGGGCCTAATTTTCCCGGGGTCGCGGACCTGGGCCTATTTTTGTTTTAAATTTCCGGATCCGGGTTATAACATTGGAGTGGCAGATTTCCTTTTCATTCTTCCGGGTATCCTTCTTTCCTTCCGGTTCCGGGTTTCCATTCGGGTCAAACTTCCTCCTTCCTTTTCTGTGAGCTGGGTTGGGCTCCTCCTTATAAACATTGCTAGTTGAATGATGAATAATTTTTGGTAGTGTTATTATTTATAGTATTCTGTTTTATGGTAAAATAATTTCTGAGATTTAAGTATTATAAAACTGTTATAAAGTAATGTTATGTGGAATTGTTGTTGTGACATGAATCTGCCATGTTTTACAGTAACTTTTATATCGATTTCTGTATACATTGCATTCATTTGGGCTTAGATAGTACAAAACCTATGTAGTTTATGATTATTTGCCAAATTATGGAATATACACCAGTTTCTGTTCAATTCGCAGAAATCGAGGCATTTTACAGCAATTCTACAGAAGGTCAGAAAAGTTCGGAAAACCACTACATAAGTCCAAGGTCAAAGCAGCAACGGAACCAGTCGAATCGAGCCGAGGAACCAGACTACTCGATCTCGAGTAGGCCTTACTCGATCTAGACGAGCTTGTCCGAGCAGCCTTGGTCGACAGAGCCTGATCGAGAAAGCCAGACCAACCCAGCTCCGGAGGCTACTCGATCTCGACAAGACCCTAGTCGAGATCAACGAAGCCCAGCACCACACCCGGAGTCGACAAGACGAGAAGCTGCCCGAGAAGCCGAAGCCGAGAAGTCGAGCGCACCCTACTCGATCTCGACAAGCCTTGGTCGAGATCGACAAGCCACCCAGAGCAACTCCGAGTCCTTGCCGAGGAGAAGCCTGCTCGACCAAACGTTCACCACTCTACTCGATCTCGACGAAACCTTTGTCGAGATCGACGAGCCCTTGAGTCCAGATCCGAGCTTGCCGAGTAGAGCCACCCGAGGAGACCTAGTCGATGACCCATGCTTACTCGACATCGACAAGCCGTACTCGAGATCGACAAGCGCCAGGACCCAGATCCGAGCCACATCGAGCAGAGCTAGCCAGGAAGTCTAGTCGACGATGAATCCTACTCGAGGTCGACGAGCCGTGGTCGAGGGCGAGTAGACCCGAGTCTAGAAACGTGTCGTCGAGAGCTGTCCTAGTCGACTTGGGATTCCTTGGGCACGAAGGAAGTCGAGCTGGCCGAAGATCTATCCGATTTCATCAAGTCTATCCATGGGAGACAAGATCTATCAACATCATGAAGACTTGCCTAGAATTATCCTTTCCTTGTTGATTTATTTTCATTAAGCATTTTATTTATCTTTAAAGCTTTAGATATAATTTTAGATAGAGATAGAAGATTCTATCCTTGATTAGCAAGGAATAGATCACTATAAATAAGGCCCTTGGGGCTCAGTTTCATTCATTCAAAATTCACACACAATTAGTTAGTTCCACAGAGAAGTTTAGGAGTTCTAAGGTTTTTAGGGTTTTGGTTTTCTGTGAAAGTTGATTGCCAGAATTGTAAAGGCTTTGAATTTAGTTTTATGCAATTTAGTTCTTTTCATCAATCAATGTCTATTATTGCGATGAGGCGTGAGTAGTCCACCCACTTCTGGGGTTGGGGTGAGCTCGACGGTGGCCATGTGAGGCGATGCGATAAAGGTCAGATCTTTTTGTGCAATTCATCTTCTATCCCTATGAGCATGTTTCTTTTGCGAGAGTTGAAGGTGATCCTTGTTTGTATTATTGAAGCAAAAGTGATCTTAATGCAACTTGGGTTAATTATGTGAAAAAGGGTTAGTAACAATTAGGGTTTATGCGAAAGCCTCTATATGCCTATTTGTTAATGACGAAAGTTATTTGATGGAAAGGATGATCTTTTATGCCTTTGTGTGTTACTTTGCATGGTTATCGTTGTGGTATTGAAACCCTGGCTTTGGAAGTCTTTTAGCATATTGAATTTATTTCTGTCAAAAATCTGAGTTTTGGTTCGAAATCTGCAAATTTAAGTTTCTGTTCCTTGTCGACATAGAGGAGACCTTTGTCGATCTCGAGTAAGCCGTGGTCGAGATTGAGTAGGGAATGGTCTAGGTCGAGTTGGTTTTCTTCTGTTTTCATCGATTTTCACTTTCTGTTTTCTGTGTCGAGTAACTGTGGTCGATCTCGAGTTGACTCTTTTCGAGACCGACGAGACTCCGCCCTTGCTTTTATTTGCTGCTTTGCTTTGTCTTTTCTTGCTTTGTTTTGTTCTTTGCTTTTGTTTATTATTTTCTGCTTTTGTTTCTGTCTTTCTGCTGCTTTGCATGTGAGATCTGTTGCGACCTGAGAACTGCTGACGTGCTTCCTCGTGGATTCGATCCTGATTTTCTCTTACTACAACGGGAGGAAGTCTTATATTTATTTGCTGAGACAGGGAAGTCAGTCTGATCTTTATTTTATATTTATTTCATACTTGACCATCCTCCTACAACAACAAATTGGCGCCGTTGTCGGGGAAGCTATCAATCGCACCTTAGGTAGTCAGTCCTCACTGTTTCTTCGAGTTACTTTTCATGTGTATGCGCCATTCTGGTCAAACACCTGAGTTTGATGCCTTAGACGAACCAGAACGCCTATTTCACATCCGAGCTAAACTACAAAGAGCCATGGCAGCTGTGGAGACACAGGAACAGCTGGTCGCTAGGCTTACCAGGGAATTGGCCGCAAAGGATACTGCTATCGCCGCTAAGGATGCTGCTATCACCGCTGAGAGAGCAGCAAGGGAACAAGCACAGGCTGAGCTTGCCCAATATCCAACCACGGCAGAGGACTACATGCACCCAACTCTCGTCGTGCCTGAATCGGCGATTCTAATCCCTGATAACTCTTTTGAAATTCGCACTCAATTTCTTATAGAGCTTAAAAATGATGCCTTTTATGGTAGATTTAATGAGTGTCCTCTTGAACATATTACAAACTTTTCTGACATGTGCCGTACTATTGCTGAAGGTAAAACCCTGGAATATGTCAAGATGAAATCTTTTCGCTGGTCTCTCGCTGGGCCTGCACTGAAATGGCTGGAAGGGCTGAAAGCAAGATCACTCACAACCTGGGCCCAAGTAGAGCAAGAGTTTCAGAACAAATTCTTCCCACCCGCCAAAACAGCACATCTCTGCCAGAGAATCACCGCCTTCAAACAGAAGCAAGGGAAACCACTGGCAAAGGCATGGGAGCGCTACAAGGAACTTCTGCGATCTTGCCCTACTCACGGACAGCCACCCTACGTCATTAAGGAGATCTTCTTCAACTCTCTTGATCAAGTCACTAAGGACAGAATCAACCATTATACTCGCTATGAGTATCTGACAATGCCGCCAAGTGACGCATGGGGTGTGCTAGAGAAGCTCACTAACTATGACAACAAGTATGGGTCTACTGCAACTTATGAAGAGAACCCATACGCCAGGCCAGCACCATCCATGCCCCTCTATGAGCCACCTAAGGAGATTGATCCTGATGTAAGGGAGCAATACTACAGAGACCAGAATAAGAAGCTCATCAAGCAAGTAAAGTATCTCTCTGTCAACCAGCCCTGCATTGAATGCGGATCACAAAGGCACACCACTCCTGAGTGCCCACACGCAGAACAAGTCAGGATGGTAGAGCATCATGAGGATGTAGCTTACGCAGGGGGTCCAGACGCTACATGGGGGACCAAAGGTTTCAGCAACCACAATGGAACCAAGGTGTCCCTAGGAACCCCCCGCCCTACAGAGCTCCAGGACATCCGGAAAGGGAGCAGAAAAAGGATGATATACAGACAGTCCTGGAGGAAATACGGAGGAACCACTCAGAAACTAGGCAATCTTTCAACTCCGTCTATACTCAGATGCAAGGTGTCAACTCTAGGCTTGGGGAAATTGATATCTGGCGGAAATCAGTTGATACACAGATTGGTCAGCTAGCAGCAGGAATCCCCAAACAGTTAGGGTCACTTCCAGGATCTTCAGAACCAAATCCTAAGGGAAAGACAGGACACATCGCTGCTATAAAACTCAGAAGCGGTCATCAATTGCAAGAGCCAGAGGTCGGAAAGCAGCAGAACGACGAGGAACAGCAAGTCGACCTCGACAAACCTGTGGTCGATCTCGACGAAGGCCTCGTCGATCTCGAGGAGAATCTGCAAAAATCTTCGTCTGCACCACACAGCAACTCGACTGAGCCCAATCTGGTCGATGTTGACAAGACTTTAGTCGATGTCGAGGAGCCTCTGGTCGACATAGAGCAGCCTGCAGCACCTCCGACGTCTGTTCTGGCTTCGAATCAGAAAAAGAAGTTGTATTTCCCCACAAAATCTCTAAAGGACCTGGCAGAAAAGAAATTTCAGCGCTTCATCAAGATGCTTCAGAGACTCAACGTCACTATCCCCTTCACAGAAGCTCTCAATGAAATGCCATCCTATGTCAAGTTCCTGAAGGAGATTCTGAGCAGAAAGCGATCAATGGCTAAAATCACAGAGGAGTGCAGCCATTTGGACATATTGGAGAAGAGGCCGGATCCAGGTAAGTTTGCTATAACTATTGGATTTGGTCCATACAAAATTAATGCCATATGTGATCTTCGAGCTAGTGTGAGTATACTGCCTTTAACGATTTGGTCCAAGATTAAGATAGGTGCCCTGGAGCCTGTGGATGCTAGACTTTACATGGCCAACAACACGGTGGTCATTCCAACAGGCATGGTGGATAATGTGCCAGTACAAGTAGGTAAATTCTTTGTCCCTGCTGATTTTCTAGTTTTTGATATGCAAGAAGATCCTGCTTGTCCAATTATTTTAGGAAGACCATTCTTGGCAACGGTGGATGCCAACATAAGCGTAAGGAAAGGAGTGCTCACCTTCAACATCAACGATGAGGTAATTGAGTATTCCTTTAATAAAACTGAAAGGCATACAGGTCCAATGGAAGAGGTCAAATCTATCTCAGTTGGCTACATCACCTGCGGGGAACCCAAGGTCAGAAATATGACCCCTGAGGAGCTGGAAAAGAGGAACATGGAGGCCCAGGTGGAGGAGATCATGGCAATCCTCAAAGAAAACACAGAGAATCCAATCGACACAGCCCAAGGTAATTCGTTGTGGATTAATTATTTTTCGGATGCCTTGATAGGAGCTAAGTATGGGGTCAAGATCGACCAAACCCTAGTCGACCTCGACCAAACCAAGGAGCCTCCACCAGCACCAGCATCGTCGAGCGGCAACACTAAAGGACCAGGCTCGTCGAGATCGACCAGCCTTGTTGAGATCGACAAGACTTGCCCTAGATCGACATCGCTCTCCTCGACGTTGACAATACCGGAGCCAGGAGCCTCGTCGATCTCGACCAGCCTTGTCGAGATCGACCACCACCCGGTGCCACCAGACCTTTCTTCCTCGACGCCACAACAACCAGGAGGAGAGCCCTCGTCGAGATCGACTACCCTAGTCGAGATCGACCAAGATCCTCGGGCACCGTCTTCCTCGACACAGACTCCACCAGAGCCAGGACCAGCCTTGTCGATCTCGACAAGCCTTGTCGAGGTCGACCACCACCCGGCGCCACCAGATCCGCCTTCCTCGATGAGCAAGCCACCAGGAGCGGAGCCCTACTCGAGATCGAGTAGGCTACTCGAGGTCAACAAGCCTTCTTCGTCGACTTCTGCCTCTTCGACCAGACCACCACCAGAAACTGCAGACTCGTCGAGATCGACCAAACACAGTAGTTCCCGATTCCGTCTCTGCAAAGGTAAGCCAAGGTATGGATCTTTCTTCTCCTATTTCCATTAAAGATTTATCTATACATGGGAAAGGTCTGCCTTGGTATGTGCGATTGTGCAGGATTTCCAATGATGAGCCTAAGGAATATGAAGTTGGAGACAAGCTCTATGTCTCTAAATCAAAGGATCATTGGTTTCCCAATAAATTCAACAAGAAGTGGATGGGACCTTTCGTGGTGAATAAGATCCATTCTGGAGGATTACAACTGATGGACAAGAATGGAGTCTTATTTGAGGCCCAAGCTACATGGGCCCTGCAGATGCCACCTTGAGCTTAATGGAAAGTCGGCCTAGCGACTATAAAATCTAGAGCATGTACATAGACTTTTTAGGACATTTGAGACTTTGTTTTTATTTTTGGTTTTGAACTTTTAGTTTTGCTATTATGGGTATATGTCTTCTACTTTTCAGGTCAATGGATAGAACTAAGTCTTACTCGGCCAGGAGATGCTCCATTCGAAATCTTGAGGCTCTGCACATCTGTCTTGTGAGTTTCTTTCTTTACCCTTACCTTATTTTTATACAGTGAGGACACTGTAATATTTAAGTATGGGGTGGGGGAATGGCTTACTTTGTGCATATTTGATCATATTTGACATTATTTATGCATTACTTGTGCATTATTTCTTTGAATTGCTTATGCATGGCTATTTTGGAATGCATTATTGATTTATGTGCTTATATGCATGAATTTCCAAAATTTGAGAAAAATGACCCCCATTGAAAATTTTGAAATAATGTCATGGAAGCTTATATTGAACTCGACGATGCAAAATTGGATTCATTAGAGATATAGCATGAAATTGCCTAGTAAAGGGAAGTTACAATGAAGTGCATTATTTCTTGAAAACCATGAAAGGAGGTAAAATTTGAAATTGCTTTTAACATGTTGCATGATAAGATGATGGAGGACTTTATATTTTCCATATAATGCTCATTGTTATAATCCTAGCCTTACCTATGCTTATGCATCACAAAAAGCCATAATATGCCTAATTTCAATTATTGCTCCACATGATCTAAATATTTGTCATTCTTTACCTTATCCGGGGATTATGTTGAGAATGATGTTATATTATGGAGATGTCATATGGTTTTTATGTTGTTGTGTTCATTATTGGAGTTTGGAAGGAAATTATTTGAATTATATGGAAAATTTAATGAGTGAAAGAAAATCCAATCACCTCAGGAGATAAAGGTAGATTGACCCTGCTCTCTGAGATAATAGTTTGGAGAGATGGGACACATTGTGAGGAGTCCAAAGCACTAAGTATCTGGGGCCATTCATGACACCCATGTTTGCGACTCGCGAGAAGGCAGTGCTAAGGTCAGAGAGGTAAAAGCATTATTATTGATAAAAGCATTATGAAAGGTGATGAATGTTATGGAGAAGGAATGTGGAAATTCAGTTTGGAAAGTACTCCATTTCCCCGGATCAAAAGCACCACATTGCCAAAAATTGCCCACCTTTTAGCCTTTTACCAATCTACTCCTTCATGAGCTTAAATTGAAGTCTTCTTGATTATTAATGCTTTGTCACTTATGAATGTTTTTGCATAACCCTCCTTTTGTGAGTAGATGTTGCTTTTACATATTTGCACGTGCATGAATATGTGACACTAGTACCTTTTCGAGGATGGTAATTGATTGCAGGGTTATATGAGAATGAATCTGATATGTTGAAAGTTTGATTTCTTCCCCTGAATGACAAATAAAAGTATTGCTTGAGGACAAGCAAGCTTAAGTATGGGGTATTTGTTGTGAGCTGAATCTGCCATGTTTTACAGTAACTTTTATATCGATTTCTGTATACATTGCATTCATTTGGGCTTAGATAGTACAGAACCTATGTAGTTTATGATTATTTGCCAAATTATGGAATCTACACCAGCTTCTGTTCAATTCGCAGAAATCGAGGCATTTTACAGCAATTCTACAGAAGGTCGGAAAAGCTCGGAAAACCACTACAGAAGTCCAAGGTCAAAGCAGCAACGGAACCAGTCGAATCGAGCCGAGGAACCAGACTACTCGATCTCGAGTAGGCCTTACTCGATCTAGACGAGCTTGTCCGAGCAGCCTTGGTCGACAGAGCCTGATCGAGAAAGCCAGACCAACCCAGCTCCGGAGGCTACTCGATCTCGACAAGACCCTAGTCGAGATCGACGAAGCCTAGCACCACACTCGGAGTCGACAAGACGAGAAGCTGCCCGAGAAGCCGAAGACGAGAAGCCGAGCGCACCCTACTCGATCTCGACAAGCCTTGGTCGAGATCGACAAGCCACCCAGAGAAACTCCGAGTCCTTGCCGAGGAGAAGCCTGCTCGACCAGACGTTCACCACTCTACTCGATCTCGATGAAACCTTTGTCGAGATCGACGAGCCCTTGAGTCCAGATCCGAGCTTGCCGAGTAGAGCCACCCGAGGAGACCTAGTCGATGACCCATGCTTACTCGACATCGACAAGCGGTACTCGAGATCGACAAGCGCCAGGACCCAGATCCAAGCCACATCGAGGAGAGCTAGCCAGGAAGTCCAGTCGACGATGAATCCTACTCGAGGTCGACGAGCCGTGGTCGAGGTCGAGTAGACCCGAGTCCAGAAACGTGTCGTCGAGAGCTGTCCTAGTCGACTTGGGATTCCTTGGGCACGAAGGAAGTCGAGTTGGCCGAAGATCTATCCGATTTCATCAAGTCTATCCATGGGAGACAAGATCTATCAACATCATGAAGACTTACCTAGAATTATCCTTTCCTTGTTGATTTATTTCCATTAAGCATTTTATCACTACAAAAAATAATGAAATTGGCTACCCTTGCTAGCTTCGGTCGGGCATGTGCCGTGGCAATTGATATCGTTTGCGATGGTATTAGCAACGGCAGGCGTGGCATTTGAAAAAAAAAATAGGATGGGAGCTTCGGGTGAACTTACCGTAGCTACCACTAGCAAAAAAAAACCAACGCGCGACATACGTACAACTCCAAAAATGAAAATTCCCAAATTCCCCATTTCAATTTCAGTCCTCCGATCCCTCCCTCTTCGCCCGATGGCTCTCCATCTTCTCCTCCCTGTACTCGCCGAAGCCTGTCCTCGTCGGCGGGGTTCTCCCATCTTCTCCCTCCCTTGTTTTCCCATCTAGGGTTGCTCGAATTTGGGGAAAGTGGTTTTGATTCTCAACCCCATCTCCTCCTCTACTTTCAGATCTGAAAACCCTAACCTTGCTCACCACCACCGCCTCGCCGCCTTCCTCTCTCCTTCTCCTCCTCCCGTTGTCAAACTTCCGCCACCTCCCTATCCGCTACAGTTTTTGCCTTCTCAACCACCAACAAACGGTATCGGCTCCTTCAGCGCCTCTCCGCCTCTGCTGTCCTCTTCCTAGGTCTAGGCTCCTGGACGTGTTTCGCTTCGACCAGCCCTTGTCCTTCTTGGCTCTCCGTCTTAATGAAGAAGGGCGCTGCTCGACCTTTATCACCGAAGAACTCGATCTCATCCATGGCCAATAACTATCTCCCCGAAGCTGCTCCATCAAGGTTTCTCACTCTCCCTGCTTTCTCTCCTATTTAGCTGTTTTCACCTCCTTGAAACATAATCTCTGGGGCATGTTGATTTGCTGTTTCTCCACTATGTTGCTAGATAACCTAATTAGGGCGTGCGAGTTTATTTATGTTGTTTGGTTAATTGGCTGCACATTGAATTAATTTGTTATTAAGCAAACATGGTTGAATTTGAGTGCTCTTAGTATTATTTGGGGATCATTTAACAGGTTTCGAATGAAGGTGATCGATGTTTTGTAGGTCTTTCCAAGTGATTATCGTTCCAAGCTTGCAGCAAAGTCTACTGGGATGAAACTGGAGCCTTTGTTTGATAAAACTAAGGTACTGACAGACAGACAGACAAACTATTTATCATGTTTCATTGCTCATCTTCAAACTTCAATATATAGGGAGCATCACGCTTTAGCAATAAGGTTGTATTGTCCCATTGTTATCCTATTTCTTTTTCATTTTGGGTTGCAGTCTGCTCTTGGATATCTCATCAGATTTACCTTTGGAACTGCACTGATTGCTTCTATTCTTCTTGTCTTCATAGCTATAGCTATCCTTGTTCTGTACTTGTCTATGAAAAGGTATACTTTTACTTGAATGACCACTTCCCCATAAGCAAGCACTTGTTTTTAAATCTAAGTTTGTTCAAGTTTTCTGCATAAGCAGTCATTTGTTTCATTTTTACATGCCTTGTCCTTTTCTTCCTCTTCCCCTTTTTTACAGTAAGGATGACAATGATGATGGAAAGCGAGGAAAATCAAATGATTCGACATTTACCTTCGACTTTACCTCCATAGAGGTTCCACAAACTTTTTTTTTAATGTCATGTCATAATTTAGTTTAGTTTATTTTTTGGTGTTAAAGATGCTCATGCTTTGGGAAAATGTTTAAAACTTGAAATCCAGTAAAATTCTTTTGTTTCCTTGTAATTTCGTGTTTACGATGTGTCAAAACTCCAATGTCAATGTTTGGTATTGGTAAGACCGTAAGGGTTTTTGTTTATACTGTTTTCCTAAAAAAGTAGATTAACTTTGCTTTTGCTTTGAAATTGAATTCTCTCTCCTCACTCTTGAGCAATTCTTTTAGGGTTACGGATCCACCACAAAAGAGAACAGATAATGAAGAGATGGACTTCATTGAATCTGTATCTAAGAAAATGGTTCTACAGTGATAGAAACCACTAGGATCACTCCTAGGAAAACCACTGATTCCAAGTATCTTGCACCAGGAAATTGGTGGATAATCTCCAAATTTGTGTTCAATTCATCATATTCGAGTCTGCCCTTACAAGATGCAGCTCGATCTCCTCCTTTTGTAATATTTGTTCAATTACTTTGGTAGATTGGTGAGTATTTATCATCAAATGGTGGGGTGGTTGCAGCTGAAGAACTTGCTGCATATCTTGATGTAGAGATTTCAAAAGACCAAATGGTGTGTGTGATCTCCATTCCTCTTTTCTATCTCTTGAACCGATTGATAATTAGTATTCTGTGACCCATATGTGACTTCTTATTTATAACACACTTGTCTCTTCACTTTCTTTTTGAGCTGTTTTCAGGCCCTTCCATAAGAATCCCCCTTTTATAATGTAAATAAACTTGGTGCAATCTTGTTCCATGTTCATGCAGGCCCTGTACTTTTAAGAACGACTACTCATATGTTTTACCTGTACTTTTAAGGTTTGGTGGTCAACTGAAAGTGGATGAAGAGAGGTTAGTTTACTTGGTCATCCACTCTCTTTTCTCTCCCTAGCATTTATTGAGGCCAGTTTTATTTACTCTTATAATAATTGATTTTTGCCATCGTGTATGTTTATTTAATGTATCTTCATGAATTCATGTAGTTCATTATATGTGCTTGTGTAAGTTCTTTCTACCTTACGAGTCATATCCATTAGTTTATGCCATTATTCTCTTTGAATTTTTTTTATTTTACATGTGATTACATATGATAACTATCTCATATTAGCTAATAGAAATAGCAGTCATTCACAGTCAGAAGGCAACTTATATTTTATGAATTTCTTAAATCTGGATTTTCTAAAGCTGAGGCATGGTACATGCTTCCTACAAAAGCTGAGGAAAACACAACTATATTGGTGAGATATGAATTTCTGAAATCTGATTTTTCTGAAATCTGATTTAATTTAAACATGTTAGAGTTTCTAAAATCTATTTTTTCTTAAATCAACAGTACATATTAAGAAGGACCCAAGGCAATGGTAGATGGAATGCTAGCTGATTATTCCTCTTTTTTTTCTTTCTGGAATGCTAGTTGAATATTCTTAATTCTGGAGCAGTCCATCCCAGTGATGACTCTTAACCGTGAGAAGCATCTCATGTCCCATGCTATAAGTTCTCTTTTCAAATTGTTCATCTTTTGCCTCAAAATAAGCTGTCTGATATTTCTAATGTACCTCCCAAATGCTCTCGACTTGCTCTGGGTAGATTGCCAAGTTTTTTTTTTCATGGTTGCTATTAGACATGGGCATTTTTCTGTTGTGTGTGAAACTTGTGATAGTTAAAAATGTCCATGGACAGAGGGCATTTTTTTTCTACCTCAGATGAAATAGTCAAAATAGGGATTCTTTTTTTTCCCCTCTAATCCAAATGTATATATAAAAGGATTAAAAAAATTTCGTTGGGCATACCCCAGTGGCTGCATATCAAGAGCTTAGTCAAATGATGAAAAAGTTTTCTAGTGTGTCATACAAGTTAAGACAAATCCAAGATTATAATTTATTGATTTCAATTATCTCTAATTTCCAGTTTATAGTATATACTATACTAGAACCGAACCTATGCATATAAGTCTTGCAAAAAATTAGTTGCTTTAATTCCTCATTTTCCCACTTTCGAATTTTTAGGCATTTTTTTTCCACTTTCCCCATTATCTAGTTTAGTTGTTGAATTTGTGATTTAAGTTTTGTTATTATTAATTAAGAGTGAGATGCTTGCTTCTTATAGGTTCTATCAGGTTGACTTATTCCTGCTCATCCATTTTTTTTCCTCCAAAAATGACTTATATCCTTGCTCATCCATTTTTTTCCTCCAAAACTGTCTATGCAGCGGGAGCTTTTACAGCCAAAGTTTCAGACTTGCATTTTGAAGAACCATGGATAAAGATAGAGAAGAAAATTATAGATCTTGCCATTCTCATGTGTCAAGTGGAATTGTTTTAGTATCAATATAGGCTATCTAGCTACTTATCGACATATTATGTATATTTATTGTATATAAACTATGTATTTTTTGACATTATATTTTGTATGTAAATTTTGTAAAATTAATGAAATTTTATTATATAGGTAAATTGTGGGTATTATTTATTTTTTTAAAAAAAATATTGGACTTTTTAGCCCGGGTCTAAAGAATCCGGGCTAAAAAGCTGTTTTTTAATTAAATTTCCCCACACTTAAGCTACGGTAGCTAGCCGTCGCTTAGCCGTCGCTAATTTTCTTGCTACGGCTATTTGCCGAAGCTACCAAAATTTGCCACGCCAAAATTCGCCACCCCCCTATTTGTCGTAACTAAGCCGAAGCTAGATGCATTTTGCCACCCCTTGAAGGCCTTTTGCCACGGCTTTTTGCCGAAGCGAATTTCATTTTTTTTGTAGTGTATTTATCTTTAAAGCTTTAGATATAATTTTAGATAGAGATAGAAGATTCTATCCTTGATTAGCAAGGAATAGATCACTCTAAATAAGGCCCTTGGAGCTCAGTTTCATTCATTCAAAATTCACACACAATTAGTTAGTTCCACATAGAAGTTTAGGAGTTCTAAGGTTTTTAGGGTTTTGGCTTTCTGCGAAAGTAGATTGCCAGGATTGTAAAGGCTTTGAATTTAGTTTTATGCAATTTAGTTCTTTTCATCAATCAATGTCTGTTATTGCGATGAGGCATGAGTAGTCCACCCACTTCTGGGGCTGGGGTGAGCCCGACGGTGGCCATGTGAGGCGATGCGATAAAGGTCAGATCTTTTTGTGCAATTCATCTTCTATCCCTATGAGCATGATTCTTTTGCGAGAGTTGAAGGTGATCCTTGTTTGTATTATTGAAGCGAAAGTGATCTTAATGCAACTTGGGTTAATTATGTAAAAAAGGGTTAGTAACAATTAGGGTTTATACGAAAGCCTATATATGCCTATTTGTTAATGACGAAAGTTATTTGATGGAAAGCATGATCTTTTATGCCTTTGTGTGTTACTTTGCATGGTTATCGTTGTGGTATTGAAACCCTGGCTTTGGAAGTCTTTTAGCATATTGAATTTATTTCTGTCAAAAATCTGAGTTTTGGTTCGAAATCTGCAAATTTAAGTTTCTGTTCCTTGTCGACATAGAGGAGACCTTTGCCGATCTCGAGTAAGCCGTGGTCGAGATCGAGTAGGGACTGGTCTAGGTCGAGTTGGTTTTCTTCTGTTTTCGTCGATTTTCACTTTCTGTTTTCTGTGTCGAGTAACTGTGGTCGATCTCGAGTTGACTCTTGTCGAGATCGACGAGACTCTGCCTTTGCTTTTATTTGCTGCTTTGCTTTGTCTTTTCTTGCTTTGTTTTGTTCTTTGCTTTTGTTTGTTATTTTCTGCTTTTGTTTCTGTCTTCTCTGTCTTTCTGCTGCTTTGCCTGTGAGATCTGTTGCGACCTGAGAACTGCTGACGTGCTTCCTCGTGGATTCGATCCTGATTTTCTCTTACTACAACGGGAGGAAGTCTTGTATTTATTTGCTGAGACAGAGAAGTCAGTCTGATCTTTATTTTATATTTATTTCATACTTGACCATCCTCCTGCAACAACAATTGTGAAATGATCTATTGTTATTAAATTATAAATGTAGTGTGGTGGTATTTCTAGTTATATATTGCGTGCTAAATTATTTTAAAGGGATTCTCAAGTTTCCCAAAATAATTCTTAAAGAAATTGTTCTTCTGAAACCAAGATGTCGGATTGTTTTAATAGTATAAATTTGCAAGCTGATTAAGGATTTAATGTTTTATAAATGGGTTTTGGACAAGTATTATTTGAGAAATTGTTTTGAATATAAGTTGACTTAATTTGGGATTTAAGAGTTTGGAAAATATTGTTGGTAAGATTTATCGATGGGTTGATTGGAAATGGCTGATGTTGGTCGTATTGGAAAGGTTTTGGAAAATGGTTTTACAATCGATTGGTTTTGAGGATGTTGAGAACTTGGGTTTCGTGTGTATGAATGTTAGCCCGGTTGCTTATGGCAATGGCTTGATGATAGGTGTGTATTGCTTTTGGATTGCTTTGGACTTGCATTTGGGCCCTGCTTGTGTTATCTTGCTGTTCTGCATCTTCAGGTAAGTTCCCTAGGAGGCTTACTCAGGTTGGACATTCATGCCTGTTGTTGCATTTTATGTTAGGTGTTGCATATGGACATTCATGCCTGTTGTTGCATTTTATGTTAGGTGTTGCATATGGATAAAAGCATGCCATGAGCATCTGCTTACTTTATGCGTTTGAAACAGAACGGCCGTTATCTGTGATAGTCCTAGAGTCTTTGCTAGGGTCATAGGGTAGCCCAGCCTCATCGTGTACCCTGAGTCAATCGAGTCATGAACTTCCTTATATTATGAGATGCATGCGGGCTTTATTGTGGAGCGGGTTAGGCATGCGTGCCGCCCGATTATGATGGAATGCATTCACGAGCTGGCCAGTCTCCGCCCTATCGGAAGGGGGTGGAGGTAGGAGAGGGATATGCCACTTGGCATTGTCTTGGACCCTTTACAGTATTTCTACACATTATTATAACTAGGAACATGCTAGTGCGTTTGACCTTCGTAATGCATTAGAGCATCTTTATTAGGTATAGCAAATACTATGTGGCCTCAGCGAGGACTGCCGGTCCCGCATGAGTGGCTCGATCTGACTCCTTTCCCCGTTCTTTTTTTTAAGGTGTTTTCTGCAGATCTTGTTTGCTCCTTGCTTTTGTGACGGAAAACCCTTTGGCGAATCAAAGAACCTAGCTAATATTCTAACTTGGTATAAATGGTGATCATTCACTTACGTTTTGGTTTTGACCCGGCTCTGCCGCGACACTTTGTATCTTAGCTTTGTTTCCGCTTTACTTTCATTTAAACTGAATTTTGCGACATAGTCTTAGGACAGGTTAAGGGTACCCAATGGCCCTTCCAGGTTTTTAGGGTTTGAAATCCCTCTTTCTACTAATCTTAAATTGAGTTTGAAACCTCGACCCGTACCTGGATTGCAAGATCCGAACAAGGGGTTTCATCCCTTGAAACATAACCCGGAAATCATAATTCTGGGCTGTTACACTCACTTGCTACAACAACATTCAGTAGCAATGACGAACAAAAATTGTTTGATTGATAATATCACAAATCAAATTAAAAGGAACAAAAATTGACAAAAATTATAGAAAGCACCTGAGAATCCAAGCTGAGATTGAGAGAAATGGGGTATGAGAGTTCAGCAGCAACAAAGAACTTAGGGTGAACTCAATTTCCATTCCTAGGCAGAACCCATATCCGATTTCAGTAGCAACTCAATCAAGCAACTCAATCATTCAATAATGCATGTATGTAAAGGAAATGTTCTATCAGTAGTGTTGAGGCATAGCCTGATAGCCTTAAAGACCAAGGAGAAAGATAGATCTCACACACCAAATTCCAGCCTCCTCGTACTTCGATTTCCACTTGGCCTCGTAAAGTTCTTGGAATATGTCCTTGAATCTTCACAAAAAAGGATAAAATACAATAATGGAAAGGATATGATGCGGCTACAAAAGAGAAGAAAAGTGAAACTCACAAGAAGGACGAACATCCATAGTCAGTCTCACGCTTATAAGATACAAGAAAGGAACCAGTAGAATGACATGATATACTATTTAAACAAAGTGAAGCGACGTCAAATGGGTATATATATACCTCCCATCATATTTCTTCAGATTAGTATTCTTTATACTAAGATCCAGTGGCCACTTCTTCTCAAATGCCACAACCATTGAAGCATCAGCAAAAGAATAAATGGACCGAAATACAAGGTCAAAGAAACAAAAAAAATGTAATGACGATGCTCAAGGATCAAAATTCTTAATCATAATTATGTACATAAAAAAAATCCTTTTGCAGCGCAGCAAAGAAAAAACACCAACGCCTACCTCATCAATATTGTACATGCCCAAAGAAACTACTCCATTTCCAGTAAAATTGTAAATATCAAACTCTTGGTTCTCCTCACTTCCCTCAGGAACATCAATCATTCAGTAATGCTTGTATGTAAAGGAAATCTAATTGTGTTACGGTTGTTCTGAATAGGTAAATATATAGATGGGTGGCAAACGCCAGGAGTACAAAAACATAAGACCATACCACGGGTCTTACGGAAAAACATTGGATCACACACAATTTCATCCACGATTTCTACCTCAACTGTCAAAACCACATAAAATGAAATAACACCATAAAGCTTAATACGACAAAGTGAGCCTAGTACCACAAAAGTAGTCACCCACTCAAGGCCACTAGTTTCTTCACATGAGCACGCAAGGTTCTGAAGACCCAAATGAAACAAAAGCAAAAGATGCAACATGTTTCAACTTTAGCAAATGTTGCAAGGGGGCCCACACGGCTTTGACCCATCTATTACACGTCAACATCATCCTCACCAAAAAACACCTCACCGGGAAACGCAACGGTGACGGAAGTCACCCCGGGACGCCGTCAAGGACACCACAGCGGTGACGGAGACACCACATAGGTGACAGAATTGCCTACCACCGCAGAACCCATTTCGATTCACAAATTGAACCCATTTAGGGTTTACGGTTGTTCCATTCCTAGGTAGAACCCCAAAAAAAATCAAATCTAAGATTGAAATCAGAGGCAAATATCATACCTTAATCTGATTCAATTTGATAATCCGCTCAATTCCGCCTCTTGAGGAACAAAAACCCTATACATAACCCTGTCCGGATTACCAAAATCAAGGGAAAATCTGAATTAAGAAAGGAAGAAGGAAAGGAATCAAGCAATTTGTATAAAGCAAGGAAAAAAACCCTAATACCAAAACAAATCAAAACATGAAACATATTAGATTATGCTCTCCTTTATCTGATCTGCAAATTGAGGAAGAAGAAGGCAGCCATGGTCTGAGGCGTCAACGGCTCAACGCTGACTCACTGTGAGAGAGAGAGCGCCAGATATCGGGTTGGACGGCCAGGGAATCGTCACCACCGCCAACCCTTTCCCGTCATGGACTCCCAAATCCGGTGATCCAGCCGAGTAGCCGACGCTCACTGGATGAGGAACACGAAGCTGATGCAAAGGAGCGCTCTTGAATGGTTATCACCAGTTGAAACTTAATTGATTGGCAGGTAGTTGAAGGAGAGAACGTGGGTTCCAGAAGAAGGTATGCCATAGCCCCGTACCTGTTGTTGAAACTTAATTGATTGGGAGGCAGTTGATGGAGAGAACGTGGGTGGAGATTGGCTGAAAATTGTGATTCTTAATTTTGTTCAAGGGAAGGACACGTGGCTCATTTTTTTTAGAAAGGGATTGCTTCTAAAATAATAAGTAAAGGGGTGGATTTAATAGGGAAGGGTAGTATGGGGTTTTCAAAAAAATTTAGGACATTTAGCAAAAACAGATTTTATGTGGACATTTTACAAAAAGGGGTTGACAAAATGGACCTTTAACCAATTTTTTTCAATATATTTTCCTCATTATAAAATTTTATTACACACATTTTATTCTAAAAAAAATAAAAGTTTTTACATAAATAAGAAAAAAATCTAATTTTCAATATTGTCAACAAAATTGAATGATTATTTCTAAACATAAATGCATATCACTAAATTGAATTTAATGGATCAATTTAATTTACATTAAATCAAATTTAGTTATAAAAAAAAGTCAATTATGAGTTCATATCCCTTTTTTTTCCACAAAGCTTTCATCAACTTTTTCAAAAATGGAGAAAGTTTTTGCTATTTGAGATATTGACTTTGAGTGCTAAAATATATACACTTTTTGCTCAAATGTAACCACGCCTAAACAACCATCTATATCTATATATATACCTTTAAAAATTGTGTCCCAAGACACCTTAATGACTCTTAACATTAATGATTCATGAAAAATTCTAAAATTATTTTTGTTCATATTTATCAATCAATTTTTTTGCTCCATTTATTGCACCTATTAAATTGTCAAACATATATAGTATACATTAGCAAATTAAGTAAAAAAAAAAAAAAACAATATAGTTCGTTGGTACTTGATATGCATTCTATATTTCATTTAGAAATAAAATTAGCAAAACCATTATTTTTAGTCCAAGTCCGATCTAATTAAACTTAAACTTAGCACACATTTAGAAATAAAATTTTAAAAAATCACTTCATTTTTACGTTTGCTTCATACATTTTTTTATGATACTTTAGCAAAATTGAATTAAATAAAATTAATTGTGGCGTTTTTACATTTGACTTCATACATTTTTTATGTTACTTTATCAAAATTAAAAAAAAAATTAAATTAAATGTGGAGATTTAATTGACTCAATCAAAGTTTATTAATACATACCTAATTAACACACGTTTCTAACTCTTTATCTTCTAACTCCTTATATTTCAACCTCTTATATTTCAACAATTAAGTTTAATTTATCCAACACATTGTAACAAAAAAACTACAAATATACAATTTTTATATTCCTTTTGCAAAATTAAAAATAAATAAAATTATTGTAACATAAACAGAAGAATACAAATACACAATTTTGATATTCTTTTTTCCAAATTAAAATAAGTAAAATCAATAGTGGATATTTAATTGGCACAATCAAAATTGATCAATATATATACTTATATAATTAAGGGCTGATTACCCGATGTCCATAATTTTGGGCTTTATTAGGAAAATGTCCACCACTCTCTCCATATTAGCAAAATGTCCACCCCTAAAATAAAGTTGCTGAAACTCTTGTGTTAACCTCTGTTTCAGCAGTTTTTTTTTTCGCTTTTTTTTCGTTTTTTTTTTCGTATTTCCAGAGTTGCTGAAACCCCTGTGCCACCCTCTGTTTCAGGAGTTTTTTTTTCGTTTTTTTTTCGGATTTTTTAGCTAAGTGTCCATTTTTATAAGGCATTTTGCAAAATGTCCACTTTTATTTTTCCTTTTGCAAAACGTCCTAATATTACATTTTTGCCCCTCCTTCCCATTTTTATTTTGACCATTGACCGGTCAAAGTCAATGAGTTGTTGACACAACTTTGATGACACACGAAAAAAATTGGTGAGAGTTTTTTTTTTTTACCGAAATTAGTGTTTTTTTTACGAAATTAGTGTCACCACCTTTATAAGTGGTGACACCGGTCAATGACTTTAGTGACACATGTATGATGATAAACAAATTTTTTGATGACATTTTTTTTTTACGAGATTAGTGTCACCGCTCTATCCCTGTCACCACCACCCCTATCACTGTCACCACCACCCATATCATTGTCACCACCACCCATATCATTGTCACCACCCTTATTGCGGTCACCACCTCTATCACTGTCACCGCCCTATCACTGTTACCACTCCTATCGCTGTCACCACCACCTCTATCACTGTCACCACCACCCATATTGTTGTCACCCCCCTTATTGTTGTCACCACCTTTATCGTTGTCACCGCCCTATCATTGTCACCACTCATATCGCTGTCACCACCACTCATATCGCTGTCACCACCACTCCTATCGCTGTCACCACCCTTATTGTTGCCGCCACCTCTATCGCTGTCACCGCCCTATCGTTGTCACCACTCCTATCGCTGTCACCACCACTCCTATCGTTGTCACCACCACCCCTATCACTGTCATCACCATCCCTATCACTGTCACCACCACTCATATTGTTGTCACCACCCTTATTGCTGTCACCACCACTCCAATCACTATCACCATCAATCCTATCGATGTCACCACCACCTCTATCACTGTCACCACCACCCATATTGTTGTCACCACCTGTATCACTGTTACCGTCCTATCGCTGTCACCACTCCTATCGCTGTCACCACCACTCTTATCGATGTCATCACCCTTATTGTTGTCACCACCAACCTTTTCACTGTCACCACCCTATCGTTGTCACCACCCCTTCACTGTCATCACCCCTATCGATGTCACCACCACCCCTAACACTATCACTACCACCCTTATCGCTGTCACCACTGCCTTTAACAATGTCACCACCCTTATCGCAGTCACCAAACTTATCGTTGTCACCAAACTTATCGTTGTTACCACTATCAACACCCTTATCATTGTGGTGACACCTTTGATTATCAATGGTTCATCATAAAAAAAAAGGAGCATGTGTGTACAATAATGTACTTTGTTTTTCCAAATCATTACAGTAGAATAAAAATCCTCATAGAGCTCAATTACAAATTGATTTAGTCAGTAGGCAAAACAAATTCAAATTGGAAATGCAAGTGCCAGATAAAGTAACATTCAAGAAGAAATTCTTAGAGCTCACAGTTTGCTTCCTCCATCATCCCAACCTTGGCATACTGATCCACCAAAGCATTCCCCACAAACACATCCTTCGTCAGCAACCTCCTTACAGCAAAACCATGTATCTCCTTCCCTTGATTTCAGATTGTAAACTCTCAATATCAGTCTTCAATTGGCGAACAATACCCTTGTATTGTATAAATGGAAGAAATTAGTATATCAGAATCAATCAAAACTAGTATAGAAATGCTAAAAAGTCCCTTCCAGTAAGCAAGATGCTTGAACAGATTTACAAACATTCAAACACTGATGTTGCAAAGATTGAGCAGATCCCGTTTTCGACGAACTTAATCGGCGAGTACTAATCCGAAAAATTGATCAAGTAGATTTGAAGAAAACGAAGATGGATGCCATACGTACCCCTTGGCGGTGACAATCGATCGAGCGAAAACTGGCAAAAGAAAAACCTAGGGTTTCGGCGACGAATCGGATCTTTCGACGACTCTAAATATTGGTGCCGACAACGATCGAGCAATCACTGTAATCCTCTCATACCTGATTTATTGATTTCCTGTAATCGGATTACAAGATCAATCGTTGTCTTAATCTCTCTTTCAACTCTAAAAAGTGACAGAATCCCATATCTGAATCAGCGATCTGAATTGCCGCCATATCCATGACTTGATTCTGAACGATCGCTGCAATCACAAATCTTCACCGCCACAACCACGCCAAAGCTCGTCCGAAGCCGGCAATCTGAGGCCTTCTCCATGGATCTCGCTCTCACTTCGATCTCTCAGACAATCGGCCTACCTTCGGTTTGAACGGGAGGTGACAGTGATGGGGAAAAGGGGAATGGAAGGAACGGGAGATCTGAAAGGAAGAAGATGAGGATTGGGGATAAAATATAAAACAGGGTATTATGGGGTTTTCAAAAAAATTTAGGACATTTAGCAAAAACTAATTTTAAGTAGACATTTTGCAAAAAAGGGTTGGCAAAATGGACATATAGCCAAATTTCTTCTTCTTTTTTTCGTTTTTTTTTTCGCGTTTCCAGAGTTGCTGAAACCTATGTGCCACCCTCTGTTTCAACAGTTTTTTTTTCGCGTTATTGTTTTTTTTTTCGCGTTATTGTTTTTTTTTTCACATTGTCGAAACGGGAGTTGCTGAAACCCCGATTTCAGTACTGTTGTTGATGCCGAAATCCCGATTTCAGCTCTGTTGTTGATGCTGAAACCCCGGTTTCAGCAACGTTGTTGATTCTAAGCCCACGGTTTCAGCAACGTTGTGATTCTGAAACCCCGATTTCAGCAACGTTGTTGATGCTGAAATTGTTGTTGAAACCATGTTATGGGATATAAAATTTAGCCTATGCGGGATTCGAACCCACGTATTTGCGCATAGCACATCGCTCTACCATTGAGCTAAGAGGCTTTTAAAGGAGATTTAAAGCAAGTTCAACAACAACAATTTCAGCAAATTCTAATAAAAATTAATTTCAGCATTTCAGATCCCACAAAAAAAATTGCTGAAATTGCTAATATCTAAAACTATAACAAAGCAAACTCAATCACATAGCAAACTAACCACAAATTCACTTTTCATTACCAATAAAAATGCTTAAAACAATTTGTATTTTCATTTCAGTAGTTCCGCATTTTAGAAATTGTTGAACCTACCGTTCGCATTTCAGCAATTGTTGAGATTGTCAATATCCAAACTCAAATCATGTAAATGGAACATTGGTGTAAGGTAATTTACTCCCCCAAAAAACCTAAATTCGTCTTAACTTTATATATATATATATATATATATATATATATATATATATATATATATATATATATAAATTAATCCATGAAAGAGAAAAAATTTGAAATTGTAAAGCATTTCAACAATTGCGAAACTACTGAAATGCTGAAATTCATCAAACAAAGAGGAGCAATTAGGGAATACAAGCAAAAGTCAACAAATGGAAGCTATTTCAGATCATCAACAAATCACTGTTGAAAAGCAAAAATCAAGACAAATGGAAGATGTTTCCTCACCTCTACATTCCTACCATCTCTTTCCAGATCGAGCGGAGCGAAAAAGGAGCGGGCACGCCGGCGCGGGAAGGGCGTGGCGGTGGTGGCGGCGGCGCTGAGGAGAAGGACCTCGTACGGGTCGGGGAGGGAAGTGGTTGCGAGAGCGCTCAGCCGAGCGAGATCTGGACGCCGATGTTGAAGGAGCACACGACGGCGAGGCTGGTGACCGACAACGGTGAGGCGAGGGACAAGCGACGGGGGGAGTTCCGGATTCCGGCGGTGAGGGTACGAAGAGGCGAGGCTGGTGACCGGAGGAGGAGGAGGGAGAGGAAGAGTGGGAGGAAGATCTGAAACGGGAGATATTTCGTCCATGGATCTGTGGTGCTGAAATGACAATGGATATGTGAGATTAGGGGGTAATTTTGTCCAGAAAATTTTAGGTGGACAAAACCCTAATTTTACAAGGGTGGGAGACACTCTCCAAATAGAGGCCCAAAAATGGGTCCGTTGGGCAAATTTTCTCTATAATTAACACTCTTTTTTAACTCTCTATCTTCTACTGTGTATTTTTTTTTTTATCTTCCTCCTTTGTTAATTTAACAATTGATAAGTATTCTCTAACAAATTGTAACGGAAAGAGGAATATAATTGCATAACATATTGTTCTCACAATAGACAATTATTAATTAGTTGTGTTTTTTCTTAATTCCAAAGGAGATCAAGGACCATATTAAACCATGACCAGTAATTTCTACGGATGCGAAGATGCATAAGAGTGGAAAAAGTTACTACTAAGAGATTTATTTAGAGATTATAAAGTATCAACTTACCATTTGCATTTCAATCTTCATTTGTCCACTCCAACCTATTTTTCTAATCCTCCCCCGCTCTCAACTTCCAATATTTGGAGTTTTTTTATTTTATCATTTCTGTTCAAATTCATATCCATTGGGTTTTGCAGAATTTTAAAAAAAATTTATAGAAGCTTATAATAATTGATTTTAATTTTTGGTAAATATATATAGGAGAATCACTTTCATTTTTTTCTTCCATACAAGCGCCGATTATCTTAAATTCATATTTTTGCAGGATTTGTACATGCATTGGAACAAAACAAGGCAACGTTTAATTCAAAGACGTATGGTTAAATTTACCAATTTTAGTAAACATTACATTCTCTCTTCTTCTTATTCTTCTTTTGAATTTTTGAAGTAAATCAATCATGCAGAATTTTTTGAGATGGTATAGTAAAACACGTACAAAAATAGTTGTCGAGATGTATATATGTTCGATTAACTACTACAGTACTAATCTTATATTTTAAAGCCATATCAAGGTATTATATTATCTTAAACCCTATAGTAGTATGAACTTCTAAATGAATAGTACTTCCCACTAACAATTATTTTATTGTTTTTTTTATGAAAATACCTATTTTGTCCTTGCAAATTGTATTATAATCTTAGATGTATTATACCCTTTTAGGTAATTTCCATCTTCATTTGTAAAATGCCTTTTTTATCCTCCAAAGTTTGAATTTAAAAATATTAATTTTTTTATTTCAATGTCCTTTTATGTCTTTTCAAAATTATAAAATTTCATATTTCATCAATTTCACCCAACTTTATGTTTTTTTCTTAAAATACACAAATTACCACTTTAAAGTTTTATTAAATCAATAATACTTTATGCTTTTAATTTAACTACCAAAATTGTAACTTTTAATTTTATTATTTATAAATTTTTATATTACATCAAATTCACCCAATTTTATGTTTTTTTTCTTAAAATACCCAAACCGTAACTTTAAAGTTTTCTCAAATCAACCATATTTATATTTTTAATTTTTTTTTTAAAAGACTACCCTTCTTTACATTTTTTTAATTGAAAGAAATCATTCTTATTACCTTAATGAAAATTTCAAAATACTACACTTATAGTTTCTTATAATGATATTTTTTTACTACTCTATCTATTAATTAAAACATGTGCATGTTTTTTTAGAATGATATAAACTATCCAATTTCAACCATTTTTATCAATTTCATATTTCATCAATTTCGCCCAATTTTATGTTTTTTTCTTAAAATATCCAAACTGCAATTTTAAAGTTTTCTCAAATCAACCATATTTTATGTTTTCAAATAAAATACCCAAATGATAACTATTAGGTTTTTTTAATCAACCCTATTTTAATTAGATAATAATATTAATAATAATAATAATAATAATAATAATAATAACAACAACAATAACAATAATAACAACAACAACAACAACAACAACAACAACAAAATATCTTTTTTTTAACTGTAATAATTAGGATTTTTGAAGTTTATAGTTTTGGATTTCTTTTTCATTTTGATTAATACATTTTTTAAAAGACTACCCTTCTTTGCATTTTTTAAATTGAAATACATCATTCTTATTACCTTAATGAAAATTTCAAATATTATACTTGCAGTTTCTTATAATGATACAATTATTATTTTTACTACTCCATCTATTAATTAAAACATGTTATTTACTATTCATGCAAGCTTTTTTAGAATAATATAAACTATATCAAATATGAACTTTTTTTACATTTGTTTTTATAAATTCACAAGCATGAAATTGCTAAAAAAAAGTTAATATTTTACTATATAGTTTTTAACACCTAAACAACATGCATAAATAGTAAAATATCAAGTTTTAATTAATGGAATGAGTATTATATATAGCAATTTACGAGAAAAATAACCCAGTTAGAACTATGTGCACATATGAATATTTACACGCATATAAAAAAGTAATGTGTACAATTTTAGAAGGAAAACAACCAAGTTATAACTATTGGCACATATGAATATTTATATGCATATAAAAAGTAATGTGAACAATTTAAATATGAATAAACCGCGTGCACTCGCGCGCGGCATTTAACCTAAGTATATATACAATTGTGTAAAGTATGTCCATTTACACCATTAATTGCACACCAACATTGAAGTTAACCTAATCGAAATGAACGACAACTCTAATTTTGCAAAATTCATGTTATCAACGACAATGCCCTTGAACATCTGTATATTGGGCTAAGCACAAATTCAGCCCAATTATCTGTATATTGGGCTAGGCCCAACTGATTTCACCTTGTCAAAGCCAGAAACTAATTTCAGTTAAGAGGAGTTCGCATTCCGCTTCTCCGGTGAACGCCAAGCCAGTCGTTCGTAGGTTCCCCGTCGGCGGATGCTGCTCGGAGTTCATCCGTATGTCGAGAGGGGGAACCTTCAATTGGATGGAGAATTGTGTGGTTTCGGCTTTTACTCGACCACAGATCGAATTTCCAGAGCCCCAAGTGATTTGGTCGATCGTTGTGGACCATCTTTCTAGGGATTCAGCTGGGGGTGCATACCTGCTCAAGAGGGCTTTCTGAGGTCCGATAATGGCGGTCGAGCGCTTGGTGCAGGCAAGTTATTTTCCTGTTTGTTGATTAATTTTTCTAGTTCAGTTTCGTACCTGACTTGCTAGGGTTTTTAATGTCGATGAAGCATGAATGCGTTCAAAATAATAGGATGAGTTAAGTTTTTATCCTACTGTGCTTGATTTCTATTGACCAAGGGCCTGTTTTCTACCATGAATGTTTGATTTTTTGTCTTCTTGGTTCAATTTCTATGGTTTTGGCTTTTTTTGGAACACATTTGTTGCTTCTTAGGTGAGCATTGTAGCTCTGGTGTTCAATGAAAATTGCTTGATTTTAATTGTCAAGTACGAGTGCAATATTGTTTTGCCTGTTAAAACTGCCAGTTATTAAGTTAGAAACACAAATGTTGTTGATGCACTTGATCATCTGAATAGTGGTGGAAATGTTACACTCTCGCAGTGCATTATATGTTCTATGAAAAAAGTTGGGTTTGGAAGTGATTCTAATGGTTGGGTATATCGGTATGATTGGGATTTGGGATTGTTTATATTTCTTTTTATATTGATATAATCTACAAACCTTACATTTTATCTTAATTATTCAGTTCTGTGAGCCTTACTTCAGTTGAACAAGAAAATATTGTTTAATCGTTGAATATGCAGTGTTATCTGAACTCTTGTACTGGTGAATCATGTGGTTTACCGGGTTGTTCCTGTGTTTTTATGTCTGAAACTAACGTAGCATAATCCATTTGCATATATCAAGAAGCCCAAATGATTTCGTGAAAGTTAAATCCAGAAGCCTAACGGATATCATTGTTATGTGTGGCCTCTATTCTTTTCTTGCGTGGATATGCTTGATAGTGTCATTGAAAATCAAGTCCTTTTTGTGCAAGTTAATTTTAGGATACACAAAATACATAATCAACTTACAATTTGTACGCGGAATAAAAGGGCGTGAATTTTATGGGAGTAAATTTTGAGGGAAAAGTGGTGAGTAAAATTATTTCTTTCCCTTTGGTAAAGGTCAAGGAAGGAAAAGTTTTAGGAGTAAGATTTCAAGTTCTTCCATTCTTTTAGTTTTTCAACAAAGAGCTTTGCATCTATGCTGCCCACCAACATAGACATCTGCAAAGTAGCAGTGGTGCTATGCTAGGAGGAGTGATTGTCAGGGTTTTGATCATATTGTTTGCTACTTTTTGCTTTGGGTAGTAATGAGGCTAATGACAATTGTGGGCATGGTAGTGGTGGGTAAGAATGCTTGAGGACGAAGAAAGGGGATTGGGGATAACCTTTTACATTTGGTTAGACAGGATTATTAGAAAGTTGATCTGGGATGATTTAGAAATGATGGTTTGATTAGATTCTTTTTCTTTTAAACGAATTGATCAAGATATTAGAATCTTATCTTATTAGAAGTGGGATCTCAATATGACCTACAAAAAACCGGTAGGATCATGCCTACAATCTCGATCATTACATAGGATCCTAATACCACAAAATGACTATCATATGACATTTTTTTGGTATGAAATGGATATGTATATTGGATCTTAAAACATGTATTATTTTATTTCAACTTGGTTAATTTTTAATTAGAAAATATGTTTTATCCTTGTCTTAACTAAAAAAGGTGACATAAGTAGTGATTTTATATTTAGATATTAGAAACACGTTCTAATTTTTATTTTTAACTTTAATTCACTGTTGTTGATTTGTGCTATTTTTGTTCAAATTTACCTTGGTAATGTTTCTATCTAATATCTATTGAATTTGAGATGTTAACTTCGAGAAGTGTACAATATATTTTCAGTTATTTTGTAGGATTTTATGATCCAATTTGTTGATCCTATTAAGAGTAGGAAATGGAGCAAGTGAATTTTATATTACTTTTTTTATAAAAAAAATCTCGGGGGACAGGTAAGGATGGAAAATTTATGGTTTTTGTTGTCCCAAAGGTCAAGGTGTGGGAAACGTTTTGAGTAACGTTTGTTTCCTTTTCCCCTTATTTTCTTGTATAATCCTTTTTCCTCTATTTAAAGTGGCTTTAGTGATTCTCACATAAAAGAAATTGTGGTATTCTTATTTCCGGGATATTTGCGTTACAATGCATTTTTTTCTACCCAAAAATCTTATCTGCATCAAGTTGTCTACCCCAAAATCTCATCAATATTGAGCTGTTCACCTGAAAACCTCATTTGCATTCAATTATCTAACGAAAAATCTAATCTGTAGGCACCTTTCAACCCAAAAACCTTCTTTAAATGCTTGCTAATTAATGTTCGGAATAAATATTTCCGGACAGTGCCAATCTCAATTAAAAATTTTCCTCCTTCCATCTTTTTCTCCAACCAGTCTATGCTTGTTATTTATCGTCCATTCTCCCGATCACACCAACTAGCCACAAATTACTTATTTTTCATAGAGTAAATTCAAGGTTTTTCTAATAAATTTTCCGATCACAGTCTCAGTCTCTTGGGGTTCTTTTGATAAAACGACATGGATGGAGGAAAAGGCAGCACTGACAGGGAGATCAAGTTTCCTAACTGTGCCGCAGATGTGCGTATTTTTGTTGTTGGCGAGGATTTCACATGCCTCAGAACTGTGTCAAGCTTGCTTGAAAAATTGAGTTACCAAGGTAAATGATGTTGAAGTCTTTTGAATCTTATGGGTGGTTTAAAGATATAAAATTGTGTATTATGCTATTAAGTTTATAAGAATTGTGTTTGATTACTTTTCTTTCATAATCTGATTTAGTGGTGCCTTTTCAATCTGTGACTGATGCTTTATGTGCCCTCCGCTCAAATGCTAAACTGGCTGATCTTATCATCACGTCCATTCACATGACCGTCATGAATGGCCTTGAGTTCATGGAGCTCATTCGCAGAGAATTCCAATTGCCTGTCATCCGTAAGTGCAATTCATCAGGAAATTTAATTTGGTTACTCGTGGTTGTATGTCGGTGTTCCTTGTTTTTTCTGCTGACCTTGACCAAGTTTGGCACTTAGTGAACGATAGGTAGCTATTAGTGGTTAGATAATCGATTATGAATGGCATTATGGTGGGACGTAAATATTCTAATGAAAACTGCTTGTTACCAAAAAAGATATTAGCAGATTTGATTGGTCAGTATGTTAACTTGCCTCTTATTTGCTAAAAGCAATTACAATATGCAATTTGCCAAATACTTCCATACAACAACTAATAAGTTTTCCTTTTTGAGGAAGTAATATTAGGGATTATTTTGAGTTCATATGATCTACACTAGATCCATTCTTGAATAAGTAATTGCTTGTTTTCTGAAATTTTAGTTTTTATGTCTTGGCTTAAAAATGGAGTTTCATTGATATGTTTTCTTCACACTTCTTTATTTTCCTTACATATTGGCAAGTGATGTCTGGAGATGATGACTGGAGATTTACTGCTGACTCCATTTCAAAAGGAGCTCTGTTCTATGTGGTTTTGCCGGATGGTTTATCTGAGCTCAAATCTGTATGGCAACTTTTGCAATCGTGGAAATGTTGCAGATTGTTAACTCAGCATAAAAAAATACCAGATCTAAGGCCCAGCGAGGGAGCTATGGTTTCGGAGGAAGCTAGCGTGTATTGGACTGATGCATGGTTTCACAAGGCATTCTTGGATTACATTGACCACCTTGGACCCGAAAGTAAGGGATTGGATGCCCCCTTTTCCTCCCCATTTACAAGTATTAACTCCTGTTATTATGGTTCAAAACAATTTTATTTTCCTGAATTTTGTGTAGATGTCACCCTAGAGGGACTTGTTCAGCTTTTGGATATTGATGGCTTGACGACGGACGATGTTGCTTTACATTTGCAGGCAAGGAGATCCATAAATTCTTCTCTTTCATTTTCAAATTGAAGTGAAATCCATCTTTTAACATACAGAATTGAAGTATATAGATCTTCAATTGGAATTGTTATTAAACTTATTTTCTTATATTGTAAATTTTACTGTATAATTTTACAGGTTTACCGGGCATGCTTGGAGTATCCAGATCCAACCATTCAACAACCTAACCAGGCCAATGTCATTCCTCCTGCCAATCAAGCTCAGCAAGTTAGTAATGGCCAGAATTCTGAGTACCACCGAATCGACTCTATTCTCCCGAGTCCAGGAGCTAGTGATACTGCTTACCTCGAGAGTTGTGGTTCCTGTTCTGGTTATACTATTCAGCAGTTTAGTAGCAACCGCCACTCTGAAAATCACCAAAGCCAATTCATCCCTCCAAATATAGGAGCTGGTGATACTAGCCCAGCCGAGAGTTCTGGTTCTTGTTCTCCTGGGGAAGATGATGAATGCGTTACTGCTACCAATGTGCACGATGGGAATCACAGTGTCACTAGCAGTGCCGAGAGTGGTACTTCTGGTAGGTTCAGAGTTGCGTGGGTTTTGAGTTCGAGAAACTAGTGTTAACAAGATGAAGCTTCTGATGAATTGCTTCTATTCTTATGTTTTCTTTCAGGTGATGATGATTAGAGATATTACAAATTGCAATGGTGGTGTCTTCCCCTTGTAATAAACCTAAAACCAAGTCCTTGCAGAGATGCTACTACCTCTCTTCATGTTGGAACTTTCAAATAGTATCTATTTTCTTATTTACTCCGTTTTGAATATGATGAAGTTTGAACTCATGATCCAGGGGTATCTTAAACTGGAGTATGTAATTTGGTATGTTTTGAAGTTAGAACTTGTCTTTAAAGGGACCTGACATTTTTGGGCGATTAATTTTCATTTCCGCTGCTTGCAAGGTGATTTATTTAAGAAATGCATCTTAAGAATGTATAACATGTGAATGTTCCCCCGGAACTTGTAATCAAGTTGGGGTCAGGAGGTCAGGCCCCGGCTCCGCTCCCTACACCCTCCTCGCGATCAGATGCACCTCTGTCATCGACATTAACCTCTGGGAACTTGCCTGCATTTTTCGCTTTCTTTACTTTGAGCGTTGCCTTGTGTTTCATCACTGACCTCCCTATCTTCACTTTTGTGTTTGAGCAAACCACTGAAGAAAAAAAATCTTTACTCGATAGCATCTTTTCGGATGAGATGATGAAGACCCAAGTTGCAATTGATCTCTCGCTCCTTGGCAATGTAGTAAAGGTGTGTAACCTTATTGACCACTCTATTGCCCTCCCGGAATATATGAGAGAAGGAGATATGTATTACTCCTTTGATGATTAGCTTGATATATGACATTAGGAGCTCAATATCCTATGGGCATATGACCTTATTTCTAAGATGGTTAATTATGATTTGAGAGTCCCTTTCAATCTGAAGTTTGTTTATGCGTAACTTAACCGCTTTCTGTACCCCTCGCCATAAAGCAAGCGCTTATGCTCTTAAAGGAGTATGGACTCCAAGTCTTTCGTATCCAATGTGAATTGATCTCCCTTCCCAATCTCTAATAATGTAGTCGCATGAGCTATCCTTATTTTGTAGAGTGGAACCAATCGAAATTGAGTTTGAATTTGCCCAGGGGAGGCTTTTTTTATATAGTTTTGTGTAGTTTTTACAGCTATAATCTTTGTTGGATACTTGTTTGTATGGCTTGATTGTTTGCGGCACTGAGTATGCCTTGTGTATTATTTGGGTGACATTCCAAGAATACGTGAGTTTCATCTTCTCTTGCATTATCGCAGAAAACATGCGTCGGAGGTACTACCAAACCACACTGACATAACCGATCCTTTGTTGGCAGACCAATTCGGCTAGGTTTTCATAGGAAGTTTTTAATCTTCGGTTGAACGTCAACCTTCCAGATCCAGTTGTTGTCATCAACGAGGTTACTATTTCGCCCGGTGATTAGCTTGAAAGCACTTTATGTTGTGAACCAGTCTTCCCTATCTGGCCATGAGTATAATTTATCATCGAACATATTTGCAGGTAGTAGGATTGAGACAATCTCGTCTACGATTGATTTTGGTAAGTTCTCTTCCAATTTCTCAATCCACCATTGATTTCCCATTATGTATTCACTTATCTTTTTCATCCTTGTTGAAATTTGTGGGATAGTTATAATGCCATGGAATTGCTTGTGTGCTTATCTACTTGTCTATCAAGAAATTTATTGATTTGCCATTTTTAACTGACCATATAATTAAGGCCATTTTTGAAATTATCGATTAGTGAGAAAAGCTTCGATCATTGCCATGAACTCCCCCCTCCGCCCTCTTATAGTGAAACAATTAGTATCTTTTAAGTTCTTATGTGTAATGAGTTTTACCCATAGGTTGTCTAATTCCACTAAAATCTTCCTAAGCAGCTTCATTTGGAGCGCTTCATTCCTGTCGCGTGATTTTTGGATTCCCAGTCCTCCGTTTTTCTTTTGTCTACATATTTTATTATTTTATCCCAACTTATTAGTGGATGATGTTGTAGATATTTCAAAAAAAAAAACTCTATTTACATCTAGTTCTTTATGTATGATTGAAGGTAACATGAAGTTTTGCATAGTGTAGAGCGGTTTTGTGGAAAGGTTTGCACCAATGAGAGTCACCCTACCTTGCTAAGACAGAGCATTTGCTCTCCATTTAGTGAGCTGTTCTTTTGATTTACATATTATCTCTTCACAGGTTTGTTTGCTGACTCTCTCGTTGATGATCGAGAAGCCTAAGTACTTTTCCAATGTCATGACATTTGGAATACGGAGATTTCTTTCTAGTTCTGTTGATTCTAGATCTTGAGATCCCGGTTGTAGTTTGGAAAGCATATTTGTAGAAATTAACTTTTTGTTTGTCTTGGCTTTCTGACATGCTGTGACACTCTCTTTTGTGATGATAATAATATCATCAGCGAAGGATAAGAATGATATGCATGACTCTTTTTCGCAAATTGGAAATCTATAAGTTTTATCTTTACCTATTTCTAATGCGAGTTTCTTGGCTAGTACCTCTGCCCCTAATATAATAGGAATGATGAGACCACGTGCTGGGTAGAATAGCTATGCTGGGTAGTTATTAACTAGCACTGAAAATGACATTGTAGAGATACATTGTAGAGATACATGCTTTTTTTTTTGTCTAATTTTATATCCACCCATCCTTTAGAACATTTTCTAGTTTTGAAGGAGTGAAAAATCTCATGTGTTATAAGAACATTGTCTTGAATAGCTCCATCGGAGACGGATTTCCAATTACCTCTTTCAATCTTTCTGTGATAATTTTAAAGATAACTTTATAAATTTTATAACAGAGGCTGACTAGGCAGTAATGTATGGTTGTTGTTGTGTTGTCACATTTAGGTAGCAATAAAATGAATATGTGTTTTTTTAATAGGTAAAAATTCGAAATACCAAACAAAAGTCCGGTAAATCGAGAGGGCACAAAGAGCGCTAGGCGGATAGTCATAATACAACTAAAAAACAAACAAACCCCCAATCAATGAACCAATCGACCAAAGCAAAATAAAGAAAATAACCCTAAAAAACTATGAATCAAGTAGAAGTCTCCCTAAGCGTGGAAGAAAGACGCAACAGGAGGACGTGGATAGTGAACGCATGAGAAAGCTAACGCTGACACGATGTCTCCCCGTCGCTAGGGAGACGGAAAGCAGAAATCCATAGTGGACAATGGATGACTCCCAGGGAAGTATCACATGACATTCCTCCCACATGGATGATGGATCTTCGGAGATCATAGACACTGTCAAGACCCACTCTATCTACAAGGCCGCAAGACTGCTCCTCATCCGGAAATAACCAAGAAACAACGAGTCAAAGCCTAATCTTGCCAGATTTCGAAGATTAATAGCCATGAAGGAGGAACTAAACTTGCATACACTTTTGTTCAAAGGTTTCCCCTTTACTTGGCGGAAAAACAACTCCAACATTGACAACACATATGGAAGATTAGATCGGGCTCTAACGCATCCAAATATCATAAATACTTTCCCGAACCTTTATGTCCAACATTTTGAAATGACATGGACGAAAAAACCAGAATATGATCAACTGGTTCATAATATCTGGAAAAATAAACTAGAAAGCTCATTCATGTTTAAATTCACGCAAAAGCAAAAATTATTTTAAAAAAAAGCAATACAAAAAAATGATTCAAAACCAATACCAATAATATTTTCAAACAACTCACTAGGATTGATAAAACTACCGAGGAACTACAACAAGCATAGATATGGGGGCTACTCGACACCCAATAAGCAATGAAACTACAACGTCTGAAAAACCAACGTAACCAAGTGTTAACCTATAACCACAAATTTTGGAAGCAATGTGCAGGGATGAAGAATCTCCAGCTTGGAGATAAAAACACCAAGTATTACCAATCCACATAAAAAATCAGAAACTTTAGGAATAGAACAATAAGGTTCTAGAGCAAAGATGGAATCATCATTGAGGAATATTAAAGAATTGATATCCAATGAAATTACAAATGAATTAGTTGATCGCTATAAAAAAAAGCTCCCATAAACCTCCTATAAACCCAACCTAGCTTAATCTCATAGGCATGGAAGTTACGAATGAAGAAAAAAAGTGTCTCGTCAAACCCTTACAGATAAGGAGATAAAAGACAAAGTATTCGAAATGGCAGATAAACAAGTTTCCAGGTCCTGATGGATACCCTCCCGATTTCTATAAGCACTACTAGCATATTGTAGGTAGTTCCTTATGCAAAGTCATCATGGATTTTTTTCACTCGCGCAATATGCTTCTGGAACTTAACCAAACATTCATTGCACTAGTACCCAAAATTGAGGACCCAGTTAACATAAATCACTACATACTAGTTAGTCTCTACAACACAGTATATAAAATTATTGCCAAGATTCTTGCGAACGGAATAAAACCAATTCTCCCTAGAATCATCAACCCCTTCTAAGGAGCATTAATTTGTGGAAGGACGATCTATTCAAGATAATATTCTTATAGCCCACAAGATATTTCATAACTTTCATAAACAAAAGGGAAAAAAAAGAAGATTGATGACCCTCAAACTTGACATGGAGAAGGCCTATGGCAAAATCAATTAGAACTTTATTGAGACTATTCTCCTGAAAATGGGTTTTCATCCCACCTGGGTTGAATGGGTCATGAAGTGCTTCTCTACCACTTCCTTCTCTGTTCTAGTCAACAATGTTTATGGAAAACTTTCAAACCCTCTAGGGGTATTCACCAAGGTGACCCCCTAAAACCTTACATTATGTGTGGCCACGAGTCCGACTCGGCGGGTCAACAGGTTCGACCTACCGAGTCAACGGACGGGTCCGACTCGACGGGATGAACCCTAACCCAAAATTGAGGTCCGGGTTGGGACATTTGGCTGAAAGGGTTCAACCCGTCGGGTCGACCCGCTGAGTTGTATGAGTTGAGTATGTTTTTTTTAAGTCATATTTTTGAAAAAAATCGTTCTGCTTACATAGTTGTCGGAAATTAAAAAAAAATGAATAAAAACATAGGCTAAATTGAGTTTGGAAAAAAAAAAGGGATGAAGGGCTTAAATCGGTTTCCCAATTGACTATGTATCCTCTCGGGGAAGAGGAATCAAAGCCTACGTAGTTCTTTTACCTGTATTCTGAACCCTGCTTACCTACACGTCAGATTGGCCATCAGTGACCCTGCCATCCACGGAGCTCCCGATCGACTCCGACTCGAATCCATCGTCGGCCTCGGATTTGGTGGACAAGATATTCTTCTGAATTCTCATGTCTGCCTTCTTCCAATCAGCGAGGTAAACTTGAGCTTCGAGGTTCTCGGGGAGCAGTCTTGATCTCTTCTCAGTTAGAATGTGACAACCTCGGTTGAATAACTGCTCCAGTGTGACAGCTGAGCAAGGGGCTCCAAGTATCTATTGGGATATCACCTGCAAAGTTGGAAATCACTGCATTTCCACTTGGCTCCACCAATCTAAAGTATCAAAATCTTTATCTTCATCATCGTGAAATTCAAAGTTAGTAGACAAATATTCGCCGATCTCTGAGTGTGGGCTCGATGAGGACCTCAACCTCTTTTTGCCAAAGATATCGATCTTTGGCAAGTGCCTTAGTTCGAGTGGTAATGCTAGTGTGAGAGGAGTCACTCGAACTAGAAGGCATAGGAGGAGGAGGGTTAGATGCCCTAGCCCTTGTAGAATAATGAGCATATAATTGTTAAAGTAAAGCCTTAATCCTACAAACTATAGTTAAACATTGCATTTAGGAACATCCTCAACCCCCAACGTAGGAAAATAGTTTTCTAAAAACTTTTGAAGCCCAACTAATTTATACCTATGGTCGAAACAACACGCTACGAGGAAAATATCAGGTATAACTTTGTAATATGCCAACCATTTTTGCCGCATCTAAAAAACGACGACGGAGATGGATGACACATTCAACCCGTCCTGAAGAGCTATGCCTATAGCGATGTTCATGGAGACAAAACAAAATATGCTTGATGTTGGAATGTAAGCATGACTAAAAGTTTGAGTTGCACCGTGAAAAACTTTGAAAACCTCAACCACATCTTGAGCGACCATCCACACTTCCCCAAATACATTTGAATCTTCTATGTGTTGGGTGGCAAAAGCATAGAGATGTTCTCTGTACAGAGAAGAATCATAAATCATTCTGTATATAGAGTTCCAACGAGTGAAAACATCTCGGGGAAGTTCTTTGGACGCACGTTGTTTGCTCGGCAAAACTGGTGCCATTGTTGGCGAAGCTAAGATTTTCGCCACAGTGCCTGCAAGGATGTAAAAAAAATTTCACCTATCTCGGGCTGACAATATTGGGTTAATTCCGAGATAGATGCGGTGTTGACGGAAGAATTGTCAAAACCGATTGAAAAAACACTTTGAGTCAATTTATACTCTTGTAAAATGGTTAAAATTAGGGGTGGGCACAAATCCCACAAATCCCGGGTCCGTCCCGGTCCCGTCCCGATCCCGGTAGGATTTGAAAAAAAAATTGTGAATCCCATCCCGCAAAAATTATGCGGGACGGGACGCGGGCGCTCTGATTGGGCAGGCGATCAAGAGATCCCAGTGAGGCCAATAGTGAGGGCGTCCCTCGGGCGGTTCTTGGTGGCCGGAGCTGGTGATCCCGAGGCCAGAGAGGCCTGGACGACGGTGCGGGCGCGGGGCCTTCTTCCTCGGTGTTTTGTGTTTAGCGAATTCAGTGTTCAGCGACTCCGTAGTTCAGCTGGTTTGTCGTTTAGCGACGCCGGTCATCATCAGGTTTGTGCATCTTCGATCTCACAGTCTTGTTTAGGGGGCCTCTTCGATCTCCCTGGTGTTCGTTCTTCTTCATATTAATTTGACGTTGCTAATTGTCGGGGTTGCTGCGAATTGCCGGGGTGCTACTAATTGGTATTAATTGCATGATTAATTTCATTTGCTTGGGTGGCTGTTTGCGAGTGTTCGGTGTGGAGGCAGTGTTAGCTTACTTTCTTTATTGCTGATTTGTTGTTTCACTTGTTTAATTTCGTTTCTCATTCCGTCATGCCCAATTTGGTTCGGTACCATTGCCCTTTTGTGGGTCTTTGTGGGTGCCTTGATGGTGGCGGTAGAGGGCTTGTTAAAACCGTCATGCTTAGGCATCTTCGTGATCGACATTGTAGTGGTGATGCGCGGACAGTTACTCGTCAAACTCTTTCCGATAGTTTAGCTATTTACTCTGAGGCTGAGATAACTTAAAAGCGCATGGGGGTTTGGTTATGTGGGGTTTGTCTTAAAACTCACACCTTTCGTGCTCGGTGTCGGCATAGTTAGGATGATTCTGTTGTGCCTCCAGACTATGGTGATGGTCTTGTTCGCTTTATTATTTACGATATTCCTAGACCTCTAGCTCCGTCTTTGTCGGCTCCCTTGTCTGATGTTGAGGTAGTGCCTGTTGGTTTATCTATATCTTCGCTTGATCGTTTGTTCTCTATGGGGTTACACAACGTGAGATCCATCCCTCCTAAGTGTCGCCTAGGTTTTTCACGGGTTTTAAAAGCGGCATTAGATGGTGTGGCTGACTCTCCTGGAGACAGCTCCTGCTGGATTCGCTTGCTTGTGATGCCTCTTTGTATACTTAAGACCCTTTTCCCGCGGAGTAATCTTGAGTGTAGGACTGTTGTCAAGCGTCAGCGTCAAGAGAAGAGTATTTCTAGTGCTATTCATACTTGGGGTGTGCCTGGCGGCAATCTGCAACTTATACATGAGACCTTAGCTGAGGTTCCCCCTTCTTTTGATGTTGATGAGGACCTTGATTTGTGTAAGCTTAACCTTCGACAATGTCGGAGGAAGATTTATGATGGTCACTACACTGCCGCTGTTCGGGTGCTTTCTTCATCAGGTCTTGCTCCTTATTCTGACGCCACTCTGGCGGCTTTGCAGGATAAGCATCCCACTGCCCCACCACCCAACTTACTGCCTTTGCCGGTTGATCACCATCCTCTTCTTGCCTCTTTGGTTGTTGTTTTGGATATGATTCGGAGTGTTCCGCATGGCACATCATGTAGGAGGGATGAATTTCGTGCTCAGCATCTGTTGGATTGTTTAGGCGGAGCTGTTGTTGCTATTTCAGATGATTTGATTGCCTCTATTACTCGGGTGGTTAATCTTTTCCTTGAGGGTCGGTGTCTACATGATTTGGGTGAGTACGTTGCTAGTGCTCCTCTCACACCACTTGTTAAACCGGGTGGTGGTATACGTCCTATTGCTGTTGACACTATTTGGAGACGCCTTGTCTCTAAGGTTGGTGCTTGTTTGGTCGATCCTTCTTTGTCTGGTTATTTTGCAGGACTTTAGTTTGGAGTCGGGGTATCCGGTGGAGGAGAGGCCATTCTGCATGCTTTGAATTGGGTTTGTTGAGGCTCGTGGTGGTGAGGAGGGTCATTCTATGTTGTTGGTCGACTTTCAAAATGCTTTCAACTTAGTTGATCGTGTGACCATGTTACAGGAAATTCGTCGTCACTGCCCGATTCTATCTCGGTGGGTGGAGTTTTGTTACTCTAGTCCTGCCCGGTTGTATTATGGGGAGCATAGTTTATGGTCTTGTCGAGGGGTTCGGCAAGGAGATCCTTTAGGCCCATCTGCTTTTTGCCTTGGTGTTTCATCCTTTGGCATGTAAGATCAGAGACTCTTTTGACCCGAGTTTGCAGGCTTGGTACTTGGATGATGGCACTGTTGTTGGGGACACTTTAGTTGTGGGGAAGGTCTTAGATCTGATTATGAAGGATGGTCCCCGCTTTGGTCTTCATCTTAATGTGGATAAGACCGAAGTTTTTTGGCCTACATAAGACCCTAGAAGTCGGCTTCCTGGTGTTTACCCCCCCCCCTCGATTGCTCGGCCATCGCGCGGTATCAAAGTTCTGGGTGGGTCTGTCAGCGTATGCCCGGTTTTCAACAGCGACTATGTGGCAAAGAGAGTGACTAGGACCATAGAGCTTATGGAATCTGTCGCAAGGATTGATGACCCCCAATGCGAGTTACTTCTACTTCGGGCTTGTACGGGTATTTCTAAACTCTACTTTGCCTTGCGTACTTGTTCTTCACGTGTCTTTCGAGTAGCCTAACTTTCCTTTGATGTGGCACTCCGTTCTAGCTTGGAGCGTATTGTCACTGCGCCTGGGCCTGGGTTTGGAGATTGGAAGTGGCGACTTGCCACCTTCCTTTTCCATTTGGTGGGCTCGGAGTGTATGCTGCTGGTGATGTTATACATTATGCTTTTCTAGCATCCCGTTTGCAGTCTACTGAGTTGCAGGCTAAGATCTTACGTCCTTCTGGCATCATTGTTGCTGGCCCTACTTTTGATGATGCTTGTCGTTCTTTTAATGAGGTCACGTGTTCTGATATTCTACGCGATCCTAGTGAAATCGCTGCCCCTAAACTTATGAAGAAACTGGCAGATATATATTTCGCGAAGGTTGCTGCTACATCAGACTCTGTTTTCTCATTGACTCCGCGAAAAGTGGCATTATGGAAGTCTCAGCAGGGTGCTCACTCATCTGATTGAATGCGTGTAGTTCTTATTTCTGGGTTGGGGCAGACTATGAATGGAAGGACCTATCGCAACGTACTTAGCTATCGATTGAGACTTCCATTGTTTACGATGTCCAGGCCATGTCCCGCTTGTTCTCGGGTCTTTGAGGGTGATGTCTATGGTGACCATGTTGTGTCTTGCGCTGGTTCCGTGGGCATTAAACATCGACATAACCTCGTTTGGACACCTTATTGGATATCTGCTACAGGTCTGGGATTTCTGCGGGTTAGGAGGTTGATATCGGTTTGGCTGATGGTCATGATAAGCCCATTCATCCAGCGGACTTGCTCCTTTATTCCTCGGACAGAGTACGGGATGTGTGTGTCGATCTGACGGAATCCTCCCCTTTACCTCAGTCTGGAATGTCTAACTTTACGCCCGGCCGTGTTGTCGCTGATGCTGCTCAGCGTAAGTGTGCCAAGTATCGGGATCCGTGCATGGCGGTTGGTTATGGTTTCTTACCCTTCTCCTTCTCTTCATTGGGGGAGTTAGATACGGATGTTGTTGCCTTACTGAAGCGGATTCAGAAATTCTCAGTATCTCAGGATGTTGAGGCTCGTGCTGCAGCTTATATTTGTATTAGAGTTAGCTTTGTTATCACAAAGGGAGTGGGCAACCAGATAGTATCTCGGTTGCCCACTAATTTCTTGTAAATCTATTTTTTATCACAACAACAACAACAACAACAACAAATAGGACATTGTACACTATATAATATATATAGGTTGGGTTCGGGTACACACAACTCCAAAAGTGAGAAGGAAAGAAGTAATTTGATTGGTTTAAAAGGATTAAAATAATATAAATTCGCATTTAAAAAAAGCGCCCGCGGAAACAAATTCCCACCTGCTCCCCAACTTTCCAGCGCGCTCCCAGCTCCCAAATTCGCACCGCCCGCATGTGTGCACCACGCGCCCTCCACTCCCACGTTGTTCACATCACGTTGCCTCCACTCAGTCCATAGCATTTAATATGGGGAGGTTGGGGATTGGACCAAACTCCAAAGTACTACGTATTCATTTGGTTTTATTTTTTTTATGGGCTTTAATTATTATAAAATTTAATTAACACTTTTAATTTATAATTTCTCTAAATTGTAATTAAAATATTTTATGAACCAATACTATTTATTTGATGAACCAAATTAATAATAAGTGGTTCATGAAGCTAACAAGAATCATGAATCACTTGGTATAAAAACTCTGAACCACTTGGTATTAAAATGCTGAAGCACTTGGTGTAAAAACTCTGAACGACTTGGTAAAAAAAACTCTGAACCACTTGGTAATAAATCTTTGAACCACTTAGTAATAAAATCCTGAACCATTTGTTTTAAAAACACTGAACCACTTAGTAATAAAAACCCTGAACCATTTGTTTATTTTTTTTTAAAAATAAAATGGGTTATGAACCACACTCTATTCGGTCACTGAACCACTCTCTATTCGGTCAATGAACCACACTCTATTCGGTCACTGAACCATTCTCTATATATATGTGCTGAACCAGTTACTATAAAATTGATGAAACACTTTTATTTAATTCATGAACCATTATACATTTAGTTACTGAACCATTCTCTATATATGTGCTGAACCAGTTACTATAAAATTGATGAACAACTACTATTTATTTATTTCATTCTTCTTTTATTTTCTTTTAATGTTTATTTTTAATTATTTACTGTTTTTTTTAAATAAAACGGTTGATGAACCAATACTATTTATTTCATGAACCAATATTATTTAATAATTGTAAAATTTTCATTCTTCATTTATTATAAAACCCTGAACCACTTGATATAAAACTTCTGAACCACTTGATATTAAAACCCTTGAATCACTTGGTTTAAAACCCTGAACTATTTGGTATAAAAACTATGAACCACTTTCATCTTTAATCTCTCTGATAGAAGGATATCATCGTATGAATGAAATGCAGGTTATTTGGTCCACTCTCGATAGAGGTGCAATAGCAAGTTAAGTACCACTCTAATTAACTAATAAGGTCTCTATGATTTTATTTTGAGTTTCTGAACTAGTTAGTGCAGGTTAACCATGCATATCACTCACTTTTCTAAATTCTAATGGACTTGTCATCTTCTCCATCCAGTAACTTTCTACCTAGAAAGTCTTCCATTCCAATTTTTTTTTTTTTGAAAAACACTCTCACATATACATACCAACGAATTAGAGTATCAAGTCACCAAGAAAATCACAGCAAATGAGGGGAGAGCGAGACATATCTCGAATTAAAATTGAACCATGAATCTCTCCCTACCTTTGAATTTATGCTCCACCTTGAACAACACATCCCCAGACACAACCGAACCAAGGAGTAATTGCCATATCTTGGGCCCTGAAATCGCAAATCTCCCCAGATCCATTCGCTTTTCAGCCTCTTTTCAAACAAAATTGTCAAATTCTACCTTCTATTCCGTTTCGAGGACGAAGAACACCAAAAACCCCAATTAAACCAAGAAAAAAGCAACCCCCGAGATCTCCCAACCTCTCGGCCATAATGTTTTAGGTGACTTCGCTTCGTTATCGAGCTAAACGGGAGAACTCGGAGCCGTCGAGGGCGACGAGAGTGCGGGGGATGTCCTGGGTGGATTCTAGGGCGGACTGGAGTTTGAAGTCTAGGGCGAAGTCTAGATGACGGCGGAGAAGAGGTCCTTGAAGATCTGGGCAAGAAGGAGAGTGAAGAAGGAGAAGCGTACATGAGAATGAAAGCGCGTGGGAGTTTTTTTTTTTAAATTTTAATTAAGACTCGTTTCCGCCAATCAGAATGCTTCTTTCTTTCTCACCGGACCAAATCCTTCTCACTTGAACCCTACCCTACCCTATATATATATATATATATATATATATATATATATATATATATATATATATATATATATATATAGGGTAGGGTAGGGTTCAAGTGAGAAGGATTTGGTCCGGTGAGAAAGAAAGAATCTGATCCGGTGAGAAGGAAAGAAGGGTTTTTATTGGTGGAAACGGATCTGAATTTTAAAGTAAAAAAAATACCCCCGCACGCTTGATTCTTTTTCTACCTAGGCATGTGCGTCCTCTCACCCTTCTCACTCTGAGCACGCTGTTGCGCCACACCACCGATTGAGAACACCGCCGCCGTGCTCCCACAATCCGATCTCGTCCACTCGCCCTTCTCGCCCCCACAATCGCTCTCTTCTCTCCCTTGTCGGACCTCCTCGCCCTTCTCTCCCTTCTCGGATCTCGTCCTCTCGCTCCCACAATCGCCGTCGATGTTGAATGCCCTTGTTTATTGTACGAAGAACCGACCCCCTTCTCTCCCTTCTCGGATCCATGACTGCCTCATTCTCCTTTGATCTCCTCCGGCATCTTTCGGCAAGGCGGTGGACTTCGATAGCGGTTATGCGGTTCAGAGGTTCAGCACTCCCGATCCGTCACCGACTCTCAGATCCATGACTGCCTCTTCCTCTCTCCGATCTGCCACGCCCTCTTCCTCTCTCCGATTTGTCGCGTCGTTCGAATCATCCACCTCCGATTCAAGGCCATCGCCATCTCCGCCGTCGGGGTCAAATTATGAACAGGTTTGGGGGGTTCTTCCGTCTAGCTAGAAGATGACGTGTGTTCCTTGATCTACCGCCCGCAAGTGAGGCGGAGCTCTAGAATCTCCGCCGAAGCAAAGCTGCTTTGAAGGCTTGAAGCGGTGTAATCGGCGGTTGGCTGAATTCTGGTGGTCTTGAGGCACTACTCTAATTATACAAATGCTTATGATTTCTACCATCTTCCATTGAAATTGAAATTGAATTTAGTTTGATTTCTGTTGATATAAATTATACAATGTACTATTTCAATAATCAATGTCGGTTATGATGTGGGGTTGGCTAGGTGGGTCTCCTAAATCAGACGAGGAGGCCTAAAGCTTACAAAGAATCAAATACATATTTTTAATATAAAGTTGTTCAGAGTTTTATAATAAGTGGTTCAGGATTTAAATACCAAGTGGTTCAGGGTTTAAATACCAAGGTTTATGGGTTTTATACGAAGTGGTTCAGAGTTTTTATACCAAGTGAGTCATTAAATAAATATAGAGTAGTGGTTCATCAAATAAATAGCATTGGTTCATGAAATAAATAATATGAGGAAGTGGTTCAGGGTTTTTAATATCAAGTTGTTCAGAGTTTTATAATAAGTGGTTCAGGATTTAAATACCAAGTGGTTCAGGGTTTAAATACCAAGGTTCATGGGTTTTATACGAAGTGGTCCAGGGTTTAAATACCAAGTGGTTCAGGGTTTAAATACCAATGTTCATGGGTTTTATACGAAGTAGTTCATGGTTTTTATACCAAGTGATTCATTAAATAAATAGAGAGTAGTGGTTCATCAAATAAAGAGTAGTGGTTCATCAAATAAATAGCATTGGTTCATGAAATAAATAATATTGGTTCATGAAATATTTTATTTTACAATAAATAAATAAATAATTAAAATAAACATTAAAAGAAAATAAAATAAGAATGAAAAATTTATAATTATTAAATAGTAGTGGTTCATGAAATAAAGAGTAACGGTTCATGAAATAAATAGTATTGGTTCATTGTTAATAAAATTACCGAACCATTGTGAAAAAAGTTGTTGAACCACTGTGAATAAAATTGCTGAATCATTGTGAATAAAATTGCTGAACCGCTGTGAATAAAATTGCTGAACCACTGTGAATAAAATTGCTGAACCAATGTGAATAAAATTGTTGAACCACTGTGAATAAAATTGCTGAACCACTGTGAATAAAATTGATGAACCACTGTGAATAAAATTGATGAACCACTATGAATAAAATTGATGAATCACTATGAATAAAATTGATGAACCACTGTGAATAAAATATCTGAACCACTTCTTATCAATTTTTTTTTCAACAAAACATATACAAAGTGGGTGTCTATGTGTAGATAAAATTAAATTACACCCAAATATATATTTTTTATATTTTTTTAACAAGTGAAAATGTCAAAAAATAATTTTTAAAAGTTCATGTAAACACTTTTACTTGTCTCCGTAGCTTTTCTAATTAATTAGTATGTGGTGTTGATTGGCGCGTGCAATTAATTAGTGTGTTTTATTTGGCGCGTACAGTGAGAGTGAGGGTGTTACTAATTAATTTGGGTGGGTGTCACTAATTCATTTTCAGAATTCGCGTGTCACCTATTTTTAATTTACTTTTGCACACGTGGACCAATGAGGTCTCTTCTTTCCTTCTCATTGTTGGAGGTGTGTGTACCCGAACCCGACCCTATATATATATATATATATATATATATATATATATATATATATATAAAATATCAGTGTATCTTTTTTTGTTGATCACTTAACACTGTAAAGTGTTAAGTATAACTCGTACACACACACACTTTGTATATACGGAGTACTTTACAGTGTATATATATGGTACGGTATACATTGTACACTATATATATATATATATATATATAAGTGTATATCAGTATGTATATATAAGAAGAAAAAAAATATATGTCGTCTTTAAAAAAGTGTATATATATGGTACGATATACATTGTACACTATATATATGTATATAAAAGTGTATATCAGTATGTATATATAAGAAAAAAAATATATATGTTGTCTTTGAAAACCGTAAAATATATATAAATTTTAGAAATTTTTTATAATGTTTTTTATTTGAGGGACAAGGGCCGTCCCGTGAGGGACAAGGTCCGTGCGAGATTGAAAAAAAAGTAGTGAATCCCGTCCCGGTGATTAATCCCATTGCTTCATGAAAAACATCTGTAAAGCCATAAAAATAGCGGAATAAAGAACACCATCTAGATTAAAGACAAAAGGAAATAACGTTATCCGCGGATAATTATCCAAGAGCTGATTCATGAAAAATCATCCGCGGATAGAAGACAATAGGCACGTGGCGGCCATGCCCACCACCCACGAAGTAGAACACGTGTCGAAAGACGAATACCACGTGGCACAACTTACCAGACCACCCCAGACCTATAAAAGTGAGAAATCTCACCAAAAGTGAGGGGACTTTTTGGAGAAAAAAGAAGAAAGGAGGACTTTTTGGAGAAAAAAGAAGAAAGGAGAGCGGATCTAGGCCTAGTGAACTCAGAAGAAAGAAGAACAAGAAGAAGAATTCGTACGCATAGCAAAGAACATATTTCACTATAAAATCAGCACAGTTCACTGGACCCACTCCGCGGATGAAAACCTTGTCTGCCCTTAGTGTAAATTTCTATTAAGGAAAAGACTGTTGTTATTAATTCTCAAGATATTCAACAGCGACAGGTAAGCGAACCGATTTTCCAAATTGTCTAGGAAAAACGCGATAAGGGAATTACCTTTCAGAATAAGCCCAAGGTTACTTCCCACGGCACAGGTTGGGCCGCGTCGATTATTTCGATGCGGGTCAGGTAAGCCCGTTGGGAAGGTTGGTCACTTCACCGGGTAGGTTCCCGGGTCCCACTAAAAATGGTGGCCTCTAGAGATCGTGGCTTTTTCACTGGCGCCGTCTGTGGGAACCCCCTCACACTAAGGGGTTTCCTTTTTGATAAGAATAGACAAAAATCCTCAAACCTTCGAAAAGTTTAGGGTCCGCGTCTAAACTTAGAAATACAAATTTTTAGATATATAAAATTAAACTTTTTGATCGCGACAGATTCACGACACTAAGAAGATGAGTGATAGCCAGAACAATCCAACTCAGGACATGAGTCAAGGGGTTCACCAGGATCAAGAGGCCTCTAGTATGTATATCTCGTTGACACCGCCACCAATTCCAGATGGTGAGATGGGAGATCAACACCTCGGAACCCCTCCACATCATTATGGCAATCATTATGGACTGGATGGAGGATTCATCCCGCAGAATTTCTGGTATTATGAAGCACGACACGAGCAGCCTAACCCTTTTCAGCAGGAGCAGTCTCAGTACTTTTATTATGATCAGTGGAGGCAGAATCCGCGTCAACAAGGGAATTATCGACCGGAGGAGCAGTATGAAAATTTTGATAGACGTAACACTGCATACGATAATCCCAGCAACTGGAACTACGGTTTTCAGAATCAGGAAATACCGCGCCAGACATGGCAGAATGATCACTGGCACCGAGAGAATAAACATCGACGCGGAGAAAGGTCGACAGATGTTTCCACCTCTACGAAATCCGACTCAGCAGAAAAAAGAAACGAAAATGCACCAGCGAGTTTTCCATTGGTGTTTACCCAAGAGATTTGTTCCGCGACAGTACCAAAACGGCGGAGAGATGTGAACCTCATGAAATATGATGGAACAACTGATCTTGAAGATCATCTTTGCCATTTCGCAACTGCTATGGGAATAAACGAGTATAATGATGTCATGTTGTGTAGGACATTCCCTTCGACCTTAACAAAGATTGCGCTCACCTGGTTCACAAACCTTCCAAAAGGGCCCGTGACCAATTTTACCCAGATGTCCCACATCTTCACGTCCCACTTCGGAAGTGCGCGATCGAGAAAGAAGACCATGCTCGACCTGAACTCCATTAGGCAAGGAGCTGGGGAATCCTTGGGACACTTCTTCACTCGATTTACCAACATGGTAGTTCAGATCCCCAAACTTTAATCATGAATCAACAATTATCATACTTATGGGCAATCTAGCAGAGGGAGATTGCAAGACGTACCTGTTTCGGAAAAAGCCAACTAGTTACGATGACTTAAGAGAGCGGGTGTCAAGGCAGATTGAGGCAGAAGAAGCAGCCGCATCCAGCTCTAAGGCAAATACTGGGAATCCAGGTCTCTTTGGGAAGCTTGTTGGAAAATTCAGAAAAGAAAAGGCCAAGCCACCCAAGCATCATTCAAAAGCAATAGATTTTCATCCCCGCTGCGATGAAGTTCATATGAACTTAGAAAGAGGACAGGGATCTCGCCACAGGGAAGATCATCCGCGTTCCTATCATCCAAGAGAAAACCGACACGGAAGTCGTGATATGAGGTCTCCACCTAGAAGGGAGAATCGACCTGACCATAGGCCACGGTGGGAGGACCGAAACCCTAGGTTTGACGAATCTCATAATCCACATGAACGATTTTTCAGGCAACCGGATCAGCGAAGAGATCTCCCTTTCCACAACCGGGGAAGAGGGAGAGGAAGAAGGGGACGTGGAGGTAGATACAACTATACGTCTGCAGTCCAGAGATCTGTCAACCAGAGAGAAGCTCAAAAAACAGAGGCAGGCCAAATACCAAAACCTGAGGGCTTCATTAACACCCTCGCAGGGGGCTTTTCCATGGCTGGGTTCAGTAGACAGGAAAAGAGAAATTACGAGAGAGAAGGAAGACAACCACCGTCCGCGTCAAGCAGAAGAATTTCTCTTGCACAACATGAGAACATTTCCTTTACCCCAAAGGACACGGAGGAAGTAAGGATGCCGCACTCAGACCCCCTGGTCATTCACGCGCAGATAGCCGCTAAGACAGTAAAAAGGGTATTTATTGATACTGGATCATCTGTTGACATCCTGTCTTGGGAAGCATTTTCTCAAATGGGAATTTCTGCAGCATCGTTGAAACCATATTCAGGAACGCTAATCACGTTCTCAAGAGGAGAGGTACAAGTAGCAGACACAATGCTTTGCTGGGTCATCCCCAAATAGACGCATGGAAAATATTGTGTTCATAGTGGTAAAAATTCCCACTGTATACAATGCTTTGCTGGGTCGCGTCTCACTCTATAAGTTCCAGATGGTAGTTTCAATCTACCACTTTGTGGGAAAGTTCCGTTTACCCGGAGGAGGAATTGGTGAGGTTCGCGGGCAACAACCAGAAAGCAGAAGCTGTTATTTGACTTTCATCAAGAAGAATAAAGAAGTGATGTGTATTAGTGAAAATTGTGAATCCGTGGTTGGGGACAATGACTCGGCTGAACTTTCAGAAGCCGAACTAGAGGTTAGACCATCAGAAGTAAAAATCCCTACCGCGGATGAAAGAATTACGTATACACCCTTCCCAAACCCGGAGGAGAAGGTCTACTTGGGACATGCACTGGAAACAGTAGAAAGAATTCGAGTCTTAGAAATTATAACGAAGTCAAGAGACATTTTTGCATGGAATCCTCGAGATCTGCTGGGTGTTCCACCCGCAATAGCTTTGCATACCTTGAGAATTCGTCCAGGAACGAAGCCCATAGTACAGAAGAAGAGAAAGATCGCTCCGGAGAAAGCTGCCGCGGCAAAAGAGGAAACTGATAAACTTTTAGAAGCAGGATTCATAAAGGAAGTGGAAGACTCGGAATGGCTCTCAAACGTGGTTTTAGTGAAGAAATCTAATGGGAAGTGGAGGATGTGCATAGATTTCACTGATCTTAACAAATCCTGCCCAAAGGATAGTTATCCATTACCTTCCATAGATGAACTCGTTGATGGAACCGCGAGTAACAAAGTCCTTAGTTTTCTTGATGCTTACTTAGGGTATAATCAAATAAACCTGAACCCTTCAGACAAAAAAGCTACAACTTTCATCACCAATCAGGGGATATTCTGCTACCGCGTCATGCCTTTCGGACTTAGGAATGTTGGGGCAACATTTCAGAGAACAGTTGACCGGATCTTTCGTAATCAAATTGGCAGGAATGTATCGATTTATGTTGACGATATCATAGTCCAAAGCGAGTAGAGGATCACGCAACGGATCTACATGAGACTTTTGATTCTCTTCGAAGAGGGGGTTTGAACTTGAACGCGGAAAAGTGTGTCTTTGGGGTTGATTCCGGGAAATTCCTTGGTTTTATGGTTAGCCATAGAGGAATTGATGTGAATCCCGAAAAAGTCACAGCAATTCAGAATCTTCAGCCACCGCGGACGATTAAAGAGTTACAATCTTTAAATGGAGCAGTAAATTATTTAAGCCGTTTTTGCTCCTGCCTCGCGGATAGGTCATTACCTTTCTTTGCTCTGCTCAAGAAAAAGGGACCGATCCGATGGACTCCTGAGTTACAAGAAGCATTTGGAAGTTTGAAAACTTTTCTGTCATCACTTCCTACTCTTCATCAACCTGAGAAGCAAGAAGTCCTCCATCTGTATCTGTGAGTAAAAAGTGTCACCGTTAGTGCAGTTTTAACGCGAGAGGAAAAATTCCCAGTTTATTACATCAGTCGTGTGCTACAGGACGCTGAAACGAGATATGAACCAGTAGAAAAAATGATTTTGTGCTTAATATTCGCGGCAAGGAGGTTGATGCCTTATTTCCAGGACCATCCTATCCGAGTTATGACGGACTTACCGATGCGTCAAATCCTCCACTCACCATGTTTGTCAGGAAGAATGATGAAGTGGGCGGTCGAACTCACAGAATTTGAAGTAGAATATACCCTGCGGAAAGCAGCTCTCGCTCAGGTTTTAGCCGATTTTATTGGCGAAACAAGTTTTGAATTAAATACCCAAATAGAAAGAAGTGAGTGGACACTCAGGGTGGATGGTGCAGCCAACAAAAATGGGTGCGGAGCAGGGGTCACATTAACAGCACCTGATGAACGGCAGTACAATTACGCTTATAAATTGAACTTCCAGGCTACAAATAACGAGGCTGAGTACGAAGCCCTGCTCGCTGGACTAGAGATAGCTTTGGTTAAAGGAGCTAGGCAGGTATCGGTTTACACTGATTCAGAAGTGGTAACGCGGCAAATAACAGAAGAATATGAAGCGAGAACTGGATTAATGCCTGATTATCAGAGAAAGGCACGGGCATTATCAAAGGCTTTCTTAAGTTTTTTCTTAACAGCTGTTCCCAGGGATGATAATCAGTAGGCGGACGCGTTAGCTCGGTTGGGAGCTGTTATGCCTGAGGACGTAGGAAGAGAAGTAATCATCGAAAGGATGAACAATCGAAGACTTATTCAGGAAGTCTACCAAGTACAGGAAATTGAGATAGAAGATTGGAGGGCACCGATCACAGACTATCTGGTCAAAGGTGTTCTACCTGAAGAAAGAAATGCTGCTAAGAAGGTAGTTGCCAAATCCTCTCGTTTCACCATCAGGGAAGGAAAGCTATACAAGAGAGGATATTGCCTCCCAGATTTGTTGTGCATATCATCAAAAGAAGGAAGTCTCGTAGTAGAAGAATTGCATGATGGAGTTTGTGCGCACCACCAAGGATGGAGGGCTGTCGTGGCCAAAGCAACCAGGCTAGGATATTATTGGCCAACTATGAAACGTGACGTTCAAGTTTATATCCAAAAATGCGACGCGTGTCAAAGGTTTGGAAACTTGAATCATCGCCCTTCTGAGGTACTGAAAAGTATAACCGGTGCTTGCCCTTTTTCTGTCTGGGGAATGGACATTCTAGGTCCGTTTCCCACTGCTCCCGGTCAGTTAAGATATGTTTTGGTCTTGGTTGATTATTTCACAAAATGGGTAGAGGCTGAAGCAATGGGATTAATATTGTCTGCCGATTCGGAGTACCCGACTCAATAATCACGGATCATGGACCTCAATTTGATTGTGAAACGATTAGAGATTTCTGCGTCGGTCTAGGCATCAACCTCAAAATCTCGTCCGTGGCTCACCCGCAGACGAACGGGCAGGCAGAAACAACCAATCGACAATTGTTATATGGGATACAAAAGAAACTTGGCAACACAGCAAAAGGACGATGGGCAGAACTTTTACCTCTAGTACTCTGGTCCTACCGCACGTCAGCAAAGACTCTGACTGGAGAAACCCCGTTTTCTTTAGTCTTTGGTATGGACGCGGTTATCCCAATTGAGAGATTGGTTCCATCGGCGCGAATAATGGCATACGATCAAGACACCAACGATAGAGCATTGGAATTCGAGCTCCATCTCATAGAAGAACGCAGAATGACGACAGCTTTGAAGGAGCAAGAATACAATAGGAGGCTCTCCAAGTATCGGGATAGACGAATTCTTCCACGACATCTCAAGGAGGGGGATTTGGTGCTACGCCAAACTACCTCTGGAGGGAAACTAGACCCCAACTGGGAAGGACCTTATGTAATCATCAAAGAAGTTCAAGAAGGCGCGTACAAGCTCAGCACCCCTGAAGGTATCGTTCTAAACAAGACCTGGAATGCGGACAATCTAAAAAAGTACTATGTGTAATCACCAGGCAGCTATATGAATATAAAACTTAGTCGCCCCCGCCAAAAATTAAATAAAGCGGTTAGAGGGCGTTTTTCTATCATATCTTGCACCTAAAGTATTTTATAATAAGTCCTAGGACGCTAGAGCTTGGCTCCGCGTCAGGCCTCTGATCGAATCCGCATTCTCAGAGATAGTATTTTATAATAAGTTCTAGGACGCTGGAGCTTGGCTCCGTGTCAGGCCTCTGATCGAATCCGCATTCTTAGAGATAGCATTTTATAATAAGTCCTAGGACGCTGGAGCTTGGCTCCGCGTCAGGCCTCTGATCGAATCCGCATTCTCAGAGATAGCATTTTATAATAAGTCCTAGGACGTTGGAGCTTGGCTCCGCGTCAGGCCTCTGATCGAATCCGCATTCTCAGAGATAGTATCTTATAATAAGTCCTAGGACGCTGGAGCATGGCTCCGCCTTAGGCCTCTGTTCGAATCCGCATTCTCAGAGATAGCATTTTATAATAAGTCCTAGGACGCTGGAGCTTGGCTCCGCGTCAAGCCTCTGATCGAATCTGCATTCTCAGAGATAGTATTTTATAATAAGTCCTAAGACGCTGGAGCTTGGCTCCGCGTCAGGCCTCTGACCGAATCCGCATTCTCAGAGATAGTATTTTATAATAAGTCCTAGGACGCTGGAGCTTGGCTCCGCATCAGGCCTCTGATCAAATCCGCATTCTCAGAGATAGTATTTTATAATAAATCCTAGGACGCTGGAGCTTGGCTCCGCGTCAGGCCTCTGATTGAATCCACCTTCTCATAGATAATATCTTATATAAAAAATCCTGGGGCACTGGAGCTTGGCTCCGCATCATATCTCAAAACGTATCCAACCATTCCAAGATCCGAACTCCACGACGGATCCCTGTTAAAGGCAATCTAGAAAAAAGAGACATGATTTTCATGAACCCTCCTAGGACTCCCAAAGTTTTATAATTTTCGAAGGAAATCGTAGCTGTAAATCCATCGTTAAAATAAAGAACAACCAAGGAGAAAACATGACACCACGTTCAAAAGGGTTGACAATTCAGGATAAAAGAAAACAAGCATCCATTAGTTCATGTCCGCGGAGCACGAGCAGGGATAAGGCGAGTTCTGCCCTGACTTAAGCGAAATCCGTTTGAAGGAGGACCTTCTGACTCCAGGGAAGGCCACTCCGCATCTACCTCATCTTCCACAGCATCTAAGATCTGGACATCAAAGTGATTTCCTCCTTTATGGATAAAGGTTAAAGAGGAACCAATGCGAACGCTGTGTGACTCGGCAAAATCATTCCAGCCTCCCCTTAAAAATGGAACCCTATAGTCACCGCGTATAACCTCCACCGGGAAATCCTGAAGAATCTTGGTTGACAAAAGAACACTCCTGGGAAGATCTGGCCCAACTCTATCTTTAAAACATAGTGGCAAACACTCACAAAAAACAGATTTCAAGGGATGTTAAAAGATAAACTGACTGAATGAAAGGAAAATTCAACAATAAAGGAACTAATCAAATGGAGAAGTTGCTCAGGAAAACTAATCCTCTCAAAAAAGGACCAAGGTGAACCAACAGAGGAGGGCATCATGAAAGCATACAACAAGTCTAGTAGTCCTTTCCCCCATACTCTCTTTTATAGAGCACGTAAACAATTCTGGACATGTGTCGAAAACAGAAATATAGGGCAAATAAATTCGAAGGGTCAAATCATTGAGACAAAAAACCACAGGCACCATGCATGAGATAAACAGTAAACACTATTACTGAATTTCTCAGAAATCCCGTGAGAAGAACATCATAGCAAATGGACCTCGAAAGACTAAAACAATCACACCATCAACATACATAACTGAGAAATCTCCAGAAACAATTATCAAAGGCTTAATAAATAACAAAGTTACGAACTAAAACAACAAAGAGGCTTAAAGTCTTATTCCATTGAGAAAAGTACAACTTAATATCCATTCGAAACTGCGACGCGGGCGGTAAGATCATCATGATTTCCCCCGCGTGGATCCACCACCCGAACCTCGAAACGAGTCTCACCCATGTGAGTGAAAATCATGGAGACCCCCCGTTCAAAACCATGTGACTCCACAAAGTCTTTCCATCCGCGGCCAAGGTAGAGAAGACCACCGTTATGCCGCTCTATACAAACAAGGAAATTGCGCAGCAGATGAGAAGAAAATAAAACCTGGCCAGGAACAGCATCCGCATACTCCTCCTCAAACCTAAGTGGAAGCAACTAAAAAATAGAAGAAAAGTATAAGTCGAAAGGAAGTTCTCTAAAGATTTTTAGTATAGTTAGCTCACCAATTGCAAGAACTGTTCGGGTAATCGATTGCTTGGAAAAAAGCCCATCGGGGTTCTGGCCCAAAAACCCCGTCTGCCCTAAATGACAGGGGGGGAACTATAATGGATCCCCACATCTCGATGAAATTAGAGGAAAACAGTAAAGATCCCCTTGCTTGTATTATCAATCACAAGGGAACAGTTGAACAGGAAAAAAGAGAAGCGCATGCATGACATGCAATGGGTGACACAACCACCAAAGGCACGCATCTCTCTTTTTCTGAAAATAAAGTTAACCAGAGAAGAACCTTTTCCCAAAATCAGTAAAAAGTATATTACAATGAGGGAAATTAAAATTACTTTTTGGTAAAAAGCGATAAAACCAACGGCAGGAAAACCTCATGAAGCGAGTATAAAACATGCTCGAGTATCCATAAGTGATGAGCAATCCTAAAAACAAGATGGATCCAAATCCACAGCCTAGGGCTTTTTATAGAGTCATTATGAGGGAGGAACAACTTCAAACCCTTCGCCTCCCCCTCATGTATGTTCTAATCGACGAAGACGCTCACACTCAAGCCAGCCTCTGGTCCCGCTCCAACCAGGAACACGAAGTGAAGGTGGATAGGGATGAAGATGGCATGTTCTGGTTGACTCAAGGATGGCACGACTTCACTCAAGCAAATAGAATCAATGTAGGGTCAGCTTTGATTTTTACCTACATGGGCGATTCCATCTTTGAAGTCGACGTCGTCAGCCCAGACAGTGAAGAAAATGGAGAGTTAGGCCATCCTTGAATTCCCACTAAGTTCTTCGCGTCAATGATGTAACAAGCTTAGAGAGATCCAACCCCTGTGAAAGATTTCTGTACGCTGTTTCGTATTATTAATAATAAAGGATCCCTCCTTTTATTTCATTTCTAAAAAGCACATGGGTACAATAAGGAGAATCACGGATTCTCTTTTTTCTTTATTCTACAAAAAGCTTATATCAAGAGACCGGTTTACAAACTCTAAAATCATGACGCGGAAATAACTCAATTAGAACTGCATGAGGAAGAAATCGAGTCCAAGGTAGCCTCGTATTCATCCTCGATTTCACGACGCGGACAAACTTGGAAGGAAACGTTGCCCTTATGAAAAAACATCATGGTACTTCCGATGCCCAGGTGGTGAAGCATAAGGAACTCATCCCAACCATTATCAATTTGAAAAAGACCATTCTCACTCCAAGATATAGCCACTGGAAAATCGCGAACGAGATATGTTGAAAGAAAAGCCCACCGAGGCGGAAGAGGCCCATACTCAACCTCAAACTGGGGAGTCATGACCTACATATTAATAAAATAAAAGACCTAATATAGAGAGCCCAAAACTCTGATTGAAGTAAAATTAAAAGAAACTCACTAGCCGAGACAGCTGTTCCACATTCACAATCTTTTGTAAAAAAGCCCAAGGATTAAAGCTTCCTGGAGACATGAAACTTGCAATAGCCCGATCGGTTTAACACAACATGGGAGGCAGCAAAAAAGATGAAGATTAGGGCTTTAAAAAGAAAAATACATCCTGAGGAATGAGGACAAGTGGTGAAGGATTTCGAACATCAGGACCAATCCGTTCAACACTTGGAGAATTCGAAATATAAATATATAAATATTTACTACAAATAGAACATACAATCAATACCAATATTTCGACCAAAGAGATCTTCAACCCATATTCAAAACAAAAGAAGTATCTCGACGATATACCAAAAAACAAGAAACCACATACAAGTTCCCAAAATCCATAAAAGTTTCATCCCCCATAAAAACCAAAAGTCTAAGTCTACTAAGGAGTGGCTGCCTTCTCAACTTCTTCCTCCGCGTCCTCATCGTCGTCATTTTCAGAATAAGAATCCTCCGCGGTCATCTCCTCCTGTGAAAGTCCCCAGTCGGCACTTTCCAGGCTAGGCTCAAATTTTTCCAGAGGAACACTTGGGTTGTTTGACGAACGTGTAACACTTTGATTGATCCCTGCAACCATTCCCTTTCGAAAATAGTTAAAGCACCTATCATTCAAAATACTAGAGCCTTTTGGAGTCTGAAGGCAGACTTTTGCCACGGAAGACAGGAAGGAGATACCAACCTCAGTTTTTATCCACTCAGAAGAAAGGTAATTCAAACCTTCAGGACTCTGAAGCCATTGGAGGGCCACGTCTTGATCTGAGCGCGCCTTGATGGTGTCAAGATCTTATTTGGTGATGGAAAATTCTTCGCGAAGGATGGAGAAATCCTCTTCCATTTTATCAATGATAGCCTGTTTGGTTTGGAGAAGCTCCCGCGAAGCCCCTTCAGTAGCTTCCAGCTCTTTGATACGAGAGACGGCAAAGCTCGAAGAAACTTTTAAATCATCATATTTTTTCTGTAAAGCTACCATGGCCTCTTTCTGGGTTTGCACCTCCTCATGAAGGCCAGCTGACCCTTTCTTAAACTTCTCCACTGAGACTAGGTCTCCCATTGTATTCCCCAATATCCGAAGCTGATGGTTCAGTTTTTTAATTTATTCGTTTTTCTTTCTAAGATCTTCCTCTCCACATACCATGCATCTCTCAACATCTGGTTGAATTACCCTCAACTATAAAAATCAAGGTAAAAGTAAGAAAAATTGAAAATAAACCGCGTCAAAAAAGACGAAGAAAAGCGAGAAAGGAATTTTAACCTACCCACTGAATAATACGATCAAAATTGGTTGTAAGAGTGACAGGATCTAGTCGTTTGATATTGCTCTGGGAGACAACGCTTCTTGGCTGGAAAAGCAAGACCTTGTAAGTCAATCGGATCAAAGCCTAGGATAGGAAATTCACAAAGAGTCGCTACGCCCTCCAAAAAGAGCCCCTTTTTGTCTGAAGCTGATGGCCCAACAACAATGGCAATCTTCATCCTTTTTGATTTGGAAGTCTCGGGCGCGGACGGACAAGTACGTTTCTCTCGAGATACAGGAACCTGTGAAGAAGATTCAACTAAAGCCCCAGTCTCGTCCGCGACACTCACATCGACATGCGACGCCACTTCTAAGGCCTGGGGAGGAACAGGAGGATCATTGGCTACCAAACTAGGTTTCTTCTTCTTCCCAGATTTGGCTTTATGCTGCTTCAAAAGTGTATCCAAATCCATTTTGTCTAAACACAAAAAAAACATTTCCCGATAAGTTATCCATTGAAGAAAGGCAAAACATAAAGACACCAATCTATATATACTGAAAGAAACAAATAAACAAAGAAGCCACCTAGTCGCGGATGAGGCATACTCAAGCCAGCCATCTCAAGACGAAACGGGGATAACATTTTATCCCACGAAAATCTAGGAATATGAGAAAACGATAGCTTGAACTAAGAAAGATTGGAAATTTTTGGTTTCATCACAGAGCAAAAAAGCCCTGGGACCGTTCGACAGTTAAAACCTTGCCCAGACCTGTCGCGGACCAAAAACCACTTGTACTTCCAATTCGGCTTACTAGACAACCTTTCCATGTACCTACAACTTGAGTTGCACTGGTAAAATCTTGAATCTTGAGTCCCCTTCTTTAAGGAAAAAATACTGAACATTTACTTCAAAGAAGGAGCGACACCAATCTCCTTGCACCTCATAATAAAACTGGTAAAAAACATCCAACCATTAGGGACGATCTGAGCAGGACTCAAATTATATTCCTCCAAAAACTTCGAGAAAAAAGGATGTAGAGGAAGTCGGAAGCCTTGAGATAAGCTAGCTGCATATACAACCAAACAATCTTCGTAAGCGTCCAGGCAACCACCCCCTTCCTCAGGAAGACAGAATTCTACACCCACTGGCCAAGGGAAGACTTGCGAAAGAGCGTCAAGATCTTCTAAGTTCAAAAGAGTAGTGCAACCCCTCAACTTACTCACGGGAGACCTCCACGGATGAATCCTATCAGGCACAACTGGTGGACGACTGGTTGGAGGTGGAAGAGGTTTAAAATCTCCCAAGAAAAGACAAGTATCTAAATCCCCTAAGTTATACACTGGGGTGTCCAAGTCACTCAAGTTCTCCTTAGAACGGATTACCTTCGGAACTTCTGCTAAACCAATTGGAGGAAGCTCATAAGGAATCCAAACCTCCTCCGACTCTTGATCCGCAGAATGAGAAATAGAAGAAGCCCCCGCGTCCACCGAAGAACTAGCGCCTGATTCATCCATAGCTCTTGGATTTTCATCTTCCGCGCATCCCTTCGAAGAAAAAGAAACTGTGTAAGGTGAAGAATAGTAATCAGGGTCAGAACGCTTCCGGTGCCTTCTCACCTTAATAGGACTACCGGTAGGACCAACTCGATCCGGAGTAGACGCGGATGTAGAAGAAGATGACTCCGACGAAGAATCATCAGAGTTGGAAGAAGAACTCCCAGAAGAGGAAGAAAGTGCCTCTGGGGACGGGCGCACCTGAGAGGAGGAAGCGACACCACTCCTCCATCCTTCATCCCTCTCAAAATCTTCTAACAAATCGCGCTCTTCACTGAGACTAGCCATTTCCAAAGAAACTAGAAGAAAATCGCGTGAAATTTCACTAATACAAGGCAAAATCTCATCCAAAAAACACATTCTGAGACAAACTTTTACCCAAACCTACGATCTAAATGTCGAAAGTTTTAAAAAAAATTAACAAGGAAAAATCAAGAACAGTTTAGAACAAAGAGAAATACCTTGAAAAGTTGAAGGAAACGGCCAGGAAGTTCAAGTAAACCACCGAAAACCTAGAAAACCGCCGCCGGAAAACTTCAAGATGGATAAGGATAAAATCTCCGAAAAAGTAGAAGAAGACAAATGTGGGGTAAAAAAGAAACGGGATGGAGTAACTTATAGAAAATTACTGACGTTTGAACTTCCGAGCCTAAATGGGCCTGATGGGCCCAAATTGGGCCAAAGATCTGTAAAGAAAAAGCCCACCACATCCAAATTAGAATTATACTAGTAACGAAACTACAGATGTTTTCTTGAAAAATCTTTATCGATCCGCGTCAATCTCAGGTTGGGATCACCTCGGCCCGAGGAGCTGTGACTAAACCAATATTGAAAAACATCTGTAAAGACATAAAAATAGCGGAATAAAGAACACCATCTAGATTAAAGACAAAAGGAAATAACGTTATCCGCGGATAATTATCCAAGAGCTAATTCATGAAAAATCATCCGCGGATAGAAGACAATAGGCACGTGGTGGCCATGCCCACCACCCACGAAGTAGAACACGTGTCGAAAGACGAATACCACGTGGCACAACTTACCAGACCACCCCAGACCTATAAAAGTGAGAAATCTCACCAAAAGTGAGGGGACTTTTTGGAGAAAAAAAAAAGAAAGGAGGACTTTTTGGAGAAAAAGGAAGAAAGGAGAGCGGATCTAGGCCTAGTGAACTCAAAAGAAAGAAGAACAAGAAGAAGAATTCGTACGCATAGCAAAGAACCTATTTCACTATAAAATCAGCACAGTTCACTGGACCCACTCCGCAGATGAAAACCTTGTCTGTCCTTAGTGTAAATTTCTATTAAGGAAAAGACTGTTGTTATTAATTCTCAAGATATTCAACAGTGACAAGTAAGCGAACCAATTTTCCAAATTGTCTAGGAAAAACGCGATAAGGGAATTACCTTTCAGAATAAGCCCAAGGTTACTTCCCACGGCACAGGTTGGGCCGCGTCGATTATTTCGATGCGGGTCAGGTAAGCCCATTAGGAAGATTGGTCACTTCACCAGGTAGGTTCCCAGGCCCCACTAAAAATGGTGGCCTCTAGAGATCGTGGCTTTTTCACACCCCTAGATAAAATGACATGTGCTATGTACGTATCGTGTGAGTTTCGTCAAAACCGCGAAAAGCCAAAACTCGTTTGTGTAAAACGAAATTTTAATCAACCCAATGGCATGTAACACCTATATATGAGTGGTGTTGCCAATGATTGGTCTAAATGTCACTACAAATTGAAACGTGTAAATTGCTATTTTTTTTTTGAAAATATTCAATTAATTCAGCTTTACGAGTGTTACACCTTTTGATTACTTTTCTCTTAACTGTATTTCGAATAATTGATCGATTGCCAACTAGGCTGATCATTTTCCATCATAAATTCATTAAAAACTAACCATTGTTAAAAACTAAAAGATAAACTTTCAGCCGCTAGCATTTCGGCAAAGTTATCACTACAACTAGCGTAATCATAACTTAATAAACCAGGGGGTTGAGATGACGTAGTTGCGTACCCGGATAGTTGAGTTTGACCTTTGGACATTTTGAACCTTTGTGGATGCTTCATTCGGATACGGTGACTATAGTTCCCATATTCGCCTCGTTTTGCGTGCTTATACACCGTGGAGAAGAAGTTGCACTTGTCACAACAAGTGTTTTCTTCCCAGTGCGCCGCCTTCAGACCCTTCGTGAACTAGAATTTGAATGTAGAGGCCCTACATTATACTCCAGACAGTTTTGCATGCTTGTACATCATCCTCCGTATGGGCCACGTCGTCCACAACTGCCACACCGGACTCCTAGGTCGAGATGGTGGAGGGAGTTCCCTGAACGACAACTTCTTCCTCAATCTTCAGCTACTCCTCGAGTAGCACCTGAACCCGACGTCTTTAGGATCGGCTTCCACCTCCATAAACAGAGGAGATACTTGAAGGCGCGCGGGGCTCCAGTTGACGACTCAGTCCACTCACCTTCCTTGAGGAGGGGTCTTCCCTAACACTCCTTCGACTTCGGGAAAACATTTTCAATAAAATCTAATTAGATATTAACTAAAATAAATGTAAATATTTAATTACAAGAAAAGACGAAATAATTAAAATTTTAAGAGTAGGAAATGAAAGAAGTAGGATTTGATGATGAAAAGCGTCGAATTCTCGAAATTCTGACTCGTTGCACTTTCGATTTTCGATTTTTGACTTTCATGATTTCTAGCGATTATCAAGCGATTAGAGAGTGTATAAGATTAAGAGAGGTGAGATTGAAGTGTGATCAAAATGAGGAGTGGGTAGTAATATTAGGAAAAATGGGATGAAAAGTCGACCAAAACTAACCGTTGGGCAACGGTCGATCCGACGGGTCCAAGTTCGACCTAACGGGTCGACCGTTTATTTTGTAGTCGTTGACTTTTTTTTTTGTTGTTTTAAATTTTAAATGTTTTTTGCAAATCTTATATCTTCTTACCTCTTTAATCAATATTTTTCTAAATTTTTGTAGCTCAAATTTGTGCAAAAGAAAATAATAAAACACAATTACATAAATAAAACACAAGTTTATTTCACAACGATTAGAAACACGATTCGGTCGATTCCTACTTCAAAAATTGCAATAGCATAAAAACATTAAACCCATCCATGATCCATCTTACAAGTGAAAACATAAAAATAACTTGCTTCCTAGTTTCTACAATACAAGCTAGTTACCCGTTGTTCCGATCTTATTGAGATGCTTCTTCACAATGTGCTTCTTCAAATTCTCGTAGCTCAAGTTGTTCTTTACCTTGTATCTATAAGGTGATATAAGAGTTCATGAGCTCGAGTACTTGGTGTTTAAGGTCGGCTCATTTGAGCTCGAGTTCGAGCTTCATATGAAAACGAGCCCAAACAAGTACTCGAGCTCGGCTCACGAGCTGGGGGAGGTGCTCGAGCTCGCTTCCACTTGAGCCGAGCTAGAGCTAGAGCTCATGATCTCGCTTCCACTCGAGTTGAGCTTGAGCTCATGAGTTCGCTTATACTCGAGCTCGTGAGCTTGTGAATCTGAAATACAAATACACTACACAAATCAATTGACCAGCACAAAGTTTGCAACTATAATCAATCGGCCAACACAAATCAATCTTAAATACAAATACACTGTAATATAAATACAATACAAGAAGAAGAGCTTTTTTTTTAGCATCTGTAATCAACTTTTTTTAAAGCACCTGTAACTATTTTTTACGCCGAGCTTGCAAGAAGAAGAAGGTGAGATTACAAGAAGAATGTGAGATTGAGTGTATACTTGACGGGTCGAGACGGAATTGGTAAGTCAAGCAGCGCTGCAGCGGGAAGTTGAGAAGCGAGATAGAGCGACGGCCAGGGAAGTGAGACAGATCTGGACCAGATCTGTTAGCTGTTAGTCCATCACCTCCAATGGAGATATGAGAGATTAGAGCGGTGGCCAGAGGAGAGAATCGGCGAGACGAGTCCAGAGAAGGGAGGAGACGAACCATATACGACTCAACTCAGACCAGACGAGACTAGAGGAGGGAGGAGACAATTCAAACGACAACCATTCAAGCTCGAGATCGACACACATCAACGACGGATGGGAGAATAGAGCGGCAACAACCAGAGGAGGATGTGAGGGCTACCGGCAGCCGGCCTGAGAATGAGAGAGGAGGGAGGAAAGACCTGAGAATGAGTGAGGAGGGATCACCAGATCGAGACCTCAGACCTGAGAAGAGTGAAATTGAAGGCCGCTTTGGGGAGGGACGGACAGGGTAGATAAAATTAACCCTAGGGGTAAAACTATAAATTTACCTAAAAACGAGCAATCGAGCATACTTGAGCTCGTCACGAGCTCAAGTATCAGCCACTATGACCACAAATGCCTACAAACCGAGCATACTCGAACTCGGCTCATTTTCAAATTTGAATGAGCTTGAGCTGAGCTTTTGCCGAGGCGAGTCCAAGCTACTAGACTTGAATATCAGCCCTATGTATCTATGACCACAATGCCTACAAACCACTTCGAAGTATCTAGGCCCTATCTTCTTTTCAAAATGCCTCATGAACAAATGTTCCCGGGAAACCTCATCTTCACTTCGAGATTAATCAGCCATGATGATGAAACTAACAAATTGAGAAGTGAGATTTGGGTTGGATGATAAAAAAAAAAAAAAAAATGGAGAGAGGGTATGTTTTTATAGCCCAAAATATAGCACCCAACGGATATTTTTTTCAAATAGATAACATAAATAAAAACTTCTTCTGGAATAAACTTCAATAAGAGAGATACTCTCCGCTAATTAGCTGGGATAAACTCTACACTCCAACAAAATCCAGTGGGATGAGATTCAGGAAAGTCGAAGACATGAACATAATAAATGAAGTTATTTTGAAAAATTTATACTGATCATGATAATATTTGGGTTAGAACGATTAGAGACAAGTTCCTCTGCGCAGACTCACTCCTGGCAAAATCTAAAAACCATGCACCATGCATGACAATTTGTAAGGCTTCTCAACTTAAGGCCATCAGCAACAAAGAGTCACACGAATCAAAACTCATTTCAACCACATCAGCAACTATTCCTACCACGTCAGCTTTCCACTGACTTTTTAGCTTTTTACATTTTTCACCCACAACAAAGAGTCGCGCGAATCAAAACTCATTTCACACTTTTTTATATTTATTAAGCTAAATGTTGATTTATTTTACTTAATTTTTTTTGTTAATGATATTATTAATATTAATGCGTATCATTAAAATAAAAAAATAATTAAATTTATAAATATTTTATTAACTTGATACACTAAAAAAACACGGAAACAAAAAAAAATAAGGCTAACTATGTGTAATCCAATACTAATTTTAATGTTCAAATTTATGTATTTTTATGATGTAAGTTTACGTTGATTTAAATTAATGTTGTTTATGTGACTATAAATATTTAACATATGGTAAACTTAGCGATTTTTTTCTTCTTCCAAACATATGCAAAATGGGTGTCATTAGATAGAGAAAAATAAATCGTATTCAAAAATAAATTATTTAAAAAAAATAATAATTCATTTAACGAATAAATGAGGGTTTAAATTTTAATTACACCACATGCCATGTGGCTTTCAACCTTTGGCTAACAAAAAAAAAAACTAAAGGTGGAAGAATGAACCGAATCAGTATTTGGCACTCCTCCCCCCGAATCAAATTTTCTCTCTCCTCCCTCTTTCCAATTTCGGCTGACCTGTCACTTATTTTGATCCACCCGAATCTCCATTGCTCATGGTCTAAGAGACCTTTCCCAAAAAGGCCTCCTGTGAATTATTGGAAATGACACATTCATTAATTTTTGGAGAGGCCCTTGACTCTCTAATCTCCCTCTACTTTGTTACCAAGATATCCACGGTCCCAACTTATGTGGAATAGATCTCATAAACTCCCAAAGGAACTGGAATGAAAGGTTACTGCACCAAATTTTCCCGCACCATATAACTCAAATGATATTGACAATTAAAATCCATGAGCGAGACACCAAAGACACATTAGTTTGGACACCAAATTCGGATGAACCCTTCACAACAAAGTCAACATATAAACTTATCAACCAAAACTTATCAAACGATGGAAATTTTAATCGGATATGGAAGCTATGTATCCCACCCAAAATAATAAAAAAAAAAACTTTGCATGGAAAGTAGCAGTGGATGCCTTACCCACAAAAATAAGACTAAACAGATATTTTCACAGAGCTCCCTCTCAATATTGCCTCTATGATCAGCAAGAAGAGGATTCATCTCACCTTTTCTTTGAGCGCCTAATAACTAGATCTATAATAGCACAATACACGTCAAGAATGGGCAAACACTTTTTGTTTCCGACATCAATTGAATTTTTTTGGAAAAACTATCAAAACACGAAGGAAATAAATCATCTGTGCTTTATTTGGCATGGGGTTTGAGAAATGAGAAATCAAATAATTTTCAACAATAGGGGACACATATTTTTAGTAGAACTGGTACATAGGACCATTACGATCATACACAATTGGAACCAGATGCATGAAAAAGAGGAAAAACAAACTAGAAGAAAGCCAAAATCAACGAAATGAAATAAATCTCCTAGAGACATTTACAAATTAAATGTAGATGACTCTGTCAAACCCTCTGGCACTTGCAAAGTCGGAGAAATAATTAGGGATAGTGATGGTCGGGTCATTGATATTTTCCAGCATGAGGCATCAAATAGATCTATTTTGCAAACAGAAGCTGTAGCTTTCTGTACTAGAATAAAGACACTATCAAGAAAGGGATCAAATACCTTATTGTCGAAGGCGACAGTTTTGGAGTGATCACCGTCAACAAAAAATTACCCACTTCGTGGGAGAAGAAATCCAAGAATTCAGAAGAAGCTTCAACCATATTAGCTTTAGCCTTTAAACATTGTTATAGAGAAGTGAATTATAATGCTAATTTCATAGATAAGGCTAAATGTCATATGGAGACACCCCCACTGCTACGGAGCTTTATATGCTCAGGAATCAGGATTGAGGTTTGTCTTGTCAAAACTAACCGATGTTGGTCTACTTTAAAAAAAAAAAAAGGGAAATTCCGTTTGGTGCCCCTGAGGTTTTGACAATTCCGCTTGGTGTCCCAAGGTTTTTTTTTTGTCCGGATGGTGCCTCTGAGGTTTGTCAAAAGTTCGCCTCCTGCCCAAAACTCATATTTTCACTTTTTAAAATGAATAAAATGGCCCATTATTTTTTCTTATTTCACAAGACCACCTTTATTTTTAACAATGAATAAAATTAACTATTATTTAACTAAATCCAACATAAAAGTGAAAAAAAAACACCTTATATATATTTTTTCAATAAAATCACACATAATTTCCAAAATTTTAGCAAAAACTCACCCATTGTTACAAATTTTTTTTTGAAGAAAATCAACATTTATTTTTAACATGACATAAAAGATTCATTATTTTAATATTTTGCAAAAAAAAAAAAACTCATTATTTTCCATACATTGTACATACATAACATACCACTTATTATTTATAAAAAATTTGCATCAATTCCCCCTTATATTTTTTGAAAAAAAAATACCACTTACTGTATTATTTATAAAAGATTCATTATTTTAATTTAGAGGCCAATTTTTTTTTCCAAAAAATTGGCCTATAAATTACAAAAAGAAAAAGAAAAATCATAAAACCATACTTTGGATAAAAAAATCTTCTTTATTCTAATTGAGTATTGGGAAAAAAAAATCAACCCTTTATTTTTTACATTACTTTTTCTTTTTCAATGAAATTCTAATCAAGTATTGGGTTAGATTGATCAATTAGGATGGTTCATGGTGGGCCAATTCGATTCGATCCGACATTTTTAGGTCAGGTCAAACCCGAAGACCGAATATTAAAAGAAAACGATAGTTGTAATGTATTTGTTTCTTGTACAATGAACTATTGTGGCTAAATATTAAATTACAAAAAAATAAGTCCGAGTTTACGCATCGACCCGAAAAAAAAATATTCTACCAAAATATTAAGCCACCATATGAGCAGCCGCATTTACAATTGTTAAAATTTAGTGAGTTATAGGTAAAATATTATTTTGGAAAATAATAGGTGTTAAATATTTTTTTGGAAAAAATAACGAGCGTTTTTATTTTATTTTTTCAAAGTATGGAAATTGGAAACTAATATGTCTTTTGTATAATATTCACAACCCCATAATTTTGTTTTAAATTTTTTTGGAAGAAGGGTGATTTTGTGATAAAAAGTTTTGGAAATAATATGTGATTTTGTTAAATTTTAGAAATAAAGGTGGTTTTTTCAATTTTATCTTGAACTTAGTTAAATAATAGGTAATTTTGTTCATTGTTAAAAAGTAAAAGAGGTTTTGGGAAATAAGGAAAAATAATGGGCCGTTTTATTCATTTTAAAAAGTGAAAATATGAGTTTTGGGCATGAGGCGGACTTTTGACAAAACTCAGGGGCACCATCCGGACAAAAAAAAAACCTTGGGGCACCAAGCGGAATTGCCAAAACCTTAGGGGCACCAAACGGAATTTCCCAAAAAAAATCATAAGGGCTTTAGACAAGATGTCGGAATGGCTATTGACAAGATAATTTCACCTAAATTATCACATGTCCTTTTCATTTTTTCCGAACACATTGCAAAAAGAGACAAGACTCTCTTATCCCGAATCGAAACCTAAATATGCCGAACGAATTGTTTTGATTGAAAACAGCCTAAAATCGATGAAATTAATCAAAAGATCAATCAATCAACACACGAATTGGTATATCGCTGGCTTTACGTGATTATCGAATGGCGATTTTTGGTCTTCGTCCGAAAAAACCGTCGAAGGAAGAACTCGGCAGATCGATACGAGGTGAATGAATAAGCTCGGCAGGTTTAGGTGAGGTGAATACGTAACCTCGGTGCATAAAAACGAGGTTATGAAGGAGCTTCGTTTACTTTTCATGAGGTATATAATGACCCCTTTGAAGATCTTATCTAAATCCTCGTTTACATAAGCCGAGCTAAATCAATAACCTCGGCTTCTGTTGTTGAGGTGAAGGAGGGACCTCGACTTCTGTTGTTGAGATTAAGGAGGGAGCTCGGCTTCTATTGTTGAGGTTAAGAAGGGAGCTCGGCTTCTGTTGTTGAGGTTAGTATGTAAGCTCGGCCAATGTTGTTGAGGCTATAAAATAGCCTCCTTGACATTGCATAAATTCATTAAATTATGTATATGTGTGATGGATATTGTTAAAATGCAAACTCATATGCTTCTAAGAATTAGACAGACTATAAGAATGAGACAGACTAAATGACTAAATTAGTTTAGAAAATGTTGTTTTCTCCACTTTTGATTGTAACTCTCAATGACTAAATCAATATCATAACTTTATCTAAATAGCAAATTAGTTGTTCTTAATCAGACATGAAACAGATTAATGCATATTTCAATGTTTTATCTTCTAGTAATTGTTTCAAGTGGCCACTTTCCACCTATCCTCAAAATTAGATTTGACATGTTAAGCTAATTAATTAATGAAGTAAAAAAAATAACAGAATTACAAAAATAAAGAGAGAAGAACGGAGAACAAAATCACACTATTAAGCAATGATCTGCTAAGAACTCAAGGATAAGTTGAGAATCTTCACATTGGTCATGAAGAATTCGTTCCCTTGTATGTAAATTATTTCCAATGTAGCTTTAAACTCATTTTTAATACAGGTTGCAGTTACACAAAATACCTTATATGTAAATAAGAAAAATGTAATTACTTGGAGCTACATTACCTGTACTAATCTTGTACTAATCTAAATAAAAAGTCATTGGTAGTGACTGTTGTTATGTTATGGAAATCTAATGTATTAGCAATAGAAAAACAACTGGGAATTACATCCACGTTGCATTCACGATGGTTTCATGAACAAAAAATATTGATATATGTCAGTTCGACAAGTAATATTGAAATCTTAAATTACCTCTATTGATGTTACATTCATGACGAATACATCTATTCACTAGTGTTTTGGCCTGTGCTACGCACGAGTCTAAATTTTTTATATATAAATTATATATAAAATAATATTTTATGTTATAATTATTAAAGAATTATCGCTAGGGAAAAATATTTTTGTATAAATATAGTTATGTTATTTATGATGAACTTTAACCGCTAAATTGTTATCAAATGTATAGTTTTTCGTGCTTCATACTAACATTTATATTTAAGACCACAAACATTATACAACTAACCTTTTTCTTGCTTCTATTTATTCAAATTAATATGATATATTATGATTTCTAATATTAATTTTAAAATGATGAAATTAAATAAATGAGCAATGTTAATCTAAAAAGGATATTTCTCACTGATGAGATAATATATTGATTTTTTAATTAAAAAATGATGTTTATGCCAATTTATATGATTATTATGATTTAAAATATTAATTGTAAAATGGTTAATCTAAATAGATATATTGTTATTATTTTTAATCTAAAAGTTTTCCTAATTGTTAAGGATATATTTCGTTAATGCATTTAATTTACTGGGCAAAACGAAATCCTCTTTTATAAGTTATATAGATTTATTCATTTATTTATATTATTATTTATTTTTATTAGGTTAAATTCTAGACTTATCATTATGTAAAAAAAATCTTTCTAATTTTTCCTCTTAGATTTATTATTATTTATTAAAAAAAACTTTAATTTTTGTTTTCAACTTGCACTAATGGTTGGAGGTTTTAGTTGACTTCTTATTAGAGGGGTATATTATTAATCTAAATAGATATATTTTTATTGTTGTGAATCTAAATATTTTAAGCTAACTTTATATGTTATATAGATATATAGATATAGATGTTAAACTGACGGTTATTTTTTGAACAAATAATATTAAAATCTAATATTAGTCAATGAAAGTCGCTATCCCATTGGTTCTACCCCTGCACATATTTCACAACATCTTAGGTTCGATTTCAAATAACCCATGAATTTTTTACATAGAATAAGCTCAACAAAATCTACCGAGCTTATGAAATAATTATTCTTTTAATATTTTTTTAAAAATTTCATTTATATTATAAAAAGTATAGATATATATGTTATTTGATATTTACAATGTAAAAAAAAATATGCAAAAATATTTTTGATATTTACAAGATGATATTTGATATTTTCAAATGTCATATACAAGTTGTACCAAGGATATAACCATATAAGCATTAAAAGTATAAGGAAAAAATTACTGAAGATCATCACTTTTAAAGCTCATCTTTGATTGGACATATGCCAGTTTAACATCAGGCAGACCTATGACCCTCGTTATTAACCGCTTGGCTCGACGGACTCGTCATTAATCCTTAGGTTGAGGATAAGTGGGAAGTGGGCACTGGAAACAATTACTGTAAGATAAAACATTAAAATATGCATTAATTTGTTTCATGTCTGCTTAAAAAGAACTAATTTACTATTTAATTTGGATAAAGTTATGATATTTATTTAGTCATTTAGAGTCGCAATCAAAAGTGGAGAAAACAACATTTTCTAAACTGATTTAGTCATTTAGTCTGTCTCATTATTAGAAGCATATGAATTTGCATTATAACAATATCCATCACACATATACACAATTTAATGAATTTATGCAATGTCAAGAAGGCTATTTTATAGCCTCAACAACATTAGTCGAGCTTACATACTAACCTCAACAACAGAAGCCGAACTCCCTCCTTAACCTCAACAACAGAAGCCGAGCTCCCTCCTTCACCTAAACAACAGAAGCCGAGGTTATTGATTTAGCTCGGCTTATGTAAACGAGGATTTAGTTAAGATCTTCAAAGAGGTCATTATATACCTCATGAAAAGTAGACGAGGCTCCTTCATAACCTCGTTTTTATGCACCGAGGTTACGTATTCACCTCACATAAATCTGCCGAGCTTATTTATGCACCCCGTTCTTATCCGCCGAGCTCCTTCCATCGATGGTTTTTTCGAACGAAAACCAAAAATCGCCATTCGATTATCACGTAAAGCGACGATATACCAATTCGTGTGCCGATGAATTGATATTTTGATTCATTTCATCGATTTTAAGATGTTTTCAATCAAAACAATTCGTTTGTCAGATTTAGGTTTCGATTCGAAAAAGAGAGTTTTGGACCTTTTTGCAATGTGGTCGGAAAAAATGAAAAGGAGTTGTGATAATTTGGATGAAATTATCTTGTCAATAGCCATTCTGACATCTTGCCTCTAGCCTCACTCAAAAAAAATTTGTGGTAAATTGTAGGCTTCACTAACAAACTCCGAGTTGTACGATAATTACAGTTCAACCCCTGACCAAATCTAACGGACAAACACACCTCCTACTGTTAAATAGAATCAACGGAAAAACTCCCACGAAATATCTTATCCTCCCGTTCTTTCTCTTTAGGGTTTCGGCGACACTGTTGGATAGATCCGCCATTGTCTGAATCGTTCGCCACTTCCAAGGTCTTTCTCTGATCCATCTCTTACTCTGTATATTTTCTCTGATTATTTTATTTGCTCCAAGTCTAGATCTGAAATTCACCTTTCATTTGTCACGTTTGTTGAGATCTGGTACGGTTTGATCGTGTTGTATCATGAATTCGCATTGAATCCGTTGATTTATGTGTGCTTCTCGTACTTTTTATCTGTCATCAACCATTTGAAAATTTTGCTTGCTTCTGGATTTAAGAGAACAATAATTCGAATCTGCCGATCTGGACCTGTTGTTTCACTTGTTTGGATAACGGAGAGATTCCTGCGCATTACCCCTTCAATTTGCTAATTTATAGGTTTGAAAGTTTGTTCTCTTGGTTTATCTGCATCGAAGAAATCATTATATACTTTGTTTTATAAATGGAGCCATCACAAATTGTATTGCTGTAAATCATTATATACTTTGTTTGTATTCTGTTACAATTCTTTTGTATGGCTTGTTTGGATCTGTGATGTGCATCCCATAGAATTGCTAGAACGTGAATTATGTATTGAGAACTCCCAGAATTTGTTTGATCCACTGAATCTCTCATAAGACAATTATGCTATCTGAAGCTAAATAGTTGTCACTTGCTCAGGTAAAATGAGGCCTATCTTCTGTGGCAACTTTGAGTTTGATGCACACCAGTCTGATCTAGAGCGCCTTTTCAGGAGATATGGAAAGGTTGACAGAGTGGAGATGAAATCCGGTAAATTTCCCAACTTCTGTTGGTTTTGTATTAACCCATCTGTCAAAACCTTTTGACATTTAAGCTTGATCATTTTCTTGCACACACTACAATTTCTTCAAGACAGAATTGTTGAATAAACCATATCTTCAAGCAGATAAATCCTGCTTTATCTTTGTTAGTACTTAAAAGAACAATTGAACCCAAAACATACCGAGGTTTTTCTTAAGGTTCTGTGCATTAGATGATAAAATCAATATGTTTGGCTTTCTGTCATTCAAAAATACTTATGGCTTTCAACATATTTTCTTGTTTATGCTAACAAATCCTCTATATCGTAAAAGCAAATTATATGTATTGTGAGACCACTCACGAGAAGCCCTCTTGGTCTCTTCAAACTAGGGTTCTTTTTAAAATACATGTTATCATGAGATCATCGGTAGCAGATCTGTGTATGGGTCACTTGATTGTTCATCACGCCAGCCATCATCAGTGGAATTTTACCATCAACAAGGATGTCACATGCATTCATCAGATGGACTCCTCCACCAGGCAGAGATATTTCTCATTGATTCACTCAGAATATGTCCATGTTGAGCAGCTCTGGGGTTCAGGATTCGTTTAAGAGCAAAATATATTTCTGTGTAGTGTAAACCCCCATACTCAACAGTTTCTTTGGCGCAGGATTTACATCGCATGCCTATTAACCACCTGGTTGATCGATGGGCCACCCTTCATATTTCCAGCTTGTGAGGAGTTTCCTCTTCTTGTTAGCGAGAAGAGCCTTTCTGATACATATGCAATGGCCACTACCATCACACACCATTGCCTTCCATCCCTTGTGTGACTTTTTCCCAGCGTAGAAACCATGCCACCCTTTCAGCTATGGCAGCAGAATACAATCATGGAGAAGGCACTTTGTTATCATTGACACATCATGCCATTCACTTTTGCAATTTGTTCCTTGACATGACTTAGTCCATAACAGAAGGTCTGTTACTAAAACATACATAGTTTTGTAGATCTCAAGGTGGTGTTCATGTTAATTTTTTTTTTCCCAGTAGTATTCTGTGTTCTTTATTTGCGTTTGAAGCCCATGTGTAGCTGGGATATTTGGCATTGAGAAGGAGGATACATAGTTTTGTAGATCTCAAGGCACTGTTCATGTTTTTTTTTTTTCGAGTAGCATTCTTTGTTCTTTATTTTCATTTGAAGCCCATGTGTATTTGGGATATTTGGCATTGAGGAGGATGATGATTAGCGTGTATGCTTTCTATTTTCTACATTAACTGCACTTGCTAACTCGAGTGTTTAATTTTCTGTTCAGGATTTGCATTTGTGTACATGGATGATGACAGAGATGCTGAAGATGCAATAAGAGGACTTGACCGGAAAGAGTTTGGTAGAAAGGGACGCAGACTTCGTGTTGAGTGGACCAAGGTGCTAAATCTATACTTTTGTTCATTTATGTCTTGTTTGTTCTTTTTCTGTAATTTAATTTGCTTAACAGCCCGGACCTCCTCTTACAGCACGAGCGTGGAGTTAAAAAGCAGGTGGGTTCGCGCAGATCTGCAAGTGTGCGACCCTCTAAGACCTTGTTTGTCATCAACTTTCCATATGAAACCAGGACAAGAGATTTAGAGCGTCACTTTGAATCCTATGGGAAACTTGTTAACGTGAGGATCAGGAGGAATTTTGCATTTGTTCAGTATGAATTCCAAGAGGATGCTACAAAAGCACTGGACGCCACCAACATGAGGTGGGTTTATTTTGCTGTCATGATGGTTCAATTTTTTTTTCCCTGGGGTAAAATCCACATATAACCAAACATGTAGAGGTGTGTTAATATTGAAAATTTCATAGCGAGGCTTTAGTTTATACATTGTAATTGCTCTAAATGCTAATCTTTTTTGTCAATGTGCAGCAAGATGTTGGATCGAGTTATATCTGTGGAATATGCTGTTCGTGATGATGATGATAGGAGAACTGGAAACAGTCCAGATGGTAGAAGGGGGGGCCGTGATCGTTCACCTGATAGGAGGAGGAGATCTCCGAGTCCTTATACAAGGGAAAGGGGAAGCCCTGACTATGGTCGTGGCTCTAGTCCTGCACTTAACAGGCGGGAAAGGGGTAGTCCTGATTATGGCCATCGCCCTCGTCGAAGCCCAAGCCCTCGTCGTGGAGAAAGGGGTAGCCCTGATCATCACCGAGAAAGAAGCCACAGCCTCCTACATGGAAAGGCTAGCCCTGACTACGCACGGGCATTGAGCCCTAGTCCTCGGCGTGGGGAGAAGGGCAGCCCTGCTTATGATCGGGAAAGAAGCCGCAGCCCCCTGCGAGGAAAGGGCAGTCCTGGTGATAGACGGGCTTTGAGTCGTAGTCCTCGCCGTGGAGAAAGGGATAGCCCTGATTATGTCCGGGAAAGAAGCCATAGCCATCAACGAGGAAGGGCTAGTCCTGGACATAGACGGGCTTTGAGCCCTAGTCATCCTGGAAGGACAACTCCTGATAAAGGTCTGACTTTGAGCCCTAGTCATCAGGGAGAGAGGGCAAATCTTGATAATGGTCAGGGTAGGAGCCCTAGTCCCCTTCAAGGAAGGACTAGCCCAAATGCTCATGCTAGAGATCAGAGTCCTCCTAGAGATAGAACTAGTCCAGAACCAGGAGCAATGGCTAGTCCTAATCATCGTGACATTAGTTTGAGTCCTCAGCCAGAAGAGAATGTCGCAAACGGCAATGGCACTAATCGCAGAAGTACTAGCCCATATCCAAGAGAAGAGGTTAGTCCTGATAATGACCATCCATCCAGCCCAATCGGGAAGCCTGTGCTTACAGAAAGCAGCCCTGTTGAAGAGTACTGAAGCTCAGTCACTTAATGGTTCAAGAGGTATGCTGCTCTTCTTCCTTGATTTATCATCTGTGATCTTAGTAATGCATTGTTGCTGTTTTACAATCGAACATAGCAATGACTCGACTCGGTAACACTTGCGTTTGCTGCCTGTTCTGACTTGAGCAGGCTTCAGAGGGCCCCCATCCTGCAAGCCGGAGGCCGATTCGGAAGAATGCAAAAAAAGTGATTTGGTAGTAATTAGGCCAGTGATAATTAAAAACATCATGCCATCCACAGGGTTTGGCTGGGTTTTCATTTGAAGTGAAGAGTAACTTTGAAAGTTGGATGCAAGTCTTTGTTGATTGCAAACATCTCATTTTAAAATGATTATTGAGAATATCTATATTGCCATCTCAATCATAGCTTATCTTTTTGGATTTTCACTATCGATTTTGTTCACATTATGTTACAATCGGAAAGTTGATTCATTGTCAACCAGGAAAACATCATACACAACTCATAAGCTATAGGCTCACTAACCTAGAAAAAGGACCATGATACATTTACTGTAAAACTAAAATCTTACACTACAAATAATAATATGACATGTGTTAAAAATGTTATGCAAAAGTAACTAAAAGTCTACAAGTCTAGTTTTTCCTCTTTTCTTACTTATGATAACCTACTCCACTCATCACCAACAAATATTGGTCCCATTCAATATAAAGTTTTCATTTATTTAAAAAACTACAATAATTTGGGTCACCACCCACACTTATATAAATAACTCATTTTATTAGGGTGCGCATAAGCAGGGCCGTTCCGTTATGTTTTGAGGCCCTGTGCAATTTTTATATTGAGACCTTTTTTTTAATCAATTTAAAGGGGAAAATATAATCCACAAGAGGTTGAATGGACAAAACTATAAACAAATAAAAATCAAAACAAGCTACATTATTTTTTGGCTTCTTTGCTGTATTTTTTTTTTGGAAAAAAAAATCGAAACATATGTTTTTTTGGGGGGAAAAAGGGGGCTGATGTAATTTCTTTTGGGAAAAAAGGGCTACTACAATAACAAAAAAAATTGAAACAAGCTCCTGTGTTTTTTTTTTTTTGCCTTCTTTGCTGTAATTTTTGTTTTGGAAAAACATGAAAACGGTATGTGTTTTTTGAAAAAAATTGGGACTGTCGTCAGTGAGATTCTTTGCTGATGTAATAGATGTATAATTATATATAATACATTGAATAAATATTATGGGCATAACAATAAAATGTAACATTTCTTTTACAATATGTTTTTCAAAAATAAAAATGAAATACTCCTAAACATCATCTAATTTATTAGTCTTGAAAATAATAACTAAGTAATGATGGTAAAAGTAATTATCATTGTTAGGTTACTTTTTGCTTTTTAAATCATTTTTACTTTTAGACATGTGGGTGGAAGTCATGCAATTTGATTGATAGTGTAAATTATTAACTTTTACGCTAGGTGTAAAAGTAGACTTGCCAAATATCCCAAATACGCCCTCTCTTGGAGCGCTGGTGTCCTGCCGCCGCCATCACCATCACCATCACCATGGACTTTCCCCACCGCCTCAAAATGGTCCGACCACCCCTACTTCTATACAGTCCCTTTGGCCCGTCGCCAACAGCCACCACCTAGTTGCCACTGCCGCTCGGTTCTCGGTTGCCGCCACCATCATCAACATCCTTGCTACCGATGTCATCCCCGGTTCACCGGCCTCCGCCGCCTCTTTCTCTCACATGCGGAGGTTTCGCTCTAGGCTCAGAGGTTTTGTGCCGCTTGTCTGCCTCGTCACCTTTCTTCTCACCTACAATGGCCGCCTCAATTAACCCCGCCTTGCTCACGACTGCCTTTTCCTCCCGTCGTTGCTATCCTCCGGCTGCCGCTGTCAGGGCTTCTCCCTCCGCCTTTGTTGGGTACGGCTTCCGCCGTCGGGACTGCCCTCGGCTTCGTTGGATCCTCCGTTCGGGCTTCTACTTCCTCTGTGTAGGCTTTCTTTTCACAATTACTGTCATCAACATCTCCCAATGTGATTTTAAGGATTGATTTCCTTTAGTGTTGTACTAACGCTTAATTGATTTTTTTGAGGAAAAAAAAAAGAGTTGTCCTTGCGCCTTGTTGAAGACTCGCCTTGGTGGTTGGCTGCTTGTTTGGGTTTTCTTTTCCATTCCGTCCTTTCCCCTTGCATTTGTATTGTTGTTTAATTCTTTGCCATGTCCTGCCTCAGTCGCCTCTATTTTGACTACCTAGTAGTCTCTTACGATCTTGTTATCGTCCTTTAGGGTTTGAGACAGGTTGCCAGGTTGGGTTTTTTTTATTGGGCAATGGTTTGGATTGAGGTTGGTTTTTGCGGCCTGGTGTGCTGTGTTGTTCTTGTTGTGATGCATGCCTTATGTGAAAGGTGTTTGATTTGCTGTATCCGAAGACGTGCTGGATTTGCGATCGATATCTGATGACTCGTTGGAGTCTATAATATGAAATGTTCGCTAGTGTCCCTAGAGCTCTCTGTGTGCGTCCTCCGTTGGCTGATTGATTCGTTTGTCGTGTTGGTTTTGTTTTACGACGTAGGATAGCTTGCACATTTGTTTTATTTTTGTCATTTGTTTCGTGTTATTTCCTTTATGTTATTTGCTTATGTTATTTGATTTGGTTGTATATGATGGTTAGTCTATCTACCGGCTCGGTTTCTCTGGGTTTGTTTAGAGAACTGAATTATTATCTTGTTTAAGGGAAAAAAAGAAGAAGCTAGAGGCTCACTGTGCTGCAAATTTGTAATGCAAAGGCCTGCAGCAACTGGAACAAACTGATACGTTACTTATTGGGCCTCAGGCCAATTAGTGTAGTGTAATATATTGTTGCACGAACTCTTCATCGTTATTCATGAAGATGTGCTCTCTTGTTAATTGGGCTGAATGATTTGTCTAGCGTTTTTTTTTTTTAAATAGTATATTGACTGTTACTTATATGTCTTCATTATATGTCTTTATTTTTTTTAAAAATAAATGCAATGATCCCTAAAATATAATTGGACCCTTAAATTCAAAATTTGAATATATTTACAATCAAATTTGAGTTTAAAAATATTAAAATATAATATATTCAATGATAAAGTAACGAAAATAGTTGAATGGGTGGTGAGTTGTAAACAAATACATTTAAAGGGTGGTTTTATGTAATTTTGAATTTAAGGGGTGGTTAAGTGAAAACACCCATATTTAACGGGTGGTTTTCTGTAATTTTGCCTATCTTTAAAAGGTGACGCACATATTTTTTTTTTCATATATATAAAAATATCATAGTTTACCACTTTATTGAACTTGGTTGGGGGGTTTCTATACCGAAGCAGAAATACCAGTGGAGTGATCTTCCAGCAACAAAAAGCAGTAACCGAAAGTAGAAAGAACAACAAAAATTCTTCCCCATGCCATGAGTCTAACATTTCGGTAGGAAGAGCATAGTGCAATTTATTCAAACCCTAGATTGCCTAAAAAGTTTGATAGCCACATAGAATTGAATATTACGATTTCACGAGATTCAGACTTGTTGGCTCTCACTAATATTTTTATCAAAGTTTGACGAGACTGTTGAGGGTCGTATGCACGTGCGCATATATCTATAATATCCAACAAATAAACTTGATAAAGTTATTTCTATCATAAATCAATTAATAGGAAAATAAAGAGCCCACTGACCTTATATATATATATACTAAACTTGTATTTTTTAAAACTTTTGACACGCGACTCTTGTTTATCTCTTCTTATCTCAACAATCTCTTCAAATAGCTTAATCACGCCAACAACTATTCGTCATACCAATCTCTATTAAAATTTGACTTATTTTTCTTCACTTTAGTTGTATGCCTTCCACAGTTGATGTTTAACTATGTCACTTCTTCTGGTGTTTTGAGATGTTGATTTGTCTCATTGCTTTGTTGAAATTAGGGTCAATGTCTAGCTTAGTTTTTGGGTTAAATAAACAGCTTCTAGAGTTTATTGAATAGCTTAGGCAAGGTTCAATATTTTGTACCTGGTCTGAAACCCATAGATTCCACTGATATAATTGCCTCTATCTAACCACTAACACATCCATAGTCAATATTGTTTATTAATAATGCTTTTTAAACTTATGTCATAAAGGATATAGGTTTAAAATTATGATTTGGAAAACACTATATGAGATTTAATTATCTCTTTTTTCTAACATTACTGTATACTTTAGGACATAGATAACCACCTACAAATAGTAATTATCTCATATAATTATTTTTTTTAGATTTTTTTGTCTTTCAAAGTTAGACATACATTTTTATAAAGATTTATCCATTTTCTTTTCTAAGGAAGGATATGATGTAACCAATGTTCTAAAAAGGCGCTAGGCGCTGCCTAGTGTCTAGTGCCTAGTGCCTAGGCGGATTTAGAACAAACTTGATTATATCCTTTATTTTAACGTATAACATATGTCAATAATTCATATAATGTAATAATAATTCATAATATCACTCATAAACACAAATTTGCGGTGCTTAACTAACACTAAAGTAAATAAACGCAAAAGTACACATTAAACTAGCGACTCTAAACCTCACAAAATCCAAAACTATAGGTCTGACTCAAAAGCAAATATATCCCGACTTGAGAATAAAAAAAACTCCCAAGCCGACTAATCACTTGTCTAAATTCTAAAATTGAATAATCGCTGACCTAGACGGGCCTATACGGGGCCCAGGTGGTACCTAGGTGGTGCCTAGGCGAAAATCCACCTAGAAACCCGCCTAGGCTTAAAAATTCCTAGGTGCCATTTAGCTTTTAAATTTCTTTTTATGGGGCTTATCTTTTCAATTTTGATAAATAGTTTCTCAATTAGAATGAGTATAGATTTGAAATATTTACGCATGTGTTAGTAATATTAAAAAATTACACTATCAAATCTCTATTTGAATTATACAGTCACTAGCAATTTTTTCTTTTCGATCTAAATGTTGTTTTGTGTCTCCGAACACTGAAGATAAGTAATTGCATTTACTTAATACCAAACGGGTTAACTTTTTAGGAACTGAAAAAGGAAAATGACCATGTGATTTTCCATTTTTTTCAAGTAGGCGAAAATTATAATGTCTTTACAAGTAAAGATCATCCTTGATCATCTCGACGGATGATGTTACAGAGTTCCCTGTTAAAAGGGAAGGTACAAGAATTACAATTATGATCACTCTTAGCTATGAAATCTGCTGCTAAGTTGGCTTATCTGAAGCAGTGTCGGATATAAACTAGAGAGCAGGCTGCTTTAAGTCTTTGAATCTTTTCAATTACTCTGAAGATCTCCCATGGTATCGTTGCTTCGCTCGAAAGAGATTTGACCACCGTCAAGCAATCTCCTTCAATAATGATATTCTTCCATCCTCTTTTCCTGGCTAGATCTAATCCCGCACAAAACGCAAGGGATTCGGTTAACGTTACCAATCCCTTTGAAACTTGATGTTGGAAATTTTCAATTACTTTTCCATTACAATCCCTAGCAATGCCATCAATTCTACAATAATCATTACTTTTGACAGATCCATCTACATTAATTTTAGTTTGCCCTCTATCAGGTTTCTTCCATTTTATGTTCTTACTTTGTCTTTTCTTTCTATTGACTTTCGATTGTGGTTGGTTATGTTTCCACTCTTTGATCGTTGTTATGATTTTTTGCACCATTACAGCTTCATTCTCGACTTTTTATTTTTAAAAATTACAGAGTTTCTAGCTTCCCATATTTTGTGCCAGATAATGCATAATTCCTCAAGATAGGGATTAATCTTCATTATTTGGCTTATATCTAATCTTTGAGTATTTGTGCAGCTTATTCCAGCAAATTGTCTCTGAACATTTTGTTCATATGTACTTATTATGGACCTATTGATTGGGCATTTTAGGAAGAGTTAGTGGTATCTTCATCCCCAAGGTTACATAATGCACATTGAGAAGGAACTTTATTGATATATTTGTTTAGTCGTATTTTTGTGGCAAGTCCATCAGACGCAATTTTCCATACAAGGTTACGCGCGTTCTTGGAGGGGGTGTTTAGTTTCCATATCTATTCAAAGTCGTCATTTATAGACTCATTAGTTCTTAGGACTTGTGAGACAGATTTGGTTGTGAATATACCATCTGTACTATGTTTCCATATTAGTTTATCTTCCACTTCCCAATCAGGAACCTGGATGTTTAAGATCTTTTGGACTATTTGTGGTGGGAAGATTTGGGTTAGCAGATGTCTATTCCATCTTTTATCTTGATCCAAAAGATGTGAGACTGTCATCCGCGAGTCATTGGTATTTCTGTAAATTTCGAGGGGAATGTGTCGTTAATCCAATTGTCAGACCAAACATTTATTCTTGATCCGTTACTGACTATCCATAGGAGTCCTTTTTGAAATTGGTCATTGAGGTTGATAAGCCTACCGAATTACCATGAAGTGTTGTGGACTCGTGGATATTCAGATCTCTTATGTTGTTAAAATATTGCAAACATAAATCCTATCAAAGCAAAATGGCCATGTGATTTTTTGAAAATTATGTTCTATCCGCTAAAAAAATATAAGTTTTTAAAAAACTTATTCAATATATTTTTTAAGAAATTAAAAAATATAATAGAATATTAATTTTTGTAATTTGTTTTTTGCAATTTCATACTTTTTTAATACAATTTACACATTGATATTTTACAATATTTTTTAACTTAAAAAAACATTTTAATTTTACTCCCCCCGTTCCAAATTAAATATCATTTGTCTTTTTTTTACACGCTTTTTGATGAAGTAAAAACACTATAAAATATTTTTTTTCAATCATTTTTTTAAATAATTTCATACTTGGTAGTTATAAGTATAAACTTATAAAAACTAATTCATTAAAAAAATATTTTATATATTTTTTACCTTCTTAAAATATGTGCAGAGAAGTCAAACGACTTTTATTTTATAACAGAGGAGTAAAAGAAGGCTCGTTTGTTTAGATAACTAGGGAATGGAAAGGTAAGGTATTAAATTTTAGACATAAAATGTATATGATTATCATTTTTTGTGAGCTTGGAGGAGAGAATGATGAGATTATTAGCCCATCCTAGAGGTATTAGTTACCCTCCATCAAATTAGGGAATAAAAGGGTAACACATTTGTATGAAAAATGGAAGAATGAGGGGAAGGATTAGAATAGTGATCAATGTATCTTAACTTAAATATGGATTACATTTATAAGAGTAATCATTACTTTTCTTTCCCAAAAAACAAACGGGGGTTAGACTCTATATTACGGAGTAAACGGTTAGAGTATTGGATTTGACCACATATGATTAACGGCTGACTTCATAGTAACAAGATGGATGTGGTCAGAGTGTCAGACGTGGCGTGGGCGGAGGGGTTCATCAATCATCGCACATTGTCTCCAACCGAGGAGAAATGCCAATAACCCTTGGGCCTGTGGGGCCACCTTAGACTGGTGGCGTACTGGCATGTCCCACAAGTGGCTCGATCCGTCTTTTGATTGGGCCCCAAATCTACACATTCTTGGCCCATTAACAAAATACTCCAATAAATTCCATTTGTTCAAGCCTCGGTTGATTTGTACTACTTGAGTTTGATCAAATATCATCAACTAAAGAGTAGCATTAAGAACTCAAGTGCTTAGACCAATTGACATATCGATTCAATGCAATTAAGACACAATTGGAACAACCCTAATCGACATAATCAACATCTAACGATATAGATCAATTGTTATCATCCACTACAAAGGCATAGAAATATCACTAAATCAATGACTTCGTTTGCTATCGAGAAACCAACAACAGATTCATAGCGTAGATGCAATTCCTAATTAGATGGTCAATCATTGAAAGAAACACAAATATAACATGAAGAACAAGATGATAAATAAACTCATGAATAATATAGAAATCAAGTCTCACAATCAATTAACCAAGTCTTGAATCATAGCAAAACCACAAGAATTCTAGGCAAGCATGTACCTTGAACCCCTAAACTTAAATCCTCTCATTGTAATGAGTTTTATGATTGAATAGCACTTAATAAAACCTACTGAAATATGTCTAATATAGGTCTCTTTTCGCCGGCAAAAAACCCTAGGAAAGATAGATAAGAGTTCCCATAAAGATAGACTTGGACCGCGTATCGCAAATCCGGATCTGACGAGACGGCGGGCGCCGTGGAAATGGCGGCGGGCGCCGCTTATGCAGTAGACAACTTCGGCAGACTGAACTTCTAATGTACTTTCTGGAGTCATCCTTTGTCCGATTGACGCATAAGAATATGCGTTAGAAAGATCTTTACAAGCAATACGATTCTCATGAAGACCTCAGAAGCTAATTCTAACTTCTCATAACCTTAAAGATGAGATTTATCCATGTTCTCCATTTCCGCTCTTGTTCCTTAGCCCTCCTTTGTCCATTTGCTCCATTATTTCTCCACCTTTTGAGGCCGAATCTTATAACCTACAAATAAACACTAGAAACCGTAGATTCCGCACTTCGAATACCAAATGACCAAGAATATGAATAAGTTTATTAAATATGCAATACGAATACCAAATGTACCTAAGACCTACCTATAATGCCTATATAAAATATGCATTATCATATGAACTTTTACTTTTCGTCACGTTTTTTAAGGAGTTAAAAACTCTATTAAATATTATTATTTTAATTAGTGTATTTTTATTTAATTTAATACTTATTAGTAATAAGTATCAAATTATTTAAAAAAATTAATGAAAAAAATATTTTATTGAGTTTTTCCCTCCTTAAAAAACGTGCCAAAAAGTAAAAGCCCATGTATCACTACAAGAAAAACAGGTTTTTGCAACGGCAAAAGTCGTTGCGAAAAGCCCATTGTCGTTGCCATAGCGACTTATTGCAACGACAAATGTCGTTGCAGGGTCGTTGCAGGTCGGGGCGTAGCGAAAGGCTTTCGCAATGACATTCGTCGTTGTGAAAAATTAACCTTTTGCAACGACATATGTTGTTGCAATACGTTTGTCGTTGCTAAACACTTGTATCTTGGAAAACAATGACATATTTTAGCAACAAAAATGTCATTGCTATAAATACTGGTTTTGGCAACAACCAAAGTCGTTTCTATAGGCTCTGTCTTTGGCAACGACTTTGTCGTTGCAATAGGGGTATATAATGGAATAACTAAGATATTTTGCAATGACTTTGTCGTTGCGAAATAGATAAAGCTTTCTTCTATAGTCAATTTTTTTTTCGCAATTCCCTGTTTTACCATTCCCTGCTTTAATACACATAAGTCTTGTCGTTTCTTCAAAATACATTCATTCATACCATTGTAAGCAAACACATATGACATCCTTCAAATCAACCTATACTTAGATTATCCAAAAACCCTCATAAAATATACTTGTTTCCAACACATAACTCCATCCTTATACTAATCACATCACTCCTTCATTCCAATGCTAATAATCATATATTCTTCCATACGCAAAATACAAACTTGTACTTCCATAGACAAACTATAGCAAATCCTTCTCCTAGCTAGACAAGCTATATCAAAGTTCATGTCTAAGGCAAAATGTACTATAAAATTTTCTTTATGCAAACTAACCCACAAAAACTTGCATCCATCATCCTTGCTCATTTTTCTGAATCCTGCAAAAGAGCAAAAAAAATAATAATTTATGATCAAAGTAAAATTAAGCTTCATTCTCTGGATTCAAAAAGTCAAGGAAATTGATATGGACAAAGATGACATCCTAAGTCACTAAAAATGCACGCCTTTAGAATTTGCATAGTTTAATTATAAATGGATCATTTATTCCTATTTTAAATATGAAATGTGTCAATGATTAAAATAGTATATATGAAATATTACATGGATTTCTTTGGAACTAGTATTAGCCCATTGAATCTTGCCTTTAGAATTTTTATGCTCTTCTTAGGGGTAGGATTTGCATCTAAAAAGTATTATGTGATAAGTAAAGATCATTCACTCACCATAAGTTATGCTTTCCCCAGGGGTTGGATAGCCTAGAAGTTTTCTTTATTGTACCTAGGAAAACCACAAGATCTTTATGAGTTTTCATACTAACTCATAGTATAAAGAATTTATGATTTTTCTATAACGTACCTTCTCCCTTTGAAGGAACTATCTCCTTTGTTGACTCTCATTTGGCTCATTAACTAGCACATAAGATCCATACTCCTAACATTTGGCTAAAGGGTGAGCAAAAAAACAAGCAAGCCCCCATGGCTGAGTTGACACCAAACAACACTAAGAACCAACAAATTGAAGGAACTATCACAAACACCACACGCATCTACACAAGAAACCACTATTTCAGCAGCAAATAAATGCAGCAGCTGCACAACCCAAGAAATAATGCAGCATTAGCACAGTTGCACATCCTAGGAAAGAACACAGCATCAGTACAAATGCAACAGTATAGGGAGAATCCACTCAAATAAAAAAATTGACGACACAAGAACATGTAAACACCCACCCACCTCCGGATGTTAATATATTTGGTTTAGAAAGTTTGACATTTCCTTTGAATTCATGTCCGTTAAATGCTCATTTCAAGTACAAGACATAAAAAAATTAAGATGTGAGCATTATAAAGATTTAAATACATAATCAATCACAAACAGAGAAGAAAATTCAGTGTTACCTTCCGAGACACATTATGTGACAAAATTGATTATGTTCTCAATATATTGTTTAGGATATAATTTATTCATAAGTTACATTACAGAGGTGTGAAATCTATCATATGCAAATAGGCACCCAACCATGGGGTTTGAAAGAGGAAGACTGCAATATTAACCTGTGAAATTTCATCATCTTATCCATTTTTTTTAGCTACATTCTTCTGAAGTCGGAAACTTTGCTGCTTTGAATCCTTCACATAAGGTAAATTTTCAAATCTAAGGGAACATGTACTTCTAAATCACAGGAAATCATCCACAAACAGCTACTATAAAAACTTAAAATTACCCGCCTTTGAGCAACCTTAATACGCAATCTCACCAGCAGTAAGAAGAGTAGTCTTTCTGTAGCAATAAAAATGTAGAACAGATGGGAATCAAAACCCTAAATAAACGCAGCAGCCGTACAACACAAGAATATGTAAACACCCACCCGGAATCAAAACCCTAAATAAAGCTAGGTAGAATCCACTCAAATTAAAAAAAAATTGACAAAACAAATTCATAATCTATGTTCGAAATTAAGCAATAGAGGGAGTTTCCTCACTCAAAGGTCTGGAATTAGAAGACAATGACTAAAATTAGAAGAAAGAGATTGTCTACTCCCACAATGTTAAACAAGGACTCACATCCTTCAAATATTAACATCCAAATGAAATACCAAAGAACCAAAAGGTTGAACCAGAACTAAGCTTGCTAAAGGCAAAAATTGGTATTCAAACAATAAGGAGAAGAACATACACAAGAACAAACACATTAAAGAAAACCAGGGAGATTGTAGCCCAATTGATGGGCTAAAAACCTACTCCCACAAGTATATGGGATCAGTTAGGCTATATTCTTAATAGGATTAAATCAAACAAGAATCAAACCACATTCAACCTATAGTAAGTAACAGTTTATCTCAACGTAGCATGATCACCCCAACCCTAGAACGATTGAATTAGAGCTAAATATGATGAAATAAAATAAATCAAAAACAAAATAAGATGACATAGCTAAGAAGAGTAAGAGAAATACTTGATCTTCTATAACGGAAATCGTCTCTAAGCTTCCAATTGCAATCCTTTATCATTCAACTGATAAGCCCCCTTTCCCCAAAAAAACCCAGTTTGAGTGTTTAGCCCCTTCGTGCACAACATAACCCCCTATTCAGACTCAATTCTCATTATTTAACCCCCTTTAAATAATCCAAAAATAAAATAAAATAAACACTTGGAAATATGAAAGGTTGGGCATAACTGGCCCTTCCACGACTCGTGAAGGGTCTCCCACGAGTCGTGGGACTTCTCAGTAGCTCACAAAACAGCCAGAACCACTTGTCACGACTCGTGAAGGTCTCCCACGAGTCATGGGACATCACTTGAGCTCCATAGAGTGATTCACTTGATATGCTTGCTTCATGGCCCGTCACTTTTGCTTGCCTTTCAATCCCCTTCCATTATATGCATGAAATTAATCTCGAATCACCAACCCATACCTACAAAACACGAACAACGCTTGTGTAGATCTTTGGATCATAAATCATATAAAAAGCACATAAAAACATAATTAAACTACTCTAGAATAACGCATGAAACTAAACTAAATGCACATGAAAAATATGCAAAACTAGATAACTTATCCAAACAGGGCAAAGCTCAACCAAGACCTAATTTCATATAGTTTGGAAAAATATGTTTTTTAAAACAAAAAGAAGTAGTAAGCATCAATTTACCAAAAGTTTCGATACTCTTGGATTCAAATTCGAGAATCAAGTTAATCAACCTTGGTGTAGAAATATAGCTGGAGATTATTACCAAAAGCTGCAACAACATAATTTAAGTTAAAAGACGACATTTGACTTTAATAGGATTGAGCAATTGACAACACTTGTTAAATTGGTTTCTTGACCCAAAATTGGTTTCTTATTCATGATTAGTGAGGATATTTTTAATTAGCATTTCTTTTGTGATGATTTGGACTTTGATTAAGGTATAAGATACATTACAGTGCCAAATTTTCTTCTTTCTTTAATATTAAAGTAGTTTTGTCATGACAGTTTTGGTGAATACATGAAGATTCAGGTCTCAATATCGTATAAATGCTACAATGTATGGTAATTTGCAAGTGCTTTATAAAACAGTAACATATCAGTCACTCCAAATGTTGTATAAATGCTCAATATTAGATCATCATTGCTCAATTGACCCCTTGCCGGGCATGTCTTAATTATACTACCACAAAACTAATCTTCATAAATACCTAACTTGAAAATACTTTAAATTACAGCCACATTGAATACTAAAACTCATCCATCCATATTAAGAAAACAAAGATTTCATCATCTACTGCAGAAACCCACATTTTATAACGGGGAAATTACAAAGAAATATTGAATTCACATTAAACAGTTCCAAATTTGGAGGCATTATCAGTTTCCACCTACCATACCATGAACAATACATAGAAAAAGCAAACAAGAAGTAAACACTAGACTTTTTGTTGAAGAAAAGAAAGGGAGATTGCAATTTCTGTGTAGATATTGACAGGTAAAAAATTTACCAGTGTAAATTTCCATCTGAATTTCACTTCACCCTCCTGGCTCCCATCCTCTTTGATTAATGCACTTGTTTGTTTTCAATTCAAAACCCAATCTGTCAGAGAACACCTAGTAGCCTTGAGTTAGAATTCATACAAGCAAACATCAGAATTTATACCAATATGAAATTCATACAAGCAAACAACAATTTATAAGGTAGCAAATGGTTGTGCTAATCTGCAATTGAAAGAGAAATAATACCTTGTAGACAGTTCTGCACACAATCCGTGAAGCCAAACCCTCAAGTTCTCCAACCTTTACCAATCAGCACCTCTAGCGAGCCCTCTAGCGGTCGACACACCAGGGAGCCCTTAACCGCTCACCAATGAGCACCTCTTATGACACCCGCAATGACAGCAAGCACCGACGAACCTCATGCCCTCAAGCCTTCACCAGTGAGCACCTCTCCCGACAACAGCGACTACCTCTTCTTACACCAGCGAGCACCGACGGCGAGCCCTCAAATCCTCACCTTCACCAGCGAACACCGCTTCCCACACCAGCGAACACCGCTTCAACACCAGCGACCCTTCGCACCCTTCGCGCCCTCCTCTTTGGACGCCCTTCAAGCCCTTCACCAGCAACCCTTCGCACCCTCCTCTCTCGACACCGTGAATCGAATCCCAAACGGGAAGATTTGAAGAGCTCTTTCGAATTTGCTATTGATTCGCCATGTCGCTTGAACAAGATGGGGAACTGGGAACAATCGGGGCTAGAGAGAATTGGGGTTTCAATTTGGGGATTTACTTGTTTTAATTTTTTTTCCAATTCCAATTAATGTGATATTTTTTTATATAATATATATATAGCAACAATATCTTCTTGCCATATTTCTATTCGACTTTTAGCAAGGAAAATTGTCGTTGCTAAAATAACCTAGTGTACAACAACGACCAAAGACGTTGTTGCGTTACCTATAAAAACTCTATTGCAGCAATAATGTTGTTGCCAAAAATTAAACCCAAATTTTCAGCCATCCGACCAAAGTACAAAGGAGCGGCAAAATAAAATTTCAATTAGGGCAACGACCTTTTGCAACGACATATTTTAGTCGTTGCAAAAAATAGTTTTTTTGCAACGACAATAAATTTGTCGTTGCGATAGCCCATTTTTCTTGTAGTGTATTTTGGAACGGAGGGAGTATTAAATTATCATAATATTATTTAGGGGTGGGTAAAAATTACCATGAAAACCAAACTAACATGTACCAATCGAACTAATATAACCGATTATATTCGTTACGAATATAATTGGTTCGGTATACCGAACTGTGTTTCAAAACTTGGTACGGTAATGGTAATGAGTATGGAAATTTTGGTATTACCATTACCAACCAATTTGAAATTGGTTGGTACGGTAATACCAACCAATTCCTACCGTACCAATTATAACTAGTTTTATTTTTTTTAAAATTTATTTTGTAATTGTTTTAAGTTTTTAACTTTTACTTTTATTTTTTTAACTTTTACTTTTCTTTAGAAAATGCTTTTAATCAAGGGAGGAATACTAAATTGACCTAAATTAAGATGAAAACCTATAGCGTTAGTCGGATAAGAACCTTCCTACTATTATGTTGCTTTTCCTTTAGTGCTTAAACACTTTGCAATAATGTTTAAGTTTTATGTTGCTTTCGTGCTTAAATATAGTCAATTCAGACGAAAACCTAAGCGTTGGGATAACTTATACGTTTTAATTAAGTTTTATTGTATTTGTATGTTTTTTTCTCAACACTCGAAAGTTAATAAATTACCATTATCAACACGTACCAACCAACTTAATTGATAGTTAATAAATTACCATTACCAACACGTACCAACCAACTTAATTGGTAACCAATTAAGTTGGTGCAATTCTTTCGGTGATTGGTAATGGTAGGAGTTTTACGATTACCAATTCAAATTGGTTGGTTGTTACATGGTAAACGGAAAAATGAATGGGTAATGTACCAATTACACCCCTATTATTATTCATACTTATAGTAAATTTTATTTATTACTACTTTAAATAATTGTATTATCTAATAGTCGTTAACAAATATAAAATATTTTGTAAAAAGAGATGCCACGACCCGCACAAAATGCGGGTTTTTGATGTCTCCAAAGTAGCCATGTCTTTATGCATATTTTAGTTCCATATTCTTTACATTTTGCATATTTTGGGTTGGGAATATGTCGAATTTATGTAGTATATGCTTATTTGTCAGAAATGGAGGTCTACATAAAGTTTCTGTTTAATATTGCAGAATATGGAACCATTTCGGGAAAAAATCAAGAAGCGAGAACCGGAGCTCAAAGTCACTCGACATCGACAAACCTTAGTCGATCTCGATGAATTACGCCTAGACACACCCTAGTCGAAGAGCACATGTCGAGGAGCGGAAGACAAGCCAACCCGGAGCCAAGAAGGGATTATCTGGATCTAAGGAGAAATTACCTGGAGTCGAGGAGAGACTACCCGACCATGCCCAGACATCTTCCTCGAGATCGAGGACCACTTCTCGAGATCGAGTACACCTATGAGCCTGTGTCCGAGCATGTCGACAAGAGGCTACCCGATACACCAAGCCGGCCAAGTCGATTAGCCACCTAACTCGATATCGAGTAAGGGTACTCGAGATCGACGACACCCAGGAGCCCTATCCGAGCCTGTCGAGCACCAGCTAGCCGAGATGCCGAGCCCCACCAGTCGATGACACTTCTACTCGAGATCGAGGAAGCCTCCAGAAGCCGCTTAACGCGTTTTGATCTATCCTAATCGGATTGGGATTCCTTGGGGCAGAAGATTGCCGAGTCTATCCGATTTTATCAAGATCTATCATGGAGAAGAGGATTTATCCACTTGAAGACTTTTAGATATAATTCCCTTTTTAGATTTAATTATGTTGTGATATTTATTTATCTTTAATACTTTAGATATAGATTTAGATATAGATAGATGTTTCTATCCTTGAATAGAAAGGTTTAGAAGCCTATAAATAAAGCCCATGGGGCTGATTTCTAGTCATTCAATTTCAGTAGGAGAAGTAGTAGGGGAGAGAGAAAGTAAGGCCGAGTGGAGCAAAGGAGCGAGAGCAAGTTGGCTTTGTTCGGTTGTACTTTCTTCAGTTTGATTTAATGCAAGTTTCTTTTCATCAATCAATGTCCGAGGTTGCGATGAGACGCGAGTAGTCCACCCACTTCTAGGGTTGCGGCAAGCCCGACAATAGCCATGTGTGTTTGAGGTAAAGATCCGACTTTTATCATGTTTTGAGCATCTACTACTTGTTATGTGTTTATTACCCATCTAATGGAGGTCCATGATAACAACTTGGATTGTAAACATAAAATCAATAGAGACAATTAGGGTTTCTTGAAAGAGTTGTCTAATTGTTGGAAAAGGCGAAAGCTTAGTCCTTTGATGCGATTCACATGATTATCTGTTTTATTCCTGCCTTATGCATGTTTGGTTATCGTTGTTGCAAACCCCAATCTTGGAAGCCCTTTTTCATACAGTTTAGTTCGAATCCTCAAAGCCTTTGCATTTACTTTATTTCGTTTTTATTCTCTGTCTTCCTCGAGATCGAATAGCACAACTCGATCTCGACTACTGATCTTCGACCCGAGTCGCTGTAGCTTCTGTGTGCAGGTACTCGACAAACCAAGCCGACGTCGACAAGGACCCTACTCGATCTCGAGTAGCTCTTTGTCGAGATCGAGTAGCCTTTGCCGAGAGCTACTGCGCTGTGTTCGACTGTCCAATCTTCTGTCGAGTTGATGTACTCGAGATCTAGGACCACTGTTGTCGACTTCTGTGAGATTTCTCCGCTGCCTAGGATCCGCTGACACGCTTCCTCGTGGATCGATCCTGACTTCCCGCTGCTACATCAGGAGGAGGTCTTGTAATTATTTGCAAGGGACGGAATCTGGTTTGCCTTATTTTATTTACATTCTATTTGGCATACTCGATTTCATCCTACAACAAATTGGCGCCGTTGCCGGGGAAGCTATCATTCGCGTCTTAGGTAGTTGAATCTCACATCTACTTTGAGTTACTTTTTAGGTGTATGCGCCGTTTTGGTCAACCACCTGAGTTTGACGGCTTAAACGAACCAGAACGCCTTCTACACATCAGAGCTAAACTACAAAGAGCCATGGCGGCTGCTGAGACGCAAGAACAGCTGATTGCAAGGCTTACAAGGGAACTAGCCGCAAAGGATACTACTATCGCCGCTGAAAGAGCAGCAAGGGAACAAGAAGCTGAGCGCGCAAGGCAAGCAAAAGCTGAGCTTGCCCAATTCCCAACCACTGCAGAGGATTATATGCATCCAACGCTCGTCGTGCCTGAATCGGCGATTCTCATCCCTAATAACTCTTTTGAAATTCGCACTCAGTTTCTTATAGAGCTTAAAAATAATGCTTTTTATGGCAAATTTAACGAGTGTCCTCTTGAACATATTACCAATTTTTCTGACATGTGCCGTACTCTTGCTGAAGGTACTACGCTGGAATATGTCAAGATGAAAGCTTTTCGCTGGTCTCTCGCTGGGCCTGCACTGAAGTGGCTTGAAGGGCTAAAACCAAGATCACTCACAACATGGGCCCAAGTAGATCAAGAATTTCTGAATAAATCTTCCCACCCGCCAAAACAGCACTCCTCCGCCAGAAAATCACCGCCTTCAAACAGAAGCCTGGGGAACCGCTGGCAAAGGCATGGGAACGCTACAAAGAACTGCTGCGATCTTGCCCTACTCATGGATAGCCACCCTACGTCATTCAGGAGATCTTCTTCAACTCTCTTGATCAAGTCACTAAGGACATAATCAACCAGTATACTCGCTATGAGTATCTGACGATGCCACCAATTGACGCCTGGGGTGTGTTAGACAAGCTCACCAATTATGACAACAAATATGGGTCTACTGCAAACTATGAGGAGAACTCCTATGCCAGGCCAACACCATCTATGTCACTCTATGAGCAAGCAAAGGAGATTGACCCAGATGTCAGGGAGCAGTTCTACAGAGACCAGAATCGCAAGCTTCTAAAACAAGTCAAATATCTGTCTGTCAATCAGCCTTGCATCGAATGCGGATCACAGAGGCACACCACTACTGAGTGCCCACACACTGAGCAAGTCAGAATGGCATAGACACGTGAAGAGGCAGCCTACGCTGGGGGTCCCAATCGCTACATGGGAGATCAAATGTTCTATCAACCACAGTGGAACCAAGGTCCCCCTAGGAACCCCCCACCCTACAGAGCTCCAGGACATCCAGAAAGGGATCAAAAGAAGGATGATCTGCAGTTGATTCTTGAGGAGATGCGTCGGAATCAGGGCACCATCAACAACCAGTTCCAGAACATCACTACAAAATTTGGAGAACAAGATATCTGGAAAAGAGGAATAGAGACCCAGATGGGTCAAATCGCTGCACAGATCCCACGACCATCCGGACAGCTCCCTGGGCAAACAGAACCAAATCCTAAATGGAAGACCGGACACGTCGCAGCTATCAAACTCAGAAGTGGGCATCAATTACACGAGCCAAAGGTCGGGAAACATCAAGACAAGGCAGAGCAGCAACTCGACATAGAGCAGACTCAACTCGATCTCGAGGAGACTCCACTCGACCTCGACAAAAAGCTACTCGACACATACCAGAAGCTGAGCTCGGAATCCACTGCGCAACCGAGCAACTCCAGTTCGACCACCCAAGTCGATCTCGAGGAGCCTCTGGTCGAGATTGAGGAACAGCAAGGTGACGTCGACGACTCTGCAACACCTTCGACGTCTGATCTGGCTCCGAAGCAGAAAAAGCCATTGCCTTTCCCTTCCAAAGCACAGAAAGATCCCACTGCAGGTAGGTTTACCAGATTTGTTAATATGCTGCAAGAACTGAATGTCTCTATTCCTTTTACAAAAGCCTTGCAAGAGATGCATGGATATGTCAAATTTCTGAAGGAAATCCTGAGTAAGAAGCGATCCATCTCAAAGATCGCAGGCGAATGCAAGGTACTCCACTTCCTTGAAAAGAGACCTGACCCTGGTAAGTTTTCTGTTACTGTGGGTTTTGGACAATATAAATATGAGTCTCTGTGTGATTTAGGAGCAAGTGTGAGCATCATGCCTTTATCAATCTGGCGGAAGGTAAAAATAGGATGCATAGTGCTTGTGAATGCCAAATTAAAAATGGCGAACAATACAGTGGTCATCCCTACAGGTATAGTTGAGAATGTCCCTGTCCAGGTTGGTAAATTCTTTGTTTCAGCAGATTTCCTTATCATAGACTGTGCTGAAGATCCTACTAGCCCTATTATTCTTGGTAGACCATTCTTAGCAACTGCAGATGCCAGAATTAGTGTTAAGAATCGCTCGCTCACCTTCACCATAGGCGATGAGGTTTTAGATTTCTCTTTTGGCCCTGCAAAGGAGGAAATTTCATGGTTGGAGGTGAAAAGCATTAGCAACCATGGGACCCAGCAAACATTGGAGGAAAGCACTGTACTCGAGGTCGACATGATCAACTCGATCTCGACAAGGGTTCTACTCCATCTTGACAAGCCTCTGTCGATGTCGACTTTCTCTATTGAGCCACTGACTTGCCCAGAGCCTAAGTATGGGGTCCATGTACTCGAGGTCGACCAGCAGTACTCGACATCGACTAGCCCCAAGCCCAAAGATTCTGGTTTGGGTCCGAAAAGGTAAGTTCAGGTATGAATCCTACTCCCCCTCAGTCCATAAAGAAAATTTTCAATAATCTAAGGGGAGGTAAGGCCCCGTGGCGAGAGAATCTGCGGAAACTAAGAGCTGGAAGGAAGAAAAAGAAAGAGAAGGGAGATGATGCAAGCAACCACCTATCAGCTGAGCTTGCATACTACCATCAGGACCTAGATGATCCAGGAGAAGGGCCAAGCATGAGCGGGCCCCACACTAATGGTCCTTGAGCGCAAACAGAGAAGTCGGCCCAGCGACTCTAAAATCTAGAGCATGTATATAAACTTTATGAATTTTGGGACTTTTTGAACTTTTTGCTTTTTGGTTTTTGGTTTTTGGTTTTTGGTTTTGGTTTTATGTCTTTTAGAATACTTCATGTGGATAGTCTTGTTTTTATGTGCAATCTAACACTTTTAAGTCGGCAAGAATATAAGGATCGCGAAAAGTGGAATAAAGAAGTCCCTGAAAAAAAAAGTCAGAATCGACGAAGGCCAAGTCGACGACGACAAGGAATTCCACGCGCCATCCCACGCGCTTGTTCATCCTCTACCCAAAATCAAAGAATTTCCCAAACCTAGATCTGAAATCTGGTATTTGCTCAAATCTCTCAGTCGTTGGCTCCTCATCTTCTTTAATCCATTCATTATCAAAAAAATTAGCAAAATTTTTACACAAAATCTTGCAACCTGTCTCACTAAGTGCTACGTTGAAATCCATGGCTTTACTCTCTCTTCTGACCTCCATAGAATCGTTTGGAGTATTTTTGTGCGCGCTCTTCGCTTCTGGATTTGGATTTCCTCACCAATCGAACCCTATTGCAAAAGCCCTCTCCCAATTTTGGTTTTCATTCACAAAATCAGTACCCCCCCTAGAAGACGTTTCATCTTCTCTCGTCGCTCAAACTGGGGTAAGTTGTCCTTCCTCCCATGGATCACAAATGGTTGCGGGCCTCCTAATCATCATCTCTCTCACTGCTGCCTCTATGTTGTGTGGTTCTCTCTCGGATGGGCCCTCGGCTTGGCTTTCCTCTGGTTCTCTCTGTCTGTCTGGCGTTTAGATGCTTTTCCTGACGAAGGCTTCGACTCTCTCGGATTCAAGACACTAGTGGATCTTCGACTCTTCAACCAAGCTCTGTACAAAGATGATTGCAATCGGTTATCTTGTAAGTCACTCCTTGTAACCATTAACCTTCTCCATTCAATTGCACACTGTTGTTGCAGGAGGATGGTCAAGTATGAAATAGATATGAAATAAAGTTCAGACTGACTTCCTTGTCTCAGCAAATAAATACAAGACTTCCTCCCGTTGTAGTAAGAGAAAATCAGGATCGAATCCACGAGGAAGCACGTCAGCAGTTCTTAGGTAGCTGTAGATTCTCACAGAAGCAGCAGAAAGACAGAAGCACAGAAACAAGGAAAGAAACAAATAAACCCGGCAAGGGCAACTAAAACGAAAGCAAAGAAGAAAGTAAAGCAAGGAAGTAAAGAACAGAGCAAAATAGAAGCAAAGCAGAAACTAAAAGCAAGGACACAGAAGCTACTCGATCTCGAGTAGCTGTCCTCTATCTCGACAAGAACAGAAAACACAAACTTGCAGATTCTCGACAGAACTCAGAAATTCGACAGAAATAAACTCAATATGCTAAAAGACCTCCAAGGCCAGGGTTTCAACACCACAACGATAACCATGCAAAGTAACACATAAAGGCATAAAAGATCATGCTTTCCATCAAATAACTTTCGTTATTAACAAATAGGCATATAGAGGCTTTCGCATAAACCCTAATTGTTACTAACCCTTTTTCACATAATTAATCCAAGTTGCATTAAGATCACTTTCGCTTCAATAATACAAACAAGGATCACCTTCAACTCTCGCAAAAGAATCATGCTCATAGGGATAGAAGATGAATCGCACAAAAAGATCTGACCTTTATCGCATCGCCTCACATGGCCACCGTTGGGCTCACCCCAGCCCCAGAAGTGGGTGGACTACTCACGCCTCATTGCAATCGCAGACATTGAATAAAAAGAACTAACTTGCATTAAAACTAAATTCAAAGCCTTTTACAATCCTGGCAATCAACTTTCGCTGAAAGCCAAAACCCTAAAAACCTTAGAACTCCTAAACTTCTCTGTGGAACTACTTGTCTCTGACTGAAATTGAATTAATGAAACTGAGCCCCTAGGGCCTTATTTATAGTGATCAAACCTTGCTAATCAAGGAAATAATCATCTATCTCTATCTAAATCTATATCTAAAATTATATCTAAAAGCCTTAAAGATAAATAAATTGTTTTAAGGAAATAAATCTTAAAGGAAAAGATAAAACTAAATAGGGTAAGTCTTCATGTCTTGATAGATCTCCTTCCATAGATAGACTTTGATCAACTTTGGATAGATCTTCGGCCATTCTCGGATTCCTTCATGCCCAAGTAAAGCTAAACCGAGTAGGACTTGTCACGACGAAGCGTTTCTGGAAACTGGGTCTACTCGACCTCAACCACGGCCTTGTCGATCTCGAGTAGCCCTCGTCTGTCTCTAGTAGCCCTCGTCTGTCTCGAGTAGCCGGTGCTCGACAAGGCTCGAACATGGCTCGGAGGTCTAGTCGATCTCGAGTAGCCCTACTCTGTCTCGAGTAGAGGTGGTCGGCGTCTTCGTCTTCGGCTTCTCGGCTCGGCACCGCTCGTCGACTCCGGACATGGCTCGTCGATCTCGACCAAGTCTACTCGAGATCGAGTAGGGTTCCGGGAGTCGGGTTGTCTCTGACTCAGTGTCCTCTACCAGCCCTACTCGACCAGGTGTGGTCGAACAGCCCTTGTCGAGATCGAGTAGAGGCTTGTCGATCTCGAGTAGAGTTCTCTCAGCTTTCTGTTCTGTTCTTGAAACGCACTTTCCCGAGTCCTCGTTCGTCGGATTGACGCATATGACCATGCGTTGGAAAGATCTTTCCGAGGGCTACAACTCTCATGAATACATCAAAGCTTGATTCAGAATGAAGAATGGTGAAATATGGCCTTTTCTCCAGCTGCACCATTCTTAGCTTCTCCATGAGTTTCCTTTAAGCTCCAAAGTGCGTCCGATTTCTGCGAAATATAACCAAAACTTGTGTAGACCTCCATATATTGCAAATAAGTGTAAACTACACAGATTCTGTATTATTCTAACCCAAATGTATGCAATGTATGCAGAAATCGATATAAAATTAAATGTAAAACATGGGAAATTAGGCTCACAACACACACCAACACAATCAGTTATCTCAAAGTCTTGATCACAAATCTGTTTTTATACTTTGCTTCATTTTCTTTCATCTATCTCTTGTCTGGCTGTTCATGGAAAAATCAAAGGGAAATTCCCCCGGGAATGACACCCAAGATGAAAATTCCCCACCCAATGAGAAGTCTTGTGGCGAATCCCTCTCACTCTCACCAATCGAGAAGCAGTCTTTGGGCTCTTCAAACCCGAACATTCAGCATACTGCCTCACTTGAACATGATAAAGGCAAAGCAAAACAAAATCTCTCATATGCTGAACTCACCAAATTCAAAATACCAATTATACTACTTCCGGTTTGGTTCCTGTTCGGGAGAGTGTTTAGCGCTCCTATTGAACTTGATAAAGTTCTGGCCTTACTCTCTTCTGAATGGTGTGTTCTACCGAGTGTGGTCGGTTCTGTTGACCTCTCCTACAATCTGAATCCTAAATCGCTGAGGTACTGGATTTGGAACTCTTACCCTCCTCCTTGCAATCACGAAACTCATAGGCAATCGATTACAACCTGTTCTCTCCTAGCCGGACTTCATCCCCTTAGCTTTTAAAAATCCCCTCATGGGCTGATTTCTTTTGTTTCAACGTTCCTGGGTGGGTTTCTCCTCCCGTATCGGCCTGCTACCCCCCTGTTTCTCCGATTGGACCCGACTCCTCACCCTTGGTTCTTTGATTGGGACGCGAATCTATCTACTCGCTGTGCCTGGCCCTTGGCTCGACGTTTTGCACTGGCTAGAGTTGTCTTTGCTGCTTCTCCCCCTATCTACGACGTATATCTTCCTTCCGATGTTCGTCAATGGCTGCTCAACCTTCTATGGCCTTGTGCGATTGAAGGTTCACACTCGATGTCAGAAACCAGGTACGTATTTCTCAATTTTCACAATCAATCTGACATTAGACTTTTGCTTTCCTTGATCTTTGACTATATTAACACGATTTGGGATATTTCAAGGATTCATACCACTACCAACCCAAAGGGAAATTCCGAAAGGAATGACACCCAAAAAACAACTGGGAACCCCTCTGAGAGTAACCCCACTACTAACTCAGGGAAGCTTTCTAGCAACTCCCAATCCACCTTAACCCCCTCCATCTCCTCCATGGACAAGGGTAAAGGGAAAATGCTTTTTCAATCCACCCATCTATATCAACCTTCTATGGCTTCTATCCACCATAATCATGTCATCATACTATCAACGTTGCATACTATTAACTCAAACTTTAAACAATATTCTTACTCTGAGTTTCCCTTTCAAAGGTTTATTTTTGTAATGCTGCTTAACCACTTGTTACGTTCAACTTGCCTTAAGATAACACCTTTACATAAACTCAATCTCTGGAACAAATCTTCTGTTAGATTCCTCTCCGGTACTCTTCTACCTGCTGTGTTTCTGAATTATGAATTTGTCATTACACACCAAACTGTCATTCAGGGCAACAAAATGATTTCCAGCACTATATTATTCTCATTCAATAAACTAACAAAGATCGGGGTCTCCCCCGAGATTTCTACACTTACCCTACTCTTAATGCAGGTCTTTACTATATCACGCCATACCAACCGATGTTTCAGAGCCTGGCTTGGGCTTTCATCTAACGCTATCCTCCTCCGTGATCGCAATCCAGATAGGTATCTCATCAAAGGCTCCACCTCCTGCCAATGTCACCAACATGATCTCTTACACTGCATCGTGGGCTTACTGGCTTTCCGCTTACTTCTTTGTGTGGAGTTAGCTTATCATTGGGTTTGCTTTACAACCCTTTTGACTAACTCTTCTACTACAAATTTCACTTACACCTCGACTGTATTACCCTTGCCTAATTACCCTTACAACCGATTTGTACCATTTAACTTTACATATTGTTCTTATCAAGTTATTGACAAGATCTGTGGTAGATTACTAATTAACTTTCTTCTTTTCTTCACCTTGACTTCTACTTTCATCATGTTTGTCTCATCCTCAATCACTGTAATTACTAGAGATTTATATTTGATTAAATATAATTTGACTAGCACCTTAGTAAATCTCTCCCTCCACACCCGGACAACTCTAAAGGCTCTCAAAGGCCTTGAATCCAAGGCTAACTCCTTTGCGATAGCAATACCTTCTAGCTACCCATATTCAAAAATGATATTTCCATGAAAGTTAGCTACTGGAATATTCGGGGCCTAGCTCGGAAAAACATATGGACTAAGATAGACTCAACATGTAAAGCCGAACACATCCAAATACTAGCTTTGGCAGAAACTAAGCTACAAACCCCTCCGAAAGATTCACTCTGGCGCAGCATTGGCTTTGATAACAATCGCTTTTGTCCGTCTCATGGCCTCTCGGGTGGCCTCTGTCTACTCTGGAAATCATCTCACCTAAATAAAGATACTTTTATAATCATTTCATCGGGAGACAGATATGTCCTATCTGAATACAACAGTGCTAACCGAAACATGACATTCGCAATACTATTTATCTATGCCCCACCGCACCAACACCAAAAAACAGCCTTTTGGAACGAAATAACATCTCTAATTCAAGCTAGCCCCTATCCATGCATTATAGTTGGTGATCTAAACGATATCTTATGCCCTTCCGACAAGTCTGGAGGGGCAACTCCCACTATGGCTAGATGTTCTAGACTAACCGAATTCATACTAAAGCATGATTTAATAGATCTCCCCACGATAGGGAACCAATTCACTTGGCGCAAAAGTTCACATGCTGAGAACAACACTTACGAAAAACTGGACCGCTTTTTAGTTCATAAAAACATATATGCTATTCTCCCGCACTTAACCACCAAGAATCATGCTTTCACAACATCGGATCACTCCCAAATAACTCTAGAACTTTTCCCTAATGAGCTTCCAATAATGCAACCCTTCAAGTTCGAACTAGCCTGGACAAAACACAAGGAATACGAAAAGATTGTGCAGCAAGCTTGGCGGTTAAACCCTCCGGGTTCGCATCTCTTCAAACTAATTAAACGGCTTCAAGAGCTTAAAAAGAAAAGTAAAGTTTGGAGTAAGAAAACTTTCGGAAATGTATTCTCACAAATTGCCACTACTGAATCAGAAATGCTACAGCTACAAACACAACTGCTCACTAAGTATGATTGAAATATAGAAAGGAAGCACCAACGTCTTCTAAACAAATATAACAACCTGATAAATTTTCAAAAAACCTATTGGGGGCAGAGAGCGAAACGAATCCACATTAAAAATCTGGACACTAATTCCAAATACTTTCATCGTGTTGCCACTGGGCGAAGAAACAGGAATATAATAAAAAAACCTTGTCACCAAGGATGGCATTGCCCTAGACTCAGTACCATTAATCCGAGATGAAATAAAGAGAGACTTTGAAGGGCGATACTCGGTCACCTCCCTGCCCCAGGGTTCTTGTAGCCTTTTGGATAACGTATTGCCTGCAATATCCACAACTGACAACGACTGGCTAACTCAACCAATCTCGAACTCTGAGGTCAAGTGTGCTGTCTTTTCTCTTGCTAGAGACAAGTCGCCGGGCCCGGATGGCTATCCCGCTGGATTTTTCCGCACCTACTGGCACATAGTTGGCCCTTCTGTCATAAAAGCTACAAAGGGTTTCTTTACAAGTGGGAGAATCCTCAAACAAATTAATCACACCTTTATCGCACTAATTCCCAAATGTGATAATCCACAAACTACGAACAACTTCAGGCCCATAAGCCTTTGTTCAACCAAATATAAAATAATATCCAAGATTCTTGCCAATAGGCTAAGACAAATCCTACCCAAACTTATTCATCCGTTGCAGAGTGCTTTCACCGCAAAGCGATCAATTCAAGATAACATCTTGATTGCTAATGAAATATTTCACTCATTTCAACACAAAAAAGGGAAATCTGGGTGGATGGCAGTGAAACTAGACTTGGAAAAAGCTTTTGACATGGTTCGTTGGGAATTTTTGCTCAACATACTAGAGAAATTCGGATTCAGCAACAAATTCTGTTGTTGGATTAAGGAATGCATTACAACTGTATCCTACTCGGTTCTGGTCAACAATGAACCAACTGATCTATTCATCCCATCAAAGGGTCTTTGTCAAGGAGACCCATTATCGCCGTATCTATTTCTCCTTGTCTCCGAAGTACTAGCCCGAGGACTACAATCTGAAATGAACAAGCAAAGTAGTCACCTCAGAATCTCAATCAAACGAACTTGCTTTAAGGTACCTTTCTTGGCCTTTGCCGACGACATAATCATCTTTGCATCTGCCACCAAAACCGCTTGTGACCAAATCAATGCAATCACCCAGAATTTTTGCTACCATTCAGGACAACGTATAAACTACCATAAGTCAGCATTCTACACGACACCAAATGTGGAGAATACCATAAAAAACACAATTAAGAATGAACTTCAGATTCCATACACAACTAACCTGGGAATCTACCTAGGATGCCCGGTCATCACTAGCAAAGTCTCCAATTCAACCTTTGAAGACATCACTAAATCTAGCAGAACTCAACTAACAAAATGGACAGCTAATAATCTTTCGCAAACAGGAAGATGTACACTTATCAAATCCAATCTCGCAGCTAAACCACTACATATTATGCAGTGCTTTCTCCTCCCACCACATATACACAAGGAGTTAGATAAGATCAATAGGAATTTCTTATGGAACAAAGGCCCTAAACACAAGCCACTTATTAACTGGTTCGAGGTATGCAAATCTCGATCTAATGGGGGCCTAGGTCTCCGCCTATCAGAAGACATGAATAAAGCACTCCAACTCAAACTTCTCTGGAAAATACCGGCGGAGCCAGAAAACCCATGGGTAAAACTAGTAACCCAAAAATATTTAAAAGACAAACAAATTCTCAATTACGAGAAAAAAGGAAATGTATCATGGCAATGGTCAAAACTGACCTCTCTAACCCCCCTATTTAAAACAGGACTACGATGGGGCATCGCTAATGGTAAATCCGTAAATTTCTGGAAGGATCAATGGATGGGGGACTCCCCCTACTGACACAAGCAACAACAATAGAATCAATCGACATGAATCTTTTAGTCGGAAACTTTATATTGGAGGATCAAACCTGGGACACTAACAAACTACATAACACCTTCAACAACCAGATCAGTAGAGAAACGCTGATACACATAACACAAACTCCAATCCCAAAACATATCCAGCAAGATCGACTATACTGGGCTTCCAGTAAAAACGGGTGGTTCTCAACGGCCTCGGCCATGGAACTTATAAACAAAGCAAAAAATCACTCTGCATCGGATCTCTATTGGATATGGAAGTCGGATGTGTCCCCAAAAATTAAAGATTTCTTGTGGTGTATCTCCAAAAATGGCCTACCAACATCTGCTAAGCTAGCTTCTAGAGGTGTAGGCGTTCCCACTGACTGCCCTTCATGTGGCATGAACTTCGAAGATACTGATCACTTACTATTCCATTGCTTAGCAACATCAATCACACTACAACATCTATCCCCAAAAATTTACAACACCCTCGAAAGAGTATATAACACCACTCAAAACATAACCGAATTACTATGTGCACTTCATGCTTCTTTAAGTAAATCAGAATTCTCATTTCTTGCCACTGCCTGGTGGTGTTTATGGTATTTCAGGAACAAAGCTCTTTTCGATAAAATCAAAGCCAACCCAAAAACTATAGAATCATTCATAAAAGAACAATTAACCAACTGGGAAAAAGCAAAAATGGATGAGTTAAGCACAAATAAGGACACAGATAACAAATTGATCAAACCAGCAAAGACTAGGAAAAGGATCACAAAGTGGAAAAAACCCAGAGATAACTGGTAGAAACTAAATTTTGATGGAGCCTTCCCCTCTGACAAACTAGGAACTTATGGGTTCTTAATCAGGGATTGCCTGGGCTGTGCTCGGTATGTTGAATCTGGCTCCTCTCCACTCGCTTTTGCCATTGGTTCTGAATGCTTTGGCCTTTGGAGAGGTGTACTCAAAGAAGTTGAATTGAAAATTCCGCGTATCTGCATTGAAGGTGATAATCTTAGTATTATCAAAAGCCTCAAGGCAGGTGTGTCTTGTTGTGGCGATATAGAGATGCTTCTATCCGATACTCTATGCGCTCTGAATATGATTCCAGAATTTGAGGTCTCTCATGTATTCAGGGATGGTAATCAAGCTGCTGACCGACTATCTCACCTAGATTTTGGGTTCTCCAGCTCGGCCTTGCCCCCTGATGCTGTCTTGAGCAGTATCATCCGTAAGGATGCTCTTGGCTAGTTGGCTATGTCAACAGTCAAATTTTTTCCAGTTAAAAAAAAAAAAAGGAGGAGCAACCCAGACACTCCTCGATATCGAGTAGGCCAACTCGATATGGACTAAGCCACTAGAAGCTCCTCGACTTCAGAAGCCACTGGACGTAGACGAAGCTCCTCGAGATCGAGTTCCCTGTACTGATTCGTCCTCCTCGATATGTTATCCTGTGAGTTCCTTCTTTTACTCTTGTTTTTATTTAATTTTTATACAGTGGGGACACTGTATATTTTAAGTGTGGGGTGGGGGAAGGGCTCATTATCATTATTATATATTTGTAGTCTTGCTTTTGATTTTACATGGTGAAATTTTAATTTTTATGTTATGCATTCATGTTTAAATTTTATGCATTTTAGTCTTTTGTCATACTTTAGTCTTGTTTTTTGCATAAGAAAAAAATAAAAAATAAAAAAAATATAGAAAATGTCGAAAAAAAAGACAAAATGCATGTTTAAATTTTTGCATGGTTTTAGTTTTTATACCCTAACTTAGATGTCCTATGATGATAAATAATGATTGACTTGATCATGTAAATCCTATGGCATGTTTGGAAGGTTTAGCCTAAGTCCTCGAAAATGATTTTTATGTGGATTGTGAACTTGTGATGAAATTGAGCACATATGATCCTAAGCTAAAGGTAAAATCCAACAAAAATCGTCCTAGTGAGAATTTTAGCCTTATAGGGAGAACATTAAAAATCCCTCTGCTTTCTTGAGTGTATTTATTCTTCCTATGCATCTCTAAATGTTGTGATAGTTATTCAAAGCCAATGCATTTATATGATAATGTGAAATAAGAATTAAATGATGGAGGCACCTTTTAAGCCAATTTTATCCTCTCTTTACCTACCCTGCATTATCCCTGCTTAAAGCCAGAACATTAGCCTGAGACTTTTGTTATAAACTCCACAAAATTATCCTTAGCCAAATTGAGCCTGACCCCCATTTGGGAATTAAGACTTAGAGTAGGTTAAATTAATGGTTTGGGGAAAGAATAAGCTTATGTTGCATTTCAAGAAGGATTGTTGAAATTATTAAGATACGGGTTGGGTTTATATTTTTGTCTTGCTATACGTACTATGTAAAAGGATTTTTGGCTCACCTTATAAATGCACCATTAGTTTCTTTTCAAAAAAAAAAAGAGAGAAAAAATACATATGTTTGTGAATAAAGTGCATGAACCAAATTTACCTTATTTCTTTCATTATTTCGCAAGATACATACTTCAGAGAGGTTAAGAAAGTTTGAAAGGTTACATACTTCATTGAGATAAATTGGAGAGTTTGGTTGATGCATATGATTGTGAGTTATGGTTTGGTTGAGTTGTGTTGGAGATTTAAGAGCCTTGATTCCCGAATTTTATTTAGCACCGCATGGCCAAATAATTCCATACCTTATATTTCTTACCAAACCCCATTACAACCCCGCCGAATGGAATCTTCTTTGAAGACTTCTATTGAGCGAAGTCCTCCTGATAATTCTTGTTGCATTTTCATAATTGGTTGCGAAGTGGATTTATATTTAAATTACAACGTTTATGAGATTGTATATGGAATCGAGTTGAGAGTTGATCTTCATAGCCTAAACACATTTGAGAGCTGAGTGTAAACACATTACTCCTGTGAGGTTGGATTTATATTGCCTATGCCTATGGATTGCTCATATATGTGTGATGACGTTAAATTCACTTGTCTTACATTGCTACTATTTGAAATGTTGCTTTTGACAAAGGCAAAGACTTGAAGGATGTGTTGCAGGTCTTGGTTATTGTTTGATTATTGCTTGAGGATAAGCAAGTCTAAGTATGGGGTGATTTGATCTCTCCAAAGTAGCCATGTCTTTATGCATATTTTAGTTCCATATTCTTTACATTTTGCATATTTCGGGTTGGGAATATGTCGAATTTATGTAGTATATGCTTATTTCTGTCTTTCTTTCTGTCTTTCTGCTTTTCTGTCTGTGAGATTTACAGCTACCTGAGATCCGCTGACACGCTTCCTCGTGGATCGATCTTGACTTCCCACTGCTGCATAGGGAGGAAGTCTTGTAATTATTTGTTGGGGCACGAATCTGGTTTGCTTTGATTTATTTATATTTTATTGCAAGTCTCAATTTCCTCCTTACAACAAATTGGCGCCGTTGCCGGGGAAGCAATCATTCGCGCCTTAGGTAGTCAGATCTCACTTTTCTCTTGAGTTACTTTGCATGGTTATCGTTGTGGTGTTGATACCCTAGCTTTGGAAGTCTTTTAGTATATTGATTTATTTCATTGAAAATCTGAGTTCTGTGTTCGAGAATTTGCAATCTAAAGTTTCTGTTGTTTGTCGATCTCGGTAATTGTTAGTCGATATCGAATAGCACTTAGTCGATATCGAGTAAAAGTTGTCGATATCGACCAGTTTCTGTGTTTACTTTCGTTTCTTCTCTTGCTTTGTTATTTCTGTCTTTCTTTCTGTCTTTCTGCTTTTCTGTCTGTCAGATTTACATCTATCTAAGATCCGCTGACACGCTTCCTACTTTGCAGGTATATGCGCCGTTCTGGTCGAACACCCGAGTTTGACGCCTTAGACGAACCGGAGCGCCTTATACACATCCAAGCTAAACTGAAAAGAGCCATGGCGGCTGCAGAGACACAGGAACAGCTGATTGAGAGGCTTACGAGGGAACTAGCTGCTAAAGATATTGTTCTCACCGCTGAGAGAGCACGCACTACAAGGGAAGCTGAGCGTGCGAGGCTATTGGAAGATGAGCTTGCCCAATACCCAACAACTGCAGAGGATTACATGCACCCGACGCTCATAGTGCCTGAATCGGCCATTCTAATCCCTGAAAATAACTATGAAATTCGCACTCCTTTCCTTATTGAAATCAAGAATAATGCTTTCTTTGGTAGATTTAAAGAATGCCCTCTTCAGCATATTACAAACTTTACTGACATGTGTCGTACTCTTACTGAAGGTACCACCTTGGAGTACATCTTGATGAAGGCCTTTCGTTGGTCCCTATCTGGTCCAGCACTGAAGTGGCTTGAAGGGCTGAAACCGCAATCCCTCACGACATGGGCTGAAGTAAAGTAGTAGTTTCTCAACAAGTTCTTCCATCCTGCCAAGACAGCACTCCTTCGCCATAAGATCACAACATTCAAACAGAAGCATGGGGAGCCGCTGGCAAAAGCTTGGGAAAGATATAAGTGTAAAGGCTCGGATTTTCAAATCCTATATTTTTCGGAAAAAGAGAATTATAAAAAAGGAAATTAAATCGGTTTTAAAACTCGTTTAGCAGATTCCGACCGGAATATAAAAATTGACGAATAATTTCCGTCCTTCTACCTCAAAAATTCAAAATAATTATTAGATAGCGATATCCTTGTCGATTTTAAAAATTTAATTGATCGAGAGAGCGGGAGTCGGAAAAACTAACATTGAAAACTAATTGCGGGATTTAAAATTCACGTATTCGGGATTTATTACCGGATATTGGTTAACCAATCCTACACTCAATCATCACCTACTCCCATCACTCACCACCATACCCCTTAAACCCACTCCTTACCCTGTCTATTTTACTTTGTTGGTCACCTCATTCACCATCACCCTACCTGACTCCCTCCTCTTCACTCAACGTCTTCATCACCACCATCCCTCCCTCTGGGCTTTCCATCGATGCCACACTCATTCCCACCCATCACCACCTTCATTCCCTTATGCGATCCACCATCTCCACCAGCAACATCACTGTCACCAGCCTCCCAGCACTGGAACCGCCGCCTCCATCTCCTCTTTAATTGCCGAGAGCATTCACCAAGTTCCTCCTCCTCCTTCGAGTCACCTAGCACCACCACATCCTCTCCTCGTGAAGATATACATCCAGAGCCACCCAACGCCACCCAGGAGCCACCCAAGAGCTACCAACGGCGCCGACAAGCTATCGAGGCACCATGTCCCCTGTTTGATCGCGAATCAATCTTCCGGTAAGCCGTCCTCACTCGTTTTCAATCGGAATCATCCTCGATCCTCACCATCACGCTCACCTATGTCCCACGCAGATCCGACGAGCCATCGCGAGCCTCCGACGACGCCCAGGACTCTGGTCGAGAGCTCCGAAGTCGCGAACATCCTCGGTGAGCGTTCGAACCTCCTTCCCATTCCTGGGTTCGTTAAGATTCTTTTCTTGTCCTCGGGTGGTTGGATAGTGTGTGAGGGCTGAGTGTGGAGAGGGTGGGCGAGATCGAGAGCTCCGGCGAGCATCGAGGGCGGCGAAGCGAGCACGAGAGAGTCGTGGGTGAGTTAGGGAGCGAGCGAGCTAGGGAGAACGAGAGCGTGAGCTAGAGATACCGAGGTGGGGCTAGATGAGCTAGGAGCCAAGGGCGGAGCTTCAGGCTCAGGCGGGCGAGCAGGCGCGACGAACCGAGGAGGAGGCGCCGGGCGGGATCATTTTGAATCGGGAGCAGGCGGGATGAACCAAGGTAGGAGATGATGGCCGGTGTCCTTGTTAGTTTATTTTAATTGTTATATTACTAACTGGGTGGGATTATTTATACGGGTACGGGTTCGGTTCGGTTCGGTACGGTTCGGGTTATCCGTTTATTATTTCACTAATTAACGGTAATTAAAATATATTATAATAGTATTTGAGGATTTAAAAGATAAATTATTATATTTTGGGAGAATTATAAGGGTTGATTTATTAAATAAAAATGGTCGGGATTTTAGGGGATTTGGAAATAATTTATAAAAGTGTTAAATAAATGGTATTTTAAATATCATGTAATACTGTTTGAGATTTAAAATATATTATTAGGACTTAAAGATTTATAAAGAATTTCAAGGTTGGAAAGTAATCTAATAAATAAATTTAAAAGGGAATTTGGCGAGTAATTTCAAGAGTCGGAATACTTAACTATTTAACTGGGATTTGAAACGGTTTTGAAACTAACTTGGGAATAAGACTTATTCGATGACTAACTAGCATGATAATATGATTGTTTGACTAACAGTATGATATGTATGACTAATAGCATGACTTGTGGTGAATTATTATATGAGATTAAATGTTGGATAATTATGATGATCTAGTAGGATTTTATATCACACAAATTATGTCTTATGATTTTCATGAACCGTTGAGGTATATGCGGAAGTGATGTATATGAACATGCGGAATCGGTTGAATGATTTATGGAGAACGATGTGGTCTTGAGAAACGGATGGTGCGATGAAATGACTTTCATAATATGTTACTTGTTCTATTGATTGAGGTGTGTTTGAGTGCTTAATAGCTGGATGTAGACTTATGTATATTCCATTATGTACTAGGTGATACTCTGTGATTGTGACTACTGTGTGCTGGATTCTTCTGTTGTCGATCTGCTAGTCAGGTAAGTACCTCCGGGGCTTACTCAGGAACCAGTACCTCCTGCCTGATGTGTCATATAGTATGTAGGTGTTGCATATGCATAAAAGCATGTCATGTAGTATCATGCTTAGGAATTTCACTTATGAATGAGCATTCTTATTCTGTATGCGTTTGAATACAGAACGGCCGTTATCTGTGAGTCATAGAATCCTTGATAGGGTCATAGGACAGCCCAGCTCCATCGGGTTCGTCCTGGGTCATTCGGGTCGTTGGAACACCTTTACTATTATCAGCATTATTATTTTCTCTTCGCAAGATCCACGATATGATGATGAGATACGATATGATGATGAGATACGATATGATGATGAGATTTGAGATGCTATCGAATCGAACTGGCCAGTCTCCACCCTACTTGGAAGGGGGGTGGTGGTAGAAGAGGGATATACCACTTGGTATTCTTTGTTAAGGCCTTACTTAATATTCTGCACATCTGAATTAGGAACATGATAGTGTGGTTAATATTCCAGTACTGCATGAAGGCATCCTTTATTCTAGGTATAGGCGTATTATATGTCCTCAGCGCGGTCAGAGGACCCGCGGGCGGACTCTTGGCCTGACTTAGTGGTATAGTTTCAGGTACCCGATACACTGCTTGATTTTGTGCTGTTATGACGGGGTCCATTCATATGGCGGAGAGTGAGTGTTGAAACCTGACTTCACCAGATTTATGCTTTTGGATTTTCTCCCTACTTATATTATGTTTTGACCCGGCTCTGCCGTGGCGTCCGTTGTATCGTTTTCAGAACTTATGCCCTTTGCATGATAAAGGATTTTCCGCGTTGTAGACTTAGGACAGGTACAAGGGTTTACCCTGGGGTCTCCAACAGACCTTCTGGATTTGGGTGCAAAATCCAACTTTAAACTACACATCTTCGATTTCAAACCTTCAACCTGTACTCGGGGTGCAAGATCCCAACGAGGGGTTTCATCCCTCGAAACGTAACTCGGGAATCATAATCCCGGGCCGTTACAAAGGTGGTATCAGAGCTGAGGTTTTGCAATCCGAGTACAATAGGTTGAAGAGGTTTTGAAAATCGCCCAATGATTACAAACGGTTTTGGAAAATGTTTTAAAAAGGGCAAAATGAATTTAATTGGACTTAAAACCTAAAATGAATAAAGGGGAAACAATCTCGTGGGTAAAGACTAAAGCGATAGACATCCCTTATGGATGTAGAACTCGGGCAACGGTAGGCAAAATACTAGATTTTATTTACTGATGGGCCTAGAAGACTCCAAGGAACACCACGGAGGTTGGAGTGTTGAGTTAGGAGGCCGTGAGGTTTTTGCCCCTCCGGTCAGCCGTCCCTCGAAGGATGACATAGATCGTCTATATGCTTATGTTATATATACATATATGCAATTGGGCCCGAGGGCGATCCTCCTCGAAGAGGATCATGTTAATCTTGTTGATTGCTATTTTGTCAAGGAATAGCTAACTAATCAGAATGCCTTAACTTGAACATGTAAATGATTGTATGTTTAAACGGGATAGCGGGAGGAAACCTTAACTTGTTCTTATGTAATCAGATTTTCTGTCTTGTCAGAATAGTTCTTCCATAGTACAACCCCCTTGATAATCCCGATTCCGTCGTTCGTCCCACCAAAGCCCTTGGATGTGTTAGTAAGGGTCGAGAGTGTCCGTTCCTCTTGACTTGAGTCCTATTTGTATTCCAACCATAGATGTTCATCGAGTCTCATCCCTAATGTCAACCTTCTCTATGAGGAATTTGGGTCGGTCAACTAACTACCTTCGGGGATTGTCTATAATGTGAGGGTTAACTGAGGTTGATTATCGACATTCTTCCGAGTTAGGAGTGCTTTGTCTTATGGAATCATCCCTCTTGAGCCTCGTATTGGTCAACTGTGTCGCCTTGCCAAAAGAGTCTAAACATGAATTCTACCATCTTTTCTCAGAAACGGTGTGAATGTCCTTGTGTCCAGTGTGTCATACTAGCGTCCCACGGAGAAACGGGGAGGTTAGTCGGTGATTGTCCTTAGAGAATTCTGTCAAGTTATAATGATAGCTTCCTTGTGATTTCATGACATGCTATATTGGTATAATTAGCATGACTTGCCTGGTACCTTGCATGGTTGCATTTATGAGTGGATGTATGTGTCGTATGCATTGAGTTCCCATGATTAATGTCTCCCTATGAACTAGGTCCATGATAGTGTGGCCAACTCTCGTTGCATGTTTAACACGTGAATCAGATGACTTAGCATGCCAGATTAACCTAATTGGATCTCATTGATTGTGTACATGTTTAATGAGTATTGCTAGTATCATGTAAGACATACACCTCCCAGTTATAAGCCCTCGTATGATTATGTGACGTCCTAGTGTTACTATGCGAATATGGATTTATGTGATGAGATAATTGCTATACCGAACCTGCATGAACTGACCGTACCCTTAGCATGATGTTTTGGGTACATCTTAGCATGCTTTCCGTAATATTATGACTTGTTTATTGTGTATTTAAATTAGTGATAAGTCGTGCGTATGATATCATGTGATGGTTGCTAGATCTTGCATAACTTGTGCCATATATGTCCCATGTCAGTCTGTGCATACATGCTCTTAGTCTGTCAAGTATGATTGGTGAATGAAATGATAGGTTGCTAGCTTGTTCCGCGCGCATATAAAGATGACTATATGAACATGTTATGAATGCGTAAATCGATATTCCTTGAGATAGGTGCATACTAGTGTGAAATAATGTGATGATATCTCTAGATTTTTATGTGTTTGCGTGCCATAATTATAGGGGCATCGTTGTAATTCTCGGGTTGTGATCTTATCCTTGGTCTCGTCGTCCCTAGTCTTGGTCCTTGTCTGAACTCTTAAGGAAGTTTTGTTGTTCGCCCTTGTCTCTCCCCTATCTCCGTAACTTCTAACCCTTATGATCATTCGATGAGCGCCGATATGCAAGAAAGAACCGAGAACCAAGTGGCACTGGAGCGGCGCAGCGGAAGTGTGATGGGTCCATGACCCCTAGGCCCCAGGAACAACGTCACTAATGGCAAAAAAGATAAATATGCTGCAAAGATGACAGTCGTGAACAGGTTCCTTCCATCTTACACGAGGAAGATCATTCTTAATTCAAATCGTGGATTCTTCTATACTAATCGGAATTGATGTTGTGTGATAGGCCTAGAACTGACATAATTGAATGTGTGATGATGGATGTGCTGAACTGCTAGCAATGATTGCCCGACTAACTTGTTTCTATGATGATATGCCTTGGTGCTTGGTATACTTACTTGCTGGTGAGTAGATTATGGGTTATATATATGGTAGTGCTTTCTTCTTGAGCTTGAGTCATGAGATTTTTCGGTGAGACGGGCCAGAAAGTGGCAAGTGGGTTGAGGTCTTTAGATTGGGTCATTGGTTGTGTGAGATGGAGTGCAAGAAAGATGTGTTAGCTTGGGTAGAGCCGAGTGGGCTAGGACTTGTCAGAGATAACAGTCAGCGAGTGTAGTTGAGCTTTCAGGTATGTATTAGCTGAAGAGTGGAGTTAGTGTGGCGAGATTCCGAGGGAGAGTTTTTCGTTATAAGTAGAGTAAGGCAATAACGTGTGTGGGTAGTGTAGCTTTAGAGGTGGATGAGTGAGCTAGGAGTGGATCGGGTTAGTGTGCTCAGGGGAGAGTGTTTAGGTAGTCCAGGAGCGGATTGTGGACAAGTATTATTGATGAGCGATTGAGGAATGTCTAAGGAATCGTAGAATTTGAGACTAGGTGATGTGTGCTGTGAATATGAGCGGTTTCGGTAAGGGATGAGGTTGAGGAATTGCCAAGGAAGAGTAGTATGAGGTTGCTTGGGAAATTATCGATCAGGGATATTAGATTGTTCATATCAGGGTTGTTCATGTGATGAGTATTTGGGGTTGCTTAGATAGGATTGGTAATGCTTGGGGAATTTATGAGTGAATGATTTCTAGATGCGTTGTTGGGGGATTTTGGCAAAGCGAATGAATCGGGATTTACGAGTGTAGGTTATTGTGGCTATTGAGGTATTTAAGGATGTGAGATGAATCTTCAAGGAAAGGCTGGTAGCTAGGCAAGGATGTAGTTGAGATTCCTAGTAAGACTGTGGGCTTAAGATGGAGATAGGGAGATTATGAGTATGGATTTGGGAACTAGGCAAAGCAGAAGGTATTGAGGACGCTTGAGGATAAGAGATTTTAGAAGGTTGGTGAAGTTGCGGTACATAGGAAATTCGGACGATGATGTTATAGAAATTCGGTGAAAATGATGATTGGTACATAAGAGTTTAAGTGGTAGAGATTTCGAAGTTTAAGGAAGCGTGATCTGAGGCAATTTGGGAAAACATACGGAGTTGAGGGGACTAGTCCAGGTATAGTATGATGGGAAAAGGATCTAGAGTGGGTCGGCTTGAGGGTCATGGTGATTCGTGGTTGAGAGTACCATTAGTTGGGTTCTGCATTAGAATTGGTCAGGAGTGTTAGGCGTGAGATGGTCAGCATGAGTTGGGTTCTTAGAGGTGGATGGTTAGTGAGAGTGGTTAGTGGCCTGGGAAGTATGATTGGGTTAGCAAGGTGATTCGAGATGTCTCTTTAGGGGATGATGTTCAAGTAGAGTCTTGGTAGTAGATCGAGTTGTTAAGCTTGGCGGAATGAGGGAATTTTGTGATTTGGGAACTCCGAGAGATAGTTTTAAATAGTCGAGTGGAAGGTAGGACTTGAGATCGGGATGTCGAAGTGGACTGGCTCTTAGATGGCTTGATGGCATAGGAGTTGAGATACCTAGTAGTTGGTTTGGGTATTCGGCCTAGATTGCGAATAGTTATGAGGCTAAAAAGGTTGTATGTGAGCTGGATGTAATGGTGTCTAGAACTAGTAGTGGATTGAGTTGGTAGACCTCGGTGAATTTTATCTTAATGCAAGAGTGGATGCGTAGTGGTCGTGTCTTGTCATGATTGATAATTATAGGCATGTTCTCTTGATGTTGTGATCTAGTGTATACCTTACTTGGGGCCGTATGTTGTGCGAATTTTATGCTATAGACGATGTTGATTCACTGATGTGTTGTCGTTGACAATAGGGAATTGTTAGTACTAACATAGCTATCCCTGAACTCGATAGAATGCTATTGTACGAAAGCAGTTGTTTGCCTCTAATGTGATGACGCTTGATAGTTAGAATGAGTATGACATACTTATCTGATTGATATAACGTGCTTATTTTATTGATATGGTGTGTAACTTCCGTGAGATGATGTGATGAGCCTCGTTGACGTGATGATGTGGTAGATATGTTATGGTATGCGACCATCCTTGATGTGTTATATCCTACTATAAACGTGAGATATGATTGCTATTCTATATTCGACGCATGATGATAGAAATGATAGAAGCTGAAGTATTGAAATTTAATTCTGACTTGGAATCTAGGAAGAAAATATGGGATTAGCCCTTAGAGGTGGATGATAGGATGAACTGAGAAGTTGGAAATGATTTTGACTAACGTCGAACTTGAAATTTTGAATGGTATTTCAAAAGAGACTTACTTAGATTTTAAGAAACTAATGCCACCCTAGTTTTCATTATAACGCCCCACGAAGTGTATACAAGTATTTGAGTTATGATATGACCAAGGAATCGGAGTAAGAATGTGGTAGGGGCCCATATTACATTCTTATTACGGTCTATTGGGGATATTATGATCACGGCAACGGTACTGTGAGGATCTCATAGGGACACTTATGAGGTGTTCACGGGATCAATGGCATGATTCTTAGACTCACCGATTTCAAACTTCATCCCCTATTTTAAAATGATTTTAGTCTCAGGGACGAGACTTGTTTTTAGAGGTGGATGATGTAAAGGCTCGGATTTTCAAATCCTATATTTTTCGGAAAAAGAGAATTAAAAAAAAGGAAATTAAATCGGTTTTAAAACTCGTTTAGCAGATTCCGACCGGAATATAAAAATTGACGAATAATTTCCATCCTTCTACCTCAAAAATTCAAAATAATTATTAGATAGCGATATCCTTGTCGATTTTAAAAATTTAATTGATCGAGAGAGCGGGAGTCGGAAAAACTAACATTGAAAACTAATTGCGGGATTTAAAATTCACGTATTCAGGATTTATTACCGGATATTGGTTAACCAATCCTACACTCAATCATCACCTACTCCCATCACTCACCACCATACCCCTTAAACCCACTCCTTACCTGGTCTATTTTACTTTGATGGTCACCTCATTCACCATCACCCTACCTGACTCCCTCCTCTTCACTCAACGTCTTCATCACCACCATCCCTCCCTCTGGGCTTTCCATCGATGCCACACTCATTCCCACCCATCACCACCTTCATTCCCTTATGCGATCCACCATCTCCACCAGCAACATCACTGTCACCAGCCTCCCAGCACTGGAACCGCCGCCTCCATCTCCTCTTTAATTGCCGAGAGCATTCACCAAGTTTCTCCTCCTCCTTCGAGTCACCTAGCACCACCACATCCTCTCCTCGCGAAGATATACATCCAGAGCCACCCAACGCCACCCAGGAGCCACCCAAGAGCTACCAACGGCGCCGACAAGCCATCGAGGCACCATGTCCCCTGTTTGATCGCGAATCAATCTTCCGGTAAGCCGTCCTCACTCGTTTTCAATCGGAATCATCCTCGATCCTCACCATCACGCTCACCTATGTCCCACGCAGATCCGACGAGCCATCGCGAGCCTCCGACGACGCCCAGGACTCTGGTCGAGAGCTCCGAAGTCGCGAACATCCTCGGTGAGCGTTCGAACCTCCTTCCCATTCCTGGGTTCGTTAAGATTCTTTTCTTGTCCTCGGGTGGTTGGATAGTGTGTGAGGGCTGAGTGTGGAGAGGGTGGGCGAGATCGAGAGCTCCGGCGAGCATCGAGGGCGGCGAAGCGAGCACGAGAGAGTCGTGGGTGAGTTAGGGAGCGAGCGAGCTAGGGAGAACGAGAGCGTGAGCTAGAGATACCGAGGTGGGGCTAGATGAGCTAGGAGCCAAGGGCGGAGCTTCAGGCTCAGGCGGGCGAGCAGGCGCGACGAACCGAGGAGGAGGCGCCGGGCGGGATCATTTTGAATCGGGAGCAGGCGGGATGAACCAAGGTAGGAGATGATGGCCGGTGTCCTTGTTAGTTTATTTTAATTGTTATATTACTAACTGGGTGGGATTATTTATACGGGTACGGGTTCGGTTCGGTTCGGTACGGTTCGGGTTATCCGTTTATTATTTCACTAATTAACGGTAATTAAAATATATTATAATAGTATTTGAGGATTTAAAAGATAAATTATTATATTTTGGGAGAATTATAAGGGTTGATTTATTAAATAAAAATGGTCGGGATTTTAGGGGATTTGGAAATAATTTATAAAAGTGTTAAATAAATGGTATTTTAAATATCATGTAATACTGTTTGAGATTTAAAATATATTATTAGGACTTAAAGATTTATAAAGAATTTCAAGGTTGGAAAGTAATCTAATAAATAAATTTAAAAGGGAATTTGGCGAGTAATTTCAAGAGTCGGAATACTTAACTATTTAACTGGGATTTGAAACGGTTTTGAAACTAACTTGGGAATAAGACTTATTCGATGACTAACTAGCATGATAATATGATTGTTTGACTAACAGTATGATATGTATGACTAATAGCATGACTTGTGGTGAATTATTATATGAGATTAAATGTTGGATAATTATGATGATCTAGTAGGATTTTATATCACACAAATTATGTCTTATGATTTTCATGAACCGTTGAGGTATATGCGGAAGTGATATATATGAACATGCGGAATCGGTTGAATGATTTATGGAGAACGATGTGGTCTTGAGAAACGGATGGTGCGATGAAATGACTTTCATAATATGTTACTTGTTCTATTGATTGAGGTGTGTTTGAGTGCTTAATAGCTGGATGTAGACTTATGTATATTCCATTATGTACTAGGTGATACTCTGTGATTGTGACTACTGTGTGCTGGATTCTTCTGTTGCCGATCTGCTAGTCAGGTAAGTACCTCCGGGGCTTACTCAGGAACCAGTACCTCATGCCTGATGTGTCATATAGTATGTAGGTGTTGCATATGCATAAAAGCATGTCATGTAGTATCATGCTTAGGAATTTCACTTACGAATGAGCATTCTTATTCTGTATGCGTTTGAATACAGAACGGCCGTTATCTGTGAGTCATAGAATCCTTGATAGGGTCATAGGACAACTCGATATCGAGAAAGGTTTACTTGATATCGACGACAAAGTGGATCATCCTTCGTCTGCAGAGCATAACAACTCGACATCGAAGAATCTGGTCGATATCGAGAAAACTGTGGTCGATGTGGAGGAAGATCAAGTCGAGATCGAGAAAGCTGCAGCACCTCCGACATCTGTTCCGGCTCAGAATCAGAAAAAGAAGCTGCCTTTGCCAACAAAATCTCCAAAGGATCCAGTAGAGAAGAAATTTCAGCGTTTCATCAAGATGCTTCAGAAGCTCAATGTCACCATTCCCTTCACAGAAGCTCTCAATGAAATGCCACCCTATGTCAAGTTCCTTAAAGAGATTATAAGCAAGAAGAGATCAATGGCTGAAATTACAGAGGAGTGCAGCCATATGGACAGCCTTGAGAAGAGGTCAGATCCAGGTAAGCTTGCTATAACCATTGGATTTGGTCAATACAAATTTAATGCTTTATGTGATCTTAGAGCTAGTGTGAGTATAATGCCTTTAACAATATGGTCCAAGATTAAGATAGGTGCCCTAGAGCCTGTGGATGCTAAGCTGTATATGGCCAACAACACAGTGGTAATTCCAACAGGCATGGTGGACAATGTGCCAGTACAAGTAGGTAAATTCTTTGTCCCTGCTGATTTCTTAGTTATTGATATGACGGAGGACCCTGCTTGTCCAATTATTCTAGGAAGGCCCTTCTTGGCGATAGTGGATGCCAACATAAGCGTAAGGAAGGGAGTGCTCACTTTCAACATCAGCGATGAGGTAATTGAGTATTCCTTTAATAAAACTAAAAGGCATACAGGTCCCATGGAAGAGGTAAAATCTATCTCAGCTGGTTACATCTAAGGGTGGAATTGGTACAATACCAATTATTTTTTTTCGTTACCACGTACCAACCAATTATAATTGGTAATCCTAAAATCCAAACCATTACCAACCAACGAAGGGGTTGTACCAACTGAATTGGTTACCAATTAAGTTGGTTGGTACGTGTTGGTAATGGTATTTTATCATGTTTTGGGTGTTGATGAAAAAAAGCACACAAATAATCAAAGACAATACAACTTAAATAAAATTTAAAATTTATAAGTAGCAACAACATAAATATGTAAATTGTTCATACATTTAAGCACAAAAGCAATATAAAGACTTAAATTGTCCCGATAATATTCAAAATAACATGTCCACTAGCTTCCGAATAAAGTTTAGGTTTTAGTCTGATCCGAAGTCGAGCTAGTATTCCTCCATTGATTAAATTTTTTTATATAAAAATAACAAATATAAAAAGAAATCAAGTTAATAGGTAATACTAGTACCAAAAATAAAACAACAAATAAAAAAGAAATAGGAAATACGAAGTAGTTATTAACTTGAATAATAAACAACAATAACAAACAACAAGTCTTATAACCCAAAAAAAATACTCCAACTTAATGTAATCTTAAAACAATTAAAATATAATTAAAAAAATACCTAAATGTATATTGGTAGTAGTTGGTTGGTAATTACCGTACCAACCAATTGCAAATCGGTTGGTAATGGTAATCCCAACTTTCCCGTTTCGATTACCATTACCGTACCGACTTCTGACAATTGGTTCGGTATACCGAACCAATTAAATTGGTTACCAATATAATTGGTTACCAATTTAATTGGTTCGGTTGGTACGTGTTGGTACGGTTTTCGTGGGAAATTTTCCCCAGCCCTAGTTACATCACTTGCGGGGAGACTAAGGTAAGAAATATGACTCATGAAGAGCTGGAAAAGAGGAATATAGAAGCCTAGGTGGAAAAGATCATGGCCATCATGAACGAAGAGGCAGAGAATCCAATCGAAATAGACCCAGGTAAGCCGATTCGGACTAACTATTTTTCGGATGCCTTGCCAGGTCTTAAGTATGGGGTCAATATCGACCCGGAGAAGTCGACAGAGCCACAAAGGCACTCAATATCGACTACCACAGGTCAATATCGACCTCCCTATGCTGAGACAGCCCCACCAGATATCGAGCAAAATGACTCAATATCGACCCCCTTTGGTCAATATCGACCTGCATCTCCTGAGTCGATTCCTCCTGTTGAGAAGAAGCTAGTCAATATTGAGCCAGTCAAGTCAATATCGAGTGACCTTACTCAATATCGACTTGAAAAAATCGACCCATCTCCCTCCATATCGACTGAGAGTCCACCTGAAGAGCAGCACAACTCGATATCGAGTGACCTAACTCAATATCGACCAGACCCTCAGGAGCTTCCGACATCCGATTCTGCGAAGGTAAGCCAAGGTATGGATCTTTCCTCTCCTATTTCAATTAAATATCTATCTATACATGGGAGATGTTTGCCTTGGTATGTGCGATTATGTAGGGTTTCCAATGATGAGCCTAAAGAGTATGTAGTTGGAGACAAGCTCTATGTTTCCAAATCAAATGATCATTGGTTTCCTAACAAATTCAACAAGAAAAAGATGGGGTCTTTCGTGGTGAACAAGATCCATTCTGGAGGATTGCAGCGGATGGACAAGAATGGAGTCCTATTTGAAGCCCAAGATACACGGGCCCTGAAAATGCTACCTTGAGCTTAATGAAGAAAGTCGGCCTAGCGACCATAAAATCTAGAGCTTGTAAATAAACATTTATTTTTTGGGACTTTTGGACATTGTTGCTTTTGTTTGTTTTTGGTTTTGAACTTTTAGTTTTTCTATTGCGGGTATTTCTCTTCTACATTTTTCAGGTCCATGGGGGTAGAAGCAAGCTAAAAACGGACTCGGCCCAGCAGCATAGCACTCGATCTGCACACCTGTCTAGTGAGTTTCTTTCTCTACCCTTGTTTTTATATACAGTGAGGACACTGTAATGTTTAAGTATGGGGTGGGGGAAGGGCTTACTTTGTGCATATTTGATCATTATTTGTGTGCATTTTTAAAGTTTAGTTCTTGAATTGCTTATGCATGGCTATTTTGGAATTCATTATTGATTTATGTGTTTATATGCATGTTTTCCAAAAGTTTGAAAAAATGACCCCCGATGAAATTTTTTGATTAATGTCATGGAAGTTTTATTGAACTCGACGATGCAAAATTGGATTCATTAGAGATATAGCATGAAATTGCCTAGTAAAGGGAAGTCACAATGAAGTGCATATTTTCTTGAAAACCATGAAAGGAGGTAAAATTTGAAGTTGCTTTTGACAAATTGCATGATAAGATGATGGAGTCAGAACAATACTGACTTGCGTCAGAGGGTCCTCCGGGGGAGACAAGCCTCGCCCCGACCTCGTTTGTTCTTGTTTCACAGGCTAGGGTTCGTGTTGAGATCATCATCAAGATCGGTCTCCATCAACGATTATTGAGAGCAGATTTATGCACTCACAATTGGCACCGTCCATGGGGATTTCGATCAAAAAGCCATGGTTGAAACTCCTAATCGAAAAAATTAGACAGTTTGGTGTGAAATTAATTATTGAACGAGGGAGTAGGTTGGATTTCGTATGGTGAATCAACCGATCACCGAAATTCCGCTCGCTTCCCCGATCCATGGTTTGTGGTGATCGATGCTCGCATCTCCGAGACCCCTTGTCTAAATCAACACTCGCAAGCACTTTGACAGGTCGCCGATCCCCTGTCATGGCAGACGCAAGCGCTGATAATGCATATATTAGATAGGCATTATAGGCATTTTTAGCTTAGATAGGTTGCATTTCTTTCATTCTTTGTTATTAAATTGCATCTTATGATTATTCTAGAAGAGTTCGGATTCTGCGCAAATTTGTGGTTATCTTGCAGATCGAATCAGAACCTTTGAAGAAATTCGGAAGCAGCTGGAAGCTGATGACCTTGGCGCGGCCGCGCTGCACTTGGCGCGCCCGCGTCGGTCCCTGAAGACGGATTCTTATCCGATTTTCCCTATCTTATTAGTTTTTAATATTATATTTTATATTTTTACGGGATGTTAAACCCGATTTTATTAGGTTATATTATGGCCAAGAAGGCAGCAGTAGAGAATTAGGTTATTTTCCAGAGACGTATTTTCCCTTTTCATCATCTCACAAACCCTATGGAGAACTAACTCTCCTTTGTTACACTTGGTTCTTTGAAGCCATCAATTGATTTGGTTGTGAGTATTCTACTCTTGTTTGTCCTTTGTTAATTGTTTCGATCTCCTGAGTTTATTGCTTGATTGCTTATTATTGGTTAATCTGGATTGATCACCTAGGTTTATCGATACTAGTCATATTGCTAGGGTTTCCAATTCCAGGTTTGGGGTTGTAGATTCACTGTAGCAAACACAATCACCATACGCGGGTTGCTTGGGGTGGATTGTGAAGGAGATTCGATTACAGGCTATTTTAACGGGTTGTTAGAATCGATTGTATCTCATTATAATTCATGTTTGAATGCTATTGCTTTATTATTCGGTGAAGGTTTTCCCTTATAATTTGGTGATAAGTGCTTTTAGGACTGGTAGGACTAAAAGCTATTACACGATCTAAATTGAGAACAATTACTGGACATTAGAACTTGAGACTCATAGAATGCGATGATGAACCATCTCAATGGTTGTGCGGATAATTACCTGGTGTGATACTTTTCCATCATATATTCACAACCTCTTATTGCAACTTGTTCTGTCATTATCGCTTACACACAAAACTCCCCCTTGAATCGGTTACTTTTGGGTAATAATACTTGCTCTTACAATTGATTCTGTTTCCCTGTGGGTTCGACCCTAACTTACCTACTATACTTGTTATAGTTTGCATCTTAGGAATTTACTTTGATTTGGCATAACGACCTTAGGCCTGTCAAATTTGGCGCCGTTGCCGGGGGAAACGGATTATCTTTGTTCTTGTTTGTCTTATTACCTGTTTGGGTGCGAACCTCTTGCATGGTTCGCACTCATGCTACTGATCCCCATCTTTTTGATTTTGATTGGGAAATAGACAGGACATACCACCGCCGCCATAGAGAACATCACCAACATTCCCAACAACCTGATCCAATGGCTGGAAATGCAAATCAGACGTTGCGACAGTTGACAGCATCAAACATCACACAGCAGGCACCTGCTGTGACAATCCCTGCTATAGGGGATGACAACCATTTTGAGCTAAAGTCTGGGCTGATTCATCAACTACCCAAATTCCATGGATTGGCTGGAGAGGACCTCATTAAGCACATGGGGAAGTTTCATAATGTGTGCATGAGGGACTCCTCAACAAATCAAGGCTTGTGGAATCTGCAATGATAACTTCCACCTAACTGATGCGTGTCCTACACTCCAGGAAGACACCGCTGAAGTAAGTGCTATAGGTGGAAATGGACCTCAGAGACCCAGACATGAGCCCTACTCAAACTCCTACAACCCAGGTTGGCGGGATCACCCAAATTTCAGATGGAGGGATCCACCAAACCAACCACATCAGCAACAGCTACCTCCCTACAATCAGAGGCAGCAGAGTAACGCTCCATCTACTGAGTCCATGCTCAATACCCTGACACAGCACTTCACTGCGCATGTTCAGACAACTGAATCGAGCATAAAAGATATACAGAAACAAATGGGGCAAATGGCTGAAGCAATCACGAGAATAGAGGCAAAGACGTCAGTGGGTCTACCATCTCAAACGGTGGTCAATCCAAGGGAAAACGTCAGTGCTATAACTCTTCGGAATGGAAAAGAGCTGAAAAGTCAGGAAGAAGAGGAGAAAAGCACGCAGGTCTCCGACGTGGCCACGCCCAACACTGAAGTGGCCACGCCCAACACAGACGCGCCCGCGCCGGAGTCTGACACGCCCGCGCTGAGTACTGGCGCGCCCACGTCGAGCCCAATCTCGCCTGAATCCGAGCCCTATGTCGATACATATGTACGACCGGATTTTCCCCCTCTCGGGTCGGAGAAACCAAAACCTCCGTTCCCTGAGGCACTCAAAGAGAGGAGGATAATCGATGATTCAGAGCTTTTTGAGACATTTAGCAAGTGTCAGGTGAACATTCCTCTGCTGAGAATGATAAAAACTGTGCCCAAGTACGCCAAATTCTTGAAGGAGCTTTGCACAGTGAAGAGGAATCAGAAGCTGAAAGGAAAAAAGAAAGTGAAAGTAAGTGAGCAAGTCTCCGCTATGTTTCAGAGGAGAATGCCGAAAAAGTGCACTGATCCAGGTATGGTTACTATCCCCTGTGTCATTGGAGATGTCAAATTTGATAGAGCTATGCTTGATTTGGGTGCTTCCATAAACGTGCTTCCTTACTCACTGTACAAATCGCTAGATTTAGGACCTTTGCATGAAACTGGAGTAATTGTGCAACTAGCTGACAGGTCTAATAAATACCCTAAAGGAGTAGTTGAAGACATCTTGGTTATGGTCGATAAACTGATTTTTCCTGCAGATTTCTTTGTCCTGGATATGGAACATGATAAGCATGATGCGCCTATTATGTTAGGTAGACCTTTTATTAAAACAGCTAGGACAAAAATTGATTGTGTTTCTGAGACACTAACAATGGAATTTGATGAAAAAAAGGTTGAATTCCATTTATACAAGGCTATGAAACATCCTGTTAATGACCATTCTCTGTGCTCTATTGATGTGATTGAACCATTAGCTCAAGATCTATTTGATATGTCTAGGGAAGATGAGTTGCAGTCAATTATTGAGAATGCTATTGACGAGTCCTATACAGATGTTTCAATTTCATCTAACATGCAGAAATTAGCAGCCCAGATGGATGTAGAAGGTAAGTCCCCTACTCTTTTGGGCATTGGCCCCAATCTACTGACTCCAAGCGAAGTGCTTGTTCCATCTGTTGTGCAGGCACCTGAAATTGAACTCAAACAACGCCCTAGTCATCTTTGCACTCTTGATGTGGAGATTAAGGACAAGAAAGGAGCGGAGAATTTGGTGGCTGACCACTTAAGCAGATTGGTGAATGAGGAGGACAAGCCGGAGTCACATAAACCCATCTTAGGCACGTTTCCGGATGACACATTATACAGAATCGAGCACAAAAGGACGCCGGAGTCTGGCGCGCCCAAGTCGACAGCTGACGCGCCTGCGTCGTTCCCTGACGCGCCCGCGCTGACCTCCGACGCGCCCGCGTCGTTCCCTGACGCGCCCACGCCATTACTTCTCAGCCCATCTCAGTCCGTTCTAGGACTTCACTCTGTAAGCCCTTGGTACCGGGACATTGTAAACTATTTAGTTTGTGGGGAATCTCCTCCGGATCATACCAATGCTCAAACGGAGAAGATTCGAAGAGAAGCGAACCACTATGTTTGGGATGACAGCTTGGACAGAAAGTTACACCTTTCAAGGGTTCCCGCATTTGTCAATGAGATGACTGGTGTTGGTGACCCTGGTGGAGGAACCTAGGCCAATCAAGGGCCAGTTAGTCGAGCCATCGACTTGAAACAAAGGCGCTTCTCGGGAGGCAACCCGAGGTAAGTCTTTCTTTCTTTTCCCCTTTTTCTTTTCCTTCACCCTGATTGTATTTGGTTTACTTTTGTTGTCTTTATTGTTTCATTGAGGACAATGAAAACTTTAAGTGTGGGGGAGAGGAATTCTATATATAGATGCATATAGGAGATCATATTTAAATTTATGCATCATGTTTAATTTCTGTAATCATTTTTATTAATTTTTGTTTTTTTTTTCGTATTTAAAAAAAAAAAATAATAATAATAAAAAAAAATCCAAAAATAGAGCATGCATTTCATACATATGTGTTATTCAAATACCCATCTGGCTTAGTTTGTCCTCTATTTTAAATTTCAAGCATGATTCATAAAAATCCCATGGAGTTCTGGATGTTTTGATTATTGTCTTTATTTGATTTTTGTGGAACGTAAGCTAGCAAATATAATTGAGCATGTATGATTGAGCTAAAGTACGATTGAAGTCCTAAAAACATGACCCTGTGAGAATGTTTGGCCTTATTTGAATTCTTTTGCTCAGTTATTGTGAATTACTCGCCTAGTGTTGCTACCTCTTGACATTGACTGCAGTATCTATTTTTAAAGACCGACTCACATGTTTGTTGCTTGCGGAGTTTATGTTATATTTTGAGTCTTTTTGTTTGAATTTATGCATAAGGAAGCACCAAGAGGTAGTTAAGGTGTTGATAGACCGGGGCCATTCATGACACCCATGTTTGCGCTTCGCGTAAGGAAGCACCAAGACAAGAAAAAGAAAAAAAAAAGGAGAAAAGAAAAGCAAAGAAAAAAAAAAGTGTTGCATTTTATTTTCTTTATTGGTGATATGGTGGTCAATGTCTATGAGTTTAGTGCATGAATGGTTTGAGTTGAGAGTTGTACTTAAAAGCCTAAACACATGAGTGAAACACATATCTCTGGTGAGGTTGGATGATGTCTACTTCTGAGCTTTGATCACTAAAATACATGCTATGACGTTTGTTTGCTTGGTTTGTGTGTTCACCTGCTATAATGTTGCTTTTTGATAAGGATTGAAATTTGAAGGGATTTCTTGCGGGATACATTGATTCATGTTCATTCTATCATTGCTTGAGGACAAGCAAAGGCTAAGTGTGGGGGAATTTGATAATGCATATATTAGATAGGCATTATAGTCATTTTTAGCTTAGATAGGTTGCATTTCTTTCGTTCTTTGTTATTAAATTGCATCTTATGATTATTCTAGAAGAGTTCGGATTCTGCGCAAATTTGTGGTTATCTTGCAGATCGAATCGGAACCTTTGAAGAAATTCGGAAGTAGCTGGAAGCTGATGACCTTGGCGCGGCCGCGCTGCACTTGGCGCGCCCGCGCTGCTACCCGACGCGCCCACGCTGCTAGGAGGAAGTGGCCGCGTCGATACACCAGATGGAAGAAACAAGTCAAAACCTGGCGCGCCCGCGCTGCTACATGGCGCGCCCGCGTCGGTCCCTGAAGACGGATTCTTATCCGATTTTCCCTATCTTATTAGTTTTTAATACTATATTTTATATTTTTACGGGATGTTAAACCCGATTTTATTAGGTTATATTATGACCAAGAAGGCAGCAGTAGAGAATTAGGTTATTTTCCAGAGACGTATTTTCCCTTTTCATCATCTCACAAACCCTATGGAGAACTAACTCTCCTTTGTTACACTTGGTTCTTTGAAGCCATCAATTGATTTGGTTGTGAGTATTCTACTCTTGTTTGTCCTTTGTTAATTGTTTCGATCTCCTGAGTTTATTGCTTGATTGCTTATTATTGGTTAATCTGGATTGATCACCTAGGTTTATCGATACTAGTCATATTGCTAGGGTTTCCAATTCCAGGTTTGGGGTTGTAGATTCACTGTAGCAAACACAATCACCATACGCGGGTTGCTTGGGGTGGATTATGAAAGAGATTCGATTACAGGCTATTTTAACGGGTTGTTAGAATCGCTTGTATCTCATTATAATTCATGTTTGAATGCTATTGCTTTATTATTCGGTGAAGGTTTTCCCTTGTAATTTGGTGATAAGTGCTTTTAGGACTGGTAGGACTAAAAGCTATTACACGATCTGAATTGAGAACAATTACTGGACATTAGAACTTGAGACTCATAGAATGCGATGATGAACCATCTCAATTGTTGTGCGGATAATTACCTGGTGTGATACTTTTCCATCATATATTCATAACCTCTTATTGCAACTTGTTCTGTCATTACCGCTTACACACAAAACTCCCCCTTGAATCGGTTACTTTTGGGTAATAATACTTGCTCTTACAATTGATTCTGTTTCCCTGTGGGTTCGACCCTAACTTACCTACTATACTTGTTATAGTTTGCATCTTAGGAATTTACTTTGATTTGGCATAACGACCTTAGGCCTGTCAAGCGCCGTCGCCGCCTTAGCATCCCTTCTGGGATTCCTCGGTGCCTTTCGGGTCGGAGCCGGACAGGAAAAAGATAGTTGAGGCGGGTCGCAAGTTGCAAGCCTAGGAGATCGAGGAAGGGGGAGAGTCGCTTGCGGCCCCTTTGCCAATAGTCATCGCGAGCGTCAGATTCACAAATGGATAATCCTTTCCCCTTTTCAACTTCATTCCATGTCATTCAATTATATATGCAACTCTTCATTTTTATGGTTCGTTTGTGTGAGCGGGATTCTCGACTCACTATGTTCATAATGGGGGCAGTCCGAGGCTCAATGCTAGGTGCTCACGGTCTCTGCAATCAAGTAAAGATCACAAACTTCCACATAAATGCTTGATATTCAACAAGAAGGAATGGACAAATGACATGGAAGTACTTGTAAAGATGGAGTTTTTTTCATATATCCCCTCAAGCCTTTTGTCATCCTTTTATACTCGTTCTTTTCCATATCTTTTTCGTAGGTTTTTTGTGATAGATATTTATGGATGTGGCTATTTATTAGTTGAGATATTAAGATATGGTGATCTAATCGGATTATAACTTGTCAACTAAGATGCTCATATCTCAACAACAAAGATAATTGCACCAAACCGCATGAAAAAGGGGTGTTTACAGATTTGGGTCCTTAATGTAGATCGGGTCGATGCCTCTCGACACTGTTGCTAACCTAGCGTTGCGCGAGGTGGGCTTTCCGAAACTACACAACCCCGCTCTCAGCAGCTAATCGCATCTAGGAGTGTCTCCACCCACCCGACCTCGATCGCCTTTGTCATCGAGTCGCAATCGAGCAGCAACGACATCACCGTCCAAGTCGCGCTGCATTCTCGGTCTCAAAGCTGGTCTCTACAAGACCGCCGGACCACGCCAAGACCACCTCCGACTTGATTATTTCACCGTTGCCGCCTCTCCGAGCGGGCGCCCGGTACACTGTGTCGCTGGGAAGTACCGCCTCCTACGGTTTGCAACGTCCACACCATCGTCGTTGTCCGTCGAACCTTTATCGATCCACGATCAGCGTCGAAAAATTAGGCACGGCCGTAGAAGCCTTCGACACCGCCGTTGTCTGCGATTCTAAAATCTGAACGAGAAAGATGCACAATTAGGGCTAACTACAAAACTGGCCCGGAGTTCTCAACAAATCGTAAAATTGACATGATCTTTCCAAGTAATTGCAGGAAACGATCCAAGCTTTCAAGGTTGCAGGTCTTAGTTCCTGCAGACTCCTATTTCCAATAAGAGGATTACAAGGACCGTCGAGGCCAAGTGCAGCGGTCATGTTCATAGTGGCCATGACGGCAGGATCGCATTAAATTCATAATCGGATAAGTTCTTCTCCCTTTTGATATCATGTAGCCTACAATTAATACTTACATATACGGTTCCACTAGCAGCTTAGAATTGATTTCTAAAAAGAATGTGTATGAAATTTCCATCAAAGTTGCCAGAGTATAGCAGCAAGGGATTCACTTAAGGGTTAACAACAGAGCATCAAGCTCAAAACCCAAGAGCTAGCCATGCAAGGGGCAAAAAGTTCCCTAACTACTGTCAGCTTGGAAGTCAAGATCGACATCAAAGCTATAGAAATTATTCAAGAATGTCAAGAATGACGTTGGAAAAGAAGAAAATAAGAGGAACGTAAACAAATAGCCAATCAAGGGCAACAGATCCCCGCGCCATTCAAGGCAAAAAAAATAGCCTATCAAGGTCAACAAATCGCCACTTAAGGCCGAAAAATCGCCACTTACGGCCAACAGTTCGCCACTTAAGGTCAAAAGTCGCCAATCACAGGCCATAAAGTATTCGTCAATTAAGACCAAAACAAGCCAATGATAGGCAAAGAAGGAGTAAGTTTTAAAGCCAATTTAAGCCATTTTAGGCCATGGGTACGCCAATTAAGGCCAATAGTCGCCAATCACATGCCAAATGTGTAGAAGCCGTCAAAGGTCAATTATAATCCGTCACCGATAGGGGCCGATTGCTTTCGCCAATTAAGGCCAATAGTAGCCGCTCACAATCCATCAAGATGGAAGCCATTTAAGGCCAATAGTCGCCACTTATAGGCCAATTAGTGGACACCAATCAAGGTCAATAGTCGTTGTTTATAGGCCAAAGTCTCGGCACCAATCACGGTCAATATTATTCAACCGTTGGCAATCAAGAGAGTTTACCCAATTTGTTATCCAACTACCCATCTACAAGATCAAGGACTAACTAAGTGATGAGGGGGAAAATCCAAGTATAAGCATAAAGATTCCCAAGGATCGGAAATTATCGGCCTCCTTCACCACTGATAAGTGCTAAAGAAGCCCGAGGGGCAATTGAGAGAGCGAAACTAAGCAAGCCCATTAGGGTCCAAAGGCATTATTGTCTTTCCTATGGTAACAACCCTCAAACCCTAATTTCTATTATAAAACATGAGATATGCCTCCATCAGAGAGGATGAATCAGAACAATACTAACTTGAGCGTCAGAGGGTCCTCCGGGGGATACAAGCCCCGCCCCGACCTCGTTTGTTCTTGTTTCACAAGCTAGGGTTCATGTTGAGATCATCATCAAGATCGGTCACCATCAACGATTATTGAGTGCAGATTTATGCACGCACACTAGCAAATGTCAAGAATATTCATATATATTGTATTTTAAAATTTAAACAAGAGTCGATGCATGTATATATAAATTCTATTCAAACAAAATCCATACCAATCTACAAAGGCATGACAATATCACTGTATTCATGAGCGGATCCAAGAGTGGACCCGATGTCCGTTGCCCACCCGGGAAAATAAGAAATAATTAGCTGAAAAGACAAAATTCTCAAACTAATTAGGGAAGTATCCAAGCTTTGAAACTATTTAGGGAAATAGCCAAAGTGCTTACTTTTTGACCTTTTAATTGTAGAAAGATATCTCTATTTATACTAAATTACGAATATTATCCGAAATTTCTTAGATTACTACGAACTTAATATTGATTTTTTATAAAATGACTTTTGGTGGTACTAACTACCATAATCTACTAACTATATTATGAATAATAAGTTTTCTGTGGTTTTAAGCCCACCACGCTCTGCAACTAAAACTTTCAAGCTAAAGAGGTTTGACCCATACCTGAACGTAGTTACTCTGGACCACCGGCGTTCCTTAGCTTCCGGCTTTCTAGAGGTGGCTAACCTTCAACCAGGCCTCCCTTAGTCCAGATTGAGCACAGATCTGTTTCGTTTCCTACCTCAGACCGTAGTCTCTAGCTTTTGGTTTTGATTTTGAGAGGGTGAAGGGATTTGAATCAAGGAAACAAAGTATTCAAAAAATAGTGTTCAATTAAGTAGCTTTCCCTTTCTTAAAAACAAACTTTATTGAATCTGGGAAATATTACAACACACAAGCACTCTTAACTTAAAACTTAAACACTCTTAACACTCATATCAGAAGATCCATTGAAAAGTTTTGAACTTTAGAGTGATGGAAACACCAATCTACTCAAATTCAAAACGTTTCTATTTCTCTTTCTGATTTACAGACTCTCTTTCTCTCTCTGAGCATATGTTTTCTCTCTCTGGAATTCGATGCCCTTGAACACCAAATGGATGCCCTATTTATAGAACAAGTCGAAGGGCATATGATACCTCTTCAACGACATAATTAAATGGCCTACATGATGGTCTGATAAAGAAAACAAAAGCACACAGTACACAGGTTCACGTGATAAAAGCTAAAATAGTAAAAGCAGAAAGTACAATAATTGTGTTTGGTGGATGATGATGGCTTTCAGTTGTCCAGGTTCTGGACCCCTTCGTCTCCCATATTGGCTTCCAGGTCATCATCATTGTAATCTTGAACTAGATCTAGAGTATTATCAAACTCCAAATCTTGGTCATTGTCTAGATCGAGATAAAGCATTAATCCTTCAGCGTAGTCTCGATCCCATGCAATTAGTAAATCGATCATCCTCTCGTGTCCTCTTTTGTCTAAAAAGTGACCGACCTCTATTTCTGCTAAGTAAAGACTGATGGATTCGGTCCTGTTTATGGCTTGCTGCATTAATGGATTCAGTTGTGGGGTTACGATGAAGGTTGTATTTCCAACTTTGAATATCCCACATCCTGTCTCTCTGAACTTGGTGATGTAGTAGTAGATGTAAAAGAATCCTTTTGCTCTTGCTTCCCAAGTATGCCTTACTACGTCGATTCTTCCTTCCGCTACTGGATCTGTCACGTACCAGTAGTCTTCCCTCATTAGTAGGAAGATTAGGTAATGTGGTAGCCGGGGTTTCCCCTGGCTAACATCCATGAAGGCACTGATAACACGACAACAATCTATGTCTTCTATTTTTTCGAATTTTGCTGCTCTGAGGAAGACCTCATTCTGGAACTTAGTGAAATACTTGTACAAAAAGCTCTCTTCTTCTTTCTTTGGCCACGGTCGTTTGTAATTGTGGATTCCGTTGCACATTCCATATGTCCACGATTTTAAGTAATCTGCATCTTCATTTGGCATGATGGGTAATGATAATCCTCCCAATCCGGCGCTAGTGGTTACACAAAAATGGTTACACCATTCTCTTATCTTTGTTGGAGTATCGTGGTCTCTCAAAGTTACCATCCAGTAGAAGTTGTCGAAATCTCTCATTTTCCATCTTCTACAGATGTCTTCCTGGAGCTCAGTAGGTAGCTGATGAACTTTTATAATTATTTCTAGGATTAACATTCTTATAACCGCTCTGTGTCTCGTTTGTAAGAGTCCACGACGGAATCTATTCTCAGTAAATCTTCCAAAATCAACAGAAATAGAAAAACTTGGAGGGGAAACCCATCCTTGGTATCCTCGTATTTCTCCTAAGAGATTAATGCCCCATGGGTGGAACACCCATTGCGGATTTTCCCACCGCGTTTGATTTCTCTGATCCATCAGCTAACTCTCTCGTTAAGCTGTCAGCTAAAGAATTTTTTGATCCCTGCACATATTCAATGGTAAAAGTGAATTGATTAAGGGCTAATTGCCAACGCAGGAGTCTCCCATGCGCTTTCATATTATCAAGATTGTTATTTATGAAACCCAATATTCCTTTACAATCTGTTCTGACTGTAAAAGGTTTAGGAGCTAAGAAGATTATAAACTTCTGGATTCCACGATAAATTGCGAGAATCTCCTTTTCCATAATAGTGTAATTATACTCAGATTTGTTGAAGTTGCCACTGCTATACCTGCAAAGCTTGTTATCTTTCTTTATTTTTAAAACAGCTCCCCAATGATAATCACTCGCATCTGTTTCACGAACTAATTCATCATCTTCATTAGGTAAAGTCAATATTGGAAGTTTTTCACATCTTCTTTTAAGTTCTTTGACTATTTTAGTATCTAATTGAGTCCAACTCCAAACTTGATCTTTCTTTAATTTTATCTGTAGAGGTTTTCTCAATTTGGCTAGATCTTTTATAAAATCATACGCATAAGTAAGACAACCTAGAAATCTTTCTAGTTGTTTTCTATCTTTGATTTCATCAGGAATTTTTTCTACCTTTTCTAGAATATGTTCTTGCAAAATAATTTGACCTGCTTTAATCTTTAATCCTAGGAACTCAATTTCAGACTCAGCATAAATGCATTTTTTCTGTCCTAAAATGATTCCATGGTCAATACATTTTTGAGTTATTGCTTTCAAGTCATGCTTATGTTGTTCTATAGTTTTAGAGAAGATTAAGATATCATCAATGTAAACAGGACAACAATGTTTAAACTCTTTAAAGACATTGTCCATTCTTCTCTGAAATATACGTGGTGCATTTTTCAAACCAAAGGGCATGACTACCCATTCATAGTGTCCTTGAGGAGCACTAAATGCAGTAAGTGGAATACTTTTTTCATCCATTCTTACCTGCCAATAACCACTTTTACAATCCATTTTAGAGAACCACGTGGCTCCCTGTATTTTATTAAATAAAATTGTCTTATTAGGGATATAATATCCATCAAAAACAGTATTATCATTAAGCTTTTTATAATTGATAACCATTCTAGCTTTTCCTCTTTTTTTTTCTTCAGCATGATTCCTAACCATAAAGGCAGGACTAGAATGAGGACTTTTACTTTCTCGAATTAAACCCTTTTTTAAGAGTTCATCAATTTGTTCTTTAAATTCTTGTTGATCCTTATAAGTGTAAACCATTTGTTTTACTCTAATGACCGCTTTAGGATCTATTAGCTCTATGGTAGCAAATGATTTATCTTTTTCCCAAAATTTTAAAGGATTTTCAGAATATAACTCCTTACACATTTTTTCTTGTTGTTTAAGAATTTTATCTTTTAATGTTACTTCACATATAGATAGTGCAAATTCTCTTTGTGTAGGAAGAATATATTCCTCACCACGCTTAGTGCGCGTAAACTCTATTGCTTGGTGTGTATAAGCTTGTTTAATCTTTTTGACCCAAGCATCTTCACCATTGATGTTGAAGACCATCATATCTAAATGCTGAGTTACAGGAACATGGAGTCTTTGGAAATTATTTCCAATTAACATATCATGTGACGGCTGATTAGTAGCCCATAGTTTAGGAATTACACATTGGACTCCTCCTATCATGATAGGTACATCAGAAGCTAATTCTGAATGAACCATAATACTATTGAAGGTTCGATAATATAAAAACAATGTAATAAGAAATACTCTAGAAGGGGGGTTGAATAAAGTATGCCCGTTTTTCGCAGAAAGTCTCAAGACTTTTGGAGCTTGTACCAAAACCTTTGAGATTAAACCTGAAACACAAAGTTAGACAATCGAACCAAGTGCGAAAATAAGGTAAAGCAATAAGTAAAAGACGCAACGAATTGTTAACGAGGTTCGGCACGAACTTGGCCTACGTCCCCGCCTAGGGTTCTTCCACAACCCTAGGATTCAACGGGCTTTATTGATTCACAAAGCTTAGGATCCTAATAGCTCACCGAGAAGCCTCTCTCCTATACAATTGCAATCTAGTCAACTCACGTTCCCTTGGAGTCCTAGACCAATCTAGAAGAGCCCCACCTCTCTCAGCTATCTAGTACAATCCTCTTACTCTCGAGAATCAATAGCCCAGTGCCCACTTCCTGAGTTATAAACTCTTGAGTATAACACTCTCTCGAAATATATCCTATAAGCTCACTGTGTATCTCTCAAATGCTTTGAAACAAAATATAAGACTCTTAAGAACAAGCAGAGAGAACACGCTGAAGAGAGAACGTAAACTTGAGGGCTGATTGTGCAATGATGTTCTTGAAGTGCATCCCTCTCTCTCTTCTTCATCTCCTTTATATAGTGAAGATCATCGGCACCACTTGAGGAAGGAATCTTCTCCAACGGCTAAGAGAGGATCATGGCTTGAGCGCAATCTTCTATCTTTGGAAACTTCGGAAGCCATGATCTCGATTTGATCTTTCTCAGCTTTGAACGCTTAAGGAAGGAGATATAATTCAAATAGCTTCCTGAAAGGTTAGTGAATATATAATAATAATATGGAAGCATATAATAACATAATATAATATTCGGACATAATATAATAAAGTACAGGTTTTGTGTTTCATCAACACAGTTGTTAGCTTCAAGACCTTTGACACAAGCTGTCTGTCAAAGCCGTTGAAAATAATTCCGATTCTCATCAAGGGAGTGGAGCTATCAACTATCATCACCTATTCTAATCTGAATTGGTCTACGAGACTTCTGCCAGATAAACTCAGGAAATAAGGCCTTTTTACCAAAGCATACTGAACATCCTGTATCCACAAATGCACATAATTCATATTTATTAAACCCTTCTAGGCAAATACTTATCGGGATATAAATGCTATTGGGGTTGGTAATCCTATAATTTTTCTTTAGTGATTCTCTACTGACATGTTCAAAGCTTTCTTCTACTCTCATATTATCTCCATAGAGATGTCTGAGGTCTATTACTTCCATTCTCATTCCTAATTCTTCTTCAAATAAAGAACCCGTGAGAGATTCTTTTAAGTCTTTAGCCCCTGGATCATTCTCATAGATAGGTTCACTAATGGTTTTAGTTTGATATCCTATTATCTTTCCTTTTTGTTCGGAACTAGAAGATCCTTCTTGATTTTCTCTAACCTTGTGAACTATTGGAGGAATTGCTGTTATTGACTCCTTAAAAGGATAAGAACCTAGATCTACACTATGTCTAGGTTGTTCTTTTATAATTCTATTTTCTAACCTCTTGTTTAATGCCGCTATCATGCTTATTATGTCTTCATCTACAACAAACGATTTGTCTTTTCTACTAGTGGTAGCTCCCTGATTCCTCGGATTAATACTAAGATTAGGATTGAACCTAAAACTAGTGTATCTGGATAAACTTGGACATCTAGAGAGATTGACTGGTGGTTTAGCATTCGTATGGATTCTACCTTCTTCATCTATGGTTAAAACCTTATTACTGCTAGTGCCTGTAGAATTTTCGAATGCGTTTACCCAAATGGTCTTAAGTCTTATTTCATCAGGTTTTAGTTTAACAGGTACAACCTCTTTGCTTGGACCTACAACCTCGTGTTTCTCAGCTTCTACTATATGACACTTTTGTGGAGGATTTGTAGTATTTTCAAGTTTATAAACTACCTTCCATTTTAATTGTAAAGGACAAGTTCCCTTATGCATACTAATACCTTTTGTTAACAATTTTATAGCTAAGAACTTAGATGCATAATGATCTTCTAGACTAACATAATAGTTTGGTCTACAGATCCAAGAAACTGCTCCTTGACTCAAATTACAGACTATACCACTGATGCATTGATCACTAAACTTTTTATTCCTAATGTCACAAACAAAATTAATGCATTGCACATCTTTTCCATAGTCTTGTAATGGAGTTATTATTACTTGGATGCCACATATGAAAATATATTTAATTTTTTTTATCTTTGTTATGTTTATGAATGTTTGCCCAATTGATTAAGTTCACTTCAGTTGCTTGATTTTCATTATTCTTGACAGTTACATCTCCATACATTTCTTCGCAAACATATTTAGCATATTTAGAAAATAATGATTTTTTAACAAACTGTTCTTTAGCGATGATCGGGAAATCAACCCCTGATCTAGTCATTTCTTCAACTTGTTCCTCATCAATAGAGGTTTCAGCTTGCTGAAGTTGAGCTAAGGTGGTCATTTCATATTCATCAGAGAACTCACCAGGAGATTCTCCTTCCATCATTTCGTTAATTTCTTCACCTTCTAACGAATCGTTTTCAGATTCTATATCTTCATCACGCTTTTCTTCTATTATTTCAACTATCCCTTTATTATTTCTTAGAGCTAGATCTACTGCTTCATCTTCAGATAGCTCGATGTAATCCAAACTACCTAGGGCTTCTGCTAATCTATTGTTCTTCTTGTTTTTGCACTCATTAGCATAATGACCTGATTCTCCGCATGCCAAACACTTACAGTTTTTCTTTTTCTCAGGACAGAACAAGGCTTTCTGAAAAAACCTTCTGTTTTTAGAGAATGGTTTTTTATAATACTTCTTATAATATTTTTCACCTCTCTGTTTATTGAAACTTTTTCTCTTGTAGTTTCGTTTTCCTTGGTAATCTCTATTATTACATCCCCATTCTATTGGGTGCTTCTTACGTCTCGACATTTTTTCTCGACCCATTTCCTAACATAGGAAATTCTATTACCAAGAGTATCTTTATCTCCATTTTTAATTAAATCTCGATACTCTTCACTTATTTGTTCATTAATTGGGGCAGGAAGTTTATCAAAGAACATTTGTAGATTAGTGCTATTTTCTCCTATCTTATAGTAATATTTCTCGAATTCTGTTATATAATTATCAACATATTTCATGTTACAGATTTCTAGATTGTTTAAGGTTCTTTGCCACTTTAAAGCTTCCTTATCTTCATCTTTTTTTTTCTCCAATGAATTCATCTTCTATTAATTCATATATTAAGGTGAACATCGTTACTGTGCTTGCTAAATTCCTAAGCTCTTGTTTTGGGTTATCACCAATAGCTCCATACCAGTCGGCAATACATCCATAGAAACTATGCTTTATGTAATTAAGGAACTGGGAAGAGTTCCAACTTACATTCATGTTTAATACACTCATCATACTTTTCTTCCAGAACTCTATAATTTCACGCCTATTCCTTACACCATCTAGGTTTAATTTATATCCTGTTTCACTTATGGGTTCTAGATTAATTTCTCTTTGATTTGGTCTATGGTTTGGCATAATGCTTACTCCAAATCTTTCCTTCTTTTCTAGAAATTCTTTAGGCTTTAACCTAGGTCTATAATTGCTGGTAGAACCATGTTCATATCGTCTATAATGTCTTCTAGCTTCATTTTGTTCTACAGGTTCATTCTCCCTCGACCTTCTTTGTCTTAAAATTTCATTTAACCTTTTTTGGACTCTAGATATAGGAATGTTTTCCATATCTTTTAGGTTAATTAATCCCATTTGTTGATATACAGCTTCTTCATCCGAATTCTTTTCAGACTCGTCGTCGCTTATGACCTCTTGGTTCGTAAAGTTGGTTTCAATGGCTTTTTGTTTCTGTAATTTCATCTTCCATTCTGGGTCATCTAACCTAGTGCTGAATCTCCTTGTTTGTCAAAGTGGATGTTGATTGATTTTCGTTTTCGTCTTGATCTTCTTCCACTGTTTCCTTGTTCTTTATATTATCTAATTTAGTAGAAAACTTCTTTTTGGATTTTTTAAATGGGTAACTATATTTAAAAGGATCTCCTTTTTTAATTTCACCGCCTGATGTTAAGCTTATCTGATGACTGATCTCGTTAATGGCTTTTAGATTTGTTGAGTGATGTACTTCGCCTGTTTCTTTTACAGTCTTAAATATTTTATTACTAATCTCAATATATAATTGTTCTAATTTTTTAACTTCGAGTTTTAGATCTATAAGTTGGTCTGAAATGGCATTTAAAATTGCTCCAAAATGCTTATCGTTTACATCTAAATGTAAAGCATGAGGATAAGTCTTATGGGGGCAATTAGTAGACACCTCCAGATTGTCTTATAGATAAATACAGATTATTTTTAATTAACTTGGCTCTAATACCAAATTGCAGGATCACACAGACTTAAGAAAATACTAAATATTATTAAAACGGAAATAAGAAAGATAATAACACAAACTAAGGATATAATTTAAACTTAACAAAAAGTTGGGTTTATTTTTATAATTTTTTGGTTTTTGTGGGGCAAAGTTTATGATTGTAGAAAAGTGAATAGTGACTTTTGGCTATTTTCCAAAATACTTTGGAGATTTGGCTAAAGTCCTAATATTTTTGGGATTTTTGGCTAAAGTCCTAGTTTGTTCGGAAAATAATGTAGAAGAATATACGTGTTATATAAAAAAAAGAGAATTATTACTAAATATCCCACTTTGATATTTGGTTTGCAAACATACTTAGGTTTGAAAATAATTGCATCAATATATAGAAATTTGCAAAAATACCTTATTTAATTATCAAAACTACCCACCACCCGAAAAAATCAGAAAAAAAAGTTACATATTTTTTATATTTTTCATTTTCCTTAATTTTTTAAAATTATTTTTACATTATATAAAATAATTAAATAATAAAAAAATCTAGAATTAAAAAAAATAATTCTCAATCCCTTCCCTACTAACTGTTTGCCCCGACCGACCCAATCCAATCCCTAACCAAAATACACAAGAGCAGCCCCAATCCTAAGTATCCGGCGCTCAGCCCCAACCCTAACTCTCCGGCGCTCGGACCTTAGCTCCCGTCTCCGGCTCCGTTGCTACCCTCACCGTTCGTCGTTGCGCCTACACTCCGGCGCCCCCGACCGACCCAATCCCAGCATGAGAGTCTCCGCTGCTGCTCCCGGATGCGCTGTCCTTTGATTTCAGTTTCAATTCGGCAATGGTAGGATTGTCTTTCCATCTTCACTAGTTATGTTTTTGGAAATTTTTGAAGAAAAGAAAGCATGATGCATATCTAGTTTAGGTGAATTTTAGTTTATGGAATGACTAGTTTTATATTGAGCTCTTCCGGCCCTCCTAAATCCAAATTCAAGTACAACACAGAGGGTATGTGTTTGTATTTCTGAACTATTTGATTTCTTCCACGAAATTCTAGAGAATTGGAGTTAGTTACCTCAAATTCCTCTTTTGATGCTTTGAGTCGTAGGTTTTTTTCCTCATGTTTATTGGACTAATAGAGGAATTAACAACAATTGAATACAGTAAGAAACCGATAGGGTTTGCTGAATTTGCGATTTGGCAGGCGAAATTTGGATATGACAGTGTTAATTATGTAATCAAATGGGTTGAAGCATGAAATTCTTCTATATAGTAATGTCAAGCAAAACTTGAGTTGATATGCTGTCTGATTTCTATGGTTTCTTAATATGCGTCAAGGTGATGCTCATGTTTTGAAAGATGAGAATACAAAGATGTTTGTTCAGAAAGTGGCAGACCATTACAGTGCTAGAACAAATCAGATTTTGGAAGATCGTGAAGCAAGTCCAATCATCCATTTGAAGAAACTAAATAATTGGGTAAACCTTGTCAAACAGATGAAATTTGCTAGATTTAATTTGATTAATGAATTTGAGGTTGGTTTTATAATAAACTCTTTTTTTGGAAGATTAAAAGTGTTTTAGTTCAGCTTTATGCTCGTTCAGGATATGTTGTTCTTGATCTTGCATGTGGAAAGGTTAATGTTTTTAAATGATGAGTTAATTCATGTATTATGTTTGTGAGGAATTGAAACTCATCTATTTTTTTTTGTTTCTAATGTCGCGGTGGGAATCTAATAAAGTGGGATAAGGAAAAGATTGGATATTATGTTGGCATTGACATTGCCGAAGCATCAGTATTGTTCAATTATCTTTTTATTTTGTTTATGTTGTCTTTGCTTTGATTATTATCTAGTTTAATAGTTTGAAATTGGGTAAAAATTATGCATCACTTCACTCTAAATTACTAATAGCTTCTACTTTGATCAAGTAAACTATTTGAAAATGGACAAAGGCATTGTTTTCTTTGTTTTTGTGGAAGGGACCATATGATAACCCCATGATTTATAATCAGAAAATTGATATATATGTAAAATATAATGGGTAATTGGTTCATATGTCAAGTCTGTTTATTAGGAATATATCGCTTCAATATCCATACATTTGAATCTTAGCAATTATTTGTAGATAGTGGACTGTCGTACAAATCGACATGGAGAGGAGGATGTTATGTTGAAATATTATGAAGGAGAACTACCACATCTTTATGGTAAGAGCTGGAACGACATCGAGTTCATTTATATTCTATTCAACTTTGAAGATAAACATTGGGTGGCTCTACAAATCGACCTCAACAAGTGGTGCATAAATGTGTACGATTCTAATGTTGCTCTTAACCCGGAGAGGGAGGTGAAAACTCTTTTAACTTCGGTTATTGAAAAGCTTCCGATGGTGTTGGAAAGACATGAGCATCTGGCAAAGAAGTATGCACAGTTTGGTAGATCTCCTTTGAGTGTCAATCGAGTGAAAGGTTTGGAAACAAACGAGTGTGTGTAAGTGCATTTACCAACCTTTTGATGTGTTTTTATGAAATATTTCAACTTATAATCCTTATTACTCATGGTGTCAATGAATTTGCGGGGGAATTGTGGGGTGTACACGCTCAAATATATTGAACTTCTAATTGCTAGGAAGACGGAGATGTTGGATGTTTCAGACAAGAATGTTGATTTGTTTAGGAACGAGCTGGCGCATAACATCTTCAACTGCAAGTGGAACATGAGCTAACAATATTATGGCGCAAACTTAGTTGTTTCGTTTAGCCTAATATCTATTGTTTTTTTCAGACATGAATAGGTTCATGTACGATGGTACACTTATTTTTGGATACTTGTGGCGGTGTTTTGGATACTTATGGTGTTGTTTGTCTGTTTTTGGAATAGTTTAGCTAGTACCTACTAATAATTAAACCCAAGGTTTTCCCCATTGTGTGTCCAGAAAATCAATCTCTCAACTATGATTGTTTTGGACTGTTCTTGTGTCATCTCAAACTTAGGGTCAAGGGAAAACACTTCCTTCTCTTTCAAAGCCTTGAAAATTTCTAATCGGGCTTGATGAGTTTTACTAAACGAGCCAAGTTTTGAGAATGTGAAGCTCGATTTAAACGCAGGCTCGGGTTAACTTTAGTTTGTATTTTATAAAATGTACAATTAAAATTTCTCCTATATTATACTATGCTTGTGAGCAAATAAGAGATAAGTTCAACATGGTAAAAGGCAAGCAATTCTCATATAAAAGACTTAGATTCAATATTGATAAGGCGTCATATGACATTAAGAAAAACACTGTTAGACTCAAGATTCTACTGTCCATTGAGATGCGACTTTGTTTAGTTAGTTGGATGATCATCAACTCTAGTAAAAAAATACATATGCACCTCTTACTTTTGCATTAGTTTGAACAAAGATTTAAGAAGATATTGGAGGGAATATCTAGTAGGAGGCGGCAATTAAGCGGTTAGGGTTAATAATCTAGTTGTTATGATTTAGATCAAAATTGTATCTTTACTCAATCTCCCGCCGATTTTTTATCATATCCTGTTAATGTTCATATTTGGGATTGTCATTGACAATATTCATCCTGTCAATGTGATAATAATATGGTTTCAAAATATATATTGACAATCATTTTGTAAATATGGTTAATAATCATGAAGATATGATTGATCGTATCTTCATTGATTCTCTCGCAGATTATAGCTTCAATCCTGTCAAAATAAACCTATAGCCTTGTCACTATGAACATTATTCCTATCGTTCTGAACAAATAACTTTGTCATCTTGGACATGCACTTAATTTCTAGTTATGGTATGGATAAAATCGTATCTTTATTCTCTTCCCTGTTACAGACTTCATCCTGTCATTATTAATTATCAGTCTAGTCAGAAAAAACACATATCCTGTCAAAAACAAATTTTATTCCTGTCACTTTTGAATTTTGATTGTCTTACTAAGTCAATGATTTTCATTCGATTAGTTTTATTATTCTTAAATTTCTGATAAAAAAAAATTAAAAACATTATTTTAATATATATTTAATTTTTTTATAATTTTTTTTACTTTTCTTTTAATTCATAATATATTCTCTTTTTAATGATTTTTACATTTAAATTTAAAGGTAAAATCAGCCATTATTTTTTAGCACAAATGACCCACCTATTCTATTTTTGCTATTATTAGAAAACGGGTATACTTTTGCAAACCGAAAATCGATTTGGTGTATTTCTGCAAATCGGCCAAAAAAATTGAAAGGTAAAATATATATAAAAAATTCCTTTCGTAGTTTGGTGTTTGAGCCCATCTCATTTTAAATAGAATTCAATCAACCAATTTTTCATTATTTTAAAATTCTTATAATTTATTTGATACTTTTATAATTAATTAATGATAATTTTTTTTATAAATTTAAGGTATTCTCTACATATATTTTTTAAAATTTATTTCTTATAAAAAAATTGTGTCCACCCTACAAGATTTCTAGACCCGCCTAGTCTGCACCTCTTATGTGTGTGGAGTAACATCTCTCAAATTCAAAAGATCCTACACCCTGCCCAACAAGTCAACAACTTGTGAGATGAGTGTAGTCAATTGGAAAAAAAAAAAAAAAATCGCACCCTTCATTATCTCTTTGACGCAAAAGTCACAAGTGACTTCGACCAAACGACAATCAACCTTAAACCCTAATTATACGTACTCATTCACCACTTAATTAGGGTATGAAATGAGATCATACGAAGTTGGAAAAAAAATACTACCATTTATTATATCTACTAGTTTACATACAAAAATATGTTAATGCAATATTTTAAAATTATATTTACTATTTATAAAATATACCTATTAAAAATATAATACACACACACAAATCCACAACGTCTTATTCAGCTTGTTGTGATTTATTTTAAGAAAAAAAATATTTCTGCTAAAAAATTATTAGAATAATATGTTGTTATAGTTTATAGAAAGTTATAATAAGTCAGAATTTACCATATATTTTTGTTAATTGATACTACAAAAAAATATAAATCAAAACTATTTTGAATCCATATTTACCAAAAATATTAATAGATGGTATGTATTATTTTATTTATATCTTGAATATTGTTTGGTAAAAAGAATTATTTATATCAAAATTAATTATTTGATAGTGGTCATTTTCTTTAATTCTATATTATTTTTGATTGAAATATGAATGCTTTATATATAGGTTAATATTTATTTTATATTTCCTATACACTTTGTTGTTTTTATTAGTTTAATTATCACATTATAATTCATATTTATTGTTTTGATATACTTTAATAGTTTTTTTAATAGATAATAGATATAATTTGATAATATTATCTTAACATATTTCCGTGCATGAGATGAAGTAACACGACTTTCCTGCTTTGCATTTTGATCCCTATGAGAAGGTCATATCTTAGATCGGTGCCAAGGATGTTTCGGTTGGAGTGAGGTTGAGTTGGGTTGCTCGCCCAGATCTATGGATTGGACAAATTATTCACTGACAGAAATCAAAATGCAATTGGGTTGAAAAAATAAATGATTTCTAAGGACACACACTAGTGTGAATTACAATGCGTCAATGAAACCAATGACGACCAAAGTGTCCTGAAAATAGAAAATAAATATTAATTTAGAAATAATAATTCCTTTCACCAAAAAATATTCTAGATTTAAATAATATTACAAATATCAAATATTTATCTAATAATAATTTCGATAAGTATGCCCGTCAAACAATTTTGATTTATATTTTTTTCAATGAACTAAAATATAGATGGATAGATTGTGACTTATATGATAACTTTATATAAATTATGACAACATATTCTTTCAATATTTTTTTTTGATGGGAAATATTTTCCTATAATCAACCAGAACATATATAATGTTCTCAAATTATATCTATCATCTATAAAAAAACTATCAAAAATATATCAAAATAATAAATCTGAATTATAATGTGAGAATGAAACTAATAATAAACAAAGTGTATAGTAAATATAAAATAAAAATTAATCTATATATAAATAATTCATATTTCTAAAAAAATAATATAGATGCAAATAAAATAAAAACTATCAAATAATTAATTTTGATATAAATGATTCCTTTCATCAAAAATTATTTATATATAAATAAAATAACCCCATCTATTAATATTTTTTTTGATCAGACCATCTATTAATATTTTTTGATAAATATGACTATAAATTGGTTTTGATTTATATTTTTTTTTACCAGTTAACCAAAATATATAGATATATTGTGACTTGTGATAGCTTTTTATAAATTATAATAAGATATATATTATAACTTATGATAGCTTTTTATAAAATATAATAACATATTATTATAATCATTTTTTTGGTGAATTTGTTTTCCCTAAAATCAACCACAATACTCATGTAAGATGTTATGAATTGATTTTAGTATAGATAGGTAGATAGATATAAATGTATATTTAGATTTGACGTGAAAGACAGAGGTGCTTCGACTGGCTTAAACCCATATACCAAAATACTGCATTCACTTGATTGATATATTTTTAATAATAGAAGACTATATATATAATATATGTATATCAACATCAGTGACAGTTAGAAAAGATGCAAATTAATTATATGCGACTTTTTTTGTATTGTATGTAGAAAAAGAGTATGAACAACGTACCTCACATCTGCTAGCTGAAGGACACACCTTCATTATAGCTAATTGTTTTCAATATGATTTGTAATTCTTTAATATTTAGGGTTTTGTTACTTTTAAAACCTACTTTTTACCGACATATATTTGTCTCCCCTTTTACTAGCAAAATGAAAAGCCATAATATATGATCCCTCTGTCAATACAGATTGAGATTTGAGATTGAATATCTATCTATATAATTTAGGGATAAAAATGTAAATGTACATATAATAAATAGGAAGCCTGTATTTAGTACGTTTTCCTGTCAACTATGCAGTGCAGAATAAAGAGAGAGAACAAAGTAAAACAATTGATGGATGTGAACAAAGTAATTAACGAAAGCAAAGTAGTAACAATGAGTGAGTGAATATGGTGGGATTGATTTCATCTACTTATCTCGACATGGTTGGTTACCTCGGTTCTTTTTATTACCCTAGTGGCTTGTTTATGTATGCATAGAATGTTTCTTACTCTTGCTTTGGGGGACAAGCAGCACTAGATCCCAATCTCCTAGCACATACATCAACATATCTCCCACATCGTCAAAGTGTCACTTGGTTGTCAACCTAGCTATCACTTCCGCTAAAAGAGATGATTCTCACTTGTCAATTTCCTTACACGATACAGATTCCCAACCTGTTCCCCGGGAGGTAGTTGCTACTATATAGGTTCGACCAAATGCAGTTTATATATCCTAACTCAATGCTAAACAAAAGATTAGTATAGCATACAAGTAAGGAATCGATCCCACAGAGAAGACTTATTCGTATATTCTTATGATGATTTCTCAAGACAAATAGAAATAAGGTTGTAGTATACAATAGAAATAGGCAAATAAACTAAGAAGAGTAATAATTGCAAAGTAGTAACAATATGATGGGAACGCTTCACCTGCAATTCTTAACAACGGTTGGGGTTCAAGATCTTTAGATTGATTTCTTAGTTATTAATAAGTTATACCGACTTGAATTAATTAGATCGATCGTAATGAACAATCACTTATTCAATGTAACACTACAAAGAATAGCATGAAGAACCAAGTACTTAGTGACAGAGGAGAAACGTCATTAGATTTCACCTCCCCAAAGAAATAACCCAAACTCTTAAACTAACTAGCAACCTAGTATAGCGGATAAGTAAGGGGTCAAATCCACAGAGAAACAAGTATTCCAATGCAACGTGTATTTATCAATATGAAAATAAAGACAATATATGAATGTAAATAGGCAATAAGGCATATATGTGAAGTATGATGAATGTTAGTAAGAGCGAATAAAAGGGTAGAAGAAGAGTGTGATTTCATCTACACTTCGCAACAATTGTTGGTTTTATTCGATCCTGGACTCAATTCCCAATTATTCAATCTCAAATTATTATTCCGAGTTTGGTTTATATGAATTGACATTCCTCGCGGAGATGACAATCGTTATTGGTAGAAAGGTCGCCTAAACCACGGCGGGCGCCGTCCGTACGTTTTGACACCTTCGATAGACTGAACTTTTAACGTGCTTTATGGAGTCATCCTTCCTTCGATTGACACAAATGAATATGCGTTGGAAAGCTCTTTCCAAGAACTACGATTCTCATGAAGATCTCAGAAGCTAATTCCAACTTCTCAGAACCTTAAAGATGGGATTTCTCCACGTTCTCCATTTCCGCTCTTGTTCCTTAGCTCTTCTTTGTCCATTTGCTCCATGCTTTCTCCACCCTTTCGAGGTCGGATCACATAACTTACAAATAAACACTAAAAACCATAGATTTTGCACTTAGAATACCAAATGACCAAGAATATGAATAATCTTATTAAACATGCAATATGAATACTTAATGCACCGAAGACCTACCTATAATGCCTATATAAAATATGCATTATCACTTAGGCCAATTGGCAATATCATTCAATGAATTAGGAATCAAAAGAATACAAAGTACAGAGCCTTTAACCCTAATATAATAGAATCAACACATACTAATGATCATCATTCCGCATAGACAATCGACACTAGCATAGGATCAATTGTTCTTTGCTTGCTACAAAGAAACCAATCCAAAGAAAGGAATCTTTAGCGGATATGCATTTTCTATCTAGATGATCAATAATAGAGAGAACATGCTCAAATATATAATCAATGAAGAACAAAGATATTGAAATTACTTAGAAATACCAATATGAAATCAAATCCTCACAATTGATCTAACCACGTCTTCAAATCACAGGCGAAACTATGAGTTTAGCAACTCATAGCCAAAGTCTCTCTCTCTCTCTCTCTCTCACGCCACACACGACTGAATAGATTAGAATTAACCCTAGAGAATAAGATAATTGATAGCTCACTTGCTTCTCCTTGATGAAATACATATGGTATAGTATCATATCATTTTATGCAGGTTGGTGAAAGACAAAGTATTAGGTATTATAGCTCAAAGACAAATTGGATGGTTAGATATTGCGGATTATAGATTAGATTTAAAGTTTGTTTTAAATTTAAGTTTCGCTTAGGCTATGTTTTATATCCCTTTAGTTGCAAATATTCGGTTAAGATTTAATTGGATTTAGATAGAGATATTTTGTGGATCAAAAATATTTCTACCGTGTTCTAGAACTAATCTGAGTGCAGGATTTAAAATTCAAACTGGCCAAGATTATGGCAACAAGAAGATCTTGTTGTCGGTTGGATTGTTGAGAGAATTTGGGAACGAGATTAGCAACAAAAAAAGAAAAGCGAGACTATAAAAACCGAAGGGAAGCATGCTCATCGACTGCGATCAAAAGTGTTCTTCAGATCTTCATTGTCGGTTGCTATTCTATTGTTCTTTTCTTTCTCTTGTTTTAAACGCTTTATATTTTGAGAGTTAGGAAGACCGAGCGCTACACAGTATAAGTTAATCCTTGTTATACTAAGAGTATCATATACTCAAACGTATCACACTTCGGTGTGGCAAGGGGACTTTTATTTCTCGGTATCTTGGGTTGACTAGATAGAAGCGAGGTAGGCTTCGAGATATAGATGAGAGGAAGTTCTTCTAGGTTGTATCTAGGACTCATAAGGAAAGATAAACAAAAGTTGTTTAAATCCTACGGGTTGGATAACCCTAGGCGGAGACGTAAGCTGGTTAAGAGCCGAACTTCGTTAACAAGTCAAGTGCCATTATTTATTATTTTCGCATTTAGATTTAACCTTTTGTCTTCATAAGAAAAACAGAACATTGCAGCTATCTCAAGACCCTTGAAGTTCAGTTCAAGACCTTAAGATCAAGTTCAGGACTTTCAAATTGAGTTCAAGGCCTTGAGATTCAAGATAAATCCCTTGAACTTGGTGCGGCTGGAGACTTTACGAAAAGCTTTCATACTCTATTCACCTCCCCTTCTAGAGTATTTACATTATTGTCATTTACTTTAAATACTTGATTCTTCAATTGATATCAGAGCTTAACTTACACTTATTTGATTAAACAATTTATGAGATCGATCAGGAGTATTGTAGGTGAAGGAGGTTTCGCTCAAGGACGATCATCCAATCGTCCACCTTTGTTATGTGGAGACAACTTTGTGCATTGGAGGTCCTTGATGCAAATGTTTATCATTGATCAAGATATGGAACTTTGGGAGCGCATCAAGAAAGGACCACACGTGCCAATGAAGCCTGGTGCGAGAGGAGGAGAAGTGGAAAAAGGAGAAGAAGAATACGATCAAACCGACCTGGAAAATGTGGCCAAAAACGTTCGGGCCATGAACATACTGTATTGTGGTTTAAATGCTGACAAATTCAATAGTATTTCATCTTGCAGGAGTGCTAAAGAGATTTGGGATAAATTGGTAGTAACCTATGAAGGTACGAGCCAAGTCAAGGAAACCAAATTCAGCATCTTCTTGCGACAGTATGAGCTGTTCAAAATGCTACCGACGGAAACAGTGAAGTAGATGTTCACAAGATTCACACAGATCGTAAACAACCTGGATTCTCTCGGCAAAACATTCACAAATGAAGAAAAGGTGAGGAAGATCTTGAGGTGCTTACCTAAAGAAGCTAAGCGAGGACCAAAAGTAACCGCAATAGAGGAAGCTCAAAATCTATTAACTTTGCCTCTGGATGATCTCCTCGATAAATTGATTACCCATGACATGATCCTTGGTGAAGAAGATGAAGAAGTAGCCTCTACTGTGAAGAACTTGACCTTAAAAGCAAAAAGGGAAGAACCACCTCGGATGATGACGAGAGTGAAGATGAAGAGGATCCATTCGCCCTCATTACAAGAGGATTAGCACGGATACTTAAGATGAAGAAGAAATTTGCAAACCGAGAATACAACGGCGCATCAAAGTACAAAGGTAAGCCATACAATTCCAATAAGAAAACTAAATCAATGGCTTGGTTTGAATGTGATGATACAGAACATCTAGTCAAGGATTGTCCACAAAAGAAAAGGAATAAGATTCGAAAGGATAACCGAAAGAAGAAGGCTATGATGTCTGCATGGAGTGACTCCGACTCCTCAAGTGACTCCGAGTCCGAGATCGAACAAGCAAATATGTGCCTAATGGCCGATCATGGAGAAACCCTTAAGAAGCATCTAGGAACTATTGTAAGAGATGTAATTTCAAGTCCCACTGCAGTTCTGTCCGAGTTTCTTCAAAATCTGATTTTAAATGAACACCATTTTATCAATGAAACTAATTCCTTGAAAGAAAAGGAATAAGTTTCGAAAGGATACCCGAAAGAAGAAGGCTATGATGTCTTCAGGGAGTGACTCCGACTCCTCAAGTGACTCCGAGTCCGAGACCGAACAGGCAAATCTGTGCCTAATGGCCGATCATGGAGAAACCCCTAAGAAGCATCTAGGAACTATTGTAAGAGATCTAATTTCAAGTCCTACTGCAGTTATGTCCGAGTTTCTTCAAAATCTGATTTTAAATAAACACCATTTTATTAATGAAACTAATTCCTTGAAAGAAAGGCTCATGGAACAGGAAAAAGACTTGAGCGAAATGGTGCTGGAAATGAAAAATCTCAAGGCTTCTCAGTTAGCCCTTGACAGTAAAGTCAAGGCCTTGGAGACAAAAAATTATGTCTTAAAGCAAGATCTCTCTTCTCTAAATCTTTACACCAAGGAGTTAGAGAAAGAGAAGATCTCGTTGGCTGAGAAGTGTAGAGACTAGCAAACATCCCTCATGCGTTTTACCCAATCCAAGGCCAATCTCGATAGGTTGTTAGATGATCGAGCACCAATCATACCTTAACAAAAGTGGTATTGGATACAACAAAATTTTTCCAAAAAAAGCTCCTACCACTTTTGTGAAAGCTAAAGGGAATTGGCGTACACCCACATGTCATTTTTGTTGTAAGAAGGGTCACGTTAAAACCACTTGCCCATACCGTAGAAATGACCCTTACATAATTCGTAATACTTTTCCATTGCGTCTAAGAGAACAGGTAAAACAAATTCGGGTTCCTAAAGGGACTAGACCACCAAACATGGTCCATCCCGATTATGAATCTAAGTTTGTAATTTGGTCTAGCTGGAAAGGTTGAATTTGGTTGTTTTGCAGGATATCACCAAGGACAAGGAATACAAATGGATACTTGATAGCGGTTGCTCAAGACATATGAGTGGAAAAATCTCACTATTTTTAGACTTGAAGAAGCAATCCACAAGCACAATTTCTCTTGGTGATAAGGGAAAGTGTAACATATATAATTGGAATAGGTAAAATTGGTAAGGATTCTTCCAAGTATATTGATGATGTTTACCTTGTAGAAGGATTAGAGGATAATCTACTTAGTATTTCCCAATTATGTGATAAAGGTAATTTTGTTGTTTTTTATTCCAAAAAATGTCAACTCAAAAATAATAATTTCGAAGATCTGGTCCTAACGGCTCCTCGCAATAACAATGTATATTCAATAAGCACTAACCAAGTTGGATAAACAAGTTTGAAGTGTCTCAAGGCCTTGACCGAAGATCCAAGGCTTTGGCATAGACGACTTGGACATGTAAGTATGCATACGATGAACAAGCTACGCTCAAGGAATTTGGTTCGTAGACTTCTTGACCTAAACTTCAAGGTAGATGAGTTATGCAATGCATGCTCACGAGGTAAGCAAACTCGAGGGTCATTCAAACCCAAAAAGGTAGTAAGTACTTCTCTCCCCATTGAATTACTACATATGGATCTATGTGGACATATGTGTGTCAAATATCCCAAAGGTAAACAATATATCCTTGTCATTGTTGATGATTATTCACGTTTTAGTTGGGTTTCATTTTTACGGGAAAAATGAGAAGTTTTATTTGAATTTTCAAAACTATGTAAGGAGTTACAAACTTTGAAAAACATGCCTATTGTTGCTATCCGAAGTGACCACGAGCGTGAATTTGATCAAGTTAAATTTGATTTATTTTGTTCAAAATATGGAATTTCACATAATTTTTGGGCTTCTAGAACTCCTCAACAAAACGGGGGCGTGGAACGAAAGAACCGCACCTGGACATATCTAGGACTATGCTTTTAGAAAATGAGTTATCAAAATCACTTTAGGCCGAGGCTGTTAACACAGAAAATTATATTTTAAACCGGTGTTTAATCCGTCGTATTTTAAAGAAAACTCCTTATGAACTTTTCTATGGAAGAAAGCCTAGTGTTTCATATTTTAAACCTTTTGGATGCAAATGTTTTGTTCACAACAATGGAAAATATAATCTTGGTAAATTTGATGCTCGTAGTGATGAAGGAATTTTTCCTGGCTATTCATTAAACAACAAAGCATATAGGGTTTTCAATAAGCGTACTAGGATTGCCGAAGAAAGCATCCATGTAATATTTGATGAAAGAAATAATGGTGCATTGAGTGATAACTTTGCAGATTTAAACTTGAATCAGCATGATGAACAAGGCTCCGACATTGAAGAAGAAAAGGAGAAAGAACAACGTCGAAACATGCAGGAACAAATACAGGATACGTCTGAACAGGCTCAAGACCTTGACATCCAGGTTCAAGATCTTGAACAGAGGTTTCAAAGCCTTGACTTAGGGAATGCAGAATAGGAACCAACCATTGAAACTGAGCCTCAAAGTCTTGGAGAAGCGTCGACATCTCAAGAGCCTAAAAGACGAAAGTCCAAGCAAGCCTCATCTCGTCCAATGAAGAATATCATATTAGATCCAAAATCCGGTGTCCAAACTTGTTCTAAAATAAGAAACTTGTGTGTTTTTTACGCGTTTGTGTCTCTTGTAGAACCAAAGAATCCTACAGAAGCACTTCAAGACCCGGATTGGATCATTGCAATGCAAAGTGAGCTCAATGAATTCGAAAGAAAAAAGGTATGGACGCTCACTCCAAGACTCAAGCATCTATCTGTCATCGGCACTAGATGGGTCTTTCGAAACAAGTTGGATGAGGATGGAAAGATAACTCGTGACAAAGCTAGACTTGTAGCACAAGGATACAATCAAGAAGAAGGTATTGACTACGCGGAGACATTTGCTCCCGTAGCAAGGTTAGAGGCTATTCAAATTTTAATTGCTTTTGCATCATATATGGGTATTAAACTTTTTCAAATGGATGTTAAATGTGCTTTTCTAAATGGAAATTTAGAAGAGGAAGTGTATGTTGCACAACCTCTTGGGTTTGAAAACGAGGATTTTCCAAACCATGTTTATAAGTTAGACAAGGCGCTTTATGGTCTCAAACAAGCCCCTAGGGCATGGTATGAGAGATTGTCAATATATCTTCTTGAAAATGGTTTTAAATGTGGTTTGATCGATAAAACGTTGTTTATCAAAACTCGAGGTAATGATTTGTTAGTTTTGCAAATTTATGCAGACGATATATTATTCGGTGCTACTAACAATTCTCTTTGCAAGGAATTTTCTGACATTATGTGTAGAGAATTTGAAATGAGTCTTATGGGAGAGTTGATTTTCTTTCTTGGACTACAAGTATATCAAGCAAAGAAAAGAATCTTCTTGAATAAAGGCAAGTATAGGAGAGATCTACTCAAGAAATATAAGATGGATCAATCAAAGGTCGCCAAGACCCCTATGAGCTCAACACTATCTCTAGATTATCATAAGAATGGTAAGAGTGTGAACCAAAAGGTGTATCAAGGTATGATTGGTTCACTCCTCTATCTCATGGCAAGTAGACCTGATATTATCTTTAGCGTATGCATGTGTGCAAGGTTCCAGGCTGACCCAAAAGAATCGCATCTCATTGCGGTTAAGAGGATTTTTCGCTACTTAAATGGAACTCAAGACCTTGGTCTTTGGTATCCAAAGCAAACCATTTTTCACCTCATTGGCTATTCAGATGCATATTTTACAAGTTACAAAGTCGATAGAAAAAGTACCTCCGGATGCTGCTAACTATTAAGGTCTTCCTAATAAGTTGGCACTCAAAGAATCAAAATTCCGTTGCACTTTCAACCGCAGAAGCCGAATACATAGCCGCGGGAGCTTGTTGTTCTCAAGTATTATGGATAGCTTAACAATACGGGAGCTTGGCTTTGATTTGAAATGTATTCCTATTAAGTGCAATAATACAAGTGCTATATCTATCACTAAAAATCATGTGTAACATTCACGAACCAAGCATATCGATGTAAGACATAATTTTATTCGAGATCATGTGGAGAAAAGTGAAATATCTATATCCTTTATCTCCACTGATTTGCAACTTGCTGATATTTTTACTAAACCATTGCCTGAGGATGGATTTAATTTCATTCAATTAGAACTCGGTATGTTAAATAAAGATGCATTGGTTTAGAGGGAGCATAGACGACTAAGATATCAAGGCCTCGAAAATTCATTTCAAGACCTTGACAGTCCATATTGTACAAGAAAAATCGGATTAGTTCTTATGTATATTATTTTCATAAATACTGGCCATGGACATGTTTTTGTAACATATTTTTTGAAAGAAAAAAAAGGATTTGATATAAAGCTTTTATTTTCTGTTCAAGATTATATTTTCGAGATTTAATAAAATGATTTGGTGCAACCAATTTTTAAATTTGAAATCATTTTGAATTTTCAAAGGAAAATTAATTGGTTTGTACTTCCCGATGTAATCTCCTAGTTTCTATACCGGTAATGATTTTCCCCCTCTTGAAGCTATCCATCGCCGATTCTTCTCCTCTCTCTCTCTCTCTCTCTCTCTCTCTCTCTCTCTCTTTAATTTCCGCATATTTGATGTCACATCTCCTCACACTGCTCAACACTCCATCTCTTTACTTTATCTGTTCATTCATCCTCTCCCCTTCTCAAGAATTTCAATCGTCTGCTCTCATGGGAAATCCCGGTTCTTCTCGCAAAGGAAAGCGCCCAGTTTCAAGGAAGCGAAAGAAAATCAAGGAAGAGGACACCATCAACGCCCATTTCTGCTCATCGGAAGATGCCCCCTCTCGGACGGAGATGTAGATGCTCATGCCCAGTCTTCCGGCATCCTAGTTCCAAAACTTCGAAGTAGCAGGTAAGTGGATCGATTCCTTCAGTTCACGAAAGCTTTACCTGTGTTATTCTGTTGATCCCGCTTTCCTTGAATATCTTCATCTTCCTTGCATCATCCTCTTGAAAGGCACCGCCTTGTGGCCAATTTTGAACCCTGAAGAAGTCCATTACCCGTCTCACCCATCTCTTCTTTGTTAACCTCACCTTCAAGAGAGACTGAGGAAATATAACACTAAACACCACTGTCTGCAACACCAAAATCGAACTCACCCCTAGAGTCATAGCCGACATCTTTGGCCTCCCAAAAGAAATTTCCACTAATGGTCATCCCCTCCCGTGGTGATTGCATCTCCCTGGCTAAAGTCAAGTTCTTTCTCCCGGCATCATCCTCCGTCTCTCCACGTCAGTTAACCCACAATGTCTTGATGCTTGAAGCAAAAATCATCTTCACCATTCATGCCCGTTGCATCATTCCTCGCTCACACTCATGGGAACTGATCACCGATCAGCTTCTCGCTCTTCTTTACCTTGTGATGTCCGGCTACGAAATCGATGTTCCTAACCTAATCTTGAACCACATGGTGCATAACATTTCCTCTGCTCATGACATTCCTCTACCTTACCGCAATCTCGTCCCCCATATTTTCAAGCACTTTCTTCTTGACACTTCCTTTAAGGAAAATGCACTTCGTCCGGGCAAAGTGGACGTGAACTGTTTTAAGCGGATTGGAATCATCTAGGTTGCCGATGGATCTTGGAAATTGAAGGGCGATCTGACTCCCGAAGAGATAGTAGCGACTCTTGGAATTCAACTTAAATCAGCTCCCACTTCTTCTGTGCCTAAGGAGCGTCTGGAAGAACTGGAATTGGGCCTTGACACACTGAGGAGGGATGTGATCAACTTCCAATTTGAGATGAAAGATAAGATGGATCAGACTCATGAGCTCCTCGCCACGGTGAATGTAAAGATCAACAACATGTTTCATCTCAATGCCCTGACATTCACCTGCACAAGCAACATCATCCCTCTTGCCGACGATGCTGCAGAGCATTGCAGAGCTAAGTCCGCCAATGTCATCTTCAACTGTGAGTAGTCTATGCGCAACCAAAAAATTCTTCGACCATTCATCCATGAGCCGTCCATCATCACTGTTGAAGCCTACGATGTTATCAAACACTACCAGAGAGAGGGTGAGCAGAAGTGAAGGGTTGATGAGATGGTCAAGGATCAAAAGGTCAATCAAGCTCATAGGCGTTGAAAAAGGAAGGCTGAGAACGATATAGAGGTAGAGAACCGCAAGAAAAATGGAGAAGACACTGGCTATGGGAAGTGGCACACCGATTAATTCCAAGACCTTATTTCCTTCTGTCTGGGTTTCTTGAACTATTTTTATGGTATTTTGATTGGTTTCCGCTCCTAAAACTTGGTTTTTAACCTCTTTGTTGACTCTTCCTTGCCAAATGACAATAAAGGGAGAGACTTGGTATTGTTTTTTGCTGATACTATTGGTTTTGGATTCTGTTGGTTTTCAGATTTTAAAACCTTATCCTATGATGCTTCACTAATCTGCAGGTTCAATCCAATTTGTTTTGTCTTTCATCAAGGGGGAGATCGATAGCTCACTTGCTTCTCCTTGATGAAATACATATGCTATAGTATCATATCATTTTATGCAGGTTGATGAAAGACAAAGTATAAGGTATTATAGCTCAAAGACAAATTGGATAATTAGATATTGTAGATTACATATTAGATTTAAAGTTTGTTTTAAATCTATGTTTCGGTTAGGCTATGGTTTATATCCCTTTAGTTGCAAATATTCGGTTAAGGTTTAATTGGATTTAGATAGAGATATTTTGCGGATCAAAAATATTTCTGCCTTGTTCTAGAACTAATCTAAGTGCATGATTTAAAATTTAAACCGGCCAAGATTCTGGCAACAAGAAGATCTCAGTAGCAGGTCTTAGAATTGAGCATGAAGATTTGAAGAAAGGCTCCTCCAATTCAAATCTACAAACGTTCCAAGTAATTCAAAATTGAATTGTCGTTGGATGGTTGAGAGAATCTGGGAACGAGATCAGCAGCAAAACAAGAAGAGCGAGACTAAAAAAATCGAAGGAAAGCTTGCTCATCGACACACATCTTCACCAAGGTTTTCTCTGCGATCAAAAGTGTTCTTCAGATCTTCATTGTCAGCTATTGTTCTATTGTTCTTTTCTTTCTCTTATTGTAAACGCTTTATATTGTTCTTTTCTTTTCTTTAGCTTCAACATTATGCTCCATAGCTCCCTCGATGCTCCTTCCTTAACCTTTTTTATGATCCAAAATCAGCGCTTTCAGATCTCGCAAGCCTCCCTTCAAGCTCGGATTATCAATATACAGAGTAAACACAAAATAGCGTAGATTCCGATTTAACACTTAAGTGCAATAAAACCTATCTATAATGCATATCTAAAATATGCATTATCAAACTCTCCCACACTTAAGCTCTTGCTTGTCCTCAAAAAATATGAAGAATAACATAAATCAATGCACTCGACAGGAGATTCCTTCACAACTTTACCTCATAAAAAATAACATAAAATTAAGTGCAAATATGAATAAGGCACATAAACATCATAACATGTATATGGGTGATCAAGTACCATGCATGCTTAACAATCCAACCTCACAAGGGAAGATATGTGCTTCTCTCACTCTCATGTGTTTGGGCTTTAAGCATACACTCAACTAAATTCCATATGCAAACATCAACTCAAATATCGACACTTATATAACAAAATCTCCACCGGATACATTGAAGCAAAATAAGAAACATCAAAAGGACTTTCACTCAATGGAAACCTTCAAAGAAGATTTCATTCGGAGGGGTTGTAATGGGGCTTGGTAAGAACATAAGGGCAAGGAATTGTATTTGGTCATGTAGTGTTATCAATTCTTCAAACCAAGATTCCTAAAACTTCCAACACAACTCAAAACAACTGAAAAGTACATCAATCTCACAATAGAACATTAAAGGTTCGATAATGTATGACAAAGTAATACAAATATACTCTAGAAGGAGGGTTGAATAGAGTATGCCAGTTTTTCGCAGGTAATCTCAAGACTTTTGAAGCTCGTGCAAAACCCTTTGAGATTAGACTTAGTCTTCTGGAAAACCTGAATCACAAGTAAGTTATACAATTGGAACAAATGCGGAAATATGGTAAAGCAGTAATTAAAGGACGCAATATATTGTTTACGAGGTTCCACACGAACTTGGCCTACGTCCCCGCCTAGGGTTCTTCCACAACCCTAGGATTCAACCGACTTTTATTGATTCACAAGACTTAGGATCCTAATAGCTCACCGAGAAGCCTCTCTCCTATACAATTGCAATCTAGTCAACTCACATTCCCTTGGAGTCCTAGACCAATCTAGAAAAGCCCCACCTCTCTCAGCTATCTAGTACAATCCTCTTACACTTAGTGAATCAATCGCCTAGTGTCCACTTCCTGAGATACAAAACTCTCGAGTATAACACTCACTCAAAATATATCCTATAAGCTCACTGCGTAACTCTCAAATGCTTTGAAACAAAATAACATACACTTAAGAAGAAGCAGAGAGCACACGAAGAAGAGAGAAGTAGGCTTGGAGACTGAGTGCGATGTAGAGCGTTGATGTTGTAAGAGTTATCTGTCTTCCTTATTTTCTTCATCTCCTTTATATAGTGAAGATCATCGGCGCCACTTGAGGAAGGAATCTTCTCCAACAGCTAACTTGGATTATGGCTTGCGGGTGGATCTTTGAGATCTTCTAAACTGGGAAATTCGGAAGCCACAATCTTTCCGATTTGATCTTCTAATCTTTTCGTCTTTGGAAGGAGATATAATTTGAAAAGCTTCCTGAAATATTAGTGCATATATAATAATATCTGGAAGCATATAATAACATATAATAATGTTCGGACATAATATAATAAAGTATAGGTTTTGTGTTTCATCAACACAACTGTAGCTTCAAGACCTTTGACACAAGCTGTGTATCAAAGCCTTTGAAACTAATTCCGATTTTCGTCAAGGGAGAGGAGTTATCAATCTCCCCCTTGATGAAAGACAAAACTTGTGCATCCCTGCAACTTAGTTAAGCAATTATATCATAAGATATATCGGACTAAGTACCTGCATGGGTTAGACAAATGTTGGATCATAAGTTTTTCGAAGCCAAAGATCATCCAACAAAGAAAAAAAAAACAAGGTCTTCCAAGACCCTTGGTTCACAGCAGTTTGAAAGTCTAAACCATTAAACCATCTCCCCTCTTTTTGTCTTTCAACAAAGGGAGGAGGGTAAAACAGTCACCAAAAGTTTTGAAACAGTTTCAAAAAACCAGCAATGTTTCAGATTCAGGGTTAGGGTAGGGTAGGATAGAGTTAAGCTTCATCGTTCGGAGCATCATCCGTGATTAGTGACCTCAGACCTTGCAACAGCTTGGACACCCCGCTCATCTCCGTCATAAACTCCTTGTGCAACTCTTTGATATTTAGGCGAACTTCCTCCAAGCCCAACTCCAGGTTGTCCATGCTCTCATCAATGGATGAGGCAGTGGGAAGAGCTTTTGAGGGAGAGGCAAGACTCCAAGTCCCTTTGGGGGACCGAGTGATGCCTATCTTCTCAAAGCTCTTGGAGTCGAACTTACCCATATGACGCTGTTGTTCTTCATTTTTGAAATCAATTCCATAAGCTATGAAGATATGGGTCAAAAGGGTGGCAAAGGGGAGGGGAGTTCCTTTTCTGGGTTTTCGAGTGTGAGCCATGGATCCTAGAATAGTATTGGCCAGATCAAGATCAAGGTCGTTCAAGATGCAGTATAAAAGGACCATGTTATTATCGGTTAGAAGGGAGCCACAGTTTAAATAGGGTAAGAGGCAACGCACAATGATATTGAAAATAATTTTTGCCTCTAGGGTAAGGGATGAGTGGGTAAGCTATTTTGAGGTGTTGTTGGATGCTTCGGGTAGGAGATATTGGGATCGGGCAAGGGCAATGTACTGTTCTTTTGTGGGGTTTTCAGGAGAGGGTGGACAAGGTCTAGGTAGGCCAAGGAAATCAGCGAAGTCAATGGAGTTGAAAGAGATTCTAACTCCCTTGACGACGGATTCCAAAGACCAACCATCGGCATTGTGTTTGGCTTTAGGTTTATGTAGAACAGGCGTGTAAGTTGGGGATAATAAACATATTCCAGGTTGAGAAGGGTCCAGGCAGGGGATTGTTTGAGGAGAGAGATGCATGGCAGATTCAAAGCTTCTAAGAACTCAAGATCTAAAAAATCAGAACAACATATCTTACGAGTTCGAAACTCATGTACCCACTTTCCAGCCATCTCAGCATTTTCAAACCAAGAAGAGGGCAAGGATTGGTTTACTTGGATGAGGGCAGGTGGATCAGCATTCTTCCTGCGAGCCTGTGTGGGAGCAGTTCTCTTGGCAGACGCATCAAGGATTCTGAGAGTGCCCTTCCTGGTGCACTTGGGAGATGGAGGCTTTGCGCTTCTTCGGAGACGGGGGAGGAGGAGGAGGAGAAGGAGAGGGAACATGTTCAGACTCCTCATCCTTTTCATCCTCTGACCCCGAGTTCTCAGCGGACCCTTCAGCGTCCTCGTCGTCTCCAGTTTCGTCGGCCTCCTCTTTCTCTTCCTTAGGTTCCTCTTCGGTGGGAACCTCCTCCTCTGCAGGTTTTAGGGCCTCTTCCTCGGCCTGCTTTCTGGCTTTCTCCACCTCCTCAGCAATGATTATCTTTTTCTCTTTTTGCTTAGCACTGAGAGGTTTCTTTGCTGATCGCTTCAGAGAACGCTTGGTTTCTGTAGTCGTGCTCTCAAAGATTGTGCTCTGGACAGTATCTGGGATGATTTCTTGTGGAGTGGGTTCTAGTTGAGGGGAAGTAGCAGTGGCCTGGCGTCCCTTGGGGGTGGCGCCAAGACGTTTGGGAGTGGAGGTTTTCTTTGATTTGGGAGCCATGGAGATATTCGGCTAGGGTTTCAGAACAAGTTAAGAGTTTGAAGAAGAAGAATTGGACAGGTTTTAGGTAAATCTGAAGTTGTGAGATAATCGGGTGAGGTTTGGGGTTTAAAAGGGGAGAGAGGGTTAAGTGATGGGACGGGTTTAGAGTTCCAATGAGCGTAATCATAACATTACCATTTTCAAAATATTTCAATTCAAATTTTAAACCTTCTTCTCACAATTTAAAATATGAGGGAAGAAATCTGAAAATATCTTTTCCAAAAATAAAACACACGAATATAAGATCTCTTTGGAAAATAAAATGTGTACTTATAAAGATGGTTAAAAAATCATAAAAATTATATTTTATCAAATATCTAATAAGATATTAACCAACTATATGATCGGATATATGTGCTCTACCATTCAGCTCACAATCTTTGACATAGTTCTCAAAGGTCTTGACACAGAGTAGAATTTATCTTTCGTAAAGGGAAAGCTCCCCCTACGAAAGTGCATCCTTGTTAAGGATTCCAATCTCACGTCTAATGAAGGTGAACTTGTCCTCTGCCAAAGGCTTAGTAAAAATGTCAGCCCATTGATAATCAGTTGAAATAAAGGATATGGACACATCACCTTTTTCGACACGGTCCCTAATGAAATGATGTCTCACATCAATATGTTTGGTCCTTGAATGCAAAACAGGATTCTTTGTGATTGATATGACACTTGTATTGTCACACTTAATGGGAATACCTTTGAGGTTGATGCCAATATCTCTGATTAGTTGAGCTATCCAAAGGATTTGGGAGCAATATGCTTTAGCTGCTATGTATTCGGCTTCAGCAGTGGATAGAGCAACTGAATTTTGTTTCTTTGAATGCCAACTGATCAAGGATGCTCCTAAGAATTGGCAACATCCTGACGTGCTCTTTCTATCCACCTTATAGCCTGCAAAATCTGCATCAGAATACCCGATTAATGTAAAATCTTTTTGCTTTGGGTACCACAAGCCAAGCTCCTTAGTGCAATTGAGATATCGAAAGATCCTCTTCATAACTACGAGGTGAGATTCTTAAGGATCAGCTTGAAACCTAGCACACATGCACACACTAAAGATGATGTCAGGTCTACTTGCTGTAAGATATAGTAAAGATCCAATCATTCCTCGATACTCCTTTTGATTGACACTCTTCCCAGTCTTGTCTTGATCTAAAGATAATGTTGATCTCATGGGTGTCTTGGCTGCTTTGGATTGATCCATCTTGAACTTCTTCAAGAGATCCTTAGTGCACTTGCTTTGGTTGACAAAGATCCCTTTCTTGGATTGATGAACTTGTAATCCCAAAAAGAAGTTGAGTTCACCCATCAAGCTCATCTCAAATTCACTGCACATGATGTTAGAAAATTCCTTGCATAAAGATGTGTTAGTAGCACCAAACAATATATCATCAACATATATTTGAATAACCAAAATTTCCTTTCCTTTAGTCTTGATAAAAAGAGTCTTGTCGATCAACCCCCTTTTAAAATCATTTTCTAAAAGATATTTTGACAAGCGCTCATACCATGCTCTTGGGGCTTGTTTCAAACCATAAAGCGCTTTATCTAGTTTATAAACATGATTGGGAAATTCCGAACTTTCAAAACCTGGGGGTTGAGCCACATAAACTTCTTCCTCTAAGAAGCCATTAAGAAAAGCACACTTGACATCTATTTGATATAACTTTATGCTCATAAAAGATGCAAATGCTAATAAAATGCGAATGGCTTCAATCCTGGCTACGGAAGCAAAGATCTCCTCGTAGTCAATACCTTCCTCTTGTTTGTAGCCTTGAGCAACAAACCTTGCTTTGTTCCTCACGATCTTACCATTCTCATCTAGCTTGTTTCGAAATACCCAACGTGTGCCAATGACTGATTGATGCTTTGGCCTAGGCTTCAAGGTCCAGACTTTGTTCCTTTCAGATCCGTTAAGCTCACTTTGCATAGCAATGATCCAGTCTGGCTCTTGAAGGGTCTCATCTACCTTCTTTGGTTCTATAAGAGAAACAAACGCATGAAAAGCACAAAGATCTTTAAGTTTAGAACGAGTTTGAACACTAAATGTAGGGTCAGAAATTATATCCTTTAATGAGTGTGATGAGGAGTATTTGAATTTTTTTTGGTAGTCTCAGCTCCTTGATTCGTCACACCAACATGATTGATTTGTGGTACATCTGACTCCATGGATCTGTTAGGTATAGTTACATCAGTTTCTGACGTTTCAACACTGTTGGATTAGACACCAAGGGCTTTGGATGGATCTTCAACACCTTGGGCCAATTCTTCAGTATTGAGAATCTGTTCCTGCATGTTCCTTTTCTCTGTGTTCTGGATAGCAGCATCATCACCATCCTCGTTCTTTGTATGGATGTTAGGATCTAAATCTGCAACACTTTCACTCAAAGAACCGTCATTGCATTCATCAAATATAACATGTATACTTTCCTCAACTAACTTGGTCCTTTTGTTGAAGATTCTATAAGCTTTGCTACTTGTGGAGTAGCCAAGAAATATACATTCATCACTACGCGCATCAAATTTCCCAAGGTTATATTTTCCATTGTTATGAACAAAACAAGTACAGCCAAAGGGTTTAAAATAAGATATAAGTGGTTTGCGGCCTTTGAAAAGTTCATAAGGAGTTTTCTTTAAGATGGAACGAATAAGACAACGATTCAAAATAGAGTTAGTTGTGTTAACAGCTTGAGGCCAATAGGTTTTAGGTAATGCATTTTCTAAAAGCATAGTCCTGGCCATGTCCTCTAGGGTGCGGTTCTTTCGTCCCACAACCCCATTTTGTTGAGGTATCCTAGGAGCAGAAAAGTTATAGGAGATGCCATATTTAGCACAAAACAAATCAAACTGAAGTTGATCAAACTCCCTACCATGATCATTTCGAATTGACATTATGGGCTCGTTTCTTAAAGTTTGCAAATCCTTACAAAGTTTTGAAAGCTCAAATAAGGCCTCTGATTTTTTTTTAAAAATGCAACCCAAGTATATCTAGAAAAATCATCAGCAACAACAAGCATGTACTTTTTACCATTGGGAGATTTGACTCGCATAGGACCACATAAATCCATATGTAAAAGTTCAAGGGGTCTAGAAGAACTTACAACCTTTTTGGGTTTGAAAGAGCTACGTGTTTGTTTACCTCGTGTGCATGCCTTGCACATCTCAATACCTTTGAAGTCCATCTCAGGTAGCCCTCTTACAAGCCCTTTGGACACAAGCTTCTGTATTGTATGTGGACTCACATGACCGAGTCTCCTGTGCCAGAGCTTTGGATCGTCCGTCAAAGCCTTTAGACAGGTTAAGCTTCCTTGTGCCACTTGCTCAGCATTTACAACATATATATTGTTGTAACGATATGAAGTCAGAACAACTTCACCTGTACTTTCTCTGCACACTAGACATATTTTCTTGTTAAATCTAACATCATTGCCACTATCACCAAATTGAGAAACACTAAGCAAATTATACTTCAAACCATTCACAGGATAAACATTTTTAATACTATGGTTGGAATCACTCCCAACACTACTAATACCAACGATGTCACACTTTCCTTTGTCACCAAGAGTGATTGTTCCAGTGGATTGCTTCTTTAGATCATGAAAGAGAGAACTCCTTCCACTCATATGCCTCGAGCATCCACTATCAATAATCCATTTTTGCTCTTTCACCTTGGTGATCTCCTGCAAAACAAACATCAACCTTTGTGGATAGACCAATAAGCAAATTTAGATCCATTATTGGGATAAACCATATTTGGTAAAATAGTGCCTTTGGGGACCCAAGCTTGCGTTATCCGTTCTTTTCTCAAATGAACATGAAATATATTGCGAATGATATGTGGATCCTTTCTTCTATAGGGGCAGGTCTCTTTTACATGTCTCTTTCTAGCACAGTGGTGACATATGGGAAAGATTCTGCTTCCTTTTGCCTTTACAAAAGTGGTAATGTGCTTCTTCTTTAAAAACCTTGGATTGTAATCAATACCACTTTTGTTTAGAGAACTTTGTTGCTCACCCAACATCCTATCAAGAGTGCCTTTGGATTTGGTAAAACTTATGAGGGCTGTCTGTTGGTCTTGAATCTTATTATTCAGGGAGATCTTCTCGTTCTCTAAGTCATGATGTTCACTTCTTAGAGAGGAGAGATCTTGCTTGAGTTCAGATTCTCTGCGTCAAGAGTTTTGACTTTAATGTCAAGACCTAAATAAGAAGCTTCGAGACTTTTGACCCTCATAGACAGATCCTCAATAGTTCTTTCCCGTTCCACAGTTTTCTTAATAAGAGTGTTAGTCTGGGCAATAAGTTTCTCTTCATTGGCAATCATATTAGAAAGGAATTCTGATAATACCTCTTTTGGACTTGCCATAAGTTCTCTTACAGTTACCACAAGCTTTTCATCATGAGATTCATCTGCTGAGGCCATAAGACACACGTTGGCCTTCTCATCATCGGAGTCTGAGTCAGAATCGCTCCAAGTTGCCACTGTGGCTTTCTTTTTCCATCTATCAACCTTCTTGGACTGGCTCTTTGTCTTTTGAGGGCAGTCTTTTACAAGATGATCTATTTCACCACATTTAAAACAAGACAAAGGTTTAGTCTTCTTGTCATATTTGTTGTATTGAGACTTACCTCGAAATTTAGAAGAATCTGATCCATCCTTGTTGTTGAATTGTTTGTTCATTTTGAGGATTCAAGAAAGGCCTCTTATGATCAGAGCAAAAGGATCATCCTGATCGTCATCCTCATCTTCGGAATCAGATACCTCTTTGGGCTCATCCTTCTTAGACTTGAGCGCCAAGTTTTTAGTGCTTGTTGGAATTTCTCCATCGTCTTCATTGAGAATCATCTCATGTGTGATCAGCTTCCCAAGAAAGTCATCAAGGGGCAGAGTGGTGAGATCTTGGGCTTTCTCTATGGCTATTACTTTAGGACCCCATTTTTCTTTTGGGTGGCACCTCAATATCTTCCTCACTTTCTCAACGTTCGTAAAGTTCTTGCCGAGAGAGTCAAGATTGTTGGTGATTTTTGGGAACCGTGTGAACATGGCCTTGATAGACTCATCAGGCTTCATTTTGAAAAGTTCATACTTTCGAAGGAAGATACTGATCTTGGTGTCCTTCACTTGGCTAGTTCCTTCATAGTTGACAACCAACTTGTCCTAAATCTCTTTAGCCGACCTACAAGATGAAATACGGTTAAACTCATCAGTGCTAAGACCACAATAAAGTAAGTTAATAGCCCTGTAGTTTTTGGAGACGAGTTCAAGATCCGATTGGATGTATTCAGACTCATTCTTTGCAATTTTGGTTCCATTTGGTCCGTCTTTCTCTGGAACCTTCGGACCATTCTCTATAATGTTCCAAAGTTCTAGATCGTGATCTATAATGAACATCTTCATCAATGATCTCCAGTGGACAAAGTTGTTTCCTATAAAGAGTGGTGGTCTACTGGTAGACCTTCCTTGTGCAAATCTTCCACTTGCTTCATCAGACATGATAAAAAACTCACAAGATTGTTAGATCGAAAGCAGTGAGTAAAGCTCTGATACCAATTGAAGGTTCGATAATGTATGACAAAGTAATATAAAGATACTCTAGAAGGGGGTCGAATAGAGTATGCCGTTTTTTCGCAGATAATCTCAAGACTTTTGAAGCTCGTGCAAAATCCTTTGAGATTAGACTTAATCTTTTGGAAAACCTGAATCACACGTAAGTTATACAATTCGAACAAATGCGGAAATATAGTAAAGCAGTAAGTAAAGGACGCAATGAATTGTTTACGAGGTTTGACACGAACTTGGCCTACGTCCCCGCCTAGGGTTCTTCCACAACCCTAGGATTCAACGGGCTTTTATTGATTCACAAGACTTGGGATCCTAATAGCTCACCGAGAATCCTATCTCCTATACAATTGCAATCTAGTCAACTCACGTTCCCTTAGAGTCCTAGACCAATCTAGAAGAGCCCCACCTCTCTCAGTTATCTAGTACAATCCTCTTACACTTAGTGTATCAATCACCTAGTGTCCACTTCCTGAGTTACAAAACTCTCGAGTATAATACTCACTCAAAATATATCCTATAAGCTCAATGTGTAACTCTCAAATGCTTTGAAACAAAATAACAGACTCTTAAGAACAAGTAGAGAGCACACGACGAAGAGAGAAGTAGGCTTGAAGATTGAGTGCGATGTAGAGCGTTGATGTTGTAAGAGTTATCTGTCTTCCTTCTCTTCTTCATCTCCTTTATATAGTGAAGATCTTCGGCGCCACTTGAGGAAGGAATCTTCTCCAACGGCTAACTTGGTTTGTGGCTTGCGAGTGGATCTTTGAGATCTTCTAAACTGGGAAACTCTGAAGCCACAATCTTTCCGATTTGATTTTCTAATCTTTTCATCTTTGGAAGGAGATATAATTTGAAAAGCTTCCTGAAATGTTAGTTCATATATGATAATAGCTGGAAGCATATAATAACATATAATAATATTCGGACATAATATAATAAAGTACAGGTTTTGTGTTTCATCAACACAGTTGTAGCTTCAAGACCTTTGACACAAACTGTGTATCAAAGCCTTTGAAACTAATTCCGATTTTCATCAAGGGAGAGGAGTTATCAAACATAAACTCAAAAAAATATAACAATAAGCTCAAAATAACATAAACAACCTCTCAAAATAAACATGAACTTTTATCCAACTCTCATATCAAAGATAGATAACAAGGCTCTTATTCTCCCTTTTTTCTTCTTCGACATTTTTTTTTCCGAATACTTTTTATTTCTTTTCTTGAGCCATATGCATGAAATACAAATATGAGGATAATAACACATAATATTACACCTCACTCAAAACCATAATCAATAAGCACTCACTTTAGCTTTTCCCTCAAAACTCGAAAAGACATCCATAACACACTCTAAATCCCAATTCCCGAAAGGGTAATGCTCATCATAAGCTAGGAAACATTAATTTTGTGTAGCTTCAAAGAAAAAGGATAAAGGCTCAAATTGGCTTCAAAACAAAGATATAACATAAGGTAGATGTGGATAAAATATGGCTAAAAATATTCCTCTATCATATGCAACTCAGAAAGATTGATCATGTATATAATCAGCATAAAAAATAGATAAATATGTCAATACTCAAAGATAAAAGCATAGAATGAGTAAATCACACAACAAAAGCGAAAGGGAAATAGATGTAATCCCTTATATGGTCAAAAATTCTCGCTAGGACAATTTTTTTGTTGGATTGCAATTATCCTTCAAACTTAGATCGTACATGCTCAATTACATATATGCAATCATATCTCACAAAAAAAAAATTATCAAGACAAGTTCAAATCATCCAGAATTCCATGGGAGTTATATGATCATGTCAAAATGAAATAGAGAACAAAATTAGCTCGCCGGGTATTTGAATAACACATATATATAATGCATGATATTTTTGTATTTTTCAACATGTTTCATTTTTAAACTTTAAATAACAACAATAATCCATAAACACGATGCATGAAACAAACTAAAAACTTAACAAAAATTAACAAAAAAGATAAATAAACATGAAACTGAAAAATATAAACATGAACTAAACTAACATAAACTACCACCCCACACTTAAATGATGCATTGTCCTTAATGCATAAACAAAAATAACAATGAAATAAACTCATAGTGAAGGAAGAGATACTAACCTATAAGTGGGAAGGCGGTGGCTGGAATCCAGACTGCTGGCGAAGGTGGCTAAGATTAGCAAGTATATGCGCGGCAACAGTGTCCGAATATCAGTGACCCCAGTAGAGATAGTAAGGAGATATTCCTTATGCTTCTTTTCCATATCTACCAACCGACGCTCCAATTCATCCAAATCAACATAAACAATGTCAGCATCTGCAGTAACAAAATCTTCTTCTTCTTCATCCTCAACTTGCTCCTCTCCTTCTACCGAATCAACTGACTTAGAATCATCCCTCTCTAGAGAAGTCTCATAAGCCTCATGTCTTAGCTTGAAGTAAATAAGCCTATAACAAGATGGAAACACAAGAGGAAGGTGTAGATGACGCTCTCCATGATCTCCCGTAATTCATCTAAAATGCTCCTTTGCATGAGGAAATCGAACCTTAGTGATAATGCTAGACCAAGTCAGAGTGGCAATATCATAAACAGAATCACCACGCATAGTCTGCACACCATCCAGGCGAATACCAAGATACATAGTAAGCCGCGATATCAATCCTCAAAAGCAATAGTGTGATCCTCCCACCCATAGGCGGTACTAATCATGTCAGTGCAACTCCCCAAAAATAATTGAACCCAATCTGGAGTTTTCATGGCTTCAGGAGTCAAACAATAAGTATAAACCCAACCTCTCATAGACACGATCTCCAGATCAACAAAACCAAAGAAAGCAAGACCCGTACTCAACACCCTATAACACAGTCTCAACGCAGGGTGAGTGATCATGTAATCAAAGAAATCGCTATCTTTCCAAAACGGCCATCCAATAGCTACAATCCAAGTATGAAGTGCAGGCGGATCAACTGCTGCATTGATCCAAGAGTTGGTACACTTTCTGGTGATTCCAAAAACTTGAGCAATAACATTCTTAGTCACCAAGAACTTCTCTCCTCTCATGCAAAAGTGAATCTCTTTGTCAGAACAATAATCCAAGGTAGCCAAAAATTCTCTCACCAATGCAGGATAAGTGAATGCATTAAGCTCCAGAAAATCACCTAATCCACCCTTGTTAGTAAGCTCAGAAACATGCTTGAATAAGCTAAGACGGTGCAACGTCTCAACATCAAAGAAAATCGTTAAGCAATAATTCATACTTACCTGGTTAATCCAATGATCCTCCTACTCCTCCGACAAGTATGCCAGCTTTTCCATACTAGGAACCGATTCCATATTGCCTCAAACAACCGAAGAACACAAGAAAACTCACAAAGAAACCGAGAAAACCACTCACTGAGGGGGGCGGCGGGCACCGATAGAGGATACTCTAGAAAATCCGAATTCCAACATAACTGTCCGGATGTAGAAACTCCTTCCAAATTGCTTCCTTGAAGTGTAAAACTTGGTTTCAAATCCTCCTTTGGTGAAAAGGGTGGGTATGATGGTTAACAGAATTGGCTTTTGTGGGGGGTTTAGAAATTGGATTTGAAATTGATGAATGAAGGGTAGAAGATGATAGAAATTGTGATTTAGGGTTGAAGATGGAATGAATGGGTGATGATGGATAGGAAAAGAAAGGCTTTTTGATTTGAAACTCAAGGGATTAGGGTTTTGGAATTTGGATTCAAGTAGGAGGTTTAGGGTTTCTTGTGTTGCTTGGAGAAAAAGTTTGAGAAAGGATAGAAGATAGAAGATGGAAGGTATTTGTATGGAAAGACAAGGATAAAAAGGATGTAAGATAAATAAAGATTTATCCCGTGGCCTTTTTCCAAAAATCAATATCGCGTCTTACACTGAAGAAGCGGCGGGCACCAGTATTAGAGCGGCGGGCGCCGATTTTTCCATTGCTTCAACTTCGTTCTTTTTCTTCGATCAAACTTACCTACAAGATAGTTCTCACACAAAATCTTGCAAAAATATAGCCAAATTTATTCATCCTACTTTATTGAAATGAAAAACAATTGCAAAAATTAAATAAAACTACCTAATTAGCTTGGGTTGTCTCCCAAGAAGCGCCTTTGTTTCACGTCTTTGGGTCGACGTGTTGCTCTTCCTACTTATCATGATCATTATTAACACGCTCTTCATGCTCATCGATCACAAGAATTTTTCATATTCATATTCTCCTAAGTGATTAATCATGAGAGTCTACCTTAACATTTAAAAAATACAATATCTCTTGTTCTAGTAGAGGGGTTAGATTGCTCCCTTTAGGGCCTGATTGCGCCCCATATGGTCCCTTCACAGCCATAGGTGCCTTGCCTCGGTCACCTTGATCTCTTTGAGCACGAGCTGCGTTTCCTCTCTAGACTTCCATCGTTGGGGATGTCCTCCCGAATTCCCTCCTCGTTCGTTCTTGTTCTTGTTTTTCCTTTCTACTTTCATAGCTAAATGTAAATGTTCAGTCATAGTAGCATAAGGATATAAATCAATTTCATTAGCCAAATGAGGATGTAAAACTCTAAGAAACCTTGCCATGGTATCCTCGTCATCTTCTATTACATTAGCCCTTACCATTAGCACTTGCAATGGCATTGAATGTTTATTCAACACTCATAGCTCCTTAATTGTCTTAGATTTTCCAGCCATTGTTTAAACTCACGAGTGTAGTGTTGAGGTATGAACCTTCTCCTCATCGATGCCTTTATTTTCTCCCAAGTGGTGATGGGTCCATCAAAAGCTCTTCTCCTTTCGTTTACAAGATTATCCCACCAAATTAGTGCATAACCTTGAAATTTAAGAGTAGAGAGTTGTACCATTCTATTATCGAAGAAGTTGTGGCAATTCCATATATTCCCCATCTTGGTTTCCCAATCCATGTAAGCATCCGGATCGCATTTTCCTTCAAATGATGGGATCTTCACCTTAACCTTACCCACACCATCTTGCTCAGGCTGTCCAGGCATCCTTTGGTGTCAACTTCGATCATTTCTCCTAGGACGGCGCTCCCAATGATCCTTCTATTGGAAGCCATAGTCGTCCTCTGAGGGATAGAACTCATTTTTATTCCTTCGACCTCATCCCCGCACACCAACAAACACATTATTACTACCATGCCTCTCGCGAGGAGAGGGAAATTCATCAAAAAGAGGGTTATCAACACGAGGAGGAATAGTTTGTTGAAGGTTAACTCAAAGAGGAGTAGGGTGAGTTTCTTCCCTATTTGGTGGTGCCATTTCACCCGTAGGTGGTACTACTTGGCTAGGAACGGTGTTAGAGCCAGAGGGCTGAGATTCCAAAGCCGCCATCCTTTCCATCAACTATCCGATGTTCTCATTCATAGTGTTCAAGAGATTGAAGAACTCTGGAAGAGTGGGATCGGAGGTGGGAGTCTTGTTCCCTACCTTAGACATCACAAATAAACAAACAATGAACTATGTTAAAGGTTAGTGAAAAATCTTAAATAATCTCACAAGTGTATCTCTCGACACTCCCTCTCTTATTGGTGATGTTATGCTTGTTGCTTCAATCCGCCTTGGGTAAGACAATGCTCAAGCAATGCCCTTATCAAAATAAGACATCACAATATGTTGTAAGGAGGAAATCGATATTACAAATAAAATACGAATAAAGCAGAGCAAACCGGATTCCGTCCCTTGCAAATGATTACAAGACTTCCTCCCGATGCAGCAGTGGAAAGTCAGGATCGATCCACGAGGAAGCGTGTCAGCGGATCCTAGGCAGCGGAGGAATCTCACAGCAGAAGTCAACTACAGATGCCCGACCTCGAGTAAGGTTACTCGACAGAAGGTCAGGCAAGTTGAAACAAGAAAGCAACAGCTCCCGGGTTTTGGTCGATATCGAGGAGAATTTACTCAATATCGAGTAAACTTTGTCGACGTCGAGTTCCTGCAAACTAGAAGCTACAGCGATCTAGGCGATCGAATATCAGTAGTCGATGTCGACCAGTTTTGGTCGATATCGAGGAGAAACAGAAACTTAAAACGAAAGAAAGTAAAGAACAATGCTTTGGGAAACTCGAAATAAACTATGTGAAAGAAAACTTCCAAGATTGGGGTTGGCAACGACAATAACCAAGCATGCATAAGGCAAGATAAATAACAATAATCATGCAAATTGCATCGAAGGATCAAGCTTTCGCCTTTCGTCTCAGGTGAGCTTTTTCCACAACCATATAAACTCCAATTTCCTACTCTCTTCAAAGTGCGAATTACTTGGTTAAAATTTGGGGACTTTGCTCCTTGTGGTAATGATTAGAGGTTCGACAAAATTGGTGTTTAGATATTGCAACTTGGTGGTTGTTTACTTTTATGCCTTCAAGGTGTTCGTAGAAACGTTTAAGAGAGATTTTGCCATTTTGGGTTGATTGGGTAGTAGACATAGGTTTACATTTTTAGTTTATGAGATTGATAGCTTGGTTGATGTGTGTTTCAAATTATGCAGAGATTTTATTAAGGTTTTTAGTGTGTTTCTTCACCGTCTTTGAACTTAATTTCTAATTTGTTGTTAAAATTTACCTATTGGCATTCCTCTTCTTGTTTGTTCTTATTCTTTATAGATTTTGTTTCTTCAACAAACTTTAGTTCATTGTTGTTGCCCCATACCTTTTTGTTCTTTTGAGCTCCATCTTGTTCAGTTCTTTATTATCTAGTTTTGTTGTTTTTGCTATCAATTATTACAGGACTCAGTGGATAACACCACCTAAGACGACTTCCCGTTCTCCATCTTTACCTATTTTGTCCCACTCTCATTCTTCCACCACCTACTTCTCGAAGTCACCGCTTCAACAACTTCAGCGCCTCTCCAAGGTTTGTGGCCTGCCTAATTTACTGTAGTCTTTGGGTTTTGTCTACTTTTTTTTTCTTCCAATTTTTTACTTCTAAAATTCGTTCGTCATAGTTTTGAATTTCAGACCCAATTTGCTAGCATCTGGAGATCGGGAAGCATCGTTGGGGCTCAACTCTGACATCTCAGGTGAACATCTTCCACCATCTCTTGTGGAGTAAGTTATTCTCTGCCCATACCCTTGTTTGAATGAGAGGCTTTCATTCTCCCTATAAGCTGTATCTATATATGTACTATGTATTGTACGTAGGGCAGCTTCCTTAAAAAATAGTACACTTGTGCGTCGCCAATAGAATAGTTTTCGTCATGCCTTTATGACCAGGTAATCGTTCTTGGTTAATTTACATATATAGCTTGATTTAGTTAGGGAAGTACTTATATCTAGAGACTAAGAAACCATTTTATAAATATATTGCAAAATTTCCCCCTTTTCCTCTATCAATTTAATCTTTGATATCAGAAATTGCAGCTGGTGCTATATGTAATAGGCTCAAGCTATTAGCTTTCGTAACAATGTCTTTCTGATTTTTATTTTAGGTGAGCCACAAGTTGTCTCCAGTTCATGTGCTCATCGAGAGATGACTTTCATTTGGTGAGCTCGAGCATCTATCAAGATATGTACCCGGATGTGGCCATGCACTTACTTTCGTTTTACTTTATCAGGGACAACTTTTGTTTTAGGATGTTTACATTTTAGTTCCAAGGTTGATATATCATATGATGTACCCTGAATGTGATGTTGGTGGGTCAACTTAAACAATGGATTTGTAGTGGTTGTTGCTATGGTTTTGATGATATTTATGTATGGTTTGGATGATATTTATGTATGTTTTTGATGACATTTAACAGGGGGTTTATATTGATATTCTAAAAGTGCTCTTGCAAAATGACATTAAACTATATATCCCGGAAAACCGTCCGTTATAAAAAAAAGGTCATGTTATATACCGGCCATAATTTTTTTAAAAAAAACTTTAGTATTTATGCGGGACCTGGATATTTTACACCCGGCATAAATAGCTTGAGGTTTTTTTTAATAAAAAGATCAACTTCATTTATGCCGGATATTGCTATTATTTATGCCGAATATTTCTAATTTTTATGCCGGATATGACTGTTATTTATGTCGGACGTGTGGTATTTAGATCCGGCATAAATAACTGTATGTAAAAAAAAACACACAATTATTTATGCCGGGCGTGTCATATTAATATCCGGCATAAATAAAACGCCCCCTTTTTTTTTATTACATTTACCTATAGCCCGGAGATAACTTTTCCAATATCCGGCATAAATAGCCCAAATATCCGGCATAAAATCTAGTTTTTATAGTAGTGAAACTGTTTTACGCCCCATACGAAGTTAATATTATTTTATAATCTTTCAACCTTTATTTTACACAATTTTTCAATTGCAACTTGTTTATTTTCTTAGTCATTTTTTCTACCTCGCTGTATACGTACTTTATGTCTTGAAGGCTTAAATTAGAAGCGTTTTTCTAACTTATGGTTGCAATGGAAAAGCAGCAATATTTGAACGAACTTAATCCATCCTAATAAATCCTACAAAGGCTGTCAAAAGCGCAACTAACAAGACGACCGTTGTCGTTGGTCAAAGTATTCCCAACTAAAATGTGTGGACGCATTTAGATGCTTAACGAAGTTTGATGGGTTATCAATAGACAAAAATGGGTTCACTAATCCCGCACTTACAAACTCTAATTACTAGAGCTGGAAAAATCTGACCCGACCCGAAGACCCGACTCACTCGAATTCGATCGGAACCCAAAAATCTGGAGTCATTCATAACCCGAATCTGAGACCGAACCCGACCTGAACTTGACCCGACCCGAAACAAACCCGAACACAGATAAACCCGACCCGACCCAAACCCGACCCGGTTTTGAACCCGACCCGACCCAACCCGACCCGAATTGAAATGGTTATTTAACATCAACATTTTAATACTTGAATGTTAAATGTTGTTTTTTTTAACACAAGTTTATGATTATACTTTAACATATAAAACACCAATTATTTTTGTTAATTGTTATCATATGAATAAGAATCCAAGTAAAACCAATAGATAAGCAGATAAGTCAATGAGTCAAGTAAGTCAACCGCCATACATCAAATCAAAACATCGATACATAGTACGAGTCAGAAATGCTAAAAGTTCATTAATCGCTGCAGATGATATAGCGTGTAACCCAACAACATATCCTTCCAACAACTACTAACAAACTAACAAAATATCCTTCTCGAAACCAACAACAATCAGCAATACCTAAATGGGCCAAAAGCTAATAATAATAATGAAAAAAAACTAATGGGTCAAAAGCTACAAATGAAATGGGCATTGAAAATGATATGAGCCAATGATATAGTCAAACCACAAATAAGTCCATTTGCAACTTGCTAGTTAAAATAAGGTTAAAACCTAAATGTACAATTAATTTGATTTAATTATAGCACCGATCAATTGGTTTAAATGTTTAAAAAAGGACGATGTTGCCGAATATCGAATTTCCGATTATGACTTTTTTGAAAATCGGTCGACAACCGATGAGTCAATAACAATGAGTGTATTCAACCGAGTCAAAATTACATATTCAAGTATTCAACTGAGTCAAAATCATTTATTTTAATAAATTACATATTTAAGTATTCAACCGAGTTAAAATCATTTATTTTAAGTAAATTACATATTTAAGTATTCAACCGAGTCAAAATCAACCTAATTATCCAAATTCTAAACGGGTCGAATATGATTCGACCGAAAACTCAAACCAACTATACCGCTATACCCACTTTGATTAAACTGAAACTCAAATGAGACTCACCCGCCTCTTGACCCGAAAACCGAACGAGACCGACCCGCTTTGACCCGAACCCGAATGGGCATGACCCGACTTAACCTGAAACCCGACCAATCTAAAATTCATTATGACCGAACCCGACCCGATCAATTTCCGACCCGACCAATACCCGACCATAAATTTTACCCGAATTGACCCGACCCGAGCAAACCTGACCCGAACGACCGACTTGCCAGCTCTACTAATTAATTACTATACCTTCAATCTCATAACACAAGTCTCGACCAGGAAAAAAAAACATAACTTAACATGTTTTATTTTTTAAAATCTTTTTTAATATATTAAATTTTTTATTAGTTTTATTGATTATAATGTCATATTTAATAAAAATAAAATTATTTTAAACATTAATTTTAAAACCATGATATTTAGGTTATTAAAAATATATATCAATAGTTAAAATAATAATTTAAAATGATGAGACGGGTGGAACAATTCTGTTTGAATTCATTCGTGCAATTTGTCTCCTTTGTTCTAGAAACAAATGCTTTTTACCACATTTTGAACCGATATAATATAAGCAAAAATATAAAAAAGTAGTTGATTACGTCATGTTTTAATAGCTTCAAAGGTTGATGGTTGGTTGCGTGGTTGGCTATCAAGTTGGACATGGAAAAAATATACGATCGGGTTGATTGGACATTTATTAAACTTGTACTTCAAATTTTTGGCTTTCATTCCAAGTTTAACGAGCTAATTATGGAATGTGTAACTACGGTTTCATTCTCTGTGCTGGTCAACAACGGTCATATCGATGTCTTTAAACCCTCTAGAGGACTTAGGCAAGGAGACCCCCTCTCTCCTTTCCTTTTTATCCTTGGGGGCAGAAATCCTAGCGCGGAAATTAGAACAAGAATCCCTGTCAAGACAAAATTTAATTGGCTTTCCGATTGGCAGAAGTGGCACGAGAATCCCTTTTCTTGCCTTTGTTGACGATATAATTATCTTCTCCAAAGGAACTGTGTCGGCAAGTGACAGAGTTAAGAAAATTATTGACGAATACTGCCAAGTTTTTGGGCAAAAGGTCAATTATCATAAATCTGCCTTCCTTGTTTCTCCAGGCATTCCAAGATCTAGGCTGGCTGAATTAGAGGGTACTCTGCTCATATCAAAAGAAATTAATCTAGACAAATATCTGGGCTGCCCAGTCATTAATCGAAGAGTCAATAAAAACACGTTTGAGGACATCATCAGTAAGTCAGTGGATCAGTTGAGCAAATGGAAGGCGAATTCACTCTCTCAACAGGGACGAAAAACTTTGATTGGAGCAAATTTGGCCTCCAAATTGTTGTGCAAATCTAAGTCAGTGGATAGCTGCCAGAGGACTGGGATTAAGAAAATATAAAAATATGAATGGAACTTTACAGTTGAAGTTGTTGTGGAAATTAATTGTTGAGCCAAACAATGCGTGGGTAAAAATTATTCAACACAAATACCTAAAATCAAATGCGGTTTGGGACTATTCAGGTAGAGGTAATGCCTCGTGGCAATGATCGAAATTACGTTTACTAATTCCGACTTTCAAGAAATGATTAATATGGTCAGTGGGGAATGGGCGAACAATCAAATTTTGGCAGGATAATTGGGCATGTACATCTCCGTTGCTACAATACCGTAAGTCACTAGACGATATCAATACAGAGGAAACTACTTCGGAATACATTAACATAGGGAAATAGGATATAGACCAGATTCAGAATGTCTTACCATTAGACATCGTAAATAAAATTTGTGACATCCCATTACCTGAGTCTAACATGGAGGATCGACTGTACTGGAGACCTGCAAAAAACGGCTGGTTTTCAACGGCTAGTGCCTTCAAAATGGTAGCATGTTTTTAGACGGCACAATCTACTAACAATGAATGGTTATGGCGAATAAACACTCCGCCCAAAATTAAGAATTTTATGTGAAAAGTAGCTCAAGATGGATTACCAACGGCCAGGCGGCTAGCAAAAAGGGGTATTGCTATTCCATCATACTATGCAGTGTGTAACCACCATGAGGAAGATGTTGTTCACTTGCTCCTCGAATGCAAATATAGTGGAATCTGTAATACGTGGTCCAGTGATAAGAAGACAAAATTACGGGATATCGTCTCCAACACCAGTGATATGAGAAAGATTCTGGTTGTGTTGGGAGATATCCTCATAGCGAAAGAGAAACAGAAAATGGCATTCTGCTGGTGGACGACGTGGTATATTCGCAATCAATACATGTTTAGACAAGTTAAATTGCCGAGGATTAATGAATACTACTGTATGGGGGAAATGCATATGAGTAATTGGGTTAATGCACGAAATATGGATAGTAAGGAACATAATACAAATTACAGTGGGAGACCAGATACCCAGGGGAGGACGAGCCAAAGCGACATAGATTGCTCGAGGATGACTTCGAAAAAAAGAAATCACAAATGGAAAAAACCGCCGGAGGGAAGGGCTAAATTAAATTTTGATGGATCTTGTCCAAACACCACTAAAAGTTCTATTGGTTTCATTATTCGTAACAATGAAGGGCAACCTATTGAGCTTGGCTTTAATCGCATCGGATACCAATCCCCACTCATGGCGGAAACTATTGCACTTAGGCACGACATTCTGGCTGCTAGATCACTTCATATAAACAACATAATCATCGAAGGGGATTCGTTAATCATAATAGACCACCTAAGAAAAGGTCGAAAGTTCCCATGGGAAATAGAATTGATTATGTCAGACATTATGATTCTTTTGAGCGTGGTGAGGGAAGTTCGTTTCGCTCATATTCCCCGTTGTGGTAATTGCATGGCAGATAAGGTTGCATACCTTGGCCACCATATCAGTGTTTCAGATATACTTAACGATCCCAGTCTTCAGGGCCTCATCCAAAAGGATGCCTTCAGATAGTGCTTCTGCACAGCCGAATTCTTACCTAATCACAAAAAAATAGCTTCAAATTTTAATGGGTTTTTAATCTGACTTAGGGATTTTGCTACTTTCCTCCCCAGACAATTCATGAAAGTAAGGTAAAATAGTAGACAAATTCGACTTGTACTCAAATCTTGAACCCTCTGGGAGATTGGGAAGTCTAATTGCAAGTAGTTGAGCACTCAAATTAGGTTTCGTTGGGTTTCTCAGGGTCCTTCTTGGCGGATTATCAACTTCGTCTCCCATCTCCTTATTCTGAGATCTTTAAATCTCAGAATCAAAAGACAAAGGCAATGAATTAGAAGATCTAGTTTGAACCATACATGGACGCAAAAAACTCAAAAGAAAAATGAAAACAAAAAAAATAGAATCAATGGAAGAGATATAGAAAAGCAAACTCCTTTCTTCTCCCTGGAAACGGCGCAAAGAGTTTGGTGCGGGACGACGTCGTTGGCACTTTCGCCCTTTGTCAAATAGTAATAAAATTCAAACTCAAGGCAAAAAACCAATAGATTAGAAAATCAATAAATTGATAAACCAAACAACTACTACTATAGCAATGAAGTCCGGAGTCGAACCCACAGGGAGAAGCGATTCACTACTCAATAACTCTTAACAAAGACTCTTATGACAAAAGCAATGACTTGTGGCAAATTGATGAGGAAGCAAAGTAACAAACTTTATGCATGCAAAGTAATTGATAATAAGGTAGAGAATATATTTCACCTGTAATTCTCTAACAATGGTTGAGATTCATGGTCCTAGAATTGATTCATCAATTATTCATAAACATATGTCTGCTTGACTAAAGTTGAAGGATCCGTTGGGATACAATAACCTTATTCATTATCACTAAAGAATATCATTAAGGACTGAAGTAATTAGAACAATTGACATATCGATTCAATGCAATTAGAGAAAAATATGTGCAAACCAACATCAACCCTAATCGGCATCTATCAACATAGATCATTCACAATCATCCACTACAAAGACAAAGCAATATCACTACTTCAGTACCTTCGTTTGCTATCAAGAACACAACAACGAATTCATAGCTAAGATGCAATTCCTAACGTGGTGATCAATCATAGAAAGGAACACAAATATAATCAATAGGTACAATATGGTAAATATAAATATGAATAACTAAATAGAATCAAATCCAAACAACTAGGTCTTGGAATCACAAGCGAAATTATGAGTTTAGCAACTCATAGGCCAAAATCCTCTCTCTCTCTAATTGTGTTCATAACTACGTCTATATTGAACTACTACTGAATATGGAAGAAATATAACCTAAATAGAACGTGCAAACCCTAGAAAATATAATAATATTATAATAAGAAATAGAATCTTCGGATCCAAATCGCAATCCGCTGGAAACGGGGTCACGACGGGCGCCGCCTAAAGCACGACGGGCGTCGCCATACTCAGTGACGGATTCTCCTCTTTTCTTCGATGTTTTGCTTCCCTGCTCTTCTCTAGCCTCTTCCTCATCCTTCACGACGGATTCTCCTCTTTAGAATAAACACTAAAAAGGCGTAGATTCCGAACTCAAATAGCAATATATGAAACTAGACTAAAACATATGTAAAACTCCTATCTAAATGCAATAAGAAATACCTATAATGCCTATACGAAATATGCATTATCACTAACCAACTTTTCCTAAATCTTTGCGGAGCTAACACGATCTGAAAAAATTTGCAGAAAAATGGATTGGGGGAAAATTGGATGTGTCGGTTCTCAGTTGCAGGGGGGTCGCTTTTCTACAGACTCTAACAGAAGCATATAAAGAGAGAGAGTGAGACAGATAGATAGAGGAATGAAAACAAAAAAAATTGGCGAGAGAGAGGGGACTGAGAAAAGCGAAAGAGAAGTACAGAGGAGAGAGAGATCGACGGTAGAAAGTACTGAGGATATAAGGCAGAGAGAAAGAGTGATGACACATAGTTGAATGAGTGGAATAATAACTTGTATAATTTTTCTATAGGGAAAACGCAACACTAATGGAACCCCATTTTCCGCCAAGCCGATGGCGCCAAAACTAACGAAAAATAAGAGGGAGGAGGGACTTAAGAGTGATGGAAAGGTAGAGAGAGTGGAGGGTATATAAGCATTTAAATACTTACTCCGGCCATAATTTTTTCACATTAATGCACTGCATGAGAGCAATAAATGAAGGAATGAGAAGACTCACCTCCATTTGAAGAAGGAGGGTTGTTGCCCAAATTATGTGGGGGGGGGGGGGGGGAGAGAGAGAGAGAGATGTGAGAATGTGCCTCAATAATCGGGATATCATAGGGATCTATAAGGAGCTCAGAGGGAATGATACAAGTAGCATTTAATAAGGAGTAAGAGGCAATGACTATTCGGTTTCAGAGAAATATCATCGAAGAAGAAGCAAGTTGGGGGGTTGTTTTAAGGTTGACGTTTAACCAATTAGTTTTAACTGGACACGCAAAGCAAAATGACCTGCCACCTACAACAATTTACTAGACAAGAGTCGTCAGAGGAATAGATTCAACACCGACTTCAAATTGTCGATCGATAAGTTTGCCTTCAATTTAGGTAGTCCAAGAGGTGTGTCCCTAAAATTTGTACATCTTCCTGTAAAATTGAGTTCAATTGTCCCCCTCTATGTAGTGGAACATGTGACAAATCATCTGTTTGTATCACTGTGTTGTTTGGAGGTTGGTAGGCATGTAAAGGGCGCACTTAGGTCTTCAATGGGACAAAAAGCCAAAAGGCAGTGGTTGTTGATATGCCAATGGAGAAGTTTAATGTCGATGAGATGAGATATGATGTCCATCTGATGTATGTAAAGCCAAAGAAGGAAGGGGGTAGGCCGTTCTCCATTGGGGATGTTGACAGGAGGAAACTGTCGTTGTTCCTATCAAAGTATAACTCAAACCTACAAACTAGTATAGTAAGCAAGTAAAAGGTCGATCCCACAAAGAATCAAGTGTTCCTAAGTAAAATATATTTACCAATTAGTAGGAAAGGGATGGTTTTGGTTATTAAAGTAAAGAAAATAAACTATAAACAAGTTAGTAGAGATAACAATTAAGAAAATAGATTCATCTATAAAGATCCACTTTAGTTTGGTTGATTGATCATCGATTCTTCTTCAAATTCTCTTTTCATCATATTATTATTCATGTCCTGGTGTTGTGTAAATTACTAGTCCTACGAGTCCTAGTAACCCTTACTAATTAGATAACCCTAACACGGTCAAGATTTAACCTAATAGTAGCTTTAAGATTAAGGATTAACCAGAATACATGCAACACCAAGCTACGAGTCTTAAAAAAGGCATGCTTGCTACTATGGACTAAGATTGGCTACGAGGAATCTAAAAAATCCTAGCAATAATCTTAACTAGTTACGCGTGCTAGAAGAAATCAACAATATTCGCAAAAGAATCAATACGAATCAATAGGAATAGAACAAGAATAAAAATCTCACAACTTCATCAAACCAAAGCTTCAATCCATAGATGAAACGAAAGAGTTTAGCACTCCATGGCCATGGAGGCTCCTCTCTAGGGTTCTCTCAATTGATAAACTCTAAGTGCATAAGTTAAGAAATTAGATACTTAAAATAAAAACCTAAAACGCCTTAAAAAAGCCTCAAAAGAGTCAGCCAAATAATAATTCGAAAATCTAATTAAAGAGATAAAAAGTCCATTTAATTTGGCGTTTCTACAGACGCCGCGGGGCAGCCAACTCAGACCGCGGGGCGGCTATACTGTTCACAGCGATTTTTCCTCTTTGAATTTGTTCTCGGTGTCAACATGAAAGTTGTAGCTCTCGGAAAGAGCTTTCTAACGCATGCTTTTAATAGTCAATCCGACTACCGAGGCCTCCAAAAAGTGTGTTACAAGTTTAGCTTGTCTGGCGACAACTTCTATTGACTTGTTCTTCATTTAGGCTCTCTAACTTCGATTCCGCTCCCGTGCTCTCACTTTTCCTCCTCCTCTTCACTCTTCCATCATCCATGAGCTTCATCATTCCTCGTCGGATTCACATATACCTGACATAATCCATAAAAGCGTGTAGATTCCGACTCTACCAACCACACAAGTATAAATGCAAATCCTTCTTCTAAGCTTCGAGCCGCGGGGAAACTAGCTTGGTTGCGGGGCGTCTATACTATTCACATCAATTTTTCCTCTTTGAATATGGTCTCAGTGTCAACATGAAAGTTGTAGAACTCGGAAAGATCTTTCCAACGCATGCTTATAATAGTCAATCGGACTACCGAGGACTCTAGAAAGTGTGTTACAAGTTTAGCTTGTCTGACGACAACTTCTGTTGACTTGTTCTTCACTTAGGCTCTCTAACTTCGATTCCACTCCCGTGCTCTTCACTTTTCCTCCTCCTCTTCACTCTTCCATCATCCATGAGCTTCCTCATTCCTCGTCGGATCCACATATACATGAAATAATCCATAAAAGCGTGTAGATTCCGACTCTACCAACGACAGAAGTATAAATACAAATCTAGACTAAACCATGTATTATATATATACAGCTTAATCATGCAAAATGCATCCTAATATGCCTACCTAAATGCGTGCTATCAGATGTCAAAGACCTGTATGCCTTCAGGTTCGTCAACTTCATATCTAGAGAACACTCCTGACCTATCAACCTTCATGTCTCCCTACAAAATAAGGTTGGTGGGGAGGCATGAATGACACAAGGATCAACCACATGAGACTCAGTTGGGGTGCATATTTCTTCCAGTGATGGATCCCCCCTCCCGGAGAGGTGATAGGAAGACAAAGTGTAGAGAGCCCTATTTGGCCAAAAACATCGAACACATGTCTAGTTAAATGTTCAAGGACGTGACTAGTTAAGCTGAACTAGCGGCACGTTAGGGATAACTGAGGAGTTGGAGTTGGACTACAATGATAGGGCAAAGAAAGTTGAAGCAATAAAATGTGGGAAGCAGGTTATTTCGGTTAGTAGCGACATGGAAGATGTAGTGAGCACCCCTAGTGTTGTTGAACCGGTCTCCATTGACCTGCATAGCTCGTCGGACGATGACGACGTAATCCCATCTGTTGTGAAATGTGAGTATAAGAGATCAACTCAAACGAATTAAGTTGTGGTCATGGGGTTTTGAGGCAGAGCGAGTGGCGAGGAAAGTCAAAGAAGTATACGAACGCCGAAAAGCGCAATCGGGGGCGATGGATAAACTTGCCGCAATCAGCGATGAATCCATTGAACCCGCGGTACAATGTAGTAGAGCTCCGAGAGGGAAAAGTTTTTCGAACTATGGAGGAGGTCAAGCAGACGATAAGGTGGACAAATCTTTCTATGCGATTCAACACAAAGGTCAAGAGGTCCACCAAGTGCTTGTATATGGTGGAGTGTGTGGGGGTCCAACTGCAAGTGGTTATGTTGAGCTTCCACGTTCGGGAACTCGTGATTATGGATGATCTGGAAGCTTGTCGATGAGCACACTTTTCTTGTCAATGCGATGATCAGCCAAAATCATCTAGCGCCATACAACTAGCTGGGACAAAGGCTAGTGGAAAGATACGTCGTATCCCTTAACCGCTTTCTCCCTTCATTGGTTGCCCAATTTTGTTTGAAATTAGATGTCCTTATGTGAAGTATAAATGCCAATAGTAAAAAATAACTATCCACCCTATTGCTTATTACTGGACACCATGTTGTTGTCTACTAGATACCTTGTTCGTTTTTTCCTCTCCGCCTTCTATCTTAATGAAGTCACACTATTAATACCTGATAGTATGTACACTATACATTCCAACACTTAAAATCAATTGTCCACTCTATGATTTCTCACTGGACATGTTATGGTTGTCTACTTGACATATGGTCCGCTAACGGATTTAGGAATTCAACTATGAAGTTTCGTTGAGTCAAAGAAGCCCCTTGTTCTGGTACATGCCCAATCATTGATAAAAATCACAACCAGGCGTCAGCTGTAGCTATTGGAAGGCTCGCCGAGAACGGATGAAGACGAGGGATACTTTGTACAGGACGGACGAGGAGAGCCACCAGTCCTTGTACTCGAACATGTACATGCGGGAGCAAGGTAACCCTGGGATTTACTCGAGGATTGAACACAACCCGAATGTCCAATTCAAGTATGCCTTCGTTTGTATAAGAGTATGGAGAAGGAACATCCCCCACCTACGTAAACTCTGTCATTACTATCCTCTATCAAATCTACTTTTTACATGGCATCTGTTGCGAAGCCACCAAATAACCCTGCCAGAGGTAAATGTATGACGTGACAGCCATAGCAGATGTACTTGCCACCTAGTAGGATAAACATTACGCCTTTTCGATTGCACTTAACAACCCTAATGATTGCCCTTTTTGTATGAGCATCTCTTATCTATGGATGGGGGCTTCCTAAAGGGGATGTTTTGTGGGTTCCTACTTTTTCCAATTGCCCAACACGCTGATTACTCCATATACAACGTCGCCTTCGCCATTGTCGATGGTGAGAATGATGCCTCGTAGGGGTTCTTCTTCAAGCAAATGTTGCGGATAGTTGAAGACATGCCTAACCTCATCCGGGTCTTTGATCGCCACATAAGCATTGAGAAGGGGATAAGAGATAGTTGTCTATTCACTAAGCATGGCATTTTCACAAGACACCTATTTCAGAATGTCTGGTTCTGGTACAAGGTCCCAAGTGCTTTGCAAGACCTCTTCTTTAGGATGGCAAAGGTGAATACTTATGACGAGTTCCATGCGCTGACAAGCAGCAGAGAACCCACCACCCCATTGATGTCTACAACGAAGAACCGCACTCTGACAGCCCAGGTCGGTGGCTCCCAATGTTGCAAAAGAAGTTGGATAGTCTAGCATGGATCTCGAGCCGGTCCACTGATTGTCCCACCTACTCCATTAGGAGTTTCATAATAAACGAAAAATAAAAGCAGGATTATAAAGGTCATAAAGATCAATTTTATGAGAGAAACGTTAATAAATGAAAAGCATAGTTAATTTAAATAAGAAAGAAAACAACAAGAATGGAAATGAGAGGAAAGAGTGTTGTATGACATGGATGTTTTAACAAGTGAAAAAGAAGGGAGCAAAGAAAAGAAAAATAAGATGACATTTGAGTTTGAATCAGTGACAAATTGGGATTGCTTTTTCCCTATATCATAGACAATGCAAAATGTTTTATGTTCTGGATAATCTTAATGTTTTTAAATAAGTTCAAGGATTTAAAAAAGACCTTCAATTGTAGAAGGATTTTACAAAAGAAACCACTTGATTAGTTTAACACATCTAACTCTTCTATTTGGGGAAGGAAGAACAAATACTACAAAAGAAATAAAGCATTTAAAAATGCTTATGTATCATGTATGTACAACCTTATCGAACTCCATTAAAATTTAAAATTAAACCAATAAAACAAAGCCAGCTTTTTGTATGTTAAGCTAACCCTTTGGGAAAATGGGAGAAATTTATTGTAAATACATTCAAGTGGCAGGGACATGGGCATGATTTAGGCCATAAAGCACACAAGTAAAAAGCAAATTGATGCACGTGTTCATTGATTAGAGATGTGGAATTGGAGTCAAATGGTTTTTGTGTGATACATTAATACATGAACCTCGAGTAGCCTAAATCAAATATCATAATCCAACTATCTATCCCTCATTATGCTAAATTTTTGAAGGAGTTATGCACAATTAAGAGAAAGCAGTGACAGAGGAAAAGTCGTTGATTTCCCTTATGAAAATAATTCCCAAACAAACAAACAAACTAGTATAGGATGCAAGTAAGGGGTCGATCCCACAAAGAAACAAGTATTTCCAAGAATTGTATAATTATTGATTGAAAGACAAAATAATGAGAATAAAGTAAATGAAAGAAACTAATCTAAACTAATGCAAAGGATAGATAAAAGAGATATGTTTCCATCCACAAATTCTCGACATTGGTTGGCATCATTGGTCGTTGAATCTAATTAAAGTGTTCTCTACGAATTCCTCCCATCTTATTTTAAATAGATTGAAGCACAAAGAGCACAATTAATCCTTTACACGTTTATGCAACCTAAGCACGAACAAAGATTTAACATAAAAATAGCACAAGTTCCTAAGAATCTATGCATATGAATAACACCAAGTATGCAAGGTAACCGATGTTTAAGACAAATGTCGAAATCCCTACTTAGTCATGATCAAATGAAGGTTCTCATAATCCTAAGCATGCTACTACAGAATTCATTCAATGATGAAAGAACAAATACCTAGCAAGATACTATCATGGTTATCAATCACAATAATATCATCAATAATCGCAAGGGAAATGGAAAGATATTAAAGAGAGAATCAATACTTCCTTAGAAAATCACAAACAACCATCCAAGTCTCGAAAGTGTAGATGAAAACAACAGAGAATTAGCCAAGCATGGCTTACCGAAATTCCTTCTCTTGAATGGAAAACAAAACAAAACAAATCTAATTGAAAGAGAGAAAACGGCTGAATGTTAATTAATGTGATAGATTATGAATAACTAATGAAAATAGGTCTAATATAGGGCTCAAAACCGTCGGCCAAAAACCCTAGAGTAGATAGATAGAGTTTCCACAAAGATAGAAGTTGGGCCGCTTGCAAAGATCCAGAACTGAGGGGGCGGCGGGCGCCGCCTAAACCACGGCGGGCGTCGTCCGTATAGTGCTGACAGCTTCGGAAATCTGAACTTGTAATGCACTTTCTGGAATCATCGTTCGTCTGATTGGCGCATATGAATATGAGTTGGAAAGCTCTTTTCAAGGAATACAACTCTCATGAAGACCTCAGAAGCTGAATCGAAGTGATCGAAGACCAAAAGATGGGGTTTATCCATGTTCTTCATTTCCGCTCTTGTTCTTGTACTCCTTTGCCTACCAAATCGCCTTTTAATCCTTCCTTAGCTTGTTTCATGCTCTTTTGAAATCCTCTTTTGTCTCTTCCCAAGCTCCTCACCATGTCGGCACTACGAATCTGCATAAATCCAATAAAATAGAGTGCAGTTTTAGAAGCTCCTCTGGATGAGTTATCTCTTGATTATGCTTTATTTAATGACCTGTAGTAACCTGATGTGCGCCTAATTTTCGATTTTTTGCATTGACATTTATATCAATTTCAGTACATATTTTATATTTTTGGGTTAGAATAATGCAGGAATTGTGTAGTTTATGCTTATTTGCCAATTATGGAGATCTACACTAGTTCTTGTTTAATTTCGCATAAATTGAGACGTTTTACTAGCAATTCGGAGAAGAGAAGAAAACTGTCAAAGGACTTGATATCGAGTACAACAAGTGGATATCGAGTGGAAAATGAGACTAGAAATCGAGCAAAAGACATAAGGCATTTCAACCAAGCACAAGGGAGTCGATATCGACCACTACATGGTCGATATCGAGTACGAGCATAGCTAGGAATGCCAGGACATCGACCAGCAGAAGCATGGAGTCCATATTGACTAAACATAGTCGATATCAAGTACAGGTATGATCGACATCACCTTCAAAAGCCGAGATCGAGTGAGTTGAGAAGACGAGGTCGATATCGACTACAATTGGTCGATATCGAGTGGCCTACAGACGCCGATTTCGAGCGAATTCGAGTAGGAATCCGGTTGAGAGATTTCTTCCACATGAAGCAAAGGAGATTCTATCATATTGGAAGATTTTTATCCACCTTAGTTAATTCTCTAATTTACTTAGGGGGAATTTAATTGTTTTATTTTACTTAATTATTAAACATTTATCATTAAGTTTTAGATAGATAAATTTAGATAGAAGATATAGTTGTTCCTTTCCTAGATTAGCTAGATGGAGCACTATAAATAAAGCACTAGGGGCTGAGTTTTTATTCATCCAAGCACACAAGCAATTGTGTTTACATAGTTAGGCAATTTTAGAGAGTTTTTGAGAGAGAGAGAGAGAGAGTTGGTCGAGTGGAGGTTGAGAGCGGAAGCAATTTAGCTTTGTTCGGTTTGTACTTTCTCTATTTTAGTTTAATGCAAGTAGTTTCTTTTATATTATTGATGTTTGTTACCATAATGAGAAGCGAGTAGTCACCCTACTTGTAGGGTTGGGGTGAGCCCGACGGTAGCCATGTAGGGTTATGCATCAAAGGTATGATTTTTATATGCGATTTCATCTTCTATGCCTATTTCTGATTCTTCTACGAAAGTAGCAGGTGATACTTATTTGTATTATTAAAGCGAAAGTGATCTTAATATGAATTTGGATTAATCATCAAAAAGGGTAGTAACAATTAGGTGTATGCGAAAGCCTCTATATTCTTAATTGTTAATGACGAAAGTTATTGGATGAAAAGACACAATTTTTTATACTTGGCTTAATTCTTACATGGTTAATGTTATGGCATTGAAACCCCAATCTTGGAAGTCTTTTATCTTATTGAATTTGAAACCCCAAATCTGTGTTATTTCTGTTCATCATCTTCTCATCCATTCTTATCTCTTCGTATGTTTTTTTCTGACACCCTTTACTATTTTTCTGCAATTTTACGTTTTCTGCACAGGACATCTGATTTTGACCACTAGTTGGTCGATATCGAGTACTAAGGTCGATATCGAGTGCCTTTCACTCAATTTCGACTCTGCTTGTTTTTCTTTGTTCAGGTCTGACGACGATTTCGACTGACTTTGGTTGATATCGAGTGGTCTTCTGGGCGACATCATGGCAGATTTTAGAACTATTTAGGCTAGCACTGACACGCTTCCTCGTGGATACGATCCTGAAACCATACAACTACAACGGGAGGGATTCGTGTATTATATTTGCTTGGGCAGGGAGTTGGTTTAGTTCGTTTATATTTATATTTATTTACTTGACTAGTTTCCCTTTCCAACATAACCTCCGTTCTTAATTTATGTCACTCACTTCGATATGAGGGACACTTTGGACCTCAGCGAACCGCCAGGAAAGTGCTAGAAGCAGGGTTCTGGTGGCCGCATATCTTTCGTGATGCTTATGCATTCTGCAAATCTTATGAGCAATGGCAGCGAACAGGAAATCTTTTGGGCAGAAATGAAATGCCCCAATCTCATGTCTTAGTATGTGAGATCTTTGATGTTTGAGGCATCGACTTCATGGGTTCCTTTCCTAGTCCTTTCGGGAATGTTTATATATTACTTGCGATGGACTATGTTTTCAAGTGAGAGGAGGCAAAGTCCACCAAAACTGACGAGGCTCGAGTGGTTGCTGGATTCTTGAAAACTTTGTTTGCTACATTTGGAATGCCAAGAGCCTTTATGAGTGATAGGGGAACTCATTTTTGTTACAGGATTATTAGTGCTCTACTGAGGAAGTACCATGTGACACTGATAGCATGAATTTAGAGGGTCATAATAGGTTGCATTTATCTTAGTTCTGATGCATATCATGCATGTTTTAAGTATAATTTGCATATTTGTTCTCTATGTTGGTGAAGTCGGAATTGACACATTTTTATTGATTATTTCAGGTAACTATGGATCCGAGAAGGAGAAATGGGTTGATAATGCATTAATATGAGGAAGCCTAGTTGATCGAAGAAGCTTAAATGAAGATCTAAAGTGGTCCTGAGGAGAATAAGCGAGCCTAAACGAAGAACAAGTCTGCAGAAGTTGTCGCCAGACATGCTGAACTTATTTTGCACTTTCTAGAGGCCTCGATTGTTCGATTGACTATTATGACCATGCGCTAGGAAGCTCTTTCAGAGAGCTATAACTTTTCTGTTGACGTCGAGAGTATATTCAAAGTAGAGTTTTAGTAAAATACCATTGCAGCGGGCGCATCACATAAGTCGTGGCCGCATCACATCAATGAAGCATCCGCCGCAGCTTCCATGCCGCGGCCGCCGCATTTACCCAGAGCGACGCGTTTTGCGTTCGGCGACGGTTTTATCTACATAACCCTATTTATTCTATCTTTGTCTTTTGGAGGCCGACTTGGACACGAAACGAGCACGGAATTGAGAGAGGGCTTAGCCCTAGTTTTCATTCATTCATTAGGTGATGATTCAAGACGATTTTAGTTGGAGATTGAGAGCGATGTTCGTCATGGGCGGCTAAACTCTCTTCGTTCTACTTGCAATTTGAAGCTTTGTTTGGATTGAGTTGTGAGTTTCTCTATCTTGTTCCTTATTTCCTATATTGAATGTTTCGACTTCTTTCTGCTTGATTGTTTATTGTTTTGTTCTATCTTGTCTGGCCAAATATTTAGACCAATTGAATTGCTAGGGTTTTGTAGATTCCAGATTGCGAACCTTAACCCAAGTAGCAAACTTGTCCCTTTAGGGTTGATTGAGCTAATTGGATGAGTAGGAAGTTGGATGTATTGTTCAATCCCTCTTTTGGGACTGCAAATACCTTGGTTGATCTCTGAACTTAAAGCTATCAATTGGGTTAAATCCTTCTTTAGGGACTATTCAATTGATAAGGGTTTCTAGGACTGATTTGACTAGTAACTATATTAGGTCGGGACAAGGGCATTCATAGGAAACCTAAATGGGCAAGAGGAAGTTACAATATCAATTCAACCAAATAAAGTGGATAGTTGTAGGTAGATCGATCTTCTCTAAATTGTTTTGCATCAATTTGTTTATAGTTTATTTTGCTTTCTTTCTTGTTTCAATCACCAAAACCCCCCTTTCTACTAATTGGTAAATACACATTGCTGAGAAATACATGATTCTCTGTGGGATCGACCCCTTACTTACTTGCTATACTAGTTTGCAGGTTTGAGTTTTATTTTGATACGGTTTACGCGACTAAAAGCAGTCCATCAAATTTGCGCCGTTGCCGGGGAATCAAGTTTATTTCTTTGTTTTGTGTATCTATTGATTTTTGTGCATATATCTAACCCGTTGTGAGCCTATCTTACGGTTCACGACACCCTTGCTACTAACCTTTCAAGATGTTGAGATTAGCGCAGTTTGAAGGTGAGAACTTTCACCAATATTTCACTAGATTGCATGAGTATGTTGATGACCTTGGTTCATGGGGTTATCAATTCAGCATCCGGGATATGATTATTTGCATAATTGATGGGATGACTGTTGAGACAAGAGCGCTTGCTGAGTACATGAGTAACGGAGGCCTGAAACGGTTAAGAGGATTGTCGGGGTTGTGGGATTTTTTCTGTTATATGGATTACCATGTTTCACAAGAAGTCTTGCTCCCTACGTCTTCTCCACCGATGGAGGACTCTATCACACACCTGGAGGATCCATTGCACACTCTTACTCAAGTGTGGCATCAGTTAGAGGAAGGAAAAATGAGCCGAATCGGAAAATTGGAGGAACAAATGAGCCACTGTAAAAACTCGGAGGAACAGATGAACCAACTCATTCAAATATTAAGTGCAAAAGGTGATAAAGAAAGGAGCTTCGAAGAAGAAAAGGAGGAGGAATTATTTGATGACAACGATAGTTTCTTCGATGATGGAGAAAAGGTTCTAGTGCTTCCTGACTTGGAATCTCATGAGTCGGCGCATGAGGTTACATGTGATGTGTCTCCTACTCCATCTGCAACATCCATTCTGAGCTCGCCCATTGATGCACCGGGTCTAGGGCCATCAGCTGAGGCTCAAGAGGTAACAAATGTAAACTTTTGCAATTTTGAAGGTAATGGTGATTATGTTGATCCTTTTTATTGCTATTTTAAGAAGCCACCAGCGGAACTGTGCTGGTGGTATCATATTCCTTCAGTAGAGAGTCATGCTAGACTCTTTGATGGATTGAAAGGATTTTTGAATTTCGTATTTTATACTTTGAATTTATTGTGCTATGACGTTCTTTGTAAGATTTGTGCATAGGAATATGATAGGCTATTGAGAGCCTTGACAATGTCTGATAGATAAGATCTTGAGATTTAGAATAAGTCAGGCCAATAACATTAAACTGATTAAAGAAAGACGCTTCTCGGGAGGCAACACGAGGAAAGTTTTCTAATTTAGTTATTTCAATTCCCCATTAGTTTGTTTGTTTTTCAATAAATTAGATTTTCCATTAGATATTGGATAGTTGTTTTGGTTTGGGATAGACTAACCTCTTAGGAAAGGCCGCTGCAATCCTCAGATCCGACTTATAGAGACCCATTCACCACATTGTGAGTATTTCATTCATCTCTTCCTCTATGTATTTATTTTTTGTTGTCTTTCATGTTTCATTGAGGACAATGAAAGGTTAGGTGTGGGGGAGGGATTGCATTGCATATAGATAGAGTTTGCATATCATGTTTATTTACGTTTTCATATTTATTTTACTCATATATCACATTAAAAAAAATCACAAAAATATCATGCATTGCATTTATGTATTATTAAAGATACCCATCTTGGTTTAGTTTGTCCTCTAATTTATTTTTATGATCTTATTGCATAAATCCCATGAATTGATTGAATTGCTTGAAAATGATTTTTGGAGCATGATTTGTGAATATAATTGAGCAAGTATGGTTCATAGTTGAGGTTTAATTGAAATCTAGCAAAAACATAACCCTTTGTGAGTTTGTTTTGGCCTTATAGGGACTTTACATATTATTCCCTTTTGCTTTTATTGTGTTATTATACTCTTCATATGCTTGTTTTTCATGACCGTATTGCACATGTTTGTTGCTTGTGAATTTCAAATGATTGAGGCATGTTTTTTTATCCATATTATACCTTATCTACCCTTGCATTATCCTTTGCTTGAAGCCCATCTGAGCCTTAAAGCCTATTCCTTTTTATAGCTCTACAAAAATATATCATAGCCAATGATTAGTCTGGCCCTATCCGGGAATTAGGAGGAGAATCGGTGAACACTCTTTATGTTGGAGTTGCTTTGAGTGGAGATGATGTATGTATGGTTGTGCAGTGCGAGAGGCATAGCCTAAATAAGGTAACTCTTCTTGTATAATTGAGATGACTTATTACTAGGGGCCTACGGAGGATAAAATTCACTTAGGAGTAAAAGTCTAGTAAGCTTGGATCTAGGGAGGATAAAATTCACCTAGCGACAAAAGTAAGCATAAAAGAAAAGAAACGAAGTCATCATCCAAATGGAAAAAATTGCATGAATTGTATGGCTATTGAAATCGAAGAGTGCTTATTGATGTGTATTGGAGTTTATGTTATTGGAATGGTTTGCGAAGTATGGAAGTTTTGGTGTTGTTCTGGTTGGTTGTCATTCCTTTTTCCCGGATTTTTAGCACCACAAACCTAAATATTTCCCATGTCGTATGTTCCTACCAAAGCCCCATTACAACCCTATAAAAGTCCCCATGATGTTGTTCGCAAGTGGTAACATTCACGGTGTATAGAGCATTTTGGATTGAGTTGAGAGTTGATTTGCATATTTGTTCTCTATGTTAGTAAAGTCGGAATCTACATGTTTTTATTGATTATTTCAGGTAACTGTGGATCCGAGAAGGAGAAATGGGTTGATGATGCATTAAGATGAGGAAGCCTAGTTGATCGAAGAAGCTTAAATGAAGATCTAAAGAGGTCCTGAGAAGAAGAAGCGAGCCTAAACGAAGAACAAGTCTGCATAATTTGTCGCCAGACATGCTGAACTTATTTTGCACTTTCTGGAAGCCTTGGTTGTCCGATTGACTATTATGACCATGCGTTGGAATGCTCGTTCAGAGAGCTACAACTTTTCTGTTGAAGTCGAGAGCTGATTCAAAGTAGATTTTTCGTAAAAGACCATTGCAGCGGGCGCAGCACATATGCCGCGGCCGCAGCACATCAATGAAGCAGCGGCCGCAACTTCCATGCCGCGGTCGCCGCATTTGCCCCGAGCGACGCGTTTTGCGTTCGGCGACGGTTTTATCTATCTAAACCCTATTTATTCTATCTATGTCTTTTGGAGGCCGACTTGGACACGAAAAGAGCACGAAATTGAGAGAGGGCTTAACCCTAGTTTTCATTCATTCATTAGGTTAGGATTCAAGACGATTTTAGTTGGAAATTGAGAGCGATATTCGTCATGGGCGGCTAAACTCTCTTCGTTCTACTTGCAATTTGAAGCTTTGTTTGGATTGAGTTGTGAGTTTCTGAATCTTATTCCTTATTTCCTATATTGAATGTTTCGACTTCTTTGTGCTCGATTGTTTATTGTTTTGTTCTATCTTCTCTGGCCAACTAGTTAGATCAATTCAATTGTTAGGGTTTTGTAGATTCCTGATTGCGAACCTCAACGCAAGTAGCAAACTTGTACCTTTAGGGCTGATTGAACTAATTGGATGAGTAGGAAGTTGGATGTGTTGTTAATTCCCTCTTTAGGGACTGTAAATACCTTGGTTGATCTCTGAACTTAAAGCTATCAATTGGGTTAAATCCTTCTTTAGGGACTGTTTAATTGATAAGGGTTTCTAGGACTGATTTGGCTAGTAACTATATTAGGTCGGGACAAGGGCATTCATAGGAAACCTAAAAGGTCAAGAGGAAGTTACAATATCAATTCGACCAAATAAAGTGGATAGTTGTAGGTAGATCGATCTTCTCTAAATTGTTTTGCATCAATCTGTTTATAGTTTATTTTGCTTTCTTTCTTGTTTCAATCACCAAAACCCCCCTTTCTACTAATTGGTAAATACATATTGCTGAGAAATACTTGATTCTCTGTGGGATCGACCTCTTACTTACTTGCTATACTAGTTTGTAGGTTTGATTTTTATTTTGATATGGTTTACGCGACTAAAAACCGTTCGTCAGACACAGAGAATTTGAACTGCCTATCATCCATAAAAAAATGGGCAAGTTGAATTGTCTAATCGAGAAGTGAAGAGAGTATTGGAGAAAACAATATCTCCAAATCGCAAGGATTAGGGTCTCCATTTGGAGGAGGCTTTGTGGTCATATCGCAAAGCCTTCAAAACCCCCAACGACATGTCTCCATTTCGCTTGATATACGGGAAATCATGTCATTTGCTAGTGGAACTAGAACATAAGGCTTATTAGGCTACAAAGAACCCATCGGCATGTCTCCATTTGCCAGTGGAACTACAAATATGGATGCATCAGAGGATGGAGAACTCTAGAAGCTTCAAATGCAAGAGTTGAAGGAGATTCGCTGGGATGCCTATGATAATGTCATGAATTACAAGAATAAGATAAAGGCCTGGCATGACAAGTATATTATGCAAAAAGAATTCCACCCAGGACACAAAGTCTTATTGTACACCTCACGACTTAAGCTTTTTCCAGGGAAGCTTCACACTCATTAGAGAAGACCATACACAGTGATTCATGCCTATCATAATAGTGTAGTGGACATCCACAGCCCATACAGAGGCACCATATTCAAGGTACATGGTCACCGCCTCAAGAAGTAACACCTAGACATCTCCAACCAAGTGATGGAGGAGGTGCACTTGGAAGACCCAAGTAACGATCATTAGGGATTGATTACGTTCAACCAAGGATGTAAAACAAAGGCGCTTCTTGAGAGGCAACCCGAGGTAAGTTTTAGATTTTCTTTTATAAAGTTTTTATTCTTTGTAATTTCAATAAATTAAGGTAATTTGCATAAGTCATCTATATGGATATACTCATCAAACTAACCTTTTAGGAATATGACTTGGAAAAACGAAGGAATTGTAAACAAGACAAACCGGCGCCCGCCGTTGTGTCTGTGTTCAGAAATTTTTGGGTCGTCGAATGAAGAAACGAGTGTGTCCTGCATGATTTAAAACCCCTTATTTTATCAACCCCCCCTCTTTCCCTCTTCATCCTCAAACCCCCAAAAAACCTCAATAGCCCGCAAACCTCCAAGTTCTCCGCCATCACCACTAATCACTTTCTTCCCACTAAATTGTCGCTCCGATCGTCATTCCGCTTAAAAATCGGAATATCCACCACTCAATCTATAAGAACCCGCCTTTCGTTTCAAATTTTCCCAAACCTCTAAATCCTCCATCTTACTCTTCCTACACCAAACCCACACTTATCTTCTAAATTCAAGGCTTTAGAGTTGTTGCAACGATTTTTGTAAAGAAATGAAGGCAAAGGAGTTGATTTCAACGTCATATTGTTTTTGCAGGAGTTGGTCAAGTATTGAAATAGATATAGAATATAGATCAGACTGACTTCTCTGTCTCAGCAAATAAATACAAGACTTCCTCCCGTTGTAGTAAGAGAAAAGTCAGGATCGAATCCACGAGGAAGCACGTCAGCAGTTCTCAGGTAGCTATCAGATTCTCACAGACACAGCAACAGAAGCAAAGACAAACAAACGAAAGCAAGGAACAAAGCAAACAAGCAAAGCAAACTACTCGACAGCAGCTAAGTCGACAACAGCAAACAAGTCGACAGAACAGTAAGTAACTCGACAGAAGAACTCGACCGAGTTTTGTCGACACAGGTTGTCGATATCGATAAGTACTCGACACAGCAACTCGACTCAAGCAGAAAACCTTGATCTCGACAAAAAGTCCTCGACGTCGACAATATATATCGATATCGACAAGATTTTCCCGAGATCGACTAAGAACAGAAAATTAAAGTGCAAATGCTCTCGGATTCAGAAACGAATTTTTAACGAAATAAAATCAATAAACTAAAAGACTTCCAAAGCTAGGGTTTCAACACCACAACAGTAACCATGCAAAGTAACACATAAAGGCATAAAAGATCATGCTTTCCATCTAAATAACTTTCGTTATTAACAAATAGGAATATAGAGGCTCTCGCATAAACCCTAATTGTTACTAACCCTTTTTCACATAATTAATCCAAGTTGCATTAAGATCACTTTCGCTTCAATAACACAAACAAGGATCATCTTCAACTCTCGCAAAAGAATCATGCTCATAGGGATAGAAGATGAATTGCACAAAAAGATCTGACCTTTATCGCATCGCCTCACATGGCCACCGTCGGGCTCACCCCAGCCCCAGAAGTGGGTGGACTACTCACGCCTCATCGCAATCGCAGACATTGATTGATGAAAAGAAACTTGCATAAAACTATATTCAAAGCCTTTACAATCTTGGCAATCAACTTTCGCAAAAAGCCAAAACCTTAAAAACCTTAAAACTCCTAACTGTATCTCTGAATGGAACTAACTAATTGTGTGTAACTTGGAATGAATGAAAAGTCAGCCCCTAGGGCCTTATTTATAGGCTTCTAATCCTTGCTAATCAAGGATAGAAGATATCTATCTTTATCTAAAACTATATCTAAAACTTAATGATAAATAAATAACATAGTGTAATTAAATAAAATAGATAGACTAGGATTATATCTAATGTGTGGACATCTTCTTTGGTCTTGATAGATCTTGATAGATTCGGATAGAATTCGTCGAATCTTGGCTTGCAAGTAATCTCCTTTCTCTTCGGACTTCTCCTCGATCTCGGCTTCTGGAATGCTCGACATGTCTTCTCGATGTCGACAACTGTCCTCGACATCAACAACATTTTGGTCTTGAGTTCAGTCAACTCGACTTCGTCTTCCAGTGCTTATGTCGAGTTTTGGATACTTGTCGATGTCGACAACTCTTGTCGACGTCGAGTTCTTTTCTCAGCTTCCAGCTCTGTTCGTAAAACACACTTTCCCGCTGCCTCGGTTGTCGGATTGACGCATATGACCATGCGTTGGAAAGCTCTTTCCGAGGGCTACAACTCTCATGAAGACATCACAGCCTGATTCAGAACGATGTAAACCGGAAATTGGCCTTCTCTCCAGCTGCACCATTCTTGGCTTCTCCATGACTTTCCATTAAGCTCCAAAATGCGTCCGATTTCTGCGAAATATGACAAAAACTTGTGTAGACCTCCATATATTGCAAACAAGTGTAAAGTACACATATTTTGTATCATTCAAGCCCAAATGCATGAAATGCATGCAGAAATCGATATAAAAGATAATGTAAAACATGGCTAATTAGGCTCACAACAAACACCCCATACTTAAGCTTGCTTGTCCTCAAGCAATACTTTTAATTGTCATTCAGGGGAAGAATTCAAACTCTCAACATATCAGATTCATTGTTATATAACCCTGCAATCAATTACCATCCTTGAAAAGGTACTAGTGTCACCGATTCATGCATGTGCAAAATATATAAAAGCAACATCTACTCACAAAAGGAGGTTTATGCACAAACAATTTTTATGTGACAAAGCATTGATAATCAAGAGGACTTTAATTTAAGTTCATGAAGGAGTAGATTGGTAAAAGGCTAAAAGGTGGGCAATTTTTGGCAATGTGGTGCTTTTGATCCGGGGAAATGGATCACTTTCAAACTTTGAGTTTCATATCACATTCCTTCTCCATTGGATTCATCACCTTTCATATTGCTTTTTTCAATAATAATGCTTTTACCTCTCTAACCTCAGCACTGCCTTCTCGCGAGTCGCAAACATGGGTGTCATGAATGGCCCCGGATACTTAGTGCGTCGGACTCCTCACAATGTGTCCCATCTCTCCAAACTATTATCTTAGAGAGCAGGGTCAATCTACCTTTATCTCCTGAGGTGATTGGATTTTCTTTCACTCATTAAATTTTCCATATATTTCAAACAAATTCCTTCCAAACTCCAAATATGATATATAACACAAACACCATATAACATCTCCATAATGTAACATCATTCTCAACATAATCCCCGGATAAGGTAAAGAATGGAAATATTTAGATCATGTGGAGCAATATATGAAATAAGGCATATTATGGCTTTTGTGATGCATAAGCATAGGTAAGGCTAGGATTATACACAATGAGCATTATATGGAAATATAAAGTCCTCCATCATTTTATCATGCAACATGTCAAAAGCAACTTCAAATTTTACCTCCTTTCATGGTTTTCATTAAAATATGCATTTCATTGTGACTTCCCTTTACTAGGCAATTTCATGATATATCTCTAATGAATCCAATTTTGCATCGTCGAGTTCAATTTAAGCTTCCATGACATTATTTCAAAATTTTGAATGGGGGTCATTTTTCTCAAATTTTTGGAAAACATGCATATAAGCACATAAATCAATAATGAATTCCAAAATAGCCATGCATAAGAAATATCAAGAAATAAACCTTAAAAATGCACACATAATGTCAAATAAAATCAAATATGCATAAAGTAAGCCCTTTCCCCACTCCATACTTAAACATTACAGTGTCCTCACTGTATAAAAAACAAGGGTAAAGAAAGAAACTCACAAGACAGGTGTGCGGATCGTCGGAAAATCAAGCGAAGAAGGTGCTGCAGTGCTTGTCGTCATCGACAACATCTCCTCGACATCGAGTTCTTCCTGTTGCCTCCAGGGTGATCTTCTCGACCACAGGCTTGCTCGATGTGGTTTGTCGATGTCGAGTTCCTTCCCTCATGTCGACAAGACTGTAACTTCTTCATACCTGCAAGATTCGTTAGAAAAGAAATACCCACAATAGCATAATCCTAAAAACAATGTCCAAAACCCTAAACAAAAACAACAATGTCCAAAAAGTCCCAAAATAAATAAAAAAAGTCTATTTACAAGCTCTAGATTTTATAGTCGCTAGGCCGACTTTCTCCGTTAAGCTCAAGGTGACATCTTCAGAGCCCATGTAGCTTGGGCTTCGAACAAGACTCCATTTTTATCTTTCAGCTGAATTCCTCCTGAATGGATCTTGTTCACCGTGAATGGTCCCATCTTCTTCTTATTGAATTTGTTAGGAAACCAATGATCCTTTGATTTAGAGACATAGACCATATCTCCTACTTCGTATTCCCTTGGATCGTCATCGGAAATCCTGCATAAGCGCACATACCAAGGCAAACCTCTCCCATGTATAGATAAATCATTAATTGAAATAGGAGAAGAAAGATTCATACCTTGGCTTACCTTCGCAGAATCGGATTCGGGAACCACTGGATCTTGTCGATCTCGAGTAACATTACTCGACATCGAGTTGCTTTCAGCTTCAGGTGGTAGACTGCTCGAAGACGGCGAAGTCGAGGAAACCCTAATCTTGTCGACATCGACAAGAGTTGTCGACGTCGAGGAATTCTCAACATCCAGTGGTTTTCTCGTCGCGGAAGGTGGTGTCGAGGAGGCCGTAATCTTCTCGATATCGACAACTCTTGTCGACGTCGAGTAGTCTTCGATCCCCTTTGGCCTGCTCGTCGATGAAGGTGTGATCGAGGATGTCAAGATCTTGTCGACAACGACAACCTTTGTCGATATCGAGGAATCTTTCTCGACTTTTTTACTGCTCGACGAGGCTGGTGGAGGTTTCTGATCTTTGTCGACGTCGACTAAACTACTCGATCTCGAGGAGTTTTGGTCGACTACGACCCCATACTTAGCTCCTGTCAAGGCATCCGAAAAATAGTTAGTCCAAATCGACATACCTTGGTTTGTGTCGAGTGGATTTTTCGCTTCTTCCTTTAGGATGTCCATGATTTTCTCCACCTGTGCCTCTATGTCCCTCTTTTCTATCTCCTCAGGGGTCATATTTCTGACCTTGGGTTCCCCGCAGGTGATATAGCCAGCTGAGATAGATTTGACCTCTTCCATTGGACCTGTATGCCTTTCAGTTTTATTAAAAGAATACTCTATTACCTCATCGCTGATGTTGAAGGTGAGCACTCCTTTCGGTACGCTTATGTTGGCATCCACAGTCGCCAAGAATGGTCTCCCTAGAATAATTGGACAAGCAGGATCTTCTTGCATATCAACAATTAAGAAATCAGCAGGGACGAAGAATTTACCTACTTGTACTGGGACATTTTCTACCGTGCCTGTTGGAATGACCACTGTGTTGTTGGCCATGTATAGTCTAGCATCCACAGGCTCCAGGGCACCTATCTTAATCTTGGACCAAATTGTTAAAGGCATAATACTAACACTGGCTCCAAGATCACATAGGGCATTAATTTTGTATGGACCAAATCCAATAGTTATAGCAAACTTACCTGGATCCGGCCTCTTCTCCAATATGTCCAGATGGCTGCACTCCTCTGTGATTTCCGCCATCGATCGCTTTTTACTCAGAATCTCCTTTAGGAACTTGACATAGGACGGCATTTCATTGAGAGCTTCTATGAAGGGTATGGTGACATTGAGCTTCTGAAGCATCTTGATGAAGCGCTGAATCTTTTTCTCCGCTGGGTCCTTTAGAGATTTCGTGGGGAAAGGTAGCTTCTTTTTCTGATTTGGAGCCAGAACAGACGTCGGAGGTGTTGCAGTCTTATTGACATCGTCATGGGACTTCTCGACATTGACAAGCTCTTCGACATCGACAACTTTCCTCGATGTCGAGTCGTTGTTCAGTGCAGAGGTTGGTCGATCAGAGGAGTTGTCGACATCGACAAGATGTTCGTCGACATCGAGTTGCTGTTCGGCGCTGTCCTGCTGCTTTCCGACCTCTGGCTCGCGTAATTGATGTCCGCTCCTGAGCTTTATAGCAGCTATATGTCCAGTAGATTTACCTTTAGGATTAGGTTCAGAGGATCCAGGGAGTACACCTGATTGTCTAGGGACACTTGCTGCTAGTTGGCCAATCTGAGTATCCACTGATTTTCTCCAGACATCAATTTCTCCAAGCTTTGTATTGATGTTCTGGAATTGATGGTTGATGGTGCCCTGATTTCGGCGCATTTCGTCAAGGATTATCTGTAGCTGATCCTTCTGCTGGTCCCTCTCCGGATGTCCTGGAGCTCTGTATGGCGGGGGGTTCCTAGGGACGCCTTGGTTCCATTGTGGTTGCTGAAACCTTTGGTCCCCCATGTAGCGATTGGGACCCCCTACGTAAGCTACATCCTCATGATGCTCTGCCATCCTGACTTGTTCTGTATGTGGGCACTCAGTAGTGGTGTGCCTTTGCGATCCGCATTCTATGCAAGGCTGGTTGATAGAGAGATACTTCACTTGTTTGAGGAGCTTCTTATTCTGGTCTCTGTAGTATTGCTCTCTGACATCTGGGTCGATCTCCTTTGCTGGCTCATAAAGTGGCATAGATGGTGCTGGCCTGGCGCAGGAGTTCTCATCATAGTTTGAAGTAGCTCCATATTTGTTGTCATAGTTGGTGAGCTTGTCCAGCACACCCCAGGCGTCAATTGGTGGCATCGTTAGAAACTCATAGCGAGTGTAATGGTTGATTCTGTCCTTGGTGCCTTGATCAAGAGAGTTGAAGATCTCTTGAATGACGTAGGGTGGCTGTCCATGAGTAGGGCAAGATCGCAGAAGTTCCTTGTAGCGCTCCCATGCCTTTGCCAGCGGTTCCCCTTGCTTTTGTTTGAAGGCGGTGATTTTCTGGCGGAGATGTGCTGTTTTGGCGGGTGGGAACAATTTATTCAGGAATTCTTGCTCTACTTGGGCCCAGGTTGTCAGTGATCTTGCTTTCAGCCCTTCCAGCCATTTCAGTGCAGGACCAGCGAGAGACCAGTGAAAAGCTTTCATCTTGACATATTCCAGCGTGGTACCTTCAGCAAGAGTACGGCACATGTCAGAAAAGTTGGTAATATGCTCAAGAGGACACTCATAAAATCTGCCATAAAAGGCATTATTTTCAAGCTCTATAAGAAATTGAGTGCGAATTTCAAAAGAGTTGTCAGGGATAAGAATCGCCGATTCAGGCACGACGAGCGTGGGATGCATATAATCCTCAGCAGTGGTCGGATATTGGGCAAGCTCAGCTTCTGCTTGCTCCCTTGCTGCTTTCTCAGCGGCGAGAGCAGCATCCCTGGCGGCTAGATCCCTGGTAAGCCTAGCGATCAGCTGCTCCTGTGTTTCAGCGTCCTCCATGGCTCTTTGAAGTCTATTTCTGATGTGTGGAAGGCGCTCTGGTTCGTCTAAACCGTAGTATTCAGGTGGGATACCAGAACGGCGCATACACCTGAAAAGTAACTCAAAGAAACAGTGAGAACTGACTACCTAAGGCGCGATTGATAGCTTCCCCGGCAACGGCGCCAATTTGTTGTTGCAGGAGTTGGTCAAGTATTGAAATAGATATAGAATATAGATCAGACTGACTTCCCTGTCTCAGCAAATAAATACAAGACTTCCTCCCGTTGTAGTAAGAGAAAAGTCAGGATCGAATCCACGAGGAAGCACGTCAGCAGTTCTCAGGTAGCTATCAGATTCTCACAAACACAGCAACAGAAGCAAAGACAAACAAACGAAAGCAAGGAACAAAGCAAACAAGCAAAGCAAACTACTCGACAGCAGCTAAGTCGACAATAGCAAACAAGTCGACAGAACAGTAAGTAACTCGACAGAAGAACTCGACCGAGTTTTGTCGACACAGGTTGTCGATATCGATAAGTACTCGACACAGCAACTCGACTCAAGCAGAAAACCTTGATCTCGACAAAAAGTCCTCGACGTCGACAAGATATATCGATATCGACAAGATTTTCCCGAGATCGACTAAGAATAGAAAATTAAAGTGCAAATGCTCTCGGATTCAGAAACGAATTTTTAACGAAATAAAATCAATAAACTAAAAGACTTCCAAAGCTAGGGTTTCAACACCACAACAGTAACCATGCAAAGTAACACATAAAGGCATAAAAGATCATGCTTTCCATCTAAATAACTTTCGTTATTAACAAATAGGAATATAGAGGCTCTCGCATAAACCCTAATTGTTACTAATCCTTTTTCACATAATTAATCCAAGTTGCATTAAGATCACTTTCGCTTCAATAACACAAACAAGGATCATCTTCAACTCTCGCAAAAGAATCATGCTCATAGGGATAGAAGATGAATTGCACAAAAAGATCTGACCTTTATCGCATCGCCTCACATGGCCACCGTCGGGCTCACCCCAGCCCCAGAGGTGGGTGGACTACTCACGCCTCATCGCAATCGCAGACATTGATTGATGAAAAGAAACTTGCATAAAACTATATTCAAAGCCTTTACAATCTTGGCAATCAACTTTCGCAAAAAGCCAAAACCTTAAAAACCTTAAAACTCCTAACTGTATCTCTGAATGGAACTAACTAATTGTGTGTAACTTGGAATGAATGAAAAGTCAGCCCCTAGGGCCTTATTTATAGGCTTCTAATCCTTGCTAATCAAGGATAGAAGATATCTATCTTTATCTAAAACTATATCTAAAACTTAATGATAAATAAATAACATAGTGTAATTAAATAAAATAGATAGACTAGGATTATATCTAATGTGTGGACATCTTCTTTGGTCTTGATAGATCTTGATAGATTCGGATAGAATTCGTCGAATCTTGGCTTGCAAGTAATCTCCTTTCTCTTCGGACTTCTCCTCGATCTTGGCTTCTGGAATGCTCGACATGTCTTCTCGATGTCGACAACTGTCCTCGACATCGACAACATTTTGGTCTTGAGTTCAGTCAACTCGACTTCGTCTTCCAGTGCTTATGTCGAGTTTTGGATACTTGTCGATGTCGACAACTCTTGTCGACGTCGAGTTCTTTTCTCAGCTTCCAGCTCTGTTCGTAAAACGCACTTTCCCGCTGCCTCGGTTGTCGGATTGACGCATATGACCATGCGTTGGAAAGCTCTTTCCGAGGGCTACAACTCTCATGAAGACATCACAGCCTGATTCAGAACGATGTAAACCGGAAATTGGCATTCTCTCCACCTGCACCATTCTTGGCTTCTCCATGACTTTCCATTAATCTCCAAAATGCGTCCGATTTCTGCGAAATATGACAAAAACTTGTGTAGACCTCCATATATTGCAAACAAGTGTAAACTACACATATTTTGTATCATTCAAGCCCAAATGCATGAAATGCATGCAGAAATCGATATAAAAGATAATGTAAAACATGGCTAATTAGGCTCACAACACATATCACCGACATCGGAATTTTGGACATGCTCGACAGATTCCTCTGTCAGAAAACCGACGGCCGCCTTTTTTTATACCAGCGCCCATCACTTTTGGAAACCGGCGCCCACCATTTACCCTTCACCGGCGCCCGCCACTTATTCAGCAATTTCCATTTTTGGCTTTTGTTGTACGTCCTTTGATTCTCCATCTATTTGATTTCCATCATGACTTCATTTCAGGACATTATTGCGCCCGACTATCTGGCGGATGTGGAGAGAGGGAAATGGGATAAGTTGCCAACCCGGAAGTACTCGACAACCAAGTTCTTAGATCAACCAACATTGATCGAGCTTGGATTTTTAGAGCCCGTTCAGACACTTCTAGAGTTACGAGGCCGATTTCTATATGACGGGCAGACATGTTCAGACTTTTAGGACTCAGTTAGGGCATATCTTTGGAGTTACGAGGTCGCCGTTGGCCTACTGGAAGAGAACTATTTGAAGGTTCAATAATATAAAACAATGTAATAAAGAAAATACTCTAGAAGGGGGGTTCAATAGAGTATGCCCGTTTTTCGCAGAAAGTCTGAAGACTTTTGGAGCTCGTATAAAACCCTTTAAGATTAACCTGAATCATAAAGTTAGACAATCGAACAAAGTGCGGAAATAAGGTAAAGCAATAAGTAAAGGACACGGGTAATTATTTACGAGGTTCAGCACGAACTTGGCCTACCTCCCCGCTTAGGGTTCTTCCAAAACCCTAGGATTCAAAAGGCTTTATTGATTCGCTTAGCTTAGGATCCTAATAGCTCACCGAGAAGCCTCTCTCCTATACAATTGCAATCTAGTCAACTCACGTTCCCTTGGAGTCCTAGACCAATCTAGAAGAGCTCCACCCCTCTCAGCTATCTAGTACAATCCTCTTACTCTCACAAATCAATAGCCTAGTGCAACTTCCCGAGTTATAAACTCTCGAGTAACACTATAAATGAATATATCCTATAAGCTCACAGTGACTCTCAAAGGCTTTGAAATAAACAACAAACTCTTGAGCGCTTAGCAGAGAGACACTTTGGAAGATAGATCTTGCTTGAATGAATGAAAGCTCGTGTAGCACTTGTATCTTTTGTCTTCTTCTTTCTTTCCTTTATATAAAAGTGGAATGGCGCCTAAGGATCTTCACCAACGGCTCTTTCGAATCAGGCTTGATCTTGAATCTTCTATTTATGGATACTCCGAAGCCATGATCCTTTTTGAATAGGATCTTCTCAATACGCGCCAAAGGAAAGATATAAACTCGAAATACTTCCTGAAAGATTAGTCATACATACATATATATATATATATATATATATATAATATAAAGGAAGTATATAATAAGATTAAATAATCTTATTATAAAGGAAGTATATAATAAGATTAGTCATACATATATCTATTTATGGATACTCCAAGGCCTTTGACACAAACATCCTGTCAAAGCCTTTGAAACATTTATTCCAATTTTCATCAAGGGAGGGAGTTATCAATCTCCCCCTTGATGAAAGAGAAAACCTGTGCATCCCTGCAACTTAGTCAAGCATAGATAAAAAAAATAGAAATCGGACTAAGTACCTGCAAGGGTTAGACAAATGTTGGATCAAATTTTTAAAGCATGCAAAAACCATCCAACCGAAAACCATAAATCAAAAACCAAGGTCTTCCAAGACCTTTAAGCAGAGGTTTTCAAAGTCTAAGCAACACCACAGATCATCTCCCCCTATTTGTCTTTCAACAAAGGGAGGAGGTAAAACAATCACCAAAAAAGTTACCAAATGTTTTGAAAACGTTTCCAAAAACCAGCAATGTATCAAGTGGGTGGGATAGGATTGGGTGGGGTTTAGACTTAGTCATCTGGAGCATCATCAGTGAGCCTCGTCCACAATCCTTCCAGCATCTTGGAAATCCCGCTCATCTCCTTCATAATCTCCTTCTGCAGCTCCTTGATATCCAAGCGAACTTCCTCCAAGCCCAACTCTAGGTTGTCCATGCGTTCATCGAAAGCTGGAGTAGTGGGAAAGGCTTTTGAAGGAGTGGCAAGACTCAAGGTCCCTTGGGGAGACCGAGTGATGCCAATCTTGTCAAGGCCCTTAGAGTCGAACTTACCCATATGACGCAGCTGTTCTTCATTTTTGACATCAATTCCAGAAGCTTTGAAGAGAGGGGTCAAAAGAGTAGCAAAGGGGAGAGGAGAGCCTTTTCTAGCTTTTCTGGCATGAGCCATGGTTCCAAGGATAGTGTTGGCCAGATCAAGGTCAAGGCCATTTAAGATGAGGTAGAGCAGGACCACAACATTGTCGGTAAGGAGTGAGCCAGAGTTAAGACGGGGTAAGAGGCATCGAACAATGATGGAGAAAATTATGTTTGCCTCAAGGGTTAGGGATGAGTGGGTGAGTTGCTTTCAGGTGCTGTTGGATGCTTCGGGTAGGAGATACTTGGCTCGGGCAAGGATGATGCAATTTTCTTTTGAGGGGTGTATTTCAGAGGGTGGAACTGGGGTAGGTAAGCCAAGGAAATCTGCAAAATCATTGGAGTTGAGAGAGATTCTAACTCCTTTGACAACAGACTCCAAAGACCAACCATTGGTGTCATTTTTAGCTTTTAGGTTAATGTAAAATAGATGGGTAAGCTGGGGGTAGTAGACAGTTTCAAGGTTAAGAAGGGTCCAGGATGGGGATTTTTTGACAAGCTCAATGCATGGTAACTTCAAAGCTTCGAATAACTCAAAATCCAAAAAATCAGAACAACTAATCTTACGAGTTCGAAACTCGTCTACCCACTTACCAGCAGTCTCAGCATCTTGAAACCAATAGGAGGGAAAGGATTGATTTACCTGGATATAGGCTGGGGGGTCGGCATTCTTTCTGCGAGCAACTGTTGGAGCAACTCTCCTGACAAGCGCTACAAGACTCTTGACAGTGTCCTTCCTGGTGCGCTTGGGAGATGGAGGCTTGACATCAGCAGGGGATTTCCACTTCTTTGGAGACGGGGGATGAGGAGAAGGAGAGGGAGATTCTTCCTCCTCTTCCTCAGACCCCGAGTCCTCACCGGACCCCGCTTCATCTCCTTCAGCTTCCTCGTCAATCCCAGAACCCTCTTGCTCTTCTTCTTCTTCCTCGGGCTCCTCCTCGGATGGAACCTCCTCGGCTTCGGCTTCCTTCCGAATCCGCTCAGCTTCCTCCTCTGCCAGTTTCCTAGCAAGCTCTGCCTCCTCATCAGCCTTTTTCTTCTTCAAGGCTTCCTCCTCAGCTTCCTTGGCAGCATCTCTCTCCAGGGAGGCGTCTAGGTCATCTTCCTCCTCTTCCTCGTCCACTTCCTCAGCCAAAATCTTCCTCTTCCCTTTCTGTTTAGAACTGAGCGGCTTCTTAGCAGAGCGCTTTTGAGAGCTCTTGGGAACAATGGTCGTGCTCTCAGCGATGGTGCTCTGGACGACAGTTGGGACAATTGCTTGAGGAGCGGGTTGAGGCGTGGGAGAGGTAGCAGTGGCCTGGCGCCAAGTCTTTTGGGTGCGACAGCTTTCTTGGTCTTGGGTGCCATGGAGGAAATCGGCTAGGGTTTTCTTATAACAGATTGAGAGGTTGATGAGGGAGAAGGTTAAGGGGTTTGGATTAGTTCTGAGTTTGTGATGTAATCGGGTACATGATTGGGTTTAAGTAGAGGGAGTGATGGGACGGGTTTAGAGTTCCAAGGAAAGAAATCATCACATTGCCAATTTTATAGGTTTCCAATTAAAAATTCAAATGTTCCCATTAAAATCGGACTGAAAAACTAAAAGATTTAGTTCCAAATTTAAAAAAAAAATATCTTAACGGTTGAGAATAATTTTGAAATCCGAAAAAAAAATTGATTAAATATCTAAAAAGATATTAACCAAAAATATATGATTTGATATATGTAATCCACCATTTAGTTCACACACCTTGACATAGTTCTCAAGGGTCTTGACACTAAGTAGAATTTATCTTTCGTAAAGGGAATGCTCCCCCTACGAAAGTGCATCCTTGTTAATCATCCCAATCTCTCGTCTTATGAAGTTGAACATGTCCTCTGCCAAAGGCTTAGTGAAAATGTCAGCCCATTGATAATCAGTTGAAATAAACAAAATGGACACATCATCTTTTTCAACATGATCTCGAATGAAATGATGCCTTACATCAATATGTTTGGTCCTTGAATGCTGAACAAGATTCTTAGTGATGGATATGGCACTTGTATTGTCACACTTAATTGGGATACCTTTGAGGTTGATGCCAAGATCTCGCATTTGTTGAGCTATCCAAAGGATTTGGGAGCAACAGGCTCCAACTGCAATGTATTCGGCTTCTGCAGTGGATAGAGCAAATGAGTTTTGCTTCTTTGAGTGCCAATTGATCAAAGATGCTCCTAAGAATTGGCAACATCCTGATGTGCTCTTCCTATCCACCTTATAGCCTACAAAATCTGCATCCGAATATCCAATTAAAGTGAAATCCTTTTGCTTTGGGTACCATAGTCCAAGCTCCTGAGTGCCATTGAGATATCGAAAGATCCTCTTCACAGCCACGAGGTGAGATTCTTTAGGATCAGCTTGAAACCTAGCACACATGCAAACACTAAACATGATGTCAGGTCTACTAGACGTGAGATATAATAAAGATCAAATCATTCCTCGATACTCCTTCTGATTGACACTTATTCCAGTCTTGTCTTGATCTAGAGACAATGTTGAGCTCATGGGAGTCTTGGCTGCTTTGGATTGATCCATCTTGAACTTCTTCAAGAGATCCTTAGTGTACTTGCTTTGGTTGACAAAGATCCCTTTCTTGGATTGATGAACTTGTAATCCCAAAAAGAAGTTGAGTTCACCCATCAAGCTCATCTCAAATTCACTGCACATGATGTCAGAAAATTCCTTGCACAAAGATGTATTAGTAGCACCAAATAATATATCATCAACATAAATTTGAATAACCAAAATGTCATTTCCTTTGGTTTTGATAAAAAGAGTCTTGTCGATCAACCCCCTTTTAAAATCATTTTCTAAAAGATATTTTGACAAACGCTCATACCAAGCTCTTGGGGCTTGTTTCAAACCATAAAGCGCTTTGTCAAGTTTATAAACATGATTGGGAAATTCTGAACTTTCAAAACCTGGGGGTTGAGCCACATATACTTCTTCTTCTAAGAAACCATTAAGAAAAGCACACTTGACATCCATTTGATATAACGTTATGATCATAAAAGATGCAAATCCTAATAAAATGCGAATGGCTTCAAGCCTGGCTACGGGAGCAAAGGTCTCCTCATAGTCAATACCTTCCTCTTGATTGTAGCCTTGAGCAACAAGCCTTGCCTTGTTCATCACAATCTTACCATTCTCATCTAGCTTGTTTCGAAATACCCATCGTGTGCCAATGACTGATTGATGCTTTGGCCTAGGCTTCAAGGTTCCGACTTTGTTCCTTTCAAATTCGTTAAGCTCACTTTGCATAGCAATGATCCAGTCTGGCTCCTGAAGTGCCTCATCTACCTTCTTTGTCTCAATAAGAGAAACAAACGCGTGAAAAGCACAAAGATCTTTAAGTTTAGAACGAGTTTGAACACTAGAAGTAGGGTCAGAAATGATATCCTTTAATGAGTGTGATGAGGAGTATTTGAATTTCCTTTTGCTAGTTTCAGCTCCTTGATTCGTCACACTGGTAGGATTGACTTGTAGTACATCTGACTTCGTGGTCCTGTTACGTTCAGTGACAGTAGTTTCTGATGTCTCAACACTGTTGGATTGGACACCAAGGGCTTTGGACGAATCTTCAACACCTTGGGCCAATTCTTTAGTGTTAAGAATCGGTTCCTGCATGTTCCTCTTCTCTGTGTTCTTGGTAGCAGCATCATCACTTTCCTCGTTCTCTTCATGGATGTTAAGATCTATATCTGCAACACTTTCACTCAAAGCACCGTCATTGCATTCATCAAAAATAACATGTATACTTTCTTCCACTACCTGGGTCCTTTTATTGAAGATTCTATAAGCTTTGCTACTCGTGGAGTAGCCAAGAAATATACCTTCATCACTACGCGTATCAAATTTCCCAAGGTTATCTTTTCCATTGTTATGAACAAAACAAGTACAGCCAAAGGGTTTAAGGTAAGATATAAGAGGTTTGCGGCCTTTGAAAAGTTCATAAGGAGTTTTCTTTAAGATGGAACGAATAAGACAACGATTCAAAATGTAGTTAGCCGTGTTAACAACTTCAGCCCAATAGGTTTTAGGTAATGCATTTTCTAAAAGCATAGTCCTTGCCATATCCTCTAAGGTGCGGTTCTTGCGTTCCACAACCCCGTTTTGTTGAGGAGTCCTAGGAGCAGAAAAGTTATGGGAGATATCATATTTAGCACAAAACAAATCAAACTGAAGTTGATCAAACTCCCTACCATGATCACTCCGAATTGACACTATGGGCTCATTTCTTAAAGTTTGCAACTCCTTACAAAGTTTTGAAAACTCAAATAAGGCCTCTGATTTTTCTTTTAAAAATGCAACCCAAGTATATCTTGCAAAATCATCGACAACAACTAGCATGTACTTTTTACCATTGGGAGATTTGACTCGCATAGGACCACATAAATCCATATGTAAAAGTTCAAGGGGTCTAGAAGAACTTACAACCTTTTTGGGTTTGAAGGAGCTACGTGTTTGTTTACCTCGTGTGCATGCATTGCACATATCAATACCTTTGAAGTCCATCTCAGGTAACCCTCTTACAAGCCCTTTGGAAATAAGCTTTTGTAGTGTATGTGGACTCACATGACCGAGTCTATTGTGCCAGAGCTTTGGATCGACCGTCAAAGCCTTTAGACATGTTAAGCTTCCTTCTGCCACTTGATCAACATTTATGGCGTATATGTTGTTGTAGCGATATGCAGTCAATATAACTTCACATGTATCATCTCTGCACACTATACATCTTTTCTTGTTAAATCTGACATTGTTACCACTATCCCATAATTGAGAGACACTAAGCAAATTATACTTTAAACCATTAACAAGATAGACATTTTTAATACTATGGCTGGAATCACTTCCAACACTACCAATACCAACAATGTCGCATTTCCCTTTGTCACCAAGAGTGATTGTTCCCGTGGATTGCTCCTTTAGATCATGAAAGAGAGAACTCTTCCCACTCATATGCCTAGAGCAACCACTATCAATAATCCATTTGTGTTCTTTCACCTTGGTGATCTCCTGCAAAACAAACATCAACCTTTGTGGCTAGACCAATAAGCAAATTTGGATCCATTGTTGGGGTAAACCATATTTGGTAAAATAGTGCCTTTTGGATCCCAAACTTGTGTTATCCGTTCTTTTCTCAAATGAACAGGAAATGTATTGTGAATAATGTATGGATCCTTTCTTCTATAGGGGCAGGTCTCTTTTACATGTCCCTTTCTAGCACAATGGTGACATATAGGAGAGGTTTTGCTTCCTTTTGCCTTTACAAAAGTGGTAATGTGTTACTTCTTTAAAAAACTTTGGATTGTAACCAATACCACTTTTGTTTAGAGAGCTTTGTTGCTCACCCAACATCCTATCGAGAGTACTTTTGGATTTGGTAAAACTTATGAGGGCTGTCTGTTGGTCTTGAATCTTATTATTCAGGGAGATCTTCTCGTCCTCTAAGTCATGATGGTCATTTCTTAGAGAGGAGAGATCTTGCTTGAGTTCGGATTTCTCTAAGTCAAGCGTCTTGACTTTAATGTCAAGACCTGAATAAGAGGCTTCAAGACTTTTGACCCTCATAGACAGATCCTCAATAGTTCTTTCCTGGTCCACAGTTCTCTTAATAAGGATGTTAGTTTGGGCAATAAGCTTCTTTTCATTGGCAATCATATTGGAAAGGAATTCCGATAATACCTCTTTTGGACTTTCCATAGGTTCTCTTACAGTGGCTTCAAGCTTTTCATCGAGGGATCCATCTTTTGAGGCCATAAGACAAATGTTGGCCTTCTCATCATCGGAGTCAGAGTCGGAATCACTCCAAGTTGCCACCATGGCTTTCTTCTTCCATTTGTCACCTTTCTTGGGATGGCTCTTTGTCTTTTGAGGGCAGTCCTTCACAAGATGAACTGTTTTACCACATTCAAAACAAGACAACGGTTTAGTCTTCTTTTCATACTTGTTGTATTGAGGCTTACCTCGAAATTTTAAAGACTCTGATCCATCCTTGTTGTTGAATAGCTTCTACATTTTGAGAATTCTAGCAAGGCCTCTTGTGATAAGAGCAAAAGGATCATCCTCATCGTCATCCTCATCTTCGGAATCAGATCCATCCTTGGGCTCATCCATCTTAGACTTGAGTGCCAAGTTCTTAGTGCTAGCTGGAAGTTCTCCATCGTCTTCATTAAAGATCATCTCATGCGTGATCAGCTTCCCAAGAAGGTCATCAAGGGGTAGAGTGGTGAGGTCCTGGGCTTCCTCTATAGGTGTTACTTTTGGACCCCATTTGTCTTTTGGAAGGCACCTCAGTATCTTCCTCACTTTCTCAACGTTGGTAAAGCTCTTGCCGAGGGAGTCAAGGTTGTTGGTGATTTCTGTGAATCGTGTGAACATGGTCTTGATTGACTCATCAGACTTCTTCTTGAAGAGCTCATACTTTCGAAGGAAGATGCTGATCTTGGTGTCTTTCACTTGGCTTGTTCCTTCATAGGTGACGACCAATTTGTCCCAAATCTCTTTAGTTGACCTACAAGATGAAATACGGTTAAACTCATCAGTACTAAGACCACAATAGAGTAAGTTAATAGCCCTGTAGTTTTTGGAGATGGTTTCAAGATCTGCTTGGTTGTATTCAGACTCCTTCTTTGCAACTTTGGTATCATTTGGTCCATCTTTCTCTGGAATCTTCGGACCATTCTCTATAATGTTCCAAAGCTCTAGATCTTGGTCTATGATGAACATCTTCATCAAAGATCTCTAGTGGACAAAGTTGTTTCCTACAAAGAGTGGCGGTCTGCTTGTGGACCTTCCCAGTGCAAATCCTCCGCTTGCTTCACCAGACGTGATCGAAACTCACAAGATTGTTAGATCAAAAACAGTGAGTAAAGCTCTGATACCAATTGAAGGTTCAATAATATAAAACAATGTAATAAAGAAAATACTCTAGAAGGGGGGTTGAATAGAGTATGCCCGTTTTTCGCAGAAAGTCTCAAGACTTTTGGAGCTCGTATAAAACCCTTTAAGATTAACCTGAATCACAAAGTTAGACAATCGAACCAAGTGCGGAAATAAGGTAAAGCAATAAGTAAAGGACACGAGTAATTGTTTACGAGGTTCGGCACGAACTTGGCCTACGTACCCGCCTAGGGTTCTTCCAAAACCCTAGGATTCAAAAGGCTTTATTGATTCGCTTAGCTTAGGATCCTAATAGCTCACCGAGAAACCTCTCTCCTATACAATTGCAATCTAGTCAACTCACGTTCCCTTGGAGTCCTAGACCAATCTAGAAGAGTCCCACCTCTCTCAGCTATCTAGTACAATCCTCTTACTCTCACAAATCAATAGCCTAGTGCAACTTCCCGAGTTATAAACTCTCGAGTAACACTTTAAATGAATATATCCTATAAGCTCACAGTGACTCTCAAAGGCTTTGAAATGAACAACAAACTCTTGAGCGCTTAGCGGAGAGACACTTTCGAAGACAGATCTTGCTTGAATGAATGAAAGCTCGTGTAACACTTGTATCTTCTGTCTTCTTCTTTCTTTCCTTTATATAAAAGTGGAATGGCGCCTAAGGATCTTCACCAACGGCTCTTTCGAATCAGGCTTGATCTTGAATCTTCTATTTATGGATACTCCGAAGCCATGATCCTTTTTGAATAGGTTCTCCTCAATATGCGCCAAATGAAAGATATAAACTCGAAATACTTCCTGAAAGATTAGTCATACATATATATACAATATAAAGGAAGTATATAATAAGATTAAATAATATTCGGACTAATAAGACAGGTTTTGTATTTCATCAACTGTTAATGCTCCAAGGCCTTTGACACAAACATCCTGTCAAAGCCTTTGAAACATTTATTCCGATTTTCATCAAGGGAGGGAGTTATCACTATTCACTGACACAAACCTTCAGAGACATGGGAGAGGGCAAGTGGCCAGAAGTGGAAGTCTGGCGGGGGCAGCTACAATATTTAATTACCCACCCTGCGACTCTGACACAAGGTGTTGAACAATACCTTCTTTGGGCAGAATGAGATCAACAAAGTCTCCAAGAAGAGTTGGGATTCGCTATACTGTTTGACTCCGAAGTCGGAGACTACTCCTGACTAGGGTTGTGGCTGGAATGGTTAGTACTGCTAGAACTGCTGGTAGTAGACTATTCCTGCCAGCAGTTAGCGCATAATCCATCTAAAACCGAAACAAGATTAGTGTAGTAGTTAGTGCATGTTTTTGTTTCTATTTCAGTATCATGTTTCGGTTTTAGATGGATTATGCACTCAGTTAGTTTAAGTTTATGCATCATGTTTATTTTTCAAGTACATTACATTTGGGAAATCAATGAAAAATTAAAAAAAAATGTCAAAAACACAAAAATATCATTCATTGCACACATATGGGTTATTTGAACACCCCATTTTTTTATGTTTGTCCTCAATTTTATTCGCATGATCATAGAAATCCCATAACAGTTTTGGATTGTTATTGAATCACCTAAAATTGAGTTTTAAGAAAGGAGATTTTGAAATGTGAATTAAATTGATCGTGCATGACCCATTACATAAGTGAATTTGATGTACGACATTGTGTACCTAGTGAGTTATTTTGGCCATAAATGGATTTTATTATTGTTTTCCTCTGTTTTTCTTGTGCGATATATACTCTCCCTGTGCAATTACCTCTTGATATTAATATGGTTATTCCTATTTGAGACTGAGCTTACATGTTCATTGTGAATGGTTTTCAATGATTGAGGCACTGTTTCTTAGCTCATTATTATCCATGTCTTCCCTACATTTTATCCTTTGCTTGTAGTCCTCTAAGCTGAACACTTCTTTTGAAGCTCGACAAGATTAATACCCAGCCGTCGATAGCCTGACCCATTCGAGAATTTGGTTTAGAATTGGATTTGGTTTGATCATGTTAAACGGTTGAGAGAGTGATGGCTGGATTATGAGAGTTATTGAGTGAGTATGATGGTATTGGGATGTTATATCACAGATTCTGCATGGATGGTGGTAGAGGAGGAAATCGGCTTGAATAATATAAAGTATAAAACCAAACCGAATTCGTTCTCACGCAAATAAATACAAGACTTCCTCCCGTTGTAGTGGAAGCGAATCAAGTTCGATAGGAACCATGATTGATGAAAGGAAATAACTTTGCATTAAACTAAATTGGCGACATTTGCAATCCCGACACTCCAACTTTCGTAAAAGCGTCAACATCCTAAAAGCCTTGAACTCCTAAACTCTCTACTTGCTATGGAGATTGAATCTCTGAAATTAAATAAGTAAAAGCTAGCCTCTAGGGCTTTATTTATAGGGTTAACTCCTTCTTAATCAAGGAAAGCAACTTCTATCTAAACCTAAAGATATAGAATTGGATAAATAAAGATATAAATCCTAAAAGGTAAATAACAATTCTTAGAATGGTGACTAAATCTTCCTTCTTGTGGATATATCTTGATAGATAGATGACAAAACGTCCTTTCTTCATGGCGAAGTCTTCTCCTCGTCCTCGGATTGGCCTAATTCGTTCTCGGCCCAGCAGAGTTGTAGTCGACGTTGATTAGATGTGGTCGATGTCGAGTAGGTCTAACTTGATCTCAGGTTCTTCAGTGCATTTTGAGTACTCTTTCCTAGTCGTCCTCGAGTATGGTCTTCATCTTCAGTCGACGTCGAGTACGGTGGTTGACATCGAGTAACTTGGTCAAGTTTGAGTAATTCAGCTGGCTTTGCACTAGTTTGTAGCCTTCATCCATAGTCAAAATTGCTCCTATCTTTAGTCGACGTCGATTAAGTCCACTCGACGTCGAGTAAATTCCTGTAGTCGTCTCCTCTTTTTAGTTTTATCCTGGAATGGCTCCAAATTCTGCAAAATTAAACCGAAACTTGTGTAGACCTCTATTTCTAAAAAATAAGCTTATACTACACAATTCAATATATTACCAAACCAAAATATGTAAAATACTTAGAATAAGGAGCGAAAATATGCACAAAAACATGGTTACTTTAGTGCACATCAAATCACCCCATATTTAAGCTTGTTTGTCCCCAAGCAATAACTTGGATGGCCATTCAGGGGAAACCTGTAAAAACTCTCAACATAGTGGATTCATTGTTATATTACTCAGCACTCAATTGCCATCCTCGAAAAGGTACTAGTGTCTTCAAATTTGTGCCTGTGAATGTAAAGCAATATCTCACACAAAAAGAGGTTATGCAAAACAATTTTCCCTGCGATAAAGCATCAATAATCAAGAGGACTTTATGCAAGCTCAAAGGAGTAGATTAGGTAAAACGCTATAGATGGTCAACTTTTGGTCATGTATTGTTAAATCTGGGGAAATGGAGTAATGTCCAAGCTTTCTTTACCAAATTCCTTCCTCATCATACTTCCCACCTTTTACTCTTTCGCTCAATGCTTTATTTCAATAATAATGCTTTTACCTCTTTAACCTCAGCACTATCTTCTCGCGAGTCGCAAACATGGGTGTCATGAATGACCCCTAATACTTAGTTCTTCGGACTCCTCGCCTATGTGTCACATCCTGCAGAACTAACATCTCAACACAGGCAGGGTCGATCTACCTTTATCTCCTGAGGTGACTAGATTTTTTTTCCCTCATTAAATTTTCCCCAGACTTTGAAACTTTCCTACCAAACTCCAATAATAATAACAACACAAACACCATATAATATCTCCAAAAATGATTTCCATTCTCAACATAGTCTCCGGATAGGGAAATAAGTTAAAGAATGGGCAATGTATGGCATACATGGAGCAATAATGATATAATGATATGTAAAGCTTATGATATGGCTTTTGTGATGCATATAAGTATAGGTATGGCTAGGATTATAAAAATGAGCATATATGAAAAATATTAAGTCATCCATCCTCTTATTGTGCAACATGTGAAAAGAAACATCAATTTAACTCACTTTTGTGGTTTTCTCAAAAATTTCGCACATCAATGAGACTTCCCTTTACTAGACAATCTTGTGCAATATCTCTAAGAAATCCACTCTTGCATCGTCAAGTCTTTCCTTTGGTCTCCATGACTCTTTTCTTTGAACAATTTACGAGCTTTGGGAGATGTCTCATAAAACAAACTTTGGGTTGGGCAATTAAGCATATAAATGAAAATTTTACCCAAAATTTACCATGTAGTAGAAAAAATCAATAATAATCATAAAAAATCGAGCTTTTACCCCACCCCATACTTAGAATGTACAGTGTCCCCACTGTATAAATCAATATAAAACAAGGATAAATGAAGGAGCTCACTGAACAAGGCGTCGAGGAGTCAAATCAGATTATGTCTAGTCGATTGCAAGTGGTCGACGTCCAGTAGATTGGTCGACGTCGAGTAGAGTAGAAGACGTCGAGTGCAATTCATGGCATCAAGTGGAAAACTAAAGTCGAGGGTTCTTATGGGAAGTCGACGTCGAGTGGATGACTTGATGTCGAGTCATCTGTTGTGCTCGGCCCTCCTTTTGCAGTCGTCGTCGACTTGGCCGAGTTGACTGGTCTTTCAGGGACTTCATGTTATTCTCTTTGTGATCTTTTACGTTTCTTGACCTTAAATTTGTTAGCTTTCACACGAAGACAAAATTTTCCAGATGAAGTGTTCAAAACAAAATTAAAACCAAAAGTATAAAATCCTAAAAGAAATATTAAAATTCGTATGTACATGCTCTAGATTTTGGAGTCGCTAGGCCGACTTCTTCTTTTATGCTTAAGAGCCCTCAATGTGGGGCCCCTTTATGCCCCGTCCTTCTCCTGGATCATCAATGTCATGTTCATAATATTTAAGCTCTGTTGACCGTTGTTGACATTATATGATTCCTTGGCCTCTTTCCTCTTCGCGATCTTTTTCCAAGCCCTAATTCTGCATAAGTTAGCTCGCCACAGGTTTTGGACCCTTCTAAAATTCTTATTATTCTTATTAATTAACAAATGAGAGGTAGAGATTATACCTAAACTTACCTTTTCGGGCCCAAAACAGAAATTTTCGGGCTGAGGGTCAGTCAACATCGAGTTACATGACTCGACGTCGAGTGAGGGGACCCCATATTTAGGCTTTAGACGGGTCTAGAGCTCGACATGGGGACTCAACATCGAGTATTGTGACTCGACATCGAGTGTGGAAGTCGACTTCGAGTGCCTCCTCGTTGCTTACCTCCGTTGTTTTATACTCGTCCTCTCGTGTGCCTATGCTCTTTACCTCTATCCATGGGATCTCCTCCTTTGTGGGACCGAAAGAGAATTCCAAGACCTTGTTCCCTATTGTGAAAGTGAGGAGTCTCTTCCTGACCCTAATGTTGGCATCTAATGTAGCTATAAAAGGTCTACCAAGAATAATGGGGCAAGCAGGACCTTCCGCCATATCTATTACAAGGAAATATGCGAGATTTAAGAACAATACAACCTGGACAGGGACATCATCAACCATACTTTTAGGGATGACCATTGTATTTTTTGTCATGTATAGCTCGACATCCACAGGATCTAGTGCTCCAATCTTCACCTTTGACCACATTAATAAGGGCATGATGCTCACGCTTGCCCCTAGATCACATAGTGCCTCATAGAGATATTGGCCAAATCCCACCGTGATAGAAAACTTACCAGTGTCAGGTCTCTTCTCAGGGAAATCCATCCTCTTGCAGTAGCTGGCGATTTCTGTTCTGGAGTCATTCGACGTCTTATAAGGGAATGAAAGCGTCTTTTTTGGTTTCGAAGCCAGAACATCCTTCGAAGGTGGTGCAGATTGGTCGACGTCGGTTGGAGGGGAGTTGCCATCGAATGTAGGAGCCGAAGTCGAGTGGTGTTGCTGAGCAGAAGATTCTCTGTCGAGCGATGACTCGACGTCGAGTATAGGATGGTCGACATCGAGTATTGTGTAGTAGAAGTCGAGTGGGTTTCTAGCTTCGTCTTTCTCTTCCCCGATCTCTGGTTCGTGCAGTTTGTGTCCGCCCCGTAGCTGTATAGCGGCGATGTGTCATGTTTGCCCCTCAGCATTTGGATCTGTATGCCCAGGGAGCTTTTCAGATGGTCGTGGAATCTGCGCCGCAAGTTGACCCACTTGGGTCTCTATGTTCCGCTTCCAAACATCCATCTCTCCAAATTATGTGTTGAGGTTGTAGAGCTGAGTTTGGATGGCGCTGGTGGATTGGTCGTTCTTAGCCTGGTTCCTTTTTGTAACGGCCCAGAATTATGATTTCCGGGTTACGTTTCAAGGGATAAAACCCCTTGTTCGGATCTTGCAATCCAGGTACGGGTCGAGGTTTCAAACTCATTTTAAGATTAGTGGAAAGAGGGATTTCAAACCCTAAAAACCTCGAAGGGTCGTTGGGTACCCTTGACCTGTCCTAAGACTATGTCGCGGAATCCATTTCAAACGGAAGTAAGGCGAAAACAGAGTAAAGATACAAGTGTCACGGAAGAACCGGTCAAAACCAAAGCATGAGTGTTTAATTACCATTTGCCGAGTTAGAATGTTAGTCAGGTCCTTTGATTCGCCCAAGGGTTTCCCGTCACATAAGCATGGAGCAAACAAGAACTGCAGAAATACCTTTAAAAGAAGAACGGGGAAAGGAGTCAGATCGAGCCACTCATGCGGGACCGGCAGTCCTCGCTGAGGCCACATAGTATGTGCTATACCTAATAAAGATGCTCTAATGCAATACGAAAGTCAAACACACTAGCATGCTCCTAATTCATAAAATGTGTAGAAATACTGTAAAGGGCCCAAGACAATGCCAACGGCATATCCCTCTCCTACTCCGCCCCCTTTTTCATGAGCGGACCTGGCCAGCACGGTACCCATTTCATCGTGGTGGTGCACGGACCACGGAATCATCATATCATATCATCTCATCACTTGCCCGATGGTGCTGGGCTATCATCTCATGCTCATATCGACTCGATTGACACAGGGCACCCGATGAGGCTGGGCTACCCTAAGACCCTAGCAAAGACTCTAGGACTATCACAGATAACGGCCGTTCTGTTTCAATCGCATAAAGTAAACGGATGCTCAATCAATTAGTGCAACCTAAACATGATACTACATGGCATGCTTTGATGCATATGCAACACCTAACATAAAATGCAACAACAGGCATGAATGTCCAACCTGAGTAAGCCCCCTAGGGAACTTACCTGAAGATGCAGAACAACAAAAGATAACGCAAGCAAGGGCCCAAATGCAAGTCCAAGCAATACACACCTATCATCAAGCCATTTTCATAAGCTACCGATCCATCATTTATACACACAACTCCACGTTCTCAACATGTTTCAAAATCAACCGATAGTAAAACCATTTTCCAAGACCTTTCCGATAAGATCAACCAAAACCATTTTCTTCCAAACAAAACCATCGATAAAATCGTACCAACCATATTTTCCGAAATCATTTATTAAAACGATCCGACATGTTTATTTAGCAATAACAATAAATCATATCATAATCTCCAAAATCACAAAATAAAACACCACGAAATACATGTTTCAAATACTATTACTTTTAAAATAATTCGATAGAAATAATAATTCTCAAAAATATAATTATCATAAAATTAGGATAATAGTGTAATAATAATAATCTGTCAAAAGTTATTACGAGTCATAACATATGCGTATGAAAACATACATCATATAATAAATATGTATGAGCTAAGGTGAGAGCTTAACAATAACAATAATACTCCAACAACTCACTAGATGCAAAGGCCCATTCCCAAATCCGGACTCAGCCCATAACCCGGAAAGAAGGAGACCCGAACCCGAACCCTTTTCACTCCCCACCTGAAAAACCCATGAAATATGATATAACCCGTTTAACGAAAATCGGGTCAGGCCCAAAGAAGAAAGAAAGAAACGGGTCCCTGCCCTCTTCCTCACAGATTGAACGGAGCTCTGTTTGGACAGGGGAAAACGACGAGGACAGGAGGAGAGGACCTCCGGCCTCCGGCCACCCTTTGGCCTCCCACTCCCACCCCGGAGGTCGGAATGGGATTCCGGCCACCGTCGACACAGAAAGAACAAAGCGACACAAGGGAGAAGAGTGAAAAGGGAGACTCACCGCGCGTCCCCGAGGAAGAATTACGGCGTCAATGGCGGATTTTCGGCTGCGATTGACGAGGGAGGAGCTCCGATCGAGTCCTATGAGAAGTAAGGGTGAGAAAAAACGGATTTTGACGAGATTTAAACCAAAATCGAATAAGAAAACGGAATCGACCTTGGAACAAACGGGGAAGGGGAAACTGGTGGCGGCGGTTTCTCCGGCAACTCCTGGTCTCCGGCAGTGAGGAAGAAGCCCCCTGGGGTGCTCCGCTGACTCCTCGCGGACACAAGCGCTCCTGGTTTTGGTCACGGCGACGGGGAATGACAGGGAGGAGGAAGAGATGCTGCCGCTGCTGCTGCGCTCTCGACTTCTCGGAATGGTCGGCTGCACGCCGGCGAGATGGTGGTGGTTGCTTGCTTCTCGGAACCGGAGGAGAAGGAAGAGGTTGTTGGCTGCGTCTAGCAATTCAACACGAGGCTGCTGGGTTGCTGCGTGAACCGAGAGGCAAGAAGGAGGCTGATGGTGGTTGCCGGTGTGTGGGAGGAGGAGCTGGTGGTGGCTTCGTTAGAGGAGGCGGTGTTTGGAAGCAAAGCGGCTGTGTTGGAGTCTTTGTGAAGATGAAGAGAGGGTTTCTCATCAATCAATTGAAGGGAGAGAGAGAGCTACTGAAATTGGAAATTTGGGAGAAAGTGTGATGTGGGGTGAAGGGGGACCAATTTGTTGTTAGCTGGCAATGGATGGTGCAGGGGGAAATGTGGGTTGCAGAGGGAATCCCCATCGGCTGGGAGGGAGAAAGAAAAGAAATAAATTTATATGGTCCTGACCCGTAAAACGCAAGGAGAATATACCCGACATTCAAATTCGAACACGCTAATTCCGACTCAATCAACTTTAAATCGAATTTTTAAATCATTAACGGAATTAAAATAATTTATCACGACTCGAAGCTCGAAAGCGGAATCAAATTCCGAAAAAAAATCAAAATTCTAAAATGATGCCGGAAGGATTTTAAAATAATAATAATATATCTACTTAAAATAATATAAAATAAGAGTTTTAAATTTCCGGTCTTTACATTCATCCACCTCTAAAAACAAGTCTCGTCCCCGAGACTAAAATCATTCTAAAGCCAAGGGAAGGAAGGGAAAATCGGTGAGTCCTAGGATCACGCCATAGACCCCGTAAGAACCTCATAAGTGCACCTATAAGGCCCTTACAGTATCTTCGTCATGACCATGACATCCCCAATGGGTCGTAATAAGTATGTGATATTGGCCCTTATCACATTCTTATTACGACTTCTCGGTTATATCATAACTCAAAAGCATCATAACGAAAATCCAAATTGGTCACTTTCAAAACCGCTCAAAATATTCAATTCCAACGTTTAACCAAGCAACATTACACCAAAACAAGTCGAATCCTTTCAAATCAAGATTCCATCAAAATCTTCCAACAACCACATCAGTTTCTCACATAACCATCAATCAAATTTAGAAGCTCGGAGGTGGAATCATCCACCTCTAAGGGCTAATCCCATATTCTCTTCCTAGTTTCCAGAATCAAATCAATCTATCAGTCGCCATTCAAGCAAGATTCACGAGTCATAAGCAATGCATAACCACATAACCAATCGATCATCAACGAGTATATCATGCGACAAGTCTCAACGTATGCCAACACGGTGCCACAAGGCCACATCAACATCTCCACATCATACTAAAAGTCATAATATGCATCTATGCCAAAATAATAACACACATCTCGATATTACACCAAAGTCATAAAAGGTACCTCCTTATCATAGAGTCAACGAATCAAAACTCCTTGTCAACATATCAACACAACAAGTCATGCTATTAAGATTCCGCAAAAGAGGAGGTCAAGCAGTATACCAGTCATTGAATGTCAGCATATTCACCAAACACCATCTTAACTCATCACAATGCCATATAACGTTCATTTAGAAATCTGGTATCATTATCTCAAATCATATTCATCATTTAATATATCCATAATCATGCTTAACGATCATGTAACATAACATCATGCTTATCACCACATAACATAACACCATGCTCTCACATAATAACACATCATTACCTCATATATCATATCACAACACATCCTAACATGCTCCTAAAACAACATAGCAGAGCATCAATATATCATGATAACATTTGTCACTGCCAACTAGATTTCAGTATTGCACAACAACATGTAATATCATTCTGTATCAGATTCATTATGGTTGCTATCTAGCATCATGCCAACACATATTAATATATCACGTAAGCAAGAAAATACTCACGTCATCACCACTCAAAATGAAACGCAATCCCCACCCGCCCGATTCCAATTCCCAAATCAAAACCAGCCTCATTTAAATTCACCAACACCAGCTCAAATTAACACATACTAGAATTAAAACATGCATTTCTAAAGACTCAATTATATCACATATTCTCCATCCAACACAAGTAATCACACAACAATACTAATTGCAAAACAACCAATATTATATAATCTGACGAATACAGAACATATGGGCATGCTATAGATGTTTGTCACCAAAAGGATAATAAGAGTTGACACGTCATCATTCAACATGCTAAGGCGATCATCTACAAGCACTCATACAAAGGTGAGTTGATCACACTATCATGGACTTAACCCAGGAGAAAACAACAATCACCTAGGTTCACATCATGTGGTTTATGCTTGAAATCAATCATACAGGCAATACAATAAGCCAAGTAGACATGCTATGACAACATATAATCATGATGGAAAGCAAGGCATAACATGAGTAGCCTTTTACTAATGATCATTGGCAAAGTACATGTGGGTGATTATATAATCATGTCATGCAAATCAGAGAGAGTCACCATTACAACCGGATAGAGATTCCTAAGGGCAACCAAATCAGATCTCTAGCATATCAAGCACTCAGCACAGAGTCAGTTGATAACACTAATAATGATATCATTGGAGTCTCCCTACACATCTGTAAAGAACAAGCTGATATTTTGCCTACCCATTCTCAACTACATCCAAAAGGGACGGTCTAACGCCTTTCTACCCACTCGGTCCCTCTTTAGTCGGTTTTCCTCTTTTATAACAAGCCAAATTCGTTACTTAGTCCGATTTGGGTCAGACATCTTAAGTTCATTTTGCCCCTTTAAATCCTCTTCAAAAGTCCTTGAAATTCGTGGGCGGTTTCCAAAACATACTCTCGACCCTTGTGTACCCGAATTGCACAACCTCAGCTCTGATACCATCTTTGTAACGGCCCAGAATTATGATTTCCGGGTTACGTTTCAAGGGATAAAACCCCTTGTTCGGATCTTGCAATCCAGGTACGGGTCGAGGTTTCAAACTCATTTTAAGATTAGTGGAAAGAGGGATTTCAAACCCTAAAAACCTCGAAGGGCCGTTGGGTACCCTTGACCTGTCCTAAGACTATGTCGCGGAATCCATTTCAAACGGAAGTAAGGCGAAAACAGAGTAAAGATACAAGTGTCACGGAAGAACCGGTCAAAACCAAAGCATGAGTGTTTAATTACCATTTGCCGAGTTAGAATGTTAGTCAGGTCCTTTGATTCGCCCAAGGGTTTCCCGTCACATAAGCATGGAGCAAACAAGAACTGCAGAAATACCTTTAAAAGAAGAACGGGGAAAGGAGTCAGATCGAGCCACTCATGCGGGACCGGCAGTCCTCGCTGAGGCCACATAGTATGTGCTATACCTAATAAAGATGCTCTAATGCAATACGAAAGTCAAACACACTAGCATGCTCCTAATTCATAAAATGTGTAGAAATACTGTAAAGGGCCCAAGACAATGCCAACGGCATATCCCTCTCCTACTCCGCCCCCTTTTTCATGAGCGGACCTGGCCAGCACGGTACCCATTTCATCGTGGTGGTGCACGGACCACGGAATCATCATATCATATCATCTCATCACTTGCCCGATGGTGCTGGGCTATCATCTCATGCTCATATCGACTCGATTGACACAGGGCACCCGATGAGGCTGGGCTACCCTAAGACCCTAGCAAAGACTCTAGGACTATCACAGATAACGGCCGTTCTGTTTCAATCGCATAAAGTAAACGGATGCTCAATCAATTAGTGCAACCTAAACATGATACTACATGGCATGCTTTGATGCATATGCAACACCTAACATAAAATGCAACAACAGGCATGAATGTCCAACCTGAGTAAGCCCCCTAGGGAACTTACCTGAAGATGCAGAACAGCAAAAGATAACGCAAGCAAGGGCCCAAATGCAAGTCCAAGCAATACACACCTATCATCAAGCCATTTTCATAAGCTACCGATCCATCATTTATACACACAACTCCACGTTCTCAACATGTTTCAAAATCAACCGATAGTAAAACCATTTTCCAAGACCTTTCCGATAAGATCAACCAAAACCATTTTCTTCCAAACAAAACCATCGATAAAATCGTACCAACCATATTTTCCGAAATCATTTATTAAAACGATCCGACATGTTTATTTAGCAATAACAATAAATCATATCATAATCTCCAAAATCACAAAATAAAACACCACGAAATACATGTTTCAAATACTATTACTTTTAAAATAATTCGATAGAAATAATAATTCTCAAAAATATAATTATCATAAAATTAGGATAATAGTGTAATAATAATAATCTGTCAAAAGTTATTACGAGTCATAACATATGCGTATGAAAACATACATCATATAATAAATATGTATGAGCTAAGGTGAGAGCTTAACAATAACAATAATACTCCAACAACTCACTAGATGCAAAGGCCCATTCCCAAATCCGGACTCAGCCCATAACCCGGAAAGAAGGAGACCCGAACCCGAACCCTTTTCACTCCCCACCTGAAAAACCCATGAAATATGATATAACCCGTTTAACGAAAATCGGGTCAGGCCCAAAGAAGAAAGAAAGAAACGGGTCCCTGCCCTCTTCCTCACAGATTGAACGGAGCTCTGTTTGGACAGGGGAAAACGACGAGGACAGGAGGAGAGGACCTCCGGCCTCCGGCCACCCTTTGGCCTCCCACTCCCACCCCGGAGGTCGGAATGGGATTCCGGCCACCGTCGACACAGAAAGAACAAAGCGACACAAGGGAGAAGAGTGAAAAGGGAGACTCACCGCGCGTCCCCGAGGAAGAATTACGGCGTCAATGGCGGATTTTCGGCTGCGATTGACGAGGGAGGAGCTCCGATCGAGTCCTATGAGAAGTAAGGGTGAGAAAAAACGGATTTTGACGAGATTTAAACCAAAATCGAATAAGAAAACGGAATCGACCTTGGAACAAACGGGGAAGGGGAAACTGGTGGCGGCGGTTTCTCCGGCAACTCCTGGTCTCCGGCAGTGAGGAAGAAGCCCCCTGGGGTGCTCCGCTGACTCCTCGCGGACACAAGCGCTCCTGGTTTTGGTCACGGCGACGGGGAATGACAGGGAGGAGGAAGAGATGCTGCCGCTGCTGCTGCGCTCTCGACTTCTCGGAATGGTCGGCTGCACGCCGGCGAGATGGTGGTGGTTGCTTGCTTCTCGGAACCGGAGGAGAAGGAAGAGGTTGTTGGCTGCGTCTAGCAATTCAACACGAGGCTGCTGGGTTGCTGCGTGAACCGAGAGGCAAGAAGGAGGCTGATGGTGGTTGCCGGTGTGTGGGAGGAGGAGCTGGTGGTGGCTTCGTTAGAGGAGGCGGTGTTTGGAAGCAAAGCGGCTGTGTTGGAGTCTTTGTGAAGATGAAGAGAGGGTTTCTCATCAATCAATTGAAGGGAGAGAGAGAGCTACTGAAATTGGAAATTTGGGAGAAAGTGTGATGTGGGGTGAAGGGGGACCAATTTGTTGTTAGCTGGCAATGGATGGTGCAGGGGGAAATGTGGGTTGCAGAGGGAATCCCCATCGGCTGGGAGGGAGAAAGAAAAGAAATAAATTTATGTGGTCCTGACCCGTAAAACGCAAGGAGAATATACCCGACATTCAAATTCGAACACGCTAATTCCGACTCAATCAACTTTAAATCGAATTTTTAAATCATTAACGGAATTAAAATAATTTATCACGACTCGAAGCTCGAAAGCGGAATCAAATTCCGAAAAAAAATCAAAATTCTAAAATGATGCCGGAAGGATTTTAAAATAATAATAATATATCTACTTAAAATAATATAAAATAAGAGTTTTAAATTTCCGGTCTTTACACTTTTCATCTCGTCGAGGACGATCTATAGATTGTCCTTCTACTGGTCTCTTTCAGGATGTCCTGGAGCTCTATATTGTGGGGGTTCCTAGGGGTACCTTGGTTCCGCTGTTGTTGATAGAACCATTGGTCCCCCATATAGCGATTGGGACCCCATGCGTAAGCTGCTTCTTCGTGCATCTCTGCTAGGTGGACTTGCTTCGCATGTGGGCACTCAGGGGTGGTGTGCCGCTGTGATCCACATTCAATGCAAGGTTGGTTAATAGAAATAAATTTAACTTGTTTAAGGAACTTACGGTTTTGATCTTTGTAGAATTGCTCCTTGACATCGGGATCAATCTCATTGGAAGGCTCATATAGGGGCATGGATGGGGCTGGTCTCGCATATATGTTGTCGTAAGCCGCAGGAGTCCCATATGTGTTGTCCAAGTTAGTCAATCTTTCGATGGTTGCCCAAGCCTCCGTTGGTGTTTACTCGAGGTATTCATATTGAGTGTATGAGTTGATCCGTTCCCTGTTGCGTAAGTCAAGAGAATTGTAAAAAATCTCGAGAATTACATAGGGTGGCTGCCCATGCATAGGGCAAGATCACAATAGCTCTTTGTACCCATACCAGGCTCGCGCTAGTGGTTCCCCGGGCTTTTGTTTGAAAATTGTGATCTTTTGGCGTAGGAGCGCTGTCTTGGCGGGAGAAAAGAATTTGATAAGAAACGCATTCCTAACCTCTATCCATGTCGTAAGTGACCGCGGGGTCAGTCATTCGAGCCATTTCAATGCATTACCTGGAAGAGACCAACGAAAAGTTTTTAGTCTAACATATTCAAGGTTGTCGCCTTCGGTGATAGTTTCACATAAGTCAACAAATTGAGTTATATGAGCAAGAGGACATTCATTCATTCTTCCTTCAAAAGTATGTTTTTCAATTTCAGAAAGAAAGGAAGTTCTAATTTCAAAATCAGTAGGAGGGATAAGAATAGCCTATTCCGGCACGGTGAGTGTCGGATGCATGTAGTCCTTAGCCGTAGCGGGATAACGGGAAATCTCGGCTTGGGCCTGTCTCCTTTCTTTCTCTTCCCGGTCGGCGCGTGCCCTCTCAGTAGCGAGAGCAGTAGTATTGGCTAATAGCTCCCTCTGAAGCCTCTCGATCATCTCAACTTGTGTTTCTGTGGTCGATATGATCTTTTTTAGCATAGAATGGATGCGTAGAAGGGGTTCTGGGTCGTCTAATGCGTCGAATCCAGGTGGTTGACCAGAACATCGCATAAACCTGTAGAAGAAAACTCAAAGCAGAACGTGAAATAAAACTACCTGAGGCGCGATTGATTGGTTCCCCGACAATAGCGCCAAAATTTAATATAAGAGGAAATCAACTTGAATAATATAAAGTATAAAACCAAACTGAATTCGTTCCCACGCAAATAAATACAAGACTTCCACTCGTTGTACGTAGTGGAAGGGAATGCGGTTCGATCCACGAGGAAGTGGGTCAGCGGATCCGAGATAGGGCACAAATCTAATTCTGAAGTCTACTCAAGGTTCACTCGACGTCGAGCGAACACTCGATGTCGAGTAGGTTATGTGCAGTCGATCACGTGTCAAGCATTGCAAGCTCCTTAGAAGACTCGATGTCAAGTCAGGTAGTCGACGTCGAGTGGAAATTCCTTGTCTCGAGTCAACCTGTAAAAACAGAAGCAATAAACTCGATGTCGAGTGGAGTACTCGATTTCGAGTGGTCAGCAGTAGACGCCGACTGGCTCAGAAGACTGTCTGTCAATCCAGTAACCTGTGAATGTTGGCAAAGGTGGCCAAAGAATGAAATGATGGAATGGAAATAGTGGAAAAAATAAATCAGGGTTGAATAATTCGAAGTAAGCAAATATATAAAAGATCTTCCAAAACCAGGGCTTACCGTGACAATAACTAAACACCCATAAGATAATATGGATAATAATGCAATCACATCAAGGAGAAGCTTTCACCTTTTCCAACAATTAGACAACCTTTTCAAGTAACCATAATTGTATCTACTAGTTTTATGTTTATAATCCAAGTTGTTAACATGAATCTCTATTCTTTTGAGTTGCGAATTGATGTGCGCTTAATTTTCCACGTTTTGCATTAACATTCATATCGATTTCTGTATGCATTTTATATCTCTGGGTTAAAATAATGCAGGAATTATGTAGTTTATGCATATTTGCCAATTATGGAGGTCTACACTAGTTCTTGTTTAATTTCGAAGAAATCGAGAAACTTTATGAGCAATTTGGAGAAGGAAAGGAAACTGTCAAAGTGCTTGAGGTCAATTACAGCAACTCGAGGTCGAGTAGAATCTGAGACAGAAAGCATCGAGCAAAAGAAGAGGAGAAAGTCACTCGACACATCTAGTCGACGTCGAGTACACTACTCGATGTCCAGTACAATCTGAGTCGAGATCGAGGATGAATTCGACACGTCTAGACGACGTCGACCACTTCTAGTCGATGTAGAGTACATGCCAGACCGAATCCGAGTCGAAGTCGAGCTAGGTGTCCGAGTATTGGTTACTTACATGGAAAGGCATAAAAGATCTATCAAGAGTTGAAAACTTGTCCACACTTGTAAATTCCCACTTTTACCTTAGGGGATTTTAATTGTTTTATTTCTTTTATTTATCAAACATTTATCATTAAGGTTTTAGATAGATAAATTTAGATAGACATAGATTGTTGTTTCTTTTGATAGCGAGGATTGAGCACTATAAATAAAGCCTTAGGGGATGTGTTTTAGAATCATCCAAGCCACAAGACATTGTGTTACATAGAGTTAGGCAATTTTCGAGAGTTTTGGAGAGCTTTTGGCCGAGTGGACTTAGAGCAGAGACGAGACGTTGTGGCTTCGTTCGGTTGTAAGCTTTTTTTCGATTTAATGCAATTAGTTATTTCTTTTACATTATTGATGTCTGTTATGATGAAGAGCAAGTAGTTACCCAACTTCTAGGGTCGGGGTGAACCCGACAGTATTCATGTAAGGTAATGCATCAAAGGTACAATATTTATTGCAATTTCATCTTCTGTCCCTGAATATGCATGATTCTTCTACGATAGTATCAGCCTATCCTTATTTGTGTTATTGAAGCGAAAGTGATATTAATGCAAATTCGGATTAATTATGTGAAAAGGGTAGTATTAATTAGGGTTTATGCGAAAGCCTCTATATTCCTATTTGTTAATAAGGAAAGTTATTTGGTGAAAAGACACGATCTTTTATATCTTTGGGATTATTCTTATATGGTTATTGTTGTTGCGTTGATATCCCGACCTTGCGAACTTTTAGTTTATTGAATTAAATCCATAAAATTCGTGTTTACTTTTTTCGTTTTATTTCATTAAAGTTACGGTTTTCATTGCACGTACTGACACTCGACATCGACTACTTTCTGGTCATCATCGAGTAAACCTGGTTGACATCGAGTACTTTTTGCTCAACATTGGCTTGTTTTATCTTCTGTTGTGCAGTCTGCAGGAACTCGACAGTTTTAGTCGTTATCGAGTACATCTACTCGACGTTGAGTAAAGCTTCTGGTCGATTTCGAGAGGATTTTGGAACTTGAAAGGCGAGCACTAATACGCTTCCTCGTGGATATGATCCTGAATACCCTACCACTACGGCGGGAGGGATTCTTGTATTTTATTTGCTTGGACAGGGTGTTGGTTTGATTATATATTTTATATTTATTTTGATAACTAGTTGCCCTCCCACGTCAAATTTTAGCGCCGTTGCCGGGGAGGCAATCAATCGCGCCCTTTATAGTTCACTTATACTCTTTTCTTTTTATTTTTGTTTTTCAGGTGCATGCGAATAACTCATCGCACACCCATCGATCCTATTCTCGAGCTTGAACATTTTTCCATCTTTAGTAAAGGCTAAGGAGAAGACACATGTCCCATATGTGTTGTCCAAGTTAGTCAATCTTTCGATGGTTGCCCAAGCCTCCGTTGGTGTTTACTCGAGGTATTCATATTGAGTGTATGAGTTGACCCGTTCCCTGTTGCGTAAGTCAAGAGAATTGTAAAAAATCTCGAGAATTACATAGGGTGGTTGCCCATGCATAGGGCAAGATCACAATAGCTCTTTGTACCCATACCAGGCTCGCGCTAGTGGTTCCCCGGGCTTTTGTTTGAAAATTGTGATCTTTTGGCGTAGGAGCGCTGTCTTGGCGGGAGAAAAGAATTTGTTAAGAAACGCATTCCTAACCTCTATCCATGTCGTAAGTGACCGCGGGGTCAGTCATTCGAGCCATTTCAATGCATTACCTGGAAGAGACCAACGAAAAGTTTTTAGTCTAACATATTCAAGGTTGTCGCCTTCGGTGATAGTTTCACATAAGTCAACAAATTGAGTTATATGAGCAAGAGGACATTCATTCATTCTTCCTTCAAAAGTATGTTTTTCAATTTCACAAAGAAAGGAAGTTCTAATTTCAAAATCAGTAGGAGGGATAAGAATAGCCTATTCTGGCACGGTGAGTGTCGGATGCATGTAGTCCTTAGCCGTAGCGGGATATCGGGAAATCTCGGCTTGGGCCTGTCTCCTTTGTTTCTCTTCCCGATCGGCGCGTGCCCTCTCAGTAGCGAGAGCAGTAGTATTGGCTAATAGCTCCCTTTGAATCCTCTCGATCATCTCAGCTTGTGTTTTTGTGGTCGCCATGATCTTTTTTAGCATAGAATGGATGCGTAGAAGGGGTTCTGGGTCGTCTAATGCGTCGAATTCAGGTGGTTGACCAGAACATCGCATACACCTGTAGAAGAAAACTCAAAGCAGAACGTGAAATAAAACTACCTGAGGCGCGATTGATTGGTTCCCCGGCAACGGCGCCAAAATTTGATATAAGAGGAAATCAACTTGAATAATATAAAGTATAAAACCAAACTGAATTCGTTCCCACGCAAATAAATACAAGACTTCCACTCGTTGTACGTAGTGGAAGGGAATGCGGTTCGATCCACGAGGAAGTGGGTCAGCGGATCCGAGATAGGGCACAAATCTAATTCTGAAGTCTACTCAAGGTTCACTCGACGTCGAGCGAACACTCGATGTCAAGTAGGTTATGTGCAGTCGATCACGTGTCAAGCATTGCAAGCTCCTTAGAAGACTCGATGTCGAGTCAGGTAGTCGACGTCGAGTGGAAATTCCTTGTCTCGAGTCAACCTGTAAAAACAGAAGCAATAAACTCGACGTCGAGTGGAGTACTCGATTTCGAGTGGTCAGCAGTAGACGCCGACTGGCTCAGAAGACTGTCTGTCAATCCAGTAACCTGTGAATGTTGGCAAAGGTGGCCAAAGAATGAAATGATGGAATGGAAATAGTGGAAAAAATAAATCAGGGTTGAATAATTCGATGTAAACAAATATATAAAAGATCTTCCAAAACCAGGGCTTACCGTGACAATAACTAAACACCCATAAGATAATATGGATAATAATGCAATCACATCAAGGAGAAGCTTTCACCTTTTCCAACAATTAGACAACCTTTTCAAGTAACCATAATTGTATCTACCAGTTTTATGTTTATAATCCAAGTTGTTAACATGAATCTCTATTCTTTTGAGTTGCGAATTGATGTGCGCTTAATTTTCCACGTTTTGCATTAACATTCATATCGATTTCTGTATGCATTTTATATCTCTGGGTTAAAATAATGCAGGAATTGTGTAGTTTATGCATATTTGCCAATTATGGAGGTCTACACTAGTTCTTGTTTAATTTCGAAGAAATCGAGAAACTTTATGAGCAATTTGGAGAAGGAAAGGAAACTATCAAAGTGCTCGAGGTCAATTACAGCAACTCGAGGTTGAGTAGAATCTGAGACAGAAAGCATCGAGCAAAAGAAGAGGAGAAAGTCACTCGACACATCTAGTCGACGTCGAGTACACTACTCGATGTCCAGTACAATCCAAGTCGAGATCGAGGATGAATTCGACACGTCTAGTCGACGTCGACCACTTCCAGTCGATGTAGAGTACATGCCAGGCCGAATCCGAGTCGAAGTCGAGCTAGATGTCCGAGTATTGGTTACTTACATGGAAAGGCCCAAAAGATCTATCAAGAGTTGAAGACTTGTCCACACTTGTAAATTCCCACTTTTACCTTAGGGGATTTTTAATTGTTTTATTTCTTTTATTTATTAAACATTTATCATTAAGGTTTTAGATAGATAAATTTAGATAGACATAGATTGTTCTTTCTTTGGATAGCGAGGATTGAGCACTATAAATAAAGCCTTAGGGGCTGTGTTTTAGAATCATCCAAGCCACAAGCAATTGTGTTACATAGAGTTAGGCAATTTTCGAGAGTTTTGGAGAGCTTTTGGCCGAGTGGAGTTAGAGCGGAGACGAGACGTTGTGGCTTCGTTCGGTTGTAAGCTTTTTTTCGATTTAATGCAATTAGTTATTTCTTTTACATTATTGATGTCTGTTATGATGAAGAGCGAGTAGTCACCCAACTTCTAGGGTCGGGGTGAACCCGACAGTAGTCATGTAAGGTAATGCATCAAAGGTACAATCTTTATTGCAATTTCATCTTCTATCCCTGAATATGCATGATTCTTCTACGATAGTATCAGGTGATCCTTATTTGTGTTATTGAAGCGAAAGTGATATTAATGCAAATTCGGATTAATTATGTGAAAAGGGTAGTATTAATTAGGGTTTATGCGAAAGCCTCTATATTCCTATTTGTTAATGACGAAAGTTATTTGGTGAAAAGACACGATCTTTTATATCTTTGGGATTATTCTTAAATGGTTACTGTTGTTGCGTTGATATCCCGACCTTGCGAACTTTTAGTTTATTGAATTAAATCCATAAAATTCGTGTTTACTTTTTTCGTTTTATTTCATTAAAGTTACGGTTTTCATTGCACGTACTAACACTCGACATCGACTACTTTCTGGTCGTCATCGAGTAAACCTGGTTGACATCCAGTACTTTTTGCTCAACATTGGCTTGTTTTGTCTTCTGTTGTGCAGTCTGCAGGAACTCGACAGTTTTAGTCGTTATCGAGTACATCTACTCGACGTTGAGTAAAGCTTCTTGTCGATTTCGAGAGGATTTTGGAACTTGAAAGGCAAGCGCTAATACGCTTCCTCGTGGATATGATCCTGAATACCCTACCACTACAGCGGGAGGGATTCTTGTATTTTATTTGCTTGGACAGGGTGTTGGTTTGATTATATATTTTATATTTATTTTGATAACTAGTTGCCCTCCCACGTCAAATTTTAGCGCCGTTGCCGGGGAGGCAATCAATCGCGCCCTTTATAGTTCACTTATACTCTTTTCTTTTTATTTTTGTTTTTCAGGTGCATGCGAATAACTCATCGCACACCCATCGATCCTATTCTCGAGCTTGAACGTTTTTCCATCTTTAGTAAAGGCTAAGGAGAAGACACATGTCCCATATGTGTTGTCCAAGTTAGTCAATCTTTCGATAGTTGCCCAAGCCTCCGTTGGTGTTTACTCGAGGTATTCATATTGAGTGTATGAGTTGACCCGTTCCCTGTTGCGTAAGTCAAGAGAATTGTAAAAAATCTCGAGAATTACATAGGGTGGTTGCCCATGCATAGGGCAAGATCACAATAGCTCTTTGTACCCATACCAGGCTCGCGCTAGTGGTTTTCTGGGCTTTTGTTTGAAAATTGTGATCTTTTGGCGTAGGAGCGCTGTCTTGGCGGGAGAAAAGAATTTGTTAAGAAACGCATTCCTAACCTCTATCCATGTCGTAAGTGACCGTGGGGTCAGTCATTCGAGCCATTTCAATGCATTACCTGGAAGAGACCAACGAAAAGTTTTTAGTCTAACATATTCAAGGTTGTCGCCTTCGGTGATAGTTTCACATAAGTCAACAAATTGAGTTATATGAGCAAGAGGACATTCATTCATTCTTCCTTCAAAAGTATGTTTTTCAATTTCAGAAAGAAAGGAAGTTCTAATTTCAAAATAAGTAGGAGGGATAAGAATAGCCTATTCCGGCACGGTGAGTGTCGGATGCATGTAGTCCTTAGCCGTAGCGGGATATCGGGAAATCTCGGATTGGGCCTGTCTCCTTTGTTTCTCTTCCCGATCGGCGCGTGCCCTCTCAGTAGCGAGAGCAGTAGTATTGGCAAATAGCTCCCTCTGAATCCTCTCGATCATCTCAGCTTGTTTTTCTGTGGTCGCCATGATCTTTTTTAGCATAGAATGGATGCGTAGAAGGGGTTCTGGTTCGTCTAAAGCGTCGAATTCATGTGGTTGACCAGAACATCGCATACACCTGTAGAAGAAAACTCAAAGCAGAACGTGAAATAAAACTACCTGAGGCGCGATTGATTGGTTCCCCGGCAACGGCGCCAAAATTTGATATAAGAGGAAATCAACTTGAATAATATAAAGTATAAAACCAAACTGAATTCGTTCCCACGCAAATAAATACAAGACTTCCACTCGTTGTACGTAGTGGAAGGGAATGCGGTTCGATCCACGAGGAAGTGGGTCAGCGGATCCGAGATAGGGCACAAATCTAATTCTGAAGTCTACTCAAGGTTCACTCGACGTCGAGCGAACACTCGATGTCGAGTAGGTTATGTGCAGTCGATCACGTGTCAAGCGTTGCAAGCTCCTTAGAAGACTCGATGTCGAGTCAGGTAGTCGACGTCGAGTGGAATTTCCTTGTCTCGATTAAACCTGTAAAAACAGAAGCAATAAACTCGACGTCGAGTGGAGTACTCGATTTCGAGTGGTCATCAGTAGACGTCGACTGGCTCAGAAGACTGTCTGTCAATCCAGTAACCTGTGAATGTTGGCAAAGGTGGCCAAAGAATGAAATGATGGAATGGAAATAGTGGAAAAAATAAATCAGGGTTGAATAATTCGAAGTAAACAAATATATAAAAGATCTTCCAAAACCAGGGCTTACCTTGACAATAACTAAACACCCATAAGATAATATGGATAATAATGCAATCACATCAAGGAGAAGCTTTCACCTTTTCCAACAATTAGACAACCTTTTCAAGTAACCATAATTGTATCTACCAGTTTTATGTTTATAATCCAAGTTGTTAACATGAATCTCTATTCTTTTGAGTTGCGAATTGATGTGCGCTTAATTTTCCACGTTTTGCATTAACATTCATATCGATTTCTGTATGCATTTTATATCTCTGGGTTAAAATAATGCAGGAATTATGTAGTTTAGGCATATTTGCCAATTATGGAGGTCTACACTAGTTCTCGTTTAATTTCGAAGAAATCGAGAAACTTTATGAGCAATTTGGAGAAGGAAAGGAAACTATCAAAGTGCTCGAGGTCAATTACAGCAACTCGAGGTCGAGTAGAATCTGAGACAGAAAGCATCGAGCAAAAGAAGAGGAGAAAGTCACTCGACACATCTAGTCGACGTCGAGTACACTACTCGATGTCCAGTACAATCCGAGTCGAGATCGAGGATGAATTCGACACGTCTAGTCGACGTTGACCACTTCTAGTCGATGTAGAGTACAATCCAGGCTGAATCCGAGTCGAAGTCGAGCTAGGTGTCCGAGTATTGGTTACTTACATGGAAAGGCACAAAAGATCTATCAAGAGTTGAAGACTTGTCCACACTTGTAAATTCCCACTTTTACCTTAGGGGATTTTAATTGTTTTATTTCTTTTATTTATCAAACATTTATCATTAAGGTTTTAGATAGATAAATTTAGATAGACATAGATTGTTCTTTCTTTGGATAGCGAGGATTGAGCACTATAAATAAAGCCTTAGGGGCTGTGTTTTAGAATCATCCAAGCCACAAGCAATTGTGTTACATAGAGTTAGGCAATTTTCGAGAGTTTTGGAGAGCTTTTGGCCGAGTGGAGTTAGAGCGGAGATGAGACGTTGTGGCTTCGTTCGGTTGTAAGCTTTTTTTCGATTTAATGCAATTAGTTATTTCTTTTACATTATTGATGTCTGTTATGATGAAGAGCGAGTAGTCACCCAACTTCTAGGGTCGGGGTGAACCCGACAGTAGTCATGTAAGGTAATGCATCAAATGTACAATCTTTATTGCAATTTCATCTTCTATCCCTGAATATGCATGATTCTTCTACGATAGTATCAGGTGATCCTTATTTGTGTTATTGAAGCGAAAGTGATATTAATGCAAATTCGGATTAATTATGTGAAAAGGGTAGTGTTAATTAGGGTTTATGCGAAAGCCTCTATATTCCTATTTGTTAATGACGAAAGTTATTTGGTGAAAAGACACGATCTTTTATATCTTTGGGATTATTCTTATATGGTTATTGTTGTTGCGTTGATATCCCGACCTTGCGAACTTTTAGTTTATTGAAGTAAATCCATAAAATTCGTGTTTACTTTTTTTGTTTTATTTCATTAAAGTTACGGTTTTCATTGCACGTACTAACACTCGACATCGACTACTTTCTGGTCGTCATCGAGTAAACCTGGTTGACATCGAGTACTTTTTGCTCAACATTGGCTTGTTTTGTCTTCTGTTGTGCAGTCTGCAGGAACTCGACAGTTTTAGTCGTTATCGAGTACATCTACTCGACGTTGAGTAAAGCTTCTAGTCGATTTCGAGAGGATTTTGGAACTTGAAAGGCAAGCGCTAATACGCTTCCTCGTGGATATGATCCTGAATACCCTACCACTACAGCGAGAGGGATTCTTGTATTTTATTTGCTTGGACAGGGTGTTGGGTTGATTATATATTTTATATTTATTTTGATAACTAGTTGCCCTCCCACGTCAAATTTTAGCGCCGTTGCAGGGGAGGCAATTAATCGCGCCCTTTATAGTTCACTTATACTCTTTTCTTTTTATTTTTGTTTTTCAGGTGCATGCGAATAACTCATCGCACACCCATCGATCCAATTCTCGAGCTTGAACGTTTTTCCATCTTTAGTAAAGGCTAAGGAGAAGACACATGTCCCATATGTGTTGTCCAAGTTAGTCAATCTTTCGATAGTTGCCCAAGCCTCCGTTGGTGTTTACTCGAGGTGTTCATATTGAGTGTATGAGTTGACCCGTTCCCTGTAAGTCAAGAGAATTGTAAAAAATCTCGAGAATTACATAGGGTGGCTGCCCATGCATAGGGCAAGATCATAATAGCTCTTTGTACCCATACCAGGCTCGCGCTAGTGGTTCCCCGGGCTTTTGTTTGAAAATTGTGATCTTTTGGCGTAGGAGCGCTGTCTTGGTGGGAGAAAAGAATTTGTTAAGAAACGCATTCCTAACCTCTATCCATGTCGTAAGTGACCGCGGGGTCAGTCATTCGAGCCATTTCAATGCATTACCTGGAAGAGACCAACGAAAAGTTTTTAGTCTAACATATTCAAGGTTGTCGCCTTCGGTGATAGTTTCACATAAGTCAACAAATTGAGTTATATGAGCAAGAGGACATTCATTCATTCTTCCTTCAAAAGTATGTTTTTCAATTTCAAAAAGAAAGGAAGTTCTAATTTCAAAATCAGTAGGAGGGATAAGAATAGCCTATTCCGGCACGGTGAGTGTCAGATGCATGTAGTCCTTAGCCGTAGCGGGATATCGGGAAATCTCGGATTGGGCCTGTCTCCTTTGTTTCTCTTCCCGATCGGCGCGTGCCCTCTCAGTAGCGAGAGCAGTAGTATTGGCTAATAGCTCCCTCTGAATCCTCTCGATCATCTCAGCTTGTTTTTCTGTGGTCGCCATGATGTTTTTTAGCATAGAATGGATGCGTAGAAGGGGTTCTGGTTCGTCTAATGCGTCGAATTCAGGTGTTTGACCAGAACATCGCATACACCTGTACAAGAAAACTCAAAGCAGAACGTGAAATAAAACTACCTGAGGAGCGATTGATTGGTTCCCCGGCAACGGCGCCAAAATTTGATATAAGAGGAAATCAACTTGAATAATATAAAGTATAAAACCAAACTGAATTCGTTCCCACGCAAATAAATACAAGACTTCCACTCGTTGTACGTCGTGGAATGGAATGCGGTTCGATCCACGAGGAAGTGGGTCAGCGGATCCGAGATAGGGCACAAATCTAATTCTGAAGTCTACTCAAGGTTCACTCGACGTCGAGCGAACACTCGATGTCAAGTAGGTTATGTGCAGTCGATCACGTGTCAAGCATTGCAAGCTCCTTAGAAGACTCGATGTCGAGTCAGGTAGTCGACGTCGAGTGGAAATTCCTTGTCTCGAGTCAACCTGTAAAAACAGAAGCAATAAACTCGACGTCGAGTGGAGTACTCGATTTCGAGTGGTCAGCAGTAGATGCCGACTGGCTCAGAAGACTGTCTGTCAATCCAGTAACCTGTGAATGTTGGCAAAGGTGGCCAAAGAATGAAATGATGGAATGGAAATAGTGGAAAAAATAAATCAGGGTTGAATAATTCGAAGTAAACAAATATATAAAAGATCTTCCAAAACCAGGGCTTACCGTGACAATAACTAAACACCCATAAGATATTATGGATAATAATGCAATCACATCAAGGAGAAGCTTTCACCTTTTCCAACAATTGGAACACCTTTTCAAGTAACCATAATTGTATCTACCAGTTTTATGTTTATAATCCAAGTTGTTAACATGAATCTCTATTCTTTTGAGTTGCGAATTGATGTGCGCTTAATTTTTCACGTTTTGCATTAACATTCATATCGATTTCTGTATGCATTTTATATCTCTGGGTTAAAATAATGCAGGAATTATGTAGTTTATGCATATTTGCCAATTATGGAGGTCTACACTAGTTCTCGTTTAATTTCGAAGAAATCGAGAAACTTTATGAGCAATTTGGAGAAGGAAAGGAAACTATCAAAGTGCTCGAGGTCAATTACAGCAACTCGAGGTCGAGTAGAATCTGAGACAGAAAGCATCGAGCAAAAGAAGAGAAGAAAGTCACTCGACACATCTAGTCGACGTCGAGTACACTACTCGATGTCCAGTACAATCCGAGTCGAGATCGAGGATGAATTCGACACGTCTAGTCGACGTCGACCACTTCTAGTCGATGTAGAGTACAATCCAGGCTGAATCCGAGTCGAAGTCGAGCTAGGTGTCCGAGTATTGGTTACTTACATGGAAAGGCACAAAAGATCTATCAAGAGTTGAAGACTTGTCCACACTTGTAAATTCCCACTTTTACCTTAGGGGATTTTAATTGTTTTATTTCTTTTATTTATCAAACATTTATCATTAAGGTTTTAGATAGATAAATTTAGATAGACATAGATTGTTCTTTCTTTGGATAGCGAGGATTGAGCACTATAAATAAAGCCTTAGGGGCTGTGTTTTAGAATCATCCAAGCCACAAGCAATTGTGTTACATAGAGTTAGGCAATTTTCGAGAGTTTTGGAGAGCTTTTGGCCGAGTGGAGTTAGAGCGGAGACGAGACGTTGTGGCTTCGTTCGGTTGTAAGCTTTTTTTCGATTTAATGCAATTAGTTATTTCTTTTACATTATTGATGTCTGTTATGATGAAGAGCGAGTAGTCACCCAACTTCCAGGGTCGGGGTGAACCCGACAGTAGTCATGTAAGGTAATGCATCAAAGGTACAATCTTCATTGCAATTTCATCTTCTATCCCTGAATATGCATGATTCTTCTACGATAGTATCAGGTGATCCTTATTTGTGTTATTGAAGCAAAAGTGATATTAATGCAAATTCGGATTAATTATGTGAAAAGGGTAGTATTAATTAGGGTTTATGCGAAAGCCTCTATATTCCTATTTGTTAATGACGAAAGTTATTTGGTGAAAAGACACGATCTTTTATATCTTTGGGATTGTTCTTATATGGTTATTGTTGTTGCGTTGATATCCCGACCTTGCGAACTTTTAGCTTATTGAATTAAATCCATAAAATTCGTGTTTACTTTTTTCGTTTTATTTCATTAAATTTACGGTTTTCATTGCACTGACACTCGACATCGACTACTTTCTGGTCGTCATCGAGTAAACCTGGTTGATATCGAGTACTTTTTGCTCAACATTGGCTTGTTTTGTCTTCTGTTGTGCAGTCTGCAGGAACTCGACAGTTTTAGTCGTTATCGAGTACATCTACTCGACGTCGAGTAAAGCTTCTGGTCGATTTCGAGAGGATTTTGGAACTTGAAAGGCGAGCGCTAATACGCTTCCTCGTGGATATGATCCTGAATACCCTACCACTACAGCGGGAGGGATTCTTGTATTTTATTTGCTTGGACAGGGTGTTGGTTTGATTATATATTTTATATTTATTTTGATAACTAGTTGCCCTCCCACGTCAAATTTTAGCGCCGTTGTCGGGGAGGGAATCAATCGCGCCCTTTATAGTTCACTTATACTCTTTTCTTTTTATTTTTGTTTTTCAGGTGCATGCGAATAACTCATCGCACACCCATCGATCCTATTCTCGAGCTTGAACGTTTTTCCATCTTTAGTAAAGGCTATGGAGAAGACACATGTCGACTCCGTCTAACAACGAGAACGACGGGCAGCTCACACCGGCACTAGAGATTGAGCAACTCCGCAGACAGATAGAGGAGTTCACCACCAAGCAGACAGAATATGCCCAGCGAGAGGCGGAATATCAACGGAATAAACAAAGTTAGGAGGCAAGGCTAGATCACGAAGTCCATTCCAGAAGAGAGCTCGAGAACAGCTTCATCACGTCCCTGCAAAAGCAAAGGAGTATCTACATCCTACTCTGAAAGTTCCAGAATCACTGATCGTTCTCCCTCGCGTCAATTTTGAAATTCGTCCTTCTTTTATTTATGAAATTAAAAGGAATCAATTTCAGGGGAAACCCAATGAATGCCCTTTAGAGCATATAACTATTTTTCTAGATTTGTGTGAAGCTATTGCAGATGATGTCAATCTAGAATATCTGAAACTAAAGGCTTTTCGTTGGTCCCTTGTAGGAGTAGATTCACATTGGCTCGAGGATTTGGCTCAATAATCTATTCATACGTGAAATGAACTAAGGGATTTGTTTCTTAACAAGTTCTTCCCTCCAGCCAAAACAGCGCAGCTCAGAGAGCAGATCATAACTTTCAAGCAAAAGCCAGGGTAAACACTCGCAAAAGTCAGGGAGCGCTACAAAAGACTGCTGAAATCCTGTCTACGCATGGACATCCACCATATGTGATCTAGGATATCATCTTCAATTGTCTGGGAGTACCAACAAAGGAGCGGATCAACAACTATACGGCTTATAGGTATCTCGAGTACACACCAGGACGTGCTTGGGAAACCATTGAGACGTTGGCCAATTATGATAACACATATGCCGACCAAGTGCAGCTTGCAGAGACACAGAAAGAGGCACGCTATGCAAGGGAAACTACGCAGGACAACATCAGCAACAAAACTGGAGCTATTATCGCCAACCCCAGCACCAAAGAGAGACCCCCCGCCCTACAGAGCTCCTGGTCACCCTTACAAAGAAGGTAAGAAAGATGACTTGCAGGTTATTCTTGATAACTCCCTCCCTTGATGAGAATCGGAATAGATGTTTCAAAGGCTTTGACAGGATATTAGTGTCAAAGGCCTTGGAGCGTTAACAGTTGATGAAATACAAAACCTACCTTTATTATTCGTATATTATTTTATCTTATTATATACTTCCATTATATTATACATATATGAATGACTAACCATTTCAAGAAGTATAAATCGAGATTACATCCTTCCTTACATGTTGAAGAGATCAGTTCAAAATAGATCATGGCGTTTCAAAGTATCCATATATAGAAGATTCCAAGATCGAACTGATTCCAAAGAGCCGTTGGAGATCTGGTGATGAAGATCCTCACGCTCCATGCTATCTCCATGCTAGTATATAAAGAAAAGGAAGGAGAAGACAGAAATACAAGTGCTACACACGAGCTTCAATTCTTTCAAGCGATCTGTCTTCCAAGTGTCTCTCTGCAAAGCGCTCAAATAGTTTGTTGTTTATTTCAAAGCCTTTGAGAGTCACTGTGAGCTTATAGGATATATTTATTTCAAGTGTTACTCGAGAGTTTATAACTCGGGTAGTTGCACTAGGCTATTGATTTGCGAGAGTTAGAGGATTGTACTAGATAGCTGAGAGAGGTGGGGCTCTTCTAGATTGGTCTAGGACTCCAAGGGAACGTGAGTTGACTAGATTGCAATTGTATAGGAGAGAGGCTTCTCGGTGAGCTATTAGGATCCTAAGCTAAGAAATCAATAAAGCCTTTGAATCCTAGGGTTGTGGAAGAACCCTAGGTGGGGACGTAGGCCAGTTGTGCTGAACCTCGTAAACAATTACTCGTGTTCTTTACTTATTTGCTTTACCATTTTTCCGCACTTGGTTCGAATTGTTTAACTTTGTGATTCAGGTTCTTCTCAAAGGTTTTGGTACAAACTCCAAAAGTCTTGAGACTTACTGCGAAAAACGGGCATACTCTATTCAACCCCCCTTCTAGAGTATTTATATATTACTTTGTTTTACATTATCGAACCTTCAATTGGTATCAGAGCTTTACTCACTACTTTTGATCTAACAATCTTGTGAGTTTTCGATCATGTCTGGTGAAGCAAGCGGAGGATTTTCACAGGGAAGGTCCACAAGCAGACCACCACTCTTTGTAGGAAATAACTTTGTCCACTGGAGATCTTTGATGAAGATGTTCATCATATACCAAGATCTAGAGCTTTGGAACATTATAGAGAATGGTCCAAAGATTCCAGAGAAGGAAGGACCAAACGATACCAAAGTGGCAAAGAAGGAGTCTGAATACAACCAAGCAGATCTTGAAACCATCTCCAAAAACTACAGGGCTATTAACTTACTTTATTGTGGTCTTAGCACTGATGAGTTTAACCGTATTTCCTCTTGTAGGTCAGCTAAAGAGATTTGGGACAAGTTGGTCGTCACCTATGAAGGAACAAGCCAAGTGAAAGACACCAAGATCAGCATCTTCCTTCGAAAGTATGAGTTCTTCAAGATGAAATCCGATGAGTCAATCAAAGCCATGTTCACACGATTCACAGAAATCACCAACAACCTTCACTCTCTCGGCAAGAGCTTTACCAACGTTGAGAAAGTGAGGAAGATACTGAGGTGCCTTCCAAAGGAGAAATGGGGTCCTAAAGTAACAACTATAGAGGAAGCCCAGGACCTCACCACTCTACCCCTTGATGATCTCCTTGGGAAGCTAATCACGCATGAGATGATCCTTAATGAAGACGATGGAGAACTTCCAGCTAGCACCAAGAACTTGGCACTAAAGTCTAAGAAGGATGAGTCCAAGGATGGATCTGATTCTGAAGATGAGGATGACGATAAGGATGATCCTTTTGCTCTCATCACAAGAGGCCTTGCTAGAATTCTCAAAATGAAGAAGCAATTCAACAACAAGGATGGATCAGAATCTTCAAAATTTCGAGGTAAGCCTCAATACAACAAGTTTGAAAAGAAGACTAAACCGTTGTCTTGTTTTGAATGTGGTGAAACAGATCATCTTGTAAAGGACTGCCCTCAAAAGACAAAGAGCCAGCCCAAGAAAGGTGACAAATGGAAGAAGAAAGCTATGGTGGCTACTTGGAGTGATTCCGACTCTGATTCTGACGATGAGAAGGCCAACATTTGTCTTATGCCCTCAGAAGATGAATCCCACGATAAAAAGCTTGAAGCTACTGTAAGAGAACTTATGGAAAGTCCAAAAGAGGTATTATCGGAATTCCTTTCTAATATGATTGCCAATGAAGAGAAGCTTATTGCCCAAACTAACATTCTTATTAAGAGAACTATGGACCAGGAAAAGACTATTGAGGATCTGTCTATGAGGGTCAAAGGTCTTGAAGCTTCTTATTCAGGTCTTGACATTAAAGTCAAGACTCTTGATTCGGAGAAATCTGAACTCAAGCAAGATCTCTCCTCTCTAAGAAATGTGCATCATGACTTAGAGAACGAGAAGATCTCCCTGAATAATAAGATTCTAGACCAACAGACAGCCCTCATATGTTTTACCAAATCCAAAGGCACTCTCGATAAGATGTTAGGTGAGCAACAAAGCTCTCTAAACAAAAGTGGTATTGGTTACAACCCAAAGTTTTTAAAGAAGCAACACATTACCACTTTTGTAAAGGCTAAAGGAAGCAGAACCTCTCCTATATGTCACCATTGTGCTAGAAAGGGACATGTAAAAGAGACCTGCCCCTACAGAAGAAAGGATCCTTATATTATTCGCAATACATTTCCTGTTCATTTGAGAAAAGAACGGATAACACAAGTTTGGGTCCCAAAAGGCACTATTTTACCAAATATGGTTTACCCCAACAATGGATCCAAATTTGCTTATTGGTCTAGCCACAAAGGTTGATGTTTGTTTTGCAGGAGATCACCAAGGTGAAAGAACACAAATGGATTATTGATAGTGGTTGCTCTAGGCATATGAGTGGGAAGAGTTCTCTCTTTCATGATCTAAAGGAGCAATCCACGGGAACAATCACTCTTGGTGACAAAGGGAAATGCGACATTGTTGGTATTGGTAGTGTTGGAAGTGATTCCAGCCATAGTATTAAAAATGTCTATCTTGTCAATGGTTTAAAGTATAATTTGCTTAGCGTTTCTCAATTATGTGATAGTGGTAACAATGTCAGATTTAACAAGAAAAGATGTATAGTGTGCAGAGATGATACAGGTGAATTTATATTGACTGCATATCGTTACAACAACATATACGCTGTAAATGCTGATCAAGTGGCACAAGGAAGCTTAACCTGTTTAAAGGCCTTGACGGACGATCCAAAGCTTTGGCACAGGAGACTCGGTCATGTGAGTCCACATACACTACAGAAGCTTGTGTCCAAAGGGCTTGTAAGAGGGCTACCTGAGATGGACTTCAAAGGTATTGACATGTGTAACGCTTGCACACGAGGTAAACAAACACGTAGCTCCTTCAAACCCAAAAAGGTTGTAAGTTCTTCTAGACCCCTTGAACTTTTACATATTGATTTATGTGGTGCTATGCGAGTCAAATCTCCCAATGGTAAAAAGTACATGCTAGTTGTTGTTGATGATTTTTCTAGATATACTTGGGTTGCATTTTTGAAAGAAAAATCAGAGGCCTTATTTGAGTTTTCAAAACTTTGTAAGGAGTTGCAAACTTTAAGAAATGAGCCCATAGTGTCTATCCGGAGTGATCATGGTAGGGAGTTTGATCAACTTCAATTTGATTTGTTTTGTGCTAAATATGGCATCTCCCATAACTTTTCTTCTCCTAGGACACCTCAACAAAACGGGGTTGTGGAACGCAAGAACCGCACCTTAGAGGATATGGCCAGGACTATGCTTTTAGAAAATGCATTACCTAAAACCTATTGGGCTGAAGCTGTTAACACGGCTAACTACATTTTAAATCGTTGTCTTATTCGTTCCATCTTAAAGAAAACTCCTTATGAACTTTTCAAAGGCCGGAAACCACTTATATCTTATTTTAAACCCTTTGGCTGTACTTGTTTTGTTCATAACAATGGAAAAGATAACCTTGGAAAATTTGATGCGCGTAGTGATGAAGGTATATTTCTTGGCTATTCCACAAGTAGCAAAGCTTATAGAATCTTCAATAAAAGGACCCAGGTAGTTGAAGAAAGTATACATGTTATTTTTGATGAATGCAATGATGGTGCTTTGAGTGAAAGTGTTGCAGATATAGATCTTAATATCCATGAAGAGAACGAGGAAGGTGATGATGCTGCTACCATGAACACAGAGAAAAGGAACATGCAGGAACCGATTCTTAACACTGAAGAATTGGCCCAAGGTGTTGAAGATGCGTCCAAAGCCCTTGGTGTCCAATCCAACAGTGTTGAGATGACAGAGACTGCTGTAACTGAACCTAACAGGACCACGGAGTCAGATGTACCACAAATCGATCCTGATGGTGTGACGAATCAAGGAGTTGAGACTAGCAAAAGGAAATTCAAATACTCCTCATCACACTCATTAAAGGATATCATTTCTGACCCTACTTCTAGTGTTCAAACTCGTTCTAAACTTAAAGATCTTTGTGCTTTTAACGCGTTTGTTTCTCTTATTGAGCCAAAGAAGGTAAATGAGGCACTTCAGGAGCCAGACTGGATTATAGCTATGCAAAGTGAACTTAATGAATTTGAGAGGAACAAAGTCTGGACTTTGAAGCCTAGACCAAAGCATCAATCAGTCATTGGCACTCGATGGGTGTTTCGAAACAAGTTAGATGAGAATGGCAAGATTGTGAGGAACAAGGCACGGCTTGTTGCTCAAGGCTACAATCAAGAGGAAGGTATTGACTACGAGGAGACCTTTGCTCCCGTAGCCAGGCTTGAAGCCATTCGCATTTTATTAGCATTTGCATCTTTTATGAGTATAAAGTTATATCAAATGGATGTCAAGTGTGCTTTTCTTAATGGTTTCTTAGAAGAAGAAGTTTATGTTGCTCAACCCCCAGGTTTTGAAAGCTCAGAATTCCCCAATCATGTTTACAAACTTGACAAAGCGCTTTATGGTTTGAAACAAGCCCCAAGAGCTTGGTACGAGCGCTTGTCAAAATATCTTTTAGAAAATGATTTTAAAAGAGGGTTGATCGACAAGACTCTTTTTATCAAGACCAAAGGAAAGGACATTTTGGTTATTCAAATTTATGTTGATGATATATTATTTGGTGCTACTAACACATCATTGTGCAAGGAATTTTCTGACATTATGTGCAGTGAATTTGAGATGAGCTTGATGGGTGAACTCAACTTCTTTTTGGGGTTACAAGTTCATCAATCCAAGAAAGGGATCTTCGTCAACCAAAGCAAGTACACTAAGGATCTCTTGAAGAAGTTCAAGATGGATCAATCCAAAGCAGCCAAGACTCCCATGAGCTCAACGTTATCTCTAGATCAAGACAAGACTAGAACAAGTGTCAATAAAAAGGAGTATCGAGGAATGATTGGATCTTTATTATATCTCACAGCTAGTAGACCTGACATCATGTTTAGTGTTTGCATGTGTGCTAGGTTTCAAGCTGATCCAAAAGAATCTCACCTCGTGGTTGTGAAGAGGATCTTTCGATATCTCAATGGCACTAAGGAACTTGAACTATGGTATCCAAAGCAAAAGGATTTCACTTTAATTGGATATTCTGATGCAGATTTTGCAGGCTACAAGGTGGATAGAAAGAGCACATCAGGATGTTGCCAATTCTTAGGAGCATCTTTGATCAGTTGGCACTCAAAGAAGCAAAACTCAGTTGCTCTATCCACTGCAGAAGCCGAATACATTGCAGCTGGAGCTTGCTGCTCCCAAATCCTTTGGATAGCTCAACAAATGCGAGATCTCGGCATCAACCTCGAGGGTATCCCGATTAAGTGTGACAATACAAGTGCCATATCCATCACTAAGAATCCTGTTCAGCATTCAAGGACCAAGCATATTGATGTAAGACATCATTTCATTAGAGATCATGTTGAAAAAGGTGATGTGTCCATATCTTTTATTTCTACTGATTATCAATGGGCTGACATTTTTACTAAGCCTTTGGCAGAAGACAGGTTCACCTTCATTAGACGAGAGATTGTGATGCTTGACAAGGATGCACTTTCGTAGGGGGAGCTTTCCCTTTACGAAAGATAAACTCCACTCAGTGTCAAGACATTTGAGAGTTATGTCAAGGTCTGCAAACTGATCAGGGGAGTACATATATCGGATCATATATTTTTGGTTAATATATTTTTAGATATTTAATCAATTATATTTGTTTTAATCGGATTTCAAAAATTGCCTATTTCTATGATTTCCTTAACCGTTAAGATATTTTATTTTTGGAAATATATTTTTTAGTTACCTTGTCCGATTTTAATGGGCATTTGAATTTGAATTTGAAATTGAAAACCTTTCAAATCTTAGCAATGTAATGATTTATTTCCTTGGAACCCTAAACCCATCCCATTAATCCGTCACCCTCTCTCTCTCTACTTAAACCAATCCTGTACCCGATTACAACCTACACTCAGAGTTTTCCAAACCCTTTCCACTCCTTCATCTTCAACCTCTCAAAGAAACCTTATCCGACTACTTCCATGGCACCCAAAACCAAGAAAGCTGTCCCTCCCAAAAGACTTGGCGCCACCCCCAAGGGACGTCAGGCCACTGCTACCTCTCCCACACCCGAACCTGCTACTCAAGCCATCATCCCAGCAGTTGTCCAGAGCACCATTAAGGCGAGCACGGCCACGGCCCCCAAAGGCTCTCAGAAGCGCGCTGCTAAGAAACCCCTGAGTGCTAAACAAAAGGGGAAGAGAAAGATCCTGGCTGAGGAAGAAGACGAGGAAGAAGAGGAAGACGACCTTGATGCCGCCCTGGAGCGAGATACTGCCAAGGAAGCCGAGGAGGAGGTCTTGAGGCAGAAAAAGGCTGATAAGGAGGTCGAGCTTGCTAAGAAACAGGCCGAGGAAGAAGCTGAACGGATTCGGAAGGAAGCCGAAGCCGAAGAGGTTCCATCCGAGGTGGAGCCTGAGGAAGAAGAAGAAGAAGAAGAGAAGCAAGAGGGATCTGGAGAGGACGAGGAACCAGAAGGAGATGACGCGGGGTCCGCTGAGGACTCGGGGTTTGAGGAAGAGGAGGAAGAATCTCCCTCTCCTTCTCCTCCTCCCCCGTCTCCGAAAAAGCGGAAAGCCCCTGCTCCTGTCAAGCCTCCATCCCCCAAGCGCACCAGGAAGGGCACTGTCAAGAGTCTTGCAGCGCCTGTCAAGAGAGCTGCTCCAACAGTTGCGCGCAGAAAGAACGCAGACCCCCCGGCCTATATCCAGGTAAATCAATCCTTGCCCTCCTCTTGGTTTCAAGATGCTGAGACCGCTGGTAAGTGGGTAGACGAGTTTCGAACTCGTAAGATTAGTTGTTCTGATTTTTTAGATGTTGAGTTCTTTGAAGCTTTGAAGTAACCTTGCATTGAGCTCCTCAAAAAATCCCCAGCCTGGAACCTTCTTAACCTTGAGACTGTTTACTACCCCGAGCTTACCCGACTTTTCTACATAAACCTAAAAGCCAAAAACGACACTGATGGTTGGTCTTTGGAGTCTGTCGTCAAAGGGGTTAGAATCTCTCTCAACTCCAATGACTTTGCAGATTCTCTAGGCCTACCTACCCCTGTTCCACCTGCTCAAGTAAACCCCTCAAAAGAAAATTGCATCATCCTAGCCCGAGCCAAATATCTCTTACCTGAAGCATCCAACAGCACCTCAAAGCAACTCACCCACTCATCCCTAACCCTTGAGGCGAAAATTATTTTTAACATCGTTGTTAGATGCCTCTTACCCCGTCTTAACTCTGGCTCACTCCTTACTGACAATGCCATGGTCCTGCTCTACCGCATTCTAAATGGCCTTGATCCTGATCTGACCAACACCATCCTTGGAGCCATGGCCCATGCCAGAAAAGCCAGAAAAGGCTCTCCCCTCCCCTTTGCTACCCTTTTGACCCCTATCTTCAAAGCTTCTGGAATTGATGTCAAAAATGAAGAACAGCTGCGTCATACGGGTTTGTTCCACTCTAAAGGCCTTGAAAAGATTGGCATCACTCGGTCTCCCCAAGGGACCTTGAGTCTTGCCACTCCTTCAAAAGCCTTTCCCACTGCTCCAGCTTTCGATGAACGCATGGACAACCTAGAGTTGAGCTTGGAGGAAGTTCGCCTGGATATTAAGGAGCTGCAGAAGGAGTTAATGACAACGATGAGCGGGATTTCAACGATGCTGGAAGAACTGTGGACGAGGCTCACTGATGATGCTCTGGATTGACTTAACCTAAACCTTATCCCACCCTATCCCACCCCTGAACTTGTTACTTTGATGGTTTTTGGAAACGTTTTCAAAACATTTGGTAACTTTTGGTGACTGTTTTACCTCCGCCCTTTGTTGAAAGACAAAAAGGGGGAGATGTTCGTTAGACTTTGAAAAACTTGTTTAAAGGTCGTGGAGGACCTTGGTCTTTGTTTTTATGGTTTTCAGTTGGATAGTTTTTGCATGCTTTAAAAATTTTTGATCCAACATTTGTCTAACCCTTGCAGGTACTTAGTCTGTGTTTGATTATGATATATCTGTTTTACTAAGTTGCAGGGATGCACAGGTTTTGTCTTTCATCAAGGGGGAGATTGATAACTCCCTCCCTTGATGAGAATCGGAATAGATGTTTCAAAGGCTTTGACAGAATATTAGTGTCAAAGGCCTTGGAGCGTTAACAGTTGATGAAATACAAAACCTACCTTTATTATTCGTATATTATTTTATCTTATTATATACTTCCATTATATTATACATATATGAATGACTAACCATTTCAAGAAGTATAAATCGAGATTACATCCTTCCTTACATGTTGAAGAGATCAGTTCAAAATAGATCATGGCGTTTCAAAGTATCCATATATAGAAGATTCCAAGATCGAACTGATTCCAAAGAGCCGTTGGAGATCTGGTGATGAAGATCCTCACGCTCCATGCTATCTCCATGCTAGTATATAAAGGAAAGGAAGGAGAAGACAGAAATACAAGTGCTACACACGAGCTTCAATTCTTTCAAGCGATCTGTCTTCCAAGTGTCTCTCTGCAAAGCGCTCAAATAGTTTGTTGTTTATTTCAAAGCCTTTGAGAGTCACTGTGAGCTTATAGGATATATTTATTTCAAGTGTTACTCGAGAGTTTATAACTCGGGTAGTTGCACTAGGCTATTGATTTGCGAGAGTTAGAGGATTGTACTAGATAGCTGAGAGAGGTGGGGCTCTTCTAGATTGGTCTAGGACTCCAAGGGAACGTGAGTTGACTAGATTGCAATTGTATAGGAGAGAGGCTTCTCGGTGAGCTATTAGGATCCTAAGCTAAGCAATCAATAAAGCCTTTGAATCCTAGGGTTGTGGAAGAACCCTAGGCGGGGACGTAGGCCAGTTGTGCTGAACCTCGTAAACAATTACTCGTGTTCTTTACTTATTTGCTTTACCATTTTTCCGCACTTGGTTCGAATTGTTTAACTTTGTGATTCAGGTTCTTCTCAAAGGTTTTGGTACAAGCTCCAAAAGTCTTGAGACTTACTGCGAAAAACGGGCATACTCTATTCAACCCCCCTTCTAGAGTATTTATATATTACTTTGTTTTACATTATCGAACCTTCAATTCTTGATGAGATGCGGAGGAATCACACAGAGTGCAAGCAATCCATCAATTCCAACCACACTCAACTGCATGGCATCAACTATAGACTGGGAGAAATTGATGTTTGGAGGAAGACTATGAAGACCCAAATGGGTTAACTGTCAGCCCCCGTCCCCAAACAATCAGGTACGCTCCTTGGATCTTCTAACCAAACTCTAAATTGAAATCTGTAGGACAGGTGGCTGACATGAACTTATGGAGTGGGCGTCAGCTGCAAACGCCCAAGCAGAACATGGAGGAAGAAGCTACTGGAGAGTACTCGACGTCGACCAACCCAGTCGATGTCGACCAGGATGTAGTCGACGTCGAGCACCTTGTACTCGATGTCGACCAGAATGTTGAACCTGCCCAGAAGTAGACTCCTCTAGTCGACGTTGATCCGACACCACAAGACATCGACCACACTCCAGCACCACCAAAGAAGAAAACGTTTCTATTCCTGATGAAATCTTTGAAGGACCCAGCGGATAAAAAGTTCCAGCATTTCGTGAAGATGCTTGAAAGGCTCAACGTCACTATTCCCTTTACAAAAGCTCTTCATGAGATGCCCTCATATGTCAAGTTCCTCAAAGATATCCTGAGCAAGAAGCAATCGATGAGTGAGATCACAGAGGAATGAAGTAAGATGGACCTTCCAGATAAAAGGCCAGATCTAGGTAAGTTCGCTATAACTATTGGATTTGGTCAATATAAATTCAATGCCTTTTGTGACTTATGAGCCAGCGTCAGCATAATGCCTTTATCAATCTGGTCCAAAATCAAGATAGGAGCTTTAGAGCTTGTGGATGCATGACTCTATATGGCGAACAACACTGTGGTCATCCCTACATGCATGGTGAACGACGTACCAGTGTAAGTAGATAACTTCTTTGCCCCTGCTGATTTTCTAGTTATTGATATGGCAGAGGACCTTAATTGTCCCATCATTCTAGAAAGACCTTTCTTAGCAACGTTGGATTCTAACATAAACGTAAGCAACGGAGTGTTCACATTCACCATCAACGATGAGTTAATTGAGTATTCTTTCAATAAAACTGAAAGGCATAGAGGTTCTATGGAGGTCAAGACAATTTCAGAACGGTACATTACTTGCGGGGAGCCTAAGGTAAGGAATATGACCCCCGAAGAACTAGAGAAGAGGGCTATGGAAGCCCATGTGGAGGAAATCATGGTTATTATGAATGAAAAGACAGAGAACCGACTCGACATCGTCCAAGGTAAGTCGACGTCGACTAACTTTAGTTCAGATGCTTTGCCGGGTCTTTAGTATGGGGTCGACATTGACCAAACTTACTCGACGTCGAGTAAGCTGGTCGACATCGACCAGATCCCCAAGCCCCCATCGACTTCTTCTTCGTCAAGCAGTCCACTAGAAGCATAGAAGTACTCGGCGTTGAGTACATCTACTCGATGTCGACCAGAACCTGAGATCCCGAATGATGAAATTTCTACAAAGGTAGACCGAGGTAAGGACATCTCTTATCCAATTTCAATTAAAGATTTATCTAAACATGGAAGAGGTTTATCTTGGTATGTGTCTTTATGCTGGGTTTCCAATGATGATCCAAAAGAATACGAAATATAAGAGAAGGTGTATGTACCCAAGTCAAAGAATCATTGGTTCTCAAACAAGTTCAATAACCAAAAGACGGGACCTTTCACGGTGTATAAGAACCATTCCGGAGGATTATAGCGGATGGACAAGAATGAAATCTTATTTGAGGCCCAGTCCACATGCGCTCTACAGATGCCACCTTCAACGAAGAAAGAAGAAGTCGGCCTAGCGACTATAAAATCTATATCTTGTAACAAGACAATCAGTTTTTAGGATCTTCAGACACTTTTGGTTTTGGTTTTAAACATTATTTTGGATTTGCTTTTGTGGATTATGTCCTTCTAACATAAATTGTAGGCACAAGAAGTTGCAAAAGGGTACTCGACATCGAGTAACCTACTCGACGTCGACCACACATTTGGAGAAAAGGAGCATGTGGTCGAGGAGAAACCACTTTGAGGATCCAACACACTCAATGTCGAGTAGTTCTGGTCAACATCGACTAACCTACTCCAGATCGACCACCCTGCAGCGTTCTTCGGCACTTGATTCTGAGCTTTGGCACGTCTGTCTAGTAAGTCTCTTACTTTACCCTTATTTTTATATAGTGAGGACACTGTAATATTTAAGTATAGGGGGGAGGGCTTAATTTTATATATTCATAATTATTTCTCTATTTCTCTTTACATGGTTACTTTGGATTTGTCTATTTATCTATATGCCTCATGTTATTACCCAAACTTTATTTTTTTATTGCCCCCATTGAAATTTTTTTAATAGTGTCATGGAAGTTTAATGGAACTTAACGATGGAAAATTGGATTCATTAGAGATATAGCATGAAATTGCCTAGTAAAGGGAAGTCACAATGAAGTGCATATTTTTATTGAAAAATTGAAAGGATGTAAAATTGATATTGCTTTTAACATGTTGTATGATAAGAGGATGGAGGACTTTATATTTTCCATATAATGCTCATATTTTGATATTCCTTTCCATATCTATGCTTATTCATCCCAAAAGCCATATTATGTCTTACATTATATGTACTCCACATGAACTAAATATTGCCCATTCTTTACCTTATTTCCTTATCTATGGATTATGTTGAAAATGGAATCACATTATGGAGATTATTATATGGTGTTTGTGTTGTTAATATCATTATATTTGGAGTATGGCAGGAAATTGAAAAGCTAGTTATGGAAAATTTAATGAGTGAAAGAAAATCGGGTCACCTCAGGAGATAAAGGTAGATCGACAATGCCTGCGTTGAGATGTTAGTTCCGCAGGATGGGACACTAAGGTGAAGAGTCTGAAGCACTAAGTATCCAGGGCCATTCATGACACCCATGTTTGCGACTCAGGAGAAGGCAGTGCTAAGGTTAGAGAGGTAAAAGTATTATAGTGAAAAAAAGCATTGAGCGATGAGAGAAATGTGAGAAATTCGATGAAGAAGGAACGTGGTATGAAAAGTTTGGAAACTACTCCATTTCCCTAAATCATTAGCACAACATGGCCAAATATATTTCACCTTTAGCCTTTTACCAATCTACTCATCATTGAGCTTAAATAAAGTCCTCTTGATTATTGTTGCTTTGTCATTTATAAAATGTTTTTGCATAACCCTCCTCTTGGTGACATTATTACCTTTTCGAGGATGGTAATTGATTGCAGGGACATATAAGAATGAATCCAAGATGTTGAGAGTTTTATTTCTTCTCCTGTATGACCATTAAAAGTATTGCTTGAGGACAAGCAAGCTTAAGTATGGGGTGTTGATGCGCGCTTAATTTGCCATGTTTTGCATTAATTTTCATATCGATTTATGTATACATTTTATATCTCTGAGTTAGAAAAATGCAGGAATTATGTAGTTTATGCATATTTGCCAATTATGGAGGTCTACACTAGTTCTTGTTTAATTTTGCAGAAATCGAGACACTTTATGAGCAATTCAGAGAAGGGAAGGAAACTGTCAAATTTCTCGAGGTCAATTACAGCAACTCAAGGTCGAGTAGAAGCTGAGCCAAAAAGCATCGACCAAAAGAAAAGGAGAAAGTCACTCGACACATCTAGTCGACGTTGAGTACACTACTCGATGTCCAGTACAGTCCGAGTCGAGATCAAGGACGAATTTAAGGAGGAGCTTTCTTCTACACCAAGGCATGAAGTCTAGTCGACGTCGACCACTTCTAGTCGATGTTGAGTACATGCCAAGACGAATCCGAGTCGCAGTCGAGCTAGGAGTCCGAGTATTGATTACTTACATGGGAAGGCACAAAAGATCTATCAAGAGTTGAAGACTTGTCCACACTAGTAAATTCCCACTTTTACCTCAGGGGATTTTAATTGTATTATTTCTTTTATTTATCAAACATTTATCATTAAGGTTTTAGATAGATAAATTTAGATAGAGATAGATTGTTCTTTCCTTGGATAGCGAGGATTGAGCACTATAAATAAAGTCCTAGGGGCTGAGTTTTAGAATCATTCAAGCCACAAGGAATTGTGTTACATAGAGTTAGGCAATTTTCGAGAGTTTTGGAGAGCTTTTGGCCGAGTGGAGTTAGAGAGGAGACGACACGCTGTGACTTTGTTCGGCTGTAAGCTTTTGTTTAATTTAATGCAATTAGTTATTTCATTTACATTATTGATGTTTGTAAACTATATGAAAGCAAACCAACTCCCTGTCCAAGCAAATAAAATACAAGAAATGCTCCCATTGTAGTGGTAGGGTATTCAGGATTGTATCCATGGGGAAGCGTGTCAGCGCTCGCCTTTCTCGTTCCAAATTCCTCTCGAAATCGACCAGAAGAGTACTCGATGTCAAGTAAAAGTACTCGATATCGACTACACTGTCAACTAAACCTGCAGCTGCACAACAAAAAATAGAAAACAAGTCGATGTCGAGTAGGTGGGTACTCGATGTCGACTAACAGTACTCGATGTCGACTAGGGAGTTGTCGATCTCGAGCAAGTCAGTGCAGATAAAAATGTAACCTTGTGATGAAATAAAGACAGAACTGAACACGAAATTTGGGGATTCGAATTCAATAATATAAAAGCTTCCAGAATCGGGGTTTCAACGCCACAACGATAACCATATAAGAACAATGCTAAAGGTATAAAAGATCATGTATTTTCATCAAATGACTTTCGTCATTAACAAGTAGGAAGATAGAGGCTTTCGCATAAATCCTAATTATTACTAACCCTTTTCACATAATTAATCCAAGTTTGCATTAACATCATTTTCGTTTCAATAACGAAAATAAGGATCACCTTCCACTATCGCAGAAGAATCATGTAATTAGGGATAGAAGATGAAATCGCAATAATGATTGTACCTTTGATGCATTACTTTACATGGCTACCGTCGAGCTCACCCCGACCCTAAAAGTTGGGTGACTACTCGCTCTTCATCATCAAAACAAACATCAATAATTTCATGAAAAGAACTACTTGCCGAATGGAGTCTTCTCTTTGAGAGGGTTATATAAGTATCAATGTCTTTGTAGCTTTTTGCACGTGGATTGGGTAGAGAGTTTGAATTTATATATAGCCTATACACTTTGAGAGCATTTGGAAATGCATTTCCCTATGACGCTGAATGGATGATTTGTTTGTTTTGAGTCTTATATATGCAAGTTATGACATTGTTTCACATTTTCACTTTATCCTAGTTACATTTGAGAGGCTGCTTTTTAGGAAGTGATACATTAAGGTTTTGTCTATGGGGTGATTGATTTATGTTTGTTCACTCTGTTTGAGGACAAGTTAGAGCTTAACTATGGGGGAGTTTGATAATGCATATTTTATATAGGCATTTTAGATAATTTTAGATGAATTTGGGTGTATATATTGCATGGTTAGAAGCTAATTTGCATTTTCACTCTTTTAGTCCCCGAGTTTGGAATTTACTTGTCTTTTGAGTAGCGCTGGCAAAACCCGACCTGAACCCGAAAACCTGACTCGGACGACCCGGAACCAATTATCTTAAACACCGACCTAACCTGACCCATTTTGGAAACGAATCTAAATAACCGAAACCCAATACAACCGAAACCCAAACCTGACCCAACCGAATGACAAAATTATTAGATATTACCTGAAACCCGAATGACCCGAAACCTGACTAACCGAACCCGAACCCAACCCGACCCGCTCGATTGCCACCTCTACTTTTGAGCTTAAATTACATATTTACATTATGATGCTCTAGAGAGGGGTGGTTATGACTTTGTTGGGACCTAGAGCAATGAGTTTGGAGCTAGAAAAGAGAGCTAAGAAGGCAAGGAAGCTTAAAGGGAGCAGCTGAGCAGTGAAGCAAAACGGAAAAGTTCAAGAAACGAATGACTAGAGGAACGGTGCCCGTCGGTTTTCCACAGGTGCCCGTCGATCCTATCGTTTAGGAGTCTGTGTTTTATCTGGACATTTTACTTATGGAACTTTTATTATGTTCGACTAGGATTTGTTTCGGGCCGATTTTGGGGGCCTATTTAAGACAATATTTTCATTAGTTTGGAAGGAAGGGATTTTGGATCTAGAGAAGAAGAATGGTTTTTTACTGCGGTATGAAGAACTAAACCTATTTGGTTTGCCTGCAATTCAGATACATGGTTGGTTAATTTGCGAGGCTTGAATTCTTTGCTATTATCCAATTAATTCATCATCCTTGTGCTTTTGTTCATTGACCTTGTGCTTTTGTTCATTGATTGTATATATTTTCTCCTGATTATCAACATGGATAAAATTTGCATTCTTACTAGATTTTAACTAATTCGCAAGAATAGTTAGACCATAGTAGCAAACACAATCAATTGATCTCGTATAGCATCAATTGATTGTGTCGGGTGATGATACTTGGTTAAATATCGGTTCCTGAGTGGATTAGGGTTTAGAGGCGTTAGCTCTTATCAATCTACTAGTTGCTTAGGAGGGTTGGTACTGCCAAGCTGTCAGGATTTTGGGAATTTGTGTTGTTTTATATTTACACCCAAAAAGGGTGAGGATTGCATAGAGTGTAAGGGATTGGCAGTTTGTTAGGAATGTCAATCTACTGAAACCAAACTCAGATTAATCTATACTTGATGAGAATAACTAAAAAAGAGTCGAGAACCAACAAGTCAACCATTGTTGAAGAATTGTAGGTGAAACTATCACATTCTCATTGTTTCAAACCAACCACCATTGCTACTTTTATTTCACTTGTTATTTAAAGTATCTCAATTTCTCTCAATACAGTCGCTTTTGTTAGCAATTTAAGTATACAGGAAAAGACAAATCTCCTTATGGATCAACATCTGGACTTACCGCTTATACTAGCTTTCGGTGTGGATTATTATCTTTGATAGGGATCAACAACCATTTTACGTCCGTCGCCTCCCCGATATCATTAGTTTCTTTGATGATGAGCTTCGGGACCCCCTCGAGCATCTTATTATCGAGGGAGTCCGAGGTTTGGTCCATGGCAGTGGTGTCAGGCTACTCTTCCGTTAAAACTTGGTGGGTTTGGTGTGCTCACGATGCACGATGTTAATCATTTTGCTTTCATCGTATCTCGTCTCCAAACGGCTTAACATCAAACATCCATTTTGGGTAAGTTAGCATCATCAGTTGGCCCTGATAGTGTTCTCACCCAGTCCATCTTGAGGTAAGTCACTTGTATTGGTTCAACTATCGATGAATTATTTGTATCCCCCACCCCCTAAAAACTCATGTCAGTATTGGTGGATCGATACTTCAAGTTCATTAATGAAAACTTAGTAAGCGCATTCAATTCGACTCCAAGACAGTTATACATTTTGCAAGCGGTGAGAGGGGAAAAGGGCGCATGATTTTTTGTTGACTATACCTATTAAGGGTCTTGCTTAGATCATGCCTTCTCGACAGCTTCGTTCTGTCCTCTAGCATCATCTCTCAATCCCTATGTTTAGTGGTTATCCGACATGTCTCAATTGTGAGCTTGACAAGATGGACCCTTCTGGAGATCACGCTTTACATTATAGTCGAGGCATCCACCGACACAACATGGTATGAGATGTTTTGGTAGACATTTGTTATAAAGAGGGCATTGTAGTTTAGAAGGAAGTGCATACAAGTATGAGCAGCGACGATGGTGTTGAGCTGAAGGCTTGAGCTCAGATGATCGTTTGGTTTATGAGTGTGACAATGGGAGAGACACTTGTGTCGATGTGGTTGAGTCTTCGCCGTTCACGACTAGAGCCAATGACTCATTTGTACCCAGTAAGGCGGTCTCTCAAGCCACTTAAAGAAATGAGAAGACGTGGGCAGATATTTGTTTTGTTAAAGGGTATTGCATCATGGCATTGCGTTCTCGGCTTTTGTTAAAGGGTATTGCTTCGCCATGGATAGAGGTAACACATCATTTCCAAACCATGTAAATCTCTGTATCTTTCTTCTATTATCATTCTCGTTCCAAAAAACTGGTATCACAGTCGGGTTCGAGGTGGGCCGGTTGCATTAATGATTGAGATGGACTCAACATCTGTTTACGATGACGGGTTAGTCGAGCCCGTTGCATTGGGGTCTCAATTCTAACCGGGCTAGACTTGTGATGGATTCACAAGTGAGATGGGGGTTTGTTGGGACACTTGTGAATCCCACATTGGAAGTGGGAGAATTATGAACCTAACATATAAGTGGATGGACTACTCCACCTAATGTCAATTGGTTTTGGGATGGTGCCCCAATTTGGCTTATATGTTGGGCTTTCTAGTCGGGCCCAATAAACTTCCCCCCTAACAGTAGTTAATTATAATTTCATATTTCATAGAGCTTGTTTTACTATTTAAAAAGATGTTGGAGCTCAATTTATTACGAGACTTCTAACTAACTTTATGTAAGCCTTGTCTATAATAATAATAATAATAATAATAATAATAATAATAATAATAAAATAATAATAATAATAATAACAATAATAATAAAAGTCGTATGCCAGCGTCCGTTAATGGCAATTTCATATTTTATAGAGCTGGTTTTACTATTTAAAAAGGGGTTGGAGCTCAATTTGTTCTGAGACTTCCAACTAACATTATGTTTAGCCCAATATCCACAATTGAATCTAAATTAACCAAAAGTCCATAGTTTTTTTTTATTGACTGAGTCCTTCCCGAACTATCTCCCCGCTTTCCTGGTTTTGTTCTTCAATCTCTCTCTCTCTCTCTCTCTCTCTCTCTCTCTCTCTCTCTCTCTCTCTCTCTCTCTCTCTCTCTCTCTCTCTCCCTAGGTTCTGCCCTAACTCCAGATCTTTCTCTTCCCCAAACCCTCTTTCTGAAGTGGAACACATTGACGACGGCTACTCCACATCTCCATTTGCATCTTCATTAGATCTCTAGAAAAGCCAGGGAATGGAAGAAATTGAGTGGATTCGACAACTATTACGCAGTTGTATCCTCTTCCTCCCTCGCCCAATCTTATCGCTCTACCTTACCCGATTGAGATCCAAAAGGAGCAGACAAAGAAGAAATCATCGACGAATGGGCTGAGGAGGAGATCGAGAGATGGAGATCTAATCTCTTCGTGATCTCCGCTTCACCTCGGCAACATTTGGAACTCTTATTCCTCTGGCAATGGAAGCATTTGGATCGAGGAAGTGAAATCATCGGCGATGGCAACATCTGCATGGATGATCAAGTAACTTATTCTTCATCTTCGATCTGCGAGAGGAATGGGATAAGAGGAGACATGATATCGGCCTTTGTTTGGCGATAGGGGAGATCATTACGGTGTCTGTTTGTTGGTATACATCCGCAATGGCGACCACATATGCAATGACGAAATGGCGACTGGTGGACTCCTCAACGTCGAACCCCCAGAGCTTCAGTTCCCATGTGAGTTCCCTTTCTCCAACTTCTATTTCATGTGTTCACTAATTTTTTCCGATTCATTCTTTTGATCCTCTCTTTACTGAATAACTCGGATTTTTGAAGTTGATTTGAACAAGAAGATTGTTGCACATATTTGTTGTACTTTGCTGAATAACTCATATTTTTTTCTTTCTAGTTTCATGTTTTCCCTTTCTATTTCCACCGCTAGTGAAATTTACTTGGTAACTTCCTTTTGGCAGATGCACAAATCGAGATTTTGTGGTGTTTATTGAAGAAGGTAAAGCATCAAAGATGTGCTTTGGGGAAGGAGAAAGTGAGGGAAGGGGGTGGTGTAGGTGGAGAGGCAGTAGTTGTTGTGAGCCCAATCTGCCATGTTTTACAGCAACTTTTATATCTATTTCTGTATACATTTCATACATTTGGGCTAAAATAGTACAGAATCTATGTAGTTTATGTTTATTTACCAAATTATGGAATCTACACCAGTTTCTGTTCAATTCGCAGAAATCGAGGCGTTTTACAGCAATTCTACAGAAGGTTGGAAAAGCTCGGAAAACCACTACAGAAGTCCAAGGTCAAAGCAGCGGAACCACTCGAATCAAGCCAAGAACCCAGGCTACTCGATCTCGAGTAAGCCCCAGTCGACATAGACAAGCTTGGCCGACCAGTCTTGATCGACGAAGCCTGATCGAGAAAGCCAGACACCCAGCTCCGGAAGTCTACTCGACCTCGACGAGCACTACTCGAGGTCGACAAAGCCCAACACCACCACCTGGAGTCGACGAGGAGAAGCTGCCCGAGAAGCCGAGGACGAAAGGCCGAGCACCACCCTACTCGATCTCGACGAGCCTTGGTCGAGATCGACGAACCCAGAGTCAAGATCCGGAGCCCATCGAGGAGAGTCACTCGAGAAACCCTAGTCGGCCAGCCACCTTACTCGAAGTCGACTAGGGCTTGTCGAGATCGACGAGCGCCTGAGCCCTTGTCCGAGCTTGTCGAGTACACCAACCCGAGGAGGCCAGTCGATGACCTAATCCTACTCGACATCGACTACGACTACTCGAGGTCGACGAGCACCAGTAAGCCAGAGTCCGAGCCACATCGAGCAGAGTCAAGCCAAGCCGAGGTGCCCAACTCGAGGTCTAGGAGACCTACTCGAGGTCGAGTAAGACCGTGTTCCAGAAGCTTCTCGACGTGGCCTGTCCGAGTAGAATTGGAGTTCCTTGGGCGCGAAGGCGGAAGATTCTATCCTATTACATCAAGTTCTATCAAAGGAGACAAGATCTATCACATCATGAAGACCTACCATAATTAGTTTTATCCTTTCCTTATAGATTTATTTCCTTAGAACATTTATTTATCTTTTAAGCAATTTAGATAATGTTTTAGATATAGATAGATATCTTCTTTCCTAGATTAGCTAGGGAATGAAGCCTATAAATAAGGCCCTAGAGGCTCAGTTTCAAGCATTCAATTTCGGAGAGAAGTAGTTAGTTCCATTCAGAGATACAGTTTAGGAGTTTAAGGTTTTTAAGGTTTTGGCTTACAGCGAAAGTTGATTGCCAAGATTGTAAAGGCTTTGAATTTAGTTTATGCAATTCGGTTTCTTTCATCAATCAATGTCTTTTGTTACAATGAGGCGTGAGTAGTCCACCCACTTCTAGGGCTGGGGTGAGCCCGACGGTGGCCATGTGAGGCGATGCGATAAAGGTCAGATCTTTTGTGCGATTCAACTTCTATCCCTATGAGCATGATTCTTTTGCGAGAGTTGAAGGTGATCATTGTTTGTGTTATTGAAGCGAAAGTGATCTTAATGCAACTTGGAGTAATTATGTGAAAAAGGGTTAGTAACAATTAGGGTTTATGCGAAAGCCTCTATATGCCTATTTGTTAATAACGAAAGTTATTTGATGGAAAGCATGATCTTTTATGCCTTTATGTGTTACTTTGCATGGTTATCGTTGCGGTGTTGATACCCTAGCCTTGGAAGTCTTTTTATATATTGAGTTTATTTTCCGTCAAAAAGCTGAGTTTGGGTTTGAGCAATTGCAATTTACGTTCTTTTCAGTTTCTGTTCTTGTCGACATAGAGTAACGTTTGGTCGAGATCGAGTGGGTCTTTGTCGATCTCGAGTAGGAGTTAGTCTGTGTCGAGTTGGTTTTCGTCTGTTTTCGATTTCTGAAGTTTCTGCCTTTACTGTTTCTAGTCAAGATCGAGTACCTCTTGTCGAGGTCGAGGAGAGTTTTTCATCGAGTTGCTTTGTTTTCGTTTTCTGAGTTACTGTTGTCGACCTTAGGCTGTAGTACCTTGGGAGGCAACCCAAGGTATTGCATTCTTGTTAATTTTCGTCAAAATCAACAAGATGGGGATCAGTAGCACGAGTGCGAACCATGCAAGAGGTTCGCACCCAAATAGGTAATAAAACAAACAAGAACAAAGATTAACCGTTTCCCCGGCAACGGCGCCAAATTCCATGGATTGGCTGGAGAAGACCCCATCAAGCACATGGGGAAGTTTCATAATGTGTGTATGAGCATGAAACCAGCCAATATAACCGAAGCACAGATAAAGATGAGAGCTTTTGGGTTCACGCTGGTCGATGCTGCGGATGACTGGTACTACAGCCTTCCTACTGGGAGCATCGATACTTGGCCTAAGCTCCACAAGGCCTTCCTGGAGAAATTCTTCCCTGCTAAGAAGGAGAAACCCTCTATGATTACAATGAAAGGTTCAAGAAGCTTTGCGCTAATTGCCCTTTCCATGGCTACAGCACGAAGGACCTAGTCCTATACATCTACGGGGGATTGCTGGAATCTGATAGGAGGATGATTGATGCCGCCTGCGGAGGAAATATTCTGAATGCCACGCCAGAGGGAGCTATGGAGAAGATTCAGGAAATGGCTGAAGGGACTAGAAATTTTGGGAAATCCACCAGAAAGAAAGGAGTCAACTCGGTAGACTCTAACCAAGCCAGAGATACTGCTGAACTAAAGGATATGGTTAGGAGGCTCACTCTGAAAGGGACTCCTCAACAACTCAAGGCTTGTGAATTTTGCGGTGATGACTTCCACCCAACTGATGCGTGTCCTACACTCCAGGGAGACACCGCTGAAGTGAGTGCTATAGGTGGAAATGGACCTCAGAGACCCAGACATGACCCCTACTCAAACTCATACAACGTAGGTTGGCGGGATCACCCAAATTTCAGATGGAGGGATCCCTCAAACCAACCACATCAGCAACAACCACCTCCCTACAATCAGAGGCAGCAGGGTAATGCTCCATCTACTGAGTCCATGCTCAATACCCTGACACAGCACTTCACTGCGCATGTTCAGACAACTGAATCGAGCATAAAAGATATACAGAAACAAATGGGGCAAATGGCTGAAGCAATCACGAGAATAGAGGCAAAGACGTCAGGGGGTCTACCATCTCAAACGGTGGTCAATCCAAGGGAAAACGTCAGTGCTATAACTCTTCGGAATGGAAAAGAGCTGAAAAGTCAGGAAGAAGAGGAGGAAAGCACGCAGGTCACTGACGCGGCCACGCCCAACGTTGACGCGCCCGCGCTGCTTTCTGGCGCGCCCGCGCTGGAGTCTGACGCCCCCACGTCGAGTCCGATCCCGCCTGAAGCCGAGCCCTATGTCGATACATATGTACGACCGAATTTCCCCCCTCTCGGGTCAGAGAAACCAAAACCTCCGTTCCCTGAGGCACTCAAAGAGAGGAGGATAATCGATGATTCAGAGCTGTTTGAGACATTTAGCAAGTGTCAGGTGAACATTCCTCTGCTGAGAATGATAAAAAATGTGCCCAAGTACGCCAAGTTCTTGAAGGAGCTGTGCACAGTGAAGAGGAATCAGAAGCTGAAAGGGAAAAAGAAAGTGAAAGTCAGTGAGCAAGTCTCCGCTATGTTTCAGAGGAGAATGCCGAAAAAGTGCGCTGATCCAGGTATGGTTACTATCCCTTGTGTCATTGGAGATGTAAAATTTGATAAAGCTATGCTTGATTTGGGTGCTTCCATAAATGTGCTTCCCTACTCACTTTACAAATCACTAGATTTAGGACCTTTGCATGAAACTGGAGTAATTGTGCAACTAGCTGATAGGTCTAATAAGTACCCTAAAGGAGTAGTTGAAGACGTTTTGGTCATGGTCGATAAACTGATTTTTCCTGCAGATTTCTTTGTCCTGGATATGGAACATGATAAGCATGATGCACCTATTCTGTTAGGTAGACCTTTTATTAAAACAGCTAGGACAAAAATTGATTGTGTCTCTGAGACACTAACAATGGAATTTGATGGGGAAAAGGTTGAATTCGATCTCTACAAGGCTATGAAACATCCTGTTGATGATCATTCTCTGTGCTCTATTGATGTGATTGAACCATTAGCTCAAGATCTATTTGATATTTCTAGGGAAGATGAGTTGCAGTCAATTATTGAGAATGATATTGACGAGTCCTATACAGATTTTTCAATTTCATCTAACATGCAGGAATTAGTAGCCCAGATGGATATAGAAGGTGAGTCCCCTACTCTTTTGGGCATTGGCCCCAATCTACTGACTCCAAGCGAAGTGCTTGTTCCATCTGTTGTGCAGGCACCTAAAATTGAACTCAAGCAACTCCCTAGTCATCTCAAGTATGCTTTTCTAGGAGTTGATGACACTTTACCAGTTATTGTGTCAAGTAAGCTCTCAGTGGAGCAGGAGGAAAAGTTAGTGGAGGTTCTAAATGAGTACAAAACTGCATTGGGGTGGACCATCGCTGACATCAAGGGAATTAGTCCATCTACATGCATGCACATGATCCTACTGGAGGAAGGAGCTAAGCCATCACGCCAACCACAGAGAAGGCTCAATCCTCCCATGATGGATGTGGTGAAGAAGGAAGTGCTGAAATTGCTATCAGCAAACATGATTTTCCCAATTTCTGACAGTCAATGGGTAAGTCCTACCCAAGTTGTCCCTAAGAAAGGAGGGATTACAGTTGTGGAGAATCAACAAGGCGAGTTGGTCCCCACCAGAACACAAACAGGTTGGAGGGTGTGCATAGACTATCGCAAGCTGAACACAGTAACCAGGAAGGATCACTTCCCCCTCCCCTTTATTGATCAGATGCTAGAACGCCTTGCTGGGCGCCCCTATTATTGCTTTCTTGATGGATATTCTGGTTATTTTCAGGTGGCCATAGCGCCAGAGGACCAGGAGAAGACTACTTTTACATGTCCTTTCGGTACTTTTGCATATCGCAGGATGCCATTTGGACTATGTAACGCACCCGGGACATTTCAACGATGTATGGTTAGTATCTTCTCTGAGTACATTGAAAATTTCATTGAAGTATTCATGGATGATTTCACAGTACATGGGGATAGCTTTGATACTTGTTTGAGCCATTTGGCACTAGTGTTGAAAAGATGTGTTGAAACTAATCTGGTTTTGAACTCTGAAAAGTGTCATTTTATGGTAGAACAAGGAATTGTTTTAGGTCACATAGTCTCTGCAAAGGGTATTGAGGTCGATAAGGCAAAGATTGATGTAATTCAATCTCTGCCTTATCCTACTAATGTGCGCGAAGTTCGTTCTTTCCTAGGCCATGCAGGTTTTTATCGCAGGTTTATCAAAGACTTTTCAAAGATATCCTCACCCTTGTGCGAGCTTCTGAAGAAAGATGTGACCTTTGCACTCACACAAGAGTGCAAAGAGGCGTTCGACCAGCTGAAAGGACGCCTCACTAGTGCACCAATCATTCAGGCACCAGACTGGTCTCGCCCATTTGAGATCATGTGCGATGCAAGCGACTATGCAGTGGGAGCAGTGCTAGGCCAAAAAGAGGGAAGAGCCTCTCATGTGATCCATTATGCTTCCATGACTCTGAATGGAGCGCAGCGCAACTACTCTACCACTGAGAAAGAGATGTTGGCTGTGGTGTTTGCACTAGAGAAGTTTCGACAGTATCTGCTTGGGGTTAAAGTGATTATCTACACAGATCACGCAGCCCTCCGCTACTTGATGACAAAGAAGGCGACAAAGCCACGATTGATTCGATGGGTCCTTTTGCTCAGCGAATTTGACGTGGAGATTAAGGACAAGAAAGGAGCGGAGAATCTGGTAGCTGACTACTTAAGCAGATTGGTGAATGAGGAGGACAAGCCGGAGTCACAGAAACCCATCTTAGGCACGTTTCCGGATGACACATTATGCAGACTCGAGCACAAAAACACACTGGAGTCCGACGCGCCCGCGCTGAACTTTGGCGCGCCCGCGCTGCAAATTGGCGCGCCCGCGCTGCAATTTGGCGCGCCCGCTCTGACATCGGACGCGCCCGCGTCAACCTCTGCCGCACCCACGTCATTGTTTCTCAGTCCATCTCAATCCGTTCTAGGCCTTCACTCTGTAAGCCCTTGGTACCGGGACATTGTGAACTACTTAGTTTGTGGGGAATTTCCCCCGGATCACACCAAGGCCCAGACGGAGAAGGTTCGAAGAGAAGCAAACCACTATATTTGGGATGACCCATACCTTTGGAAACATTGTGCAGATCAGGTCATTCGTCGTTGTCTTCCAGATAATGAGGTACGATCTGTTCTTGAATTTTGTCATTCTCAAGCATGTGGGGGACATTTTGGTGCCAATAAAACTGCTAGAAAGGTACTTGAATCTGGATTTTATTGGCCACATATTTTTAAAGATGCTTATTCTTTCTGCAAGGCATGTGATAGGTGTCAAAGAATGGGGAATATCTCCCAAAGGAATGAAATGCAACAATCACCAATGATTTTTTGCGAAATCTTTGATGTTTGGGGCATCGACTTTATGGGACCTTTTCCTAGTTCTTGTGGGAATTTATATATTTTACTTGCGGTGGACTACGTTTCCAAGTGGGTGGAAGCGAAGGCCACCAGGACTGATGATTCTAAAGTTGTGGCAGGGTTCTTGAAAAGCAATATTTTTGCCAAGCATGGTATTCCTAGGGCGCTGATTAGTGACAGGGGTACCCATTTCTGCAACAAAACTGTGACTGCCTTGCTTAAGAAATATCATGTCACACATAGAGTTTCCACCGCATATCATCCATAGACGAATGGTCAAGCAGAGGTGTCCAATAGAGAGATCAAAGCCATTCTTGAGAAGACCGTGAATCCTAACAGGAAGGATTGGAGTTTGAGACTTGATGATGCTTTATGGGCTTATCGCACTGCTTACAAAACTCCAATTGGGATGTCTCCTTTCAGACTTGTCTATGGGAAGGCATGTCATCTTCCTGTTGAGCTGGAGCACAAGGCTTGGTGGGCTGTGAAACAATGCAATATGCAGAGGGACGAGGTTGGAGAACACAGGAAGCTACAGTTGGGTGAGCTCGAGGAGCTACGGTTGGACGCCTATGATAATGCGGCTCTCTACAAGGCAAAGACCAAGGCATGGCATGACAAGCACATCAATAGGAAGGACTTTAAAGCTGGTGACAAAGTCCTACTTTTTCAGTCTCGCCTGAAACTCTTCGCTGGGAAGCTCAGGTCAAAGTGGGGGGGACCATACATTGTTGCTGATGTTTTCCCACATGGAGCTGTAGAGTTATATGACCCGGATAGCCAAAAGAAGTTCAAAGTAAATGGTCATAGGCTTAAGACATACTATGAAGGGTTCACAAAGGAGGCTATGGATGAGTTGGTTTTGGAGGAGCCAAATGCAGAGTTAGAATAGTCAAAAAAAGGCTTGGTCGAGCCAGCGACATGAAACAAAGGCGCTGCTTGGGAGGCAACCCAAGGTATTGCATTCTTTCCTTTAACTCATTTTTAATTTTCGTCAAAAAAAATGAGTTATGCCAAATCAAAGTAAATTCCTAAGATGCAAACTATAACAAGTATAGTAGGTAAGTTAGGGTCGAACCCACAGGGAAACAGAATCAATTGTAAGAGCAAGTATTATTACCCAAAAGTAACTGATTAAAGGGGGAGTTTTGTGTGTGAGTAATAGTGACAGAACAAGTTGCAAGTAAAGGTTGCGAATATATGACGGAAAGGTATCACACCAGGTAATTATCCGCACAACAATTGAGATGGTTCATCATCGCATTCTATGAATCTCAAGTTCTAATGTCCAGTAATTGTTCTCAATTCAGATCGTGTAATAGCTTTTAGTCCTACCAGTCCTAAAAGCACTTATCACCAAATTACAAGGGAAAACCTTCACCAAATAATAAAGCAATAGCATTCAAACATGAATTATAATGAGATACAAGCGATTCTAACAACCCGTTAAAATAGCATGTCATCGAATCTCCCTCACAATCTACCACCAGCAACCGCGTATGGAGATTGTGTTTGCTACAATGAATCTACAACCCCAAACCTGGAATTGGAAACCCTAGCAATATGACTAGTATCGATAAACCTAGGTGATCAATCCAGATAAATCAATAATAAGCAATCAAGCAATAAGCTCAGGAGATCGAAACAATTAACAAAGGACGAACAAGAGTAGAATACTCACAACCAAATCAATTGAAGGCTTCAAAGAACCAAGTGCAACAAAGGAGAGTTAGTTCTCCATAGGGGTTTGTGAGATGATGAAAAGGGAAAATACGTCTCTGGAAAATAACCTCCTTAATTCTCTACTGCCTTCTCGGCCTATATAACCTAATAAAATCGGGTTTAACATCCCGTACAAATATAATAATAAAATATAAAAACTAATAGGATAGACAGAATCGGATAAGAATCCGACTCCAGGACTGACGCGGGCGCGCCAAGTGCAGCGCGGGCGCGCCAGCTTTGATTTGCTTCTTCTGTCTGGTTCATCAGCGCGGCCACTTTCTCCTTGCAGTGTGGTCGCGTCGGGTAGCAGCGCGGGCGCGCCAGGTGCAGCGCGGCCGCGTCAAGTTGCAGCGCGGGCACGTCATTGGTTTTTCCCGAAAATTCCGTCTCGAATTAGCTTTCGACGTCAACATGAAAGTTGTAGCTCTCTGAAAGAGCTTTCCAACGCATGGTCATAATAGTCGATCGGACAACCGAGGCCTCCAGAAAGTGCAAAACAAGTTCAGCATGTCTGGCGACAATTTCTGCAGACTTGTTCTTCGTTTAGGTTCGCTTCTTCTTCTCAGGACCTCTTGAGATCTTCATGTAAGCTTCTTCGATCAACTAGACATTCTCATCAAATGCGTTATCAACTCATGTCTTCTCCTCGGATCTACCATTACCTGAAATAATCAATAAAAGCGTGTAGATTCCGACTCCGACAACATAGAGAACTAATATGCAAATCATGCTTAATCCATCCATGAAATGCATCTTAACTAAGCTAAATGCAACCTATTATGCCTACCTAAATGCATGCTATCAACTGCCTTTGTCGATCTCGAGTAGTTGTCATCGAGATCGACTAGTCCTTTGCCTTTGCTTTTCGTTTCTGCTTTGCTTCTGTTTTGCTTTGTTTGCTTTACTTTCTGTCTTTAGTTTCTGTCTTTGCTTTTGTTTTTTTAGTTGCCCTTGCCGGGTTATTTGTTTCTTTTCTGTTTCTTTCTTTCTGCTGCTTCTGTGAGAGTTTACAGCTACCTGAGAACTGCTGACGTGCTTCCTCGTGGATTCGATCCTGACTTTCTCTTACTGCATTGGATGAGTCTTGTATTTATTTGCTGGGGCCTAAGTCTGGTTTGATTTATTTCATTATATTTCATACTCGATTTCTCCTTACAACAAAATTGGCGCCGTTGCCGGGGAAGCAATCAATCGCGCCTTAGGTAGTCAGTTCTCACTGTTTCTTTGAGTTAGATTGCAGGTGTATGCGTCGTTCTGGTCAAACACCTGAGTTTGACAGCTTAGACGAACCAGAGCGCTACCTACACATCCACTCCAAACTCAAAAGGATCATGGCGGCCGCTGAAACACAGGAACAGCTAATCACTAGGCTTACCAGGGAACTAGCCGCAAGGGATGCTGCTATCAACACTAAAGATGCTGCTATCGCCGCTGAGAGAGCAGCCATGGAACAAGCACAGGCTGAGCTTGCCCAGTATCCAACCACGGCAGAGGACTACATGCACCCAACTCTCGTCGTGCCTGAATCGGCGATTCTAATCCCTGAAAACTCCTTTGAAATTCGCACTCAGTTTCTTATAGAGCTTAAAAATAATGCCTTTTACGGCAGATTTAATGAGTGTCCTCTTGAACATATTACTAATTTTCATGATATGTGTCGTACTCTTGCAGAAGGTACAACTCTGGAATATGTCAAGATGAAAGCTTTCCGTTGGTCACTCGCTGGACCTGCACTGAAATGGCTGGAAGGGCTGAAAGCAAAATCACTCACAACCTGGGCCCAAGTAGAGCAAGAGTTTCTGAACAAATTCTTCCCACCTGCCAAAACAGCACATCTCCGCCAGAAAATCACCGCCTTTAAACAGTAGAAAGGGGAACCGCTGGCAAGAGCATGGGAACGTTACAAGGAACTGCTACGATCTTGTCCTACTCATGGACAGCCACCCTACATCATTCAGGAGATCTTCTTCAACTCTCTTGATCAAGTCACTAAGGACAGAATCAACAATTATACTCGCTACGAGTATCTGACAATGCCGCCAAGTGACGCATGGGGAGTACTGGAGAAGCTCACTACCTACGACAACAAGTATGGGTCTACTGCAACTTATGAAGAGAACCCATACACCAGGCCAGCACCATCCATGCCCCTCTATGAGCCATCAAAGGAGATTGATCTAGAAGTCAGGGAGCAATACTACAGAGATCAGAATAGGAAGCTCATCAAGCAAGTCAAATATCTCTCTGTCAACCAGCCTTGTATTGAATGCGGATCGCAAAGGCACACCACTCCTGAGTGCCCACACACAGAACAAGTCAGGATGGCAGAGCACCATGAGGATGCAGCTTACGCAGGGGGTCCAAATCGCTACATGGGGGACCAAAGGTTTCAGCAACCACAGTGGAACCAAGGTGTCCCTAGGAATCCCCCGCCCTACAGAGCTCCAGGACATCCAGAAAGGGACCAGAAAAAGGATGATATACAGCTGGTCCTGGAGAAAATATGGAGAAACTACACAGAAACTAGGCAGTCCTTCAACTCCGTCTATACTCAGATGCAAGGTGTCAACTCTAGGCTTGGGGAAATGGATATATGGCGGAAAACAGTTGATACACAGATTGGTCAGCTAGCCGCAGGAATCCCCAGACAGTCAGGCGCACTCCCTGGATCTTCATAACCAAATCCTAAGGGAAAGACTGGACACATCGCCGCTGTGAAACTCAGAAGCGGCCATCAACTACAAGAGCCAGAGGTCGGAAAGCAGCATGACAACGAGGAACAGCAAGTTGAGGTCGACAAATCTCTAGTCGGTCTCGACCAGATCCCAGTCGATCTCGAGGAAAGCTTACTCGACCTCGACAAGAATCTTCAGAAACCTTCGTCTGCGCCGAACAGCAACTCGACTGCACCCAATTTGGTCGAGGTCGACAAAGGCCTTGTCGATATCGACGAGCCCCTAGTCGAGAAATCTGCAGCAACTCCAGCGTCTGTTCTGGCTCCGACGCAGAAAAAGAAGCTGCCTTTCCCCACAAAATCTCTAAAGGATCCAGCGGAGAAAAAGTTTCAGCGCTTCATCAAGATGCTTCAGAAAATCAATGTCACCATCCCCTTCACAGAAGCTCTCAATGAAATGCCATCCTATGTCAAGTTCCTGAAGGAGATTCTGAGCAAAAAGCGATCGATGGCAGAAATCACAGAGGAGTGCAGCCATCTGGACATATTGGAGAAGAGGCCATATCCAGGTAAGTTTGCTATAACTATTGGATTTGGTCCATACAAAATTAATGCCCTATGTGATCTTGGAGCTAGTGTTAGTATTATGCCTTTAACGATTTGGTCCAAGATTAAGATAGGTGCCCTGGAGCCTGTGGATGCTAGACTTTATATGGCCAACAACACGGTGGTCATTCCAACAGGCATAGTGGAAAATGTCCCGGTACAAGTAGGTAAATTCTTCGTCCCTGCTGATTTCTTAATTGTTGATATGCAAGAAGATCCTGCTTGTCCCATTATTTTAGGGAGACCATTCTTGGCAACGGTGGATGCCAACATAAGCGTAAGGAAAGGAGTGCTCACCTTCAACATCAGCGATGAAATAATTGAGTATTCCTTCAACAAAACTGAAAGGCATACGGGTCCGATGGAAGAGGTCAAATCTATCTCAGCTGGCTACATCACCTGCGGGGAACCCAAGGTCAGGAATATGACCCCTGAGGAGCTGGAAAAGAGGGATATGGAAGCCCAGGTGGAGGAGATCATGGCAATCCTCAAAGAGAACAAAGGGACTAAGTATGGGGTTAAGATCGACCAGACAATAGTCGATCTCGACCAGACCAAGGAGACTCCACCAGAGCCAGCATCGACGAGCAGCGAACCAGAGGAGCCGGGCTCGTCGATCTCGACCACCCTACTCGAGGTCGACCAGCACTCGGAGAGCACAACCCCTGCTTCCTCGACACTGGCAAATCCAGGTCCAGAGCCTCACTCGAGATCGAGTACGCTACTCGATCTCGACCACGACCAGGCATCCCCAGACTCGGCTTCCTCGAGTACACCAACGCCGGAGCCAGCATCCTCGTCGATCTCGACCAGCCTCGTCGAGGTCGACCACCACTCGGAACCACCAGATCTGCCTTCGTCGATGAGCAGGCCACCAGGAGCAGAGTCCTTGTCGATGTCGAGTAGTCTACTCGAGGTCGACGAGCCGCTTTCTTCGTCGACTTCTGCCTCTTCGACCAGACCACCACCAGAGCCAGCAGCCTCGTCGATCTCGAGGAGCCCTAGTCGAGATTGACCAAACACCGTGGTGCCCGATTCCGTCTCTGCGAAAGTCAGCCAAGGTATGGATCTTTCTTCTCCTATTTCCATTAAAGATTTATCCATACATGGGAGAGGTCTGCCTTGGTATGTGCGATTGTGCAGGATTTCCAATGATGAGCCTAAAGAGTATGAAGTTGGAGATAAGCTCTATGTCTCTAAATCGAAGGATCATTGGTTTCCCAACAAATTCAACAAGAAGAGGATGGGACCTTTCGTGGTGAACAAGATCCATTCTGGAGGATTACAGCTGATGGACAAGAATGGAGTGCTATTTGAGGCCCAAGCTACATGGGCCCTGCAGATGCCACCTTGAGCATTAATGAAAGTCGGCCTAGCGACTATAAAATCTAGAGCATGTACATAGACTTCTTTAGGACATTTGAGACATTGTTTTTTTGGTTTTTTGTTGTTTCTATTATGGGTATATGTCTTCTACTTTTCAGGTCAATGGATAGAACCAAGCTACATTAATACTCGGGCTAGGAGGTGCTCCATTTGAAATTTTGCGGCTCTGCACTCATGTCTTGTGAGTTTCTTTCTTTACCCTTTACCTTGTTTGTTTTATACAGTGAGGACACTGTAATGTTTAAGTATGGGGTGGGGGAAGGGCTTACTTTATGCATATTTGATCCTATTTGACATTACTTGTGCATTATTTCTTAGAATTGCTACATGGCTATTTTGGAATGCATTATTTATTTATGTGCTTATATGCATGTTTTCCAAAAATGAGAAAAATGACCCCCATTGAAAATTTTGAAATAATGTCATGGAAGCTTTATATTGAACTCGACGATGCAAAATTAAGATTCATTAGAGATATAGCATGAAATTGCCTAGTAAAGGGAAGTCACAATGAAGTGCATATTTTATTGAAAACCATGAAAGGAGGTAAAATTTGAAATTGCTTTTGACATGTTGCATGATAAGATGATGGAGGACTTTAAATTTCCATATAATGCTCATTGTTTGAAATCCTAGCCTTACCTATGCTTATGCATCACAAAAGCCATAATATGCCTTATTTCAAATATTGCTCCACATGATCTAAATATTTGCCATTCTTTACCTTATCCGGGGATTATGTTGAGAATGATGTTACATTATGGAGATGTCATATGGTGTTTGTGTTTTTGTGTTCATTATTGGAGTTTGGAAGGAATTTGTTTGAAATATATGGAAAATTTAATGAGTGAAAAAAAATCCAATCACCTCAGGAGATAAAGGTAGATTGACCCTGCTCTCTAAGATAATAGTTTGGAGAGATGGGACACATTGTGAGGAGTCCAAAGCACTAAGTATCCGGGGCCATTCATGACACCCATGTTTGCGACTCGCGAGAAGGCAGTGCTGAGGTCAGAGAGGTAAAAGCATTATTATTGAAAAAAGCAATATGAAAGGTGTTGAATCAAAGAAAGAAAGAATGTGGAATGAAACTCAAAGTTTGAAAGTGATCCATTTCCCCGGAGCAAAAGCACCACATTGCCAAAAAAATTGCCCACATTTTAGCCTTTTACCAATCTACTCCTTCATGAGCTTAAATTAAGGTCTTCTTGATTATTAATGCTTTGTCACTTATGAATGTTTATGCATAACCCTCCTTTTGTGAGTAGATGTTGCTTTTACATATTTGCACATGCATGAATCTGTGACACTAGTACCTTTTCGAGGATGGTAATTGATTGCAGGGACATATAAGAATGAATCTAAGATGTTGAGAGTTTGAATTCTTCCCCTGAATGACAAATAAAAGTATTGCTTGAGGACAAGCAAGCTTAAGTATGGGGTGTTTGTTGTGAGCCCAATCTGCCATGTTTTACAGCAACTTTTATATCGATTTCTATATACATTTCATACATTTGGGCTAAAATAGTACAGAATCTATGTAGTTTATGTTTATTTACCAAATTATGGAATCTACACCAGTTTCTGTTCAATTCGCAGAAATCGAGGCGTTTTACAGCAATTCCACAAAAGGTCGGAAAAGCTCGGAAAACCACTACAGAAGTCCAAGGTCAAAGCAGCGGAACCACTCGAATCAAGCCAAGAACCCAGGCTACTCGATCTCGAGTAAGCCCCAGTCGACATAGACAAGCTTGGCCGACCAGTCTTGATCGACGAAGCCTGATCGAGAAAGCCAGACACCCAGCTCCGGAAGTCTACTCGACCTCGACGAGCACTACTCGAGGTCGACAAAGCCCAGCACCACCACCCGGAGTCGACGAGGAGAAGCTGCTCGAGAAGCCGAGGACGAAAGGCCGAGCACCACCCTACTCGATCTCGACGAGCCTTGGTCGAGATCGACGAGCCCAGAGTCAAGATCCGGAGCCCATCGAGGAGAGTCACTCGAGAAACCCTAGTCGGCCAGCCACCTTACTCGAAGTCGACTAGGGCTTGTCGAGATCGACGAGCGCCTGAGCCCTTGTCCGAGCTTGTCGAGTACACCAACCCGAGGAGGCCAGTCGATGACCTAATCCTACTCGACATCGACTACGACTACTCGAGGTCGACGAGCACCAGTAAGCCAGAGTCCGAGCCACATCGAGCAGAGTCAAGCCAAGCCGAGGAGCCCAACTCGAGGTCTAGGAGACCTACTCGAGGTCGAGTAAGACTGTGTTCCAGAAGCTTCTCGACGTGGCCTGTCCGAGTAGAATTGGAGTTCCTTGGGCGCGAAGGCGGAAGATTCTATCCTATTACATCAAGTTCTATCAAAGGAGACAAGATCTATCACATCATGAAGACCTACCATAATTAGTTTTATCCTTTCCTTATGGATTTATTTCCTTAGAACATTTATTTATCTTTTAAGCAATTTAGATAATGTTTTAGATATAGATAGATATCTTCTTTCCTAGATTAGCTAGGGAATGAAGCCTATAAATAAGGCCCTAGGGGCTCAGTTTCAAGCATTCAATTTCGGAGAGAAGTAGTTAGTTCCATTCAGAGATACAGTTTAGGAGTTTAAGGTTTTTAAGGTTTTGGCTTACAGCGAAAGTTGATTGCCAAGATTGTAAAGGCTTTGAATTTAGTTTATGCAATTCGGTTTCTTTCATCAATCAATGTCTTTTGTTACAATGAGGCGTGAGTAGTCCACCCACTTCTGGGGCTGGGGTGAGCCCGACGGTGGCCATGTGAGGCGATGCGATAAATGTCAGATCTTTTGTGCGATTCAGCTTCTATCCCTATGAGCATGATTCTTTTGCGAGAGTTGAAGGTAATCCTTGTTTGTGTTATTGAAGCGAAAGTGATCTTAATGCAACTTGGATTAATTATGTGAAAAAGGGTTAGTAACAATTAGGGTTTATGCGAAAGCCTCTATATGCCTATTTGTTAATAACGAAAGTTATTTGATGGAAAGCATGATCTTTTATGTCTTTATGTGTTACTTTGCATGGTTATCGTTGCGGTGTTGATACCCTGGCCTTGGAAGTCTTTTTATATATTGAGTTTATTTTCTGTCAAAAATCTGAGTTTGGGTTTGAGCAATTGCAATTTACGTTCTTTTCAGTTTCTGTTCTTGTCGACATAGAGTAACGTTTGGTCGAGATCGAGTGGGTCTTTGTCGATCTCGAGTAGGACTTAGTCTGTGTCGAGTTGGTTTTCGTCTGTTTTCGATTTCTGAAGTTTCTGCCTTTACTGTTTCTAGTCGAGATCGAGTACCTCTTGTCGAGGTCGAGGAGAGTTTTTCATCGAGTTGCTTTGTTTTCGTTTTCTGAGTTACTGTTGTCGACTGCCTTTGTCGATCTCGAGTAGCTGTCATCGAGATCGACTAGTCCTTTGCCTTTGCTTTTCGTTTCTGCTTTGCTTCTGTTTTGCTTTGTTTGCTTTACTTTCTGTCTTTACTTTCTGTCTTTGCTTTTGTTTTTTTAGTTGCCCTTGCCGGGTTATTTGTTTCTTTTCTGTTTCTATCTTTCTGCTGCTTCTGTGAGAGTTTACAGCTACTTGAGAACTGCTGACGTGCTTCCTCGTGGATTCGATCCTGACTTTCTCTTACTGCATTGGATGAGTCTTGTATTTATTTGCTGGGGCCTAAGTCTGGTTTGATTTATTTCATTATATTTCATACTCGATTTCTCCTTACAACAGTAGCACCGGTAGAGCTTTGGGGAAGGAGAAAGTGAGGGAAGGGAGACTCTGACTCAGTCTCTGACACATGAGGTGTGGAAGGGGGGAGAGGAGGAGGAGAAAAGGGAAAGCGATACTCATCAAAAGTGACATGACATGAAACAATAAGCTTATGGTTCCGAACATTTAGGCAAAGGTACCCGTGATGATCAGACGGATAGCCTAGGAAGACACATTGAGTGGAGCGCGGGTGAAGCTTGTGTGGGGCGGTGGAGGACTAGTTTGGGAAGCACAAGCACCCAAAGGTACGAATGTGATCATACCTAGGCAAGGTGCAATAGAGTGCCTGGGTTGGCGAGCGATGGTGTAGGGTAGTAGATGGGAGAATGTTGAGGAGATAACATGTGGTTGATAAGGTGTGAGGCCAATAGGTAAGGGGAATAGATGCGTGAAAGAGGAGAGAGCGCATCATGTTGGTTATGGTTCTAATGATTCGTTCGGCATTGCCATTCTGCTGGGAAGTATAGAGGCAAGACAACCCATAGGAGATCCCATTTAGGGCAAAGAAAGAGTGAAAGTCTTTGTTGTCAAATTCACGGTCATTGTCACATTGGAAGCATTTGATGGTTGTGTGAAACTATGTTTTGATGTAGGCATGGAACTTGGCAAAGATAGGAAACACTTGGGACTTGAAATGCAACGGGAAGACCTATAAGAAATGAGTGTAATCATCAAGAAACAAAATGTAGTACTTGGGACCCTCCTTGCTAGGCACGGAAGAGGTACAAATGTCACCATGAATGATATCATAATGAGCAATGGTGGAGTTCAAAGACCGTTGGAACGATAGTCTTGCATGTTTGCCTAACTGACAGGAAGAGCATAAACTAGAGTGTAGGTCTTTATGATAGGTGACAAGACTCTGAGAATGGAGGACATCTAGAATGGCAGCACTGGGATGGCCCAGGCGTGCATGCCACAGGCCGGAGGACGATGACGAGAGGGCGACGGGGCACGACTGACTGGACGCAGGAGGTGGTGTGACAGGGTAGAGCTCCCCGGTGTTGTTACATCTCATGCGAGTAACCCCCATAGTAAGATCGTTCACAGAGAAACCACATGGATGAACTGCAAGAGAAACGTTATTGTCAGTAGTGAACCGACGGACAGAGATGTGGTTTTTGACAATCTTTGGGCCAATGAGGACATTGTTAAGGTGTAGGGGGTAGGTTGGGGTGTGTAATTTGGCATGGCCAATCCCCGAAGTAGCAAGACGACCACCATTGTCAACGATAATAGAGTGTGCACGACTTTTAAAGGAAATAGAAGAGAGTTTACCTGAGGAGTTCGTCATATGGGATGTGGCACCAGTGTCCATGTACCATGAAGAGTCGGGAGATGTCGGCTGTATAGAGGAGAAGGTGTGATGCCTATCAGGGTCAGGCGGAACATAGGCGTGATCTGACGATGTCAGATAGGCCTGAGGAGCGGCATGTCATAGGGCAGGAGAGCCAGAGTGTATCCAATGAGGGTTGAAGCCAGGCACCGGGGACCATCGAGGGTCGGCGTTCCAAGGACGAGGGCCGCGAGTCCACGTATGTCGCGGCTGTAGCTAAAGTCGTAGGGGGAGTCGGACATTTTTTTTTTCAAAACGGAAATAAGAGGGGGGCTCTTCGACGGGGTGTGGCGGCTGGGTGCGCACAGGCCGGAGAGGGACAAATCCGGGCTCGGGGTGGCCGGATCTGGGCCGGGTTGTGTTGGTGGTGGCCGGCGAGCTCGGATCTGGGCAGCGATGTTGGAGTAACGAGCGACGGAGGAGATCTGGGGAAGCGCAGATCTAGGGGAGCGCATATCTGCGAGGCAGGGGGATCACATATCTGGGGGGGCAGGACGATGGGGCCAGTGGGCGAGGTCGAGAGGGGCCGGTGGGCGGCAGGGAGGGGTGGGCCGGTGAGGCGAGGGTAGAGAGAGAGATCGGCGGTGAGGGGACGACGTCGGCGGCGGTAAGAGGAGGGGTGGGGTGGGAGGATCAAATTAGGGTTCCGTGAGAAAGAAAAGGATGTGATACCATGTAGAATAATGGAATTGATGTAAAGTCCTCCTCGAGGGTTTCATTCATTAGACAAAGATATATATAGGTTACAAGGTATTGGGCCTTTGGGCTCACTATACAATATGAGACCTATGTAGTCTATCAGTAAAGACTTCAATTTTATTTTATGCAAGTTTATTTCCTTTCAATCATGTCATCGGTTACTATGGACAAGCTAGTAGTCACCCTTCTTCTAGGGTCGGGATGAGCCCGACAACAGCCATGCTGGAGGATTGGTGAGTCGCGAAAGAAAGGTACTTCATCTCGCTCTATCTTGTGCTTCATCATTGATTGAAAGATTAAGTAACTCATGTTACAAAATTTGGGTAGTAATTAGGGTTTCTATTCGGAAGTTTATAAACTCTATTTATGAAAAGGATAGATGCACTTAGAGTTATTTATCGAAAGGTTTATATTCCTATTTGTCGGATTTGGTGAAAGCCTTGTCCTTTATTGATAAAGTTCTTGTCTTTTGCAATTTATGATTTCAGTTGCATGGCTGTCGTTGTGGTAAACCCTGGCTTTGAAAGATTTCTTTTATATTGTTTACTTTTGTTATATAGCCATTCGTTGGGTCCTCGAAAAACTCAACAATGTACCCCTTGTTGTTTCTGACCATTCTCCTTCACTGTCCTTTTATTCTTCGGCCATCTTTGTCGACGCCCACGGTTACTGTTATTTCACTCGACATCGACATACCTCAGTCGACATCGAGTGCACTTGGATCGACTGGTAGTTTTCTGAACCAGTCGACGTTTGCTTCTGACCACTTGACATCGAGTCCTCCACTCGACGTCGATTACTTTTGGGATTCCGCTGACACGCTTCTTCATTGATCGAACTTGATTCCTCTACTACTACAGCGGGGGAGTCTTCTATTTATTTGATAGCTGAGAGTTGTGGTTTGATTATATTTGTTTATTTTCATATTCAATTCTCCCCTATGTCAATTAGATGTTCTATTTGTTTGCGTTTTTATTAGATTTTTTTTCTGATTAGGCATTTTTTCGACTGAGTTAGAATCTCATCAGTTCATTTGTCATCATAAAAATTCAATAATAGTTTCAATGTCAATAGTCTATTTGTTTGAATGTCCGCATAAAAATTCAATAATAGTTGGAATGTCAGCAATCCATTTGTTTGAATGTCCACATAAAAGAATTCAATAATAAAGGAAAAGGAAAAGGGAAAAAAGAGGGAAGAGAAGGGAAGGATGAGGGCATTTTGGTATTATTAAAATTTGGACATTTAATTAATTAGGATGAAACATTTACATAATTAAGATGGGATGATGGAGAAGTAGATAATTATGATAACAAAGACATTACTTTTTTTTATCCATATAGAGTAAATTAATTCTATCAATAAAAACAAATTTCAATTCAACTATGAAAGTGGGGTACTGAATCTGAAAATTTATTTTTAACTCAACTTTTTTCAGATACAGATATTAAGGAAACCCTATTCTCTATGACAGATGACAAGACTCCAGGTCCTGACGGTTTTCCACCAGAGTTCTATAAAAAATATTGGGATATTGTGGGTAAATTACTATGTAAAGCTGTTAAATCCTTCTTTCATTCTGGTGTGCTTCTCAATGAAGTAAATACAACTTTCATTGCACTCATTCCAAAAATTGATACACCGATTAACATTAACCATTACCGTCCGATTAGTCTGTGCAATACTATTTATAAGGTTATTTCGAAATTATTGGCTAATAGGTTAAAGCCTATTTTACCTCGCATAATTAATCCATTTCAAGGAGCTTTTGTACAAGGAAGGAATATTCAAGATAACATATTAATAGCGCATGAAGTTTTCCACTCTTTTCACAACAAGAAGGGTAAATTTGGGTGGATGGCATTAAAGCTAGATATGGAGAAAGCTTACGAAAAAATAAGTTGGAGTTTTATTCGCATTATACTTAGCAAATTTGGTTTTGATTCTAGATGGATTGAGTGGGTCATGACCTGTTTAACTAAAAATAGCTTCTCGGTTTTAGTTAATAATTTGCCTGGCCATACATTTCAAACCTATAGGGGAATACGACAGGGAGATCCTCTTGCACCTTATATTTTTGTATTGGTTATGGAACTATTAGGGAGAATGTTGCAACAGGAATCATTGGAATGTGACCCGTTGGTTGGAATCAAACTTACAAGTAACAGTGATCCTATTCCTTTCCTCTCTTTTGCAGATCACACACTTATTTTCGGACGAGCTGATGAGTTAAGTCTTCATACAATTAAAAATCTCTTGAATACTTTCTCCAATATGTCAGGACTTACTATTAATTATAATAAAAGTTCGTTACAAGTTTCTAAAAATATATCTTTCAGGAAAGCTCAGTCTCTTACTCAACAGCTAAATATTCCAGTTACTAAATCAATGGAAAAATACCTTGGTATACCACTAATTAGTGGAAGGGTTTGTAATGCCTTGTTTGATGAGGCAATAACAAGCCTTAAAAAACAGTTCTCAAAGTGGAAATCTAACACTCTCTCACAAGCTGGTAGATCGGTTCTAATTCAGGCAAACCTAAATTCTAAAACAAATTATTTAATGCAATCATTTCTCCTTCCAAAAGGAGCTCTACAAAAAAATTGATCAGATAAACAAAAATTTCTTTTGGAATAAACTGCAATCTGATAATTATCATCCTTTAATCAGCTGGAATCATTTGTGTACTCCTAAAAAGGATGGATGATTAGGTTTTAAATTGGCTGAGCAAACAAATATTGGCATGCAAATGAAACTGCTTTGGAGAATAATGGCTAATCCTTATAATATTTGGTCTAAGGTAGTCACGGATAAATATCTCTCGAAAGAATCTCTAATGGAAAGAGGTAAATTTAAAACTTCTTGGCAATTTGGTAGGCTTCTTAATATTAGAGATTTGTTCTCTAAAGGACTGCTCTGGCTAGTGGGTAATGGGAAAACAATAAATGTATGGTCTGACATTTGGGTAAATGCGCAATACCTTCAAAACTTTCGGAATGAGCGTAATCCTAACTTAAAAGTTTGTGATTTATTTACAAATACCAACTCTTGGGATATTGATAAATTAAATAGTATATTCCCCTCTCACATTGTTCAAGCGATTACTAACATCCATATTCCAGTAATTGATATTCCTGACAGATTAATTTGGATTTATAATAGTAATGGAAAATTCTCTGTTAGATCCACATCTTCTATTTTTAATACCGGGAATACTAAGAAAATTCCAGCAGACTGGATTTGGAAACTTAATATTCCTCCAAATATTAAAAATTTTATTTGGAAAATTGTTTTAGATATCTTACCTACCACGACCCGTCTAAATAGTTATATAAATAGAGTTCCTAGTACTTGCTCTCTTTGTAATTCTGATATAGAAGATACAAATCATTTATTGTTTAATTGTCAGATCACAAGGTCTCTTATTCAAAATCTTGGTATTAGGCTGGGAAAATGTTATAATATTCCAAGTTTAACTAGTAATGTTTCGGAAAATATTTTAAATACGAGGGCTCATAATATAGATTTTACAGATTTATGTCATTTATGGCATTCTATATGGGAGCTAAGAAATAGAATTATTTTTCGCAATTCTTCTGATATAGGTATTATCTATGCTCTAACTCAAACTATAGATAAAATCTCTTGCTGGAATAAAGAGCGGGTAAAAACGAAGTTATCTAAATGAGCTAGGCCTCCTGATAAATTGATTTGGAATTTCCCTCCTATAAATGTTATTAAGATCAATGTAGATGTTTCAGTGAAAATTGATACTCAACCGCAGGTTGGTTGTATGGTGAGGAATAATGACGGTCTAATTCTTCGAATTCATAAATGTAACGTTAGGATGTGTTCTGTCGTTCTAGCAGAAGTTTTTGCAGTTTATACAAGTATAAGACTGGCAGCAGAGATGGGGATCCGAAGAGTGATTACTGAAAGTGATTGTGCAATCGTCATCAATGTCATCAATCAAGTGAGTAATATACCATGGGATGTCGCTCAAATTATCGAAGAGATCCATGTGTTAAGCAAAGAGTTTGAGAGTTTCACAATTCAGCACTGCTACAGAGAGGCAAATGGTGCAGCTGATTTTCTTGCTAAATCTCAGTTGAATTGTAATTCTATTTTGAGTTCCGGTTGTTGTGAGTTCCAGAACATCATCTTGCAAGATAATCATGGGTATCGGTAGTACATCCAAACTTTTGTTTACTGTAAAAAAAAAAAAAAAAAAAAAAAAAAAAAAAAAAATCAACTCTATCGGATTAAATGAAATTCATGTGAATAAAATTAAAGTATGTTGAGCGAATCAAACATCTTTTGCCATGATTAAAGGCTGATTTGGGGCGGGATCAATCATGGTTCCAGTTTCTAGATCGAGCTGAGCTACCTAATTGATTGACTAGTTGATATGCTTGCAGTTGCCCGGCCGTAAGGGTCGATCAGTTGCTTTGAGCCTTTGATTGAGGAACCATTGATCGAGTTAAATCCAATATACTATATATATATTAATTGTTTCTTTCATCTTTGCTAGCTTGCATCCACCTTCAATTACTATGTGCTCTTATTTTCCACATCTGTTGTCTTATCCGTCGACCTCAATCCATTGATCATATGTACATCTCTTCATTCGTGATACGTAGGTCGAGTTTGAATATCTCAAGATCGAGGTTAGAGTACGTTAATTAGGGATAATTTTCCTCTAACATCGATCTATTATAAAATATACAATAATAAGATTAATTGAAATCTATCTATTATCTATCTATCTTCTATCTATCTATCTATATCTAATATAATACTAAAACAGCTGCGAAAGATACACGTGGCAGCCTCACATTGAAAGCGACACGTGGCAGCCATTCACTTAACATACCCCATATATATTTAAAATAAATATACTTAAATTCATTTTTTATTAATTAAAATACTGAATTTGTTAACAAAATCATAACAACTTCTCCAAATTTGCAGATTATTTTTTATCCAAGATTTTTTGAAGCCAGAAATTAATAAATCAATATATTATTAACAAATTTAAATTAATTTATCCAATACTTTTTAACCAATGATTTGAAAACACATAACAACGAGATTTGTTTGAATTAATAAATTTATAAAATTTAAACAATTTATTTTGGTCAAGATATTTGAGGATTTCATGATACTCGGATATTTAAAAATTGAAACTAATTAACATAAGTTGGAATGATATTATATTAATAAAATAACAATACGTGAAAATTTTATTATTGTATTTAATTTATCTATTCATTTTGTTTTTTAGTTAAAGTTGTCGAGATATATTTAATTTATACTCTTATAATTAATACTGTAATCAATAGACTAATTACAATTATTTAAAAATAAATAAATTTAACAAAAAGGAGAAAATCAAGAGATTTCATAAACTTCTTTATTTGGTTAGTTGATACTCCGATATATTTGGTGTTATTAATTTTATTCATTATATTTAAAATATAATTCTTTATATTTAATTTAATCATTTCTTTTTTAAAAAATTTAAGTTATAATTTAAATTTTGATTTACCACCTAAATTTGTGTTTAATTTGAACGCATGCACACACACATCCATATTAGTTTTGAAACATGTCCATTAAATCTTGGTGGGTATGTTCACAAATTTATTTGTACATATGCATGTTTATTTTATTCGTCAATTTTGATCCTAACAAATACTTACTCAAAATAAAATAATTAAAATCCTATTTATAATGTGTTAATATTGTAACGGCCCAGAATTATGATTTCCGGGTTACGTTTCAAGGGATAAAACCCCTTGTTCGGATCTTGCAATCCAGGTACGGGTTGAGTTTTAAAACAAAATATTTGTACTAAAAGAAGGGATTTCGAACCCTTAAAGATCGCGGATCCATTGGGGATCAAATACCTGCCTTAGTCTAATCGTGAAATCGAGCGAAAGCAAAAATAAGGTTGAGTTTAAATACAATCCGAAAAGGAGTATAAAAGAGAGGAAGTGTGGTGGTCTCTCAACCTCTCGATCTAACGCCAAAAGTCTGAACCCGCCAAGCATCCACCTAAGCAACGATAGCGGCTAACGGTTACCTGAATCTAAAAAAAATGAGGGGGATCTGGGTCAATCATCAGGTCACTCATGCGCGTATGTAAACACACTCTGAGAGGCATATAATAAGCATCTTATTCTTAAGATGAAATGCGTAATGTCATGCGTAAATTAAATCACATATATATACTGACAGTTTAATATAATGCAGAAAGCGATAAATGGATCCACACAGAATGCCAAGTGGCATGTCCCTCTCGTACCTCCACCCCCTTTCAATAGGGCGGAGACTGGCCAGTTCGGTGCTATAGCATATCAATTTCCTCGTGGTGGTGCACAAACCACGGCATCATCATATCATATCATCTCATCGCTTGCCCGATGGTGCTGGGCTATCATATCATGCTCATATAGACTCGATTGACTCAGGGTACCCAATGAGGCTGGGCTACCCTATGACCCTAGCAAGGACTCTAGAACTATCACAGATAACGGCCGTTCTCTTGCAAGGACATATAGCAATCATATGATTTTCATTTTAGCTCCTAAGCATGATTCTAAGTCGTATGGTGCATGGACACTAGCCTACTATATAACACCCAGTGCATAGAGCGCCCATCATGAGTAAGTTCAAAGAACTTACCTGGAGTAGCAGATCAGCAAGACGAAAAGCAGCAAGGTATAAGCAAGCAAGTTACAGATCACCTAGCAATTATTAATAAATATGCATAAGTAAACTGCACACAACGGGATCCATTTACCACTACATAACATGCTCAACAATCCATTAATCATAGCATCATCAGCATCCTTTATCTCAACATCTCATATCATCTTATTCCATTGTCATTTTCATAACGGGCTCAATCATACTTAAATCCATAAAATCCCACCCGCTAGTCAAGTTGTTAGTCAAAACAATTACTTCAAAATTATAATTAGCCATTTCTAATTCATAAAATATTTAATCTTTAAAACTACTTCCAAAAATACGATTAAATAATCCCGGCATACTTTAGTAAAAATCATCATTCTAGGGACTTAATTAGCTTTCAACCGTTACTAAATAATTCAATTTATATACTTAAAAACCGACCCTTTTTAAATATCGACACACAAATCAATTTCTAAATAATCAATTATCGGTTATCGGTTGAACAATTAATTAATAAGTTAATTAATTAAATAAATAACGAATAAATCTGAACCGAGCCAACGCTTTTAACCCAAACCGAACCGAACCCGTTTTATCTATAATTCCCAACCGGTTCAATATTAACAAATGAAATAAAGTAAACAAGGAGGCGGGCCCACGGGTCTCCATCTTCCTCCCGAGTTGAGCTCCCGCCTGCGCGGCCATGGAGATCGACGGCGCCGGCCTGCGCCTCTCAGCTCCGCCTCGACCTTGCTCACCCGGACTCGCCCAGACCGGACTCTCGCACCTCCCACGCCTAGTGTGGCTCACGCTCACATCTCACGCATCGCCCGCTCCTCGCACTCAAGCTCGACTCGCACTCACGCATCGCCGGATCTCTCGAGCTCGCCGGAGCTCTCGAGCACGCCCGATCAACCCGCACTCAGCTCACGCTCTCTTCCCGACCCATAAGCATCGAAAAAGACTGAAAAAAAGAATCGAAACGAGGATAAATTCGGAGCTCACCGAGATGGATTTTTCGCGACTTCGGAGCTCCCGATCGGAGTTATGGGCGTCGTCGGTGGCTTGCGATGGCTCATCGGATCTGCGTCGGACATGGGTGAGCGAGATGGTAGGGCTCGAGAGTGGTTTGGATCGGAAAAGAGGGAGAATGGCTTACCGGAAGGTTGGTTCACGATCAAACGGACGGGTGATCTTCGGAGGCTCGTCGATGACGCCAAGAGCTCCGGGGCTGCTGCGATTGCTCTTCGATGAAAGAGGAGGCGGCGAGGATGACAACGACGATGAAGAGGATCCAAGGTGTGCTGTGTGGAGATGGTGGCGAGAGGATGAACCGAGGGATGTAGTGGCGTTGGATCGATGGTGTTGAAGGCGCGACGTTAGATGGCGGTGGAGTAGCTGAATCGCAGAGGGGAGTAGGAGGGACGGGTGACCAGAAGTGAAAGGAGGAGGGAGTGCAGGAAGGTTACAGTGATGGGATGATTGAAAGGGGGATGGACAGATGGGTTTATAGGCAAGGGGAGGGGCGGGTTTACAGCTATAAGGGGGGGGGGTTACTGTAGAACTAGCCGGGAGGGTGGCTTGATGGGAAAGGGTAATAAATGCACTTGTCAAATCTTAACTACTCGAAAATAAATCCCGAAACCCGCTTTCTGATCTTAATTTGACGCGATTAAATTAAATATTCAAATCCGAGATAGGTAACAAGTCCCGAAAATATTTCCAAGTTCGAATAACAAATTTATGCTAGGAGTGGTCTCGAGGAATAAAATAATTCGGTTTATCGAATACGAAAATTTTCAAAATTTTCCGGAGTCTTGGATGTTGAACGAATTTTAATTAGAATAAAATCTATAATTTATATAAATAATATTTTAAGAATCTCGGACGTTACATCATCCACCTCTAAAAACAAGTCTCGTCCTCGAGACTAAAATTATCTTAAAGTAAGAGGATAAAGTTTGAAATCGGTGAGTCCAAGGATCATACCATTGATCCCATAAGTACCTCATAGGTGCCCCTATAAGATCCTCACAGCATCTTCGTCGTGATCATAATATCCCCAAGCGATCGTAGCAAGAATGTGATATGGGCCCCTATCATATCCTTACCCCGACTTCTCAGTTATATTATAACTCAAAAAGCATCATAGTGTCTAATAGGTCTTGGCAAGGAATCTATAAGTGCCCCTATAAATGCTTGTATCTACTTCGTGGGGCGTCATAATGTAAATCCAATCTCGAAAAGTTTCAAAGAGTTTTGTAAATGGAAAGATTGACCTTCAAATCATTGAAATTCTCGATAGCGCTTATTCCTTAAAAATCCAAGTTAGTCTTTTTCAAAACCATTCAAAATCTTCAAATCCGACGTTAGTAAAGCAATTTCATATCACGAGATGTGGAATCATCCACCTCTAAAGACTAATCTCATATTCTCTTCCTAGTTTCCGAATCAAAACAATCATCATTCTCAACTCAACATGAACAAAAGTAAACCAACTCATCAACTCATAACATCATCAGCCACCTCTCATGTGGCAAATCTCAACATCAATCATGATAATCTCAACCACATAACATTTTTACCCATAACATAAATCATACCATCCATTCAGAACATGTCAAAAGCAATAACAAAATCTCAACATCATACCACGAGCCATAAGGCATATCTACATCATACTGAAGGAATCACAAGTCCATGATCGAATTCTCATAAGTTATCATGCAAGCACACATGTCAAGGGATCAATGGCTAGGTGTCACAGGGTTAGTATGTCAGTACACATCAATTCTCAAAATCGCATAACATCGCACTACAAGTAGAACCAGTCATAGCAGATTTATCATGTCAACATATCAACACATCAAGGCCATGCCTATTAAGATTCAGAAAAGGAAGTTCAAGTAGTATATAATTCACCAACATGTCAGCATGCCCTAAAGACATCACCTCAACTCATCACAATATCGAATGACGGTCATTTAGTAACCAGGCACCATTGAGTCATGTTCATCATTTGACGTATCAATAATCATGTTTAACTATATAATACATCATCATGCTTTCATATAATAACACATCATTATCTCATATATCATGTCGCAACACATCCTAACATGCTTCTACAACAGCATAACAGGTTAGCAAATCATCAATATATCATGATAGCATTTGTCACTTTCATTAGATTTCAATATTGCATATCAACATGTAGTATTGTTCCATACCAAGTTCCTCATGGTCGCTATCTAACATCATGCCAGTACATATTTACAAGTCATGTAAGCAAGAGAATTCCCAAATTATCATCATTACGTCAACAAGTCTCAATTTGCTATTATGCTCAAAATTATTGCAAAACATCATATATGAACATAGTCAATTCAAGCTAGCAACTTTCATCATAACCTTATCAGATACCAATCCAAGTTCCTTAGCATTCGCAGTTTATACTTTTATAGACAAAGGAAGTTAGATCATGCTTAACAACTCACATTAGCAACACATCAAGACATCATGGTATATAAGAACTGCAAGGCATTGAATCATATAATCATAATCAATGGACCCTCAGGAAACATTCATTACCAAGTCAGCACATCAACACGTAAATTTCATCGTCAGGTCAGTGCAACATCGCCATCAACTAATTTAGAAGGATTAAGAGTTAGAACGGAGGACACTCCCGCTCGCAAGTCATATCGTACTCAGTAATCGTCATCATCAAAATGTGCTTGTCCTGCCAAAATCGTTGACCTTGAGGCCCGTGGGTTATGGGCCCACGCCTTCGCGGTGTTGCTCTATCGCTATCCGTCTTCCCATTATCTCTTTCATGCAGTCGCTCGTTCAACGCGTCGTGTAGGAGTTCAAGTTAGCGAAGATAGGGGAGGGACAAGAGCGGACAACCCAATGTTTATTTCGGAACAAACACAGACCAACCCAAAAGATGACAACTAGAGACGAAATTCCGACCTGAGAATATCAACGATGCCCTTATGGAAGTCCATTAAGTTATAATTGCGGTAAGCAAACACGAATTCATCATGGAGCATATCAATTACACTAATCCACGCTAACATGTACCTATCTCAGGGGAGCAACATTCGTATTCATTTCCAACGACACGATCGATTCCTATACTGATGCATGCGAGACAAGATAGTAGTCTATTATTCCATGAAGCAGATATGCCTATCAACTTAATCAAGTTATGCGGAATCAAGAATGATCATGCAGGGTTCGAGGTCATGTGGGATTTAACGATGATGACGAGTATGGTGTATGTGAACGAATGCACAAGCATGGTGTACGCATCAATAGGTGAGGTCAAATATGGCATGGCTAGGTGTAACATAACAACCAGATTAAGCATCATACGAGATCATATAGGAGAAACCTAGTAATTAACTATCTCATCCAAACACACTGGTCATATAATAGGTCAAGCATGACACGTAATCATACGACGAGGTACATTTAGAAAGCACAGGTCTACATGATACTAGCGACACATAATGTGATACAAGCATAGTCAAGAGTCATTAAAAGGGGTTCAATAGGATGTTCACGAAACATGAGGCATCATTAAAAGTAACAAGAAGGACATCATGGGCAATAGATTATAATCATGCTAGGAACGAATCATCATAGGACAGGTACAACATGTAATCATTTAGCGAGTCATATCGGAAATCATAAGTCCCACAGGATACTACTAGCACATATCGAATCATGACCACAATCAAGGTAACTCGACTAAATTCATTCTAACATTCATGCGTCATGCATATGCGAAATGATATAACGTGGTGTGTGATCATGCGAGGTGCCAAGTCATACATCTATGCCAACACTAGAGGAATTCATAAGGTAATAGGGGAAACACTACCGAGTGATAACATGTAAGCATGCTAGGATAAACCATCATATAAAGCAATTGATCATCGAATTCAACATCAATCTAATTTGCATGAGTAAGATATTTCAAGGTGATAGAAAGAGGGAAGGATCACACTATGAGAGACCTAGCTCGAGAGGGAATCAGCAATAATGCAAGCAAGGTATAAATTCGCACAAGTCACAACCAATGGTCCTACATGATGCTAAAGGCTCAACATGACATTCGATACATACATGCGCTTGAATGACCAACACATCGATTTGCAAGAATCATATTAACATAGTCCGTCTATATAGAAGCATGGGAGGAATATAGCAATGCATAATGCAGGCCTACGCAACAGGCAATATGACTAGCATACAAGGTATGTACTCCAACTCAACAACCATTTGAATAAGGCATGAATTTACCAAGACATCACGTCCAATAGCATGATCACAATTGAACTAATAATATAGTCAACAAATTAACCACGAGTAACATCGACTAATCATGCAGGGGAAATCATCATACGACGTTCATACAAGGGAAGTGTAACACACTATCATGGGCCTAATCTAAGGAAAGACAACCACTATATTCAGACTCCTATCATGCGATTCGTGCTTCAAATCAGTCCTTAGTACGACCAATACAACAGGTCAATTAGACGTGCAAATGCGAAATATAATGAGGACAGGAAGCAAGGTGCAACGCGGGACCTAAGCAATAGGGCATGCATGGGTACAAAATGTCATACAACCACGAATTTACATTAAGGATCATCATCTTAACATGTACTGGAAATTACGTATCATATACGGCATGTTGACATCAAGTTATAACACATAATCATCAAGTATGGAAGTCACTCTATCATGATACCAGAACTGAACGATCACACTATCATTAACCTATTTACAGGGAGAACATTAATCATGCGGCTTCCTAACACATGACATTTACATTCATGCACTAGTATGACGATGCAACATATTGAGTAGGGCATGCTGGGATGATAGACACGTAACATGTGTAACTTGGACTCACACAATGGCCATCATGAGCATTAAGGCATGCATCCATAAAGACTCAATTATACCACATATTCCCCATCCAACGCAACTAATCACACCACAATATCAAGTGCAAAACAACCAACAATCGCTAATCTGATGAATACAAAATAGATGGGCATGTTGTAGATTCTTGTCATAAAACGAGTAATAGCATCAAGGCGTCATCCGCTAGTATGCTAAAGAGATCATTTACAGGCATTCACACGAAGAAGAGTTTATCACGCTATTATGGACCTAACCCAGGAGAATAAAATTATCATGTAGGTTCATATCATGTGGTTTATGCTTCCAATCAATCATTAGTACAATTAATACAATAAGTCAAGTAGGCATGCTATGACAACGTAATCACAATAGAGAGTGAGGCATAACACAAGACTTGATCAATGTAACTAATCAAAGATATAATAACCTGAGCAACATTTTACAATTGAGCATTTGCAAGGTACATGCAGGAGGTTACAAAATCATATCATGCAGTTCAGAGAGAGTCACCATTACAACTGGACAGAGATCCCTAAGGGCAACCATTGACCTTTCCCAACTTACTCATCACCCCTATATCTCGTGGGACCTTGGTACGTACGACTCTTTGTGGCAAGAAAACCTCGATTGATCATCATAAGAATCAAGGAAGACAACCCCGGAAACACCTTACTTTTGATTCAAAATGACATCAAGAACTACCTTCCAATACTCACTCAGACAACCTCCATATACATACATGAGTTTCTGACGCAATGTGTTTACCAACCCGATTCCGATGAAAGATACTGACATCCGGGAGAGAGACTCGATAGAACCGTCAAAGGGTTAACAAACATAGTGGAAGGGGCTATTTCACACAAGCTGGGTTGACCACATAGAATTAAGGGTACTCCCACTATCCCGTTTGTACAGATCAGTCGAAACACATTTAATTGTTAGGCATACCAATCAGACTTTAGCAGATCAAGCACTCAGCATAGAATTAGTCAATGACAATTATAATGAACTCCTTCGAGGGAGGTCATACTCAGTCTCAATATATAAAGCACATCAAGCTATCTAATGTCGCTCTTCAAGGAGCGACTGACCGGAGGGGCAAAAACCTCGCGATCCTACCTAACTCGCCACTCCAACCACCTTGGTGCAATCTCCTTGGAGTCTTCCGGACCCTCTGTAAAGAGCAAGCTAGTATTTTGCCTACCGTTCCCAACTACACCCAATAGGGGGGGTCTAGCGCCTTTACTACCCAATCGTGTCCCCGTTTTGTCGATTCTCCTTTTTTATTACAACTCGAGTTCATTACTTAGTCCAATTTTAGTTAAGCACATTAAATTCATTTTGCCCCTCTAAATCCTTTTCAAAAAGTCCTTGAAACTCGTGGGCGGTTTTCAAAACACACACTCGACCCTTGTGTACCCGAATTGCACAACCTGGCTCTGATACCATCTTTGTAACGGCCCAGAATTATGATTTCCGGGTTACGTTTCAAGGGATAAAACCCCTTGTTCGGATCTTGCAATCCAGGTACGGGTTGAGTTTTAAAACAAAATATTTGTACTAAAAGAAGGGATTTCGAACCCTTAAAGATCGCGGATCCATTGGGGATCAAATACCTGCCTTAGTCTAATCGTGAAATCGAGCGAAAGCAAAAATAAGGTTGAGTTTAAATACAATCCGAAAAGGAGTATAAAAGAGAGGAAGTGTGGTGGTCTCTCAACCTCTCGATCTAACGCCAAAAGTCTGAACCCGCCAAGCATCCACCTAAGCAACGATAGCGGCTAACGGTTACCTGAATCTAAAAAAAATGAGGGGGATCTGGGTCAATCATCAGGTCACTCATGCGCGTATGTAAACACACTCTGAGAGGCATATAATAAGCATCTTATTCTTAAGATGAAATGCGTAATGTCATGCGTAAATTAAATCACATATATATACTGACAGTTTAATATAATGCAGAAAGCGATAAATGGATCCACACAGAATGCCAAGTGGCATGTCCCTCTCGTACCTCCACCCCCTTTCAATAGGGCGGAGACTGGCCAGTTCGGTGCTATAGCATATCAATTTCCTCGTGGTGGTGCACAAACCACGGCATCATCATATCATATCATCTCATCGCTTGCCCGATGGTGCTGGGCTATCATATCATGCTCATATAGACTCGATTGACTCAGGGTACCCAATGAGGCTGGGCTACCCTATGACCCTAGCAAGGACTCTAGAACTATCACAGATAACGGCCGTTCTCTTGCAAGGACATATAGCAATCATATGATTTTCATTTTAGCTCCTAAGCATGATTCTAAGTCGTATGGTGCATGGACACTAGCCTACTATATAACACCCAGTGCATAGAGCGCCCATCATGAGTAAGTTCAAAGAACTTACCTGGAGTAGCAGATCAGCAAGACGAAAAGCAGCAAGGTATAAGCAAGCAAGTTACAGATCACCTAGCAATTATTAATAAATATGCATAAGTAAACTGCACACAACGGGATCCATTTACCACTACATAACATGCTCAACAATCCATTAATCATAGCATCATCAGCATCCTTTATCTCAACATCTCATATCATCTTATTCCATTGTCATTTTCATAACGGGCTCAATCATACTTAAATCCATAAAATCCCACCCGCTAGTCAAGTTGTTAGTCAAAACAATTACTTCAAAATTATAATTAGCCATTTCTAATTCATAAAATATTTAATCTTTAAAACTACTTCCAAAAATACGATTAAATAATCCCGGCATACTTTAGTAAAAATCATCATTCTAGGGACTTAATTAGCTTTCAACCGTTACTAAATAATTCAATTTATATACTTAAAAACCGACCCTTTTTAAATATCGACACACAAATCAATTTCTAAATAATCAATTATCGGTTATCGGTTGAACAATTAATTAATAAGTTAATTAATTAAATAAATAACGAATAAATCTGAACCGAGCCAACGCTTTTAACCCAAACCGAACCGAACCCGTTTTATCTATAATTCCCAACCGGTTCAATATTAACAAATGAAATAAAGTAAACAAGGAGGCGGGCCCACGGGTCTCCATCTTCCTCCCGAGTTGAGCTCCCGCCTGCGCGGCCATGGAGATCGACGGCGCCGGCCTGCGCCTCTCAGCTCCGCCTCGACCTTGCTCACCCGGACTCGCCCAGACCGGACTCTCGCACCTCCCACGCCTAGTGTGGCTCACGCTCACATCTCACGCATCGCCCGCTCCTCGCACTCAAGCTCGACTCGCACTCACGCATCGCCGGATCTCTCGAGCTCGCCGGAGCTCTCGAGCACGCCCGATCAACCCGCACTCAGCTCACGCTCTCTTCCCGACCCATAAGCATCGAAAAAGACTGAAAAAAAGAATCGAAACGAGGATAAATTCGGAGCTCACCGAGATGGATTTTTCGCGACTTCGGAGCTCCCGATCGGAGTTATGGGCGTCGTCGGTGGCTTGCGATGGCTCATCGGATCTGCGTCGGACATGGGTGAGCGAGATGGTAGGGCTCGAGAGTGGTTTGGATCGGAAAAGAGGGAGAATGGCTTACCGGAAGGTTGGTTCACGATCAAACGGACGGGTGATCTTCGGAGGCTCGTCGATGACGCCAAGAGCTCCGGGGCTGCTGCGATTGCTCTTCGATGAAAGAGGAGGCGGCGAGGATGACAACGACGATGAAGAGGATCCAAGGTGTGCTGTGTGGAGATGGTGGCGAGAGGATGAACCGAGGGATGTAGTGGCGTTGGATCGATGGTGTTGAAGGCGCGACGTTAGATGGCGGTGGAGTAGCTGAATCGCAGAGGGGAGTAGGAGGGACGGGTGACCAGAAGTGAAAGGAGGAGGGAGTGCAGGAAGGTTACAGTGATGGGATGATTGAAAGGGGGATGGACAGATGGGTTTATAGGCAAGGGGAGGGGCGGGTTTACAGCTATAAGGGGGGGGGGTTACTGTAGAACTAGCCGGGAGGGTGGCTTGATGGGAAAGGGTAATAAATGCACTTGTCAAATCTTAACTACTCGAAAATAAATCCCGAAACCCGCTTTCTGATCTTAATTTGACGCGATTAAATTAAATATTCAAATCCGAGATAGGTAACAAGTCCCGAAAATATTTCCAAGTTCGAATAACAAATTTATGCTAGGAGTGGTCTCGAGGAATAAAATAATTCGGTTTATCGAATACGAAAATTTTCAAAATTTTCCGGAGTCTTGGATGTTGAACGAATTTTAATTAGAATAAAATCTATAATTTATATAAATAATATTTTAAGAATCTCGGACGTTACAAATATGTAATCTAATTTCTTCCAATCATCTTATTTGATAGTGACTGAATTCTCTAGATTGATCAGTTTTAATTTACCATTCATCAAATAACAACAAACTATAACTTTTTCAATTTTTTTTAGAAAACAAAAACTCAATACATTTACATGTATATATGTATACAATAAGCATGTTATTTCTATCATATTTGTACTTCGAATTTCTTTCTTCTCATTTTCTCTACATGTATCAATATATCTATATTTTCTTCTTTCATTAGTAAAATGTTGTTTTTAGCTAGAGTGTTTTTTTTACATAATCAATAATAAATGACCTTTATTACGGCGAAGAACTAACAAACTCTAAAAGATTAGAAGATAATTAAAAAAAAAGTAAAAACAATCTCTGCACATAAAAATAAAACAATAATGTGTATTTTTTTTTTTGAATAAAAACCTTTGAACTTATGAATTAATTGAAAGTTATATAATAAGATCTACTATACTATTATAAGCATGTAGAAGGCAAACCTGCAATATTTGCTGTGTACAAGCATGTAGATGGGGATAAAGAGGATTATAAGGGGAATATAATACTTTGCATATACTCCGTATTAAATAAAATATGGAAGTGATGAAGAGGATGATGAAAATCAAGACGGGAATGAGGAATGACAATATCAATCGAAACAATTATGGTTAATAATCTAAATATGAAAATAAATTGCCTAAAAATACTATATTACTTAATCTCATATAATATTTTATGAATTCGACAAATTTTATAAATTTACGTCACAAGATCGCAAGTTAAAAAAACTAATTACATCATATACATATTGATTACAATGTGTTCATATACTCCCGTGCCTCGGGCACGGGTACTGCACTAGTACATATACTAAAACCGATGCATTGGGGCCTGTGTGGCGGCACGTGAGTGAATCTGCCTACGTGGCGGCGCGATAGTGCGTCTCGCAAAGCTTTCTCCCGTCAAAAAGGAAATCTAATAAAAATAATTATTTTATTTTACCATTAACACATATAATTGGATAGATGGAATATCTTATAAAAGAGTAAATATTATATAATGAAAAAACTATATCAATATAATTAAACATAGTAGTAGTAATAATAAAAATAATTAATAAAACTAATTTTCATAGTCATACTTACCAAAAATATTAATAGATAAATATGTAATATTTGATAGGAGCTATTTTATTTATATTTAGATTATTTTTTGGTGGAAATAATTATTTATATCAAAATCAATCATTTAATAATTGTTATTTTATATCTATCTATATTATTTTTTGAGGCCAAAATAAATAATTAAAATATTATATAGCTATATATGTAGCCACAATCCATCCGTACATAGATATTTTAGTAAACTAATGTAATAAATATGTACTACATATTTAATAAAAAAGAATATTAAAATATTTTTAAAAATAAAATATCTAATTAAATTACATGAGATTTAATTAACCATAGATTAGATAAAAAAAAAAACTTTTACGTAATACCTTATAATTGTGAATCTAATTAAAAGATATTTAAATTATATATAACCTATCGAACTAATTTTATTTATATTTATATTATTTTTTGGAGGAAACAATAATTTATATTTAGATTAACACATTTCCCGTGCATGGGACGGGATCTGCACTAGTTAATATTACTAATTCTGCTAACATTTTGCTGACGTGTCACGCCCACAATTAAACTTGAGACATATTTCCATTTTTTTCGATTGCAATATTCTCATAATTCGTCTACATACATTGAACTTAAATTTGAATCTTAATATATTTTATTTTTGGAAATTTATACTCTACATAGACCCATATCCAATTGTCCGTTTATAAAATGCTACGGAGTATAAATTAACTTTCACATATGTTCATATTTTCCCACCAACCATGCAATTATTTCATTTTCAAATAAATTAATCAAAGATGTACTCGGCTTGCCTGCATTCATTATCTTAACGGATTGAATTCATTTAAATATTTGTTTATTATATCAGATTTATCTAGGGTGGCTCATTCGGGTCGACCCGGCCCGAACCGAATATTCCGGGTAGGGGTCAAGCCAAAGGCCCGGGATTTTTAAAAATACGACCCGCCACCCGACCTGAACCCGAGATTTGTAATTCCGGTTTTTCCGGGTCGGGTCATGGGGTCACCCGAAAACCCAAGTTTTAAAATTTTATTAGTTGTTACAATATTTAAATTAAATAAAAAGTTTTTTTTTTACTTTTCATCTGCATATTAGTTATTACATATATTTGGTATACAGTGGCGGAGCTGGGGGGTGCTTGGCTCGGGAAAAAAAAACAAAAAAAAACAATTTTTTTTGCATATATTTAGTATTTTTAAGGTAATATAATACCTTTAAATGATATTTGAAATAAAAGTTCTCTCTAACTCAAGTGGTAAGGGAAGGAAGGGAGAAAGTGATGGGAATCAAAAGGTGTTGGTTTCAAATCCCACTCCCTTGACTATTTTTTTTTTTTTAATCTATCCTGAATTCTTCTTAATTTCTCTTTATATTTTTTGTTTTTATCAATCACTTCATTAAAAAAATGTCATATTTATGTTTAAATTATATAATAAACTCTTTCTTTTTCAATATATTTTTTTACAAAATCTTCTTATCAAGTATACACCAAAAAAAATAATCACGAATTTTTTTTAGCACCCCCCTCCCGAAATCCTTGATCCGCTATTGTTCGTATATATATTTTTTAAGGGTTGGGTTAGAGTGTGGGATGCGAAGACCGGCGTTTGTGGCAGGTCTCGGTGGAATCTCTGAAATTGTTCTTGATAAATTTTTCGCCAATTAATCTATCATGAATTATTCTTAATTTCTCTTTATATTTTTTGTTTTTATCAATCACTTCATTAAAAAATGTCATATTTATGTTTAAATTATATAATAAACTCTTTCTTTTTAAATATTTTTGTTTTACAAAATCTTCTTATCAAGTATACACCAAAAAAATATTCACAAAATTTTTTTAGCACCCCCCTCCCGAAATCCTTGCTCCGCTATTGTTCGTATATATATTTTTTAAGGGTTGGGTTCGAGTGTGGGATGCGAAGACCGGCGTTGGTGGTAGGTCTCGGTGGAATCTCTGCACCAATGTGAAAATTGTTCTTGATAAATTTTTCGCCAATTAATCTATCATGAATTCTTCTTAATTTTTCCTTATATTTTTTTTTATCAATCACTTCATTAAAAAATGTCATATTTATGTTTAAATTATATAATAAATTCTTTCTTTTTCAATATTTTTTTTTACAAAATCTTCTTATCAAGTATACACCAAAAAAAACATTCACGAAATTTTTTTAGCACCCCCCTCCCGAAATCCTTGCTCCGCTATTGTTCGTATATATATTTTTTAAGGGTTGGGTTAGAGTGTGGGATGCGAAGACCCGCGTTGGTGGCAGGTCTCGGTGGAATCTCTGCACCAATGTGAAAATTGTTCTTGATAAATTTTTCGCCAATTAAAAATATCATACCGTATCATTTTATAAAAATATCTGGACACAAGCCATTATAAATGTCTTGTCAAAAGATTCAAAACACAATTTTGTTATAATATTTTATTTCATTTTTTTTATAAGATCACTGATCACTAACGGACATTTATATTGTGCAAAGAAAAATTCAACCTATGTCCCATTTAATTTTATTTCAGGTATGGAGTATTTGGTTGCATACTTGCAGAGTTATAGTGGACAAATGACTAATTGAGCACACAACAATAAAAAAAAAAAAAAAAAAAAAAAAAACAAAAAAACGGGTCAACGGGTTAACCCCGACACCCGCCAGGTCTGACCCCGACCCGCCCGTTGACCCGAGATTTTCTAAAATTCGACCCAAGACCCGACCCCTAGGGGTTTCGGATCAACCCTAACCCCGTGTTTTCCTGGTCGGGTCGGGTGGGGTTTCCGGGTCGGGTCTATTTTGAGCCACCCTGCATTTATCCCCATCATGTTAAAATTTACTACTCTCTCTATTCGTTTAGCTAAATATATTGTTTAATATTCATTCACGTTTTGTTAGGATGGTAAAAATTATATAAAATATTATTTTGTCAAATTTTTTATAAATTAATTTATAGCATTTTGCTGACGTGTCACGCCCACAAATTAAACTTGAATTTTTTTATTCAAATGGGATTTTCTTATTGGTCAATATTATTATGGAAATTTTAAAATATTTGTTTCCTATTTTAAACATGGTTTGAATCCATTCCTTTTTTTATTTGTTTTCGATTATATTGCCGTAAATATTGAGACATGTTTCCATTTTTTTTTCCGATTGTAATATTCTCATAATTCGTGTACATACATTGAACTTAAATTTGAATCTTGGTATATTTTATTTTTGGAAATTTATACTCTACATAAACTCATATGCAATTGTCTGTTTATAAAATGCTACGGTGTATAAATTAACTTTCACATATGTTCATATTTTTTCACCAACCATGCAAGTATTTAATATTCATTCACGATTTGTTAGGATGGTAAAAATTATGTTGTTTAATATTTATCCCAATCATGTTAAAATTTACTACTCTCTCTATTCGTTTAGCTAAATATGTTGTTTAATATTCATTCACGATTTGTTAGGATGGTAAAAATTATATAAAATATTATTTTTCAAATTTTTTATAAATTAATTTCGACAATAGGTAATCTATTATTAATATTAATTCTACTATCATTTTGCTGATGTGTCACGTCAACAATTAAACTTGAATTTTTTATTCAAATGATACTTTCTCATTGGTCAATATTATTGCTGAAATTTTAAAATATTTGTTTCCTATTTTAAATATATGTGTTTCCTAATTTTATACTAAAATAGTATTTAATTTGATATGTTGTATGTCAATTTGTAATCTATTTTAATCGTCTACGTACGTTGAACATTCGTCAAGTCTTGGCTGATTTTATTCTTGGATATTGAAATCGTTGATTTATCATATTTAACTGATTGCAATATTCCCCACAATGTATACATACAACGAACATGGTATAATCAATTTTTAAATATTCGATTTCAAAAATTAATTATAAAAATCAATTAGAGTCAAAAAAAAGTTTTTTTTTATAATTTAATTATTTTAGACATCTTAAATGACTATCGAAAAATAAATAATATTTTAAGACTCACAAGCATTACTAATGCTTATTTTACATCTTGGATGAAGCTTCTTAGATCACTTTTCTACCTTTAGGGATCCTTTTTTTTTTTACCATCTTACCTTTATTTTCACTATTTATTTCCCTCTTTTTCTAACCATCTTTCTCATGAAAATAATGAACAAGTTATGTATATCTACATAACTTCAAAATTATTCACACAATCATGTGCTTATGATTTTTTTAATATTTGTATGGGAGCTTATATTTTACTTTTTAGATCTATGCTAATGATAATAATTATATATTTATTTCAAATTGTATTAGGTGGTGTGTTTGAGTATTATTACTACTTTAATTACCTTATTAAATCATTTTCAAATTGTATTGTTGTAAACACGTATATATATATATATATATATATATATATATATATATATATATATATATATTAATATATATATTAATATAGTATTATATACATATATAAAATGATATTAAATTAAAATGGATCAAGCTCTCGTGCCTTCAAGGCACGGGTATTACACTAGTATGTACTAAAATCGATACATAGAGTCATGTATTGTGGCTGATTGTAAAAAAATATGGTAATTTATTTTATTAAGATACCATGTTGTCAAAATTTAGAAATTTATTATCATACACAATCTATCTATTTATATTTTCGTTAATTGAAAAAATATAAATCCAAACTATTTCATAACTACAGTTATTTAAAATATTGATAGATAAATATTTGATCCGTTTTATTTTATTTATATCTAGATTATTATTTAGTGGAAAGAATTATTTATATTAAAATTAATTATTTGATAACTATTATTTTCTTCATATCTATATTATTTGTGGTATAAATTATTTATATCGAGATTAATTTTTATTTATATTTCCCACACACTCTGATTATTATTAGTTTAGTTCTCATATTTTACTTTAAATTTATTATTTTTGTCATATTTTTAATATTTTTCTATAAATAATAAATATAATTTTATAATATCATGTTAACATATTGCCTTATGTAAGACGGGAAGCATACTAATTAAAATCCAACACAAATACTTGAGTTTTTATACTACGTATTGAAGATGGTTCAAATTTTATAAAAAAAATAATATTATCATTGTTATTACTTTTTTTGGGGTGCTTTATTATAATTATTATTATTATTATTATTATTATAAATAACGCGCGACTTAACATGATACTGTATTTATGACGGATACTCCAGTATGAGATTGATAGATTGACAGTTATAATCTCCTTTCTAGAAGAAAATATTGTTTTAGATTGGTGGGACTGGGACCTCGTCCTCGCTACTAAAAGCGAGCAGGATCACCTGTCCCAAAGGGACAGGCCCTGTTTTGCCCTCCCCACCCCCCAAAATAAAAAAAAAAAATTGAAAATTAATTAAAATTGAAATAAAAAGTTAAAAAGAAAAAAAAAATTGAAGAGATGAGAGAGGGCACAGGTTCGGGACAGCGCGCTCGGGACAGCAGATCCTCACCGTACTAAAAGTAGAATAGTTGTAGCAACCCAAAAAACTAAGTTGTACACTATGTTAGTACTCCGGGTAGTAATAACCATTCCGAAATATCTCAATTCGTAAGGACTTGCGGGTAGTATTAAAGGTCTCTGGTTCAAATCCGGATAACCGCTCTTTATTTAAAAATTGAAGGAGTAGGTTAGTAATAATAATTAATACGATTTTTCTATCATATTTTTCAAGAGTATGTAATAATAACACTAATTTAAAAATATTTTTTTTAATTTTTATTAATTTATTTTTTTGTAATTAAATTTCTAAGGTTGCTTGTTTTTTGGTAGGAAATTTTTCTCAATTTAGGGTCTTATCGTATTCCAATAGGAAAACCTAATTAATATCACTTATTTATATCTATATATAAAAAGAGAGAATATGAATAAGGAATAGGCGAAGACATAGAGTTAGTGACCGGGGAGAATGCGCCCTCCTTTCATTTGTTGATTTAGCTATACATTTTTTTTATTAGGAAAGAATTTGGGCAGAGTGGTTGTAAATATCGACACCCCAAGTAGAGTGACAAAGGTGTGCAACCTTATCTGCCACTCTATTGCCCAAACAGGGAACATGAAAGAAGAATAATTCTTTCAAAGTCGATAGTAAAAGTTTAACATCTGGCAGCACGAGCTCAATTTCCCAAGGGCATGTAGTGTAGTTGTTGAAATGATTTACGATAATGCTGGAGTCACATTCGATGTAGATTTTCTCGATACGGAGTTGAATAGCACATTGGATTCATAATTTTAAGGCCAGCACTTCTGCTTTGAGAGAGCTTTGTTTACCGAGTTTTTGAAAGATTATGTTTATGGGTCGGCCCTCCCAATCCCGGAAAAAGGATTTTGCTTCTCAAGTTGTTGCGCGTGTAATTCATTCCCTCATCTTTCTTCATTTAAACCGTCCGTGACGACTCCCAGGAAAACGCTCAGGCCTATGGTCGAAATTAGGGTTAGTCGCGAGAGGTGCAGGGAAGGCGGCGGTTGCGAAGGTGGCTGACAAGCCGCCACCGATGGCAACTACATCAGGAGCGGGACTCCGCCGATGGCATCGCCTTTGTCTTTCCGGCAGGCGGTTCCGGCGACTAGAAGGGCGGATGCGATGGGCCGATGGCGGCGATTGGAAGGGCGCGGGCTGATGAGGCGGACGACCCACACAAAAATGGCGACGGCGGCTTGTGAAGGCAGGGCGGATGCGATGGCACCGGTGGATCTGCAAGGTACGACGCAGCGGTGATGGCTCTGATTGCCCGAACGCGGGACTCCGGCGATGGCATCGCCTGAAACTGGAAACAATAACCACCAGCCACGGCGGCTGTGGTGATGGGAACACCCCACATACCGACGACGGGGGTCAGGGAGACAACTGCGAGAGCAGCGGTGGTGGTTACACAGAAAACTGGGCAATTTTGGTTGCGGTGATGGGAACACCCCACAAACCGACGACGCCTCCCCCATCTCCACGCCCACTCGCTCGCCTCCAACGCCGACCTCGCCCTCCAATTGAACTCCCATTGCAAGATCAGAGATCAAAGATGTGGTGCTGAGTTCTAAAGATTGTTGTTTGCTTGGTCGATTTGGGTAAGTTTGTTGATTTTGGCGAACGATTTTGGGGATTTTTGTTGTTTGTAGAATTTTTAGGGTTGAACTTTGGGTATTCGTTTGATAATCGGATTATTGGATGATTTTTAGCGGATGATTTTTGCGAAATTGAGTGGCATGAGTGTTCGATCAGAGTTATTCGGGGGAAAAGCCGAATTATTCATTTGTATGGATCGATTTTGTGCTTAATGAGATGAGTTTTTTTATTATGAATGAAAAATGCATCGATACCATCGAATAATTATGTGATACTATCGAATAATCTTGCAATATCATCGAATAGTTTTTAAAGGCTACCAAAAAAATCCAGATGACATCGCATAATCTGTCGATACGAGCGAATAATTATTCATATACCACCGAATAATCATTAATCATTAAAAAACGAGTGAATAATCAACCATTTGTAAAGGTTAACAAAAGAAATATCCAGATACCATCGCATAATCCGTCGATACCTTTGCATAATTTGTCCATACAATCGAATAATCTATATATACCATCGAATAATCCAGATATACCATCGAATAATTCCAAGAGAGTGCATCACACACGCTCCCAATTCAGCAAGTGGGCTAGGAAAAAACGTGGGTCCCACAATTTTATCAATTAAAAAAAAAACAAAATTGCATATTAATCTCAGCCATTCATTTCACCAAATCAATGGCCTACATGTGTTCTCATTTTACTCAATAAGGGGTGAATACCCATGAACCACCCTATATATATATATATATATATATATATATATAAAATAAAATTTAATAAAAATATACAACATTATATTTACATTATACCATAATATTTATTTAAAATCAAAATTTAAATTTTAAAATAATAATAAAATATTAAAAACATATAAGAAATAAAAATTTTAATACAAAAGAAGAATTTGACATTACTAATAATGCCTACTGTTATTTTTTAAGCTAATGTCTACTATGTTAATCAAAGCTGCAGTATCAAACTATTGCCTACTATTTTTTTTTTGGTAATGAGATTAGTATACAAGACTTTAATTTGTACCTTTTTACTTGTTATTTTTGGATTGTGTTTTTTTTTAAGAGGGATAAATCTGTTCCTGTCCCGTGAAGGATAAGACCGGCGGGATTTAAAAAAAAAAAATCAATCTCGTCCCTTAAAAAATATGTTGGGCGAGACGGAATGCGGGATTACCTCAATCATGTCCCGTCTCATACCCACACCCACCCCTTCTAAGAAACTATGTAACTTTAATATTTTTATATTTAGTTGGACGGAGAGGCAGATCCACCCCATGTGCCCCCACCCTCATCCAACGAACCTCCTATATTGTATTCTCCTTATCGATATCTTCGTTTTGATATATAATACGTCTTAATCCGATATCCATGTAAAAAGTTACAAAGGATATTAAACACTTTAATCTTATTTTAATAACCCACAATAATTTTATATTTTATTTAGATTGACATTCACGTCATATAATTTACCTTGAGAGCTTTGAAACGAGATGTTATATTACTCATTTCGATAATTAAGTAAAAAGTTATGAAAGCTTAAATTTATGTAGCGTTTCAAGAGTTCCAGAGAGGTGATGTAGACGGATTGGGGTGGGGTGGGGGGGGGGGTTGGTTTGAGACTGCGAACCCCATCCACTCAACTGTCCCACCTTCTGGCCAATCGTGGAGGGACAAGGTGGTCATAGGGGGCTTTATCCAACTAAAAACTCTCATCTGTGAAGACTTTCTGAAGGGCATTATCGAAATATCCTTCCCGTAGGGGTCTAGAGGTGACCTGACGATCTCTATTGACCCAAGAGTGCGGGACGCATTGGCTGGAGTCTGGAGGAATTCTCTGGTTGTTAGGTTTCTAGTAGCAAGAATCCCACTCTATGTGATGGAAAAGAAGTTGAGGTAGTTGTGGAGGGAGTTCAGTAGAATGCAGATCATTGATCTCCTCTATGGAAATTTCCTAGTCAGATTCGAAAGTAAAGAAGGGCGTTTAAGGGGGCTGACGGAAGGTCCTTGGTCGGTCTTCAGAAAATGCCTCATTATTAGGGTTTAGACGCCTGATTTCAAACCCTTAGAGCATATTTATCAGTGAGCCCTGTCTCGGGTTCACTGCTTACTTTTTAACTGCCACATCAGCTTATGAGCCCCAACCCTGTTTTTTACCTTTTCAGCAAATTATTAGTGAGCCCCGTCCCGGACTCATAACTTACCTTTTTCTTATCTATTTCTTTTTTCTTTCAAATAAACAAAGTTATTTTTTTTAATATTATTATTACTATTACTATTAGTATTATTATTATTATTATTATTTTAATAAAAATTATTATTATTATTATTATTATTATTATTATTATTATTATAAACGTAGGAGTTTTCAATGAATTAGTGGGGAGCCGAGAGACAATCTGGGCCCCCACTCCTTTAGCAATAGAAAACCCTACCCTAGTAAAAATATGAGCTGCATTAAGAGCCCCTATATCGTGAGCTTGAGCAAATTTCTAGATCCTCTTCAGAAGGGCTATGGCGTCTGGCTCAAGTTCCCACAATGCAGAAAAGGAGAAGGGTAAGAACCCATACCCAATAGCTTTACACTTATCTTGATACTTGACCCGCTTACGGCGAGCCGCCTCGACCACCACCTGTCCTGGAACAAAATCAATCATCCCAGACTGCGTCAAAGGGGATGACCCTGTCAAGTCAACACAAACATCCAACCCTTCCTCCCATGCATAAAGAAGCATGTCCGCAGGACGGAGGGGTTTCCCATCTCCTCCCCATAGGCCAATGTCAACCTCTTTACCAGCTGAGATCCCAGAACGATAACAGACATTAACCAAGGTGTCACGAACAGCATTATGACGATGTTTAATCCCCACAATACCAGCACATGACACTGCATGATCTCCAAAGATGTCTCCCTGAAATACCCTGGAACACGCAGAACAAGGTTCCGAAATGGAGAACAAAAGGATGCCTAATCGATAGCACAACACACAACGATACGTCTTACCATTCATAGTCTGACCTAGGCCTGAGATGGGGACAACCCTAAGCCAATTAGTAGCATGGTCTCGACGCTGAGAACTCCACAAAGCCATCTGACGCGGTGATAAGGAAAAGGTATTCTCTGCATCTTTCGTAATCTGTGTGAAATATATGTCTGCCAGTTTCTTCATTAGTTTGGGGGCAGCGATCTCACTTGGATTACCTAAAATATCAGTCTCTACCTTTGTATTGAAGACACGCACGTCGTCATCGAAGGCATACCCAGGTGCTGTGACAGTAGTATGTTGGAGAAGCTTAATCTGTAGGACAACTGATTGCAAACGCGACGCCAAAAAAGCATAAAATAGAGCGTCACCTGCCGAATAAACACCAAGCCCCCCAAACTTGAAAGGCAACGTGGCAAGCCTCCATTGCCAATTGCCAAAACCTGGCCCAGAAGCAGTGACAATACATTCCAGGGAACGTCGAAGAGCTCGATCAAACTTAAGCTGAGCAGACTCAAAGGCACGGGGCGGGCATGTACGCAGAGCAAAATAAAGTTTTGAGACCCCAGTACAAGCACGCAACAACAATAACTCACATTGCGGGTCACCAATCTTAGCAACCGCATCCATAAGCGCGATCGTTTTGTCCACTCTCTTCATCACAAGCTCGCTACTGAACCCATAATTAACAATGACAGGTCCACCAAGGAGCTTAACCCCTTGCAGCGGCCTAGCAATGTTAGGGGGAAAAACACCAGCCAACCTACTCCTCGGGTCCTCCTTCGGCCAAAAAACTTCAGCTTTTCCAACATTGAGGTGCAGACCATAACTAGGTCCATCCTCAATAATCATCTGCAGAACCTTTCCCACGACCAAGGTATCTCCAACAATAGTGCCGTCATCCAAATACCAAGCCTGAAAACACACATGAAACGTGTCCCGTATTTTGCGCACCAACGGATGCAAAACTAAGGCAAACAATAGAGGGCCAAGAGGATCCCCTTGCTGCACCCCCTGACAAGACCGTAGGGTGTGATCCCCGTAGTACAACCTAGCAGGACTGGAGTAGCAAAATTCAACCCAACGAGAGATTGCAGGGCAATGAGATCGAACTTCACGAATCATAACTTCACGCTCAACCAAATTGAAAGCATTTTTAAAGTCCACTAACAACATAGTAAGACCCTCATCATCACCGTGCTCCTCAACTAAGCGATTCACGACATGGAGAATTGCCTCACCTCCACCCGACACTCCTACCCCAAACTGAAAATCACCCAAATAACCACCCAAGGAATGACCAATCAAGGAAGCACTAACCTTGGAAACCAAACGCCTCCAAACTGTACCCACAACAATGGGGCGAATGCCCCCACCAGGCTTGACAAGTGGCGTGAGAGGTGCACTAGCAATGTATTCGCCTAAAACCTGGGGGCATTTCCCATCCAGAAAAAGATTAACCACCTGGGTGATAGCATCAACTAACTCATCAGAAATAGCAGCTGCAGCCCCACTCAAACAATCCATAAGATGCTGAGCGCGCAAACCATCCCTTCCACACGACGTACCACGTGGAAAACTCTTAATTCTGTCCAAAACAACCTCTTTAGACAAAAATAAGCTATGATGATCAACTGGAGTATTAGGAATGGATGGAGGCTGAGAGAAAGGATGTTTGGCCTCTAACTCCTCAAGAGTAGCACTAGAATATGGAGCAATGCCAGGGGAGGAAAGGACTCTAACAGCAGCGGTGTAGTGTCCATCACATATCTTCCTCTTAAACTGCTTGATATTGCGTTCCGTCAAATCTAGATCCTCCTTTCTAGCCTCTGAAAATGGAGGAGGGGGTTCTGCAAGAGTATCTGAAACAAGCTGCATAATAGAGCTAGACTCACTCCAGGAACAAATAGCCTTGACTATACAATCCTCCTGCAACCGCCGCTTGTTAGAAGACCTGGATTCCTGGCTACTCCTCGGGGAAAAGGTTTTAAGGATACACACAGGCAGCACCAACAATCTAACCCACCCTCCGATGTCAACCGGATTGCTGATTGTTGTTGCAGGAGGATGGTCAAGTATGAAATAAATATAAAATAAAGTTCAGACTGACTTCCCTGTCTCAGCAAATAAATACAAGACTTCCTCCCGTTGTAGTAAGAGAAAGTCAGGATCAAATCCACGAGGAAGCACGTCAGCAGTTCTCAGGTAGCAACAGATCTCACAGACAAGCAACAGAAAGACAGAAATAAAAGCAGAAAAGATAAAGCAAGGCAGAAACAAAAGCAAAGACAGAAAATAGCGAAAGAAAGTAAAGAACAAAGTAAGACAGAAGTACTCGATCTCGACGACACCCTACTCGAGATCGACAACAGCAAAGGCAGAAACTGAAAATGGACGACAACGGAAGAAAACTCAACTCGACCTAGACCAGTCCCTACTCGAGATCGACAAGGCTCTACTCGATCTCGACAAGTTTCTCCTCTATGTCGACTAGAATGTAGAAATTGAAATTGCAAATTCTCGAACCCAAACTCAGATTTCCGACGAAATAAATCAATATAATAAAAGACTCCCAAGACCAGGGTATCAACACCACAACGATAACCATGCAAAGTAACACACAAAGGCACAAAAGATCATGCTTTCCATCAAATAACTTTCGTTATTAACAAATAGGCATATAGAGGCTTTCGCATAAACCCTAATTGTTACTAACCCTTTTCACATAATTAATCCAAGTTTCATTAAGATCACTTTCGCTTCAATAATACAAACAAGGATCACCTTCAACTCTCGAAAAAGAATCATGCTCATAGGGATAGAAGATGAATTGCACAAAAAGATCTGACCTTTATCGCATCGCCTCACATTGCCACCGTCGGGCTCACCCAGCCCCAGAAGTGGGTGGACTACTCACGCCTCATCGCAACCACAGACATTGAATGAAAAGAAATAACTTGCATAAAACTATATTCAAAAGCCTTTACAATCCCGGCAATCAACTTTCACAGAAAGCCAAAACCCTAAAAACCTTAGAACTCCTAAACTTCTCTGTGGAACTACTTGTTTCTCTCTGAAAATTGAATGAATAAAACTGAGCCCCTAGGGCTTTATTTATAGTGATCAAATCTCGCTAATCAAGGAAATAATCATCTATCTATATCTAAAATTATATCTACTTTGCTAAAAGATAAATAAAATGCTTAATGGAAATAAATCAAGAAGGAAAAGATAAATCTAAACTAGGTAAGTCTTCATGAGTTGATAGATTCCCTTCCATGGATAGAATTGATCAACTTTGGATAGATCTCTTCGGCCATTCTCAGATTTCTTCGTGCCCAAGGATTCCCAAGTCTACTCGGACTGCTCAAGTCGACTCGTTGATGGAAACTGGTCTACTCGACATCGACAAGGGCTTCGTCGACCTCGACAAGGATTCGTCATCTCGGCTAACTGGTGCTCGATGTGGCTCGGACTTGGCTCCTGGCGCTCATCGACCTCGAGTAGCCCTAGTTGACCTCGAGTAGAATTGATCCTTCGACTAGGTCTTCTCGGGTAGGTGTGCTCGACAAGCTCGGATCTGGGCTCTGGCCTTCGTCGATCTCGACAAAGGGTCGTCGATCTCGACCAGGGTTCGTCGAGTTGGGGTGTGGACTTCTTGGTCGAGGAACGTCTCCTCAGCATGGACTCAGAGTGGCGCTAGGTGGCTCGTCGATCTCGACAAGAGTTCGTCGAGGTCGACTAGGATTGTGCTCGGCTTCTCGTCCTCGGCTTCTCGATCAGCTCTTCTCCTTGTCGACTCCGGGTGTGGCACTGGGCTTCGTCGATCTCGACCAGGTCTTTGTCGAGATCGAGTTGGGTTCCGGAACTGGGTTGGTCTGGCTCTCGACGTTGCTCCTGGTCGACAAGGCTGTGCTCGGACATGCTCGTCGAGATCGAGTAAGGTCTACTCGAGATCGAGTAGCTTGGGTTCTCAGCTCGATTCGACTGGTTCCGCTGCTTCTTTGACCTTGGACTTCTGTAGCGGATTTCCGAGCTTTTCCAACTTTCCTTAGAATTGTTGTAAAATGCCTCGAATTCTGCGATTTAAACAGAAACTGATGTAGATTCCATAATTTGGCAAATAAACATAAACTACATAGGTTCTGTACTATCTTAACCCAAATGCATGAAATGTATGCAGAAATCGATATAAAAGTAAATGTAGAACATGGCAAATTAGGCTTACAACAAACACCCCATCCTTAAGCTTGCTTGTCCTCAAGCAATACTTTTAATTGTCATTCAGGGGAAGAATAAAAAACTCTCAACATATCAGATTCATTCTTATGTAACCCTGCAATCAATTACCATCCTCGAAAAGGTACTAGTGTCACATATCCATGCATGTGCAAATATATAAAAGCAACATCTACTCACAAAATGAGGGTTATGCACAAATAATTTATGTGACAAAGCAACAATAATCAAGAGGACTTTAATTTAAGCTCAAATAAGGAGTAGATTGGTAAAAGGCTAAAGGTGGGCAATTTTTGGCAATGTGGTCCTAATGATTCGGGGAAATGGAGTATTTCCAAATTGAATTTCATACCACATTCTTTCTCCATAACATTCGTCACCTTTCATAATGCTTTTTCTCAATAATAATGATTTTACCTCTCTGACCTTAGCACTGCCTTCTCGCAAGTCGCAAACATGGGTGTCATGAATGGCCTCTGATACTTAGTGCTTTGGACTCCTCACAATGTGTCCCATCTCTCCAAACTATTATCTCAGAGAGCAGGGTCAATCTACCTTTATCTCCTGAGGTGATTGGATTTTCTTTCACTCATTAAATTTTCCATATATTTCAAACACTTTCCCGCCAAACTCCAATAATGATAATTAACAACAAAAACACCATATAACATCTCCATAATGTAACATCATTCTCAACATAATCCCCGGATAAGGTAAAGAATGGCAAATATTTAGATCATGTGGAGCAAATATTTGAAATAAGGCATAATATGGCTTTTGTGATGCATAAGCATGGGTAAGGCTAGGATTTAACATATGAGCATTATATGGAAATATAAAGTCCTCCATCATCTTATCATGCAACATGTCAAAAGCAATTTCAAATTTTACCTCCTTTCATGGTTTTCAAGAAATAATGCACTTCATTGTGACTTCCCTTTACTAGGCAATTTCATGATATATCTCTAATGAATCTAATTTTGCATCGTCGAGTTCAATATATGCTTCCATGACATTATTCAAAATTTTCAATGGGGGTCATTTTTCTCAAATTTTGGAAAACATGCATATAAGCACATAAATTAATAATGAATTCCAAAATAGCCATGTATAAGCAATTCTAAGAAATAATGCACAAGTAATAAAGTAAATATGCATACTGTAAGCCCTTCCCCCACGTCATACTTAAACATTACAGTGTCCTCACTGTATAAAAACAAGGGTAAAGAAAGAAACTCACAAGACAGGTGTGCGGGACCTCAAAATTTCGAATGGAAGCACCTCTTGGGCCGAGTATGTATATTGCTTGGTCATATCCATTGACCTGAAAAGTGTAGAAGACATATACCCACAATAGAAAAACTAAAAGTTCAAAACCAAAAAACAAAAAGCAACAAAGTCTCAAAAGTCCTAAAAAGTCTATGTACATGCTCTAGATTTTATAGTCGCTAGGCCGACTTTCCATTTAGCTCAAGGTGGCATTTGCAGGGCCCATGTAGCTTGGGCCTCAAATAGGACTCCATTCTTGTCCATCAGCTGTAATCCTCCAGAATGGATCTTGTTCACCACGAAAGGCCCCATCCGCTTCTTGTTGAATTTGTTGGGAAACCAATGATCTTTTGATTTAGAGACATAGAGCTTGTCTCCTACTTCATACTCCTTGGGCTCATCATTAGATATCCTGCACAATCGCACATACCAAGGCAGACCTCTCCCATGTATGGATAAATCTTTAATGGAAATAGGAGAAGAAAGATCAATACCTTGGCTTATCTTTGCAGAGATGGAATCGGGGACCACTGTGTTTGGTCGATCTCGACTAGGGCTAGTCGATCTCGACGAGGATGCTGGTTCTGGTGGTGGTCTGCTCGAGGATGCGGAAGTCGACGAAGGACAGGGCTTGTCGATCTCGATAAGGCTGGTCGACCTCGAGTAGGCTTCTGCTCCTGGTGGCTGCAGCGTCGAGGAGGAAGGATCTGGTGGAGTCGAGTGGTGGTCGATCTCGATAAGGCTGGTCGAGATCGAGGAGCTTGGTTCGTCTGGTGGAGTCTGTGTCGAGGAAGACGGTGCCCAAGGATGCTGAAGTTGGTCGACATCGAGTAGCGTACTCGAGATCAACAAGGGCTCTGGTTCTGGAGTCGTCTTCGTCGAGGAAGGCGAAGTCAAGTTGGCCAAGTGGTGGTCGATCTCGACCAGGCTGGTCGAGATCGAGTAGAGTCCCGCTTCTGTCCGGCTGGTCGACGAGGCTGGTGCTGGTGGAGGCTCCTTGGTCTGGTCGAGATCGACTAGGGTCCTCGATGTCGAGGAGTCTTGGTCGATCTTGACCCCATACTTAGTTCCTGTCAAGGCATCCGAAAAATAATTAATCCATAACGATTTACCTTGATCTGTGTCGATTGGATTCTCTGTGTTCTCTTTGAGGATTGCCATGATCTCCTCCACCTGGGCCTCCATGTCCCTCTTTTCCAGCTCCTCAGGGGTCATATTTCTGACCTTGGGTTCCCCGCAGGTGATGTAGCCAGCTGAGATAGATTTGACCTCTTCCATTGGACCTGTATGCCTTTCAGTTTTATTAAAGGAATACTCAATTACCTCATCGTTGATGTTGAAGGTGAGCACTCCTTTCCTTACGCTTATGTTGGCATCCACCGTCGCCAAGAAGGGCCTTCCTAGAATAATTGGACAAGCAGGATCTTCTTGCATATCAACAACTAGAAAATCAGCAGGGACAAAGAATTTACCTACTTGTATTGGCACATTGTCCACCATGCCTGTTGGAATGACCACCGTGTTGTTGGCCATGTAAAGTCTAGCATCCACAGGCTCTAGGGCACCTATCTTAATCTTGGACCAAATCGTTAAAGGCATTATACTCACACTAGCTCCAAGATCACATAAAGCATTAATTTTGTATGGACCAAACCCAATAGTTATAGCAAACTTACCTGGATCCGGCCTCTTCTCCAGTATGTCCAAATGGCTGCACTCCTCTGTGATTTCATCCATCGATCGCTTTTTGCTCAGAATCTCCTTCAGGAACTTGACATAGGATGGCATTTCATTGAGAGCTTCTGTGAAGGGGATGGTGACGTTGAGCTTCTGAAGCATCTTGATGAAGCGCTGAAATTTCTTTTCTGCCGGGTCCTTTGGAGATTTTGTGGGGAAAGGCAGCTTCTTTTTCTGATTCGGAACCAGAACAGACGTCGGAGGTGCTGCAGGCTTCTCTATGTCGACTAGGGGCTCCTCGACATCGACTACAGTCTTGTCGATCTCGACTAGATTTGGTGTTGTCGAGTTGCTGTGTGGTGCAGACGAAGGTTTCTACATGTTCTCCTCGACATCGAGTAGACCTTCCTCGACATCGAGTAGGCTCTGATCGACCAGCTGTTCTCCGTTGTTCTGCTGTTTTCCGACCTCTGGCTCTTGCAATTGATGGCCGCTTCTGAGTTTTGCAGCAGCGATATGTCCAGTCTTTCCCTTAGGATTTGGTTCTGAAGATCTAGGGAGCGAACCTGACTGTCTGGGGATTCTTGCTGCTAGCTGACCAATCTGTGTATCAACTGATTTTCACCATATATCAATTTCCCCAAGCCTAGAGTTGACACCTTGCATCTGAGTATAGACGGAGTTGAAAGATTGCCTAGTTTCTGAGTGGTTCCTTCGTATTTCCTCCAGGACTGTCTGTATATCATTCTTTTTCTGGTCCCTTTCCGGATGTCCTGGAGCTCTGTAGGGTGGGGGGTTCCTAGGGACACCTTGGTTCCATTGTGGTTGCTGAAACCTTTGGTCCCCCATGTAGCGATTGGGACCCCCTGCATAAGCTACCTCCTCATGATGCTCTGCCATCCTAACTTGTTCTGCGTGTGGGCACTCAGGAGTGGTGTGCCTTTGCAATCCGCATTCAAGACAAGGCTGGTTGACAGAGAGATATTTTACTTGTTTGATGAGCTTCTTATTCTGGTCTCTGTAGTACTGCTCCCTAACATCTGGATCAATCTCCTTAGGGGGATCATAGAGGGGCATGGATGATGCTGGCCTTGCGTATGGGTTCTCTTCATAAGTTGCAGTAGACCCATACTTGTTGTCGTAGTTGGTGAGTTTCTCCAGCACACCCCATGCGTCACTTGGCGGCATTGTTAGATACTCATAGCGAGTATAATGGTTGATTCTGTCCTTAATGACTTGATCAAGAGAGTTGAAGAAGATCTCCTAAATGACGTAGGGTGGCTGTCCATGAGTAGGGCAAGATCGCAGAAGTTCCTTGTAGCGCTCACATGCCTTTGCCAGCGGTTCCCCTTGCTTCTGTTTGAAGGCGGTGATTTTCTGGTGGAGATGTGTTGTTTTGGTAGGTGGGAAGAATTTGTTCAGAAACTCTTGCTCTACTTGTGCCCAGGTTGTGAGTGATCTTGCTTTCAGCCCTTCAAGCCATTTCAGTGCAGGCCCAGCGAGAGACCAGCGAAAAGATTTCATCTTGACATATTCCAGAGTTGTACCTTCAGCAAGAGTACGGCACATATCAGAAAAGTTTGTAATATGTTCAAGAGGACACTCATTAAATCTACCATAAAAGGCATTATTTTTAAGCTCTATAAGAAATTGAGTGCGAATTTCAAAAGAGTTATCAGGGATTAGAATCGCCGATTCAGGCACGACGAGAGTGGGATGCATATAATCCTCTGCAGTGGTTGGATATTGGGCAAGCTCAGCTTGTGCTTGTTCCCTTGCTGCTTTCTCAGCGGCGATAGCAGCATCTTTAGCGGCCAATTCCCTGGTAAGCCTAGCGATCAGCTGTTCCTGTGTCTCCGCAGCTGTCATGGCTCTTTGCAGTTTAGCTCTGATGTGTAGAAGGCGCTCTGGTTCGTCTAAGCCGTCAAACTCAGGTGGTTGACCAGAACGACGCATACACCTGCAAAGTAACTCAAAGATAATGTGAGAACTGACTATCTAAGGCGCGAATGATAGCTTCCCCGGCAACGGCGCCAATTTGTTGTTGCAGGAGGATGGTCAAGTATGAAATAAATATAAAATAAAGTTCAGACTGACTTCCCTGTGTCAGCAAATAAATACAAGACTTCCTCCCGTTGTAGTAAGAGAAAGTCAGGATTGAATCCACGAGGAAGCACGTCAGCAGTTCTCATGTAGCAACAGATCTCACAGACAAGCAACAAAAAGACAGAAATAAAAGCAGAAAAGATAAAGCAAGGCAGAAACAAAAGCAAAGACATAAAATAGCGAAAGAAAGTAAAGAACAAAGCAAGACAGAAGTACTCGATCTCGACGACACCCTACTCGAGATCGACAACAACAAAGGCAAAAACTGAAAATCGACGACAACGGAAGAAAACCCAACTCGACCTAGACCAGTCCCTACTCGAGATCGACAAGGCTGTACTCGATCTCGACAAGTTTCTCCTCTATGTCGACTAGAATGCAGAAATTGAAATTCCAAATTCTCGAACCCAAACTCAGATTTCCGACGAAATAAATCAATATAATAAAAGACTCCCAAGACCAGGGTATCAACACCACAACGATAACCATGCAAAGTAACACACAAAGGCACAAAAGATCATGCTTTCCATCAAATAACTTTCGTTATTAACAAATAGGCATATAGAGGATTTCGCATAAACCCTAATTGTTACTAACCCTTTTCACATAATTAATCCAAGTTGCATTAAGATCACTTTCGCTTCAATAATACAAACAAGGATCACCTTCAACTCTCGCAAAAGAATCATGCTCATAGGGATAGAAGATGAATTGCACAAAAAGATCTGACCTTTATCGCATCGCCTCACATGGCCACCGTTGGGCTCACCCCAGCCCCAGAAGTGGGTGGACTACTCACGCCTCATCGCAATCGCAGACATTGAATGAAAAGAAATAACTTGCATAAAACTATATTCAAAAGCCTTTACAATCCCGGCAATCAACTTTCGTAGAAAGCCAAAACCCTAAAAACCTTAGAACTCCTAAACTTCTCTGTGGAACTACTTGTTTCTCTCTGAAAATTGAATGAATAAAACTGAGCCCCTAGGGCTTTATTTATAGTGATCAAATCCCGCTAATCAAGGAAATAATCATCTATTTATATCTAAAATTATATCTACTTTGCTAAAAGATAAATAAAATGCTTAATGGAAATAAATCAATAAGGAAAAGATAAATCTAAACTAGGTAAGTCTTCATGAGTTGATAGATTCTCTTCCATGGATAGAATTGATCAACTTTGGATAGATCTCTTCGGCCATTCTCGGATTTCTTCGTGCCCAAGGATTGCCAAGTCTACTTGGACTGCTCAAGTCGACTCGTTGCTGGAAATTGGTCTACTCGGCATCGACAAGGGCTTCGTCGACATCGACAAGGATTCGTCGTCTCGGCTAACTGGTGCTCGATGTGGCTCGGACTTGGCTCCCGGCGCTCGTCGACCTCAAGTAGCCCTAGTCGACCTCGAGTAGAATTGATCCGTCGACTAGGTCTTCTCGGGTAGGTGTGCTCGACAAGCTCGGGTCTGGGCTCTGGCCTTCGTCGATCTCGACAAAGGGTCGTCGATCTCGACCAGGGTTCGTCGAGTTGGGGTGTGGAGTTCTTGGTCGAGGAACTTCTCCTCAACATGGACTCAGAGTGGCGCTAGGTGGCTCGTCGATCTCGACAAGAGTTCGTCGAGGTCGACTAGGATTGTGCTCGGCTTCTCGTCCTCGGCTTCTCGATCAGCTCTTCTCCTTGTCGACTCCGGGTGTGGCACTGGGCTTCGTCGATCTCGACCAGGTCTTTGTCGAGATCGAGTTGGGTTCCGGAACTGGGTTGGTCTGGCTCTCGACGTTGCTCCTGGTCGACAAGGCTGTGCTCGGACATGCTCGTCGAGATCGAGTAAGGTCTACTCGAGATCGAGTAGCTTGGGTTCTCAGCTCGATTCGACTGGTTCCGCTGCTTCTTTGACCTTGGACTTCTGTAGCGGATTTCCGAGCTTTCCCGACTTTCCTTAGAATTGCTGTAAAATGCCTCGAATTCTGCGATTTAAACAGAAACTGGTGTAGATTCCATAATTTGGCAAATAAACATAAACTACATAGGTTCTGTACTATCTTAACCCAAATGCATGAAATGTATGCAGAAATCGATATAAAAGTAAATGTAGAACATGGCAAATTAGGCTTACAACACTGGGAAAACCCAAGGCGACACTTTGGGGGAATAGATTTCACAGTATGCAACCCCTTGGAAAAGATACGGTCGAGCAAATCAACATTGAAAGTACAGTGCTGCCCATCCATCATACCAGAGCCACGAACAAGTTGTACCGGTGAAGAGGTAACTTTTGGACTGACAAAGTCATAAAGCACAAACCAAACCACACCATCACCACAATCAGGAGGGTGTACAAACTCAGAACCCCTCCCATGGCGACATTTAGAGCGAAGAGTATGTGTTTTGAAACATACTCCGCATAACCAAATACCCATCCTCTTAAAAGTATTTTCAGCCTCAGTGAAAACAAGCACATTAGAAGAAATAGCATCTCTTGTTGTTTCCTGAGCATCCCCCGTACAATGACGATCCCTAAGGTGTGTGATCAATGACACCTTGGTAAGCCCTTGACCACCACCATCTTGGCACCCGTTGAGACCCACGAACGGACAATGAAACCGAACCGTCGCAGTCGGCATCGGCAACAACAACAAGGCACTCCGCCGCAACACACAACGGATAAAAAAACCAAAAAACACCACCGATCACAATAGCCTTGCTGTACGCAATAGAGTACAAAAACAACCCACACTAGAGTGCAAACACAACCGTAGCAATCAACAGTGCACCCAACCACCACCAATTTTGCCCTACAGGTCGCCGAGAAGGACCGTACTCGCCACCAGTTTAGCCGCCAACAGTGCACCCACCACCACTACCAGAGAGAGAGAGAGAGAGAGAGAGAGAGAGAGAGAGAGAGAGAGAGAGAGAGAGAGAGGAGACTCACCTGCGCCTCCTCCGGACTGGACCGCTGCAACGGAGAAGATGAAGCGCGATCGCCCAAGGCGATCAGGCACCTGCGTCCCCAATGGCGTGCCCGACGCAGCAGAGAAGGAAAACCACGCCGAGTGATCAGGAATGGCGTGCCCGGGCCTCGCGAACCACCAAGGAGAGCGCCATGGCCGGACGCCGAGGTCGCTGCCCGCCGGAGATCAACAATCAACGCCGATCGCCCAACAACAACAACAACAACAACAATATGATTATTATTACTACTAAAATATCACGTAATGAATAATAATAATAATAATAATAATAATAATAATAATAATAATAATAATAATAATAATATTATGTTCGATTTAAAAAAAAATATGCAAAATGTGATAAATAGTGAATTTTCAGGGAAAAAATAAGATGAAAAATAAAAAATTTAGTGGGTAAAGAATGAAATATGAGTATTGATATCTTCGAATTTAAAAAAAAAATGTAAAATGGGGTAAACAATGAATTTATAGGGAAAAATGGGATAAAAATGAATTTTTTAATGGATTAAAAGTGAAAAGTGAGTGTTGACATCTTTGAATTTAAAATATATATATATATATATATATATATATATATATATATATATATATATATATATATATATATATATATATAGGTAAGATGGGTGTCTTTGGGTAGATAAAAAAAATTACATTCAAAACTAATTTTTAATTTTTTTTTTACATTAACGAAAATATCAAAAAAAAGGATTCTAAAAAAAATTACACATCACGCCATGTGGCGCGCTCTGGCTGGCCCACATGGCACATTGTGGTGCTGTTTGAGAACAAAGAAAATTGATGCATTTTGCCCCTTTTTTTATGAAACTTTGCGTTGTGTACCCGGATTTCCGAAAAAAAAATTAAAAACGTTGGTCATGGCCCACCTTCTGCATCCATGAGCCTTACTTTTCCGGGCTCAACTGCGGGGAGTAAATCGTTGGGGCTCACTGCCAGGTAAGCCACTTCCTCTTTTTTTCTTTTTTTTGTTGGGATGAGATGGCATATTGTTGAAAATTTCATAAGGTTTAGGCAAACCGATCAAGGTTGATCATCATACGATCTACACGAATAAGGGAAACTTTTGTCCGCATCTGTATTGAGATCGACCTGGAGGAACCACTTAAGGGGGCACTAATTATTAATGGGGAGAAATATCTCTTTGAGTATGAAGGGCTTCCGATGCTTGTTTAGGTTGCGGCAGAATCGAGCATATGAAAAACCATTGT